>CM077094.1:55037935-56448708 GCA_039513925.1 Platanthera zijinensis | reverse complement strand
TTTCCTCTGCACCTCGCCCTGAAACTCCTAGGCACCGAATGGGAGGACGAAGCAGAGGACAAAAAGGGGTAGCAAAGGAAAGCAGTGACTAGAAACTAGCTATGAAGTATGTATATAGTCTACTCTAGCAGTTCTAAGCACATAGTATAAGTGAAGTAAATGTATAGTACAAGTGAGTATAGAACTAAAATAAGAGCATAAAAGTAAAGCGAAACTACCACTACTCTACCATCACAATCATACATTAACTTATAAAAATGCCCATACAATTTACAAGTTACGGTTTCCAGAAATTTTAACTTATCATATAAAAGAGCCCATACTAATTTATATGATAAGGATCTATAAAGCGTATGCCCTAATATGAATGAATGTTATGATGCAAATAATGCAACATACAGGAGGAACTCACACACAATGACTCTGTGATCACAGACCTTTAGTTCCCACTTTTCGAGAGCTTGCATCACTCTCAGGTACAACTGTTGTGGCTACGACAGCAGCGGAGCGGGCGTCTTCATTTTTTAGGTGGGTATACACACTACCAGGCCGACACCTCTCTCATACGCCTCTATACACGTCCTAGGTGCACTCTAGAGTCTCTACATATGTACTTTGCCTACTACCCGTCAGTCTTGTTGGGCCGGGGGCGTGTTATCGGGGATCATCCTCCTGACCGCAGTATAAACAACCTACTTGCCCATCAAACCCTCACACCCGTCTGGTTCAACGTATTGCAATCGGTTTGACAATTGGCCCAGTACAGCATTACCCGCCACTAATTTTATTCACATGCAAGCATTTCATCTCGAGCCTCCAGCTTGCAGGACCAACCTGTCCTGATTCTCTCAAACCCTCCACGGGTGAGCCTGCAATACATATCCCTCCAACCCGGCACGGGTGAGTATGTAGTCAATAGACTACAAGTCCCTCCAACCCCGACATGAGTGAGCATATAGAACAAATCCCTCAAACCCTACACGGGCGAGAATGATGATACGATGCCTAACCTATTAGGCTACTCTTGTCTACGGGTTATTATACTTAGTGACTTAAGATTAATCCCAGGATTGCCCTGGGTATACCCGGTGAAGGGCTCTCGGGGGAACTAGGAACTACGATGGGCTGATGCCCAAAGCTCCCTTTCTCAAGGATATTTACTTTAGAGGATGTCTACCCATGATTCCCCTTTTTCTCTCATTATTACTCTTGGGCGATCCTAATGATTTAAGATGTTATTGAAGGGGCGACGGTCTTCCGCCGACCTCCACCAAGTTGCTATCCAAAGACTTGCACTTTTACTCTCGTCACAAAGACGACACTACCAACCAGGGTTATACTCCACTTGTGATCTCTAGCTCAACCGTCGATCCATCCCCCAGTGGTCCTTATAGTATAACCTACTTTCATTATGCGAAGCCCATGACCCAATACCACCCCGAAATAGAACTTCCAATCCTTGGGCCACCTGCCCCTAAATATTTATCCTAGGATGGTATGGACTAATGAAGTGAGCATGTGGATTTTCATAATCTTCTTAAGTCATTAAAGCCTCTAATTAAATCATTTAACTTAATTTCCTAGGTCATTTAACGCATGAAGTATTACAAATTATTGGCCACTGACCTAAGGAATTTTTTATGAGTTATGTCTTGGTAAAATATTGTTAACTACCAAAATTCATAATTTTCCTTTGATTAATTCCATTTATTCCTTAATTAATACAAAATTCACATAATTGCCATTTTCCAAATGAAGTATAAGGAATACATTACCCAAAATTCTAGGAAAATTAAAGAGCATGTATATCATTAATTTAAGGGTAATGCCAGAGTTTCATCAACCTCTATAATGTAATGGCCTACCAAATTCAACTCCTAAATATTTACCAAAATGCCATTATGTTAATTTAAAAATTATCAGGACATCCAAAAATTTTGAGATAATTTTACAAGGCTAATCATACAATTATACAACTCTAGAAATATTTCAAAAAATTTCTGATATATATTTCCATCAATTTATAAATAAATGAATTAAGGGTAAAATGGTAATTTCCATGTATTTTACTCCAAAAGTTCTCAAATAGAAAGATAAAATTTTCATGAGTCAAACATGACCTACTTTTTGATTTGACAGTCTTTGGAGATTTTTTTATTGATCAAAAGCCTATTTTCCAAATTATTTACAAAAAGGCCTAAATTCTTTTAAAATTCCAAATAATGGGATTTTTGTTCCCAAAATCCCATTATTACAATGAGGGGTGAACTTTACCCTAATGAGTCTCTGGCGTCAATTCCATGATTTTTGAATGCATCAATTAGGCTGAATATGCAACATTTCAAATATTGCTATTTGCACCCCAAGGCTATATATGGGCCAACACATTCAAGTGGGTTTACTCAATATGCAGTGGTACAAATGTGCTGAAATTTTTTCCATGCACGTGCTTAGTCCCCAAGGACATTCCACCAAAATTTGGGACCATTTGGAGCCATAATACTCGAATAATTTCATTTATTTAGTTTTGTGTATTTTTATAAAAACATTAGGAAACTTTTTCCCAAAATTCCCAATTTTTGGCACGGGCTATATATGCCCATGTTAAGCTCATGCCCAAATTATGGTTCATGTGGACATCTGGTTTGGCCTGGGCATTTAATTTGGTTTCTGCCCTAGCCTAGGACCAGTCCTAGAAAAACTACCCTACAGGACAGTACACTGCACCAAATGATAAGTTTAGGGTTGCATATTAAAGTTAAGACAAAGGGCTATATTTTTCATTTTAATCACAAGATCTTAAAAGACCTCTAAGTGCCCTAAATTTCACATGCAAAGTAACTGATTATGTGTGACAACAATTTCACTATTCATAATTAAATAATATAACTTAATTTATTAGTTTGCACACATCTTGACATATAGGCAATGGAATCCCGTCATCGTCCCAGATCAGCCTACGGCTGATATCGAGCCATCCTGGCCATTTTGCCTGGCTATTTTAGGCCAGCTGAGCCACCACCACCGTCGGTGATTGTCACCACCACCTTCACTGATGTGGGGGCTGGCGTTTCCCAGCGGTAAGGCTGCCGGAATTGGCTCCTCCGGTGATCCCGAGCAAGAAGAAAAGCTCCATATTTTCTCATAGTCCTCTCATGGTATCGGGCTCAATTGAGGCTGATGTCTCTCCTAAATTATCTAGATAGCTAGTACAGGAAGAGAGGCGGCGAAACGAACCTGGTTCAAGCCTTGGCGGCGAGTGTAGCGGCAGTTTGCCATGGTTGAGCTGCTCCGACGATCTCCTGCCCGAAATCTCATTTCTCCACCGTTTCCTCTATTCCAGCAGTCGATCTCCACTCGATTTCACCTTCAGAAGCTGATAGTGAGGCTGGTTTGGATTGAGGTGGGTTATACATTGAGGAACAACCAAGGTGAGCTCGGGCTGACCTTGGATGCTTCACCATGGCTCCAAGTGGCCATACCAGCACTACAAACTCATTGTAATGAGTCATGTGGCCGGCCAGCAGCCTTTGGGCAGAAGGATCCATGGCCTAGTGGCCTCACACCCCCTTTCCTCTTCTCATTCCTCTTCTCTCTCCTAAATTTCCATTTACCCCCATGCATGTACTCTCTCTCCTATTTAAGAGGGGTAGGGCTGGTCTATGACTCTTTGGGCTGCTAATGGGCCATGTTTAGTGGGCTTAGCCCAAAGGGTGAGGCTTGGGTTCATTTCCCCCTCTTTTAGGCCTTATGTTGACCAAGTTGACTTTTTGAGTTGACTTGGTCAACATGATGAGGGGTTGACCTCATTTGATGGTCATGGGCCTAATGGCACCACCCAACTTGGGTTGGGTCAATGGGGTGCCCCACTTAGGATAATTGGGCCTATAGGTATAGGTTTGACCAAATTAGGGCAAAGGTTGACTTGGGTCAAATAGGGTCAAAGGGTTGACCTAGTGACATGCCCTAGGGTTCACTTAGATTGTTTTTTGGGTTAGGGCAATGTGGAGGGGTCATGGTGTGGCTAGGGTCCCATTTAGGCTAGTTTGACCTTGTTTGACCTTGGTCCTATAGTGGCCCCACATGGCTACTACCCACTACTTAGGGTCAAACCTAGCTAATCTCCTAACACCCACCCCATGCCTATCCCAATCTAAGTTAAGGGGCCTAAAAGTTACATTGGATGTTACAGATTTAACCACAACACCCATTTTGTTGAGGTCTATACCTAGGCTAGAACAGTGATTATTTTGAGTGCGCCTATCAATCCAGCCATCAATAAGACTTGAAATTTTGGATGGGGATAACTATTACCTATACCTAAAACATATCCAAAATTGGGAATTTTTGAGAATATTTTTCTATAGTTTTTGTAATTATTTAATAAACCATGATTAAATTAATTAAGGTACCAAATGAGCTTAAACCCTTCCAAATTTTAGTGAGTGGTCCTTGGGGTCTTTTTAAGGCTCTGGATAAAATTTCATCTCATTTGGAGATGATTTGGTTTGAAAATTTTCAAACCTTTGCCTTGCCATAATAAGGGTATTTATGTCAAAAGTGCACTTGTGGTTTGAATGGTAAAATCACCTCAATAGAGGTTGGGATTGTGACCACTGACTTGCATTGATTCTAACACCGTCCCATGGAAGATGGGGTGGATTGGGGTAGATTTTCCCTCGGATCCTAGTTCAATCCCTATATTCTGACTGTGGGGGGTTGTGAAGGACATAGCGTGATATATCCTTATAAGGACTTGGTAATTAGTACAAATAATTGTAGGGTGGTGAAATGCCCTAGGAATGAATTTGGTGGTATTTAGATTTAGGCACACAACTTAAACCAATTAGGGTTAATTTAGGCTTATACATCATAGGAAAATATTGAAGGGTCATATGACCTTGGATCCTTATGAAATTTTGGTAGGAAGGTTTTCATACTAGTGTGAGACTCTAGTAATTATTGTGGAATGTTTGGAAGAGAGTAGCTTGTACTTGTAGTTATAATCCTTGTGTTGCCTCAATTGATGATTTTGATAAAACAGTGGTTAAAAAATTTAGAATGTTATAAAATCTATTCTGTAATATTTATTGATCATGTTAAATCTCTTGTAATTTTTACATAATTTAGACCATGATTTAAGATACTTACTTTTTTAACCTCATTTTCTTGGATGATATTGAATTAAATAATTAGATGTTATACATTCAATATATATCTGTCAAATTTGGCTTTTAATGTTATTTATCTATAGTCTAGTGTTCATAATTTTGGTGGCCATAACTTAAGAGAATCTAGTACTTTATTTTCAAAATTACCCATGGCCTAACTTTTGGGAAAATTAATTAAATGCCAAATTAATTTGGAAATTTTAAATTCCCGATTCTAGGCTAAGCATGACATGATAGACCTCCAATAAATTTTTATAGGAATTTTAGAAGATAATTTGGAGTACCTCCCTTTGTATACCTCATATAGCTTAGGATGGTCTGCGTTTAGTAAAAACTGCTGAAATCATATTAAGGTGCAGGTTGAACTTAGAGGATTTGGATATTGGGATAATGGTTTGGAAATGTATATGAATGTATCCTCAGTTGTCAAGATGAGGATAGGTTTGTAGGATCGCTAGTGTTAAGTGGTGTCCAGGATCGACAAAGGATCGTCATTTCCGTGAAGTGGAAGAGTCAAATACTCTAGGGTTAGATCTAATATACATAAAAGTGATCGGGAATTTGGTATTAACCAAAAACAATAAGTGCCTTGCGAAAGAGAGCATTGGGATTCAGCCCATCGTAGTTTTTAGTCCCCTTTGAGAGCCCTTCATGGGTATGCCGGGGGCAGTCCTGGGCTAACCTAAACCATAGAAATAATAAATGTTAAAGAGTAACAAGTATAACTATGGGTTCACTTTCACACACCCCAGTGTCTCGGGAAGATAGGGTGACTAGGATGTTCGGGCGGTAGGCTCGGTGGTTATGGAAATGGGAAAGGTAGCCCAGTAAGCCGATGGCTCGGTAGATATTGTGTGACGGGCAGGATAACCCGGGGAGCTTTGGCTTGGTTGTTAGTTGTGATGGACGGGATAGTCCGGGGAGCTTTGGCTCGGTGGATAATACATTATATTACATCTGCATAAGATATAAGGTGTGGGTCTTCGGTATTGTAGGGTCGTCGCGCTGACACCAGTACGTTGACTCGGTGAGTGTGGTTTTACACTTAACCAAATAAAGTCCGGTGCACCAGCCGGCAATAGTATGCGGGAGCTTTGCTTAGTGCACCAGCGTTGAGGCATATGATAGGTCTGACTGGTAGTGCTGATACCGATTTAGAGGTGGGCGAGGACCAACCCACCGCTTCTGTTTTCCACTACGGAGGTATCCTAGGAGGTTAGGCACTAGAAAGGGGGAAATAAAGGTATGTATGCACAGAGTCGGGTGGTGTGAGTTGCACTTGCATAATCACATCATAACATATTTACATGTCATAGCATCATCATTGCATATAACCCCTGACACCGATTGTATAAAGTGGTATAGGACGCTTTATACAATAGGCCCTGCAAAACGACACCCCTTAGCTTATAAGCTTGCGTGAGCATGCTTATAAGTTATGATTATTTTCCTATGATAAATATTGCTTGCTAGAAAACTGACACCATATCATATAAATCGGTATGGGACTTTTTATACGATAGGAGCCTTGCAGAAGATCCTTTAGATTATATGTTTTCATATAAATTAAGGTTACATATTTCATGTTCTGTCTTTCATACTTTTACTACTGGTGCTTATTCTCATATAACTGCTAGATTAGTTTTGATGGCACCTAATTATATTTGTTACTCTCAACCTTCATAGCTTCATTTTCCTTCTCCCCGCTCGGTGCCTAGGAGCCATGGGGGAGGGTTGGGGGATGATATGACTTAGTCTTTTAGACTAACTGTTTTCAGACCAAATCATTTTAGGGGATCGTGAAGCTGAACTTGGATATGCAGCCCCAGAGGTTAGTGCGCATGGTGACAGGACATTCTAGCACCGGAGTTTAGACAGCTTGGACAGAGAGTCCCGATCATTAGTAGTTGTTCTAGTTTTGCTTTTGCGATGAGTGACTTGTAGTGAGGATTTGGATGTATCAGGCATGAGCCCTATTTTTAGTACTTTATAAATTAATGTTAGGGACACTCACTTCGTGGAGATTTAATTTATATACATGTGATTCTGGTGGACTAGTTTTGAGTTCATTCTTACTCATATACTTTATTCTACACTTTTGCGATCGATATGGCCGGCAGAATCGGCATTTTGTAGTGACGACCTTCCCATATGTGTTGGTGTCACCGCAAAGTGGCGGTTTTGGGCCTAAGACCCCAGTGGTTTAAAGAAAAAAAGGGTTCTTACACCTCGGCTCAATGGATCAGCTAGTCCATGGGTAAAATGTATGTATACACAGAAAAAAATACTTTATTTAGTACAGTTATTATGCTATATGAGCATGAAAATCCACTATAACAAATCATGTTATGCATACATCAAGATTTAATATAAGTACTAAAAGAACATTTACGTTTGTTAAAATAGAGTAACATTTGATTTAAAAAGATGTAATGAGTATGAGATAAGAATATTGATCTTTTAATACCTTGAAAATTATTAATATGAAACCTAACATATATGATTCCCAGAGAGCATGTTGGTAAGACAAACGAATAGTAATATGACAGCTAGCAAATAGTCTAACATCTATAATAACTAACTGCGGGTATCAACAACCTGACATGAACCCATAAAATAATATGCATGTTTGAACCAAAGTAAGAACAACAAAACTATCGCACGAAGGTGAGGGAGGAAAACCACAGCTACTAAAGCCCACTGCAAGAACCACGAACTCTATCTTCTCAGATCGCTACTGCATCAAGCCTGGGGCATTCAAAAGAAAGAATGCCTCAGCAAGAAAGAACAAGCGACAATAAAAGACCAAATGTAAATAAACAAGAGAGTCAAAGGTTTACCAACCCAGGATAGAATAGATGTCAAACAATAGTATTTAAAGGTGATTATTATGGGCAAACCAATTTTGGATAGGTGCAAACCAATTTTACAGGCAAACCAAAAATTTATAAGTGCAAACCAAATTATTAGGTGCAAACCAAAATTTTTTTTTTTAAAAAATTCTTTAGTAAAATATGAACAAATAGTTTAACAACAATATTATAAAATTTAACATATTACAAAAGTTTCAAATTAATCATAGAATTTTTTTTAATGATGAGTGCAACTTGTTGAAATTCTTTTACTTCTCTAGAAAAAGACAAAAACAAATGATAAAGGCGAGAAATACTAAAAGAAAGGTTTAAATCTACGGCTTGATCAGATCAAGGAGCTGATGATGAGCGAGAATTTTTGAAATAAATAAATCTGGAGCTTCGTAGTGGTCAGAAGCGAGGATGTGTGATAGGTGTCATCACGTATGACTTGCGGTAGGCATTGGTATCAACAGCGTTGGTGGCAACAATGGCGGCGGTGATGGCGAAGAGAGGCATCGACGGTGTTGGCGGTGTTGTCCCGTATGGCTCGCTCCTATCGACGTAATGGTGAAATGGTTTGCCCCTATCAATTTTACCGTAACATTTGAAATAATTATTTAAAAGTTTTTATTTTAAAAGTTTGTTTGCACATATCGAAAATAGGTTTGCCCATAACAATTACCTATTTAAATCATAAAATAGTTAGCATTGAAGAGTTCAAAGAAGTTTAAATATGTGAAGTTACACCATGTGTGCTTTAGAGCTATGCTTTATTAACATCTACAAGAGTATGCATGTAAACATATTTATATATAAGAAAAGATTGATCAGTTTTAATGCTTGAATAATTAACACCGGTAAAAAAACATAGTACTGAGGCAGTAACCACTTGTCCAACACAACCCATCAGACCAAACTTTCAAAAAGGCACTGTGGTAGTGGCCATTTATCCAACTCAAACCAACAGTCCATAAGAAGAAACAAAAACCCACCAAGTTAAATGATTCACAAAGCAGAACTGAGGTGGCAGTCATTTATCCACTACTAACCAAATGCTATAATTAATCATACAAATATACTAATAAATGTAAAGAACTCCAGACTTAGCATCAGATTTCCACAACGCCGTAAAAGGAAGAAAACCTAAAAGAATTTCCTAATGTAACATCCCATTTCCGGCTAGACCCCTAGGAGTCGGTTGGTCGAGTCAGAACCCCAGGGAGCACAAAAAGTGAAAATAAATCGATTGAGTTTTCGGGTCAAGGGTTGGTCACGCCCGTGACCAACCCGTCACGCCCGTGACTTGGGCGTGACTACTTCGACGATCGTCGATCTCCACGAGACGATCTTCGAACGTGCTGACTGGGCATGTCACGCCCGTGACCAAGGTGTCACGCCCGTGACTAGGGGCGTGACCCCATCGACGATCGTCGATCGCCGTGAGACGATCATCGAGCTTGCGTCCCGGGCATGTCACGCCCGTGACATGAGTGTCACGCCCGTGACCTATGGCGTGACCAGCCTTCGACGATCGTCGATCTCAATTCGACGATCGTCGACCTCGAAATCTGCCGTTTGGGCCTGTCACGCCCGTGACCCGAGGTGTCACGCCCGTGACCTTCCATCGACGATCGTCGATCTCAGTTCGACGATCGTCGAACCCAGAATGGGCTACCCGGGCCTGTCACGCCCGTGACCTATGTGTCACGCCCGTGACATTGGCCGAAACGGCGGTTCAGGCCCGAAATAATTCTAACGCGCGTGGAAATAAATGCTGGCTTGGGAGGTTACACCAGGAGTAATTTCAGGCCGTTCTCCTTCTGTAAATACATAATAAAGGAGGAAAGGGTGGTCCAATAGGAAATCGCCAGCTGGACATACTTGTTCAGTTTCCGCCGTTTCTTATCCCTTCTCTGTAACCGAAACGTTGGAAGGGAGGAGCCTTCATGACCATTAAGGCTTAAACTATTCACCTTCCCGCTTTTCTGACTTATAAAAGCCCACCTGGACAAGAGGAGAAGGTTACACGCTCAAGTAATCAGAACAGACCTTTGTTCTTGCTGTAGGAGGAGTTCAGCAAACGCCACCACCGCGCCATGGCACCCCGACGTTCTTCTCGCCTTCAAACCGCGAACAAGGTCCTCCTATACTCCTTCTCTTCCATGGGTAGATCTTAGGATTCTTAGAAAGGAGGTTCGCGCTCAACGGAGCCGGATCCATCTCTCGTTTTCATGGAAAAACCATGAAAAAGGTATTTTGAGTTCGCCGGAAACCGCCACCTCCGGCGGCCAAACCACCGCCGACCGCTAGCCATCGCCTCAACGGAGGTGGTGGTGGTGGTGGCTGGCCAGGGAAGTGACCGGACGGCCGGCAACTGATCACGGAAACGTTACAGGAAAATGGCTTCCTGGTTCTAGTTTCGGGTTCTGTAGAAGATGAACAGTAAATCGTTTTATACTTATAAATTATGTAAATAATTTTATAAGGAGAAATATACTCGGTTTAGTATATTTTAAGGCTGCAAAATGAGGCACTTAGAGGCCAAATTAGGAAAAATGACCAGACACAAAAGTTGTAGCCCTCGGGGTCTACTTTAATTTAAAATTGATTTTATTCAATTTGGGTGAGTGGTTTGAACACATCACTCATTTTGGTGGGATCAAGACCTAGGTTAACCAGAAATTAAAATGGTTGCCCACGGTTCATAACATGTCCAAATGACTTGAAATTTTGACTGGAGGTCTATAATATGTATATCGAGAGGCTGTCCAAAAATGAGAATTTTTGGAGAACTTTTGCCTAAAGTTTTTGTAAAAATTTAATAAACAATATAAAATTAATTAGGAGATGAAATTAAGCCCAAACTCCCCCAAATTTTGGGTGGTGGTCCCTGGCATCAATATTAAGATCTGTACAAAATTTCAACTCGATTGGTCGAGTTTTGAATAGGGAATTATCAAGTCCTAGATAGGTCTTGGTGAGGGGTACTTTGGGGAAAAGTACAATTGGAGATGGAGTGGACAAATCTCCTCAAAAGAGGCTGAAGTTGTTGGCCACTGATTTGTTGAGTCTATGTCTACCCTCTTGGGTAACATGGTGTGGCTTAGGGTGGATTTTACCCTAAGAGATTGGCTCAACTCCAACGGGTGGAAGTTTGAGGTTTGTGAAGGACATAGGAGCAAAAGCTCTTGTATGCCCTTGAAATTTGGAGGAGAGGGGGAGGATATGATGAAAACCCTCTGGTTGAAATAGTGAAGGAATTGGAGGTAGTTAGGTACCTCGAAAGTTGAGATTTTGGAATAGGATAAACATGTAATTTAATTATTTTAAGCACTAAATCTAATCCAAAAATTATGAAACTCGGGAGGAGGGAGTTTTAGGATGTATTAGACTTATGGTAATTTTTCTGGAATTTTATGATTAATATATATTATACTTCATGTGTTAAAGAATTATTAGCCCAATTTGTTGTTTCAATTATTTGGAGGCTTTACATTAATTATAATCAGTTAAAATTCTGGATTTAGATCTTGACTAGTAGAAAATTGATCCCTGAATTTTTATAGAATTTTATGTTGAGTAAATCTAGTACTTTATTCACAAATGATAGAAAGGGCTTTTATGTTTAAAAAAATTATTATGGATAGAACACTTGCTGGAAAATTATGAAACTTAGCCAGTGCAAATTTTAGGCCTTAATCTTCATGTCATAAATTATTTAGAATTTTTGGAAAAATATTTTCTGTACTTGATTCATAAACTATAGAAATTAGAGATTATTTCCAAATAGTTTTTCAGGTCATTTTGATGATAGAAAATTATGATACTTAGGATTTAGCCTTCTGAGATAGCCTATTATTTATCATAAAATTGCTGGACATCTTGCATGAGAACTTAGGATAGTTCATGTTCAAACCGGTGGCCCTTGAGATTTTCGAGGAATTTAATTAAATGCCAAATAAATTAGGAAAATTTCCATTTTCTGGATTTAGGTTATTTATACCAAGATAAGTCTCCAGTAAATAGTTTAGGGCATTTGGATGAGTAATGGATCATTGCATAACCGGTTCGACATGTAGCCTAGGTCGGTCTGCATATAGCAGGTTGTGAGATGCAATAGGACACGATCTGAGAAAGTCTTTGAGGTTTAAACATTTTGTCTGGGTGAACAATTGTGGAAGAAATTACAATAGGAAGATATAAAGAGTAGTGAGTAGTGGTGATAGCTAGAGTTAAGAGGTGCTCGGGTTCGACGAAAGATCGTCTTCCCCGAGGAGTGGAAGGTTTAAAATCACCCTAGGATAGTCTAATGTAATACGAGAAGGAAATCGGGTAAAAGGGTAGACAACCAATAATAATAAGTGCCTTGCGAAAGGGAACTTCGGGCCGTAATGCACCGTCTTGGTTCCTAGTGCCCCTTGAGAGCCCTTCACGGGGTATACCGGGGGCAGTCCTGGGCTAACGTAAACTGTAATAATAAACTAGCAAGAGTAACTTAGTAACTAGGTTTGCACTTTTCACAAACACTGTTGGCACAGGAAGATTGATGTGAGCTTCGGCTCGGGTGATTTGGAAACGGACGTTTGGGTCCGGGGAGCTTCGGCTCGGTTGTTCTGGAGACGGACGGGATGGTCCGGGGAGCTTCGGCTCGGTTGGTTTGGAGACGGACGGATGGTCCGGGGAGCTTCGGCTCGGTTGGTTTGGAGACGGACGTTTTGGTCCGGGGAGCTTCGGCTCGGTTTTTATGTGTTTACGATAAACTTGCATGTGCATAAAATAGGAAAAGTTAAGGTGGTGGGTCTTTCGATATCGGGGAGTTCGATTGCATCGACACCGATATCGTTGACTCGGCGGGGTGATTAGCACTTCGCCAGCAGAAGTCCGGTGCGCCAGCCGGCAAGAGTACGCAGGCGTCCGCTTAGTGCACCAAGCGTTGAGGCGTACGATAGGTCAGACCAGTGGTGCTTTTACTGGTTTTGGAGGTGGGCGAGGCCCAACCCACCGCTTCCGTTTGCCACTACGGAGGTATCCTGGGAGGTAACGGCTCCGAAAGGGGGAACTAAAGGTCTGTGTGCACAGAGTCGGGTGTGTGAGTTGCACTTGCATGTTTCATCATACCCACTAGCATGTCATAGCATAATCGATTCATTTAACCCTGACACCTAAAGTATAAGTGGTATGGGACGCTTATACATTAGGACCTGCAAAACGACCCCTTGGTATATAAGCTTGTGTGGGCAAGTTTATAAATCAAAGGTTATTTTCAACATATAATAACCCCTGCTGTTTGATAACCGACACCCCAAGGTATAAGTGGTATGGGACACTTATACGATGGGAGCCTTGCAAAAGATCCCTTTGCTTATGTGTTCTCGCATAAGTGAAGGTTTAAATTCATTTAATTGCTTTTCTTACTGCTAGACCTATTATAACAATTTATTAACTGCTCACCTAACACAACTTGCTAGAATTAGTTTCCGCTGCCATCTGTTTTCATGTTTAATCTCCACCTTCATGTCCTTCCCTTTCTTCCTCTCCGCTCGGTACCTAGGAGCCATGGGGGAAGGGGTAGGGGATGATAGGGCTTAGTCTTTATGACTAACGGTTTTCGAACCGCATCATTTAGGGGATCGTGGAGCCCAGCATGGAGGAGCAGCCCCAAAGATCGGTGCGCCTAGAGATGGGGCAGTCTAGCTCCGGAGTTCACACAGCCGGGACCGTGAGTCTCGACCTTGAGTAGTTTACTGTTTCGCTTCCGCATGAGAGACTTGTAGTGAGGACATTTTGTACCGGGCATAAGCCCGTATTTATAGTACTCTGACGTTTCTGTGGACACTCCCTTCGTGGAGTTTTATTATATATATGTGATTTTTATTATTGTGGACTGCATTGCTCTTACTTCAATAATTGTGCTACTTTTTGTGATCGAAATTGGCCGGCAGAATCGGCGCCTTGTGGTGATGACCCTTCGGGACGTGAAGGAGTCACCGCAAAGCGGCGGTTCTGGGCCTAAGACCCCGGGTTCTTGGGAAAAAAAAGGGGGTCTTACACCTAAGGTATACTCGATGAATCCTTGTCACTCGACGAATTGGAAGGTCGCTCGATGAAAAATAATTCCATACAGATTTGTCGATAATACTCAACGAATTAGAAAGTTACTCGATGAATTTTACTTGGCAAATTTCACTAATATCTAATGATACTCGACGAAATGACATGTCCTCACATTGATACTCGACGAATTTAACTTGACAAATATGAAAGTGAGGGATAGACTTATGTTTACTCTAGAGGGGGGTGGGTGAATAGAATATTAAAAATTATTAACTTGTTTTTATAGCGGATTAAAATATGGTGATATATATAATTATAAACAGAGAATATCACAGCAAACAAGCAATGAAATAAACAAACACAGAAGACACAAGGATTATAGTGGTTCCCCAAAAAACATGGGTACATCCACTCTTCTACCACCCTGATAGGAATCCACTACAGGTTTTTGATCAGGTGCCCTTCCACCACAAGATCTATTTTCTAAGGGAGACCCCGCAACCGTTTGTGCTTTTGATCAGGTGCAAAAAAACCAAACTAAGTCTTTTGATTAGGAGACTTAAAAACTAACATTGTAACTTTTGAAGGGAGTTAAGAAAACCATGTACACCGTTGAATTAAGTAAACAAAAAGGTTGAAGATCTTCTTTGTCAATAATTTGAGAGAAGACTTGTGGATTGATGTTTAAGTAGAAAGCTCCCCTGATGGTATGGACTTTATGATCAGGTGAGGGAGTCCTTTCTTCTCAGGGTGTAGGCCTTCTTAAAAACTTCTCCTTCTAGTATATATATTTGAGTGATTGTGAAGTTGATCTCAGAATGAAGATTGTTTGCTGGAAGAAAACTGAAGCAGAAAGTCTGAATGATAGTTTGTTGTTTTTTAAGTCTATAACTATCTGTTTGTATAACTCTGTAACCTTGAGATAGAAAAACTTCTGAGAATATATAGAATGCTGAACAGATTTAAAATATTTGAAATCATTAACTCTGATACAGCTGGAGCATTCCTTGAGAAAGGAAACTGCCCTTGGAAAACAATCAGCAAAAAACTTCGTGATAATATCCATATTTAATGCTGCCTCTAAATGGTTATAATCATTGGAGTATATTGTATTAAATGTCAGAGTCATAACTGCCTGAAATTAATCCCATTACAATATTCTACCTTCAGAATGATTAGCCTGAAATTAAGCACTAAAATTATTATGTTTCTGCCAATAAAATTGCCTAAGATAACTGTAGAGAAATAGTCGAACTTTCCAAATAAATCGTCGACCTGAGCGTGGAGTTCGTCACGCATATTCTTCATATTCATCGACCTGATCTCCAAGTTCGTCGAGCTGAGTTGGGCAATCGTCGAGCTGATATTGCAGAGTTTAGGACAAATTTCGTCGACCGGAGCTCAGCTTTCGTCAAGCTCAACTCAGAGTTGGAACCCTGAGTTCATTGAACTTAGCTTGACCTTCATCGAGATGAGTTCAACTTTCATCGAAATTAATTCCTGAACTTTGAAATCTTCTAAGGCAAAACCCTAGAAAATCCTACGACCCTAGACTATACATGTTGGGTCAGTCTAAGCATCCTAATAGTGATTATAGGCCAAATCAAACCTGGGGTTCCAATAATATCCCCCTATTTGGGTGAGGATACTATTTACAAAATGTAGCATAAAGCAAAAAAGGTATATCTAGCAGAAATAACACATTTAGCAGATATAAAAAATTGTGCCTTGAGAAAATATATACAATAATAAAGTTCAGATAGCATAAGTAGAAAATTATGAGTCTTTCTTTGGAGTATTTGAGGAATCTGAAGCAGGTTTTGTGAAAATCAGTTTTCTTTTTGGATCAGCTACTTGCAGTTGAGTCATCTTCATGTCTTGAGAACCAAGAATCTTCACAGATTCAGATCTTGGCACAACAGCTTCTGGATGCAAATTCATATAAGTATCAACATTAAAGAGATTTTTTACCTGATATTTGTCCAATTCCTTATTCCTATAAGATGACATAGTTTAAAATTGAGAGGAATATTTTCCTTATTCCTTGGCCTTCCTTATCTGAGATAGAGCTATCACCTCATTAAACCTGGCAATTTTATAATAAGGATCCAACTCTGGATCATAAGTAGGAGAAAGAGGTCTTTCTGGACTTGATTCCTTTTTATCACTTTGAATTGTCTGTTGACTTCTTTGCTTTCACTATTGTTCTTGGCTGCCTCGGCTTTTTTTTATTGTTGATAGCTTCTTTAGCTTGATCTCTGCTATTGTTGGCTGCCTTGGCTATTTTACCTTGAAGATATGTACTATCTATACTGAGTAGATTTGGAATGTTGTTGAGAGGCAGACCTATGTTACTGAGAAACACCTCCTACTGATCCTACTGTCGGAGGAGGAGGAGGTCCTCTCCTAAATTGAGGGGGTGGAGAGTATCTCCTGCTCTTCTTCCTAGCTTTCAGATCATTCTTTGAATACCTCATCCAGTGAGGAGAGTCTTGAGTGAGAGGAATGTTGTGAATAACATAGTAGGGAATATCTGCATTGGAAGAGGGTTTAGGGACATCCTTAGCTAGAGCTTTCTTCTTAGCTTTCCTCTTTTTAGAGCCAAAGTTTCGTGAATCATCAGAATCAACATTATCATCATTAGAAGAAGAATCACCAACTGGATTGTCATATAAGTAATCAAATTGTTTCATCAAATCATCTTTATCCTTAGCAGGAGCTGTTGGCTGTATATTCTCAATTTCTGTAATAGCTTGAGTAGGAGGACTATCAATTTCTGGTTCCATGTCTTGTTCCATAAGATCATCCATATTAGGCAAAGGGGTTCCTTCAAAAATGAAAGTAGGAGGGGAAGATCCTTGCTCTAAAGTATTTAGTGTATTATCAACTGCTACTACACTATCAGTAATTTAAGAGATATTACTAGTAGTATTTATGAAACTAGATAAAATTTCTTCTATAATTGAAATATCTATAGGGGCAGTATAACAAACTATCTGTTTAGAGGAATCATTATCAAAATATGGAAGATAACTAGGCTGAATTTCTAAAGCAGATATTAAAGAAATTATGTTGACTATGGGATGAATTAGAAAATCACCAACAGTAGCAACTTCTGGGATTGAAAAGTCTGTTGCTAAATGTGAACATTCTTCAAGCATTTCTGTATCTAAAATTCCTACTACTGTAACTGAACAACCTGCAGTCATTTTTTACATCTGAATCTACTGCTGCATCTAGAGCTTCCTCTGGAACAACTAATACTGCTGCTACTTGATGAGCTTCTTCATCAGGCATCTCCCCCTACCTAGATCTAGGGAGACTTGAATCTAGGCCCTTAGAAGAAGGGACAAATTGGGAAGTTGAGAGCTTAGAAGAGAGATCAGCTAAAGAAGCAACAAGAGGGAAACTGCTTCCTCTTTTAGCTTTTTCAGTGTAGGAGTAATGAATTCCAAAATGATGGAAGAGATAGAGGAGAAGTCCACATACATAGACTCTGGTGCCTGAGTAGATATAGTGGGAGGATTGGAAGAAGATGGAATTGAAGAAGAATAGTTTTGACACAGATGAAATGCCTGAGGATCATCCTGAGGATTTATGGTAGGTGGGATGATAACAGGGATAATCCTTTGAACTTGAGTTTTAGGAGCAATGAAATTAGGAGTGACTTCATCCTAGGTAGGTGATAGAGGTGGAGTTGGAATGGGTATAGATATGATTTATTGTTGAGATGAATGCGGTTGTGTAGGAGATGAATGATGTTGAGGAGATAGTAGATTGAGGTTTGGTTGATTTAAGAGAAGTGGGGATGATGGTGGAGTCTTAATTGGTGATAAATGAGTTGGTGAATGGTGTCGAGAAGGCTGTATGGGGGAATGATGTGGAGATGGTGAAGATGAAGAATGTGAGGGAATAGAAACTTCTATAGGGGTTGAGGGAGTGGCTAATAAAGCCCTTGTGTCTTCTGAAGCAATCCTGGAAGATGTAGCCCTATATGTCTTCTAGATTACCCTCTCCTATCTACCAAATAGGGCAGAGGTAAGCCTCTTAGAGGCATTGATGAAAATTTTCTGGGAGACCAAAAGTTCTTGAACCTTTGCCTGGAGGAAGATACCCAGAACTCTACCAAAACTAACAAATTTCTTACCAATCTTCTTCTTAATCAAATGAAATACAATTCCTCCACAGTTCACTTATTTCTTATTTACCAAAGCACCCATCAAGTTAAACTGATGCCTGGTAATATGGTCATGGGCAGAGTGTTTGCCTAACAGAACTTTACCTACCACATCTGCTAAGAATTTGTGTTCAATGGAAAAGTTTTTCTTAAGCAGATGGTTTGGGTTTCCCTGGAGTGGCCCATACTATCTAGCATCTCAGTAAATTCATTACTAGATAGTTCTAATTCATCGTCTCCATTCAGAAAACCGAAAACTTAAGTTAAAAGTTCTGGAGATAAAATAACCTGGTTTCCAGAAATTTTTCCAAGAATAACTGGAGTATCTTGAGGTTTAGCTGTATGCATCCATTCTTTAATCTCTATCACTGGGAGTTTTATTCTTGATGTCATGAAGAATTGTAGGCTCAGAACTTCAAACAACTGTAAGATGTCCTTGAAAATATGGTCTGAATGACTGAATGATTCAAGATCTATATCAAATCCTACGTCAAACTTCATCGATGATAGGAGTGCATGAGAAATCGCCATTGCTCTTCAAAAACAAAGGGATCAATTGCAAAGGTGCTGAAAAGGCGAGGGATAGAGTTCTATGAACACCTAGTTATAAGGTTTCAAAAGTCAAAACGACGAACTCTGGCCGACTAAAAGCAAAACATCAAACTCTGTTCGATGAAAAAACTAAAAGGAAATACATTTCGTAGATCTCAGGTCAATGAAAG
The DNA here is from genome assembly GCA_039513925.1 of Platanthera zijinensis. Taxonomy (NCBI): domain Eukaryota; kingdom Viridiplantae; phylum Streptophyta; class Magnoliopsida; order Asparagales; family Orchidaceae; genus Platanthera; species Platanthera zijinensis. The sequence continues at coordinate 56,429,729 of CM077094.1, read as the reverse complement.
TTTTGCGAAAAGAATTATATTTCATCGATCTCAGTTTGACGAAAATAATTTTAAACAAATTCTTCGATCTCCGTTCGCTGAAAGTTTCTAAAGGAAGTTTCGTCGATCTACGTTCGATAAAATTTCCATGAAAAGTTCACAGATCGTCGATCTCCGTTCGATGAAAGGTGACCTGTTCGTCGATCACATAACAAATATTAAATTAAAGAGTCTCCATTGATCATACCCAACTGATTTATAAAGAAAAGATGTTTCTTTTCATCTAAGGGATTAGTTAAAATGTTTGCCCTTTGTTTATAAGTAGAAATAAAGACATGTTTAATTTTATTTTTGTCTACATTATCTCAAAGAAAAAGATGTCTAATCTCTATATGCTTAGTTATACTATGAAGTACTGGATTTTATGCAATTTAAATGGCATGGGTATTATCACAAAAGATAATCGAATTTTTTAAGTTGAGACCATAATCCAGAGCTGATTTTGAATCCACAAAATCTGTGAGCAGCAACTACCAGTTGCCATGAATTCAGCTTCAGTAGTTGAAGTAGACTGAGATGTTTGCTTCTTGCAAAACCATGACACAAACCTATCACCAAGAAACTAACAAGTTCCTGATGTGCTTTTTTTATCAACTCTTAATCCAGTATAGTCAGCATCTGAGAATCCAGTTAAGTCAAATTCTGACTCTATGGATACCAAATTCTTAGATTTGGACAACCCTTTATATATCTCAAAATTCTTTTTACTAAAATTAGGTGAGATTTTTGGGATTTATTTGAAACCTAGCACAAATACAAGTAGCATACATGATATCAGGGCTACTTGCTGTTAAATATAAAAGAGACCCATTGATGGCTCTATATATTTTCTGATCAATAGGCTTGCCCTGTTCATCATTATCAATAACAACATTGTAGGGCATGAGTGTTTTCATTGCTAAGGCATCAGATATCCAAAATATTTTAATAAACTCTTTAGCATATTTGGATTGGGATATAAAGATACCATCAGGGGATTGCTTAACTTGGAGACCAAGGATGTAGGATAGTTCACCCATGCTACTAATTTCAAACTTTGAATGCATCATGTCAGAAAACCATTTGCAAAGTTTGGAATCAGTAGAACTAAATATTATGTAATCTACATATTTTTGATCTAGCAAAATTTTATCCTTATGATGTCTGATAAATAATGTCCTATCTATTAAGCCTCTAGAAAACTTATTTTCAAACAAGAAACTAGCGAGAGTCTCATACAAAGATCTTGGAGCTTGTTTGAGACCATAAAGAGCTTTGTTTAGTCTAAATACATAAGAAGAGTTAGTTGGAGAGATAAAACCTAGTGGTTGTGGTACAAACACTTCATCTTTGAGCTCTCCATTCAGAAAGGCACTCTTAACATCCATTTGATATACTTTGAACTTCTTGAATGTTGCATATGCAAGAAAAATCCCGATAGCTTCCAATCTTGCAACAGGGGAAAAGGTCTGGTCATAATCAATACCTTCCTCCTGAGAATAGCCTTGAGCTACTAATCTTGCTTTGTTCCTCATAATGATTTCTTAAGCATCCAACTTGTTACTGAAGACCCATTTAGTTCAAATGACTAGATGGTCTTTGGGTCTTGGAACTAGATCCCAAACTCTACATCTCTCAAATTGATTGAGCTCCTCTTGCATTGTAATGATCCAATGGGGATCTTGTTCTACATCTATGATTGATTGAAGTTCAATGTGAGTGATTAAACAAGCATGCATCTGATCTTGATTTAATTGATGCCTTGTTTGAACATCAACTGACATGTCTCTAATCACTTGAGATATTGGATGATCTCTAAGTGTGACAAGATTAGTGAGTAGAGTTGGTTCTTCATTAGCAATTAATTGAATTAATTCCTCTGGTGGAATTTCATTAGCCACAATGTCTTCCGCATGAATTTCCTGAATTTCTTCATCACTGTCATTATAATTAATCTATTGAGAGGGATGTGATATATCCTCTTAAGTTAGGATTAAGTCATCCATTCACTCACACAGATTGGGTCCCTGTAAATTTTCTATGGTATATATGTCTCTCTCCTTGTAAAACATGTTAGTTTCATAAAAAGTTACATGCATAGATTCTTCCATTTTAATAGTTGATTTATTATAAACCCTATATGCATTGCTAACTTGGGAATATCCAAGAGAAATACCATCTATAGCTTTTACTTCGAACTTTCTAAGATATTTCTTGTCATAATTGTGAATATAATATATACAACTAAGTACTTTAAAATAATTTATTTTAGGTTTCTTTTATTTGAGTAATTCATAGGGGGTCTTTCCCTTAAGTTTATGAATTAGACTTCTATTCAGAACATAATTTGTTGTGCTTACTATCTCTTCCCAAAAGGATAGGGGCAAGTGAGCAATTATAACTAATGTCCCTACAGATTCAATCAGGGTTCTATTTTTCCTTTCAACTACCCCAATTTGTTGAGGAGTTCTAGGCGTAGAAAAACAATGCCTGATACATTCCTTCTCACAGAATTCTTGCATGAGAAGAGATTTAAACTCAGTGCCATGATAACTTCTGAACAATGCAACTAGAGTAGGGTACTCAATCTGGATGCTCTTAAGAAAATTTGTAAGAACATTAAAGTTATCTGACTTGTTCTTCATAAATAAAACCCAAGTGAATCTAGAGAAGTCATCAACAATAACTAAGGTATATGCCTTCCCTCCCAAGCTCTGTACTGCAATAGGTCCAAAAAGGTCCATATGTAGAAAATACAAGATTCTGGATGAATCACTCTTAGAGATGGATATAAAATTATTTTAAGTTTGCTTGCCTAATTGACAAGCCCTGCAAAGGCCTTCTTCCTTGTAGCAGCTAGAAGGTAGTCCTCTGACAAGGTTATCCTTAGATAGTTTAGTTATTGTCCTAAGGTTTACATTTCCTAATCTCTTATGTCATACTTCACTAGCTTTAGTAATCTGATTAAATAAACAAATTTTAGATTTTGTAGAATTAAAATTAACTAGGTAAATATTACCTTATTTAATACTAGTTAAAATAGTTTTGTTTAAACTAGAAGAAATAATGCATATATAAGGACATGTTAAAGGTTATCTGATAACCTTCATCACATATCTAACTTATGGAGATGAGGTTATGATTCAGACCATTCACATAAGCAATTTTCTTAAATGTCACTACTCCAACCTTAACATTTCCATAGCCTTCTTTTTCTCCACAGTTGGAGTCTCCAAAGATAACTTTGGGTCCAAGCTTTGCCTTGAAATCACATAGATTAGCCTTTGAACATGTCATGTGTTTTGAGCAACCACTATCCAAGTATTAATGTTCCTCTATGGTTGGATAGATCTTTACCTGTAAGAAATCAAGTTATGTGTTTTGACCCAGGTTACCTTGGGTCCATGATTTCTTTTATAAGAATATCTGGAAATATAAGAACAATCTGGTTGATCCTTATAACTTAATGGATGATATCTCCTAGGTGGAATTATCCATTGAGTTAAAGGATTAACAAATATTTTTCTTTGATTATTATTTTGATATGAGTTAAAGTTTCTATTTTGAAAAAATGAGTTCGATGATTTTAAATAAGTTCGTCGATCTAAGTTCGACGAAAGGTATTGATTTCGTCAAACTCGGCTCGTAGAATGATAGAGTTCATTTTCTGCATTCCACGATCATCGATCTTTGTTCGATGAATCATAATGATTTCGTCGAGCACCCGCAGATGAGTATTTATACACAAATTCCGGGTTCAGAGTGTGTTGATTGCCGTTTGACGAATAATACTGTTTTCGTCGATCTGAGTTTGACGAATTTAGTTGAACATGAGTTTTCTGTGATTTTTAATTTTGTTTTGATTTTGTCTTTGCTAAAACTTTAGTATCTTTGTGTGTGAGTTGTTAAACTTTTTTTTATTTTCCTTTCGCAGAGATGAATTATATTTGTTTTCCTTTTGTTGATAAAATATTTTTCTGAAGAATAGGAGGCTGACTTGATGAAGCTCCCAAGCCTAATTTACTATTAAGTCTGGCATTGATTGTGCTTGTGATGTCCATCAATTTGATGTTTCTCCCATTAAGAGATTCTTCAAATAGCTTATCCTCATTTAGTTTATTTTCTATAGAAAATATTTGTTCATTTGTAGTTTTTAAATCTACTTTAAGTTCTGTATTTTCTGAAGATGGGTTGTCTGAATCTTTTAATTTTTTTATCTAAGAAGTATTATTTCCTTCTAAGATTGAATTAGATCTTTGCAAAATAATTTAAAGTCTATTTTGAATTGATCTGAGTTAAAATCAAAAGTAGATATTACCTGATCTTCCCCAGATTCTAACGCTAACTCTTCCTTAGAATTACTACATGAGGCATTGATTGCCATCAAACAGATCTCTTTTTCTTTTGCTTCTTCTTCATCTTCACTGGAACTAGATGAAGAATCTAAATCTGAGTCACTCCATATCTCAGCAACAAAACCTCTCTCCTTCTTGTATTTGTTGGAAGAGAATTTGTTGGAGTGCTTCCCGGAGTCCTTCTCCTTCAGCTTGTCTTTCTTCCGCTTTTTAGGACATTCTGGAAGGATATTTCCTAGTTTCCTGCATCAATAATAAACTATCTATTTAGTAGGGGTTTTATCATACCTTGGTTTATCTTCATTTGTGGAAGACCTTCTCCTGAAGACCTTCTTGGCCATTTTGTAGAATCTCTTGGCCAGAAGACTCATGAGGTCTTCATTTTCTAGAATAGCTTCTGCTTCATCTGTATCTTGGAAAGTAATGCTCTTTTCTTTCCGGGGTGAAGGTGAAGCCTTTTGTTCAGCTTCCCTTGTCTTGTGGAGCTGCTCATAAGACTTGAGCTTAACCAACAAGGTTTATGTTGAAATCTCATTTAAGGTTCTAGCTTCTTTGATTGTCCAAATCCTTGAGTCCCATGTGCTAGGGAAGCATATAAGGATCTTATCATTGACTTCTGTCAATGTGATGTCATTTTCAAAGGTTTTTAGTTCATTGATGATGAGACTGAGTCTAGTGTACATCTCACCAACTGATTCAGATTCACCTTTCTTGAAATTCTCATATTGAGAGATCAAGTGTGATCTTCTATCTTTCCTTTCATCAGTAAATCTTGCTACCATAGCATTTAGGGAGTCCCAAATGGCCTTTGCTGAAGTACATTCAGAAACCTTCTAGAATATATCATCAGACATAGTCTGATCTAAGATGTTCATAGCTTTTGCATCAACTATCTTCATCTTCTTTTGAGTTTATGTCCACTCAGGAGGAGGTGCTATACTTGTGCTTGTTGTTACAGTTGGAGTAGGGGGAACTGACAAAATAGAGTTATAAATGTCCTCATCAATAGAATTCATGTAGAGCCCTAATCCTTGCCTTCCAAAGTGCAAACATATTTAAGTTGCACACTGGAGGTCTAGTGCTTAAAAATTATTTGTTTTGTGTCATGATAAAATCTTTAGTAAAATAAATACTATCAAATCTTTTGGTTCAGTTGTTAGCCTGTGAAACAAGAAAACCAAACCCTCTGATACCAATTAAAAGTGAGGGATAGACGTAAGTTTACTCTAGAGGGGGGGGGGGGGGTGGGTGAATACAGTATTAAAAATTATTAACTTTTTTTATAGCGGATTAAAATATAGTGATATATATAAGTATAAACAGAGGATATCACAGTACACAAGCATAGAAATAAGCAAACACAGAAGACACATAGATTGTAGTGGTTCACTAATAAACCTGGGTACATCCACTCTTCTACCACCCTGGTAGGAATCCACTATAGGTTTTTGATCAGGTGCCTTGCCACCACAAGATCTATTTTCTAAGGGAGACCTTGCAACCCTTTGAGCTTTTGATCAGGTGCCCAGAAACAAACCTAAGTCTTTTGATCACGAGACATAAAACCAACAGTTTAACTTTTGAAGGGAGTTAAGAAATCCATGTACATAGTTGAATGAAATAAACAAAAAGGTTGAAGATGTTCTTCTCTGTTTATAATCTGAGAGAAGACTAGTGGATTGATGTTGAATAAGAAAGCTCCCACTAATGGTATGGAGTTTGTGATCAGGTGAGGGAGTCCTTTCTTCTAAGGGTATAGGCCTTCTTGAAAATTTCTTCTTCCATTATAAGTATCTGAGTGATTGTGAAGTTGATCTCAGAATGAAGATTGTTTGCTGGAAGAAAACTGAAGCAGAAAGTCTGACTGACAGTTTGTTGTTTTTTTAAGTCTGTAACTGTTTGTGTGTATAAATCTGAACCTTGAGATAGAAAAACTTCTGTGAATATATAGAATGTTGAACAAATTTCAAATATTTGAAATCATTAACTCTTATAAATGCTGGAGCATTCCTTGAGAAAGGAAACTGCCCATGGGAATTAATCAACAATAAACTTTGTGATAATATCCAAATTTAATGCTGCCTCTAAACGGCAATATTCATTGGAATATATTACATTAAATTCCATAGTCATAACTGCCTGAAATTAAACCCATTAGAATGTTCTACCTTCAGAATGATTAGCCTGAAATTAAGTCTGAAAATTATTCTGCTTCTGCCAATAAAATTGCCTAAGATAACTGCAGAGAAATAGTCGAACTAAGCAAATAAATCGTCGACCTGAGCCTGGAGTTCGTCGAGCAGATTCTTCATATTCATCAACCGGAGCTCCAAGTTTGTCGAGCTGAGCTGGGCTATCATTGAGCTGAGATTGTAGAGTTGAGGACAAATTTCGTCGACTAGAGCTCAGCTTTCATCGAGCTCAATTCAGAGTTTGAACTTTTAGTTCGTCGAGCTGAGCTTGACCTTCGTCGAGCAGAGTTCAACTTTCCTCGAAATGAATTCCTGAACTTTGAAATCTTCTAAGGCAAAACCCTAGAAAATCTTATGACCCTATACTATACATGTTGGGTCAGTCTAAGCATCATAATAGTGATCCTAGACCAAATCAAACTTGGGGTTCCAACAGAATATGGTCTGTCTCGACCAATTTGATTCAACAGATTCAGAGACACTCAACGAATTGGACTTAGCAAATTGGAGGACACTTGACTCATACACTAAAATCACTTGACGCCAAATCTGAAAACCCTCAATGCCAAGGAAATACTCAACGCCAACTATAGAATCACACGATGCCATGACAACACACGATGCCAACACTGTAGCCACTAGATGCCTTTCTGTTTCACTTGACTCTGAGGCATCACTCGATGCCAACACTGCATTCACTTGATGGCAAGGAATTGCTCGACGCCAACACTGAAATCACTCGATGCTAACATAGTAGCCACATGACACCTTTCTGGTTCACTCGACGCCAAGACTTCACTCGACAAAAACACTCTATTCACTTTATGCCAGGGAATCACATAACGCTAGCACTAAAATCACTCTACGCCAAAGCAACACTCGACGCCAATATTGCATTCACTCGATTCCAAGGCATCACTCGATGCCAATACTACAATCACTCAATGCAAAGGTAACACTCGACGCCAATTCTAAAATCACTCGATGCCAAGGAAACACTTGATGCAAACTCCAAAATCACTCGATGTCAATGCATTACTCGACATCAACACTTAATTCACTAGACGAGAAAGTACTATCAGGAGTTCAAAGGTTAAAGAGGAAAGGACCTGGTTCCCTACTAACTTGGGGAAGCATTAACTAATGAAATTCTAATAATACAACCCGGGCTTAAAAATCATCAAGAAAAAATGAAAACATAAAAATATTCCTCAAAATTTAGGAGGAGAAAGAATGGAATGAAAACTACTCAAAGGGGGAAACCACCACATGCCTTAAACCTCTATATTTCAACCATATGAACAATCCACGACACAATTCGGCCGAAAAAGAAAGCGCGACAACAAAATCTTGCGAGATTTGGACAAAACAAAAGTTTAGGGCCATACATCCCAATACTAAAAGTCCACAAAAACAAAAATACCTATCACCAACGTGTATATCTCGGCGAGAGCTTTCCGGATCTATGCTCCGATGAAGATTTCTTCCACCGAAGCTCCCAAAATAGCTGTCAGAAGGTTTATGATGAAAACTCGCCACCTCTCTCACAACCCTGTTGATCAGACCCTTTTATGGAAGAAGGATGAAAAGGGTTTTATAATTATATATATATAATTAACTAGAAAAACTCAAATGACGAGAGTGACCAAATCACCTCGATTTCGATGAAATTCGCACAAAAGATAAATGTCGGTGCTATGAATCCAGCAACGAAGTCAAAATCAAGATCTAACAAACCAAACTTGGTTTAAAATTCCCCGAAGTTAAAATAATAATACCTTATTAAATTCACTAAGGCTTCAAATTGGCCCTGATCACCACGAAACTTTACATGCACGACTAGGATCAAATACTTTAATTGTATAAAGCTTAAAACCCTAATTCCGACGAGTCTAAAATCTAGTTAACTGGACCCAATGGATGAAACCATGCACTAACGATGACGCACCATTAATTACGTGCCAACGTAATGCCCTTACGTCTTTAATATGCCACTAGAGAGATTAAAATAATTTTTGAAAAAATCAGGGGTGTTACAGTCACTCCCCCAAAAAAGAAGTTTCATCTTAAAACTTGATATACAAATCGAATATAAAGCAGAAATGGAATAACCAAAGGTTATTGGATGAAAAACTTACCAAGGAAGCTAGGAGAAAAGGTGACGATAAGACTTTCTCATATTCGATTCTAACTCCCAAGTCTCACTCTCGACGTCTTGGTTTCTCAAAAAAACATTGACTATGGGAATCGTCTTTCTCCACAACACACAATCTTGAGTCTCCAAAATATGAACAGGCTCTTTGACATAAGAAAGATTACGCTACAACTTGGGCACCGAGTCAAGGACATGACGATCACTAAGAACACACTTTAACAACTAGCCCACATGAAACAAATCGTGAACACCAGGGAAAGTAGCAAGCAAATCCATCCTATAAGCTGACACTATGATGCGCTCAACAATTTGGAAAGGTCCCACATACCTGGGATCTAACTTGTGGTTCCTTCCAATCCTCTTAACACCTGGCATCAGAATAAACTTCAAGAAAACCATATTCCCAACAACGAACTCCGGATCAACCCATCGTCGATTAGCATACTTCTCATAATGCTCCTGAGCCACACAAAGATTTTCATGAATATGCATCATAGAAATACTCATTTCCACTAAGGCTTCCAGACCCAACAATGGTCTCTCGTCAACCTTAGCCCAAAACAAGGGAGTTCTGCAATGCCTCCCATACAAAGCCTTAATGGGAGTCATTAGCCAACTCTCTTGAAAACTGTTATTATAGGCAAATTTAATTAGTCTAAGAAGCTGGTCCCATGCTCCACCATGGTCCAAAATTTAACATCTGATCATATATTCCAAAATTTGATTAACTCTTTTCGTTTGACCATTGGTTTATGGGTAGTAAGCGGTTGAATATCTAAGATCAGTGCCTAACCCTTCCGGCAAACTTTGCCAGAAAAATGACATAAACCTAGAGTCCCAATTTCACACAATACTTACCAGTACTCCATGCAATCGAATGACTTCATCCAAATACTACTCCTCTATCTTTTCCATGGAATACCTAATCTTGAAGAGCACGAAGTGAGCACACTTCGTCAAACTATCAACAATGACCCACACAAAATCAAGCCCTCAGGGAGACCTCGGAAAACCGAAAATAAAGTCCATAGAGATGCACTCCCACTTCCAACTTGGAATATCAAAAGGCATCAGCTTGCCACCAGGCCATCTATGATCTGCCTTAACATGCTTGCTGGTGAAACACTCAGACACGAACATTGGTATATTGCTCTTCATCCCATACCACCTAAAGATCTTCTTCATATCTCTATACAACTTTGTAGAGCAAGGATGGTAGGCCATACCAGAACCATGCGCTTCACTTCAAATCTTTGAATGAATATCACCAACATTTGAAATACAATATCAGTCGCGGTACTTCAAGGTACATACATCATTAACTGAAACGTCCGGTAATTCCCCTTTTTCAGTTCTACTCCGAATATGCTACAAATCAGAATCATGCACTCGAGAAGACCTCGACAAATCGGTAATAAAGCCCATAAAGAAGCTCTCCCATTTCCAACTTGGAATATCAAAAGGTGTCTGCTTGTCACCAGGTCTTCTATGATCTGCCTTAAAATGCTTGCAGGTGAAGCACCCAGACACAAACTTTGCTATATCGTTCTTCATCCCATACCATCAAATGATCTACTTCAGATCTCTATATATCTTTGTAGAGCCAAGGTGGTAGGCCATACCAGAAGTATGCGCTTCACTACAAATACTTCCCCGAATATCACCAACCATTGGAATATAATATCTGTCGTTCAAGGTATCCACATCATCAATCGAAAAGTTCGGTAATTCCCCTTTTTCAGTTCTACTCTGAATATGCTGCAAATTGGGATCGTCCTTCTGATGTAGCATTATAAGCATAATCCATGAAGGCTCTGCCACTTCCAAGCTACTTGGTGAGTCGCTACTCCAAATAGTTCTGTTCATTAATAAGAAATCCTCCACCAAGGATTGCATAGAAAGGTTAAAGATTGCGTGGTCTTTCTACTCAAGGCGTCGGCTACCACGTTAGATTTTCCCATATAATAAAGGATATCGACATCATAATCTGCGACGTACTCCATCCATCTGCACTGGCTCAAATTTAACTCCATTTTAGTGAATACATACTTCAATCTCTTATAGTATGTGTAAATCTTTCACATCACACCATACAACAAATGTCGCCAAAGCTTCAGGGCATAGATCACTGCCGCAAACTCCAAATCATGCTTAGGCTAATTCTTTTTGTGATCCTTCAATTACCTTAACCCATATGCAATCACATTCCTTCTTGCATAAAGATGCATCCAAGCCCGACGTGTGATCCATGCACATAAATAGTATACTCCAATCCTTCGGTAGGTAATGTAAACACTGGAGCAATGCACAATCTCTTTTTCAATTCCTGAAAGCCTCCTTCACACCCATCACTACACAAAAACACTGTGTTCTTCTACGTAATCTTAGTCAGAGGTGCGGTTAAAACATAGAATCCTTCCACAAGCCTTCTATAATAGTTTACCAATCCTAGCAAGCTTCTTATCTCCTTAGGTGTGGTATGTATTTTCCAATCAATCATAGTAGCTATCTTTTCTGGGTCAATAGAAATTCCATCTTTATTCACAATATGACCTTAAAATGAACACGTGAGGAAGCCAAAACTCTCACTTACTCAACTTCGCATACAATTTATGCTCTCTTAAAGTAGACAAGACTAAACGCAAGTATTGGGCATGCTCCTCAGCACTCCAGGAATATACCTAAGCACCATCGATGAAAATGACCACAAAATGATCCAGAAAATATTTAAACACTCTATTCATCATGTCCATGAAAGCAGAGGGTGCATTTGTCAGTCCAAAGAATATTACCAAGAACTCAAAATGTCCATGCCAGAAATGAAAAGCCATTCACAGAACATCCGACTCACAGATTCTAAGCTGATTGTAGCCTAAACGAAGATCAATCTTCGAGAACACTGCACTACCACTCAACTGATCAAACAAATGATCAATCCACGTTAAGGGATAATTGTTCTTGATGGTTACCTTATTCAACTCCCTATAATCAATGTACAACCTCATAGAACCATCCTTCTTTTTCACAAACAAGACGAGAGCAGCCCAAGACAAAGAACTTGGCCTAATAAATCCAAACTACAATAGTTCATCTAGCTATTTACGTAACTCTTCCAGCTCACGTGGGGCCATATGATATGGTGCCTTAGCAATAGGGCGAGTACTTGGCTCAAGATCAATAACAAATTCCACATCTCTCTCGGGAGAAAGACCAAGAAGACTAACAGGGAAAACATCGGGGAACTCTCACACCACAGAGATATCCTCGATGCACAGCAAAATACTAACCGTTTCTAAAATAGAAATAAGGTAAGCAAAATAACCGGAATCAAAGAGTTTCTAAGCACATACTGTAGAAATAAAGGGGGAATTCTAGCACGGAAAACCATACACAGTCATGGGGTTGCCATTTTTCGGCTTAAATTCCAAGCGCTTTACCTTGCATTGGATAACTGCATCATATCTAGACAACCAGTCCATGCCCAAAATTACATTGAAGTACTCGAGGTCTAGCACCTTCAGATTAGAAAAAGCTAGGAAGTCACCCAAAAGGATAGGACAACTCTACGAAAGTCTGATGTAGGTTAGTCCCTTAATCGAGGTTGTGATAGTCGGAGACTCACGAGACACTCTCACATGCTCCAACTTGCCCGCACAAAATGAAAATGCAGCAACCTATACTTCCGTGTTACTAATCGCATGCGACAATGAAGGTTTGCCAAACCTCTCACGAGAGACTAGAGGCTATGGGCCAATATCCTCTCAAGAAAAATGGATCCACACGATCTGATCAAGAGGAAGTTGTACCAAAAGGGATCCATCAAAAACAAACAATTCGGAAAAGATAGATCACTCCCAACATAATAAAATGAGGGCCTCCAAGCCTCACAAACATAAACAAGTCAAGATAAACAATAACAAATCGTTGCGATGAAATCAACAACGAAATTCAACGATTTCGCAAGCCACACAATATTATCTCGCCACGAGATTTATCTAGAAGGAAATCACAAGATTGAGTAGAAACATTCGTTGCTCTTTGCTTCGTTGAATATTCCTCAGAGAGGTTCGTTCTTCCACGGTTCTACTGGATTTCTGCCGAATGGAGTGAAACAAGTCGCCTTCTACGGAGCCACGCCATGTCGAGTTTCATGAAAATGTTGTTGATGAACACAAGCCAAAAAATCTCTGGTGTGGGCAACAGTTGGTCTCCAACCGTCAAGTAGAGATATGGATCGGTCGCTATTTGAAAGTGGGGGAAGTAGTCGTACCATTTGGAGAGGAGAAGGGAGGGAAAGTGGTGGCCGACGGGTTTTGAGAGGGAGAGGGGGGAGGAAGGCCGAAATTTTTCAAAAGCACAAGTAGGGTTAAAAAGGCAGCGACAAGGAGGTAGACTAATAGAAGTTATGGTTGGAGAAAATTTCTATTTTATTCAATTCCAAAAGGTCCTTCTATCCTCCCAACATTAGCCTTAAATAAGGCTTTAAAATAATAGGCTAATTTCATGCCAAAATAGAAGATAATAATGCAATCCAGATTTTACAAAAATAAAAACAGATTTTTGTTTAAAAATAATTAAACATGACACTAAAGATGTTAGAATATGTAGAAATCATTTTCAACATCCCATTTATGTTCTGCGCCATGGGCGAAAGTTATATCGGTAACCGTTAATAATTCTCCAGTGCCGGAAGTCCTTTGTTAGAGATGGAGAGAGATCCTCCGTAAGCATGCAGGCACCATCATCATCAAATCGGGGATCGTCAGCTCCATTAATCCCCCCTCTCAAAAGTACTCATCACCGATGAGTTGGATTGAAAGTACCGGTGTAGAAGAGCATTATCTAAGAGAGCCACCTCCGTCTTGGGTAACCAAGAGTCATCAGAAGCTGGGCGATCACGCCACCGGATTAAGAAGAATCGACTGTCACCACTTGGAAAGGAGACTACTTCCTCGGAGAGGATCATGTCAGGCACAAAGGTGGTCTTGGGGAAACTTGGAAAAGCATTAGCCAAAGAAGGAGAAAAAGTTTCAACATCAACATTATGCGTACCTCCAGTGGAGAACAAGGTAGAGAGTGAACCTGGGACAATATCACCCCCAACCTAATAAAAGAAGAAGTGGCAGAAATAAACGTGGAGGTAGATAAATCAGGTGGCAGAGATAAATACGGCACTAAATTCGAAAAATTGAAAATGGGGGATGTATCCCAATCAGTGGGAAATTCTAACAGATAAGCATTGTTACATAACTTTTTTATGATTTGTAAAGGACTGGTTTGCCGGTTAATTAATTTTTTTAAGGTTCCCAAAGGCATCCGTTAAGGGATGAGACGCACCAAGACTAAATCATCAACATTAAAGTGTGATTCCTTTTTTTGTAAATTTGCATGTGATTGATAAGATGCATATTGGTTGGTTAATGTTTCTTGAATGTGCTTATGTAACATCTGAACTTGAAGAGCAAATTCTTGTGCAAAATAACATGACTTATATGATGGAGGTAACAAAATCAAGTCAAGTGGAACTGGTTCCTTATAGCCATGCACAATTTCATTTGGGGACAAGCCCGCAGATCTATTCTTGGAATTGTTGTATGCAAGCTGGGCATGGGGAAGGACTACGTTCAAAGTGCCCTTATGGTCACCCAAAAGACACCTGAGTAAACTACCCAAACTTTTGTCTACTACCTCTGTTTGCCCATCCATTTGTAGATGGTAGGCCGAAGAAAACTAGAGCTTGGTGACCTTAAGCTTCCAATGAATTTTCCAAAAATAACTTGTAAATTTTACGTCCCGATCAGTTACAATTGTATTAGGAATGCCCCGATGTCCAACCACCTCTTTAAAATAAAGTTTTGCAATATGTGATGCATCATTAGTTTTGTTACATGCAATGAAATAGGCCATCATAGAAAACCGATCGACCATGACCAAGATAGAATCATTACGCCTAAAAGTAAGTGGTAGACCTAAAATAATGTACATACTAATATCTTCCCAAGGGAAAGAAGGAATCGGAAGAGGGGGTATAAAGACCAGCATTCGTTTTGTTTCCTTTAGCTAGTTGGCAAATAAGACAACTCCCCACAATTTTATTAACCATGGACTTAAGTCCGGGACTATGAAATTTGTCCTCAACAAGCATAATTGTCTTTTTACGGCTAAAATGACTGTCTAGACCCCCACTATGCAATTCCCAGACTATAAAATGTCGCAGAGATGAGAGTTGTATACATAGATTCGAGTACTTTAATAGATAACTGTCTCGAATATAGTACGCTTAAATGGTTGTGGGAGATTCGCTTTGAGAGAAAAGATAGATATCCTTGAAATCCGGGCAATGAATATACTAATCCTTAATCCTATCAAACCCAATAACCTTAACTTCTAGCATAGACAATAATATATAGACACGGCTGAGGGCATCTGTCACATGATTTTAAATCACCTTAAGATGTTTTTTTTTTATAAAAGTGTAATCTTGAAGATAAGAGACCCATTTGGCATGACAGGGGTTGACTTTGCTTTGGGAATTGACAAACCTCAAAGCATCGTGAACAGATTGGATAACTAACTCCTTTGGGAGGAGATAGTGCCTCCAATGTTGGAGACAACAAATAATAGTGTAAAACTACCGGTCATAATTAGAATAATTTAATTTTGGACCAGCGAGCTTCTCACTAAAATATCCAATTGGATTCCCCTTTTGACTCAAGACAACACTGATGCTAACCCCTGATACATTGCATTATAATTCAAATACTTTGCTAAAATCCAGCAACCGCAAGAGAGGTGCTACCGACATTCAATATTTAATTATTTGAAAGGCCTTAGTGGCCGACATAGTCCACTTGAACTCACCCTTCTTCAAACATTCCGTAATTGTCACCATGATACTACTAAAATCACGAATTAATCATCGATAAAAGGTTGCTAGTCCATGAAAACTCCTAACGTCCCGTAAGGTGGCGGGCTCCAGCCAATCCTTAATAGCTTTGATTATCTTAGGATCAACATTTATGCCTTCCGAGCTCACATTATACCCAATGAACTAAATGGATGTAACATAAAATGTACAGTTTTTTAGATTGACAAATAGCTCTTCCACTCATATCGTGGTAAGGATAATCCTCAAGTGCGATTCGTGATCGGTTGGAGAGGTGCTAAAGACTAAGGTATCATCAAAATATATGACCATGAACTTCTCTATGATGGTTTGAAACATATGAGTCATCATCGGAGAGAAAGTGTTCGGGGCATTAGAAAGCCCAAATGGCATCACCAACAACTCATAAAGACCGTCCTTCGATTTAAAATCCGTCTTCCATTTGTCTCCTTCCCTATTCCTTATTTGATGGTAGCCACTCATAAGATCCATCTTAGAAAAGATTGTGGCCCCGACTAACATATCCAACAAGTCATGCAAGTGAGGGATGGGAAACCTATATTTGATAGTGATTTTATTAATAGCCTAGCTGTCAACACAAATCCTCCACGAACCATCTTTCTTGGGGGCTAGTAAAGCGGGTACGGAACACAGACTCTTACTATAACGGATAAACCCTTTGCTTAGCAGATCAGAGATTTGAGTTTGCAATTCAGGTTGTGTGTAGGGGTTAAGCCGATATGAGGAAGGTTGGGAAGAGAGGAACCCGTAACAAAGTCTATTGTATGTTGGATTTACCACATAGGGGGTAACTTGGGCAGTAGCTCATCTGGGTAGATGTCCTTAAACTCTTCTTGGAGTCTCCTTAAGGAAATTGGTAAATCATCATAAATGGACACGTCTTCCTTCACTTGTAAAAACACCAAAGCATACATGACTCCATTCATAAAGGAATCACGCACAAAATCCTTCTTTCCTATCAGACTTAACTTTTTATTCTCTACCTGGATAATCGTGTCCTTAGAGGGAATGGATGGTCCTTAGGCTGGGTGGGCTTTAAGACAATCTTCTTGCCATGAAATTGAAACTCATAAGTATTCGCGCAGCCAAAGTGAGTAACATCATGGTCATATAGCCATGGGTGTCCCAATAAGATGTGGCAAGCATCTATGGGGATTACGTCACACCACATCTGTTACAAATAAGCTTTGCTGGTGAGAGGAACCAAACACCGCTTTGTGACCGGAAGGGTAGTCTTATTTACCCACACAACCATGTATCTATGTGGTTGAGGCTTTGGGGTCAAACAAATAAGGGTTACCGCATTCTCTGATATGATATTCATGCGACTCCCACTATATATAATAAGCTTACACAATTTTTTTCCACTCTTAAAGATGAGAGAAAAAATGTTATTCCTATTCCAATCCTCGGAAACAAGGGGGTTGCCAAAATACATCTCATGACCATCATGTTATAGTCATCCTCTAGGTCACTAGGGATTCCCTCGGGGTCAGACTCCTCACTTGCTTCATACATAATTTTGGCGGGATTCGAGGAGGCATCCAAAAGTGCGAAGGGTTTTGGCTTGGTCGGACACTCACTCGCGTAGTGGCCCTGATTGCCGCAAGAAAAAAATGTGGCATTTATCTTGCTAATCCTACCCACAAGCACTCTCTAACCGGTCGGGATTCTTATATTCCTAGCAGTGATGACAACCGAATTCAGGTCAGCGGACCGGAACTTAGCCTTATACTATAATATGGCGAGAGGTGGTGGTCATAAGATGGTCTTTCCCTTCTATAAAGAACGAGTCTTAGGTTTGGAGGCAAGGTGTTTTTCAATGTCCAAGGCAGTATTAAACGTGGTGTTCAAATCGGTGTGACCAAAACGTAAGAGCTTCTTTTGGATGTCGCAGCTAAGGCCCTTATAAAATCTAGAAAGTTCATCCTCCGACATCTCATGTACTTCACATCGGACCATTTCAACTTTTAGTTGCCCCATGTAATCAGCTACGGACTTATCGCCTTGGTGAAGGGTGGATAGCTCATCGACCATTTGGGTATGATGATAAGCGAGAACGTATTGATCTTTTAAGTGGTTTTTCATTACTTGCCAACCAACAAGGGGGGCACCAGTCTAGACTCCTAATCGTCGCTCCTCGTTTAAAAAAAAACTTTAGCTCGACCCGTTAACTTCATCCTAGCAACTTGAACCTCCTGCGGGTCCACTAGGTGATGCCATTCAGAATAACACTCCATATCCATAACCTAATTTAGAAATATTTGTGGTTCTCCTAAGCCGTCGTAGGGGGGGCATAAATTTTAATGGAACGTGTAAGATCGATGTCTTGTTCTTGGCGATAATGTTTAGGGCGAGCACGTGGAGACAAATCATCGTGGTTTTCATCCTCGAGGTGGGGGTTACATTTTGGTTGCCTATGACCTCTAGGTAGTGAGGGGGTTTTGTTGTCCAAGAGTTGGGCCATCATTCCCCGGAGTTTCCCCAGTTGTTGATTCATCTCAAAGCGGAGATCATCAATAGAAGACGGCTTTTGATTTGTGTGTCACTCATCGTCCATACTCGACTATGATGTGTGATACTCGTGACCGGAGCTAGTGGGCATGCGAAGTGTAAGTTTTTTCTTTTTATAGAAAAATAACTGTGTGCACACGTAATGCCTAGGTGAATTAGAGCAAACCGAGGCCAAGTTAAGAAATTTTCCAACCACCATCTGATACCAAATTGATGTAGGCTAGTGCCTTAATCAAGGTCATGATGGTCGGAGACTCATGAGACACTCTCACAAGCTCCAACTTGCCTGTGCAAAATTAAAATGCAGTAACCTATACTTCTGTGTTACTAATCACACATGATAATGAAGGTTTGCCAAACCTCTCTCGAGAGAATAAAGGCTGTGGGCCAATATCCTCTCAAGAAAAATAGATCCACATGATCCGATCAAGCGGAAGTTATACCAAAAGGGATCCATCGAAAACAAATGATTCGGAAAAGGTCGATCACTCCCAACAAAAGAAAACGAGGGCCGCCAAGCCTCATGAACTACAATAAGTCAAGATAAATAATAGCAATTCATTGCAAAGAAACCCACGACGAAATTTGATGATTTCGCAAAACACGATATATTCTCTCGCCATGAGTGTTATCTATAAAGAAATCACAAGATTGAGTAGAAATGTTCTTTACCCTTCGGTTCGTTTAATATTCCTTGGAGTGGTTCTTTCTTCCATTGTTCCACTGGATTTCCGCCAAATGGAGTGAAACATGTCTCCTTCTTTGGAGTCACGTCGGGTGGAGTTCCACACAAACTACTGTTGATGAACCCTGGTCGAACAATGTTCAGTGTAGGCACGGGTTGGTCGCCTACCATCAGGTTGAGATATCGATCGGACAGTATTCATAAGAGGGGAAAGTATCCGTCCAGTTTTGATAGGTGAAGGGAGGGTATGTGGTGCCCGACGGGAGCCGAGAGGGAGAGGGAGGAGGAAGGCCAAAATTTACCAAAAGCACAAGAATGGGAGAAAGAGGCGGTGGCAAGGAGGAAGAGTAAAAGAAGTTAGGGTTGGAGAAAATTTATATTAGATTCAATTCATAAAGTTCCTTCAATCCTCCCAACATTAGCCTTAAATAAGACTTTATAACAATAGGATAATTCCATGCCAAAATAGAAGATAATAATGCAATCCAGATTTTACAAAAATAAAAAAAGATTTTTTTTTTAAATAATTAAACATGACACTAAAGATTTTAGAATATGTATAAATCATTTTCAACGTAACATCCCATTTATATCATGCGCCGCGGGCATAAGTTGTATCAGCAATCGTTAATAATTCCCCGGCACCACGTGTCCTTTGTTCTAGATGGCGAGAGATACTCCGTTAGCATACTGGCACCATCATCATCAAATCGGGGGTCATCACCTCCATCAAATTCCAAGCCACAAACGAGTGGGTAGCAACAAAATCGAAAATAACGCACGCCAAAAGGTTCTTTACCTTAAACTCCCATATAAAATCGTACACGCAACTAGCTAAATCAACATCGAAGCCATAATTTAAAGATTAGAACTATTTTAGCATCTAACCTGAGATCACTTGGGTGGAAGCCTACGCTTCTTCTATGGTCAACACATTCAAATTACCTTTCCCATTATCCAGATGCAGCGGGGGCTGAGACCGCGGGCACCTAGACTTCAAATGCCCTTTATGTCCACAATAGAAGCAGATATTTTCCGTTAAGTAGAAATGGGCAATATTATGCCCATTATGCTTACATGATGCACAATCCAGGTCTCCTTTGGGTGTGCGCTAAATTGCAAGCACTTGCAGCTGCTTCTGCGCTCCCAACCTCTTTAAACACTTCTCGAAGAAATGGCCTTACCGGCCACAAATACTACATGTTTCTTTGCTTCCTTCTTCGAAGCAGGACCAGATGCTCGAGAGCTTCTACTATCATCAGACTTTATCTTATCCTTCCTCTCTTGCAGCATATGATTCTTTGCATTATCGATAGCCTGAAATTTCAGAGCAACTTCTACTGCTTTACCATAAGTGTCTAATCTTTACCTGCTGCCAATTACTGGATATCACTACAAAGTCCTCCCAAGAATCGCTTCACCCTGCCTGCTTCAGAGGCTACTAAATCTGGAGAAAACCTGCATAGCTTTCTAAAGTCCACCTCGTACTCACTAACTGTGAGTTTTCTTTACTTCAGGCGTAAAAAGTTTTTCATCAGATAGTCTTGCTCGACCTATGACATAAACTTCTTGAGCATCATATCTTTGAAAGATTACCACGAACATCCCTCTGCGAGGCTCCCTTTCACTCGGATACACCAGCTCTTAGTAAGGACCTTCAATTGGTAAGCGGCGACTATCACCTTCTTGTCTGCAAAGATTCGTTAATACAAAAACATTTCTTCGATGGAAATTATCCAATCATCTAAGGGTATGAAATCGGCTCTCCCGTCATAGGTAGGAGATCCTAATCGTAGGAAGTGCGAAAGAAAATTAATATCTGGTGGCAGCTGACCTGGATGCACCAGAGGAACAGGAAAAATAGGTACAATCTTTCCCACTGGGGGGTTCTACACTACAGGCTGCTGCCCTGAGATGGCAGTCAGCAATGCCTGAATTTGTGATTGCCTAGGAACCATCTGCCAGTTGGGTTTTTTTATACGTCACAATAGTTGTGCGCAGCGGAATAAGGAATAAGAAAACCCCAAAAGAAATAAATCATGCGATGAACATTGATCAAGAAGTAAAGTGTTGTAAATAAAAATTTATCTATGCGGGATTGAGTCACTACTCAACTGAGATGCTTTAAGAAATCTAGAGAACACTAGCAGCTGGAGTTCTGAGCGTAAAAATGTATCCATGCATCTATAGGTGATCCACACGAATGGAGAACCCTTATACTCTTGTCATTGAAGATCTAGGTTAGAAGAAAGCACTTTGCATCTTCACAGACTGCTAGATCTGCCATAGAAGAGGCGGCGATAATGGGAACAGAAAATGGGCTGAGCGACAATGATGGGATCAAGACATTCGGAAATGATTTTCGATGGAGTTTTCATCTCGGGCTTTGCACAGTGTAGTACTGTAAAAACTCAAAGGCATCTTCTATTTATACCCAAAGGAATAAATAGCAGAAAGTCGTCACTATTGGCAGACCCATAACTAATGAAAGTTAATTCGATGAATCAACTCTTGACTCTACGAAGCATTGAGTGTTCACAACGCACTCAACGCCTGGCTGTGTCCTTAACACTTGACTCGATGAATCAATATTTGACTCAACGAATCATCGAGTGGACTCAATGCACTAAACTCCTAAATCAATGAATCAACATTTGACTCGACCAAGCATCGATTGGTCTTGACGCACTCAAAGCCTAACTCGACTAATCGATATTTGACTCGACGAAGCATCGAGTTTCCTCAATGCACTCAACAACTAACTTGACAAATCAATATTTGACTCGATGAATTGTTAAAGGGACTCAAAGCACTCAACGCATAACTCAAGAAATCAACATTTTACTCGACAAAGCGTCGAGTGGACTCAACACACTCAACACCTAACTCGATGAATCAACATTTGACACAACGAAGCGTCAAGTGGAATTAACGCACTCCACACCAAGCTTTTCTTGGTCTCAACACACTCAACACCTGCCAGGTCTTGGTCCTTCACTCATCATATATATGTAACACAAAAATAATCCATTCCTCCAGTTCCTCAAAATGCTCTTATGTTTACCATGTAGGCTCATATTGTGTTGGCAGTGAGACTATATGCTTGATCACTTCCAGATCCCAATGGTAACACCAACAATCTCCCACTTGATCTTGAACTATCAAACAAAAGCTTCACAAATAATTAGCGGCATTTGGCAATGCATCAATTCACCCCAAGCAATAAGAGATTAGATACACAAAACCATTGTGACCAATATATCAATGTTTTCATGTCCCTTAGTCCCTTACATTAGGATATAACTAAAGGTATAGACCGTGTCACTCTCATAATTGTTCAATCATAGTTCTCTGGTCTATAATGAACTTCTAGAAATAAGTGAGTCCAATATCATATATTGACTCCACTGAACATGGCATGCATTTCTAAGTCCTATTCCATCATGGGCCCATGGATGCAACTCCTGTCATATAAGAGGACAAATCCCATTTTTGTCCACACGCAAACACCCAGATGTTTCGAAACATACCCAATAACCATCTTTATCATCTAACTTTCTCAAGACTGGACTTTTGATAGCATCAAAGCACGCTCTTCCTCACTTGATGAGTATGATTACTTCAGGTCAAAAGACCACAAACACCATTGCCAATTGAGCCATACTTGTGATACGTTGATATAACAATCCACAAAATATTCTCCTGGTGGGTGTTGGGAATTGTCTTCACAATACCCCAGATTTGTGGGAAGTCAGACCTGAAACTAAGATGAATTAAGTTGTATTTGATGTTGTGTTTAAGTTATGCATGTAGGACTCTATTGCCAAGTGTAAACCAATGTCAGTCTATAGTGGGTCATCAAACACAGGACCATACAATGTAATTCCTCATTGTGTTATCCAAGGTGTTGACTCATGTATAGCCTCTCTATTGGGGTACACTTTGTTTCCATGCACTTGGACTACTGGACTCTGGAGTATTGAAGACTTTCCCAGAAGAAATTTTTTTTTCTAAGTCCACATACTCGAGTAGTATCTTCTATATACTCGAGGAAGTGACTTAGTACTCGAGTAGATTGGATTACATACTCGAGTAGTTCTCAAGTTACTCGAGTAAGTGTTCTGATCGTACTCGAGTTGATCTGGACTTCTCATCTCAAAAAGTTTCTAAGTCCTTATACTCGAGTAAATCCTTTCATATACTCGAGTACCTCTTTTCCTTACTCGAGTAGGTGTTTGTGTACTCGAGTAGAGCCTTAGTCATACTCGAGTAGTCTCTAAATTATACTCGAGTAGGGCTAGCTATTCAGTCTAAATTTTTCTAAGTCCACATACTTGAGTAACTTCGCTCATATACTCGAATAAGTGGCTTAGCACTCGAGTAGATCCTTCTTATACTCGAGTAGACTGGCTTAGCACTCGAGTAGATTATTCTTATACTCGAGTAGTTTGGATTAGTACTCGAGTAGATGTTTCTACTTACTCGAGTAAGCTGTCTAGAGTAACTCAGGTAGTTCTTCCAAGGCACTCGAGTAGTCATTTCTATTACTCGAGTACATGTTTCTCTTATCTACTCGAGTAGCAGACCTTATACTCGAGTATCTTATCTAACCCGAGTATGTTGGCTCAGAATTCTAGAAATCGTTAAGTCCAGAATTGACGGAGATTTGAAATTAACCTTTTTCTGATTGGTCCATGTGTCAATCTTAATTACGATTATGACCGTTGGAGATAGCCTATAAATAGGTCCTTTCAGATTTGACTAAATATGTTTTTACAGAGACTATCTTTTTAAGAAAGAGAAAATCCCGAAAAACCCTAATCCTTCTGTTCGCCGCCATTACCGTTTTCGGGAGAAGCTCTGGATCATCGTTCTCACGCCGCTGCTATCGATCTTAGTTTTTGTAGCGATCCAGACTCAAGAAGAATCATCTGATCTCTCCGTGCTTCATCGTCTCTGATTTACTTTCTTGATCGTGGTGATTCCAGATCTCAGAATCGTGGATCTCAGTCAAGTCCTCTTCAACTATTTCTGTTCAAACCGAAAAGCTCTCAAGAAGAAGATTACGTCAAAGATCCAAATCTGTGATATTCTTGTGGTAAATTTTATTCAAACAAATTTCATTGTAGGAGATCTTTCTCCGAGTGGTAGGAAGTTTTATCTTCCGAGTGTAGATCCATTTGGGATCGAGTTTTTGTAGGAACGTGGTTCCGAGGTGTAGGATTGTTTTTGCAATCCGAGATAGTGAAGTAGCCGAGTCTAGTGATTTGCTAGATCGGTGAGGAAAGTGGACGTACCCAAGATTGGGGAACCACTATAAATCTCTTGTTGTCTTTGTGATTGCTTGATTACGGATCTGTGCTGTGTTATATTTTTTATTCCGCGTTTGACACGAAATTCACCTATTCACCCCCCTCTAGGTGATTTAGGTTGACAACTTAGCGCTCTCAATTGGTATCAGAGGGAGGTTGATCGTTAAAAGGTTAACACCTTGATCTAATCCTCACCAAGTTGTCTCAGGAGAAGTATCAAACATGATTAAGACCAAGGATTTTGCTAAGCTCCCTATCTGTACCAAGAACAATTTTCCTATGTGGAAGGAAAGAGTTAAGATCTTCATGGAAGCAGTAGATCCCCGGATCTTCATGATTGTGGAAGAAGGTCCGCATGTTCCTATGACTGCATCAACAATAGACTTAACCAAAAAGGTCCCAAAGAAGTTGATGGACTTGGATAAGGACGAGATTGCACTTGTCTCCCTGGACAAGAAAGCTAAAAATATTATTGCAAGTGCAGTCGATGACTCAATGTTGCAAAATCTTATACATTGCCAATCTGCCAAGGAGATGTGGCAATCCCTGGTGACTTTGATGGAAGGGACTGAGGAAGTTAGGGATGATCGGAGATCCCTCTTAAATCAGAAGTATGAAGCCTTCCGACAAGGTCACAAGGAACCCATAACTGACACATTTGAAAACTTCTTTAAGATAGCCAATGGACTGAGAGTGTATGGCCGAGTCTTTACTAATGGGGAGCTGAATGATAAGTTTCTGAGATCTCTCACCAAAGAATGGGACAATAAAGTCTGTGCCATCCGAGAGTTTGGCAGACTAGCAGAGACAGATCCACAGAATTTATTTGGCAAGCTGATGTCCTATGAACTGCAAATCAACTCCAGAAAAGCCGAAGAAGAGATAAGTCGCCTCTCCTCAAAAGAGAAGTCGGTTGCTTTAAAGGCTGACAGTTCAAGGAAGGGCAAAGCTGCCTCACCAGCACCTCCTCAAGAAATAAGTGAAGAAGAAGGCTCCGAGCCAAGCACCTCAGGCTCAGAACTATCTGAAGGAGAGTTCTCATTGCTCTCGCGGCAGTTCAAGAAGTTCCTGAATAAGAAGAAGCAATGGAGAGGCAAAGATACCTCATACAAAAGATCACGACATAACGGTGATCAGCGAAAGAATGGCTCGAGCAGCCATAACAGGTATAACTCCAAATAGAACAAACAAATTTCAACTGACATCGTTTGTTATTGTTGTAATAAGCTAGGTCACGTCATCGCGGACTGCCCTCACAAGAAGAAAGAGGGTGGAAGAAGAGAGGAAAAGAAATCCTCATACCACAAGAAGAGGACAGAGAAGAGCTTATTAGCCAAGAAGAGCAAAACTCTCAGCGACTCCGACTCATCTGAGTCGAGTGAAGAAGAGGAAGCTTACTTCGGGCTCATGGCTCACTCTGATGATGAACAAGTCCCCCAGTTCACTGGGGAGGTAAAATCTCACACTCCTCTCTCTGAATCTGATGATGATAATGAGCAAGAGGGCTATTCCTCTGAAGATGAATCTGAACTCATGGGACAGTATAAGGAGTTACTCACGGCTTACGAAAAATGTCGCAGAGTCATGAAAACTCAAGCCAAAGAGATAAAATCTCTACAGGCTATTGAAAGCAGCTTGAGAGAAGAAGTCACCAAGATTAATTCTCTTCAAGAGAACTTCATTGCTGCTATGGAAGAATACAATCAAGCTCTCAAGCACCTCGGCCTTAAAGATGAAATCATCAAAGAATTGGAACAACTACTCGAGGCTGAGAAGAAACTTGTTGAGAGTTTCTCCAAGCCTAAGAAAGTTCTTCCACTCGTTACTGAGTTCTCAGCTAAGGCCAAGGGTGCTGGTATATGCCACATTGGTGCTTCTAGTAAATCTTCTAGGAGAAATAATCCAAGAGAAAGAATAAGGCTGCCCGGAAGGCTCTCGCTGAAGAAAAGGGGAAAGCTCCCTTGGAACCGGTTTTGTTCAAGAAAGTTATCTTTCCTACGAACGAATACGACTATGAGTCCACCTATGGACACTTCTCTAGGCCGATCCCCGAGAAGCCTTAGTCAAGATACCAAGGTTGGACTCGTCCTCGTAACTTTGGCGAGAGTGTCTTTAAGGCACCTTATGAAGAGATTCAACTTCAGAACTATGGACCATATGCTCATGGTCATAACATCAAGAAGACACCAAAGGTAAAACCTATTGTGGAAAGGCCTATGAAGGAGAAGACGTCATGTAGCTGCCATCATCATGAAGCTTCTTCCTCCAAGAGTGAAGTTCCTGATAGACCATCACTTAAGAAAATCAAGCAAGAATACACTAGGCAAAGATACAACAGGTTCGACTGTTGGTGTTGTGGTAAAATTGGTCATTTTGGCATCGATTGTTGGTTCAATCCTAGAAATGTTGCAACCCCTCAAGTTAGCAACGTGAGAATGACCACTCATGAGGGTAATGCTCGTAGGGGGAGTATTCTAACTCGAGACCAAGGACCCAAACTTGTTTGGGTTCCTAAGGCTAAATGATTGTAATTGCAGGTATGTCCAAAGACCACCAAAATGCCAATCTGGTACTTGGACAGTGGATGCTCTCGATAAAAGACCGGGACAAGAAGCCTACTCCAGAATTTCACCTCAATCTGCAACGGACCAAAGGTCATCTTTGGAGGTTCAGATCGAGGAATAACTAAAGGCTACGGTATGATTACTAACGGTAGCGTATCCTTTTTGGATGTAGCTTATGTTGAAGGATTGGAACACAATCTCATCAGCATAAGCCAACTATGTGACAAAGGATACATGGTTGAATTTCATGCTGACAAGTGTTTGATAAAATCGGTTCACAACATGGAAACTGTTTTATCAGGCACTCGAAGCAGAAATATTTTCTGTTTAAACTTCATTTGTATAGACTCGTCTACACCAGTGTGTCTTTTAGCAAAAAGTAGTGCATCTCTTGCTGACCAATGGCACAAGAGACTAGCACATATAAATTTCAAAACTATTAATAAACTATTCTCTCGAAACTTAGTACGTGATGCACCAAGCGTCAAGTGCGTTATGGACAATCTTTGTCATGTCTGTATCAAAGGCAAGCAAACAAGGAGTTCATTTAAAAGCATAATAGGAAAGGATTCCAATAGAAGCTTACAACTTCTTCATATGGACTTGTTTGGTCCACTGCAAGTTAGAAGTTTGGGAGGTAAGGAATATACGTTGGTTATTGTGGATGATTACTCGCGCTTTGCGTGGGTGTTCTTTCCGAAACACAAGTCAGACACCTTCAGTACTTTCACTAGTTTTGTTAGGCAAATCCAGAATGAATACAACTGTTCCGTAGTCAAAATCAGAAGTGACAATGGAACGGAATTCAAGTCTGGAGCCGTGACAGAATTTTGCGAAAGTCAAGATATCTTTCATGAGTTTTCCTCTCCGCGCACTCCACAGCAAAATGGAGTAGCTGAGAGAAGGAACAGAACACTCATAGAGGCTTGCCGGACTATGTTGAGTGATGCCTCACTTCTAGAGTATTTCTGGGCTGAAGCCGTCAACACCGCTTGTCACGTGCAAAATCAAACTCACATCAACAAGAACCATGATAAGACTCCTTACGAACTTCTAAAAGGCAGGAAACCAACCATTTCATATTTTAGAATCTTTGGCTGTAAGTGCTTCGTACTTAACAACGGCAAGTATCGCACTACCAAGTTTAGCGAGAAAAGCTTTGAAGGTATTTTTGTAGGTTATAGTAGCCATAGTAAGGCCTATAGAGTATTTAATAGAAAAACTCTAGTGGTAGAAGAGTCGATACACCTTGTATTTGATGACACGAGTTTGCTGCAAAGCAACTCTTCTAGTGTGCTCATTGAAGATGCAGGTACCAAGATGAAGGAACTTAGCTTGGATGAGCCTACTCAAGATAAAGATGAGACATTCATCAAGATCACCTCTACTACCCGTATTGGAGAGGTAGATGATCAAGATGAAGAACACATCCCAGCTGAAGATGCAACACCAGTGGCTGAAGAGATCCCAGATGCAAGAACTCTAGAGTTCAGACACTTGAAGGATCATCCCTTAGATCAAATCATAGGAGATCCTCAGGATGGTGTCAGAACCCGGAGAGGTACAACTAACGAGAATTTATTATTGAGCTTTCTATCACAGGTTGAACCTAAGAAGTTCGAGGAAGCAAACTCGGATGCATCCTGGATACTAGCCATGGAAGAAGAGTTGAATCAGTTCAAACGTTGCAAAGTTTGGACACTTATTCCTAGACCCAAGAGTAAGAATGTCATTGGGACAAAATGGGTCTACCAGAATAAGATGGACGAAGATGGAACAATTATAAAGAATAAAGCCAGACTTGTCGCCAAGGGCTATCGTCAAGAAGAAGGAATCGACTTTGACCAAACATATGCTCCAGTGGCAAGACTGGAGGCGATCAGGTTATTTCTTGCCTACGCTGCACTTAAGGGCTTTACCGTCTATCAGATGGACGTCAAGTCCGCCTTCCTGAATGGTGACATAAAGGAAGAAGTGTAGGTAAAGCAACAGCCAGGTTTTGTTGATTCAAACTTTCCTAATCATGTTTATTTACTGCAAAAAGCTTTATATGGTCTTAAACAAGCTCCCCGAGCTTTGTATGAGATGCTGTCTAGCTTCCTTCTTGAGAGCAAGTTCACAAGAGGAAAGATAGACAAGACATTATTTCTTAGGGAAATAAAAGGCAAGATTTTGCTGGTACAAATATATGTTGACGACATTATTTTTGGCTCTACGGATGACAACCTCTGCAAGAAGTTTTCTAAACTTATGCAAGGGAAGTTTGAAATGAGCAGTATGGGAGAGCTGAAGTATTTCTTAGGGCTTCAGGTGAAACAATCTGAGGATGGAATTTTCATCTCATAGACTAAATTCAGCAAAGAGCTACTTAAGAAATTCAGAATGGAGAACGCAACCTCTATGAGGACTCCAATGGCCTCAGCTATGTCTCTGGACAAGGATGAGAAAGGGAAACCTTTTGATGAAACCAAGTACAGAAGCATAATTGGGTCCTTGCTCTACCTTACCGCAAGTAGACCAGACATAATGTTTTCAACATGTGTATGTGCTAGATTTCAGGTGAACTCTAAGGAATCTCACTACATTGCTGCAAAGCGAATCTTGAGATACCTCAAAGGTACACCAAATCTTGGCTTATGGTACCCAAGAAGTAATGATAGTGAACTAATTGGATTTTCAGATGCAGATTTTGCAGGAAGCAAAGACGACAGGAATAGTACTTCCGGGACTTGCCAATTTCTCGGAAGGAGACTTATTTCCTGGAGCAGTAAGAAGCAGAACTGTGTAGCCATCTCAACGGCTGAATCAGAGTACATCACTGCAGGCAGCTGTTGTGCACAACTTCTATGGATCAAGAATCAATTTGAAGACTATAACATGAAGTTCTAGAGCATCCCTCTGCTCTGCGACTCTTCCAGTCCTATAGCAATCGCCAACAACCCAGTCTCCCACAGCCGGACAAAGCACATAGAGCTTCGCTATCACTTCATCCGGGAGTATGTGGAGAATGGAGACATAGATCTACAATACGTCTCCACAGATAGTCAAGTTGCAGATATATTCACGAAGCCGCTAGATGAGACAAAGTTCTCATTCTTCAAAACAGAACTTGGGATGCTCAACAACGAAGATTAGTGGTCTCTATCAAAGTCTCAGAGTTAAAAGGTGGTGGAGGTAAAGATCAGTGCATCGAGAAAAATAGTTTGTCAAAGTGATATACTCGAGAAAGTGTACTCACATACTCGAGTACTTGGAAACAATCACGAGTGGTTACATGAATACACTCGAGTACATTACTATATACTCGGGTAACTCAAAGTATCTACTCGTGTAAGTAAAAATTCACTCGAGTACATATTCTTCATACTCGAGTACTGAGTAACTCACTCGAGTACTTCATGATCTACTTGGTCTTCGACTTACTCGTGTAGGTTACAACAGACTACTCGTGTGTGCTGATATATACTCGAGTACCTTGAAATTCCAGAACTTTGAAACTCTCATTTTTCTCTTTTCGCACACCTCGATTTTTGCCGTCCCCCATAAGATATGTTTATTTTAAAACCCAATCTTAAACCTAATTAGGGTTATGTATATAAATAAAATGATCCCGTAATCCATTCCACGAAACCTTTCTCGCGTACTCACCGGCGGTTCATCTTCCAGAACTGCAGAGCGCTGTCTTCTACAGAATCCGTTACTCTAGAACTCGATGGCTCCTCCATCCAAGATAGGAATCGGGTCCGAATTGGTTATAGATGGAATCGCCGAACTCTCTAACGACTTCCGGAACCTTCTCATTCTCCTCGACACAGCAGGGCTGTCGTTCCTGTTACAGACGCCGTGTAAGATACTATTTTTTGCAGTGGAAGAGTTCTACAAGAATCTGAAGATCAAGCGAAATGGTATAATTCTCAAATCCAAGGTCAGTGGGATAAAGATCCGTCTGGACAAAACTTCATTAGCTACTCTGTTATAGTTGCCCGTGGTGGATGAGGAAGATGATCTGACTTCCGAAGATTCTGAGAGAACCAGTTTCTTCTGTGGAATAGACCCATATGAAGGATATTCGTTCAGACGTGCATATTTTAATTTAGAGGGCAAATTCCTTGTTGATGTCATTGCCAAAGTTCTTCTCTGCAAAACCTATTCCCTAAGAGAAATCTCCCAAAACTTTTTTGATGTTATGCAAGCCATCGTATGTCAGAAGAAATTCCAGTTCGGAATGATGATACTGGATAAGATCAAAGAAAGTGTGAAAAAACCCAGCTATGCCAGGATTATCTCCCTCCTCCTTCATGAGATAAATCCTACAGTGTTTGATTTCTCCAAAGGAACTCCCCTCCATCACATGAAAAAGGTATCCATCTCTTCCATCCAAAGATATGAAATCCAACTCAAGAACACTGCCCAAGCCTCCAAAGTCATTCTGGATGAAGATGTCCCAAGCCCTCAGCATGTTGCTGATGACAGGACTCCATCTCCTCCTCTACATCAAGCTACTGAC
The DNA here is from genome assembly GCA_039513925.1 of Platanthera zijinensis. Classification (NCBI taxonomy): domain Eukaryota; kingdom Viridiplantae; phylum Streptophyta; class Magnoliopsida; order Asparagales; family Orchidaceae; genus Platanthera; species Platanthera zijinensis. Next base: position 56,398,520 of record CM077094.1, on the reverse strand, counting down.
ACCCTAGGTGCAGTTGTTGAGGGGGAGCCTGCCTCATCTAGCTCTCAGGTTCTGATGACAGAAGTTCCCTCCCAGATAGTCATAGATTCTTCTCCTCCTCCTCCTCCAGAAAATATTCCAACAGTTGTATAAAGTCTAGCAGATAATCAAGTTTCCTAAGAGATTCAAGTTCACCAAGACCTTCTATCCACAGCTGTAGAGATTGATAAACTCATTGAAGAACTAAGGTCAGACAGTCCCCTACCTCCTGCAAATCCAGTTGTTGATACTCTTGAGTTTCAGGTACAAGATGAACAGATACCTCTCAAGGAACCCTCTCCATCCTCAGCTCAGTCTCCCATTGAAGAAGCAGAACAACATGATAGTATCATCTTGTCTGATGAAGAGGAGTTATCTCCAGAACCTATTGAACCTCCTCTAAGGACATTAGCCTTCACTCTACCCTCCTTCAAAGATCCCCTGGATTCAGTAAAAATCACTCACACCAAGAGAACTGCAAGCTCAGTGGTTGTGAAAGAAATCCCTCCTTGGACTCCCTCAGTCTCTCAGCTCCCTCCGATCTCTACTTCTGCCAGTGCTCCATCTTCTGCTTCTCTCAGCTCCTCAGACATCATCAGCAAGATTGAGAAGATGCTCCAAGAACAGAGACATTACTTTGATGAGTCTCTGAAATCAGTTACCAACAAGGTCTCTGCTCTTGAAACTGAGATGAGCAGAGGCTTTGCAGAAATTCAAGCCAACACTGATGAACTTAAGCAACTCTTCCAAATAGGTGGAAAAGCGATAGATTACACCATCACCAGCATGGGTGAAGTCAGAAATCAATCTGAAACAGTGGCACACAACCAGATTCTGCTAGACAAAAGAGCTGAAGCCAATGTGATGAAAGTTTGTGAAGAAGTAGGCACATTCAGAGATGAAGCTATCGAAAAGCTATCTGTAGAAATGAGCAAGGGGGAGAAAATCGTGAAAGAACAAGTTGCAAAAATTTCTGCTGAAATCTCTTCCAAGTCTAAAGAGACCCTGGATGGATTAGTTAACATCATGAAAGCAGATATTCTAGCACAGCTACAGTCTGTCAAATTCTACATTTATGACACTGCAGTTTGGGTACATAATCAGAATTTTCCAGAATTCCAGCTCGACCCCTCCATCATTCCTAAAAGCTTAGATCCTCTTGAGGAACATCCTCCATCTGATGCCCAGGTTCCTGCTACCTTTCCAGAGGCAGTACTAGCCTTCTCTCCCAGACCTGCTGGAGAGATGTTTGAGCCTCCTCTTTCATATTCTGATGTGTGGAAAGAGGATGTCCCTGCCAGCTCTCAGGGGCACTTTGATCGAGGTGCTTACTCCTTTAGAAGACCTGATGATCAAGATGGCCCCAGCAAGAAACGAAAATATGGTGACGGCGCTTCTGCTAGCCGTTCTGCACCAAAGAGAGAGCAAGCTCAAGCTTCAGAAGGCAAATCAGAGTCAGTATATTCAGAAGTTTGGAGTCTAACCTCCAAATCTTTAATCTTTGACACTCTAAAGCTGGTAACTGATTTTGGGGAATATAAAGACAAATTCTACAGCTACTCAGAATGGAAAGCCTATGATGCATCTCAAATCAAGATCAGATTACATGACAGGCAATGGGGATTCAACAATCCAGCAGCCCCTCCAAGGCCAAGGACTTATTTTCCTAAACCCTTCAGTTACTTGGAAAGGCAAGAGCTGAAGAAAGCTAAGCTTCACAGAGAAAATTACCCCTGAAAGTGTTTTGTGGAACTGGAAAATCTTCCTATTTAATATATCTAATTCTGATTATGGTTCCCTTATTTGTTATTATTCTCTGTTTTAGTCATTTTCTATTGCTTGTTGTCATAGATGATCATTTCTTTTCGAGAAATTCATCTTAGTGCAAAGGGTGCTGACTTCTACAAATAGGGGGAGATTGTTGGGAGTTGTCTTCACAATACCCTAGATTTGTGGAAAGTCAGACCTGAAACTAAGATGCATTAAGTTGTATTTGATGTTGTGTTTAAGTTGTGCATGCAGGACTCTATTGTCAAGTGTAAACCAATGTCAGTCTATAGTGGGTCATCAAACACAGGACCATACAATGTAATTCCTCATTGTGTTATCCAAGGTGTTGACTCATGTATAGCCTCTCTATTGGAGTACACTTTGTTTCCATGCACTTGGACTACTGGACTCTGGAGTATTGAAGACTTTCCCAGAAGAATTTTTATTTCTAAGTCCACATACTCGAGTAGTATCTTCTATATACTCGAGTAAGTGACTTAGTACTCGAGTAGATTGGATTACATACTCGAGTAGTTCTCAAGTTACTCGAGTAAGTGTTCTGATCGTACTCGAGTTGATCTGGACTTCTCATCTCAGAAAGTTTCTAAGTCCTTATACTCGAGTAAATCCTTTCATATACTCGAGTACCTCTTTTCCTTACTCGAGTAGGTGTTTGTGTACTCGAGTAGAGCCTTAGTCATACTCGAGTAGTCTCTAAATTATACTCGAGTAGGGCTAGCTGTTCAGTCTAAATTTTTCTAAGTCCACATACATGAGTAACTTCGCTCATATACTCGAGTAAGTGTCTTAGCACTCGAGTAGATCCTTCTTATACTCGAGTAGACTTGCTTAGCACTCGAGTAGATTATTCTTATACTCGAGTAGTTTGGATTAGTACTCGAGTAGATGTTTCTACTTACTCGAGTAAGCTGTCTAGAGTAACTCAGGTAGTTCTTCCAAGGCACTCGAGTAGTCATTTCTATTACTCGAGTACATGTTTCTCTTATCTACTCGAGTAGCAGACCTTATACTCGTGTATCTTATCTAACCCGAGTATGTTGGCTCAGAATTCCAGAAATCGTTAAGTCCAGAATTGACGGAGATTTGAAATTAACCTTTTTCTGATTGGTCCACATGTCAATCTTAATTACGATTATGACCGTTGGAGATAGCCTATAAATAGGTTCTTTCAGATTTGACTAAATATGTTTTTACAGAGAATATCTTTTTAAGAAAGAGAAAATCCCGAAAAACCCTAATCCTTCTGTCCGCCGCCATTACCGTTTTCAAGAGAAGCTCTGGATCGTCGTTCTCACGCCCCTGCTATCGATCTTAGTTTTTGTAGCGATCCAGACTCAAGAAGAATCATCCGATCTCTCCGTGCTTCATCGTCTCTGATTTACTTTCTTGATCGTGGTGATTCCAGATCTCAGAATCGTGGATCTCAGTCAAGTCTTCTTCAACTATTTCTGTTTAAACGGAAAAGCTCTCAAGAAGAAGATTACGTCAAAGATCCAGATCTGTGATATTCTTGTTGTAAATTTTATTCAAACAAATTTCATTGTAGGAGATCTTTCTCCGAGTGGTAGGAAGTTTTATCTTCCGAGTGTACATCCATTTGGGACCGAGTTTTTGTAGGAACGTGGTTCCGAGGCGTAGGATTATTTTTGCAATCCGAGATAGTGGAGTAGCTGAGTCTAGTGATTTGCTAGATCGGTGAGGAAAGTGGACGTACCCATGATTGGGGAACCACTATAAATCTCTTGTCGTCTGTGTGATTGCTTGATTACGGATCTGTGCTGTGTTATATTTTTTATTCCGCATTTGACACGAAATTCACCTATTCACCCCCCTCTAGGTGATTTAGGTTGACAACTTAGCGCTCTCAGTGGGTCTGTCTAGTTCAACTTGTTCACTAACAAGTACCCATGTGATGACTTGATATCACAATATCATGACCTTGTGAGAACCGGTCATCAGCCAACTTACAAGCTAGTCTTAATGTATCATCATTGCCCTTAGCTTCTAAGATGACACGTCGACCAGGGACCATTTAAGAATGAAACTTCTAAGAACATCAGCTCTTACATTGAATTCTCCACTTGACTCCTATGGAGGCAAACATTCTAAGAGCATTTAGTACGTTATATTAATCAATCACAATAGAAAAAAATTTACACAATAAAAGAACTTGCCATAAATATAAAATTGAAATGTATAGTACTATAATCATGAAATGAATTATTACAACCGACAAACATACAACCCACAAGACTCCTTCTAGAGCTGATCATTCATGTATCTAATACCCATTGATGTTAAATAACCATCATGCTTTCTCTATGCGAGAGGATTTTTCAGTTGATTCGCAATATTTTCTTCGGTCGGCACTATGCAAATGTTCACATCTCCTTGATCGACAATCTCACGAATAAGATGGAACTGTCGAAGTGTGTGCTTGGAGCGCTTATGATTTATAGTTCCAAAACATGTGCAATTGCATCGTTGTTGTCATAGTAGTGAACTACGGGACCAACCATGCTAGGAACTACAACTAACTCACCGATGAATTTCCTAACCCATGCAGCATCCTTCACCGCATTTGCAGCAGCAATATACTCGGCCTCAATTGTAGAATCAGCAACAATCTTCTTCTTGGAACTCTTCCAGCTAATATCTCATCCATATAGGCAAAATATATTAGTTTGGAAGCTAGCATCCGTGTAACCCATTACAATGAGCTCTTCCCCTCCACCAAACACCAAGATCATATCCTTAGTCCTTCTCAAGTACTTTAGGATATTCTTGACGGCTATCCAGTGACTATTAATAGAATTAGACTTATATCTGCTAGTCATGCTCAAGTATAAGATACAACGTGTCGAGTACATATCATTGCATACATGATTGATCCAATTATCGAAGAATATGGAATCAACATCATGCTGTCCTTATCTTCACAAGTTTTAGGACACTGGTCCTTAGAGAGACTCACACCATGAGACATGGGTAAGAATCCTTTCTTAGAATCAAGCATGCTGAACCATTTCAACACCTTCTCAATATATGTACTTTGGGTCACACCCATCAACTTCTTCGATCTAACTCTATAGATCATAACACCAAGTATATAAGTCGCTTGGTCCATGTCTTTCATAGAAAAACAGTTCCCTAGGTTATTATTAATAACATATAGGGTCGGTTTGTCATTCCCGATCAGCAGTCTGTCATCTATATATAATATCATGAAGATAACAATACTCCCACTAATCCTCTTGCAAACACAAGGATAATCCTCGTTCTTTATAAAACCAAACTCTTTGATCTTTTCATCAAAACAAAGATTCTAACTTCGAAAAGCCTGTTTTAATCCATAAATGGATCTTAATGTCTTCACCTGGAGATACAAAACCCTCGGGTTGTGTCATATACACTTGCTCAAGGAGGTTTTCATTTAGGAAAGTCGTTTTGACATCCATCTGCTAGATCTCGTAGTCATAATATGAAGCAATAATTAGCAGAATTTTGATGGAATTAACCATAGCGATAGGGGAAAAGGTCTCATCATAGTCAACACCATGAATTTGCTTGAAAACATTATACAGTAATCTCCCTTTGAATGTCTGTACATTCCCATCCATGTCGGTCTTCTTCTTGAAGACCCACTTGCACCCTATGGGTCTTGCCCTTTCAGGTGGTTCCACCAAGATCCAAACTTGGATTGCATACATGGAGTCCATTTTAGATTTCATGTCCTCAAGCCACTTCTCGGAGTCCGGTCCACTCATAATCTCTTGGTAGGTTGCAGACTAACTATCATGATCTATAAGCAATGTATTACCTATTTGAGACATGAGAAATCCATATCTCTCAGGCTCAAACCTTGGTCTACAAGATCTAAGTGGAACTTGTGTTTCTTGAGTAGGTTCTCTAGCTACAACATCTTATAGTCCTTGCCCAGGTTCCAATTCCAGTTTGTTCACTATTTGTGGTTCGTTAACTTCTTCAATTCTACCCTGGTAGTCTTTCTATTTAAGAACTCTTTCTCAAGAAAGACACCAGTCCTCGCGAAAAATACCTTGCCCTCAGACGGTAGGTAGAAATAGTACCCTTTTGTTTACTTAGGTACCCCCACAAGATAATATTTATCCGACTTGGGTTATAGCTTTTCAGGCATTTGACATCACATGTATGCATCATAGCCCCAAATCTTAATAAAATACATACTAGGATGCTTCCTAGTCCATATCTTATATGGTGTCTTAAGAACCGTTTTCATTAGAGCACAATTTCGGGTAAAAGCAGCAATCTCAAGAGCAAAACCCCAAAAGGAAACTGGAAAATCTGCATGACTCATCATCGATCGCACAATGTTTAATAGAGTACGATTCCTCTTCTCAAACATACCATTATGCTGTTGTGTTCTGGGTGGAGTGAGCTGTGAGACAATACCATACACTTTGAGATGATCACAAAACTCGTAACTTTAGTATTCACCACCTCGATCATTTAAGAGTGATTTAATCCTCTTGCCTAGCTGCCTCTCTACTTCATTCTTAAATCTTTGAACTTTTCAAAGGTGTCGGGTTTGCACTTCATAAGATACACATATCCGTATCTACTAAAATCATCAAAAAATGTAACAAAGTAGAAGTACCCACCACTAGCCATAGAGCGCATTGGTCCGCATACATCACTATCTATTATACCCAAGAGATCTTCCACCCTCTCATTAAAGCCAGTGAACGACACTTTAGTCATCTTGCCTAATAAATTGGATTCGAAACTCTCAAATGATTCATAATCAAATGAGTCCAGTAGTCCATCTTTATGGAGCTTAGTTATGTGTTTCAAATTTATTTGGCCCAAATAACAATGCCAAAAGTATGTCGGGTTTGAGTCATTTGTTTTTAGACTTGTAGCATTTTTATATTATAGATCTTATGGTCTAAGTTAAAAATATATAAACCATTGAACATTTGGGCTACACCATAACAAACATAGTTCATAAAAATAGAACATCAATTGTTCTTAATTATAAACAAAATCCTATCATGTCAAGACATGATAGGGATACAATTTTTCTAGTTGTGGAAGGAACATAATAATAATTATCCTTTTATATTACAAGCCCACTGGGGAAAGAAATACAGTAAACTCCCACGATGACAACAACAAATATTGCTTTATTGCCCACACACAGGTTCACCTCCCCTTTACTCAATATTCATCTCCTTCCCAATTATTGCATGTTTATACAAATGTGAGAACCACATCCGGTATCCAATACCAAGGATGAAGGAGTAGAAGGGTTTATCTCTATAACATAAATACCTGAAGCGAAAGTCATACCTCCCTTCATTTTCTGCATACCCTCAATATAAGAAGGATAGTTCCTCCTCCAATGACCATCCTTGCCACAGTGGTGACATTTCCCTTCTTTCGCCAAGCCTTTCTTGTCCTGTGCTGAAGTCTTAGGCGCATGTGATGACTTCAATCCAACCTTAGTATTCTTGTAACCCTTAGCCTTGACCTTGCATTTTTGCATCATTAGTATGGGGTTAGCTGGCTTGGCCTTCTTCATATTGATCTCGGTAATTCTTAACATGCCAAGGAGCTCGAGCAGTGTCTTGTAAATCTCATTTATATTGTAATTCAGGACAAACTGCTCGTAATTGTCCAACAACGAATGCAGGATCAGGTCTGTAGATAACTCTTGGCCCAGAGGAAAACCTAGACTTTCAAGGTTCTCTATATACCCAATCATCATGAGTACATGAGTCCCTACCAGGTCTCGATCTCCAATCTTAAATTAAAACAATGCCTCAGTGACGTCCAACCTCTCTTGTCGAGCTTTCCCTTGAAACATTATCTTATAGTGCTCGTCAATCTCCTTACAACCAATGTTCTCATGTTGCTTCTGAAGATCAGTGTTCATGGTGTCAAGCATGAGGCATTTAACATCCAAGCAGTCGTCTTGATACTTCTTATAAACATCTTTATCAGTACTGGACACATTACCGATTGGATATTCAGGGGATTCCTCTTCCAACACATTTGTCCCAATCAATTTCTCCTTCTCAAGGATATCTTTGAGGGAAAGGGTTGAGTGAGATCCACTTGCTATGGAAATTATACAAGAATCAATGCAAAGAAAAACTCAGTACTATATTTCAAAATACATTTTTTTTTATTTCAATTAGAACTTTAATTAAAATTACTCCCACAATTTTAATCAAACTGATAACCCTCAATATCAATTCAGAGAGTTTATGCGAGCTACTCTCTTAGTGGACAAGATCCGTATTTCACCAACATTTTGAGTCAGCTTTGGCTTCCCTCTCACAATATAGTTATTTAGGTAGGCAACACTTGCTGATTGCATCATTATGCTACTCTTGTATGGTTGATAAATAACTCTTTATTTGCATCCATCATACGGTTTATGCCAACCCTATGCCTCTGGGAACTAAGTCACCAAGTTATGTTTGACGCGATGTCGATAGTGGGATATCACAAATATTCACTTGCACCCATACCAAGATAGATTAATGCACCTTTCTTTGGCAAGCCCACACTTCATCGATCGAGGCAAGAAGAGTGTCATCCATCGGAAGGCATCTGAGTACTTAATATTGCATAAGGGAATTTTAAGATAATTGATTAAAACTTAGTCATGGTTAACAATTAACCAATATGAACATCCACAAGAAAAATTTACAGCATTCATAATCCAAATGCATCAAAAATGTGCACAAGCAAAATCAATAACACTTGACGAACTAGGCTAAATCTAAACATCTAGAACCCATCTAGATCTTCAGAATTACATAGTAGTCAGGCTCGTCTCTCTATATGAGATTCAAAATCTATCACACTTGGATTCACAAACTAACAAGAGGTACAGTTACTGTTAAGGATGTTAAAACCGAGAACCGGCTTCTGTATAATTCAGACCCTTGGGGAAGGGGTGACTGCAAACTTACTTCTCCTGGCAAGCTTAACTGACTGAAGAATTAGAGCTCAAAATTAACCCAGTGTCCTAGCACGGAGGTCCCACCACACACCCGGAAGATCTAAGAGTGCTTCCCCTCCTTAGTTAGTGCTAAGCTAATGGCACCTCAGAAAGCGCAAGAATATTTGAGAATGAGAAAACTTGAAAGCTTGCCTTCTAAGGTACCCCCTTGTGTCTATTTATATATTTCAAAGTCTAGTCTACAAATAGAGTAGCTTTGTTGTTCTAAACTTCTATAAACAACCAAAATTGGTCTGCCAACAGCCAAAATCCGCTGTTCTGAGGAGCTAAACACAAACCTTAAGGGGCATCAAAGTAATACTGCTTCTGAACCACACTATACGAGTGGCCCATGAAGGCGCTACTCTCCTAAAAAGGCGAGTGACGAGATGCGAGTCATTGGGCGAGTGGCCAATAAAGGTGCTACTCGCCTAAAGGGCCGAGTGTCGGGATATTTGACACCCGCCTTCGCGGCCCTAAGGGTGGAAGTGGGATTAGAGGGCCACTCAGTAACTAGCCTAGCGAGACCCCTCACACCTGCTACGGGCGAGAGCCTCCCCGCCTGCTATGGGCAGGATCCCTTTCGCTCCCCCTTAGAAAAAGTTTATTTGGAAGGTTTCACTCGCCTACTTTGGTCCTCATCATGTCTGGCGGACCCACTCAACAAATACGGGGTTGTACACAATCCTCTCCATTTACGAGCTTTCGCAAAGCTCGAAAAGAATCATCTAACCCCAAGTATTTGATGAGTGCTTATGGACTTGGAAGGGAATATTTTGTGGGTCCCTCCATAGCTCTATAAATAATATAGGATGGCCATGTGGTTGATATCACTATTTGTCAACAATTCATCCCCTGAGCTTTCGCCGCTTTGACCATATACAACAAATTGACCGTGAAACCCCTCTCACATGACCTCATGGAACATCTCACGACTGTATAAGAGGAGACAAACTCGAATGACTCAAAGTACTCCCCCTAGATCTCATCCAAGAGGCCAGCAGTCTCGCCCTATCAGCCAAGGAGAGCGAAAATGATTCGGCATAACCCGGCGGCGGAAGAGTTTTCTTCTCCGACACCTACCCCCAATCGCGAAAATCTAGCCATCCTCACGGAGGTATTTTACTGTACTGGTAGAAAATCATAAAGTTCTTTGACTTAAGTTCTAGGCCCATTCGCAGGTGCCTTTGCGAAAAAGCAAGAGATCCCTATCCATCGGCCATAAGATGAAACTTGGGCTCTCTCCCGCGGCCTGGCACTCGTGCAATCGGCATCCATGGCCTGTCGGGATGTGCCGGGGACTTCATCTCAGCCGAGTGCTGAGATGTGAAAGCTAGATGCTCTGCCCCTAGCTCCCTCCAAGAAATCCAAAACATCTGCATCGGACAAGAACAAGTACGTCGCCGAAAACTCCACCAAGGCCCCGCCAGTGGCTGGCACGACGAGAACTACCGTGAGGATCGCAGCCCTTTTTGAGAAGGTGCCCGGGGGACCAGTTCCGAAAGGGCATCAGAACTTCGGCAACAACGAGAGGTACCTGGACGAGACAGGCCATCCCCTTCCCTAGAGAGACACTGAGGCTAACCGCAGGCCCATCTCAACGCTCATGACAACCTGGATGGAGCAGTACACCACAAGCGGTAAGCCCTACACACTTTCCTTTGGGTTGTATAGCAGGGAGGATGCTAGCCTCTAGATAAGTAGTCCACCCAGACCCTTGCGCATACGACCGTACGGGCTTATCTGTGCTGTCACAACCCGCATTTTCTCCGCATTAAACAAAATATAAGAGTTAGGGAAAATGCGCGTCATGATGCACGTCGGCAGGGGATAACTGCAGACGCTCAGGCTAAACCCTACTAAACAACTTTATGAAATATCTATAAGTTATTTAGTGAAAATCTAGTTTAAGTTAAGCAGTTAGTCATATCCCTTGACTCAGTGGCTAATCTAGTACACGAGAAAAAACTAGTAATACACTACGGAAAATACTATATTTAGAAGATTAGATGACATACATGAGTATAAACATCCCTAGATGACAACTCATGGTATGCAAGACTCTTGAGTTATAATAATAGTAAAAGTAGCTTTTACGACCATTTAAATATAATGACTTAGGTTTCAAATATGGCCTATATGGAATAATAGTAGTAACTTATATACTAAAAAAGTACCTAACATGCAACCTGGCATAAAACCTTCCTAGAGAGCAAGTACAACCAACACAGTAAGGTAAACTAGCAGCTAGCAAAGTATTCAATAATCCAAAGAAAACTACCAGTGGGCGTCAACAACATGACACGAACTCACTGAAAGTATGCAAGTCTGAACTAAAAACTAAAACAACAAACTACCTCATAGAGGTGAGGAGCAAGCACTGCAACACTGCAATCCTCAAGCTACAACTAAACTCAACCGCTCAACCGGCTACAACCCTGAACCTGAGGCATTCAAAAGAAGAACACCTCTGTAAGAAAATATAAGTGGCAAAGGAAATAAATAGGTAAAAAGTACAAAGACAAGGAAGGGTTTACCAAACCTGACTACAAGAAATGCTGAAAACCACAGCTGATTAGTCAAATAAAGCAGGTAATTAAAAGTCTGTAATAAATCAGTTAAATGAACATATGCACCAAGTGTGAAACGAAGCCATGCTTAAACAAAACAATCTACAAGGATTAACATAAATAATATAGATTTATCTAAGAAGCAAACTGAGCACAAAACAGCTCGAAAATGTGAGTCATTAACACTTGGTAAAAACAACCGGGCCGGAGTCGGTGACCAAAATGTCCAATCCCGAACTACCAAACCCAAACATCTCAAAATGGCACTGCGGTGGGGGCCACCTAGCAAAGCATAACCCAATAGTCCCCAAAAAAATGGGGACTAAACCAAACCACCAAGTGCAAGGACCCACAAACTGACATCCATTTGTTGGTCCTTTATCCACTGCCAACCTACCTAGCCGAAAAAACATCATAACCGAACACCCCAACCAAAACCCAAGACTAAACCCATAGGGAAACCTTACCCAGGCCCTAAAACCATCCTAGCGACCATACAAGATGAATCCTACACGAAATGATGAAAATATTCTATGTGCTTGGGAAATTCGGAGAGTATACCCGACAAATTACCATGATACTCGACGAATTTGACAACACTCGGCGAAAAAGACCAGTGATACTCAGCGAATTGTCGAATGATACTAGGAAAAATGTACTGACACTCGACGAATTAACCAACAATACTCGATGAATTTTCTTAATACATGCCAAAATTTTCTTGGCTTCACTGGCAACTCGACGCAAATTAGAATAGACTATTCTCGGCGATTCGTCGACTATACTCGATGAAAATTCCTTAAGGAATTTTAGCGATACTCGCTGAAACCTATTCTACAGATACTCGACGAATTAGGCTAGCGATACTCGCCAAATTCTACCTAATGACTTACGACGGATTCTTACCTGGCTAACCTACCATATTCGACGAATCCTACCAACGATACTCGACGAATTTTCTAACCAAAACTCGCCGAATTACACTTACCTCTATTACTATCCTCCATGCCTTGGCAAAACATTTTCCCTAACCATGGGATTCTTTTCATGGGTCTACCTATAGAACCCCTACTCTCTTAAGGTGGAGGAAAGAAGGGAAGAAAACAACAAGAAAACAGACATGCAAGTGGGAAATCCATATGCCTTGAAATCTCTGAAAAAGAAGCCTCCCGCTCGCACCGCGACAAGTGAAAAGGCCCTAGCAACGTTTCCTGAAACTTTTGGAGGATAAAATAGGTCAAAACCTCAAACCCTAATTCACAAAAATCAGGGAAATTGAAAGGTCTTACCACAATCGCGTAGCCCTCTCCGAGAGCTTTCCAGATCTCTACTCCGTTGTCAAAACCAACCACCGGAGCTCCCTCAATTATCAGCCGAACACACGCCCGTCTGCCGCTCCTTTCCATTTCGTGAATGCAGTCCGCCGTTGGGTAGGGAAGAAGATGAATATGAATTTATGTGACCGAATTCCTACTATATATATATATATATATACATTATTAAATATTATAATATAAATCAATTTTATAATCTATAGTCCAAACATGACCCAAAATCCAAATGAACTCAAAATCTTATTAAAATCGCACCATAGCTATATATCGACGATACAAATCTAACGGCAAAGTCGAAATCCAAATCCGACAAACCAATACGGGCAAAATACCACCCGAAGATAAAATACCACCACATCCCTAGAAAGAGCTCAAACAAGTCATCAAAATAGACCCAGGTCGCGAGGGAAGGTGCACAACCAAACCAAAACCAACAAAACAATTAAACCCACTGAGCAAACCCGTCCTCCCACAAACGAAAATCATTAATTACGCATTATCGTAATGCCATGACGCCAAAATTATGCCCCAATGGGAATTAAAATAAATATCAGAAAAATCAGGGGCGTTACAGCCACCCCCGCTAAAAGGATGTTTCGTCCCGAAACTTAAACATAATGAGGATAAAATACAAAACATAACAAAAGAAATCATAGGCTAACGAAGAAACGCTTACCAAAACAATCAGGAGAACAGATGAGGATGAGCCTCCCTCATAGATGACTCCAATTCCCAAGTCGCACTCTCTACGTCTTGGTTTTTCCACAAAACTTTAACCATGGTTATGTTCTTCCTTCGCAATACCCGATCCTGAGTATCCAAAATACGAACATGCACCTCTATATAGGAAAGGTTAGGCTCCAACTGGGGCAAAACATCAAGAATTTGCCTGTCATTCAGCATACACTTCCGCAATTGACTCACGTGGAAAACATCATGCACACCAGGGAAATTTGCTGGCAAAACATTTCTATAAGCTGATACACCAATCCGCTAAACAACTCTGAAAGGTCCCACATACCTAGGGTACAACTTATGGTTCTTACCAAACCCCTTAACACCAGACATTGGAAAACCTTAAGAAACACCATGTCCCCAACAACAAACTCCAAATAAGTCTTATGCCGATTGACATTCTTTTCATAATGCACTTGAGCTATCAAAAGCTTCTCTCGAATATGCTTACAGAAATATCCATCTCTTCTAAAGCTTTCAGACTCAATAACGGTCTCTCACCAACCTCGGACCAAACTAAGGGAGTCCTACAATGTCTCCCATAAAAAGCCTTAAACGGGGCCATCTGCAAACTCTCTTGAAAGCTGCTATTGTATGCAAATTTCATCAATCTCAAATGCTCATCCAATGCTCCTCCGTGATCCAAAATATAACATATGATCATATCTTCCAGGATCTGTTTTAGACTCTCCGTTTGATCATTTGTCTGCGGATAATAGGTGGTGGAATACATCAAATCGGTACCACACCCCTCCTATAAACTCTTTCAAAAGCAAGACGTAAACCTGGAGTCTAGATCTGATACAATACTAACAGGTACTCCATGTAACCTGATAACCTCATCCAAATATTACTCAGCTATTTTCTTCATGGAGTAGTCGATCTTGAACGACACGAAGTGAGAACAGTTCGTCAGCCTGTCCACTATAACCCAAACTGAATAGTTTCCTCGGGGACATCTCGGTAATCTAGTAATAAAATCCATCGAAATACTCTCCCACTTCCAAATCGGAATTTCTAAGGGAGTCAACTTGCCTCCAGGCCTTCCATGATCGGCCTTAACTCGCTTACAAGTAAAACACTATGATACATACTTAGCTATATCTCCCTTCATACCATACAACCAGACAATCTACTTCAGATCCTTATACATTTTAGTAGAACCGACGTGGTAAGCAACACCAGAACCATGCGTCTCTTTGCACAACTTAACTCAGATATCCTCCACTGCGGGAATACAAAATCTATCGCGGTACTTCAAAGTACCTGCATCAACAATTGAAAAGTCTGGTAATTCCCCTTTCGTAGTTCTATTATAAAGGTGCAGCAAATCAGGGTCATCCCTTTTATGTAGCCTCATAAGTGAAATCCATGTAGGCTCTAATACTTTCAAACTATTAGGAGAGTCACTACTCCCTACTAATATATTCATCAAAAGAAACTCCTCTACCAGCGAATCCACAAAAAGGTTGAAAATTTTCCCTGACTTCCTACTCAGGGTGTCAGCTACTACATTAGCTTTGCCCGGATGGTAATGAATCTCAACATCATTGTCTACGACATACTCTACCCATCTCCGCTGGCACAAGTTCAATTCCTTTTGAGTGAATATGTACTTCAAACTCTTTTGATTAGTACAAATCTTGCACAGAGAGCCATATAATAGATGTCTCCTTAACTTTAGAGCATATATTACAGCTGCAAATTCTAGGTCATGCGTAGGGCAATTCCACTCATGCGCCTTTAACTATCATAACCCATACACAATCACTTTGCCTTCTTGCATCAATATACACCCAAGACCAACGTGCGATGCGTCCACAAATACAACATACTCTATTCCTTCGATAGGAAAGGCCAAAATAAAAGTAGTGCACAATCTCCTCTCTAATTCCTGAGAAGCCTCTTCGCACCTATCTGTTCAAACAAAGGATGCATTCTTCCGCGTATGCTTAGTCAGCGGCGCAGACAACATAAAGAAACCTTCCACAAACCTTCTATAATATTCTACTAGCCTTAGGAAGCTCCTTATATCTTTGGGTGTAACAGGTCTATTCCAATCCATAATAGCGACTATCTTTTCTGGGTCCACAGAAATTCCATCCTTGTTAACCACATGACCCGAAAAAGAAAACCGAGGAAGCCAAAACTCACACTTGCTTAGCTTAACATATAACTTCTACTCTCTCAAAGAAGACAAAATTAGATACATGGGTTGGGCTTGCTCTTCAGCACTGCGGGAGTATAGTAGAATATCATCCATGAATACAACCCCGTAACAACCCAGGAAGTCCTTGAACACTTTTTTCATCATATCCATAAAGGCAGATGGTGTATTACTCAATCCAAAATACATAACCAAGTACTCAAAATGCCCATGCCGTGAATGAAAGGTAGTCCATGAAATATCTGTCTCACGAATCCTCATCTGATGGTTGCCTGAACGAAGATCAATCTTTGAAAACACAATGCTACAACGCAACTGATCGAATAAGTCATCAATTCTTGGAAGGGGATACCTATTCTTGATGGTTAATTTATTCAATTCTCTATAATCTATGCACAGCCTCATTGATCCATCCTTTT
The DNA here is from genome assembly GCA_039513925.1 of Platanthera zijinensis. Classification (NCBI taxonomy): domain Eukaryota; kingdom Viridiplantae; phylum Streptophyta; class Magnoliopsida; order Asparagales; family Orchidaceae; genus Platanthera; species Platanthera zijinensis. The sequence continues at coordinate 56,382,492 of CM077094.1, read as the reverse complement.
TCTTTACAAATAGCACAGGAGCCCCCACGGTGAAGAAATTTGTTTAATGATTCCATTATGCAACACCTCATCCAACTAGGTACGCAGCTCCACCAGCTCGTGCAGGGCCATACGATACGGTGCCTTAGCGATATGACGGGTACCTGGCTCCAAATCTATGATGAACTCCACGTCTCTCTCTGGTGGAAGACAAGGAAGATTATTAGGAAAAACATCAGGAAACTCACGCACAACATCAATCTCCTCTACACGCGGAAAACTACCACCGGTCGCCAAAACCGAAACCAAACAAACAAAACATCAAGAATTTATAAGCTTCTGAGCACATACTACAGAAATAATTGAATAAACTTGGCGCGGAAAGCCATAAACACTCCTGGGTTTTGACCGTTGTCCATCTTGAAGTCCAAGCGCTTGACTTTGCATTGGATGACCGCATCATACTTAGACAACCAGTCCATGCCCAAAATCACATCAAAATCTTCCAAGTCTATCACCTTCAGATCAGCAATGGCTAGAAAATCTTCAAATAGAATCACACAACTCTGGATGCCTTCGTATGATACCACAGAATTGCTAGAGGGAAACTTAACACAAAAGGAGTCGCCAATAAGATCAAGAGTCAAACCTTGATGCTCTACAAAGGTTATAGCCACGAACGAGTGGGTAGCACAAGAATTGAAAAGAACGCGCGCCCAGCAGTTCATGACCTTAAACTTTCCTATAAAAGTGTACGCGCAAATAAGGGAACGAACGCCAAAACTATACCTACAACTAAAAAACTAAAGCTAGAACTAGGTAAGGTTCTAACCTGAAATCACTTGAGAAGATGTCTGAGCTTCCTCCAAAGACACAATATTTTGCTTTCCCTTCCCCTTGTCCAAAGGCTGTGGTGGCGGCAAGGCTTGAAGTGGAACTGGTTGCAACGGGGGCTGAGCCTGCGGGCACTTCGACCTGAAATGTCCCTTCTGTTCGCACTAGATGCAGACCCTCTCCTTTCCCCAACAGTGGGCAGTGTCGTGCCCCCTTCGATTATACACAAAACAAACCAAATCTCCCATAGGAGAACTCTAAATCGCATGAACTTTCTTCTACTTCTGAGGTCCTATCCTCTTGAAGAATTTCTTGAACGGATGGCTTGATCGGTAATATAAACTGCATATCTCTTTACTCCTTTTCCTCGAAGCAACACCGGATTCTTGGGAACTCTTACCCTCGCCAGTCTTCCTATTATCCTTCCTCATTTGTTGACCTCAGTTCTTGGCATTTTCAATCGCCTCAACCTTCAGAGAAGCCTCCACAACTTCAGCACAACATTTGGATCCATAAGCACTAGCTACCTGCTAGATGTCATTCCTAAGACCACTAAGAAATCATTTAACTCAACTAGACTGTAAAGACACCATGTCTGGGGCAAATTGGCACAGCTTGCTGAACTCCACCTCATACTCGCTAACGATGAGATGCTTTTGCATAAGACGCAAAAAATCATTCATCAAACGGTCTCTCATGACCGAAGGCAGAAACTTTTTCAACAGCATCTCCTTGAAGGATTCCCATGAACACCTATCCTTAAGGTTTTCATTCTCTCTCAGCCACCAACTCTTAACAAGCCCCTTGAGTTGATACGCAGCAACCATTACACTTTGGTCTGCTGAAACTCCTGAATAAGCGAACATCTCCTCGATGGCTATTATTGAATCCTCCAAAGCCAAAAAAAGGTGCTTTTCCATCATAGGTAGGGGTTTCCAATCACTGAAAATGTGAAATAAACGTCATGTCTAGTGGTAACAACTTCGGGGGAACAAGAGGGGCAGGGAGAACATGAATAGTCAGACTTATAGCTGGGTCCTACACTCTAGGTGGCTGACTAGCAACAACTGACAATAATGCCTTGATCTATGACTACATCTCCAGCATTTTCCTTGGTAGAGCCTCATAGCTCTGCCGCAATCCTTTTATTACAGCCTAACTCTGGGCACCAGACGATTCTCCCTCTGACTATAGAGTCAATTTTGTCACCGGACTCTTAGGCGGCATCTAATCAAATAACGAATATCTACTCAAAACCTAGCTTAACCGCTAGAACCAAACAACTTAGTTCAGACAATACATAATTAAATACTTTCTCATTCTGCTAACTTGCTCGGGGATTTTCATTTATGATGTCATCCCAAACTTAGGATGACACACCGTCATCCAACTAACTCATGTGCCTAAATGATGAATGCATGAATTCTTATTCCTTTTGACTAAAAAACATGTGTGTTCGTATGTCATTATGTAAATATTTAGCTTGGCACGTGTGCTGATGCGATGTTATGTCATGCAGGTTGTGCTATGCAGTCTAAAAAGGCCTTAATGCATGTTATGAGCGGCGTACACATGAAATATTATGCATCCCACACTACATAATATCACATGTAATGAAAATCAAAACGTGCTAATGGGCATCCATGTGATGGTGGTTATGCATCCCATACTACATTATCGTCAGATGTTGCCACCTATGGTCGATCCATATACAAATACATATTATGCTTCCCATACTATATAATATGCCCCGTATATTTCTTTTCATGCTTATGAGTGTAGTGTCCATGCTTCATCCAAGACGTACTGGTGACACATCAGTGTGTGTATGAAATATAACTAGACAACTAATACTAACCTGACATGGTTGTTTGACCAATTGCCAAATAACATCCCTCTAATACCAACTATCACAGCCTACATTTTCTTCCCATTTAACAATATATCAGAGTGAGGGAAAATGCGTGTCAAGATTCCACGGCAGCAGAGGATAACTGCAGACGCTCAAGATAAACCCTACTAAACACCTTTATGAAAGATCTATAAGTTATTTAGTGAAAATCCAGTATAAGTTAAGCGGTTAGCCGTAACCTTCGGCTCAGTGGCTCATCTAGTCCACGAGAAAAAATAGTTATACGCTACGAAAAATACTTTATTTCTAAGATTAGACGTTCTACATGAGTATAAACATCCCTAGCAGGCAACTCATGGAATGTAAGACTATAGATTTATAATAATAGTAAAAGTAGCTTTTACGACCATTTAAATATAATGACTTGGGTTTCAAATATGGCCTGTATGGAATAATAGTAGTAAATTTATACAAAATAAAGTACCTAAAATACAACATAGCATAAAACCTTCCTAGAGAACAAGTACAACAAATATAGAAAGGAAAACTAGCAGTTAGCAAAGTTTTCAATAATCCAAAGAAAACTACCTGTGGGTGTCAATAACCTGACATGAACCCACTGAAAGTATGAAAGTCTGAACTACAAACTAAAATAAAAACTACCTCACAGCAGTGAGAAGCAACCACTACAACACTGCAGTCCATAAGCTACAACCAAACTCAGCCGCTCTACTGGCTACAACCCTGAAACTGAGGCATTCAAAAGAAGAAAACCTCAGTAAGAAAAAACAAGTGACAAAGGAAATAAATAGGTAAAAAGTACAAAGACAAGGAAGGGTTTATCAAACCAGACTACAAGAAATGCTGAAAACCACAACTGATTAGTCTAATAAATCAGGTAAGTAAAAGTCTATAATAAAAAAGTTAAATGAATATATGCACCAAGTGTGGAACAAAGCCATTGTCACAACCCGCATTTTTCTCCGAATTAAAAATTATCAGAGTCTGAGAAAAAACACGCGTCATGATGCCACGTCAAGCAGGGGATAACTGCTGACGCTCAGGCTAAACACTAACTACTCTATTTTTATAAAAAACAAAAAGTTGAATTATTAGAAATCTGGTTATAATTTTAAGGCCGTATCCCTCGGCTCTGTGGATCATCTTGTCCATACTTCAAAATTATACGTGTATGGAGCGGAAAATACTTTGTTTACATTTATGCATCCTAAGAGAGTGCGCAATAGTGTCCCCAGGGGGGGCACCCGATACTGCGCAGGACTATAGATTTAATTTACATATATTTAAGAAAACGATCTTTTACGTCGCCTTGAAAGTAGTGTTTGAGTTTGCAAAACATGTAAATCATGAGTTTTGCATATAAATAATAGTGTTTTTATGTTTTAAAAATAACTAACATCCTGTCATAAATCATCCCAAGAGAAGGTTTAATATAAGCAAAACAGTGAAACTAACAGTGTAAGCAAGTGCAATGTATCTAAAAGAGAAGCAACCAGTGGGCGTCAACAACTGACACGAACCCACTGGTGTGTAGGTATATCCATACAACAAGTCTAAAGAAACTACCTCCCGAGAGCAGGACTCACAACAGCAGCAAAACACTGAGAATCTCTGGGGCACTCTAGCCGCGCTGTCGGCTAAAAACCTGTACCTGAGGTATTCAGAAAGAAAAGAATACCTCATCAAACTATAATCAACAGGAAATGAAAGTGCAGTAGTAAAAACAGGAATTAAAAAAACGGGAATTTAAAAGTACTCTTCAAACGGTGAAAGAGGTAAAAAAAAGGATGCGCACCAAGTGCACGGGTGAAGCTAAGCTTCGAGTGTCTCTGCAAAAGGATTAGTATAACAATCATAACATGTAAAAGGCTAAAACAGAAAGAGTCACCTAGTACTGGAGATGGATAAAAATTTAGTAACAAGTGGCCAAGACTGGCGGCCGCATGTCCAACCAAGTCCATTCAGCCTAAATATCCTCATGGGCTGTGGCGGTGGTATCCGTCTAACTCAACCAAACAGCCCATATTGCCATAATAAGGCAAGAAAGAAAACCAGGGTGGCGGCATCGGTCCGACCTACCCTAAAACCACATACTACTACAGTCCTAAGTGACCCGAGGAAACTCGGGCTGGTGGTCCCATGCACCACCAAGCGAATCCAAGAGCCCTGAACTCACTAGGGCAACCCACCTAGGAGCCCTATAAAACTAAACAGCCGTGGAGACACGCTATTCATTATGCGCGAACAGGTAAACACTAAACACCCACAATTAGTGTGACATGAACCTATATTCGAAATTTGATTCCCCAAAACTACACGTATAAAATTAATTTAAATACGACCCTACCCGGTCAATTTGATTTCCATCACATCTACAGTTAAATTCTATAAACCAACCCATGCTCGAGCAGAATGGGCACCTACACTTATTAAACAAAATTTAACATAAGCCTGAGCATGAACATTCGGCCTCATAATAAGAAAAATTGAACTAGACAAAATCCTAACAAAATCATTTGCACACTCATTAAGGGGGGTTAATTCGAACATGAGCAAATAGGGTTAACACGCCTTAAGCGAAAATCCCTAAAACCCCTAAAACGATACGTTATAAATTAATAGCTTTATCAAGTTGTAATTTTTCTAAGATAATACCAATTTTATATTGATCAATTTTATCAAATGGTTTTATAAAAATAAGAAATAGCTAAATTTATCATGACAAATCCTATCATACAAACCCTAGCACGAACAATTACGAACAAAAAGAATGAAATAACGATTAACAATGGGATTTCGGGTAGGGTTTCGGTTAGGATAGTTGCGGGTGAGAAATATCAGAAATCACACAACAAAATAACGATATAACGGGATCCAAACGGCAAGAGCGAAGGGAGCACTTGCCTCAATACCTCCACCAAAAATTTCTCCAGCACAACCTTGCGATTCGGCCGGCCACAAGCACGCAACTAAGCAATGAACACAGAGAAGAACTTCCCATCAAAATAAGAATGCAAAAGGGGCGACATCACACTCATGTTCATACGAAATCCATGGAGAAACACAAAAATACTCACCTCGGAACGAAGATCGCGGCGAGGGGAGTTCAGATCCGGCCTCAGAGGAAGATTTCGAGCTCTACCGGCGAGGAGGCGGCGGTCGGAGCGGCACCAGGCTTCCGCCTCTCTTCTTCCGCTCGGTTCTACAGGTCCGTCTGGCTTCTTTTTTTTTGATGCTGCTGTCAGTAAATGGGGGGGAGAAACCCTAATACCTATATTAACTTATATATATATATATATATATATATATCATAACTTATATACAATATTTATATATAAGATATATATGCAATAATTAATTGTTTAGGACTAATTACATACCTTAAGCTATATACAATAATAAGTTATATAAAATCCTATAATTATATACCATAAGTGTTATACAATAGGTTATACACAATCACGCGTATACATATATTAGGTAATTATAATATCTCTTACTAATTAAAACTAATTATTTAATCAACATCAATTCGTAATACTATAAAATCCTATAACTACATACTAATTAATTACGAAACTCACTAACCACACTAGTTACGTGCTCTAATATATATAGACGCATCAATTAGCATGCAACCGTGCGCACAAGTTTCTACCCCGCACGCACGCACCCGCACACGTACGTGCAACATCGCACCGGCTCGCCTAAATTGCTCGCTATGCCAAAAAAATGCGCAAACATGCCAATACACTTGCATAAGGAGACGACTCGCTAACGAGCGACCGTCGGAACGACTCAAAAATTAACGTTCTCGGATTTCAACCAAACTCGCACCGTAGACAAAAACTCGGGCTACGAAAACAACGACGAAGTCAGAAACAACTTCCGATGATCATGCACTCGAGCTAACCTCGCTCGAAGCCAAAGCACAATGATTCCCTAAGAGGCTCAGCCGGGCCTCCAAAACAGACGCCAGCTAGCTGGAAAAATCATACAACATGCCATAACCCCTAAGAACACCTAACGAGGTACTCTAACAACGGCACGAGCCGGAAAATGCATCCACGTAACGCCCAAGGAGAATTAAATAAATACTGAAAAACAGGGGGTATTACAGTCACCCCTCCTAAAAGAAAGTTTCGCCCCGAAAATTTATGCACAAGCTCCCAACCGGGAAGAAACAGGAATAGTCTAACATTAGGTAAAGAGGAGAAGACAAACATACCCGGCACAAGTCAAGGGAAGAGATGAGGGTGAGCCTCCCTCATTGATGACTCCAACTCCCATGTAGCGCTTTCCACCTCCTGGTTCCTCCACAAGACTTTAACAATGGGTATGGTCTTCTGCCGCAACACTCGGTCCTGCGCATCCAGAATGCGGACCGGCTTTTCCACGAAGGTCAGTTTCGGCTCCAACTGAGGCACCGCTTCCAACACTTGCCTACTAATCCGCACGCACTTCCGCACCTGACTCACATGGAACACATTGTGCACGCCTGGGAAGGTCTCTTGTAAATCCAGTCTGTACGCTGCCACACCAATACGCTCCAAAATCCTGAATGGAGCCATATACCTCGGATCCAGTTTATGGTTCTTGCCGAACCTCTTCACCCCAGCCATCGGGGAGACCTTCAGGAACACCAAATCCTCCACTGAAAACTCCAAATTGGACCTATGACGGTTAGCGTTCTTCTCGTACCTCTCTGATGCTTCTCCCGAATGAGCTTCACGGAGACCTCCATTTCTTCGAGTGCATCAGGACCTAACAGGGGCTTCTCACTAGCCTCAGCCCAAAACAACGGCGTCCTGCAACGCCTCCCGTATAAGGCTTCAAAAGGAGCCATTTATAGGCTCTCCTGATAGCTGTTATTGTCAGCGAACTCCATCAGCCTCAAATGCTCATCCCACGCTCCCCCGTGGTCCAGAATATAACAGCGGATCATATTTTCCACAATCTGGTTGACGCGCTCCGTCTGTCCGTTGGTCTGCGGGTGATAGACGGTGGAATACCTCAAGTACGTGCCCAAACCTTCCTGCAAGCTCTTCCAGAAACGGGAAGTAAACCTGGAATCTCGATCAGATATGATGCTAACTAGAACCCCATGCAAACGGATGACTTCGCTCAAGTATAGCTCCGCTTTCTTACTCATCGGATAATCAACCTTATACGGTACGAAATGGGCACACTTCGCCAGTCTGTCCACTATCACCCAAACAGAGTCAAAGCCTCGCGGAGATCTCGGTAAGCCCGTAATAAAGTCCATCGAGATACTTTCCCACTTCCAAGTCGGGATCTCCAAAGGTGTCAACTTGCCACCCGGCATTCCATGATCGGCCTTCACCTGCTTGCAAGTGTAATATTCTGAAACATACCGAGCTATATCCCCCTTCATACCACACCACCAAGCGATCTGCTTCAAATCATGGTACATCTTGGTAGTTCCGGGGTGGTAGGCAACACTGGATCCATGCGCCTCTTTGCATACCATACTCCTGATGCCTCCAACCGCGGGGATGAAAAACCTGCCGCGGTACTTCAAGGTACCTGAATCATCGATGGAGAAATCCGGTAACTCCCCTCTCTCAGCCCTGAGGTACATGTGCAAAAGATCCGGATCCTCTCTCTGGTGCAGCCTAGTAAGAGAAATCCAAGAAGGCTCATCCACGACCAAACTGCTCTGCAAGTTACCGCACCCCACCGAGATGTTCATCAAGAGGAACTCCTCCACCAAACGTTCAACCGAAAGGTTAAAGATATTTCCCGTCCTACTACTTAGGGCGTCAGTCACCACGTTGGCCTTGCCCGGATGGTACTGGATCTCCACTTCATAATCTGCAACATACTCTAACCAACGCTGCTGCCGCATGTTCAGCTCCTTCTGGGTGAAAACATACTTCAGGCTTTTATGATCGGTGAAGATCTTGCACTGCGCCCCATAAAGTAAATGTCTCCATAACTTGAGGGCAAAGATCACCGCTGCGAACTCCAGATCATGCGTAGGGTAATTCCTCTCATGAGTCTTAAATTGTCGCGACCCATACGCAATCACCTTCCCGTCTTGCATCAACACACCTCCGAGCCCAACATGCGAGGCGTCCACATACACATCATAATCCTTGCCCTCCGTAGGCAAGGTTAACACCGGGGCAGAGCACAGCCTGCTCTTCAGCTCCAAAAAAGCCTCCTCGCACTCCTCGTTCCAAATGAAAGCCACATTCTTCTTTGTCAGCTTAGTCAACGGCGCTGCCAAAGTAGAAAACCCCTCAACAAACCTTCTATAATAGTCGGCCAAACCCAAGAAGCTCCTAATCTCCTTAGGTGTGCTCGGCCTATGCCAATCCATCACTGCCGAAATCTTCTCTAGGTCAACCGAGATGCCATCCTTATTCACCACATAGCCCAGGAAAGACACCTGGGGTAACCAAAACTCACATTTACTCAGCTTGGCATACAACTGATGGTCTCTCAAGGCAGATAACACCAACCGTAAGTGCTTATCATGCTCCACAGCATTTCGAGAATAAATCAGAACATCGTCTATGAATACGACCACAAACTTGTCCAGAAAATCTTTGAACACCCGGTTCATCATGTCCATGAATTCTGATGGCGCATTGGTCAACCCAAATGACATAACCAGGAACTCGAAGTGCCCATGCCTTGATCTGAAAGCAATCCGCAGAATGTCCGACACACGGATCCTAAGCTGATGATAACCTGAATGAAGGTTAATCTTGGAAAAAACAGTGCTCCAATGCAACTGATCGAAGAGTTCATCGATTCTGGGCAGAGGATATCTTTTCTTGATGGTGACCTTGTTCAGCTCTCTATAATCAATGCAAAGCCGCATCGAACCATCCTTCTTCTTTACAAAGATTACGGGAGCACCCCAGGGCGACGAACTCGGCCTTATGAAACCCTTCTCCAATAACTCATCTAACTGAGTACGCAGTTCCTCTAGCTCTCGTGGGGCCATCCGATACAGCGCCTTAGCAATGGGATGCGTACCGGGCTCCAAGTCAATCACGAACTCAATGTCTCTGTCTGGAGGAAGACCAGGAAGATCGCTAGGAAATACGTCTGGAAACTCCCGCGCAACAGGAATCTCTTCTAACTGCGGCTCACTGCTAACAGTCCCCAGCATCAAAACCATGCAAGCATAATAGCCAGAACTAAAAAGCCTCTGAGCACATAACGCAGAGATCGCCGGAGAAGTCTGACACGGATCACCATAAATACTCCCAGGCTGACCGTTGTCCTTCCTGAAATCCAAACGCTTACCCCTACACTGAATCACCGCATCGTAATGGGACAACCAATCCATGCCTAGGATGACATCGAAATCCTCCAAGTCAATAACCTTCAGATCTTCCTTGGCAAGAAAATCCCCCAAAAGAATAGGGCAATCAAGAATGCCTTATCCGATACCACGGAGTCACCCGAGGGGAACTTGACGCAAAAGGCCTCACCAACACGGTCAAGAACCAACCGGAACCGCTCTACAAAGGCCCTAGCCACAAATAAGTGGGTAGCACCTGAGTCAAAGAGAACGCGTGCCCAGCGGTTCTTTACCTTAAAATTCCCTATATACATAAAAGAATTGCACCCGCATCTAAGAGAGGAAATTGCAATGCTAAAACTGCACTGAAGTAAAAAAAGACAAGAGAGAGAGTCTACCTGAAATGACTTGCGTCGAAGTTTGAGCCTCCGCTGATGAAATCACGTTCAGCTTTCCCTTGCCTTTCTCCATAGACGGAGGTGATGGCAAGGACTGAAGAAGAACAGTCCTGAGCACAGTCTGAAGCTGCGGGCACCTGGCTTTGGTATGGCCCTTCTGTCCGTACTGATAGCAGACCTTGTCCTTCAACCAGCAACGGGCAACGTCATACCCCTCTTTCTTGCACAAGGAACACACCGCCCTCTGACTGGGGGCACCCTGAATGGCATGGACCTTCTCCTTCTGCGCTGCTAACCTCTTGAAACATCTCTCCTCCGGATGGCCCGGGCGTCCACAGAAACTACAAATCTCCTTGCTCTTCTTACCGGAAGGAGCACCGGTCACCTGAGAGCTCTTTGCTTCGACAGCCTTCCTCTTATCATTTCTCGTCTGCTGCCATCTCTGCTTCGCATTCTCGATTGCCTCCACTTTAAAAGTAGCATCAACTGCACCGGCATAAGTCACCGCTCCATGGGCAACCGCCAGCTGCTGGACGTCACTCCTCAGCCCACCAAGGAAGCGCTTCACTCTATCCTCCTCCGTGCTCACCAAACTGGGGGCAAACCGACTGAGCTTGCTAAACTCAATCTCATAAACGCGGATTGTGAGTTGCCTCTGCTTCAGATGCAAGAAATCGTTCATCAATCTGTCCCGCTCCACTCCAGGTAGAAACTTCCTCATCAAAATCTCCTTGAATGAAGCACAAGTGCATCCTCCTACCATTCCCTCCTTCTCCCTCATCCACCAGCTCTTCGCTAACCCCTTCAGTTGATAGGCAGCCAGCATCACCTTCTGATCCTCGGACACACCGGAATACTGAAACATTTCCTCAATAGAGATTACCCAGTCGTCGAGCACCATGAAATCTGCTCTGCCATCGTAAGTCGGGGGCTGCAACCGCTGAAACTGGGAGATGAAGGTCATCTCCGGGGTCACCGCAATAGGAGGTACCATAGGGGCAGGAGGTACAAGAGGGGCTGGGTCAGCTGCACCCCCAGCCGGATCCTGCGCTCTCGGAACTAGCCCCGCCACTACTGCAACCAAGGACTGAATCTAAGACTGAACCTCTACCAACTACCTTGATAAGGCCTCATTGCACTACCTCAGACTAGCCACTACCGCATCGCTTTGAGTGCTAGAAGACTCGCCTTCAGATTGGGGAGTCGACCTCATCACTCTACGCTTAGGCGCCATGCTAAAAAGGAATAAACAAGCAATCATCAAAACCTGGTTCAACCACTAGTACAAAACCAAACAGGTACAGACAAACCTACATAAGTACTTGCTTTCACTGCCAACTTGCTCTTGGATTTTATTATATATACACATTTTTTTTGATAAAGTGAAGATAATGTCGTACTTAACCTGAGATGGTTTACCATGATCGCCCTAACTCTTGTGCCTAGATCGGGAATGCATGAATTTATATTCTTTTTGACCCAAAAATTATGTGTGTACACATGTCATCATGCAAGTCTTTAGCTTGGCACGTTGTGCTTATGAAATGTTATGTCATGCATGTTTGTACTATGCATTCTAGAAAAGGCCCTAATGCATGTTATGAGCGGCGTACGCATGAAAATGTTATGCATCCCATAATACATAACATTTTCATGCAACGAAAAAAGAAAACGTGCTAGTCGCATCCATGTGTTGAGGTTATGCACGCCATAATACATAACTCTCACATGTTGCCTGCTATGGTGGATCCATATACGAACACATATTATGCATCCCATAATACATAATATGCCCTGTATACTTCATGTTATGCTATGAGTGTAGTGTTCGTGCTTCGGACAAGACGTGTTGATGACATGTCGCCGTGTGTATGATATGACTCAAAACATCTAATACTTACAGGGAAAGGTTGCCTCACAATTCGTCAGACAACTTCCCTCTGATACCAACTGTCACAACCCGCATTTTTCTCCGAATTAAAAATTATCAAAGTCTGAGAAAAAACACGCGTCGTGATGCCATGTCAAGTAGGGGATAACTGCTGATGCTCAGGCTAAACATAACTACTCTATTTTTATAAAAAACCAAAAGTTGAATTATTAGAAATCTGGTTATAATTTTAAGGTCGTATCCCTCGGCTCTGTGGATCATCTAGTCCATACTTCAAAATTATACGTGTACGGAGCGGAAAATACTTTGTTTACATTTATGCATCCTAAGAGAGAGTGCAACAGTGTCCCCAGGGGGGGCACCCGATACTGCGCAGGACTCTAGATTTAATTTACATATATTTAAGAAAACTATCTTTTACGTCGCCTTTAAAGTAGTGTTTGAGTTTGCAAAACATGTAAATCATGAGTTATGCATATACATAATAGTGTTTTATGTTTTAAAAATAACTAACATCCTATCATAAATCATCCCAAGAGCAAGTTTAATATAAGCAAAGCAGTGAAACAAACAGTGTAAGACAGTGCAAAGTATCTAAAAGAGAAGCCACCAGTGGGCGTCAACAACTGACACGAACCCACTGGTGTGTAGGTATATTCATAAAACAAGTCTAAAGAAACTACCTCCCGAGAGAAGGACTCACAACAGCAGCAAAACACTGAGAATCTCTAGGGCACTCTAGCCGTGCTGTCGACTAAAAACCTGTACCTGAGGTATTCAGAAAGAAAAGAATACCTCAGCAAACTATAATCAACAGGAAATGAAAGTGCATTAGTAAAAACAGGAATTAAAAAAAACGGGAATTTAAAAGTACTCTTCAAACGGTGAAAGAGGTAAAAAAAAGGATGTGCACCAAGTGCACGGGTGAAGCTAAGTTTCGAGTGTCTCTGCAAAAGGATTAGTATAATAATCATAACATGTAAAAGGCTAAAACAGAAAGAGTCACCTAGTACTGGAGATGGATAAAAATTTAGTAACAAGTGGCCTAGACTGGCGGCCGCATGTCCAACCAAGTCCATTCAGCCTAAATATCCTCATGGGCTGTTGCGGTGGTATCCGTCCAACTCAACCAAACAGCCCATATTGCCATAATAAGGCAAGAAAGAAAACCAGGGTGGCGGCATCGGTCCGACCTACCCTAAAACCACATCCTACTCCAGTCCTAAGTGACCCGAGGAAACTCGGGCTGGTGGTCCCATGTACCACCAAGCGAATCCAAGAGCCCTGAACTCACTAGAGCAACCCACCTAGGAGCCCTATAAAACTAAACAGCTGCGGAGACACGCTATTCATTATGCGCGAACAGGTAAATAATAAACACCCACAATTGGTGTGACATGAACCTATATTCGAAATTTGATTCCCCAAAACTACGCATATAAAATTAATTTAAATACGACCCTACCTGGTCAATTTGATTTCCATCACATCAACAGTTAAATTCTATAAACCAACCCATGCCCGAGCAGAAGGGGCACCTACACTTATTAAACAAAATTTAACCTAAGCCTGAGCATGAACATTCGACCTCATAATAAGAAAAATTGAACTATACAAAATCCTAACAAAATCATTTGCACACTCATTAAGGGGGGATAATTCTAACATGAGCAAATAGGGTTAACACGCCTTAAGCGAAAATCCCTTAAACCCCTAAAATGATACGTTATAAATTAATAGATTTATCAAGTTGTAATTTTTCTAAGATAATACCAATTTTATATTGATCAATTTTATCAAATGGTTTTATAAAAATCAGAAATAGCTAAATTTATCATGACAAACCGTATCATACAAACCCTAGCACGAACAATTACAAACAAAAAGAACGAAATAACGATTAACAATGGGATTTCGGGTAGGGTTTTGGTTAGGATAGTTGCGGGTGAGAAATATCAGAAATCACACAACAAAATAACGATATAAAGGGATCCAAACGGCAAGAGAGAAGGGCGCACTTGCCTCAATACCTCCACCAAAAATTTCTCCAGTATAACCTTGCGATTCGGCCAGCCACAAGCACGCAACTAAGCAAGGAACACAGAGAAGAACTTCCCGTCAAAATAAGAAAGAAAAAGGGGCGACATCACACTCAAGTTCATACGAAATCCTTAGAGAAACACCAAAATACTCACCTCGGAACGAAGATCGCGGCGAGGGGAGTTCAGATCCGGCCTCAGAGGAAGATTTCGAGCTCTACCGGCGAGGAGGCGGCGGTCGGAGCGGCACCAGGCTTCCTCCTCTCTTCTTCCGCTCGGTTCTATAGGGCCGTCGGGCTTCTTTTTTTTTTATGCTGCTGTCAGTAAATGGGGGGGGGGGAGAAACCCTAATACCTATATTAACTTATATATATATATATAATAACTTATATACAATATTTATATATAAGATATATATACAATAATTAATTGTTTAAGACTAATTACATACCTTAAGCTATATACAATAATAAGTTATATAAAATCCTATAATTATATACCATAAGTGTTATACAATAGGTTATACACAATCACGCGTATACATATATTAGGTAATTATAATATCTCTTACTAATTTAAACTAATTATTTAATCAAAATCAATTCGTAATACTATAAAATCCTATAACTACATACTCACTAATTAATTACGAAACTCACTAACCATACTAGTTACGTGCACTAATATATATAGACGCGTTGATTAGCATGCATCCGTGCGCACAAGTTTCTACCTCGCACGCACGCACCCGCACACGTACGTGCAACATCACATCGGCTCGCCTAAATTGTTCGTTATGCAAAAAAAATGCGCAAACATGCCAATACGCTCGCATAAGGAGACGACTCGCTAACGAGCGACCGTCGGAACGACGTAAAAATTAACGTTCTTGGATTTCAACCAAACTCGCACCGTAGAAAAAACTCGGGCTACGAAAACAACGGCGAAGTCGGAAACAACTTCCGAGGATCACGCACTCGAGCTAACCTCGCCCGAAGCCAAAGCACAAGGATTCCCTAAGAGGCTCAACCGGGCCTCCAAAACAGACGCCGACTAGCTGGGGAAATCATACAACAGGCCATAACCCCTAAGAACACCTAACGAGGTACTCTAACAACGATACGAGCCGGAAAATGCATCCACATAATCCCCAAGGAGAATTAAATAAATACAGAAAAACAGGGGGCGTTACAGCCATGCTTCAACAAAATATCATCAAGGACTAGCATAAAAAACATAATATGATCTAAGAAGCAAACTGAGCATAAAACAGCTCGAAAACGAGATTCATTAAAACTTGGTAAAAACAACCGAGTCGGAGTAGGTTACCAAAACATCCAATCCCAAACTACAAAACCCAAACGTCTCAAAAGGGCACCGCGGTGGTGGCCACCTAGCCAAGCACAACCCAACAGTCCAAAAAAATAGGCACCAGAACAAACCACAAAGTGCAATGAACCACAAACCGGTGTCAAGTTAGTGTTCCTTTATCCACTACCAACCTACCTAGCCGAAGAAACATCAAAACAGAACACCATAACCAAAACCCAACACTAAACACAAAGGAAAACCTTACACAAACCCTAAAACCATCCTAGGGACCAAAGAAGATTAATCCTACAATAAACGGAGAAAATATTCTATATCCTGACCAAATTCAGCGAGTATACCCGAGAAATTACCATTATACTCGACGAATTTGATAATGCCCTGTGAAAAAGACCAGCAAAACTCGGTGAATTGCCGAATGATATTAGATAAAACGTACTGACACTCGATGAATTAACCAACAATACTCGATGGATTTTCCTGATACACGTCAAAAATACCTTGGCTTTATTGGCCACTCGATGTAACGGCCCAGGCCCGTACCTACGTTAGCCACCAGAACCGCTACAGGACTGCAGCCCAATATACCCCAACGCCTCTCCATCCTGTTTCTCAGCACAGTGCGTTGTTGGCGCTAGGTATCGAACCCGCAACCCTTGATAGCCAGCTAAGTTTGTGATAGAGTTGTTGGATGAGTTGGCTATCAAGGGTTGCGAGTTCGATACCTCGCGCCAATAACGCACTGTGCTGAGAAATAGGATGGAGAGGCGTTGGGGTATATTGGGCTGCAGCCCTGTAGCAGTTCTGGTGGCTAACGTAGGTACGGGCCTGGGCCGTTACATAAAAAGTGCATATGTAATGGCCCCGGCCCGTACCTACGTCAGCCACCAAGACCGCTACAGGGTTGCAGCCCAATACACACCAACGCTTCTCCAGCCTGTTTCTCAGTACAGTGCGTTGTTTGCACTAGGTATCGAACCCGCAATTCTTGATAGCCAACTCATCCAACAGCGCTATCACCGACTGAGCTGCACATTTTATGTAACGGCCCAAGCCCGTACCTACTTCAGCCACCAGGACCGCTACAGGGCTGCAGCCCAATACACACCAACGCCTCTCTGGCATGTTTCTCAGCACAGTGCGTTGTTGGCGCTAGGTATCGAACCCGCAACCCTTGGTAGCCAACTCATCCAACAACGCTATCACTGACTGAGCTACCCCGAAACCCTTGATAGCCAACTCATCCAACAGCTATCAACGACTGAGCTGTAGCTCAGTCGGTGATAGCGCTATTGGATGAGTTGGCTATCAAGGGTTTCGGGTTCGATACCTAGTGCCAACAACGCACTATACTGAGAAACAGGCCGGAGAGGCATTGGGGTGTATTGGGCTGCAGCCCTGTAGTGGTCCTGGTGGCTGACGTAGGTACGGGCCTGGGCCGTTACAAGCAAGATGATTGAAGAGCTTTGATCAGATGAGCCTCTGCTCCAAGAATAAAAAGTTGAAGACCCTTCTGCAGTTCCAGTTACAGAAAATTCTCCAGCATCCTCACCTTCTCCCAAGTCAACTCCTGCTCCATCTCCAGAGAAAGTTACAGAAACTATTCTAATTTCAGATGAGACTCCTCTCTCTCTAGAGCCTGCTAATGCTCCTATGAGAAATTTGGATTTCTCTCTTCCCACTTTCCAGGGTGAGGAAGAAGAAGATTTAGTCATCTCTACTAGAGCTCTCTGCTCAGTCATTGTTGAAGAATTCCCTCCATGGGTTTCCCCTCCTCCTCCAGCAATTGTAACAGCTTCTGCTACTACTTCTACTTCTACTTCTGCCTCAGCCACACTCTCTTCTTCAAAATTACTCAACAAACTTGAGCAAATGGTCCTAGACTAGAGAAATCACTTTGATGCCTTTCTGAAGTCAGTGCAAGATAAAGTTTCTTCTCTTGAATAAGAGATGAGTTGAGGATTTGCAGAAATTCAGCACAATAATGATCAGTTAAAGTATCTCTTTAAGATTGGTGGAAAAGTCTTAGACCACACTATCACTAGTGTTGGTGAAGTGATGAATCAGTCCTTAACTTTGGCTAACAATCAGATAGAGTTGGAAAAGAAATCTCAAGAACATGTTATGAAAGTATGTGAAGAGGTTGGCACTTTCAAAATTGAGACTATAGACTAGCTATGTGTAGAAATCAGAAAGGGGGAGGACCTTATGAAAAAACAAATTGCAAAAAGAACTGGTTTCCCCCACTGTGATGAGCTCGGCCGCACAAATCCCGATTCAACAAGCTCCTGAAGCTGAGTCCGGAACTCTACCAACTCTCTGGGAGCCATCCTGTAAGGTGCCCGGGACACTTGCCTCGCCCCCGGAACTAACTAGATCCTGAAATCCAAGTCTCGAACTGGTGGTAGTACGGGCAATTTCTCCGGGAATATATAAGATAAATGCCGAACCACCGGGATATCAGCTATAGAGCTCTCTACTACTGCCATCTTAAAGTAGATGAGGTACACCTACTCCCCCTACTCATTGGACTTGACAGCCTGTACAGAAGATAATAAAAGATGGGGGATAGGTCGGATACCTTCAATAGTGACGTAAGAGTCTCTATGTCTTAGTCTGATCCTTTTTGAGCGGCAGTCGATCTGAGCAGGGTTCCAATGAAGCCAGGTCATGCCCAAAATCAAATCAAAGTCCAGTAATCTCAAGACCGCCGCCGGAGCTTCGAATTCCTTGCCTCCGATCTCGGCCTCCATGTTGTAGCAATCCGTGGTCCGTAGCTCCGAGCCATCAGGAAGACACACCCTCCTTTCTCTGCCAGGGAACCTTTCCACGCCCTCTAGTCCTTCAATAAAAGTGTCCAACACGAACGAGTGCGAAGAACCCCTGTCGAAGAGGGTATAAGCGGGCTTGCCGCTGATCATAACTATGCCTGCGGTTTATTTGAGTTAAAAGCGAGGTTTTTTTTAATGGTTTTCAAGGTACTATTAAGGTTGAAAATTCTAAATTACAATAATTTAAGTACCTGTAATCACTTCTTCGTGGTTCCTTTGCTCCGTGAGGTCTAGTGCATACATCTGTTCCTGGCCACATCCTCGGCCATGATGTCCATGACCTCGGCCTCGACCTCGTCCTTGTCCTCATCCCTGGTGTGCTGGAAGGGCCACTGGAGGTGGAGGAGGA
The DNA here is from genome assembly GCA_039513925.1 of Platanthera zijinensis. NCBI lineage: Eukaryota > Viridiplantae > Streptophyta > Magnoliopsida > Asparagales > Orchidaceae > Platanthera > Platanthera zijinensis. The sequence continues at coordinate 56,363,687 of CM077094.1, read as the reverse complement.
GGAAGAGGGTTGATATGATGTGGGCTTTGTGACCTGATATGCCCAGGCTAGCCGCATCCAAAGCAAATGATTTGTCTCTGGCCCTAATCATCAAGTCTCTGACCACGATTATCTTGTCTCATCGGTCCTTGCATCTGTAGAGGTGGGGGAGCTAGGACTGTAGGAGGCCCCTGCTCCTGCCTGATGTTGGGATGATGACATCCCCCACCCCTCCTGTATCCAATAACTTTGCCTCTCTGGGATGCCCTGCTACCTTCTCCGGATGATGACCCCTCTGGCGGCCTATTTCCTATGCCTTGCACCATTAGCTGGTCAGCCTCCGACTTCTTTGCCATCTCAATAATCTGTGTAGTGGTGCCATGAGATATGAACAATAAGGGCTGCCTCAAGGAGTCTCGGAGCCCATGGTAGAACCTTTTAGCAATACTTCTGGTCATCCTAGTCATGGAATCCCGCAAGCCTGGCAAGATGGGAGAACTCTCTTTGTATTTGATGAAAAATCTACTCCCTTGTTTGAGGTTTAGAAACCTATCCTCCAACACATCCCTGTCCGTGGTGGATACGTAATGCTCTAAGAACGTCTCGCTGAATTCCTCCCAAGAAATATCCATCAGCTCCCTATCAACATATACAGAGTCTCGTATAGACTTCCACCACTTCTTCGCATGTTCCTCCAGTATCGAGGCGGCAAGAGGGACTGCCTGGTTGACTGGGCAGCTGATGCCAGGCAACAACTCCTGAATAGTCTCCAGCCACTCCTCCGTCTTCACAGCATCCTCTGTCCCACGGTACATCGGCGGAGACAGACTCTTAAAGGCACTCAACTAGTTTGGCCCTGGATTTTGCTGTGGGGTCGGGACCTGCTGGGCTCTAAAGGCTTCTAGGATAGCCGTCAGAGTTTGCCCCATCTCAGTTTGCAAAAAGGGAGTGGCAGCTGGAGGGGGAGGAACCATATTCTGCTGCGTAGCGACCTGCGAAGGTTAAAAAATAGGTAAGGTTTAATTAGAATTGTCCTAACTCATTGTTTTATATGGACTGTTTATGTGACTTTTACACATGGGCACACCATTACTTCCGCTACATAGTTTGTCCGCAAACTAATGTTCGAGCAGGGTGTTCCAGTATTGTGGACTTCTTTCTCATATGATCGTTTGTTCAAGTGATACCAGTTTGTAAGATCCGACTCCCCCTTCCGAGGAGTTAACCCGGATCTTATGCCCAGAACTGCTGTCTTACGGTGACACTAATGCACGGGTTAGTCGATACCGCAAGACGCCGATTCTGCCGGCTAGAACGATCATAACCTGTTCGGCCAATATATGAAACAGAAGTAAAACTAATCAGAGTAAAACAATATCCAGTCCACAGTCACAGTACAAATCATATGTATATGAATGAAAAGTACAAGTCCATAATGAATATAATAAAGAAGAGAAATAAGGGCTTATGCCCGGTACATCATATAAAATCTCTCTCACACAAATCAAATGTGGAAGCTGATCAACTAATCTCATCCCACCTGAGGTCATGCTCCAGTAGGAGTAGGTGGCAACGTTATCTACTCCTCATGTCCTGCCTCCTCATCGTACTGGTACATCTCCTCAAGCTCCTAAAATGATATGGTCACCGACCTTTAGTCAAAAAGACTAAGTCGTTTCCTCCACACCTCGCCCCGTAACTCCTATAAACCGAGTGGGAGGACGAAGCGAAGGACAATAAGGGGTAGAAAAGGAAAGCAGGTGACAAGAAGCTATCTATCAAGTATGTATATAGTCTACTCTAGCAGTTCTAAGCACATGGTATATGATAGTTTTACTTTCAAGATTACCTAGACACCTAGAGGGGGGGGTGAATAGGCTCTTATTCTCTTTTCAAACTTAAGACAGAATGATTAAGTAATTAAAGACTATTTTCTATGAGTTCTGCAGCTACTTTAGCAATCACAATCACACAATCTAGAACTACACATCACATATTGCAACAAGTATTTGTAGTGGTTCCCTAAGATTTGGGTACATCCACTTTCCTCCTTCGCATATCTAGCAGTGTGCTAGATTCAGCCAAACTCCCTTCTTTATCTCAGATCCTCAAATCCTACAGCTCAGAATCCAAAAAGGATTCCTACAACTCAGAGTGATACCACACTCCTACAGCTCAGGCAATTCAGCCCTACCTCAGTCTTTATTCAAGACCTACAACTCAGAGATTATCTCTCCTACACTCAGACAATTCAGCCCTACCTCAGTCTTTATTCAAGACCTATAACTCAGAGATTATCTCTCCTACACTCAGCCTTTATAAATTATGCTTACAACTCAGATCTATTAAAAGATCCTACAGGATTTGAGTAAAATATATTTTTATCTTGCTCCTGGTGAGAGAGGAGGAATAAGACAGTGTTCTTGATCAGCTTCTTGATAAACCAGATGGATAAAATCAACTGGAACTTAGCTTTCTTCAAAGCTTCTTGAATCTGAACTTTGTTGAGTTGATCTTCTTTGAAATAAACTGATCAGCAGCTTTCTCCTTAGATTTCAGAATTTGAATCTGAATCTTCTTGACAGATAAGTTCAGAATCTGTTTCTTTTGAAATCTGAGACAGCTTTCTTCTTGCCTTCTTTTGACTGGATCTCTCTCTATCCAAGTCCCTTGAAGATACTTCAGAATTCTTGACTGAATTCTACTTTGATAGATTCTGATCGTTCAATCAGAATATCTTCTTAGATCTGCAAAAATCTTCTCCTTATTGTTACTTGTTATTCAGTGTTCAGTTTTTAGTGTTTTTCTTTCAGACACTATCCGTCTATTTATAGCATTCATTCCTGGTAACCGGCTGGTCCGGTTCCTAACAAACTTCGGTCTGTGTCAATCACGTCAGTTAACCTGTAGAGACCAACAGCTATCAATTCTTCAAACTGCCAAGGAGTCTTTGTTTCTGCCAGAAAGTGTCGAGACAAACTGTCAATATGTGTCGAGACAATTGTTAAAATGTGTCGACACAATTTGATTAAGTGTCGACACAATCCTTTGTGATGTCGACACATTTATCTTGATGTCGACACAGCTTCTTGACACATCTTTTTGAGAATGTGTCGACACAGATAGTTGTATGTCGACACAATTACATCAGCCACAGACTTATTGTTGATTCTGCTAAGTGTCGACTCAGTCTCTAAGTGCCGACTTAGCTGTTGTTGACTTCTGCCTCTGTGTGTCGACACAGCCTCCTGGTGTCAACACAGTTGATGTCGACTATAATCTTGAGTGTGTTGACATTGCCTCCCTATATCGACACAATTGATGTCGACTCATTTTCTCTGTGTCGACACAGCCTTCTTCAAGTGTCGACACAATCTTCCTGAAGTGTCGACACATCTTCTTCTGGTGTCGACACATGGACTTAGAAATTTTTCATACTTTTAACCTGCACATATTCAACTTAAACAACATCAAATACACCTTGATGTATATCATTATGCTAAGTTAGGCTTCTTCAAATCAGGTACACATTTTCCAATGTACCCAACAATCTCCCCCTATTTGGAGAAGTCATAACCCATATTAGCTAATGATATACACCACTTATGATAATAATAAAAAAAATGATGATGATGTATATAAGCTTAATATTACAGAAAATATTAACAATCAAAACATTTGCACAGATTCATCACAGAGATAAAAAGATATACACAAAAATTAACTAAAGAGTAAGATTTTGTGTATTATGTCAAAATGATTGTTTACAAAATGTTTAACACTGAATGTTTGACATTACACATTTTTAAACTAAAACTAAGACATCTTAGACTAAGACTGATCAGGCTCCTTTATAACAATCCCTCTTCCTGGTTGTACTTGTGCCTGCACAGAAGGTTCAGTTTCTTCCATGAGCTTTTTGCCTTTAAGATCAGCCTTCTTCTGAGCCTCAGTCTTCAGTCTTTGTCTCTCGAAATAGTGATACGGCTTGGGAAAGTATTTGCTAGGCTCCACAGCATCAGGAGGTAGCTTTCCTATCTTAGCTTTCCTTCTATGCTGAACAATAGCCTCCTATCTGGCTTCATGCTTCTGCCATTCTTGTTCATTGTACCACTTGCCCCTTTCATGGACTTGATCGATTACAGCTTTCCAGGCAGTTAGTATGATGTTTCTAGAGGTAGGGCTCCACTGTTCAAAATCAGGTTTTATTTCAGCTTGCTCCCTAAATCTCTTCTTTGACAGTTGAGCCTCTTACTGAGCCTTAATTGCAGTGTTAGGCATGTCTACTTTTCCAAGTATAATATTTGAAACCTCCTCTGGAGGACTATACATAGTTTGCACCTGCTGATGAATCATGTCAAAATCTGCAGGGGGGTATATGACTTGAGCAACCTCTGGTTGGTTGCCTTCAAGTAGACCTTGTGGCTGTACTCCTTAATCTGCCATATTATCATCATCACAAAGGGGTGGATATCCTAATGTGGCTCTGACACTGTTAGTGACCCACTTGGCATGTTCTGAGCCAGCATAAATAAGTACCCTCTCCCCCTTTAGGACTTCTCTTGCTACATGATCTCTGAGATCTTCCTTCTGAAACCTGATCTGACCATCTAGATATTTAATGCCATCTTTGAAGAAGGGTTTCAACTTGTTAAGTTTTGCAGTAATTTCCTTCTTGGAAGTGGATATGGCTGTCTGTACTGAGTCTAAAGTAGTTTTGAACTTAGTGTCATATGCTAGCATTTCAGCTTCCCTAGCTTCAGTCAATTTAGTCCTGGTTGTTTGAAATTGAGCAAGAATATCTGTGTTGGAAGTTGTCAGATTGTCATTTAGCCTTTTTTGATTTTCAAGAATGTATCCTTGATTAATAGATTGAGCATCTATTTCTTTCTTCATTACTTCTTGTTGTTTGGCTAGATATACAACAGCATATGCCCCTTTTGTAAAACAATCAGTCATTTCTCTTTTATGTTGATTGACTTCAAATCTTATAGACTTTATATCTTAAGCCAGATCAAACTGAAGATTTTTATGACTTTCATCAACATATTTCTCTAGAGCCTTTCTTTTTTCATCCATTTTCATTTGAAAAGTTACCAAGAACTTGGCATAATAGAAATCTGAAGAGGTGGGTGGTGTTGTTTGAAGTGCTTTCTTATAGCTATGGCTTCTTCTCTTGAAGACCATAAGCTTCCTTTTCTTTGCCTATTGAAATTCTTCATTCCCAGAATCAAAGGAACTCTCAATCTAAACTCTTTCTTTTTGTGAGGTAGGGATTTCAGTTTCAGTAACATGTGGCTCCTGTTCACCTTCATCTGGTACCCTCTCCTCACTAGCTTGCTCCCCCCTCAACCCTTTGGGTGTCATCTTTATCTGCTGTGTCTACAGCCTCTTTGAAGAGATCATCCATTGTATATTCCTTTGGTGTTTGAGGAGGTGATAGAACATTGAGTCTCTCTATAAGATCATCTAGTCTAGCAGTATCTATCTCCTCTGATAAGTCAATCCTTTCTGCTTCTTCTGAATGTGCAGTACTAGGCTCCCCCTGAACCTGTGCAGGTATCTGTTCTTTCTGTACTTGAATTGTTTCAGTACCAAGCTCAGTGTGATGATGAGCTGGAGACTTCTCAGCTGTCTCCTGCCTGTCTTCTTCAGGAATATCCTTGGATAGAACTCTATCCCACCTGGAGAACAACCTTATATCTATTCTCCTCATATGATTGATCTTGGAGCCTGGTAGTTGTTGCATTACTTCTGGAATGGTTCCAGCTAAGTAAAGACTCAGTATTCTAGCCATGTTTGGCTTCTTGATTGCCTCCTTGATTTTGTCAAACACAACTGCTGACCAGTTGGTGGGAATGTGAAATACAATCCTAGTCATTAGGTTGAACATGAAGACAGAGATCCTATCATGTCCACCATTCTTGCACAGCACCACTTTCCCAATAACTTCAGAAAGGAATTTACCCTGATTATTCATGCCTTTTCGATTGAAGGCAGCACCAATCTTCATGGTGGGTTCCAGTCCACACCACTGAAGTGTTTGCCTTGTTTGTGAGGCTGAAACCTCCTCTTCATCGTTTATCCTTGGAAGATGAAGGATTCTGGTTAATCGCTTCTGAGTCACCTTGACTCTTATGTCCTGAATAGTTGATTTGATTTTCATACCAGTAGAATCCATAGATGCGGTGGTGTAGAATGCAAGAACTTCCTTCTTCCAGACCTTGGTGGGTTCTGAGACAAGGAATTCAAGTCCACTGTCTATGAGAAGAGACACCATCATCTTAATCTCTGGAGCTGCATCGTCGAACGCATGCCTAACCAGTTCATATCCCTCGTTGATGGAATCTTCGATCTTTGCCGCCATTGAATCGTTGAGAAAGCTTGAGAAAAGAGAGAAGAAGGATTGTCGACACATAAGGTTTTTGTCTCGAAACCCTGGTGAGCGTGTCGACAAAATACGGCTGTGACCTATTTATACCCTTCTATGCCAAGAAGATCAAAAGGCGGGCAGAAATAGTCAAATTGTGTCGACACAGACAATATGTGTCGACACAAATTCTAAATAAGTCGACAACAATACTCTAGTTATGTCGACTTGACGCTCTAGACTATGTCGACATAAAAATCCCTGATGTGTCGACACATCTACTCTGTGTTGACACCATTTTTCTGAGTTTGTCGACACAAATCCTCTGTGTCGACACTTAAATCCTGAATGAGTCAACACAGTTTTACTTAGCCAAATTTTGCTAAACTAATCTATAGTTAGCATGCCTAATTTAATTTTAAATATATTGAATTTTGTTTCATCCAGAGGCTTAGTAAATACATCTGAAATTTGATAATCTATCTTAACAAATTCTAGTGAGATGTCTTTTTTTTCTACATGTTCTCTAAGAAAATGGTATTTTATTTCTATATGCTTAGTCCTACTATGTGAAACAGGATTATTTGTAATAGAAATAGCACTTTTAGAATCACATAATAAAAGTGTTCTACTTACCTGGATACAATAATCTTTTAGTTGATGCTGAATCCACAATAGTTGTGCACAGCAACTTCCAGCTGCAACAAACTCAGACTCAGCTGTGGATATTGCCACACTAGTCTGCTTCTTACTACTCCATGATATCAACCTTCCTCCCAAAAATTGACATGTACCTGTAGTACTTTTTCTATCTTCTCTACAGCCTGCAAAATCTGCATCTGAATAACCTATTAGTTGAAAATCTCCATTCCTAGGGTACCAAAGGCCTAGATTTGGTGTGCCCTTTAAATTTCTCAAAATTCTTTTAACAGCAGTGTAATGAGATTCTTTAGGGCATGCCTGGTACCTAGCATAGACACATGTAGCATACATAATATTTGGTATACTAGCTGTGAGGTATAATAGAGAACCAACTATTCCTCTATACAAAGACTCATCTACAGGCTTACCTGTATCATCTTTACATATAGGAATATTTGTTCCCATAGGAGTTTTCATGGTAGAGGAAGATTCCATACCATATTTTTTTATCAACTCTTTGTTGAACTTAGACTGGGATATGGACAAACCATCACCAGTCTATCTTACTTGGAGTCCCAAGAAGAACTTAAGTTCCCTCATACTACTCATTTCAAACTTCCCTTGCATAAGTTTGGCAAATTTCTTACAAAGGTTGTGTAACATCCCATTTCCGGCTAGACCCCTAGGAGTCGGTTGGTTGTGGTAGAACCCTAGGGAGCCCAAAAGTTGAAATAAATCGACCAAGATTTCGGGTCACGGGTTGGTCACGCCCGTGACCGACCCGTCACGCCCGTGACCTAGGGCGTGACTCATTCGACGATCGTCGATCTCCGGGAGACGATCGTCGGGCGCAGTGTAACACCCCAAAAAGACTCAAACTTGGAATTGAGGTGCAGGTTGCTTAACACGGCCTGGGACACGGGCGTGTCCCAGGGCGTGTCGGGGTACACGGCCTGGGACACGGGCGTGTCCAATGGCGTGTTCAGGTTAGTCGATGATCGAAGGTCGACGATAGTCGAGCCTGGGACACGGCCTTCGACACGGGCGTGTCCCAGGGCGTGTCACTCAATAAAATGCCGTATCGAGTCAGAAATGTACACGGCCCGGAACCAAGGCTTGAACACGGCCGTGTCAGTTTTGACACGGGCGTGTCAGAGGGCGTGTGCCTACCCGTGTACTGCTCTGACTGGATTTAACACTCGTTGAGTACCGTGTAACAGGTGTGACACGGGCGTGTCACATGACCGACACGGGCGTGTCAGGTTCGACACGGGTGTGTCGATTCCCGTGTTCTGGTAATTTTTAGTCGGTGCGAGTGCCGCGTGTGCCGCTTAAGGGTACACGGCCTGTGACACGGGCGTGTTACAGGCCGTGTCGGCCAAAAAGTTCAATATTTTGGGGCAGATCTTGGCCGTTCATTTTCCTTAAAGAGGATCCTGTGGCTGGGGATCATTCCTGGGCTGATAAGGCCGGGAAAGAAGGAGGAAAAGCTCATTTTTGAGTTTCATCTTCTCTTTCTACATCTAAGATAGAGGGGAGAGCAAGGTGAGGAAGAAGAAGTGGAGTCCGGCTGCCGGTGGAGCTACGGTGGTCCAAATCGCGAGCCGAGTTCGGATTTGCGAAGGCAACGCTGCTGCGAAGGCTTTCATCCGTCTCAAATTTCTCTCCATGGCTCCGAAGCGAACTCCTAGGGTAACTATTTCCTGCTTGGACATGTGAAGTCCTTAATTCCTGCATTGCATAGGGAAAACCCTTCCCCGCGAGTGTGCGGGGGGTTGTGGCGTCCCTTGGGGTAGATATGTGAAGTCCCCCTTGTTAGAGTCCGGAATTAGAGTACGGATCTAGGCATGCTGTGTGAAGCCCATCTGGACATGGTCTGGATTGGTGATGCTTGTTTGCATATCGGAGACGTCTCCGTGATTCTTGCTTGTAGGCATGATGGATAAAGTACTGGAGGAAGTCCAGGAAATATTGAGAGTTGGACTCTCTTGTAGCCGTGATTTGCTACTTTGTATGAGGTTGAGCCGTGGGGCTGCAACTAGGAAACGTGGAACGGGCAAGGTGAAACTGTACCCGCGTCAGTCCAGGCGTGAGTCTGACGATGTGAGCAACGGGAAAGGTGGATCTGTACCCGCGTTATGGTTGTCTAACCATGGGTGCTTAAGGCCCTGTTAGGATCACTTAGCGAGAGTCGACGGCCTGTGAGCCGATCAGACTAGAATGCTCATATTGAACCGTTATGTCTGGGACCTCTGAACGGTGGTGTGGCCATAGAAATACGGAACACGGATAATGTGCCCTGAGTGCACGGAGCGTCGGGCCGTCGTGCCGGCGTTTGTGATATGTGACTGTGCGGGCGTGCACGTCTTGCTTAAATTGCTGTATATATCATATTGGAAAATTGCTATGCAGGGATGGAATTCCGCTGCCCCGTGCCAGGGGCAGGGTCGTTATAATTGGTGAGCTGAATGCTGACCGTAGCCCTGTTTGCCACCGCTTGGTGGATTGGTTATTAAAGGTACTGGAGGTGCTGGTCCGAGCGGGACTTAGCGGGCTGAAGCCCAAAGCTGCGTTGCTGCCCTCGAAGGCATTGTTTTGTTTCTTTTGTTCATGTGTGGCCGGCCTGCGTGCCGATGTTTGTAATCCACACTCTTGTTAAGAGAAATTGTTGTAAGGCCTTAAGGCCAAACTCTTGTGATGTTTATATATATTCCTAAGTTTTAGTGGACAATGTTATTTATCTTGAGTTCAATAATTCAACCGTGAAGCTTCCGCTAGAATGCTCTGTGTTAGGATGCGTGGTTATGATATTATTTAGTAGCGTCTCCGCCTGTTGGTGGAATATGATGTGGGGCCCCGGCCGGACCCTCTATTATATTCTTCTTGACGGGTAGAGGTGTTACAATTTGGTATCAGCTTGTTGGTCGATCTCTTCCGAATTCGTGGTCGAATTCTTTTGAGAGGTGGCGAGCACGTGTCAGTGCCGTCGTTATAACACTTAATTTTGAACTCAAGATTGTCCACTTAGGAATGTAAATACACTTGTTTGTTGAACTTGTGTATTCTTTTTGTATGGTTGCCGTTTTCATTGGTCGTTAACCTGTGTATTTTACATATATAGGTGACCAGAAGTGTTGCGGGTCAATCCGAACCACAACGTTCTGTTGAGAGTGCGACACCAGCCGAGGTGCCCATAACTCCTCCATCCGCTGAAACAGTCCGTCTCATCACGGAAACGGTGATTGCGGTGATGAATGCTCAGCAGGCGGGGCAGGCACGTCCTGCAGTGGTGCCAACGCAAGCTGGGATACGGCAAGAACCGGTAGAAGCCGAAGTTGATCCGCGGGTAGCAGATCAACAATGGAAGCAATTCTTGAGCTTAAACCCTCCGCAGTTTCATGGGACGGGTACACCGGCCCAAGCAGAGGATTGGCTTGCAAGAGTCAAGAGGATTATGAGAGCTATCAAGGTTGAGGAGGAACAGAAAGTTATGTTAGCCACTTTCCTACTGGAAGGAGAGGCGCGATTGTGGTGGGATGAGATTGAAATGCATCACTTGGCTGGCAGGCAATTGGCAGAGGTTACAATGGATGAATTTTCTCGATATTTCTTAGCACAACATCTGCCGATGCAGCAAAGGATATCGATGGAAATGGAATTTCAAAGGTTAGCACAGGGAGATCGAAGTGTGGATGACTACCTGCATGAGTTCACCCGGTTGGGAAGATATGCGGGCACGATCTTCGCCGAAGAAGAGCGTAAGACTAGTCGGTTTTATGCGGGACTGCGAGATGAGCTGCGGTATTTGCTCTCGAGTTCTGTGAGTCAGGGATTCCAAGCTTTAGTCTGTACGGCTCGTTCTTTGGAGACGGACATGAAACGGGGGCAAGCAAAGGGAAACTTGGCTGTTGTGAAGCCAGAGTTTAAGCCTCCGCGTCCGGACAAGTTTGGCTACCGAAAGAGATGGAACAAGAAGTCTAAGTCTTCTGGACAAGCTCCTTCTGCGACTGTGACGGATACATCTGGGTATGGATCTCGTGCTTGTTTTACGTGCGGGAAGGTTGGACACTTCGCACGTGAATGTCGATTTGGTCCTCCAAAGGGTGACAAGAAGACGGGAGCGTCTTATGCCGAGAAGGGGAAGGCTGTGGTGGAGTCTTCTGCCTCGCACGCGCAGCCCAGGGTCTTCAACCTTGGACAACAGGAGGCCATTAAGCAGGCGGATGTCGTCACAGGTGCGCGTAGATTTTAATGTTCTTGTTGTTATGATGTGTTGTGCTTGCTTTAATTGTAATGTTATAGGGTTTGTCCTTATACGAGAGTATCCGGCGCGAGCACTGTTCGACACAGGTGCTTCACATTCGTTTCTGTCTGAGGACTTTGTCTTTCGTGTTGGGGTGCCGATCCGGACCACGATAGACAGTGTAAAGGTGTTGTTGCCTAACGGATGTTTGATGTGCGCGGATCGATCTTGCGGCCTTGAGGTCAAGATAGGAAGTCGGGAGTTCAAGGTGGAAACATTAGTATTGCCGATTAAAGAGTTTGATATAATCTTTGGTATGGACTGGCTTTCAGAGCAGCGTGCCTGTATAGATTGCACTTCAAAAGAGGTCACACTTGGGCAAAATACCGAACAAGAGACCAAGTTTATTGGTATGCAAGGGATGAGTGGGATGTTGTTATCCGCTCTCCAAGTTGTTAAGGCAGTTCGGAAGAGTGCGGAGTTGTTCTTCACACTCATAGAGGCGGTGGCGCCGAAGGCCAGTGTGAGTGAAGTGCCGATTGTGTCGGAATATGCGGATGTGTTTCCAAAGGACCTTCCGGGGTTACCTCCCCAAAGGGAAATCGACTTTGCTATCGAGCTGGTGCCGGGTGCAAAACCCATGGCCCGTTCGCCGTATCGGGTAGCGCCAAAAGAAATGGCCGAATTGAAAGTTCAGTTGCAAGAGTTGTTTGAGCAGGGATACATACGCCCAAGTATGTCACCTTAGAGCGTGCCTGTTCTTTTTGTGAAAAAAAAAGACGGTGGTTTGCGACTATGTATTGATTATCGCGAACTGAACAAGCTGACAGAGAAAAACAAGTATCCAATTCCACGGATCGATGACTTGTTCGATCAGCTAGCAGGCTCAACCGTCTATTCGAAGTTGGATTTGAAGTCCGGGTATTACCAGTTGCGGATTAGGGAAGGTGACATTCCCAAGACAGCGTTTGACACACGCTATGGTCATTATGAGTTCACAGTGATGTCGTTCGGCTTATGTAATGCGCCTTCGGTATTCATGGATCTCATGCATCGAACGTTCCGCGAATACCTAGATCTGTTTGTGATTGTGTTTATTGATGATATCCTTGTATATTCACAATCGGAGGAAGATCATGCAAACCACTTGCGATTAGTATTGCATACCTTGCGAAGGAATAAGCTGTATGCCAAGTTCTCTAAGTGTGAGTTCTGGCTCTCGTCGGTGGCTTTTCTAGGCCATGTGGTAAGTGGAGAGGGCATAGCGGTGGATCTGGCTAAGATAAGTGCCATTCGTGATTGTCCAGTGTTGTCTTCGGTGGCCGAAGTCAGAAGTTTCCTTGGACTGGCGGGCTACTATAGACGGTTTGTGGAGAACTTCTCCCGGATTGCTTTGCCTCTGACTACGTTGACGAGAAAGGACCAGAAGTTTGTTTGGACGCCGGAGTGCGCACGAGCTTTTGATGAGCTGAAGAATCGTTTGACCACAGCGCCCGTTTTGACGTCGCCATGTGGTACAGATGGATTTGAAATATACAGCGATTCGTCAGGAAGCGGCTTAGGCTGCGTTCTCCTGCAGTTTGGCAAGGTGATCGCTTATGGTTCACGCCAATTGAAAGTGCATGAGCGTAATTACCCCGTCCATGATTTGGAGTTGGCGGCGGTGATCTTTGCGCTAAAGTTGTGGCGGCATTATCTTTATGGCGTGAAAGTGGATATTTATACAGATCATAAAAGCTTAAAGTATCTGCTTGATCAAAAAGAATTGAATATGCGACAAAGGAGGTGGATGGAATTCCTTGGGGATTATACCTTCGACATTCACTATGTTCCCGGAAAGGGAAATGCGGTCGCTGATGCCTTGAGTCGGTGGACTCCAGTACGGGCAAATTGGTTACGAATACATGATGAGCGGTTAATCCAGGAGTTGGAAGCTTTGGAGATATCTTGTGTGGAAAGAGATTCTTCAACTGTTGCATGCGTGAACTGGTTGGAGGTTCAATATGACCTTGCTGACAGGGTTCGGCGGGCAACGGAGTTGGATGAAAGTCTCCAACGCTATGCAAAGGAGGGTTCTGATGATCAATTCTCCTGGGATGACGGGTTGTTACGAAAGGATGGCCGATTGTGCGTCCCTAGTGCGGGTAAATTGCGAGAAGGATTACTATATGAAGCACACTTTACAAAGTATTCAATTCACCCTGGGAGCACAAAAATGTACAAGGGCATGAAGAAACTGTTCTGGTGGCCTGGTTTAAAGAAGGACATAGCCGAGTATGTGGCTAAATGTCGCACTTGTGCTTTGGTAAAGGCAGAATGTCAACGGCCGAGTGGTTTCCTGAAGTCATTGCCGGTTCCACAATGGAAGTTTGAGGATATTTCTATGGATTTCGTGCACGGATTGCCGAGATCTCAGCGTAGCCATGACTCAATCTGGGTGATTGTAGACCGGTTGACAAAGGTGGCTCACTTTATCCCGAACAAGCGGGACGATTCAGTGGAAACGTTGGCAAAGCTCTATGTGGAGCAGATTGTTCGATTGCATGGTGTTCCCCGGAGCATCGTAAGTGACCGAGATGGGCGCTTTACTTCGAAAGATTGGAGATTAGTTCATCAGATATAGGGCACGAAGTTAGCATTCAGTACGGCCTTTCACCCGCAAACGGATGGCCAAACTGAATGAACCAACAGAACGATGGAGGATATGCTCCGTATGTGTGCCCTGGACTTCGGTAAGAATTGGGAAGAGCATCTTGTTATGGTGGAGTTTGCCTATAATAATAGCCATCAAGCGAGTATAGGCATGGCCCCGTTTGAAGCGCTGTATGGTCGGAAGTGTCGTACACCGCTAGCTTGGGCAGAAACTGGCGAGACTAAACTTTTAGGCAAAAAGGAAGTCGAGGATGCTACCTCAACAATACGCTCTATTCGAGAGACGCTCCTAATAGCCCAGGATCGGCAAGCCAAATATTACAATGCTAAGCATCGGAACGTGGAGTTTGCGGTGGGTGACTGGGTCTATTTAAAAATTAAGCCCTTCAAAGGTGTATCTCGGATTCGGCGGTTGAAAAAGCTAAGTCCGCAATACCTTGGTCCGTTTGAAGTGGTGGAGCAAGTTGGGGAAGCCGCCTATCGGCTAGCTCTTTCATCGGAATTGAGTGGATTGCATGATGTGTTTCACATCTCGGTGCTACAGAAAGCAATCAAGGATCCAGCTCAAGTAGTTAGCAACGATCGAGTGCCAGTTGAGTATGGGCTAACAACAAAGGTGAAGCTTATACGGATCGAGGATCGAGCCGAGAAACAGTTGCGGAACAAGGTGATCGGGATGGTCAAAGTCCGATGGGACAATTGTGGCCGTGAAGAGCTAACATGGGAGCGCGAGCAGACCATGCAAGCCAAGTTTCCCGAGTTATTTTCGTAACTTGTTTGCTCATTATATATGTAATAGAAACATATAACTGTTTTGTTATTTTTCTCCTTATTGTCTGCAAATTTCGGGACGAAATTTTATTAAGGAGGGGAGGGTTGTAACACCCCAAAAAGACTCAAACTTGGAATTGAGGTGCAGGTTGCTTAACACGGCCTGGGATACGGGCGTGTCCCAGGGCGTGTCGGGGTACACGGCCTGGGACACGGGCATGTCCCAGGGCATGTTCAGGTTAGTCGACGATTGGAGGTCGACGATAGTCGAGCCTGGGACACGGCCTTTGACACGGGCATGTCCCAGGACGTGTCACTCAATAAAATACCGTATCGAGTCAGAAATGTACACGGCCCGGAACCAAGGCTTGAACACGGCCGTGTCAGTTTTGACACGGGCGTGTCAGAGGGCGTGTGCCTACCCGTGTACTGCTCTGACTGGATTTAACGCTCGTGTAGTACCATGTAACAGGTGTGACACTAGCGTGTCACATGACCGACACGGGCGTGTCAGGTTCGACACGGGCGTGTCGATTCCCGTGTTCTGGTAATTTTTAGTCGGTGCGAGTGCCGCATGTGCTGCTTAAGGGTACACGGCCTGTGACACGGGCATGTCACAGGCCGTGTCGGCCAAAAAGTTCAATATTTTGGGGCAGATCTTGGCCGTTCATTTTCCTTAAAGAGGATCCTGTGGCTGGGGATCATTCCTGGGCTGATAAGGCCGGGAAAGAAGGAGGAAAAGCTCATTTTTGAGTTTCATCTTCTCTTTCTACATCTAAGAGAGAGGGGAGAGCAAGGTGAGGAAGAAGAAGTGGAGTCCGGCTGCCGGTGGAGCTACGGTGGTCCAAATCGCGAGCCGAGTTCGGATTTGCGAAGGCAACGCTGCTGCGAAGGCTTTCATCCGTCTCAAATTTCTCTCCATGGCTCCGAAGGGAACTCCTAGGGTAACGATTTCCTGCTTGGACATGTGAAGTCCTTAATTCCTGCATTGCATAGGGAAAACCCTTCCCCGCGAGTGTGCGGTGGGTTGTGGCATCCCTTGGGGTAGATATGTGAAGTCCCCCTTGTTAGAGTCCGGAATTGGAGTACGGATCTAGGCATGCTGTGTGAAGCCCATCTGGACATGGTCTGGATTGGTGATGCTTGTTTGCATATCGGAGAGGACTCCGTGATTCTTGCTTGTAGGCATGATGGATAAAGTACTGGAGGAAGTCCAGAAAATATTGAGAGTTGGACTCTCTTGTAGCCGTGATTTGCTACTTTGTATGAGGTTGAGCCGTAGGGCTGCAACTAGGAAACGTGGAACGGGCAAGGTGAAGCTGTACCCGCGTCAGTCCAGGCGTGAGTCTGACGATGTGAGCAACGGGAAAGGTGGATATGTACCCGCGTTATGGTTGTCTAACCTTGGGTGCTTAAGGCCCTGTTAGGATCACATAGCGAGAGTCGACGGCCTGTGAGCCGATCAGACTAGAATGCTCATATTGATTCGTTATGTCTGGGACATCTGAACGGTGGTGTGGCCGTAGAAATACGGAACACGGATAATGTGCCCTGAGTGCACGGAGCGTCGGGCCGTCGTGCCGGCGTTTGTTATATGTGACTGTGCGGGCGTGCACGTCTTGCTTAAATTGTTGTATATATCATATTGGAAAATTGCTATGCAGGGATGGAATTCCGCTGCCCCGTGCCAGGGGCAGGGTCGTTATAATTGGTCAGCTGAATGCTGATCGTTGCCCTGTTTGCCACCGCTTGGTGGATTGGTTATTACAGGTACTGGAGGTGCTGGTCCGAGCGGGACTTAGCGGGCTGAAGCCCAAAGCTGCGCTGCTGCCCTCGAAGGCATTGTTTTGTTTCTTTTGTTCATGTGTGGCCGGCCTGTGTGCCGATGTTTGTAATCCAAACTCTTGTTAAGAGAAACTGCTGTAAGGCCTTAAGGCCAAACTCTTGTGATGTTTATATATATTCCTAAGGTTTAGTGGACAATGTTATTTATCTTGAGTTCAATAATTCAACCGTGAAGCTTCCGCTAGAATGCTCTGTGTTAAGATGCGTGGTTATGATATTATTTAGTAGCGTCTCCGCCTGTTGGTGGAATATGATGTGGGGCCCCGGCCGGACCCTCTATTATATTCTTCTTGACGGGTAGAGGTGTTACACGCAGCATTTTCAACCCGGCCCTATCATGCCCGTGACCCAGGTGTCACGCCCGTGACCTGGGGCATGACTCCTTCGACGATCGTCGATAACAATTCGACGATCGTCGACCCAGAATTGGCCACACAGGCATATCACGCCCGTGACCAACAATGTCACGCCCGTGACATAGGGCGTGACCACGTTCGACGATCGTCGATTTCAGTTCGACGGTCGTCGGCCCAGAATTAGTCACCAGGCATATCACGCCCATGACCCGCAATGTCACGCCCGTGACATAGGGTATGACCACGCTCGACGATCGTGGATCCCAATTCGACGATCGTCGACCCAGAATTGGCCACACGGGCCAGTCACGCCCGTGACCCGGGTGTCACGCCCGTGACCAACCTTCGACGATCGTCGATCTCAGTTCGACGATCGTCGAACCCAGAATTGGCTAACCGGGCTTGTCACGCCCGTGACCTATGTGTCACGCCCGTGACCAAGGCCGAAACGACAGCCAGATTGGAAATTTCGGTAACCGATGTCGTAATAAAATCTGATTATGGGAATGAAAACCAAGAGTATTTATGGGCCGTTTCCTACTTTAATTATTTAAATAATTAAGAAAATGTTGGTTCAATAGGAAATCGCCACCTGGCAAACACCTCTTCATCTCCAGCGTTTCAAATGCCTTTGCCATAACCGAAACGTCATTAAGGGAATTATTAATGGCCGCGAACGTTTCATCCTTTCTCCTCTCCACTTGCTGATCTATAAAAGACTCATAAGAGAAAGAGGAAAAGGTTACACTCTCCCTCAAACTGTTTCGGATTTTCCCCCTTGCTGTTGAAGAATTTCCGACGACGCCACCACCGCGCAAATGGCTTCCCGACGCTCTGCACACCTCCAACCCACGAACAAGGTCCTCCCCTCCCTCTTCTTCTGCGGATAGATCTTAGAAATCGTTAGGAGAGATATCGGGCTCAAAAGAGCCAGATCGGGTGAGCGTATTCGTGGTTTTTCCGAAAATTTCATGGTGGCGGGTTCACCGGAAACCGCCTCTCCGGCGGCCGTGCCGCCGCCCGACGATAGCCCTCACCTCAATAGAGGTGGTGGTGGTGGACGGCCAGGGAGATGGCTGGATGGCCTGGAAATAGCTTGGAAAAGCTACAGGAAATTAGGTTTTCAGGGCTCTGGTTTCGGGCTGTAGAAGAAGATGAACAGTGCCATTTAATTAGATTTTATTTGTGAAGCAATTTCTGAATGAGAATATCTGTCACTTTAAATAATTTGGGAAAAATATCTAGAAGCTCCTACAGGAAAAGTGGTCAACATAGAAAATGTAGCCCTTAAAGTCTTGTTTAATTTAAAATTGATTTCACTCGATTTGGAATCCTGGTTAGACCACAGCACCCTTTTTGGTGAGGTCTATCCAGAGGGCTGTCTTGACCTTAGAAAAATTCCCCACTCCAATCCAGTCATCAAAATGACTTGAAATTTGGGGTGTGGCCTAATATTATCTATATTTAGATGCTGTCCAAAATTTAGGATTTTTGGGAAATATTTTTCTATAGTTTTTAGGAAAATTCAATAATCCTAGCCGAATTTAATTAGATGGTTAAATAATTTCCAAACCCTCCCAAATTTTGGTGAGTGGCCCTGGGTTCACCATAAGTTCTGTATAATTTTTCATCTAATTTGGAGATGGTTTGGATTAGAAATGATCAACCCTAAGTTTTGCCCTAATAAGGGGTCTTAGGTTAAAAGTGCACTTTTGAGATTTGAGTGGTCAGATCACCTCAACAGAGGCTGAGATTTTTACCACTGGTTAGTAATATTCTCTAGCACCCCCTCATAGGGTTTGAGGTGGATCGGGGTAAGTTTGCCCTAAGAACCAAGGCCAAACCTTAAGGATGGATCTTTGTGGTTTGTGAAGGTCATGTGGTCAAATGACCTTGGATTGACCCGAAATTGGGCCAATATAGTTCTCTGGATGAAATCTTAGTAGATTTGGAGACCGTTGGGATACCTAAAAACCTATCCATACTTTAGGGTGCAAAACTTGTAGAGATAGGAAAAGATACCAAATCACATTGAAAAGTGATGAGAATTGGGTAGAGTGAATTATAGGGATGGTACAAGCTCTGGATATTTTTCTATGAATTTTAAGATCATTATTTTGGATACCTTGTTAACGATTTAGTAGCTTGTATGATTTGCTTAGAAAATTTATTATGGAATACACACTTCCTGGAAATTGATGAAATTTAGGCAGAGAACGTTTATTATGATTTTAAATCTCTATGAATTTTTATGGGATTTTTGGAAGTTTAATTCTAAGGCTTGCTTCATTAAGTATGTTTTACCTAGAATATTTGATTAAATCTTTAGTGGTGTTTAGCAAGCTGGTAAAATTATGATTCTCAACACAAAGATCTTTTATATATCATACTACTGACTAGTAATTTTTCTATAATTTTCTGATGAATAATTTCAGTACTTCCTTCTTTACGTAGAATTAACGTGTTTATACTGGATAAATTATTTAGAGGCTAAATACTTTCTATAAAATTCTGAAAACTTGTATTTCAGGTTATCTTGCTGTTATTTAATGATCATGATTTTTGAGTGGCCATTACTTAGAAGGATCATGTAGTTCATGTTTAAAATGACCCATGGCCCATCCTTTGAGAAAATTAAATAAATATCAGATTAATTAGGAAAATTATAAGTTTCTGGATTTAGACAAATTATGATATGGTAGACCTCCAGTAAATATTATAGGAGATTTGGAAGATAATTTGGTGTACCTCCCCTTGTGTACCTCATATAGCTTAGGATGGTCTGCATATAGTAAAACCACGGAATTCTGATAATTGAAGGTTGGTAGGGTAAGTTAAGATTGAGTTCATCATTGGAAGTCAGGACAAGTAGGGTGTGAGACTGGTCAAGGATAAGGGAGTATGGGAACGACAAAAGATCGTCCATCCCGGGAAGAAGAGGAAGAGTCTTAATACTCTAGGGTTAGAACTAAAGTAATTAAAAGAGGATCGGGTTAAGGGAGATCAACCAATAATAATAAGTGCCTTGCGAAAGGGAACTTCGGGCCGTAATGCCGCCGTCTTGGTTCCTAGTGCCCCTTGAGAGCCCTTCACGGGGTATACCGGGGGCAGTCTTGGGCTAACGTAAACCATAGGAATAATGAATTAAAAGAGCAACTAGTATAACTAGGGTTGCACATTTACACTCCCCGATAGCTAGGAAAGTAGAATTATAGGATTGGTTGCCATTTAGACAGTAGCTCTGAAGGTAGATGCATGGACGGACTGTCCGGGGGGCCGAGGGCTCGAGGGTTGGAGTACAGAATAAAGGTGGTGGGTCTTCGGTATCTGATTGTCGTTCACACCGAAATCGGTACGCTGACTCGGCGGTGTGGGACACTTAGCCAAAGAAAGTCTGGAGGGTACAGCCAGCAGCAGTACGCGGATACTCTAGGTTGTGTTCTTCTAGGGGCGTACGGAAGGGCTAGGCCTGGTAGTGTGGATGCCCGCCTAGGAGTGGGGGGCCCGACCCACTGTCTCCGTTTGCCACTACGGAGGTTCCTGGGAGTGAAGCTAGCTGCCCGAACAGGGGGAACTAAAGGTCTGTGCGCATAGAGTCGTGTGCCGTGAGTTGCACTTGCATGAATCATGGCATAGCATATCACTACACTCATAATTGCATACAACCGACACCACAACGTATAAATCGGTATGGGGCTTTTTATATGATGGGAGCCTTGCAGAAGACCCCTTAACTTATAAGTTTGTATGGGCATTCATATAATTTAAGGTTACATACTTATTTACTTGCTTGTTTACTTACTGTTCTCTAGCTGACTTTTTATACAAATTGCTACTTATTAACTGCTCTCCTTATTACTTACTGCCGTAGGATTGTTAGACCTAATTCATTCTAAATAACTGTTAGATTAGCTTCCCTGTCACTTGCTTGATTATTATCCACTTTTGTAGCTTCCCTTTCCTCCTCTCCGCCCGATGCTTAGGAGCCGTGGTGGGAGGGGTAGGGGATGATAGGGCTTAGTCTTTATGACTAATGATTTTCGAACCACAACATTACAGGAGCTTCGGATGGGAGACAGGGACCAGCACCAGCGGAGTACGGTGCGCATGGAGGTGGAACAGTCTAGCACCGGTGCGCCTGCGACCAGCTCTGTGAGTGATTAGTAGTTTCTTAGCTTCCGCGATGAGTGACTTGTAGTGAGGACTCTGATGTACTGGGCTCGAGCCCATTTATCTATTTTCCTATTATTATCTATTGATGGACTGGATGTGATTTCACTTTTATTTACATGTTTCTGTGGACTTGATTACATTTTTGTATAAATGCTTCTCTCTCTTGTGATCGAAAAGGGCCGGCAGAATTGGCGTTTTGTAGTGGTTGCCTTCCCGTGAGTTGGTGCCACCACAAAGCGGCAATTCTGGGATAAGACCCCGGTGGTTGAAAAAGAAAAAAAAGGGGGTCTTACAAGTGGTATCAGAGGAGACCTCGATCGAAAGAGAAGTAGTCCACAAAAACCTTGGGCCACCCCCGTGCGAGCTTAGTTTACGGACAAACTAGCAGCGGAAGCAGTGGTGTGCCCATGAGGGAAATCACATGTGAAAGTCCATCCTAACTCTTCTTAAATTCCATTCATTCGCTCTCTAACAAATGGAATTTTTACTTGTAGCCTGCGACGAACCCTACATCGCAGCAGGGGACACCTCAGGCTCCGAATGTGGTCCCGACTCCGCCAGCACCAGTTCCGTTCCAGCAGACGGAGATGGGGCAAACACTGACGGCCATCCTAGAGGCCTTCAGAGCTCAGCAAGCCCCGGCCCCACAGCCAAACCCCGGGGCCAATTGGATGACGGTCTTCCGAGGACTTTCCCCTCCACCCTACCAGGGGACGGAGTCTGCAGTACGTACGGAGGAGTGGTTGGACACCATTTACGAGATACTGGCAGGGAATCGATGCCCCACGGAGGAGGCAGTCGCTTTGGCAGTCTCCTGCTTAGAGTCACACGGAAAGAGATGGTGGAAATCTCAGCTGGACACCACCTTTGCAGGGATGGACTGTGCTGATATTACTTGGGAGGAGTTAAGAGCGGCGCTCTTGGGACATTTTGTACCTCAGTCGGCGAGAGATGACCTGGAGGATAGGTTCCTGCGGTTGAGGCAGGGGAACAGAACTGTGGTGGAGTACTATCAGGAGTTCACTCACCTGGCCCGTTATGCGAACGCTTACCAGTTAGACGATGCTGGCTATGCCCGGAGGTTTTATAAGGGGCTGCAAGATGACATGAGGCAGGCCCTCCTTTTCGTCTCAGAGGGGAGTCTGGCCAGGATTCTGTAGATGGCTAAGAAGAGAGAGGCGGATCAGCTTACAGTGAGGAGGCGGAAGAGACCGGCTGATGATATAGTGATTGGACGACGTAGAGACCGTCCTCGAGGCCAGGTTATTGGAGAGAGAAGGAACGTGGATCAGCCTCGTCAAGAGTTTGGGCAGGAGCAGAGGAGTCAGGGGGTATTGGCTCCCCAGCCTATACAGATGCTGGAAATGCCAAGGACAGCAGAGCAGCCACCGGTATGCTATCAGTGCAACCAGCCGGGGCATATCAAGAGGAACTGCCCTGTGAGGCGAGCACCCCCACCAGCACATCAGGGCGCTCCACCTCCCCGACAGTTTGGCGGACGAGGACAGGACCGAGGACGGGGATTTCAGGATCGAGGCCGCAGGCCAGAGAGAGAGCAGGTGTATGCTCTAGACCTGACACAGCCCCGGAACCCGGAGCAGGTTATTACAGGTATGGCAGTACTTGTAAATTTTCTTCATATAAACTACTATTTTAAACATAACCTTGCTAGAAATTAAGAGAAGATAAACTACAATAAGAATACTAAGACATTTAATTACCCCAGGCATAGTCTTCGTTAGCGGCAAGCCCGCTCACACCCTTTTCGACACTGGTGCGTCGCAATCATTCGTGTCGGAGGATTTCGTGAAAGGACTGGCAGGAGTGGAGCCATTCACCGGGAAGATGATGAGGGTACGCTTACCCGATGGATCAGAGATATTGACCTCTGCTCATTGTAATATGGAAGCGAGGATCGGCGGAAAGGCGTTTGAGGCACCAGTGACGGTTCTGAAGATGCCAGACTACGATCTAATTCTGGGCATGACTTGGCTGTATTGGAACCATGCCCAGATCGATTGCGTGGCGAAGAGGATCACCGTGAGGCACGGCGACTCCTTCATTGTTATCGAAGGTATTATACCAGCACCCCGTACATTACTATCGTCTGTGCAGGCCGTTAAGGCCCACCTGCAGAGGGAAGAAGTTTATCAGGTCCTCTTTGAGGCGGTCGTAGCCAAGGACTCCATTGCAGATATTCCAGTAGTGCGGGACTTCGCCGACGTGTTTCCAGAGAAGCTACCAGGGTTACCCCCGCACCGAGAGAAGGACTTTCGGATTCAGCTCGTACCGGGGGCTAAGCCGGTATCCAGAGCTCCCTATCGAATGGCCCCAAAGGAGTTGGTGGAATTTCGGAGCCAGCTTCAGGAGTTAGTGGAGGCCGGGTTCGTTCGGCCTAGCTCTTCACCATGGGGAGCTCCGGTGTTGTTTGTTAAGAAGAAGCACGGGACCCTTCGACTGTGCATCGATTACTGGGCTCTGAATAGGTTGACAGTCCGGAATACTTATCCCTTACCAAGGATTTACGAGCTTTTTGACCAGCTGGAGGGAGCCCATTGGTTCTCAAAGCTGGATCTGAGGTCAGGGTACTACCAGCTTCGTATTCGGGAGGAGGACATCCCGAAGACGGCCTTTAGCAGCAGATATGGCTTGTACGAGTTTACCGTGATGCCGTTCGGGCTCACGAATGCACCCTCCGCATTCATGACTTTGATGAATCGGGTGTTCGAGGAGTATCTGGACGTCTTTATCATTGTATTCATCGACGACATCCTCATCTATTCAAGGACGGAGGAGGAGCACGCGAGACATCTGGCCTTGACCTTGGGGAAGCTGCGTGAGCATGAGATGTATGCCAAGTACAGCAAGTGCCAGTTCTGGCTAAAGGAGGTGGCCTTTCTGGGCCATGTCATCAGTGGAGCAGGTCTGGCAGTGGATCCTGCAAAGATCCAGGCAGTACGGGATTGGCCATCGCTAAAGTCGGCCACAGATGTTCGAAGTTTCTTGGGACTTGCCAGTTACTACCGGAAGTTCGTCGAGGGGTTCTCTCAGATTGCCCTCCCTCTTACGTCTCTGACGAAGAAGGAGTCCCCTTTTATATGGACGCCTCGATGCGAATCTGTCTTCCAGGAGCTAAAGGATCGTCTCACCTCGGCTCCCATCCTTGCTCTTCCATCAGGGAAGGAGGGATTCCAGGTGTATACAGATGCTTCCTATCAGGGGATGGGTGCCGTTCTGATGCAAAATGGGCACATAATAGCCTACGCCTCCCGTCAGTTGAAGCAGCATGAGCAGAACTACCCCGTGCACGATTTAGAGACGGGGGCAGTCATTTTTGCTCTTAAGATCTGGCGGCACTACCTCTACGGGGTACATTGTGATATCTTCTCCGACCACAAGAATCTGAAGTACGTCGACACCCAGAAGGAGTTAAACATCAGGCAGAGACGCTGGGTGGAGTTTCTGTCGGACTACCAGTATACCATGCACTACCATCCGGGGAAGGCGAACGTGGTCGTAGATGCTCTGAGCCGGAGGGCGAGTACGACAGGAGTAGGCCCGCAGCTTATGGCCTTGGAGTTGATTAGATCATTCGAGGAGATGCAGATTTCGCTAGTGTCTGAGGATGACCCGGAGCTGTACATGGAGTACCTGGGGTCGATGGCTACTACTGATGACATTCGGGAACGCATCAGAGATGGGCAGATGCTGGATTAGAGAGCTGAGCTGATATTTCGAGCCTTGTAGGAAGACACGATGGGAGATTACTCTTTGAGGGATGGGCTCCTGTGTTTCCGAGGCAGAGTCTAAATACCAGCAGGAGGACGGATCCGGGAGGATATTTTGACGGAAGCTCATTGCAGCCGATATTCGGTACACCCGGGGACCACCAAGATGGTAAAGGATTTAAAGAGGACGATGTACTGGCCGGGTATGAAGAAAGATATTACGTATTTTGTGACGCATTGCGAGGCCGCCAGCTCGTGAAGGCGGAGTGTAGGAACCCGGCAGGTTTGCTGCAACCGCTTCCGGTGCCGGAGTGGAAGTTTGAGGATATAGCCATGGACTTCATACATGGGCTACCTCGATCCCGTGTGGGGAATGACTCGATCTGGGTGATAGTGGACAGGCTAACAAAGGTGGCCAGATTCATTCCAGTGGCAAAGGGCGCACCAGTCAGTGTATTAGTACGGAGGTTCATTGAGCAGTTTGTGCGTTATCATGGGGTGCCCAAGACCATCGTTTCTGATCGGGATGGGCGGTTTACATCCAGAGAATGGAGGTCAGTCCAGGCCCATCTGGATTCTCGGTTGACATTCAGCACAGCTTTTCACCCTCAGACCGACGGACAGACAGAGCGCCCCAACCGTACACTGGAGGATCTGTTGCGACTATGTATTTTGGACCGTGGCGAGCCTTGGGAGAGATTGCTGCCACTGGTCGAGTTTTTGTACAACAACGCTCATCAGTCCAACATAGGCATGGCTCCATACGAAGCGTTGTACGGAAGGAGGTGCAAAATGTAACGACCCCATCCGTTAAATGATGTATAGTAGAAGGTCCGGCCGGGGCCCCACACTATATGCCACAAACAGACGGTGAGGTCACAGGATTTTACCAAACCAAAAACGAATCCTAACTCAGAGCATTCTAGCGGAAGCTTTAAGTAGTACTTTGAACTCTCAACCGGAATGTCCAATATATATAAAACCACCTTTATATATAAATATCACGGAATGTACACAAACCACAAGAGTTTGGCCTTAAGGCCTTACAGTTTCTCTGAACATACATCATGATTTACAAACCTCGGCGCGCAGGCCGGCCATACATGAGTAAAAAGAGAAAACAAAACAACGCCATTCGCTGAGGCTTCAAGGGCTAGCCGCAGCAGCAGCAGCAACAGCAGTAGGGCTCGCCAGCCCATCACTTACCACTTGGCTCTCCAACACCTGCACGGGAACAATCCACCCAACCGGTGGCAAACAATGCAACGGTCAGCATTCAGCTGACCCAATTATAACCATCCTACCCCTTTCTCGGGGCATGAGCATTCTTTCCCTGCAAGCATGGCATCATCAAATAGCAATTATGTGCGCGCAGGCACATTCAAGCCATCACAACTATCGGCCACACGGCCCGACAGTCCGTGCACTCAGGGCACATTCTCGGTGTACCGGAATACCAGGGTCAACACCACCGTCTACACGGTATTTGAGCATTCTAGTCTTTCCGGCGCGCGGGCCTAAGACTCTCATTAGGCGCTCCAACAAAACCTAAACCAGGCTTCCAAGTCGGACGGACCTAACGCAGGTACGGATCAGCCACCCCCCGTTGCTCAAGTCGCCGAGCCACCTCGAATACGGAAGTATCCATGGCTTTTTATAGGCGCGGGTCGGTTTCACCTTTCCTGTTCGGCAATCTGCCTTTTCATCGAGTTGCAGCCCAACGGCTCAACCACTCACAAAGTGGCAACGCACGGCCACAAGAGTTGCCGCCAACCCTCTTCATTTCCTGGACATCGTCCAGTACTTCCTGCCGCACCAAGCAACAGGTAGGAACAAGGCATCACAAGCCATAAGCATCACAAGCCATAATCACGGAGCCTTCTCCGATATACAAACAAGCATCACCAATCTAGACCATGTCCAGATGGGCTTCACACAGCATGCCTAGAGCCGTACTCCAATTCCGGCCTCTAACAAGGGGGACTTCACATATCTACCCCAAGGGACACCACAACCCACCGCACACTCGCGGGGAAGGGTTTTTCCCTATGCAATGCAGAAAAGAAGGACTTCACATGTCCAAGGAGGGAGATCGTTACCCTTGTCGATCTCTTCGGTGCCATCGAAAACTAGCCGGTGAGAAAGAACCGCAGCAGCCTTGTGTTGGGATTTGTCTCCACAATGCCTCAGATTTGTAGGAGGTCAGACCTTGAACTAAGATGAATTAAGGTGTATTTGATGCTGTGTTTAAGTTGTATGTGTGCAGGTTCTAATTGCCAAGTGTAGACCAATGTCAGTCTATAATGGGTCACCAAACACAGGACCATACAATGTAATTCCTCATTGTGTGATCCAAAGTGTTGGCCCATGTATAGCCTCTCTATTGGGATACACTTCCTTCATGCACTTGGATTGATGGACAGAAGCATTGGAGCAAATTTCCTCTTAGAATTTTCCTAAGTCTTTTATACTCGAGTATTTCCTTGTAATACACGAGTAAGTATGTTTATACTCGAGTAAGTATTTTCTGATACTCGAGTAAGTCTGTTGATACTCGAGTATATCTTCTGATACTCGAGTAAGTCTGTCTATACTCGAGTAAATATTTTCTGATACTCGAGTAAGTCTGTTGATACTCGAGTATATCTTCTGATACTCGAGTAAGTCTGTCTATACTCGAGTAAGTGTTTTCTGATACTCGAGTAAGTCTGTTGATACTCGAGTATATCTTCTGATACTCGAGTAAGTATGTTCATACTCGAGTAATTGATCTTTGATACTCGAGTACTTTCTTCCATACTCGAGTAATTGACTCTGATATAAACGTTTCTCAGGTATATTTTCTGATACTCGAGTATATCGTCTTGATACTCGAGTATATCGTCTTGATACTCGAGTATACCTTTCTATTACTCGAGTATACACTTCTGATACTCGAGTATACCATTCTTGATACTCGAGTAATTCTTTCTTCTCTCCTGTAATTCTCTCTTTCTATACTCGAGTATACTGCCTCTTGCTACTCGAGTAATCCATCTCTCCATACTCGTGTATATCCTCTATTACTCGAGTATCGCAGTCAACTTCTCCAGAATTATTCTAAGTCCTTTTTCATCATAAGTATTTTGGATCTGTCAATTCTGATTGGTCCACGGGTCATCATTAATCAACGTTATGACCGTTGGAACCCACCTATAAATAGTCTTTTCAGAATTGACTTATGATCAAGAGATTACAGAGATATATTTTTAAGGAAAGAGAAAATTCCGTGAACCCTAATTCTCACGCCGCCGCCAGTGTTGCTCACGGGAAAAACTTTGGATCGCCGATCTTCGTCTTCAACGACTTTCTCTCCAGCGATCCAGACAAAGTGAATCACTCGATCTCGCCGAGCCTCAAATATTTCAGATCTCTCTTCTCGATCGAGGTGGTTCTAGTTTTCAGACTCGTGGATCTCTCTCAGGTCATCTTCAACCTTTTTCTGATCAAGCCGAAGTTCCTGAAGAAGAAGACCGTCAAAGATCCAGATCTGAGATTATTGTTTTGATTTTTACTCTCAAACCAAATTTCATTGTAGGAGATTCTTCTCCGAGACTTGTAGGAAGTTTTGTCTTCCGAGTTTTTGTAGATCCGTTTTGGGATCGAGATTTGTAGGAACGTGGTTCCGAGGTGTAGGATTGTTTTCAATCCGAGATAGTGGAGTAGCCGAGTCTAGTAATTTGCTAGATCGGTGAGGAAAGTGGACGTACCCAAGATTGGGGAACCACTATAAATCTCTTGTCTTCTGTGATTGCTTGATGTTTGCTGTGTTAGTTTTTAATTCCGCATTTGACACGCAACTCACCTATTCACCCCCCTCTAGGTGATTTAGGCTAACAACTTAGACCTCTCAATTGGTATCAGAGGGAGGTTGATCGTTAAAAGGTTAACACCTTGATCTTATCCTCTAAGTTGTTTTCTGAAAAGTATCAAGCATGAGTAAGACCAAGGATTTTGCTAAACTCCCTATCTGCACCAAGAACAACTTTCCTATGTGGAAGGAAAGAGTAAAGTTCTTCATGGAAGCTGTAGATCCCCGGATCTTCATGATCGTTGAAGAAGGTCCCCACATTCCTATGACTGCATCCACCATAGATCCCACCAAGCAAGTTCCCAAGAAGCTGATGGATCTAGATAAGGATGAGATTGCACTTGTCTCTCTGGACAAGAAAGCCAAAAATATTATAGCAAGTGCAGTGGATGACTCAATGCTGCAAAATCTGATTCATTGCCAGTCTGCCAAGGAGATGTGGCAATCCCTTGTGACTCTAATGGAAGGCACTGAAGAAGTGAGGGATGATCGGAGATCCCTTCTGAATCAAAAGTATGAAGCCTTCCGGCAAGGTCATAAGGAAGCCATAGCTGACACCTTTGAGAACTTCTTCAAGATAGTAAATGGCCTAAGAGTGTATGGCCGTGTCTTCACCAACGGGGAACTCAATGACAAATTCTTAAGATCCCTAACCAAGGAATGGGATAATAAGGTATGTGCCATTCGGGAGTTTGGAAGGTTAGCTGAGACGGACCCGCAGAATCTGTTCGGAAAGCTTATGTCTTACGAGCTGCAAATCAACTCAAGAAAAGCTGAAGAAGAGACAAGCAGGTCTGCATCCAAGGAGAAATCTGTCGCTCTAAAGGCAGATAGCTCAAGGAAGATAAAAGCTAGCTCTCCTGCCCCAGTTCCTGAGGCTGATGAAGAAGAATCATCTGAGCCTAGCTCATCTGGCTCAGAACTATCTGATGGAGAGTTCTCCCTACTCTCAAGGCAGTTCAAGAAATTTTTGAACAAGAAGAAGCAATGGAGAGGCAAGGATGCCTCATATAGAAGATCACGACATGACAGTGATCATCGGAAGAAAGGCTCAAGTAGCCATGACAGGTATAATCCTAAACCGAACAAACAGGTTTCTACTGACATCATTTGTTACTGTTGCAATAAGCCAGGTCACGTCATCGCCGATTGCCCTCACAAAAAGAAAGAGGGTGGAAGAAGAGAGGAAAAGAAATCCTCACACCCCAAGAAGAGGACAGAGAGAAGCCTAGTAGCCAAGAAGAGCAAAACTCTCAGCGACTCTGACTCATCTGAGTCGAGTGAAGAAGAGGAAGCTTACTTTGGGCTCATGGCTCATTCGGATGATGAACAAGTCCCCCAGTTTACTGGGGAGGTAAAATCTCACACTCCTCTCTCTGATTCTGAAAATGACAATGAGCAAGAGGGATATTCCTCTGAAGATGAATCTGAACTCATGGGACAGTATAAGGAACTACTCACCGCTTACGAGAAATGTCGTAGAATGGTGAGAAGTCAAGCCAAAGAGATCAATTCTCTACAGGCTAGTGAGAGCAACTTGAGAGAAGAAGTCAATAGGACTAACTCTCTTCAAGAGAACCTAAATGAAGCTATGGAGGAATACAATAAAGCTCTCAAGCACCTCGACCTTAAAGAGGAAATCATCAAAGAACTGGAAAAACAACTCGAGGCTGAAAAGAAGCTTGTTGAGAGTTTCTCTAAGCCTAAGACAGTTCTTCCAATCGTTGCTGAATTCTCTGCTAAGGCCAAGGGTGCTGGTTTAGGCCACATTGGATCTTCTAGTAAATCCTCTAGGAGAAACAAGGCCAAGAGGAAGAATAAAGCTGCCCGGAAGGCTCTAGCTGAGGAAAAAGGGAAAGCTCCCTTGGAACCTGTTGTGTTCAAGAAAGTTATCTTTCCCACGAACGAACTCGATTATGAGTCCACCTATGGACACTTTTCTAGGCCGATCCCTGAGAAGCCTAAGTCAAGATACCAAGGTTGGACTCGTCCTCGTAACTTTGGCGAGAGTGTCTTCAAGGCACCTTATGAGGAGATTCAGCTTCAAAGCTATGGACCTTATGCTCATGGTCATAATTTCAAAAAGACACCAAAAGTAAAACCCATTGTAGAAAAGCCTATGAAGGAGAAGACCTCATGTAACTGCAATCATCATGAAGCCTCTTCCTCCAAAAGTAAGGCTCCTGCTAGACCTTCATTCCAGAAAGTCAGGCAGGACTACCCAAGGCAAAGATACAACAGGTTCAACTGTTGGTGTTGTGGCAAAGTTGGTCATTTTGCCAGTGATTGTTGGTTCAATCCTGAAAATGCTGCAACCCCTAAGGTTAGCAACGTGAGAGTGACCACTCATAAGGCTAATACTCGTAGGGGGAGTATTCTAACTCGAGACCAAGGACCCAAACTTGTTTGGGTTCCTAAGGCTAAATGATTGTAATTGCAGGTATGTCCAAAGGCCACCAAAATGCCAATCTGGTACTTGGACAGTGGATGTTCTCGGCATATGACCGGGACAAGGAGCCTACTACTAAACTACACCTCAGTCTGCGACGGACCAAAGGTCATCTTTGGAGGTTCAGATCGAGGAATCACTAAAGGCTATGGTATGATTTCTAACGGTAGCGTATCCTTCTCGAATGTAGCCTATGTTGAAGGATTGGAACACAATCTCATCAGCATAAGCCAACTATGCGACAAAGGATACGTAGTTGAATTTCATGCTGACAAGTGTTTGATAAAGTCGGTTAACAATATGGAAACTATTTTATCAGGCACTCGAAGCAGAAATATTTTCTGTTTAAATTTTATTTGTATAGACTCTTCGACACCAGTGTGTCTTTTGGCAAAAAGTAGTGCATCTCTTGCTGACCAATGGCACAAGAGACTAGCACATATTAATTTCAAAACTATTAATAAATTATTCTCTCAAAACTTAGTGCGTGATGCACCCAAGGTCAAGTGCGTTACAGACAGTCCTTGTCACGCTTGTATCAAAGGCAAGCAAACAAGAAGCTCGTTCAAAAGCATAATAGGCAAGGATTCCAATAGAAGTTTACAGCTTCTTCATATGGACTTGTTTGGTCCACTGCAGGTTAGAAGTTTGGGAGGTAAGGAATATACGTTGGTTATTGTGGATGATTACTCGCGCTTTGCGTGGGTGTTCTTTCTGAAACACAAGTCAGATACCTTCGGTATTTTCACTAACTTTGTCAGGCAAATCCAGAATGAATACAACTGTTCCGTAGTCAAAATCAGAAGTGACAATGGAACGGAATTCAAGTCTGGAGCCATGACAGAATTTTGTGAAAGTCAAGGTATCTTTCATGAGTTTTCCTCTCCCCGCACTCCACAGCAAAATGGAGTGGCTGAGAGAAGGAACAGAACACTCATAGAGGCTTGTCGGACCATGTTGAGTGATGCCTCACTTCCGGAGTATTTCTGGGCTGAAGCCGTCAACACCGCTTGTCACGTGCAAAATCGAGCACTCATCAACAAAGACCATGATAAGACTCCTTACGAACTTCTAAAAGGCAGGCAACCAACCATTTCATACTTTAGAATCTTTGGTTGTAAGTGCTTCGTACTTAACAATGGCAAGTATCACACTACAAAGTTTAGCGAGAAAAGCTTTGAAGGTATTTTCGTAGGTTATAGTAGCCATAGTAAGGCCTATAGAGTTTTCAATAGAAAAACTCTGGTTGTGGAAGAGTCGATACATCTTGTATTTGATGAGACGAGTCTGTTGCAAAGCAACTCGTCTAGTGTGCCTATTGTAGATGCAGGTACAAAGTTGAAAGAACTCAGCTTGGATGAACCTATTAAAGATAAAGATGAGACGTTCATCAAGATCCCCTCTACAACCACCTTTGGAGAGGGAGATGATCAAGATGAAGAAGACATCCCGGCTGAAGATATAACTCCAGTGGCTGAAGAGATCCCAGATGCAAGGACTTTAGAGTTCAGACACTTGAAGGATCATCCTGCTGACCAAATCATAGGAGATCCTCGGGATGGTGTCAGAACTCGTCGAGGTACAACTAACGAGAATTTACACTTAAGCTTTCTCTCACAGGTTGAACCAAAGAAATTTGAGGAAGCCAACTCCGACGCATCCTGGATTCTAGCCATGGAAGAAGAATTAAATCAGTTCAAAAGATGCAAAGTCTGGACACTTGTTCCTAGACCCAAGCATAAGAACGTCATCGGGACAAAGTGGGTCTACCGGAACAAGATGGATGAAGACGGAACAATTATAATGAATAAAGCCAGACTTGTCGCCAAGGGATATCGTCAAGAGGAAGGGATCGACTTCGACCAAACTTATGCTCCAGTAGCAAGACTGGAGGCAATCAGGTTATTTCTTGCCTACGCTGCACTTAAGGGCTTTACCGTCTATCAAATGGACGTGAAGTCCGCCTTCCTAAATGGTAACATTAAGGAAGAAGTGTACGTAGAGCAACCCCCAGGTTTTGTTGATCCAACCCTTCCTAACTATGTGTATTTATTACAAAAAGCACTATATGGTCTCAAGCAAGCCCCTCGGGCTTGGTATGAGACGCTGTCTACCTTTCTTCTTGAGAACAAGTTCACAAGAGGAAAGATAGACAAGACATTATTTCTTAGGGAAATAAAAGGCAAGATTTTGCTAGTGCAAATCTATGTCGACGACATCATTTTTGGCTCTACAGATAACAACCTCTGCAAGAAGTTTTCTAAACTTATGCAAGGGAAGTTTGAAATGAGCAGTATGGGAGAGCTGAAGTATTTCTTAGGGCTACAAGTGAAACAATCTGAGGATGGAATCTTCATCTCTCAGACCAAGTTCACCAAAGAGCTGCTTAAGAAATTCGGAATGGAGAATGCAACCTCTATGAGGACTCCAATGGCCTCAGCTATGTCTCTGGACAAGGATGAGAAAGGGAAACCTTTTGATGAAACCAAGTACAGAAGCATAATTGGGTCCTTGCTCTACCTTACTGCAAGTAGGCCAGACATCATGTTCTCGACATGTGTATGTGCTAGATTTCAGGTGAACTCTAAGGAATCTCACTACATCGCTGCAAAGCGAATCTTGAGATACCTCAAAGGAACACCAAATCTTGGCTTATGGTACCCAAGAAGTAATGATAGTGAACTAATTGGATTTTCAGATGCAGATTTTGCAGGAAGCAAAGACGACAGGAAAAGCACCTCCGGGAC
Source organism: Platanthera zijinensis (assembly GCA_039513925.1). Classification (NCBI taxonomy): domain Eukaryota; kingdom Viridiplantae; phylum Streptophyta; class Magnoliopsida; order Asparagales; family Orchidaceae; genus Platanthera; species Platanthera zijinensis. The sequence goes on along the minus strand of CM077094.1, from coordinate 56,329,882 downwards.
TTGCCAATTCCTCGGAAGGAGACTCATTTCCTGGAGCAGTAAGAAGCAAAACTGTGTAGCCATCTCAACGGCTGAATCAGAGTACATCTCTGCAGGGAGCTGTTGTGCACAGCTTTTGTGGATCAAGAATCAGTTTGAAGATTATGACATGAAGTTCCAGAACATTCCACTGTTCTGTGATTCTTCCAGCGCAATTGCAATAGCCAACAACCCAGTCTCCCACAGCAGGACCAAGCACATAGAGCTTCGCTACCATTTCATCCGGGAGCATGTGGAAAATGGAGATATAGATCTACAGTATGTCTCCACAGACAGGCAAGTTGCAGATATCTTCACCAAGCCGCTGGATGAGTCCAAGTTTTCATTCTTCAAAACTGAGCTTGGACTGCTTAACAAAGAAGACCAATGATGGACTCAGAAATTTAGAAGAAGTCAGACATGTTGGATACTCTGAGGTACATTTTTCTTTTGCTTAGTGAAAATTCCTTCAAGAAATTTGAGACTCGAGAATAGTTACATTTACACGAGTGAAATAGTGAATACTCGAGTAACAAGTCAAAAATACTCGAGTAATCAAATCAATACTCGTGTATGCACTCCTTATACTCGTGTATGAAAAGTCTTCAGAATTTAATACTCGTGTATTGAACTTCATATACTCGAGTAATCAGATTGATACTCGAGTATGAATTTCTTATACTCGAGTATGGAAAAATCCGTCTAAACTTAATACTCGTGTATACTCAGTCCATACTCGAGTATATGTTAAGGATTACTCGTGTATGCCGTAAACTCCTCTCGTGTAATCGAATTTCTCTGGAATTTTTCAAAATCTCTATTCGCACAACTAATTTGCCGCCTCTTCAGGTATGTCTTTTACTTAATTCGTTTTTAAACCTAATTAGAATTATTTATATATATATTCAAAACGACAAAGTCCTTTCCACTTCTCATTCACTCGAGTAGCCGTCGGCTGTTCGTATTCCCGAAACCCTGTTCTTCATCTTCCGTCGCCGCAGATTTCCGTCGTCCTCATTGAAGAATCGCTGATGGCTCCTCCCTCCTCCAAGTTTGGAATCGGCTCGGAATTAGTAACTGATGGCATTGAAGATATCTCCGATGATTTCAAGAACCTTCTGATTCTCCTCGACACGGCCGGATTAACCTTCGTTCTTCAAGAACCTTGTCGCCTTTTGCTTTCTGATGTTGAAGAGTTCTACAAAAACTTGAAGATTTGGCACAATGGTACAGTTCTGAAATCAAAGGTAAGGGGAGTTGATGTTCGGTTAGATAAAACCTCTGTCGCCACTCTGCTTCGGATGCCGGTGGTCGACGAAGAAGATGATTTAGACAAGGCAGATGCCGACCGCACCTCCTTATTCTGTGGTCGAGATCCAGAAGGTGGAGGTGAAACCCTGAACCGCTCTCTGTTCAATCCAGAAGGGAAGTTTCTAGTTGACATCATTGCCAAAATCCTCTGGTGCAAGACTTACTCCATTCGAGATGTATCACAAAATCTTTTTGATGTTATGCAAGCTATTGTCTGCAGGAAGAAGTTTCAATTTGGAATGATGATACTAGATAAGATCAAAGAAAGCGTCAAACATCCCAGCTTTGCCAGGATTATCTCCCTCCTCCTCCATGAGATTAATCCAACAGTGTTTGACTTCTCTAAAGGGACTCCTCTTCACCACATGAAGAAAGTCTCAATTTCATCCATTCAGAGGTATGACCTCAAGATCATGAACCCTGCCCAAACCTCCAGACAGCAAGCTGTCATCAGGACCCCATCTCCTCCTCAACATCAAACTGCTGACACTCTGGGTGCAGCAATTGAGGGGGAGCCTGCCTCTTCTCTTCCTCAGAATCAGGTCTCTTCAGCATCAGTAATTCCAGAAACAGAAGAAGTAAGAATTCCCACTCCTCCAATCTCTCCTCCTCCAGCAGATATTCAATCAGCAAATGCAGACTCAGAGATTCCAGACTCAGCAGCACTTCTGTCTACGGCTGAGGATATCAACAAATTCATTGATGAGCTCAGCTCAGATGCCCCTCTCTTCCAGAATGACTCAGCTGCTAAGTCTCCAGTTCAGTCTCCTGCTAGAACCCCAGCTCCATCTCCTGCAAGATCTCCAGTCCATTCTCCTGAGAGTGAGCCTAGTAAATCAGCTCATATTCTCCTGTCTGATGATGAGATGTCTCCAGATCCTGTGGAGGCACCTCTGAAGAACTTGGATCTCTCCATGCCCTCTCTCCTACCCTCAGAAGCAGATGTTGAACCAGTTCCATTCAAGAGAGCAGTCAGCTCAGTGGTAATCACAGAAATCCTTCCTTGGACTGCCCCTGCTCCTGCTCCTGCTGCTTCAGCTCCTGAACCAACCTCAGCTCCCTCCTCTTCAGACATAATAAGCAAGATTGAGCTTATGCTCAAAGAACAGAGAATTTACTTTGATGCCTCTCTGCAATCAGTAACATCCAAGGTCTCTGCTCTTGAAACAGAGATGAGCAGAGGCTTTGCTGAGATTCAAGCAAATACTGATGAGTTAAAAAGGTTGTTCCAAATTGGAGGCAAAGCCATAGACCACACCATTATAAGCATTGGTGAGCTAAGAAATCAGGCTGAGACAGTAGCTCATAACCAGCTCAAGCTAGATGAGAGAGCTGAACTGAATGTTGTGAAAGTGTGTAATGAAGTGAGCACCTTCAAAGATGAAGCCATTGCAAAGCTAAACATAGATATCAGCAAGGGGGAGAAAGTTGTAAAAGAACAAGTGGACAAACTAAATGAGCAAGCTCAAATAGCTGTAAAGGAACAAGTTGAAACTCTCTCTAAACAGGCTCAAACAACAGTGGATGGAATTGTGAAGGAAATGAAAGCAGACATTCTCTCTCAACTACAATCTGTAAAGTTTTATACATATGATACTGCTGTGTGGCTGCATAATATGAACTTCCCCAATGCTCAGCTCAACCCAGCCATCATTCCTCATCACCTAAATCCTCTTGAAGAGCAACCCTCTGCAGATGCCCCTGTCCAAGCTACCATTCCAGAAAGTGGTGTGCCAGTCTTCTCTCCTAGACCTGAAGGTGATCTGACTGAGCCTCCTCTCAACTACTCTGACTTGTGGCAAGATGATTTTGTTTCCAGTTCTCAAGGTCCATCTAAAAGGAAAAGAAAGTATGGTGAAGGTACTTCTGCAAGTCGTTCTGAACCCAGAAGAGATCCAGCAATTGTTCACTCAGAGGTTGGAGTCCAACCTCCAAATCCCTTATTCTTGATACCCTGAAATTAGTGACAGATCATGGGGAAAACAGAGACAATCATTACAGCTACTCAGAGTGGAAAGCATATGAAGCCTCTCAGATCAAAATCAGACTCCATGACAGAAACTGGGGACACAACAACCCTGCTGCTCCTCCCAGGCCCAGGACCTATTTCCCAAAGCCTTACAGCTACCTGGAGAGGCAACAGCTCAAAAGGGAAAGGATGCACAAGGATGCTCCTTCATGAGTGGATCTGAGAAAGTGGAATTGGACTATTTTGCTTATGTGCTTTAAAAACATTGCCTTATATATATATATATATATCTTTAATTCTGATTATGGCCATATTTTGTTTACTCTGCTTTAGTTAAGCTTATTCTCCTGTTATATGCTTGCTGTTCTTTTACTCTTAAGTAATTCACCTTAGTATAGAGAGTGCTGACATCTACAAATAGGGGGAGATTGTTGGGATTTGTCTCCACAATGCCTCAGATTTGTAGGAGGTCAGACCTTGAACTAAGATGAATTAAGGTGTATTTGATGCTGTGTTTAAGTTGTATGTGTGCAGGTTCTAATTGCCAAGTGTAGACCAATGTCAGTCTATAATGGGTCACCAAACACAGGACCATACAATGTAATTCCTCATTGTGTGATCCAAAGTGTTGGCCCATGTATAGCCTCTCTATTGGGATACACTTCCTTCATGCACTTGGATTGATGGACAGAAGCATTGGAGCAAATTTCCTCTTAGAATTTTCCTAAGTCTTTTATACTCGAGTATTTCCTTGTAATACACGAGTAAGTATGTTTATACTCGAGTAAGTATTTTCTGATACTCGAGTAAGTCTGTTGATACTCGAGTATATCTTCTGATACTCGAGTAAGTCTGTCTATACTCGAGTAAATATTTTCTGATACTCGAGTAAGTCTGTTGATACTCGAGTATATCTTCTGATACTCGAGTAAGTCTGTCTATACTCGAGTAAGTGTTTTCTGATACTCGAGTAAGTCTGTTGATACTCGAGTATATCTTCTGATACTCGAGTAAGTATGTTCATACTCGAGTAATTGATCTTTGATACTCGAGTACTTTCTTCCATACTCGAGTAATTGACTCTGATATAAACGTTTCTCAGGTATATTTTCTGATACTCGAGTATATCGTCTTGATACTCGAGTATATCGTCTTGATACTCGAGTATACCTTTCTATTACTCGAGTATACACTTCTGATACTCGAGTATACCATTCTTGATACTCGAGTAATTCTTTCTTCTCTCCTGTAATTCTCTCTTTCTATACTCGAGTATACTGCCTCTTGCTACTCGAGTAATCCATCTCTCCATACTCGTGTATATCCTCTATTACTCGAGTATCGCAGTCAACTTCTCCAGAATTATTCTAAGTCCTTTTTCATCATAAGTATTTTGGATCTGTCAATTCTGATTGGTCCACGGGTCATCATTAATCAACGTTATGACCGTTGGAACCCACCTATAAATAGTCTTTTCAGAATTGACTTATGATCAAGAGATTACAGAGATATATTTTTAAGGAAAGAGAAAATTCCGTGAACCCTAATTCTCACGCCGCCGCCAGTGTTGCTCACGGGAAAAACTTTGGATCGCCGATCTTCGTCTTCAACGACTTTCTCTCCAGCGATCCAGACAAAGTGAATCACTCGATCTCGCCGAGCCTCAAATATTTCAGATCTCTCTTCTCGATCGAGGTGGTTCTAGTTTTCAGACTCGTGGATCTCTCTCAGGTCATCTTCAACCTTTTTCTGATCAAGCCGAAGTTCCTGAAGAAGAAGACCGTCAAAGATCCAGATCTGAGATTATTGTTTTGATTTTTACTCTCAAACCAAATTTCATTGTAGGAGATTCTTCTCCGAGACTTGTAGGAAGTTTTGTCTTCCGAGTTTTTGTAGATCCGTTTTGGGATCGAGATTTGTAGGAACGTGGTTCCGAGGTGTAGGATTGTTTTCAATCCGAGATAGTGGAGTAGCCGAGTCTAGTAATTTGCTAGATCGGTGAGGAAAGTGGACGTACCCAAGATTGGGGAACCACTATAAATCTCTTGTCTTCTGTGATTGCTTGATGTTTGCTGTGTTAGTTTTTAATTCCGCATTTGACACGCAACTCACCTATTCACCCCCCTCTAGGTGATTTAGGCTAACAACTTAGACCTCTCACCTTGCCTTCACAACGCCGGCTTCGGATCACGAATCGAACCACGGGAGCTCCGCTGGTGGCTTGCTCTCCTCCTCCTTCTTCCTCTCTTCCTCTCTCTTTCTTTCTTCCTTAAGCACAAATGAAGAATGAATCTTCATCCTTCTCTCACGACTTAATCCAGCCCAAGAAATCACCTGAGCCTTTGGATCAAAAGAGAGGAAACTGAACGACCAAGATTTTCCCAAAACTTCACGTTTTGGCCGACACGGCCTGTGACACGCCCGTGTCATAGGCCGTGTACCCCTTAAGCGGTACACACAGTTTGAACCGACTGCACAACACGGGCCATCGACACGCCCGTGTCGAACCTGACACGCCCGTGTCAAACCTGAGACACGCCCGTGTCTCCTGCTCCATCGAGCTGCAACCAGTACACGGGTCGGAACACGGCATCTGACACGCCCGTGTCCAGCCTCACACGCCCGTGTTCCAGGCCGTGTTCAAGGCCGTGTACTAATCTGACTCGAACAGGCCAATTTCGAAAAATAATTCGAACACGCCCTGGGACACGCCCGTGTCGAAGGCCGTGTCCCAGGCTCGACGATCGTCGACTATCAATCGTCGACTAGCCTGAACACGCCCTGGGACACGCCCGTGTCCCAGGCCGTGTACACCCGACACGCCCTGGGACACGCCCGTGTCCCAGGCCGTGTAACCTGACCTGCTACTCAAACTTCAAGTTGAGTCTTTTGGGTCTTTTTGGGGTGTTACAACCCTCTCCCCCTTAACAAAATTTTGTCCCGAAATTTGCACGGTAAGGAAACAAAACCAGCAATGCTATAACCATGTTATAACAAAAAGTACACGGTCTACAGTTTATACAAATAACTCGGGAAACTCAGCTCGCATGGTCTGCTCTCGCTCCCATGTTAGCTCTTCACGGCCACAATTGTCCCATCGGACCTTGACCATCCCGATCACTTTGTTCCGCAACTGTTTCTCGGCTCGATCCTCGATCCGAATGGGTCTAACCCTCGTCGTTAGCCCATACTCGACCGGTACCCGATCAGCCTCCACGACTTGAGCTGGATCCTTTACCGCCTTACGAAGGACTGAGATGTGAAACACATCATGTAATCCACCCAAGTCCGCTGAAAGTGCTAGTCGATAAGCAGCTTCCCCAACTCGCTCCACCACCTCAAATGGACCAAGATACCTCGGACTTAGCTTTTTCAAACGCCGAATCCTGGACACACCTTTGAAGGGTTTGATCTTCAAATATACCCAATCACCCACCGCGAACTCCACGTTCCGATGTTTGGCATTGTAGTACTTTGCTTGACGATCTTGGGCTATCAATAGCCTCTCCCGAATAGAGCGTATGAGCGAAGTAGCTTCTTCGACTTCCTTTTTCCCATTCAGCTTCGATTCGCCTGCTTCTGCCCAAGCTAAGGGTGTACGGCATTTCCGACCATACAACGCTTCGAATGGTGCCATACCAATACTCGCTTGGTAGCTATTATTATAGGCAAATTCGACAAGGAATATGTAATCTTCCCATCTCTTACCAAAGTCTAGGGCGCACATGCGGAGCATATCCTCCATCATCCTGTTGGTTCGTTCAGTCTGGCCATCCGTTTGGGGATGAAAGGCCGTACTAAACGCCAATTTTGTACCCAACATTTGATGAACGAGCTGCCAATCATTCGATGTGAATCGCCCATCACGGTCACTAACGATGCTCCGAGGAACACCGTGTAGTCGAACAACCTGCTCCACATACAGCTTGGCCAAGGTTTCCACTGAATCGTCTCTTCTGTTTGGAAGGAAGTGCGCCACTTTCGTCAACCGGTCCACAATCACCCAGATTGAATCATGACCGCGTTGAGATCTCGGCAATCCGTGCACGAAATCCATCGAAATATCATCGAACTTCCACTCCGGAATAGGTAACGACTTCAGAAACCCGCCAGGCTTCTGGCATTCTGCTTTCACCAACGCACAGGTAGTGCATTCAGCCACATAACGAGCCACATCTTTCTTGAGTCCGGGCCACCAGAACAGCTTTTTCATATCCCTGTACATCTTTGTGCTCCCTGGGTGAACTGAGTACTTTGCAAAGTGAGCTTCGTACATCAACTCTTCCCTCAGTTTACCCACACTTGGGACGCACACTCGACCATTTCTCCTTAACAAACCCGTTATCCCAAGAGAATTGGTCATCCGGCCCATCTTTAGCATAGCGCTGGAGACTTTCATCAAGCTCCGTTGCTCGCCGAACTCGGTCCGCAAGGTCATATTGCACCTCCGTCCAGTTCAAACATGCATCGGTTGACGCACCCTTGTCAACACACGATATCTCCATTGCTTCCAATTCTTGGATCAAACGCTGATCATGCCTCTGCAACCAGCTTGCCCGTACCGGAGTCTTTCGACTCAAAGCATCAGCGACCACATTTCCCTTCCCGGGAGTATAATGAATCTCGAAGGTGTAGTCCCCGAGGAACTCCATCCATCTTCGTTGTCGCATATTCAGATCCTTCTGATCCAACAAATACTTTAGGCTCTTGTGATCCGTATAGATATCCACCTTCACGCCATATAGATAGTGCCGCCACAACTTGAGCGCAAAGATTACCGCCGCCAACTCCAAATCATGGACGGGGTAATTCCGCTCATGCACTTTCAACTGACGCGAGCCATAAGCAATCACTTTCCCAAACTGTAAAAGAACGCAGCCTAAGCCGCTCCCAGATGCATCACTATAGATCTCATACCCATCGGTACCACATGGCGATGTCAACACAGGCGCCGTGGTCAAACGACTCTTCAAGTCTTCAAAAGCTCGCGCGCACTCCGGCGTCCAAATGAACTTTTGATCTTTTCTCGTCAGCGTGGTGAGAGGTAAAGCAATCTGTGAAAAGTTTTCCACAAACCGTCTATAGTAGCCCGCAAGTCCAAGGAAACTCCTGACCTCGGCCACTGAAGACATCACTGGCCAATCTCGGATGGCACTTATCTTCAACGGATCCACCGCGATACCTTCTCCGCTTACCACATGGCCTAAAAAGGCTACTGAAGAGAGCCAGAACTCGCACTTTGAGAACTTGGCAAACAGCTTATTCCTCCGCAGGGTATGCAAGACCAACCGCAAATGGTTTGCGTGATCCTCTTTCGACTGAGAGTATACCAAGATGTCATCGATAAACACAATAACAAACAAATCCAAATACTCTCGGAACGTTCGATGCATTAGGTCCATAAATACCGAAGGCGCATTACATAGGCCAAACGGCATCACCGTGAACTCATAATGACCGTAGCGTGTTCCAAACGCCGTCTTGGGAATGTCACCTTCCCGAATCCTTAGTTGATAATATCCCGATTTCAAATCCAACTTGGAATAGACCGTTGATCCCGCCAGCTGATCAAAGAGGTCATCAATCCTCGGAATCGGATATTTGTTTTTCTCCGTCAGCTTATTCAACTCGCGGTAGTCAATACACAACCGTAAGCTACCGTCTTTCTTTTTCACAAAGAGAACAGGTGCGCTCCAAGGTGACATACTTGGGCGTATATATCCCTGCTCCAACAACTCTTACAATTGGACTTTCAACTCAGCCATCTCTTTTGGCGCGACGCGATATGGAGAGCGGGCCACAGGTTTCGCACCTGGCACCAACTCAATAGAGAAGTCAATCTCACGCTGGGGTGGTAACCCAGGAAGATCTTTAGGAAACACATCGGCAAACTCTGACACAACTGGCACCTCACCGACACTGGCCTTAGGCTCAACAGCCTGAATTAGCGTGAAGAATAACTCCGCGCCCTTCCGAACAGCATTGACGACTTGGAGTGCAGACAACAGAGTCCCGCCAACTCCTCGCATACCAGCGAACTTCGTCACAAGCCCGGTATTCTGGCCCAGTGTAATCTCTTTGGAGTTGCAATCAATAAAGGCACGCTGCTCCGAGAGCCAGTCCATACCAAAGATCACATCAAACTCCGATAACGGTAGCACAGCTGCACGCAAACCGAAATCTCGACTTCCTATTTGCACATCCACATCGCAAGCCCTATTCGCAAGCATCATACAGCCATTCGGCAATAGCACCCTTGTACTATCCACCGTCACATGACTTGGTACCCCAATGCGAGATACGAAATCCTCAGACAGAAAAGAATGCGAAGCACCCGTATCAAACAGGGCTCTCGCTAAATTATTCCGAATCAGGACAAAGCCTGCAGCACACACACACATCATGCACAAGCTAAACAAAACCAAAACCAAAAGCACAGCAAGTAAACTAAATCAACTCGTACCTGTGACGACGTCACTTTGCTTAATCGCTTCCTGTTGGCCAAGTTGATATATTCGGGGCTGCGCCTGGGGAGCAGAGGAATCCACCACCGCTTTGCCCTTCTCAACATATGACGCACCCGTCTTCTTTTCCCCTTTGGGCTGCACAACCCGACAGTCACGAGCAATATGCCCCACCCGGCCACAGTTATAGCATGTACGAGCATCCGGCCTTGATGTCGCTCCCGACACAACGGTCGTAGTCACTTGCCCCGATGGCTTGGACCTCTTGCCCCCTTTCTTCTGGTAAAATGACTTGCCTGGGCGAGGTGCTTGAACCTCTGGCTTAGACACCACCAAGCCCTTATTCCCTTGCACTCGCCTCATGTCCTTCTCCAACGCGCACGCAGTATCAACCAACGCCTGAAACCCTTGGCTCACAGAACTCGAAAGCAGGAATCGTAACTCATCCCGCAATCCTTCATAGAACCGATTCGTTTTCCTTTGGTCATCCGCGAAGATTGTACCCGCATATCGTCCCAACCTGGTAAACTCATGCAAGTAGATATCCACACTATCTTCCCCTTGCTTTAACCGTTGGAACTCATTCTCCATAGCAATACGTTGCGCCGCCGGGACATGTTTCGCCAGAAAGATCCGAGAGAACTCCTCAATCGATACCTGTGTTAATTGCCTGCCCGCTAGATGGTGTATCTCAACCTCGTCCCACCACAACCGCGCATCTCCTTCAAGCATGAAGGTGGCTAAGGTGACCTTTTGAGTTTCCTCCGTCCTGATCGCTGTCATTATCCGCGTGACACGCGATAACCAATCTTCCGCCTGCGTTGGGGATCCCATTCCCGCAAACGTAGGAGGACTGAAGCTCATGAATTGCTTCAACTGTCGGTCAGCTGCTCGTGGATCTACAGCCTCAACCGGCTCGGGTCTTACATCAACACGAACTGGCACTACCGCCGGCTGCGCTTGCCCGGTCGGCTGAATCATGGCAAATAGCGCCTCAGCCACTAAGCGAACAGTTTCCGCAGATGGAGGAGGTGTGGGCACCTCAGCTGGTGCCGCACTCTCATCAGAACGCTGGGGCTCAGACTGCCCAGCACCACTACGCGTCACCTATAGGTGGACAAGACACACATTAGCGAACGTATGCAAGCAAAACAACACAAAGAGGAACGCGCAGATTCCTCAAACAAGATTTTGTACATTCCTTAATGGACATTCCAGAGTTCATTAGCGTTACAGCAGGTCGCACAAACACGTGCTCGCCACCCCACAAAAGAATTCGACCACGAATTCGAAAGAGGAAGATCGAGGAAGCTGATACCAAAATGTAACGACCCCATCCGTTAAATGATGTATAGTAGAAGGTCCGGCCGGGGCCCCACACTATATGCCACAAACAGACGGTGAGGTCACAGGATTTTACCAAACCAAAAATGAATCCTAACTCAGAGCATTCTAGCGGAAGCTTTAAGTAGTACTTTGAACTCTCAACCGGAATGTCCAATATATATAAAACCACCTTTATATATAAATATCACGGAATGTACACAACCACAAGAGTTTGGCCTTAAGGCCTTACAGTTTCTCTGAACATACATCATGATTTACAAACCTCGGCGCGCAGGCCGGCCATACATGAGTAAAAAGAGAAAACAAAACAACGCCATTCGCTGAGGCTTCAAGGGCTAGCCGCAGCAGCAGCAGCAACAGCAGTAGGGCTCGCCAGCCCATCACTTACCACTTGGCTCTCCAGCACCTGCACGGGAACAATCCACCCAACCGGTGGCAAACAATGCAACGGTCAGCATTCAGCTGACCCAATTATAACCATCCTACCCCTTTCTCGGGGCATGAGCATTCTTTCCCTGCAAGCATGGCATCATCAAATAGCAATTATGTGCGCGCAGGCACATTCAAGCCATCACAACTATCGGCCACACGGCCCGACAGTCCGTGCACTCAGGGCACATTCTCGGTGTACCGGAATACCAGGGTCAACACCACCGTCTACACGGTATTTGAGCATTCTAGTCTTTCCGGCGCGCGGGCCTAAGACTCTCATTAGGCGCTCCAACAAAACCTAAACCAGGCTTCCAAGTCGGACGGACCTAACGCAGGTACGGATCAGCCACCCCCCGTTGCTCAAGTCGCCGAGCCACCTCGAATACGGAAGTATCCATGGCTTTTTATAGGCGCGGGTCGGTTTCACCTTTCCTGTTCGGCAATCTGCCTTTTCATCGAGTTGCAGCCCAACGGCTCAACCACTCACAAAGTGGCAACGCACGGCCACAAGAGTTGCCGCCAACCCTCTTCATTTCCTGGACATCGTCCAGTACTTCCTGCCGCACCAAGCAACAGGTAGGAACAAGGCATCACAAGACATAAGCATCACAAGCCATAATCACGGAGCCTTCTCCGATATGCAAACAAGCATCACCAATCTAGACCATGTCCAGATGGGCTTCACACAGCATGCCTAGAGCCGTACTCCAATTCCGGCCTCTAACAAGGGGGACTTCACATATCTACCCCAAGGGACACCACAACCCACCGCACACTCGCGGGGAAGGGTTTTCCCTATGCAATGCAGAAAAGAAGGACTTCACATGTCCAAGGAGGGAGATCGTTACCCTTGTCGATCTCTTCGGTGCCATCGAAAACTAGCCGGTGAGAAAGAACCGCAGCAGCCTTGCCTTCACAACGCCGGCTTTGGATCACGAATCGAACCACGGGAGCTCCGCCGGTGGCTTGCTCTCCTCCTCCTTCTTCCTCTCTTCCTCTCTCTTTCTTTCTTCCTTAAGCACAAATGAAGAATGAATCTTCATCCTTCTCTCACGACTTAATCCAGCCCAAGAAACCACCTGAGCCTTTGGATCAAAAGAGAGGAAACTGAACGGCCAAGATTTTCCCAAAACTTCACTTTTTGGCCGACACGGCCTGTGACACGCCCGTGTCATAGGCCGTGTACCCCTTAAGCGGTACACACAGTTTGAACCGACTGCACAACACGGGCCATCGACACACCCGTGTCGAACCTGACACGCCCGTGTCAAACCTGAGACATGCCCGTGTCTCCTGCTCCATCGAGCTGCAACCAGTACACGGGTCGGAACACGGCATCTGACACGCCCGTGTCCAGCCTCACACGCCCGTGTTCCAGGCCGTGTTCAAGGCCGTGTACTAATCTGACTCGAACAGGCCAATTTCGAAAAATAATTCGAACACGCCCTGGGACACGCCCGTGTCGAAGGCCGTGTCCCAGGCTCGACGATCGTCGACTATCAATCGTCGACTAGCCTGAACACGCCCTGGGACACGCCCGTGTCCCAGGCCGTGTACACCCGACACGCCCTGGGACACGCCCGTGTCCCAGGCCGTGTTTTTTTATTGTAACGACCCTGGCGCGTACGTAACAGCGTTACGGCTCCGCCCTCCAGGCATCGCTACCGGGCTGCAGCCCAAGCACCCCAACCCCTCTCCCTCCACAGGCGGGTTGTTGGTGGCCACAGCCTCCCTTTGATGAGGCAAACTCGACAGTTAAGTTGGGCCGTACGGGGACTTCCCAGGAGGTCACCCATCCCAGTACTACTCTCGCCCAAGCACGCTTAACTATGGAGTTCTTTCAACCTTCATCACCAATTGAGCTGCAGCTCAATTGGTGATGAAGGTTGAAAGAACTCCATAGTTAAGCGTGCTTGGGCGAGAGTAGTACTGGGATGGGTGACCTCCTGGGAAGTCCCCGTACGGCCCAACTTAACTGTCGAGTTTGCCTCATCAAAGGGAGGCTGTGGCCACCAACAACCCGCCTGTGGAGGGAGAGGGGTTGGGGTGCTTGGGCTGCAGCCCGGTAGCGATGCCTGGAGGGCGGAGCCGTAACGCTGTTACGTACGCGCCAGGGTCGTTACAATAAAAAAGTGCACTTTTTATTGTAACGACCCTGGCGCGTACGTAACAGCGTTACGGCTCCGCCCTCCAGGCATCGCTACCGGGCTGCAGCCCAAGCACCCCAACCCCTCTCCCTCCACAGGCGGGTTGTTGGTGGCCACAGCCTCCCTTTGATGAGGCAAACTCGACAGTTAAGTTGGGCCGTACGGGGACTTCCCAGGAGGTCACCCATCACAGTACTACTCTCGCCCAAGCACGCTTAACTATGGAGTTCTTTCAACCTTCATCACCAATTGAGCTGCAGCTCAATTGGTGATGAAGGTTGAAAGAACTCCATAGTTAAGCGTGCTTGGGCGAGAGTAGTACTGGGATGGGTGACCTCCTGGGAAGTCCCCGTACGGCCCAACTTAACTGTCGAGTTCGCTCATCAAAGGGAGGCTGTGGCCACCAATAACCCGCCTGTGGAGGGAGAGGGGTTGGGGTGCTTGGGCTGCAGCCCGGTAGCGTCGCCTAGAGCGGAGCCGTGACATCGTCACGTTGGATCGACTAGGGACGTTACAATAAAAAGTGCACTTTTTATTGTAACGACCCTAGCCGATCCAACGTGGCAGTGCCACGACTCCGCTCTAGGCGTCGCTACCGGGCTGCAGCCCAAGCACCCCAACCCCTCTCCCTCCACAGGCGGGTTGTTGGTGGCCACAGCCTCCCTTTGATGAGCGAACTCGACAGTTAAGCCCGCACTACGGGGACTTCCCAGGAGGTCACCCATCCCAGTACTACTCTCGCCCAAGCACGCTTAACTATGGAGTTCTTTCAACCTTCATCACCAATTGAGCTGGCTCAATTGGTGATGAAGGTTGAAAGAACTCCATAGTTAAGCGTGCTTGGGCGAGAGTAGTACTGGGATGGGTGACCTCCTGGGAAGTCCCCGTAGTGCGGGCTTAACTGTCGAGTTCGCTCATCAAAGGGAGGCTGTGGCCACCAACAACCCGCCTGTGGAGGGAGAGGGGTTGGGGTGCTTGGGCTGCAGCCCGGTAGCGACGCCTAGAGCGGAGCCGTGTTACACAAAACCCCACTATCATGGGTTCAGGATGAGGATCCGCAGGCACTAGGCTCGGAGTTTGTGGGAGATACAGATGCTCAGATTAGATTGATCCGAGACAGGATGTTGGAAGCCCAGAGCAGACAGGCGAAATACTACGATGCGAGGTTGATAACTCTAATTACTTATATCTTTTTATTCATTTATCTATATTAATAGTTGGATATTTTAAATTAATTTTATATTATTAAGTTTATTTTAACTTGTTAATATAATTTATATCTATTTGTGTTAATAAAATCATTTTATAATTTGGCGGTTTCTCTTCCAACGTTCCCGGGCTTTCAAGACCACGGTTCCGAGCCTGACACGCCCTAGGTCACGGGCGTGACCTAGGGCGTGACCAAACAGAAATTTTTCTATAAATTCCAGACAGCTTCAGATGCTGAGGAGTCGAATTTTAGGAGTTGGAGTCTTGTAATTTTCTGTTTCTTTTGCTGTATTTTCTCATTTCTAAGTTAGATTACCTTTGTTGTAACTTTAATTTTAGTTATTTCCATTTCAATCATGTCTTTTCTTACTTCATTTTGTATTTCCCCAGTCATGATGAGTAGCTAATTTTCTTTTAGCACTTGATCACGATGAACCTTAGAATAAAATAGATCTTTCTCCTTCTTATTAAATGTCTTGTTCTTAATTGTTCTCACTACGATTTATCTTTGATTTTTATTTCATCGAATTCATATTACGCGGATATGATCTTCGATCTAAGATCCGTATCCTAAATGACCGAGAGGTTGCGGATACGAGGAGATCACTCAAAGATAAAAGGAGTTGAATGCACTCCTCGAGAGAGGACGACATAAATCCTCCGAATTGGAGTCAAATCCAATAGTGGGGTTCACCACATAAAGCAAGCTTAGGGGTTTCGACTGGCCAAGAGGTCTTAATCGATCAACCTAAGGTTAGTTAGAAGCATGAGCTCGAAAGAGACGCTTCTATATTTTAGGAACCTCCACGGTCGAGTGAGTATAATTAAGAATTCGCATTTCATTATTTTCCAAGAAGATTTATTTTAGTCTAAGGGGATTCTAGATCAAGTGCTAGCTTTCTCATATTTGAATTTCTCTTTAGCTTCAGCTTTAGTTTTATTATCTAGTATAATCCAACCAACTTTTCCGTTTGATAAAATAATAGCTCTTCCTTGTGAGTACAAGTACTCAACAGGCCCCGAATCGCAATACGACACTTCCTATACTGCATTTCGATAGGTACGCTTGCCTATTCGGGATTCTAGTTTGGTTGTAATTTAACTTCTAGAAAATCATCATCAAGTTTTTGGCGCCGTTGTCGGGGAATTTTATTTGTTGATATTTTGAAAGCAAGGATCTATTAGTTTTATCATTTTTCTTTTTCTTTTATTTCAAAAAAAAAACTTTTTTTTCTTTCAAAAAGTTTTATCTTTAAATTTTTATATTTAAAATTTCTTGCGAAAGGGCCGTGTCAGGTTTTCATCCCGCAATACCGCCTAGTACCTTGCGAACCCGTCACTGGGTAGCCCTTGGGAAGTCCGGGAAATTCTATTTTATAAATTTTTAAAATCTTAAAACTTTTATCTTTTGTTTTGTTCCTGTGTATGACCCGAGGGAATCCGTCACCTCTTTTTGATTTGGATCCGGAAATCGAGCGAACCCTTCGGCACTGCTTACAATTTCGAGTTCTGAATTTTCAAGATACGGAATCCTTAGGAGACACTCCTAATCCTTCTTTAATTCTCTCTCCATCACCGTCTTCTCCTTCTCCTTCTTCATTTAGTTCTTCTTCTCACTCTTTTAGATCTTTTTCTTCTTCTTCATCCAATATGGGTGAGCCAAATGCGGTCGAACAACGAACTATGTCTTATTATGCCCGTCCAAACTTGGACGAGGCTCAATCTAGTATTGTTCGCCCCGCTATTGCCCCCAATAATTTTGAGTTGAAGCCAAGCATCATCCAAATGGTACAACAATATGTACAATTTGATGGGCTTCAAGATGAAGATCCAAACGCGCATATTTCTAATTTTTTAGAAATATGCGATACTTTTAAAATTAATGGTGTATCCGATGATGCCATCCGGCTAATGTTATTTCCATTTACATTGCGCACTAAAGCCAAGCAATGGTTGAGTTCTCTACCAAGAGGATCAATCACAACATGGGCTGAAATGACGGAAAGATTTTTTACGAAATACTTTCTGCCGGCTAAAACGGCTAAATTGCGAAATGATATTACTTATTTCTCCCAACTTGATTCGGAAACGTTATATGATACTTGGGAGCGTTTCAAGGAATTGCTTCGTCGATGTCCTCATCATGCAATTCCGGATTGGTTACAAATCCAAACCTTCTATAACAGCCTAAATTCTCAAACTAGGCAACATATCGATGCCGCCGCTGGTGGAACGCTTAATAACAAAACACCAGCGGCCGCCCAAGAGCTTATAGAAGGTATGGCTTTGAATACCTATCAATGGAGTACACCTCGGTCTAAATCACTTAAACTAGCCGGGATGTACGAAATCGATATGGTTTCTAGTTTGTCTCTACAGGTTGAGAAACTACAAAAACAGATGAACGAGATGTCTGCTTCCTCATCTACACCTACCTGTGAACCCTAATATTGGGACGCTTCCAATATTACCGAGCATGTGGATTACTTGGGTAATCCGAATCGGCCACCCTTTAATCCGGGTAATATTAATTATGGTAATACCTATCACCCGGGTATAAGGAACCACCCCAACTTCTCTTGGAGTAATCCGGGGAACACGGCTCGCCCACCAAACACAATCCCACCAGGATATATTCCACCACAAGCTCCAAAAGCTCCCAATATAGAGGAGATGTTCGCCAAATATACGAGTACAAATGATGCCAATATCCGGAATCTCACCGGATCTCTTCGTAATTTGGAGACACAAATTGGGCAAATCGCTAAGATGCTCTCCGATCGCCAACAAGGAGCGCTACCGGGTAATACGGAGCCCAACCCAAGGGAGCACGCCAATGCCATCACTCTACGGAGCGGGAAGGAGGTAACGCCTTCTCCAAATCCGGTTGATACGGAGGTAACAATTTCTGCACCTTCCCCTCCTCCTAAGCCTTCTAACTATACTAAACCAAAGGCTTATCAACCACCACTTCCCTATCCGTCTAGAATGCACAAAGACCGGGTGGATGAGCATCATGGTAAATTTTTAGATATGTTGAAACAAATCCAAATAAATTTACCATTTTGCGAAGTTATCGCACAAATGCCAAAGTATGCCAAGTACCTCAAGGATCTTTTATCCAATAAAAAGAAACTCGAGGATTTCTCCACGGTTCAATTGAACGCGGAGTGTTCGGCAGTATTACTTAATAAATTGCCTAGGAAATTACCTGATCCGGGTAGTTTCTCCATTCCTTGTCTATTTGGCGATTTATTAGTAACACGTGCGTTAGCCGATCTAGGCGCCTCGATAAATTTAATGCCTTATTCTTTAGTTAAGAAATTGGGTTTAGGAGAGCCTAAACCCACAAGAATAAGCATTCAATTGGCGGATCGGTCTGTCAAGCTCGCTATGGGGATCATAGAGGATGTGCTTGTCAAAGTTGACAAATTTATCTTTCCGGTAGATTTCGTCATCTTTGACATCGAAGCGGACACCGAGGTACCACTTATTCTCGGTCACCCTTTTCTTGCCACAACGCGCGCCATTATAGACGTTAGTAACGGTAAACTTCTCCTTAGAGTCGGAGATGAAGAAGTTACCTTTACTATTGACTCGTCCATGAAAAATTCACTCTCGAATGACGACTCATGTTACTATTTGGAGGCTTCTCCTAAAGAAGACTCCATCTTATTTTCTAAAAATTGTTATTCACCTGTTTTTCATGATGACAATTTTGAAACTTTAAATTTAATTTCTCATGAATTTAGTGATACTCATTTGGTCACACACACATCTATTTTAGAACCTCTTGAATTAGGTGGTGACCCCTTAAGAACTTCGTTTGACAAACCTCCATTTTTAGAACGTGAACGTATGTCCAATCATTTACAAAATTCAACTCTAGCGAATGGTTTCAAACGTCCTGTTAATGCGCCGGCTTACCCATCTGAAAATCCAATAACGTAGCGAGCGCGTCACTATGGTCGAGCTCACCGACCATAAACAAAGCGCTCGTGGGAGGCATCCCATGGTTATCTTGTCTTTTTATTTTAATTTTGTTGTTGAGTTTTTGCAGGATTGAAGAATTGCGATGCATGATGATCGGTCGGGGACGAACATCAAGTCTACATTATTCTTCAAGTCGGTAAATTATTGTTTTTTTAGTTTATTTAAATATAAAAAAAAAATTTTAAAAAAGGAAAAAAAAATTTCTCGTACACGCGTACGTCACGCCCGTGACCCATTGGTCACAGGCGTGTCCCGAGAGTGTTTTGCCAAGACTGCGGGAGGTTCTTCCTCCCTCCGTTTTCCCGCCCGTCATTCGGATATGACACGGGCGTGACATTTTTGTCACGGGCGTGTTGAGCCCGTGTCGCGGGTATCCGAGGCGTTGACCAGTCACGCCTCAGATTCCTTCTTAGTCAGTCAGATTTGACTGACACGCCCAGAGTCACGGGCGTGACTCTGGGGCGTGACTAAAGAATCCGATGTCGTAGCATCGGATTCTCTTCGGATTCCCCCTACACGCCCGACGTCACGGGCGTGTCCCTCAGAGTCACGGGCATGACTCTGAGGCGTGACCCCAGAATCCGAGGCAGTCCGCCTCAGATTCTTTTCTGCTTTGACCCGGGCTTGTCACGCCCCCTGTCACAGGCGTGACAGGGGGGCGTGACCGACCCGAAAAATCTATAAATAGACTTTTTCCTCCCCTCTTCTCTTCACACCTCCACCCTTCAACCCTTCTCTTCTCTCCTCCCCTTGGCCAAAATTTCCTCCACATTTCTCACCATGCCTCGCCACCACGCTCGATCCACCGCTTCCTCCTCTGAGCACCCCGCTGATCCAGCCTCGGCGGAGGCCATGCTTCTTTTCGAGAATGCAACCCAACAAGATCGAAGCGAGAGACTGCGCGCCAAACCCTTTGGCGTGTTCCGGATCTTGGATTGGGCCATCCTCGCCCAATTCGGAGCAGCGGAGCTAGTTCGGGAGCTCATCTCTACCCAAGGGTGGGATCCCCTCTTCTACATTTCTGAGCCTGCTTTCCTCGAGCTCACCATTGAGTTCTTGGCCTCATTTGAGTTCCGTTGGGCGGCGCAAGATGATTTCATCATCTTTCGCCTAGGCGGGATGATGCACCAGCTCACCATCCGCCAACTTAATGTTGTCATGGGCTTTTGCTCGGAGGGCTTTTCCACTTCCCCCGCCTACCCCGACCTAAAAACTGATTTCCCTCCCGACTTCAGTCTCCCCACTTTTTGGTCGGAAATTAGTAATGACGTCGCCCCCTACACTCCAAAGAAATCTAAGGGTAGCCACCTCATCTCCCCCGCTTTACGTATTCTGCACAACCTTCTCTCTTTTACCATTTCCGGACGCGGCGATAGCCACGGCGTGGTGACTCGGGCAGACTTACTATACTTGTATAGTATGTTTTACCGGGTCCCACTCAACCTTGGTTACATGCTCGCCATTTTCTTTCGGCACCAGGCCGAAAATGTGAGATTCGGAGCGGTGCACGGCGGGAATTTCATCACTTTCCTCACCAAGCCGACTGGCGTGTGGGCTGCTCTTCCGCGACTCACTTGCATGCAAACGCCGCAGCCTCTTCAGTTCCCGACACTTCAGGCGCTTGGTTTAGCTCGCCGACGCGACGGCGAGTTTGAGGCTGTTCCCCCGTTCGTTGGTGGCGGTGATCTTGATCTTGATCATGGTACCGGTCCCAGCGGTAATCATCCTTCCCCGCAGATTCCGCCACCACCGCTGCACTCTGCTCCAGCGCCCGATCCTGCAAATTATTGGGACCAACAATTTGGGTTGCTCCATACTCGCATAGACCAGATGCAAACCCATTTTGACGGTCGCTTCGCTTCTTTTGATACGCGCTTCACCGTCCTCGAGCAAAACCATACTTCCTCCATAGAGCATATTACTCACGAGTTCGCGAACATGCGGATTTTCTATCAGGAGCGCGAGGACGTTTCTGACCAGGAGTAGCTGCCTTTTCATTTCTTTGGATTTGTAGAGGGACACCCCTTTGTATCTGTATTTTTTTTTCTTCTGTATCTGTTTTTCTTATTATGATGAAAAAAAAACCAAAAAAATATCTATAAAATATTATGTTTTGCTTTCATCATCTTGTAAAGGTCTCTTTTGATGCTGGCTTGCATTTTCAGGGAAGTCTCCTCTATTCTCTTTTCTTCTTTATTTTTACATTGGGGACAATGTATTGCTTAAGTATGGGGGAGGGATATTTCTCAAGCAAAACTTATAAAAATTTTCCAAAAAAAAAAAAAAAAAAATTTAAAACAAAAAACATAACAAAAACAAATTTAAAACAAATTTAAAACTTAAAAAATTTTATTTCGTCTTAAAATTTTGTTTTTCCAAAATAAAAAAAAAAAGCAAAAAAAAAAGAAAAAAAAAGAACATCAAAAATTAAATTAGAGAAGTCTTTATTTCTATATTTATTCACATGCAAAATTCCTAGTAATTCAATTTTTTTTTATAGTGTTTAGAGAATTTTGATGTTTTGATGAATGTTGAATTTTGAAGTAGAACTGTTGGCCATGCTGTGTTTCTAATTAAGTGCATGTGTAAGTAGAATTTTTAGTAGATCTAAATATTCAGCATATAATTAGATTTTAATTTTTCTAAATGCGTAGAAACAACTTATTTTACTTTAATTTTGAAAACCGGTAAAACTCTAAAATAATTTAGGTGAGTAAGTAGAAGTTTGCTAGAGAGATATTTCGCGGACCAAGAGAGAGTTATTCTTTTTCGATGTCTAGAACTTGCCCTCTAACTATTCTCAAGACTTTGCATAAGTTAAACTTATTAGCATAAATATGATTTAGGCACTTCTTTTGGCAAGTTTGAGCTTTTGTACCCGCACCTAAAATTTTAACTTTGCTTAGCCAATTTGAGCCTATTACCTTTTCATTTTGTTGTAGCTCCACCAAATGATTTACCAAAGCCTAAAAAGCATCCTAATTACACACCTAAACCCGAGCTTGAAAGAACAAATGTAGAAATATTTTGTGAGTGATTAGGAGCCTTTTCATTTTTGATGGCTCTTTTCTTATAAAAAAAAAGGTTGATTTATTTTTCTCTCCTCTTCAAAATAAAGAAAAAAATTATCATTAAAAAATGAAGAGGTAGAAAAAAAAATTTTCAATATGATGAGAAAGTAAAAAAAAAAATAAGAAAAGAAACAAAGGAATTTAGGAATTTGGCTACGTTCTTTAAAGCCATAGCAAATCTTTATGTACAAGCTTCTCTAGGTTTTGGTGTGACTAGCCATCGTGTTTATCTTTGATCACCCTCACCAAAAACCTAAGCCTACATTTTAACCTAATTAAGCCCTATTGATTTATGTTTATAAGTTAGACTAATGCCGTGGCGAGAGTGTGAAAGGGCAAGCCTATGGCCATCGACATTGATGGATTTC
Organism: Platanthera zijinensis; assembly: GCA_039513925.1. Classification (NCBI taxonomy): domain Eukaryota; kingdom Viridiplantae; phylum Streptophyta; class Magnoliopsida; order Asparagales; family Orchidaceae; genus Platanthera; species Platanthera zijinensis. The sequence continues at coordinate 56,307,553 of CM077094.1, read as the reverse complement.
TTTGGAGGGTATCTTAATCTTTGTTTGTGCAATGTTATCTTAGTACGCACGCTACACTCTCCCTAAAGATAATTTCAAGATTTACCGGATTTTCATCTTAAAGTAAAAATAATAGTGAAAACGCATTTTAAGAAAAATAAAAACCTAATTTGTATGCTGAGTAAGTCTTTCTACAAAAATATCTACAAACATAGGCATAAGACTTCGCATTTTACTCCTTAGGTTCAATTTTCTTTTCTAGCATTTAAAATTTTTCTACTCCCTATAGGAAGTTGTTTGCTCGGGACTAGCAAACGGATAAGTATGGGGGTATTTGATAACTCTAATTACTTCTATCTTTTTATTCATTTATCTATATTAATAGTTGGATATTTTAAATTAATTTTATATTATTAAGTTTATTTTAACTTGTTAATATAATTTATATCTATTTGTGTTAATAAAATCATTTTTAATCTTGCAGGGCAGATCTACAGGTTATTTGGAGCAAAAAGAAGAATTTTCATTTTTTTTGCCTAGACACGCCCTGTGACACGCCCTACCTGGGCGTGACACAGGGGCGTGACACGTGATAACCAAGCCTGCAGCCAGAGCCCGTCGACCGCGCCAAAAGATCGTCGACCGACCTTGACATGCCCGTGTCGGATGAAGACACGCCCGTGTACTCCTTACACGGGGCGTGACGGCCCATGAAAGAATCGTTGACCGCTGCCACGTCGGATTAAAATGACACGCCTGGGTCACGGGCGTGACCCAAGGCGTGTCCCGTGCATTTCCAGCCAATTATTCCTCCGTTCCAGCCGTTGCTTCCAGAGACCGTTCCTGCTTGACACGCCCCTAGTTACGGGCGTGACTAGGGGGCGTGACACCTTCTTGAATACAACTTTCACTCCCGCCATTTTCAGCTTCCCGCCGTTTCCAGAAACAGCCGTGACACGCCCTAGGTCACGGGCGTGACCTAGGGGTGTGACCCGTCAGTTAACCAAATTTGGCGGTTTCTCTTCCAACGTTCCCGGGCTTTCAAGACGACGGTTCCGAGCCTGACACGCCCTAGGTCACGGGCGTGACCTAGGGCGTGACCAAACAGAAATTTTTCTATAAATTCCAGACAGCTTCAGATGCTGAGGAGTCGAATTTTGGGAGTTGGAGTCTTGTAATTTTCTGTTTCTTTTGCTGTATTTTCTCATTTCTAAGTTAGATTACCTTTGTTGTAACTTTAATTTTAGTTATTTCCATTTCAATCATGTCTTTTCCTACTTCATTTTGTATTTCCCCAATCATGATGAGTAGCTAATTTTCTTTTAGCACTTGATCATGATGAACCTTAGAATAAAATAGATCTTTCTCCTTCTTATTAAATGTCTTGTTCTTAATTATTCTCACTACGATTTATCTTTGATTTTTATTTCATCGAATTCATATTACGCGGATATGATCTTCGATCTAAGATCCGTATCCTAAATGACCGAGAGGTTGCGGATACGAGGAGATCACTCAAAGATAAAAGGAGTTGAATGCACTCCTCGAGAGAGGACGACATAAATCCTCCGAATTGGAGTCAAATCCAATAGTGGGGTTCACCGCATAAAGCAAGCTTAGGGGTTTCGACTGGCCGAGAGGTCTTAATCGATCAACCTAAGGTTAGTTAGAAGCATGAGCTCGAGAGAGATGCTTCTATATTTTAGGAACCTCCACGGTCGAGTGAGTATAATTAAGAATTCGCATTTCATTATTTTCCAAGAAGATTTATTTTAGTCTAAGGGGATTCTAGATCAAGTGCTAGCTTTCTCATATTTGAATTTCTCTTTAGCTTCAGCTTTAGTTTTATTATCTAGTATAATCCAACCAACTTTTTCGTTTGATAAAATAATAGCTCTTCCTTGTGAGTACAAGTACTCAACAGGCCCCGAATCGCAATACGACACTTCTTATACTGCATTTCGATAGGTACGCTTGCCTATTCGGGATTCTAGTTTGGTTGTAATTTAACTTCTAGAAAATCATCATCAGAGGCATCGCCAAGTAGAGTTCCAGGTAGGATACCGAGTTTTCTTGAAGATACGGCCGATGCACGGAGTCTCGCGGGTTCGCGGGCAGAAGAAGCTCAGTCCAAGATATATGGGGCCCTATAGGATCCTGGAGCGGATCGTCCCCTTAGCCTATAGACTGGAGCTACCGCCGGAGTTAGCGGGATTACATAACGTCTTCCACGTCTCCTCACTTTGGAGGGCTCTGCTACGCCATGAGCAGCTGATTTCCTCAGCAGATGGCCCGGTGGCCTCGGATTGGTCAGTCAACTTGGAGCCTATCAGGATTGACGACACAATAGTGCGGGTCTTGCGACGAAAGAAGGTCCCGTTAGTCAAGGTTCTGTGGAACAATCATGGGCAGGAGGAGCATACATGGGAGCCACAGGACTTGATGCGGCAAAAATACCCGGAACTTTTTCGTCAGGTATACCTCACAACCCCTCTGGATAATTAATTTGCCTTCCTATTTTAAACCAATGGAACTGAAATTTCAAGATTAGGGGCTAATCTTTTGTTTATTGGGTGTATATACCTAGTTAAGTGGTCGAATTAATCTTAGATTTGAAACCGCACAAAGCAAACATAACATAGAGAAGTAATCTTTCAGTTCTCATGGGATGTTACAAGCTTATTTTTCCCGATTAGAGTCCTGTAGGCTTAACCTTGATTTCGGGGACGAAATCTTTGTTTTGTTTATTGGGATTTGTAACATCCCATTTTCGACTAGACCCCTAGGAGTCGGTTGGTTGTGGTAGAACCCTAGGGAGCCCAAAAGTTGAAATAAATCAACCAAGATTTCGGGTCACGGGTTGGTCACGCCCGTGACCGACCCGTCATGCTCGTGACCTAGGGCGTGACTCATTCGACGATCGTCGATCTCCGGGAGATGATCGTCGGGCGCAGCATTTTCAATCCAGCCCTGTCACGCCCGTGACCCAGGTGTCACGCCCGTGACCTGGGGCGTGACTCCTTCGACGATCGTCGATCCCAATTCGACGATCGTCAACCCAGAATTGGCCACACGGGCATGTCACGCCCGTGACCAACAATGTCACGCCCGTGACATAGGGCGTGACCACGTTCGACGATCGTCGATTTCAGTTCGACGGTCGTCGGCCCAGAATTAGTCACCAGGCATGTCACGCCCGTAACCCGCAATTTCACGCCCGTGACATAGGGTGTGACCACGCTCGACGATCGTCGATCCCAATTCGATGATTGTCGACCCAGAATTGGCCACACGGGCCAGTCACGCTCGTGACCCGGGTGTCACGCCCGTGACCATCCTTCGACGATCGTCGATCTCAGTTCGACGATCGTCGAACCCAGAATTGGCTAACCGGGCTTGTCACGCCCGTGACCTATGTGTCACGCCCGTGACCAAGGCCGAAACGACATCCAGATTGGAAATTTCGGTAACCGACGTCGTAATAAAATCTGATTATGGGAATGAAAACCAAGAGTATTTATGGGCCGTTTCCTACTTTAATTATTTAAATAATTAAGGAAATGTTGGTTCAATAGGAAATTGCCACCTGACAAACACCTCTTCATCTCCAGCGTTTCAAATGCCTTTGCCATAACCGAAACGTCATTAAGTGAATTATTAATGGCCGCGAACGTTTCATCCTTTCCCCTCCCCACTTGCTGATCTATAAAAGACTCATAAGAGCAAGAGGAAAAGGTTACACTCTCCCTCAAACTGTTTCAGATTTTCCCCCTTGCTGTTGAAGAATTTCCGACGACGCCACCACCACGCAAATGGCTTCCCGACGCTCTGCACGCCTCCAACCCGCGAACAAGGTCCTCCCCGCCCTCTTCTTCTGCGGATAGATCTTAAAAATCGTTAGGAGAGATATCGGGCTAAAAAGAGCCAGATCGGGTGAGCGTATTCGTGATTTTTCCGAAAATTTCATGGTGGCGGGTTCGCCGGAAACCGCCTCTCCGGCGGTCGTGCCGCCGCCCGACGATAGCCCTCACCTCAATAGAGGTGGTGGTGGTGGTGTCCGGCCAGGGAGATGGCTGGATGGCTGGGAAATAGCTTGGAAAAGCTACAGGAAATTAGGTTTTCAGGGCTCTGGTTTCGGGATGTAGAAGAAGATGAACAGTGCCATTTAATTAGATTTTATTTGTGAAGCAATTTCTGAATGATAATATCTATCACTTTAAATAATTTGGTAAAAATATCTAGACGCTCCTACAGGAAAAGTTGTCAACATAGAAAATGTAGCCCTTGAAGTCTAGTTTAATTTAAAATTAATTTCACTCGATTTTGAATCCTGGTTAGACCACAGCACCCTTTTTGGTGAGGTCTATCCAGAGGGCTATTTTGACCTTAGAAAAATTCCCCACTCCAATCCAGTCATCAAAATGACTTGAAATTTGGGGTGTAGCCTAATATTATCTATATTTAGATGCTGTCCAAAATTTAGGATTTTTGGGAAATATTTTTCTATAGTTTTTAGGAAAATTCAATAATCCTAGCCGAATTTAATTAGATGGTTAAATAATTTCCAAACCCTCCCAAATTTTGGTGAGTGGTCCCTTGTTTCACCATAAGGTTCTGTATAATTTTTCATCTCATTTGGAGATGGTTTGGATTAGAAATGATCAACCCTAAGTTTTGCCCTAATAAGGGGTCTTAGGTTAAAAGTGCACTTTTGAGATTTGAGTGGTCAGATCAGCTCAACAGAGGCTGAGATTTTTACCACTAGTTAGTAATATTCTCTAGCACCCTCTCATAGGGTTTGAGGTGGATCGGGGTAAGTTAGCCCTAAGAATCAAGGACAAACCCTAAGGATGGATCTTGGTGGTTTGTGAAGGTCATGTGGTCAAATGACCTTGGATTGAACCGAAATTGAGTGAAGAGAACCATAGGGCCAATATAGTTCTCTGGATGAAATCTTAGTAGATTTGGAGACCGTTGGGATACCTAAAAACCTAACCCTAATTTAGGGTGCAAAACTTGTAGAGATAGGAAATGACACCAAATCACATTGAAAAGTGATGAGAATTGGGTAGAGTGAATTATAGGGATGGTACAAGCTCAGAATATTTTTCTATGAATTTTAAGATCATTATTTTGGATACCTTGTTAACGATTTAGTAGCTTGTATGATTTGCTTAGAAAATTTATTATGGAATACACACTTCCTAGAAATTGATGAAATTTAGGCAGAGAACGTTTATTATAATTTTAAATCTCTATGAATTTTTATGGGATTTTCGGAAGTTTAATTCTAAGGCTTGCTTCATTAAATATGTTTTACCTAGAATATTTGATTAAATCTTTAGTGGTGTTTAGCAAGCTGGTAAAATTATGATTCTCTGCACAAAGATCTTTTATATATCATACTACTGACTAGTAATTTTTATATAATTTTCCGATGAATAATTTCAGTACTTCCTTCTTTACGTAGAATTAACGTGTTTATACTGGATAAATTATTTAGAGGCTAAATACTTTTTGTAAAATTCTGAAAACTTGTATTTGAGGTTATCTTGATGTTATTTAATGATCATGATTTTTGAGTGGCCATTACTTAGAAGGATCATGTAGTTCATGTTTAAAATGACCCATGGCCCATCCTTTGAGAAAATTAAATAAATATCAGATTAATTAGGAAAATTATAAGTTTCTGGATTTAGACAAATTATGATATGGTAGACCTCCAGTAAATATTATAGGAGATTTGGAAGATAATTTGGTGTACCTCCCCTTGTGTACCTCATATAGCTTAGGATGGTCTGCATATAGTAAAACCACGGAATTCTGATAATTGAAGGTTGGTAGGGTAAGTTAAGATTGAGTTCATCATTGGAAGTCAAGACAAGTAGGGTGTGAGACTGGTCAAGGATAAGGGAGTATGGGAACGACAAAAAATCGTCCATCCCGGGAAGAAGAGGAAGAGTCTTAATACTCTAGGGTTAGAACTAAAGTAACTAAAAGAGGATCGGGTTAAGGGAGATCAACCAATAATAATAAGTGCATTGCGAAAGGGAACTTCGGGCCGTAATGCCGCCGTCTTGGTTCCATGTGCCCCTTGAGAGCCCTTCACGGGGTATACCGGGGGCAGTCCTGGGCTAACGTAAACCATAGGAATAATGAATTAAAAGAGCAACTAGTATAACTAGGGTTGCACATTTACACTCCCCGATAGCTAGGAAAGTAAAATTATAGGATTGGTTGCCATTCAGACAGTAGTTCTGAAGGTAGATGCACGGACGGACTGTCTGGGGGGCCGAGGGCTCGAGGGTTGGAGTACAGAATAAAGGTGGTGGGTCTTCGGTATCTGATTATCATTCTCACCGACATCGGTACGCTGACTCGGCGGTGTGGGAAACTTAGCCAAAGAAAGTCTGGTGGGTACAGCCAGCAGTAGTACGCAGATACTCTCGGTTGTATTCTTCTAGGGGAGTACGTAAGGGCTAGGCCTGGTAGTGTGGATGTCCGCCTAGGAGTGGGGGGCCCGACCCACTGTCTCCGTTTGCCACTACGGAGGTTCCTGGGAGTGAAGCTAGCTGCCCGAACAGGGGGAACTAAAGGTCTGTGCGCATAGAGTCGTGTGCGTGAGTTGCACTTGCATGAATCATGGCATAGCATATCACTACACTCATAATTGCATACAACCGACACCCCGACGTATAAATCGGTATGGGACTTTTTATACGATGAGAGCCTTGCAGAAGACCCCTTAACTTATAAGTTTGTATGGGCATTCATATAAGTTAAGGTTACATGCTTATTTACTTGCTTGTTTACTTACTGTTCTCTAGCTGTCTTTTTATACAAATTGCTACTTATTAACTGCTCTCCTTATTACTTACTGCCGTAGGATTGTTAGACCTAATTCATTCTAAATAACTATTAGATTAGTTTCCCTGTCACCTGCTTGATTATTCTCCACTTTTGTAGCTTCCCTTTCCTCCTCTCCTCCCGGTGCTTAGGAGCCGTGGTGGGAGGGGTAGGGGATGATAGTGCTTAGTCTTTATGACTAATGGTTTTCGAACCACAACATTACAGGAGCTCCGGATGGGAGACAGGGACCAGCACCAGCGGAGTACGGTGCGCATGGAGGTGGAACAGTCTAGCACCGGTGCGCCTGCGACCAGCTCTGTGAGTGATTAGTAGTTTCTTAGCTTCCGCGATGAGTGACTTGTAGTGAGGACTCTGATGTACTGGGCTCGAGCCCATTTATCTATTTTCCTATTATTATCTATTGATGGACTGGATGTGATTTCACTTTTATTTACATGTTTCTGTGGACTTGATTACATTTTTGTATAAATGCTTCTCTCTCTTGTGATCGAAAAGGGCCGGCAGAATTGGCGTTTTGTAGTGGTTGCCTTCCCGTGAGTCGGTGCCACCGCAAAGCGACAATTCTAGGCTAAGACCCCGGTGGTTGAAAAAAAAAGGGGGGTCTTACAGGTTGTTCTCTGTAGACCCAAAAATTATGTCATCCACATAGATTTGGACTAAGATTATCTTGCCTTTAGACTCCCTAAGGAATAGAGTCTTGTCTATTTTGCCTCCTGAGAATTTGTTCTCAATAAGGAAAGTAGACAGGGTGTCATACCAAGCCCTTGGGGCTTGCTTTAACCCATATAAAGCTTTCCTAAGTCTAAAAACATAATCAGGTTTAAGAGAGTCTACAAAACCTGATGGTTGTTCCACATAGACTTCTTCTTTTAGATCTCCATTCAGAAATGCTGATTTCACATCCATTTGGTATACCTTGAATCCTTGGTATGCAGCATAGGCAAGAAACATCCTGATTGCCTCCAGTCTTGCTACTGGGGCAAATGTCTGATCAAAATCTATTCCCTCTTCCTGCCTATATCCTTTAGCAACCAGTCTTGCTTTGTTCTTTACAATTACTCCACTCTCATCCAACTTGTTCCTAAATATCCACTTTGTTCGAATGATGTTGTGATCTTTTGTTTTTGGAACAAGCTCCCAGACTTTGCACCTTCTAAATTGATTAATCTCCTCTTGCATAACATTAATCCAATATTGGTCTTGGATGGCGTCTTCAAATTTCTTAGGCTCCATTTGAGATAGGAAACTTGAGTGCAGGACTGTGCTCAGATTTCTGCTTCTAGTCTGCACTCCTTGACTTGGATCACCTATTATTTGATTAGCTGGATGATCTTTTAGATATCTTATGGCTGGAGGTAGATTTCCTTCAGGTTGAACATCTCCAGCTCCTTCATCATGCTGTACTTCTTGGTTATCATCAGCTTCTATAGAGTTCTGTACTCCCCCTGGACAGTAGCCTTCATTTTCCATTGCTTCATCTGCATTTGATGCTTCTGCAATGGAAAGCTTGTCCATCCTTTTTCTTATACCTGTTGGATTGTATGAACTACAAGGCAACTCACAGTTGATTAATCTTGATTCATCAAACACAACATGTACAGATTCTTCTACAACTTGAGTAGTCAAGTTGAAGACTCTATAGGCCTTACTATTTATGTTGTACCCAACAAATATCCCATCTTGGGATTTGGCAGAAAACTTAGTAAGATATGACTTGCCATTGTTAAGTATATAGCACTTACAACCAAAGATCCTAAAGTAGGATAGATTTGGTTTTCTACCTTTCATAATTTCATAGGGAGTCTTTTTGTGGCACTTGGTGATAGAAGCCCTATTGATCACATGACATGCAGTGTTTACTGCCTCAGCCTAGAAATATTCTGGAAGAGAGGTGTCACTCAATAAAGTTCTACCAGCTTCAATCAATGTCCTATTCTTTCTTTCAACAATACCATTTTGCTGAGGTGTTCTAGGTGAGGAGAACTCTTGGAAAATCCCAAAGTCTTCACATAATTTTGTCATACTTTCAGATTGAAATTCAGTGCCATGGTCACTTCTGATTTTGACCACTGTACTGTTTAGTTCATTATGAATTTGTTTCACAAAACTAAGTAAGACACTTGGGGTTTCTGATTTTTGTCTCAGAAAGAACACCCATGTATATCTAGAATAGTCATTTACAACCACAAAAGTGTAGACCTTCCTACCTAGACTATGAACTGGTATAGGACCAAAAAGATCCATATGTAAGAGGTATAATCACCTCACAGAATCCTTGTTTTAAAGACTATGAAAGGAGGATTTTGTCTGCTTGCCCTTTTGACAAGCTGAAAATATCCCTTCCTTTATACGCTTAACTTGAGGACCATTCCTCACTAACTCTTTGCTGAAGAGTTGGCCAATTGTCTTGTAGTTAAGATGAGCCAACCTCTTGTGCCACTTGACACAATGAGATGCATTATCATCAGCTACAAGACAGATGGGAGAAGCCTTGTTCTCACATACAAAATTAAGACAATAAGCATTTCTCTTTCTATACCCAGTCAATATGATCTTTTGATCACTTGACCTTTTGATATGACATCCATCCTTAACAAATGAAATGTCATATCCAAGATCACTCAGCTGACTTATGCTAATCAGATTATGTTTCAAACCTTTTACATAAGGCACTTGGGTGATGGTAATTTGGTTTGAAGAAATGTTACCAAACCCTTTGATGATTCCTCTTTCAGATCCACCAAAGATTTCTTTAGGTCCATCTTTAATAGATGTGTACTCCTTCAGCAGCCCCTTTATTCCAGTCATGTGCCTAGAACATCCACTGTCCAAGTACCATAAAGGGGCATGACAACTTGGACTTTCCTGCAATACAGAATTACTTTCCCTTAGAGCCCAAGAATGTCTTGGGTCCTTTGTTCCAGTTAGCTCCATTCATATCAAATCTTTTAGCAATTCCATTAACAGGTAGATTGGTGTTCTTCCTGACACTTGTGTTATACCAACAGTCCATGGCAAAATTCCCTTCTTTGCGACAACACCAACAATCATATTTGTTGTACCTAGTTCTAGGTACAATCTTAGCAGTTTTGTAGTCTGGAAAATTCCTGACTTGTGTTGGTGCTGCTGCAGCCATACCCATTGGTTTCCTTGGAAGATGGGATTTATTGCCATGGACTGACTTATTGGCTTTAACAGCTTTGTCACTTAGAACCTCAATCTTCTTATGACCATGAATGTGTTCATGATCATATTTGTTAGAAGGCAAGTGCACCTTTCTAAACATAACAGGGACTGAAAGGTTTAGAGGCTGGACATGAGCTTTGCCTTCTCTTGAATTGGGCAGCCCTGGGGTTACCTTTGAAGCCTAATCCTGCCTTACCCTTTTGAGCCACAAACTCATCTATTAAAGGAAAGACAGATTTTGGCTTAGAGTAACTAGCCACTAAATATTTCTCTATTCTTAGTCTGGCCTCCAGACTCTTAATTTGATCATTGTTATATTTGATTTTGCCCATCTGAATAAAGGTTATATTTTCAGTTTGGCAGTCTCATTTAACTTTTGATCCATTACTTTTTCAAACTCAGTTGCAGCCACCTTAAGATCAGCAATTTCCTGAGCCTGAGTTTTGACTAGGTTCTTGCTTTTCTTAAGAGCCTGCAATAAGTCCCTATAAACATCCATCAAGTGATGAATATCACCTTCAGATTCAGATCCATTCACATCACTTGATGTAGATGAATCTGACTCTGTACCATTACTAAAATCAGAAGAACTAGGAACCTTTTGTACCTTACTAGGACCAGGCTGATCCTGGCATTGGTTATCTTCTAACTCAGCCATCAGACCCATGCATTCCTTGTCTTCTTGATCATGAATGGAATCCATCAGTTGCAGAAATTCCTCTTCTTCATTGGCTGCATACAATCCTATGTATGCTTCTGCTTCAGATTCTGACTCTGATGATGACTGATCTGAAAGACTCTTATCCTTCTTTGCAACAAAAGATTTCTCCTTCTTACCCTTGGGTTGAGTCCTTTTTCTGTCTACTGACTCCTTTCTCTTTTCTGGACATTCAGCTACCATATGTCCAGTCTTATTACAGCAATAACAAACAATCTTAGAAGTTATGGCTTTGCTGGGCTTAGTTCTGTTTCTCTCATTTCTTGAGGATTTTCTCTTCTGATAGTACTCATCTACTGGCTGTGATGTGGAGGGCCTGGACTTCCACTGCTTCTTTTTCAAGAACTTTTGAAACTATCTTGTAAAGGCAGCAAAGTCAGTATCTGAGTCACTGCTCCCTGATTTCTAACTATCTGAATTTTATGTTATTTCTTCTGTAGCTTCCTTTAGAGGAGATGAAGACATCCTCCCTTTCTTTCTAGTGGCTTCAACTTTGAAAGCCACAGATCTATGCTCACCTTTTGTACTTCTCTCTTCCTCCTTCCTAGCCATCAATTGCATTTCATATGAAAGCAATTTTCCAAACAAGGTTGGAGGAGAAATATCAGCTAACTTGGCCACTTCTCTAATGGCACATATTTTGGTATCCCAATCCTTTGTTAAAGATCTGAGAAACTTGTCATTCAGCTCATATGTACTGAAGAATCTTCCATAGGACATTAGTTCATTCACAATCCTATAGAATTTCTTATAATACTCAGTTATGCTATCAGACTTTCCTTGTCTGAAGCTCTCATATTCTTGGTTGAGCATTGATTTTCATTCTTGTCTTACTTCTTCAGATCCTTCCATATAGACAATCAAGGTGTCCCACATCTCTTTGGAGGTCTTGCAATGTATCAGATTTTGGAAGGTGGAATCATCTATTGCACTTACTATGATGTTTTGAGCTCTCTTTTCCATAGTGGCTAAGATGATTTCCTCCTTTGTCATTTCTAAAAAATCCTTAGGAGTTTTCTGATTTGCATCTAATACAGAAATCTTCATTGGAATGTATGGACCTTCTTTCACTGTGATATAAATTCTGGGGTCTGAGGCCTCCATAAACAGCCTAACCCTTTCCTTCCAGATTCCAAAGATTTCTTTTCTGCAGATAGGTAGCTTCATAGATCCCAACTCCTTGTGATTCTCACCTGAACCCATTTTCTTGATTCTTGATTCTGCCTTTAGATCAAACTCAGACTGTTAAGTCTTTCTTTGAGCAACCTCGCTCTGATACCACTTGATAGTTTTACTTTCAAGATTACCTAGACACCTTGAGGGGGGGGGGGTGAATAGGTTCTTATTTTCTTTTCAAACTTAAGACAGAATGATTAAGTAATTAAAGACTATTTTCTATGAGTTCTGCAGCTACTTTAGCAATCACAATCACACAATCTAGAGCTACACATCACCGATTGCAACAAGTATTTATAGTGGTTCCCCAAGATCTGGGTACATCCACATTCCCCCTTCGCCTATCTAGCAGAATGCTAGATTCAGCCAAACTCCCTTCTTTATCTCAGATCCTCAGATCCTACAGCTCAGAATCCAAAATGGATTCCTACAACTCAGAGTGATACCACACTCCTACAGCTCAGGCAATTCAGCCCTACCTCAGTCTTTATTCAAGACCTACAACTCAGAGATTATCTCTCCTACACTCAGGCAATTCTGCCCTACCTCAGTCTTTATTCAAGACCTACAACTCAGAGATTATCTCTCCTACACTCAGCCTTTATAAATTAGGCTTACAACTCAGATCTATTAAAAGATCCTACAGGATTTGAGTAAAAATTTTTTTATCCTGCTCCTGGTGAGAGAGGAGGAACAAGACAGTGTTCTTGATCAGCTTCTTGATAAACCAGATGGATAAAATCAACTGGAACTTAGCTTTCCTCAAAGCTTCTTGAATCTGAACTTTGTTGAGTTGATCTTCTTTGAAATAAACTGATCAGCAGCTTTCTCCTTAGATTTCAGCATTTGAATCTAAATCTTCTTGACAGATAAGTTCAGAATCTGTTTCTTTTAAAATCTGAGACAGCTTTCTTCTTGCCTTCTTTTGACTGGATCTCTCTCTATCCAAGTCCCTTGAAGATACTTCAGAATTCTTGACTGAATTCTACTTTGACCGATTCTGATAGTTCAATCAGAATATCTTCTTAGATCTGGAAAGTTCTTCTCCTTATTGTTACTTGTTATTCAGTGTTCAGTTTTCAGTGTTTTTATTTCAAACACTATCCGTCTATTTATAGCCTTCATTCCTGGTAACTGGGTGGTCCGGTTCCTAACAAAATTCTGTCTGTGTCAATCACGTCAGTTAACCTGTAGAGACCCACAGCTGTCAATTCTTCAAACTGCCAAGGAGTTTTTGTTTCTGCCAGAAAGTGTCGAGACAAACTGTCAATATGTGTCGAGACAATTGTTAAAATGTGTCGATACAATTTGATTAAGTGTCGACACAATCCTTTGTGATGTCGACACATTTGTCTTGATGTCGACATAGCTTCTTGACATAACTCTTTGAGAATGTGTAGACACAGATAGTTGTATGTCGACACAATTACTTTAGCCACAGACTTATTGTTGATTCTGCTAAGTGTCGACTCAGTCTCTAAGTGTCGACTTAGCTGTTGTTGACTTCTGCCTCTGTGTGTCGACACAGGCTCCTGGTGTCGACACAGTTGATGTCGACTATAATCTTGAGTGTGTTGACACTGCCTCCCGGTGTCGACACAGTTGATGTCGACTCATTTTCTCTATGTCGACACAGCCTTCTTCAAGTGTTGACATAATCTTCCTGAAGTGTCGACACATCTTCTTCTGGTGTCGACACATGGACTTAAATTTCTCATACTTTTAACCTGCACATATTCAACTTAAACAACATCAAATACACCTTGATGTATATCATTATGCTAAGTTAGGCTTCTTCAAATCAGATACACATTTTCCAATATACCCAATAGTATAAGTGAAGTAAAAGTATAGTACAAGTGAGTAAAGAACTGAAATAAGAGCAGAAAAGTAAAGATAAACTACCACTACTCTACCATCACAAATCGTACATTAACTTATAAAAATGCTCAAACAATTTATAAGTTAAGGTTTCCAGGAATTTTAACTTATCATATAAAAGAGCCCATACTAATTTATATGATAAGGATCTATAAAGCGTATGCCCTAATATGAATGAATGTTATGATGTAAATTATGCAACAGACAGGTGCAACTCACACACAACGACTCTGTGATCACAGACCTTTAGTTCCCACTTTTTGAGAGCTTGCATCACTCTCAAGCACTACTGTTGTAGCTACGGCAGCAGCAGAGCGGGCGTCTTTGCTTTCTAGGTGGGTATACACACTACCAGGCCTAGACCTCTCTCATACGCCTCTATACACGTCCTTGGTGCACTCTAGAGTCTCTGCGTACGTACTTTGCTGACTACCCATCAATCTTATTGGGCCAGGTGCGCATTATCGGGGATCGTCCTTGAAAGACCACCTAGTGTCAACTACCTTCACCTATGGGGGGGGGAATAGGTGTCTTTGCAGCGTGTTAGCGGAATTGAAATTATACCTGCACAAGAAAATAAAACAACAAAGCACACAAAAAAATACACAAGCAATTTATAGTGGTTCCCCGATTTGGGTACGTCCACTTTCCCCCTTCGACCTATCTCCCAACCAGGGACGACTCGGTCACTTCACCAACAGGATTGAAATCCAATCCTTGCACTAACAGAAGGAACCCTTCCACACGTAGGAGTCAACACTCCCACAACACGGGTTGCACCCAACCCTACAACTAGAGACCAATCGGTCCTTTACAATGAAAGAGAAAATAGCTTGTAAGAAATACAAACAACGTAAGGAGAATAGGGTGTCCCTCTTCGTTCGACGACGTGTTCTTGAAGTCAACGAAGAGTCCACAACCCTAGATCTCACTTGGAGAGGTTCTCCCCGAGACCGGTGGCGTCAAGAGGCGGCAAGGCTCTCGGTGTTTGCGGCGGCAACTGAACACAGCAGCAAAGCACTGGAGATCCAATCTTCTTAGCGAAGTCGGCAAGGTCTACCAACGGTCACACGAGGATCGATCGTCTCGATCGATTCGGACGGGGAAAAATTTCCCTATCTCAAATCAAGAGACAAAGGATCTCTGGATAGACACGTGAGACGCTGTGCGGGACTTGGCTTCTATCACCGAGGATCTGGAGGAGATCGAGATCAGCTTCGGTGATCGGTTGCGGCGACGGAGGCGGAGCAAGATCGCGAGATTAGGGTTTCGTCGGCCGCCTTCTTTCGTATGTCTTCTGTCTATCTTACTGTACACAAATACCAGAGTATTTATACACTAGGTCAAGAGATGACCGTTTTGGGCCCCACCAGCAGAAAGACCGAAGTCCGGTTCAAAATCCCGCAGATAACGTGGACCGGTCCAAACAGACTTGGAAAAATGCCCAAGTCAAATTCGGCGAGAATCGTGAGTGATTCTCGACGAATCAGCGAGAATCACTTACGATTCTCGCCGAATTCTACTTAGAGAATTCTGGTTACACAGGTTATAGAGGCCGGGGAGAATCGGTTGGAATCACCTTGGATTCTCGCCGACTCGTCGAGAATGCAAAGTCATTCTCGACGAATCGGTGAGAATCACATGGTGATTCTCGACGATTCTGCCTTAGATGATTTTTCTGACTGCGTCGAGACAGCCGGCCCAACCCGGCAAGAATCAACTAGTGATTCTCGTCGACTCGTCGAGAATCACTAGTGATTCTCGACGAATCGGCGAGAATCACTTAGTGATTCTCGACGAATTATACTTAGACGAATTCTCGTCTTTCCACCCGTGAGCTGGTCTTTGGCCCACCCTTGCTTCTTGTCTGCTCTTGCTTTATCATAGCCCTGTACTTGAAATTAAGTACACCCCAATAGAGAGAGTACACGTAGGCCAACACACTGATCTGCTCAACGAGGGATTACGTTGTACAGACCCGTGTATATAGACCCACTGCACCCTGACATTAGTGTGTACTTAGCATGGAATAACTGCAAGCACCACTAGAAATATTTCATCAAATACATTGTCTATTTACCTTAGCTTGTTCAGGGGCTTCTTCAAATCAGGTGCATTGTGGATACAATACCCAACAATCTCCCCCTATTTGAAGAAGCCTAAACCCTACTAGCTAAGGTGAATAGAGCATATAGGAATGAAACTCATAAACTTAAAATTGAGTTGAGAGAGATATTCATTACCAATTACTTGAGAGCAAAACTTGGAGCCACCTTAACCTTAGCCGAGAGGGTAATCTCCCCCTTTTCGGCTTCTGCAAATCGGGGTCTGGTGCATATGACCCCATGCTCCCCCTCAGTTCTTGCACCTATGCTTACACTTGAGTGCCTGACAGATGCTCCCCCTAGATGCAGGAGCCATGAGCTTCTGTGGTCTTCATTCCTCATAGTTTAGCATCCCCAATTCAGTTTTGAAAAGACTGAACTTGGCCTCGTCCAAAGGCTTTGTGAAGATGTCTGCAATCTGCTTGTCAGTGGGAACATAACAGAGAGAGATGTCCTTGTTCTCCACGTGCTCCCGAATGAAGTGGTAACGCACTTCAATATGCTTCATTTTGCTGTGCGAGACCGGATTGTTGGCAATAGCAATTACACTGGAGGAGTCGCAGTACATCGGTACTTCCTTGAACTGGAGGTCATAATCGGCTAACTGGTTTCTTATCCATAGGAGTTGTGCGCAACAGCTGCCAGTCGAGATGTACTCAGACTCTGCAGTGGAGGTTGCTACACAATTCTGCTTCTTGCTGTTCCATGAAATAAGCCTTCTTCCGAGGAATTGACACGTCCCGGAGGTGCTTTTCCTGTCATCCCTACTCCCTGCAAAATCAG
Organism: Platanthera zijinensis; assembly: GCA_039513925.1. Lineage (NCBI taxonomy): Eukaryota > Viridiplantae > Streptophyta > Magnoliopsida > Asparagales > Orchidaceae > Platanthera > Platanthera zijinensis. The sequence continues at coordinate 56,290,855 of CM077094.1, read as the reverse complement.
CATCTGAAAACCCTATTAGCTCGACATCATTGCTTCTTGGGTACCATAGGCCAAGATTAGGGGTACCTTTAAGGTATCTGAGAATTCGCTTTGCAGCGACATAATGAGATTCCTTAGTGTTCACCTGATATCTGGCACATACACATGTGGAGAACATGATATCCGGTCTACTCGCAGTAAGATAAAGCAGGGATCCAATGATGCTTCTGTATTTGGTTTCATCAAAAGGTTTCCCTTTCTCATCCTTATCCAGAGACATGCTGGATCCCATTGGAGTCCTCATAGAGGTTGCATTCTCCATTCCGAATTTCTTGAGAGTTCATTTGTGAACTTCGTCTTAGAAATGAAGATTCCTTCATCAGACTGTTTCACTTGAAGTCCCAAGAAATACTTCAGCTCTCCCATACTGCTCATTTCAAACTTTCCTTGCATAAGTTTGGAAAACTTTTTGCATAGATTGTTGTCTGTTGAGCCGAATATAATGTCATCAACATAGATTTGCACCAGCAAAATCTTGCTGTTGACTTCCCTGAGAAACAATATCTTATCTATTTTTCCTCTAGAGAACTTGTTCTCAAGAAGAAAACTAGACAATGTCTCATACCAAGCTCGAGGAGCTTGTTTTAGGCCATATAGCGCTTTATTAAGAAAATATACATGATTAGGATAAGTAGGATTGACAAAACCTGGAGGTTGAGCAACGTATACTTCCTCTTTCAAATCTCCATTCAAGAAAGCCGATTTCACGTCCATCTGATAGACTGTGAATCCTTTGTGAGAGGCATAGGCTAGGAATAGCCGGATTGCCTCGAGCCGAGCAACTGGTGCAAACGTCTGGTCAAAGTCAATCCCCTCCTCCTGTCTGTATCCTTGAGCCACCAGTCTGGCTTTGTTCTTGATGATGACTCCATGTTCATCCAACTTGTTTCTGAATATCCACTTGGTGCCAATCACATTTTGCGTCTTTGGTCTGGGAACCAGCGTCCAGACTTCGCATCTTTCGAATTGATGCAGCTCCTCTTGCATGGCCAAAATCCACGATGCGTCTTTGTTCGCTTCGTCGAACTTCTTTGGATCCACCTGCGACAGAAAGCTAAGATGCAAGATCTCGTTAAGAGTACCTCGGCGAGTTCTGACACTGTCTTGGGGATCTCCAATGATTTGATTTATGGGATGATCCCTCACGTGTCTGAACTCTAGAATTCTTGCATCAGGAGCTTCAACTATTTCTTGGGCATCTCCTTCTTCTAAAGGATTTGCCTCATTTTGAGCTTCAACTTCTCCGATCGGCGTAGATGTGGAGACTTTGACATACTTTGGAGTTGCATCTTTCTCGGAATCATCCAGTTGAAGATTTTCGAGTCTGGCACCTGCAGCTTCAGGAAGACAACTAGAAGTCTTGTAGTTAAGCAAGCTTCCTTCATCAAATACAACATTTATTGATTCCTCTACCACTAGAGTTTTCTTGTTGAAAACTCTGTAAGCCCGGCTATGGCTACTATAGCCCATGAATATGCCTTCGAAGCATTTTTCACCAAACTTAGTACGCGGGTACTTCCCATTATTCAGTACATAACATTTGCAGCCAAAAATCCTCAGATAGGACATGGTTGGTTTCTTTCCTTTCAGTAGCTCATAAGGAGTCATATGATGGCTCTTGTTGATCAATGCCCTGTTTTGTACATGACAGGCCGTGTTGACAGCCTCGGCCCAGAAGTATTCTGGGAGAGAAGCGTCATTCAACATTGTCGTGCATGCTTCAATGAGTGTTCTATTCCTCCTCTCTGCCACTCCATTCTGTTGAGGAGTGCGAGGGGAGGAGAACTCATGAAAGATACCAAGCTCTTCACAGAACTCTGTCATATCCCCAGACTCAAACTCTGTTCCGTGGTCACTTCTGATTTTGACCACTGAGCAGTTAAGTTCGTTCTGTATCTGCTTGACAAAACTGTTGAAGATGTCAAACGTATCAGACTTGCGTTTTAAAAAGAACACCCACGTAAACCGAGAGTGATCATCTACAATCACTAGCGTATACGAATACCCCCCTAAGCTATGAACTTGCATTGGACCAACCAAGTCCATGTGCAGAAGATATAGACATCTGGAGGAATCTTTGTCTGGGATGCCCTTAAAGGTAGCTCGAGTCTGCTTGCCCATTTGACAGGCAGGACATGGACTATCTTTGATGCACTTAATAAGGGGAGCATCCCTTACTAAGTCTTTGGAAAACAGCATATTAATCGTCTTGTAATTAATGTGTGCCAATCTCTTGTGCCATTGTTCACAAAGAGATGCACTGCATTTAGCAACAAGGCATACTGGGGTAGAAGAATCTAAACTAAGAAAGTCTAAACAGAAAATATTTCTGCTCCTAATGCCTGTTAATACGGTCTCCGAAGAGTCACATGATATTATCAGGCATTTATCCTTGCAGAACTTAACGTCATACCCTTTATCACATAACTGGCTTACGCTGATCAGGTTGTGATTTAACCCTTCAACATACGCTACGTTAGTGATAGAGAGTATACCGTTGGAAATCGTACCGTAACCTCTGGTGACTCCCCGATCAGATCCCCCAAATATGACTTTGGGTCCATCCTCGACTGGAGAGTACTCCCTCAGCAGGCTTCTTGTCCCGGTCATGTGACGGGAGCATCCACTGTCCAAATACCAAATAGGAGTTTTGTTGGCCTTTGGACATCCCTGCAAAACAGAATTAATTTGCCTTAGGAACCCAATCAAACTTGGGTCATAGATTCCTTGTTAGCATACTCCCCCTCGATTGGTTAACTCTACGAGTGGTCGGCCTCGCATTGCTAACATAAGGAGTCTCGTTATACCTTGGATTAAACCAACAATCCACGGCAAAGTGACCAATTTTGCCACAGCACCAGCAGTCAAACCTGTTATACTTCCTCTTGGGCGCCTGCTTTACCCTTGAAACGTGGGGTTCAGCTGGGGCCGAAGACCTGGAGGTGGAGGCAACATGATGACCACAGTCACATGACTTCTTCACCTCTTGGCTTTTCAGTGTAACATGCTTGGCCTTAGGTGCCAGCTTCCTATTATGGCCGCTAGAGAATTGACCATAATTTCCTAAATGGATTTCCTCATAAGGTGCCTTGAAGACACTCTCACTGAAGTTACGGGGAAAGGTCCACCCATCATATCGGCTCTTCGGCTTTGCAACCGAGGGCCTGAAGTGATGCCCATATGTTGACTCAAAGTCATGTTGGTTACAGGGAAAGCTAGGCTTTCTGAACTCAACAGGACTGAGTGGGGCCTTTCCTTTCTCATCAGCAGAGGCTTTCTTAGCAGCCTTATTCTTTCTCCTGTTCCTGTTTCTCCTGGACGAGGAGCTAGATACCCCTACGTGCCCCAAGCCAGCCCCTTTGGCTTGAGCAGAGAAGGTATCAACTAATGGAAGAACAGTTTTTGGCATAGAGAAGCTCTTGACGATCTTCCTTTCTACCGCAAGTAGTTCTTCCAACTTGTCGACTTCCTCCTGCTTAAGATCAAGGAGCTTAAGAGACTCTGAATGCTTTGAAGTCAGGTCCAAGTGTTCCTGTCGGAGGGAGATCAAACTGGTGATCTCTTCCCTCAGGGATACACTCTCACCTTTAAGGAATTTAACTTCCTTTTTCTCCGCCTTCAGTTTCTTTCGACATTTCAGGAATGTATTGAGCAAAAGCTCATACTTATCTAGGAGCTCAGCTTCAAGGGCAGAGGGGCTATCCTCAGCATCATCATCCTGAGATTCAGGATCAGAGTCAGAGTCGGAGAGAGGGGTGTGAGCTTTTACCTTCCCAGTAAATGGGGGGCATTCTCCTTCTGAGTCAGAGCGACCCATTAGCCCAAAGTAGGCTTCCTCATCATCACTGGTGTCTGACGTGTCAGATTCACTCAGCGTCTTTGGCTTCTTTGCGATGTAACTCCTCTCCTTCTTCTTGTCTTTTGAGGACCTGTGCTCCTCTCCCTTTCCCTTTTCCCTCTTGCCTTGATGGCAGTCGGCCACGACGTGTCCTGGCTTGTTGCAACCAAAGCATATAATGTCAGAAGAGCGGTGTTTGTTTGGTTTGGAATCATACCTGTCAGAGGAATAGTTCTTCTTCTGATGTTTGAGGAGGAGCCGTTTCTCTTTCTCTGATTCCTCAGCTTGAGGAACTTCTTGAATTCCCATGTGATAAGGGATAAATCTTCCTCAGATAACTCTGATCCGGAGGAGCTCGGCTCAGAGTCTTCCTCTTCATCCCTCTTCCACGCACGGGAGGAAGCGACACCCTTACCCTTTCTGGATTGAATGGCTTTCAGAGCCACCGTCTTTTCCTTGGCCGCGGCTTTCTCTGCTTCCTCTTCAGCCTTCCTGGTGTTCAACTGCAGCTCATAGGACATGAGCTTCCCGAACAGAATCTGTGGATCAGTTTCCGCAAGTCTGCCAAACTCGCGGATGGCGCAGATCTTTGTGTCTCATTCCTTAGTGAGGGACCTAAGGAACTTATCATTGAGTTCACCGTTAGTGAACACTCTTCCATATCCTTTGAGTGCATTGACGATCTTGAGGAAGTTTTCGAAGGTAACTCCGATCTCCTCCTTTGGCCCTTGTTTGAAGGCCTCATATTTCTCATTGAGGAGGGATCTCCGATCGTCCCTCACTTCATCTGTGCCCTCCATTAGGACAATCAGACAGCTCCAGAGATCCTTGGCTGTCCTACAATTGCTGAAGTTCTGCATCATGGAGTCGTCAACTGCACTTACCAGGATGTTCTGAGCTTTCTTGTCGAGTCTGAATAGCACCATTTCGTCCTTGTCCATTTCTGAAAGTTTCTTGGGTACCTTCTTGGTAGGATCTATGGTGGAGGCCTTAGTGGGAATGTAAGGTCCCTCCTCCACTATCATGAAGAGCCGGGGGTCGACTGCTTCCATGTAGAATCTGATTCTTTCCTTCCAGATAGGAAAGTTCAGTCTGGTGCATACTGGGATCTTGCCGGAGTGCTTGAGTCCGTCCATGGAAGATATCGGTCTTCTTCTTGAGACTGGTGGCAGGATTCTACTCAAGGTGTGAGCCTTTTGAAGAGTAACCTCCCTCTGATACCACTTGAAAGTCCACCTAGTGTCAACTACCTTCACCTATGGGGGGGGGGGAATAGGTGTCTTTGCAGCGTGTTAGCGGAATTGAAATTATACCTGCACAAGAAAATAAAACAACAAAGCACAAAAAAAAATACACAAGCAATTTATAGTGGTTCCCCGATTTGGGTACGTCCACTTTCTCCCTTCGACCTATCTCCCAACCAGGGACGACTCGGTCACTTCACCAACAGGATTGAAATCCAATCCTTGCACTAACGGAAGGAACCCTTCCACACGTAGGAGTCAACACTCCCACAACACGGGTTGCACCCAACCCTACAACTAGAGACCAATCGGTCCTTTACAATGAAAGAGAAAATAGCTTGTAAGAAATACAAACAACGTAAGGAGAATAGGGTGTCCCTCTTCGTTCGACGACGTGTTCTTGAAGTCAACGAAGAGTCCACAACCCTAGATCTCACTTGGAGAGGTTCTCCCCGAGACCAGCGGTGGCGTCAAGCGGCGGCAAGGCTCTCGGTGTTGGCGGCGGCAACTGAACACAGCAACAAAGCACTGGAGATCCAATCTTCTCAGCGAAGTCGGTAAGGTCTACCAACGGTCACACGAGGATCGATCATCTCGATCGATTCGGACGGGGAAAAATTTCCCTATCTCAAATCAAGAGACAAAGGATCTCTGGATAGACACGTGAGACGCTGTGCGGGACTTGGCTTCTATCACCGAGGATCTGGAGGAGATCGAGATCGGCTTCGGTGATCGGCTGCGGCGACGGAGGCGGAGCAAGATCGCGAGATTAGGGTTTCGTCGGCCGTCTTCTTTCGTATGTCTTCTGTCTATCTTACTGTACACAAATACCAGAGTATTTATACACTAGGTCAAGAGATGACCGTTGTGGGCCCCACCAGCAGAAAGACCGAAGTCCGGTTCAAAATCCCGCAGATAACGTGGACCGGTCCAGACAGACTTGGAAAAATGCCCAAGTCAAATTCGGCGAGAATCGTGAGTGATTCTCGACGAATCGGCGAGAATCACTTACGATTCTCGCCGAATTCTACTTAGAGAATTCTGGTTACACAGGTTATAGAGGCCGGGGAGAATCGGTGGGAATCACCTTGGATTCTCGCCGACTCATCGAGAATGCAAAGTCATTCTCGACGAATCGGCGAGAATCACTTGGTGATTCTCGACGATTCTGCCTTAGATGATTTTTCTGACTGCGTCGAGACAGCCGGCCCAACCCGGCAAGAATCAACTAGTGATTCTCGTCGACTCGTCGAGAATCACTAGTGATTCTCGACGAATCGGCGAGAATCACTTAGTGATTCTCGACGAATTATACTTAGACGAATTCTCGTCTTTCCACCCGTGAGCTGGTCTTTGGCCCACCCTTGCTTCTTGTCTGCTCTTGCTTTATCATAGCCCTGTACTTGAAATTAAGTACACCCCAATAGAGAGAGTACACGTAGGCCAACACACTGATCTGCTTAACGAGGGATTACGTTGTACAGACCCGTGTATATTGACCCACTGCACCCTGACATTAGTGTGTACTTAGCATGGAATAACTGCAGGCACCACTAGAAATATTTCATCAAATACATTGTCTATTTACCTTAGCTTGTTCTGGGGCTTCTTCAAATCAGGTGCATTGTGGATACAATACCCAACAGTCCTCCAAACCGTAGTATAAACAACCTATTGGCCCCTCAAACCCTCACATCCGCCTGGTTCACCGTACTGCCATTTGTGTGACGATTGGCCTAGTACCGCATGACCCGCCACTAATTTTATTCACATGCAAGCATTTCATCTCGAGCCTCCAGCTCGCAGGACCAACCTATCCTGATTCCCTCAAACCCTTCACAGGTGAGCCTGCAATACATATCCCTCCAACCCGGCACGGGTGAGTATATAGTCAATAGACTACAAGTCCCTCCGACCCGACACGAGTGAGTATATAGAACAAATACCTCAAACCCTACACGGGCGAGAATAACTATATGATGCCTAACCTATTAGGCTACTCTTGTTTACGGGTTATTATACTTTGTTACTTAAGATTAATCCCAGGACTGCCCTGGGTATACCCGGTGAAGGTCTCTCGGGGGAACTAGGAACTACGATGGACTGATTATAACATCCCATTTCCGGCTAGACCCCTAGGAGTCAGTTGGTCGTGACAGAACCCGAGGAAGCCCGAAAATTGAAATAAATCGACCGAGATTTCGGGTCACGGGTTGGTCACGCCCGTGACCGACCCGTCACGCCCGTGACCTGGGCGTGACTTCTTCGACGATCGTCGATCTCCGTGAGACGATCGTCGAACGTGCTTCCTGGGCATGTCACACCCGTGACAAAGGTATCACGACCGTGACTAAGGGCGTGACTTCTTCGACGATAGTCGATCTCCGTGAGACGATCGTCGACCTTGCAGCCCGGGCATGTCACGCCCGTGACATGAGTGTCACGCCCGTGACCTAGGGCGTGACAAGCCTTCGACGATCGTCGATCTCAATTCGATGATCTTCCACCTCGAAATTTGCTGTTCGGGCCTGTCACGCCCGTGACCTAGGTGTCACGCCCGTGACCTAGGGCGTGACCACCATTCGACGACCGTCGATCTCAAATCGACGAACGTCAACCCATAACTAACCACCCGAGCCTGTCACGCCCGTGACCATCCATCGACGATCGTCGATCTCAGTTCGACGATCGTCGAACCCAGAATTGGCTATTCGGGCCTGTCACGCCCGTGACCTATGTGTCACGCCCGTGACATTGGCCGAAACGACGGTTCAGGCCCGAAATTATTCTAACACGCATGGTAATAAATGCTGGTGTGGGAAGTTACACCAGGAGTAATTTCAGGCCGTTTTCCTTCCTTAATTATTTAAATAAATAAGGAAAATGTTGGTCCAATAGGCAATCACCACCTGGCGAACACCTCCTCGTTTTTCAGCGTTTCAACGGCCCTGCATCATAACCGAAGCATTAAGGGGAGGAGCCTTCATGGCCATTAAGGCTTTACCCATTCATCTTCCCACTTTCTGACTTATAAAAGCCCACTTGAGGCATGAGGAGAAGGTTACACGCTCAAGTAATCGGATCAGATCCTTGTTCTTGCTGTAGGAGAAGTTCAGCAACGCCACCACCGCGCCATGGCACCCCGTCGTTCTTCTCGCCTTCAAACCGCGAACAAGGTCCTCCTCTGCTCCTTCTCTTTCATGGGTAGATCTTAGGATTTCTTAGAAAGGAAGTTCGCGCTCAACGGAGCCGGACTCATCTCTCGTTTTCATGGAAAACCATGAAAAAGATATTTTGAGTTCGCCAGAAACCGCCACCTCCGGCGGCCAAACCACCGCTGACCGATAGTCGTCGCCTCAACGGAGGTGGTGGTGGTGGTGGTGGTGGTGGCTGGCCAGGGAAGTGACCGGACGGCCGACGACGGATCACGGAAATATTACAGGAAAAATGGCTTCCTGTGTTCTGGTTTTCGGGTTCTGTAGAAGATGAACAGTAAAAACGGTTTATAATATATAACTTATGTAAATAATTTTATAAGGAAAAATATACTTGGATTAGTATACTTTGAGGCTGCAAAACGAGGCACTTAGAGGCCGAATTAGGAAAAATGACCATTCACAAAAGTAGTAGCCCTCTGGGTCTACTTTAATTTAAAATTGATTTTATTCAATTTGGGTGAGTGGTTTGACCACAGCACTCATTTTGGTGGGATCAAGAACTAGGCTAACCAGAAATTGAAATTGTTGCCCACGGTTCATAACATGTCCAAATGACCTGAAATTTGGGCTGGAGGTCTATAATATGTATATCGAGAGGCTGTCCAAAAATGAGAATTTTTGGAGAACTTTTGCCTAAAGTTTTTGTAAAATTTTAATAAACATTATAAAATTAATTAGGAGATGAAATTAAGTCCAAACTCCCCCAAATTTTGGGTGGTGGTCCCTGGCATCAATGTTAAGATCTGTACAAAATTTCAACTCGATTGGTCGAGTTTTGAATAGGGAAGTATCAATTCCTAGATAGGTCTTGGTGAGGGGTACTTTGGGGAAAAGTACAATTGAAAATGGAGTGGACAAATCTCCTCAAAAGAGGCTGAAGTTGTGGCCCCTGATTTGTTAAGTCTATGTCTACCCTCTTGGGTAACATGGTGTGGATTAGGGTGGATTTTACCCTAAGAGATCGGCTCAAACCCCGTGTGTGGTAGTTTGAGGTTTGTGAAGGACATAGGAGCAAAAGCTCTTGTATGTCCTTGAAATTTGGAGGAGAGGGGGATGATATGATGAAAACCCTCTGGTTGAAATAGTGAAGGAATTGGAGGTAATTAGGTACCTCGGAAGTTGAGATTTTGGTTTAGGATTAATATGTATTTTAGTTATTTTAAGCACTAAATCTAATCCAAAAATTATGAAACTCAAAAGGAGGGAGTTTTAGGATGTTTTAGACTTATGATAATTTTCCTGGAATTTTATGATTGATAAATATTATACTTTGTGTGTTAAAGGATTATTTGCCCGATTTGTTATTTCAATTATTTGGAGGCTTTAAATTAATTATAATCAGTTAAAATTCTGGATTTAGATCTTGACTAGTAGAACATTGATCCCTGGATTTTCATAGAATTTTATGTTGAGTAAATCTAGTACTTTATTCACAGATGATAGAAAGGGCTTTTATGTTTAAAAATTAATTATGGATAAAATACTTGCTGGAAAATTATGAAACTTGGCCAGTGCTAATTTTAGGCCTTTATATGCATGGAATAAATTATTTATAATTTTTGGAAGAATATTTTCTGTACTTGATTCATAAACAACAGAAGTTAGAGATTATTTCTAAAATAGTTTTCATGCCCTTTTGATGGTAGAAAAATTATGCTACTTAGGATTTAACCTTTTGGGATAACCTACTATTTATCATAAATTTGCTGGACATCTTTCATGAGAACTTAGGGTAGTTCATGTTCAAACCAGTAGCCCTTGGGATTTTCGAGGAATTTAATTAAATGCCAAATAAATTAGGAAAATTTCCATTTTCTGGACTTAGGTCATTTATATCATGGTAAGTCTCCAGTAAATAATTTAGGGCATTTGGATGAGTAATGGATCATTGCATAACCGGTTCGACATGTATCCTAGGTCGGTCTGCATATAGCAATTTGTGAAATGCAATAGGACATGATCTGAGGAAGTCTTTGGAGTTAAACATTTTGTCTGGGTGGAAATGTGGAGGAAATCACAATAGGAAGATATAAAGAGTGGTGAGAAGTGGTGATAGCTAGAGTTAAGAGGTGCTCGGGTTTGGCGAAAGATCGCTTTTCCCGAAGAGTGGAAGGTTTAAAAATCACCCTAGGATAGTCTATCGTAATGTAAGAAGGGAATGGGTTAAGGGAGATCAACCAATAACAATAAGTGCCTTGCGAAAGGGAACTTCGGGCCGTAATGCCGCTGTCTTGGTTCCTAGTGCCCCTTGAGAGCCCTTCACGGGGAATACTGGGGGCAGTCCTGGGCTAACGTAAACTGTAATAACAAACCGACAAGAGTAACTTAGTAACTAGGGTTGCACTCTTCACAACACTGTTGGCACAGGAAGATTGATGGGAGCTTCGGCTCGGTTGATTTGGAAACGGACGGGATGGTCCGGGGAGCTTCGGCTCGGTTGGTTAAGAGACGGACGGGATGGTCCGGGGAGCTTCGGCTCGGTTGGTTTGGAGACGGACGTTTGGTCCGGGGAGCTTCAGCTCGGTTTTGTGTGTTTACGAATAAACTTGCATGTGCATAAGATAGGAAAAGTTAAGGTGGTGGGTTTTACGATATCGGGGAGTTCGATTGCACCGACACCGATATCGTTGACTCGGCGAGGTGGTTAGCACTTCGCCAACAGAAGTCCGATGCGCCAGCCGGCAAGAGTACGCAGGTGTCCGCTTAGTGCACCAAGCGTTGAGGCGTACGATAGGTCAGACCAGTGGTGCTATTACTGGTTTTGAGGTGGGCGAGGCCCAACCCACCGCTTCCGTCTGCCACTACTGAGGTACCCTGGGAGGTAACGGCTCCGAAAGGGGGAACTAAAGGTCTGTGTGCACAGAGTCGGGTGTGTGAGTTGCACTTGCATGTTTCATCATACCCACTAGCATGTCATAGCATAATCGATTCATTTAACCCTGACACCTAAAGTATAAGTGGTATGGGACGCTTATACATTAGGACCTGCAAAACGACCCCTTGGTCTATAAGCTTGTGTGGGCAAGTTTATAAATCAAAGGTTAATTTCAATATATAACAACCATTACTGTTTGATAACCGACACCCCAAGGTATAAGTGGTATGGGACACTTATACGATGAGAGCCTTGCAAAAGATCCCTTTTGCTTATGTGTTCTCGCATAAGTGAAGGTTTAAATTCATATAATTGCTTTTCTTACTGCTAAACCTATTATAACAATCATATTAACTGTTCACCGAATATAACTTGCTAGATTAAGTCCACTGCCACCTGTTTACTTTTAATCTCTACCTTCATGTCCTTCCCTTTCTTCCTCTCCGCTCGGTGCCTAGGAGCCATGGGGGAAGGGTTAGGGGATGATAGGGCTTAGTCTTTATGACTAACGATTTTCGAACCGCATCATTTAGGGGATCGTGGAGCCCAGCATGGAGGAGCAGCCCCAGAGATCGGTGCGCCTAGAGATGGGGCAGTCTAGCTCCGGAGTTCATACGGCCGGGACCGTGAGTCTCGACCTTGAGTAGTTTCTGTTTTCTCTTCTGCATGAGAGACTTGTAGTGAGGACATTTTGTACCGGGCATAAGCCCGTATTTATAGTACTCTGATGATTTCTGTGGACACTCCCTTCGTGGAGATTTTATCTTATTTACATGTGATTTATTATTGTGGACTGCATTGTTCTTACTTCAATAATTGTGCTACTTTTCTGTGATCGAATTGGCCGGCAGAATCGGCGCCTTGTGGTGATGACCCTTCAGGACGTGAAGGTGTCACCGCAAAGCGGCGGTTCTGGGCCTAAGACCCCGTTGGTTGAAAAGAAAAAAAAAGGGGGTCTTACAAGTGGTATCAGAGGAAACATCGATCAGAAGAAAGTAGCAGTCCACAAACCCTGGGTCACCCCCGCGCGAGTTTAGTTTGGGGACAAACTAAGCAGCGGAAGCAGTGGTGTGCCCATATGGTGATCACATATAAATTGTCCACTTCTTTAACAAATGAAATTCTTCTTTGTAGCTTGAGGCAAACCCTGCCCCCAGCAGGGAGATCCTCCGGCTGTAAAGACCTCTTCTTGTAATTGTCTAGTCAATAGGTTAGACTCGACCGCTAGGATACGTGACTAACCTGACAACTTATACTGTGCCCTAGTCCGAAACAGACCTTAAGTATGAATTTGGCTAGGTAAGGAAATGCCTAAAGAGATTAAAGGAGGAGTTTAATAGGTGAATGGATACCTAAGACATAAACTCTGGTGTCCCTAACAAGGATTACCCAATCTAATGGAACTGACCAATAATCCATTAGCAGAATGGTAGAAGACAAGTAGTCTTAACCCTCATACCGGTAATAAGATTACTCGGAGACAACCACTAAGACAAACACCGAGGGTCGGATAGGAATTCAAGTTCGGAAGATACCCATTTGGGATTAGGAACATTTTGACAGGGATAAGGTTGTCATAAATGTGACTCAGAGAGTTTTATGTATGAAGTATATCAACAAGTTTCAGGTTGGAACCCTAAGTTGAAGATTGATGCCCTAGGGATTGTGCACCCAACTGGGACGGAGATAACATGGTAATATAAAAGATGCTTAGCCCAAGATAGGTAGGGGCTTATCTTTTGTTTATTGGGGGCTAAACTTTTGTTTATTGGGCAAATTAGTATTGGCTTGGGTTCCCTCGGACCTAGTTTAGGGAATGTGGCACTTCCGAAGCTTTGCCCCAAGTTATGTCCATGGAGCTAGTCCGGTCATTCAGAGATATGCAGATATCCCTAGTGTCGGAGGATGATCCAGAGCTGTATAGGGAGTATCTGGCATCGATGGTGGCCATAGACGATATTCGGGATCGCATTCGGGACAGACAGAGGACAGATGCGTGGGTAGAGCCGATGTTCCGAGCTTTGGAGGAACCTTTGTCACAGGCATGACACGTGGGTCACGGGCGTGATCGGATGGCAAATTTTGAGTTCGACGATCGTCGTCCTGAGATTGACGATCATTGAAGGGTGATCACGCCCTAGGTCATGGGCGTGACAAGTGGGTCACGGGCGTGATAGGGGCATGATGCAAATTCTATGCTCGACGATCATCTTGCTGAGATCGACGAGCGTCGAAGGGGTCACGCCCCAGGTCATGGGCATGACACATAGGTCACGGGCATGATAGGCCCGGGTTGCAAATTCTGCGCTCGACGATCGTCTCACTGAGATCGATGATCGTCGAAGGGGTCACGCCCTAGGTTACGGGCGTGACGCGTAGGTCACGGGCGTGACAGGTCCTTGTGGAAAATTCTGAGCTCGACGATCGTCTTACTGAGTTCGACGATCGTCGAAGAGGGGTCGCGCCCTAGGTCACGGGCGTGACACGTGGGTCACGGGCGTGACACGTGGGTCACGGGCGTCACAGGGCGATGATGCAAATTATGCGCCCGCCGATCGTCTTCCATAGATCGACGATCGTCGAAGGGGTCACGCCCTAGGTCACGTGCGTGACCAACCTGTGACTCGAAGTCTTTGTCGATGGTCTTCAATTTTTGGGTTTCCTAGGGTTCTGTCACGACAGAGAGACTCCTAGGGGTCTAGCCGGAAATGGGATGTTACAAATCCCAATAAACAAACAAAAATTTCGTCCCCGAAATTGAGGTTAAGCCTACAGGGATTTCTACCAGAATAAAATAAGCTTGTAACATCCCATATGGTTCTTCCTATTGGGTCGAAGAGACTACTTGTTTGATAAACAAAGGCAATCTCCCCAATAAACAAAAGATTAGCCCCTACTTTCCTGTGCATGCCTAGGTTCTCAATTTCCCTTATCTAGTCCTACCGGTTCAATACAAGAAGGTAATTTATTGTATACCAAGAGGTGGTGAGGTATACCTGACTGAACAACTCCGGATATTTTTGCCTCATTAGGTCCTGCGGTTCCCAGGTGTGCTCCTCCTGATCGTGGTTCCTCCACAGAACCTTGACTAAGGGGATCTTCTTGCGGCGCAAGATCCGTACTCCTTTGTCATCGATCCGAACCGGCTCCAAGTGAACAGATGGGTTGGAAGCTACCGGCCCTCCGGGGGTCAAAATCTGCTGCACCGAGCTTAGTATAGCCCTTCTCAGCGAAGAAATGTGGAAGACGTCGTGTAGAGCTGCCAGCTCTGGTGGAAACTCCAGCCTGTAAGCTAGGGCCCCGATCCGCTCCAGGATCCTATAAGGGCCAATATACCTAGGGTTGAGCTTCTTTCTCCGACCGCGCACCCGTGAAACTCTATGCATGGGACGGATCTTCAAAAACACTCGGTCCCCCACCTGAAATTCCACCTGACGATGCCGGGCGTCATAATACTTCGCTTGTGTTCTCTGTGCCTCTAACATCATGTCTCTGATCAGTCTCACCCGAGCCTCGGTGTTTTTAACAAAGTCTGATCCCAATGCCTTCGGATCCTCGTCCTGAATCCAAGAAAGCGGGGTCCTGCATTTCCTTCCATACAAGGCTTCATAAGGCGCCATCCTGATGCTGGACTGGTAGCTGTTGTTATAGGAGAACTCGACCAGGGGTAAGAGCTTCTCCCATGGTACCCCGCGGTCCAAAATACATAGCCTCAAAAGATCTTCCAGCGTCCGATTGGTGAGTTCCGTCTGCCCATCTGTCTGGGGATGGAATGCGGTACTGAAGGTCAATCGCGTGCCTAAGTAAGCCTACACGGATCTCCACTCCCTGGAAGTGAACCGGCCATCCCAATCCGACACGATCGTCTTGGGCACCCCGTGGTATCGAACAAACTGCTCCATAAATCTCCATACTAGTACTCCCACAGAGTCATCCTTCCTGATCGGAATGAATTTGGCCACCTTCGTCAACAGATCGACGATAACCCAAAGCGAGTCGTTTCCCGTCCGTGATCGGGGGAGTCCATGAATAAAATCCATCGCGATGTCCTCAAATTTCCACTCCGGCACCGGGAGTGGCTGTAGCATTCCAGCGGGGTTCCTGCACTCCGCCTTCACCAACTGGCATGCCTCGCAATGAGTCACGAAGTACGTAATGTCCTTTTTCATCCCTGTCCAAAACATCATCTTCTTTAAATCTGCCGTCATCTTGGTGATCCACGGGTGACTAGAATATCTGCTACAATGCGCCTCCGCCATGATGTCCTCCCGAATCCGGCCTCCCGCGGGTATATATACCCTGCCTCTAAAACATAGCAATCCATCTCTAAGTGAATAATCCCCTGTCGAACCCTCCTCCAAGGCTCGGAATATCGGCTCTGCCCATGCATCTGTCCTGTGCCCGTCCCAGATGCGGTCCCGAATATCATCTATGGCAACCATCGATGTTAGATACTCTGTATATAGCTCTGGATAATTCTCGGATACTAGGGATATATGCATATCTCTAAAGGACTGGACTACCTCCATGGACATAACCTGGGGCCTGGCTTCGGAAGTGGCAGCTCTCCAACTCAACGCGTCGGCCACCACGTTTACCTTCTCTGGATGGTAGTGCATCTCATACTGGTAATCTACTTAGAACTCAACCCAGCGTCCTTGCCTGATATTCAGCTCCTTCTGCGTGTCCACGTATTTCAGGTTTTTGTGGTCGGAGTAGATGTCGCAGTGGACTCCATAAAGGTAATGACGCAAGACTTTCATAGCAAAAACGACCGCTCCCATCTCAAGGTCGTGCACCGGGTAGTTCTGCTCGTGCTTCTTCAACTGGCGAGACACATATGCAATCACATGGCCCTTCTGCATCGGTATAGCTCCCATACCCTTGTAGGAAGCGTCAGTAAAGACCTGAAAACCTTCTCTCCCCGAGGGGAGAGTAAGTATGGGGGCCGAAGTGAGTCAATCCTTCAGCTCCTGGAAAGCCGCCTAGCACTGCGGGGTCCAAACGAAAGGTACCTCCTTCTTTGTCAAAGATGTGAGTGGGAGGGCAATTTGAGAGAACCCCTCCACGAACTTCTGGTAATAACCGACAAGTCCTAGGAAACTTCGTACATCGGTGGCTTTCTTCAACTGCAGCCAATCTCGAACTGCCTGAATCTTTGCCGGATCCACTGCCAACTTGGCTTCGCTGATAATATGGCCAAGGAAGCCCACCTCCTTCAACCAGAACTGACATTTGCTGAACTTTGCATATAAGTGATTCTCCCGCAGTCTCTGTAGGGTCAGTGCCAGATGGAGAGTGTGCTCCTCCTCCGTTCTCGAGTAGATGAGGATGTCATCGATAAACACAATGACAAAAACATCTAGGTACTCCTTGAAAACCTGGTTCATGAGGGTCATAAACGCCGAAGGTGCATTTGTGAGCCCGAAGGGCATCACCGTAAACTCAAACAAACCATATCTGCTACTAAAAGCAGTCTTCTGAATATCCTTCTCTCGAATCCGAAGCTGGTAGTAGCCCGACCTCAAATCTTATTTTGAAAAGAAGTGCACCCCTTCCAGCTGGTCGAACAACTCGTCTATCCGTGTGAGAGGATAGGTATTCCGAACGGTCAGCCTGTTTAGTGCTCGATAATCGATGCACAGGAGAAGTGTCCCATCCTTCTTCTTCACGAATAGGACCGGGGCTCCCATGGCGAGGAACTTGGTCTAACAAATCCTGCCTCCACCAACTCCTGCAACTGAGTCCGAAACTCCGCCAACTCCTTCGGGGCCATCCGATAAGGGGCCCTAGATGCCGGCTTGGCCCCTGGCACAAGCTGTATCTGAAAGTGCTGCTCTCGGTGCGGAGGTAGTCCTGGCAGTTTCTCTAGAAAGATGTCAGCAAAATCTCGCACCACCAGGGTGTCTGTCACAGACTCCTTGACTTCTGCCATCTCAAATAGAATCTGATAGACCTCCTCTCCCTATAGATGGGCATTAACGGCCTGTACCAAAGATAAGAGTATACGAGAGGCTGATCTTATACATTCGATGTCAATGAAAGTTTTCCCGTGTCTCGCAGTGATCCTCTTTGCTTGGCAATCAATCTGGGCATGGTTCCAGTGCAGCCTTGCCATGCCCAGGATCAGATCGTAGTCCGTCAGCTTCAAAATCGTCGCTGGAGCCTCGAACGCCTTTCCACCGATTTCTGCCTCCATATTGCAGTGGTCCGAGGTAAGGAGTTCAGATCCATCCGTTAGTCGCACCCTCATCTTCGAGCCCGTGAATCGCTCCACGCCTTCCAGTCCTTCTACGAACGTCTCCGACACAATGGAGTGAGTAGCTCCAGTATCGAAAAGCATGCGGGCAGGCTTGCAGCTGATGAAGACTATACCTGGGGTAATTAGATGTCTTAGAGTCCTATAACGAGTTTTCTTTCCTTATTAATCTATCTAGTGCGGTTCTAAGATTAAACAACTGAGAGAGAAATTCTATGAAAATAACGAAGCATTGCAACGTACCTACTATGACTTGCTCTAAATTCTGAGGCTGCGCAAGGTCCAAAGCACACACATGCTCTCTTTCTTGTATACGATCTCCCCCTGGTATGCACGACCTCGGCCGCATCCTCAGCCTCCAAAATGCTGAGCAGGTGGGCCACCCTGTGGTGCTGGAGGTGGTGCCCCCCTCATGGGGCAGTTCCTCCGGATGTGCACAATCTGATGACAATGGAAGCACTCTGGTTGGGGATACGCCATTCCCCCGAGTCTCGGCATCTCCTGCATCCGAAGAGGTTTAGGGGCCAATATCACCTGTTCCCTCGGCTCCTGCCTCACTTCCTGATGAGGCTTGTCCTCTGTCCTTCTCCCTTCTGGTATAGCACCTCGCCGCTGGTCATTTCTGACTCTCCGTCCCTTGTCCTCTGCTGGTCGCTTCCGGCCCAAGTGGTGTGCCAATCAGCCTCAATCCTTTTTGCCATCTCCAAAATCCGGGAGATAGGCCCGTCAGATACAAACAACAAAGCCTCCCTCAAGTCCTCCCATAGGCCCTTATAGAACCTCTTGATGTACCCTGCTTCGTCCAGCTGGTAAGAATCTACATATCGAGCTAAATGGTCGAACTCCCGATGGTACTCCACCACCGTCCGGGTGCCCTGCTTCAGCTGTAAGAACCGCTCCTCCAAATCATCCCTGGCCGACTGCGGAACAAAATGCTCTAGCAGCGCGACCCTGAACTCTTCCCAGGTAACTTCTACAACCTCTCTATCGGCAAACGTCGTGTCCAGCAGCGTCTTCCACCACCTCTTGGCATGGGACTCCAGGCAAGAGACAACCAGAGCCACCCTCTCCTCCCAGGGGCACCGTATCTCGGTCAGCATCTCGTACATAATATCCAGCCACTCTTCTTTCCGAACCGCCGACTCTGTCCCCAAGTAGGATGGGTGAGAAAGTCCTTGGAAGATACTCAACCAGTTGGCCCCCGGGTTTGGCTGCGGGACCGGAACCTGCTGGGCACTGAAAGCCTCCAGAATGGCTGTCAGAGTCTGTCCCATGTCTGACTAAAGGAAAGGACTAGGGACCGGTGGAGGTGGTGTAACATCCTGAGCCTATTGAACTCCACCTTTTGGCGTAGGATGTGCTGGAGGCTGCGTAACAAAAACCCATACTGAGAAAATGTTCAATCTTTACTAAAAGTGGACAATTTATATGTGATCCCCATAAGGGCACACCACTTCTTCCGCTGCTTAGTTTATCCCCAAACTAAACTCGAGCGGGGGTGACCCAGGGTTAGTGGACTGCTACCATTTTCAGATCGATGTTTCGCTCTGATACTACTTGTAAGACCCCCCCCCCCCTTTTTTTTTCTTTTTAAATACCGGGGTCTTAGGCCCAGAACTGCCACTTTGCGGTGACACCTTCACGCCCTGAAGGGTCATCACCACAAAGCGCCGATTCTGCCGGCCAATTCGATCACAGAAAGGTAGCAAAAAGAAGTAAAAGCAAGTCCACAAGATACTCACATATATAGAAATAAAATCTCCACGAAGGGAGTGTACACAGAATAAAATATCAGAGTACTAAAAATACGGGCTTATGCCCGGTACATAATGTCCTCACTACAGGTCACTCATGCGGAAGCAAAAACAGAACATCTACTCAAGGTCGAGACTCATGGTCCCAGCTGTGTGAACTTCGGATCTAGACTTCCCTATCTCCAAGCACACCGGTCTCTGGGGCTTCTCCTCCATGTTGGGCTCCACGATCCCCTAAAATAATGCGGTTCGAAAACCGTTAGTCATAAAGACTAAGCCCTATCATCCCCTACCCCTTCCCCCATGGCTCCTAGGTACCGAGCGAAGAGGAAGAAAGGGAAGGACATGAAGGTGGAGATGAAATCAAAAGAAAACAGGTGGCAGCGGAACTTATCTAGCAATTCTATAGTAAATATGACAGAAACAGAAAGTAGGAAAAGTAATATTAACTTATGTGCAGAAGCGCATAAGCCAAGAGATCTGCTGGAAGGCTCCCATCGTATAAAGTGTCCCATACCACTTATACGGTTGGGTGTCGGTTATCAAACAACAGCATATATATATTGAATTTAACCTTAATTTATAAACTTGCCCACACAAGCTTATAAACCAAGGGGTCGTTTTGCAGGTCCAAATGTATAAGCATCCCAGTCCACTTATACTTTAGGTGTCAGGGGTTAAATGAATCGATTATGCTATGACATGCAAGTGGGTATGATGGAACATG
The DNA here is from genome assembly GCA_039513925.1 of Platanthera zijinensis. NCBI lineage: Eukaryota > Viridiplantae > Streptophyta > Magnoliopsida > Asparagales > Orchidaceae > Platanthera > Platanthera zijinensis. The sequence continues at coordinate 56,270,901 of CM077094.1, read as the reverse complement.
CAAGTGTAACTCACACACCTGACTCTGTACACACAGACCTTTAGTTCCCCCTTTCGGAATCGTTACCTCCCAGGATACTTCTGTAGTGGCAGACGGAAGCGGTGGGTTGGGCCTCGCCCACCTCTAAACCAGTAAAGCACTACCGGTCAGACCTATCGTACGCCTCAATGCTTGGTGCACTAAGCGGACTCCTACGTACTCTAGCCGGCTGGCGCACCGGACTTCTGTTGGCGAAGTGCTAACCACACTTGCCGAGTCAGCGTATTGGCATCGGTGCATCGACCCTCCAATACCAAAGACTCACAACCTTAATTTTCTTTCCTTATATGCACATGCAAGTTTAATCATAATCAACAAAAACCGAGCCGAAGCTCCCCGGACCAAAACGTCTGTCTCTTAACCATCGAGCCATAGCTCCCCGGACCATTCTGTCCGTCTCTTAACCAACCGAGCCGAAGCTCCCAACCATCTTCCTGTGCTAATGGTGTTGTGAAAATTGCAACCCTAATTACTAAGTTACTCTTGTCAGTTTGTTATTACAGTTTACGTTAACCCAGGACTTCCCCCGATATTCCTCGTGAAGGGCTCTCAAAGGGCACTAGGAACTATGATTGTAGCTGAAGCCCATCGTTCCTTTTCGCAAGGCACTTATTGATATTGGTTGATTCCCTTTACCCATTCCCTTCTAATATTACAATAGACTAACCTAGGGTGATTTTTAACCTTCCTCTCTCAGGAAAGACGATCTTTCGTCGAACCCGAGCACCTATTAACTCTAGCCAACACCACTTCCCACTACTCTTCATATCATTCTATTACGATATCATCCACATCTATCCACCCAGACAAAATGACTAACTCCAACCACTATCCCAGATCATGTTCTATTGCAATTTAACAATATGCTATATGCAGACCAACCTAGACTGTCGAACCGGTTAGGAATGATCCAATAATCATCCAAATGGCCTAAATTATTTACTGGAGACTTATCATGACATAATTAGCCTAAATCCAGAAAATGGTAATTTCCTAATTTACCTGGCATTTAATTAATTTCCTCAAAAATTCCAAGGGCTACCGGTTTGAACATGAACTACACTAAGTTCTCATGCAAGATGTCCAACAAAATTATAATAAGTAGTATGTTATCTCAATATGGTAAATCCAAAGTATCATAATTTTTCTATCATCAAAACGGCACTAAAACCTTTTGAGCCATATCTTCTATATTTCGTTATTTGTGAATCAAGTACAGAGAATATTCTTCCAAAAATTATAAATAAATTATACTATGCAGATAAATTCTTAAAAATAGTATTGGCCCAATTTTATAATTTTTCAGCAAGTATTAATCTCTGAACAAATTATTTATCAAGTATCTCCTTAAGGTGGACTTGTAAAGAAAGTACCTTAACTACAATTCTAAAAATAATGAATAAATGTCTACAAGTATATTTTGGCCTAAAAGTCTCAATTCCTAAGCCTCATAATTTTTCAACAGAAATATCATCCATAATTAATTTTTAAACCATAGAAGCCCTTTTTAACATTTGTGGAGGAAGTACTCGATTTACTCAACTAAAAATTATACAAAAATTCAGGAGCAACCATTCTGTCCTAAAACCTATACTTCCAAGATTTCATTTGGTTTCAATGAACAGAAAGATTCAAATAATTAAAACATCAATTAGGGCTATAATAATCGTTACAAATGAAGTGCTGAAAATAGACATCATAAAATACCAATAAAATTGTTATCGGTTCTACCCATCCTAAAACTTACTCTACCCGAGTTTCACAGCCTTTAGATAATTTTTAGTGATTGATTGTGCTTTATTAGTATTTTACCCTAAATCTAAGATTAGGGTTTTGAGGTATCTACTTGTCTCCAAATCCTCCAAGATTCCATCCAGATGATTCTTATCATTCTATTGTCAACTCTACAGAGTTTTAAGGATATATAAGAGCAATTGCCCCCATGTCCTTCACAACCCTCAAAACCATCCATTTAGGGTTTGAGTTTGGATCCTAGGGTAAACCAACCCTAAACCACACCATTTTATCCAAGTGGGTTATAATAACCCTTCCAAGTCAGTGGTAGAAATATCATCCTCTGTTGAGGTGATTTGACCGTTCAAACCTCTAGTGCACTTTTTACTCAAAAATATCTCACTGTTGCCTAATTAAGAATAGGTGACTCCCTATTCAAAACTCATCCAAATGAGTTGAAAATATGTACAAAACTAGGTTTTATAGCCAGGGACCACTCACCAAAATTTGGGAGGGTTTGGAGGTCATTTGACCACTTAAATAAATTACTCTAACTTTATTAAATTAAAAAAAACTTTAGGCAAGGTATCTCCAAAAATTCCCATTTTTTGACAGCCTTTAGATACGGCTAAGGGTAACCTCCTGCCAAAATTTCAAGTCATTTGGAGGAGGGATTTAGTGTGGGCATTCATTTTAGTTCCTGCCCAACTCTAGGTACAACCCCCACTAAAACGGGTTTTTTGGTTAAACCGCTTACCCAAACGAGTTGAAATAAATTTTATTTTAATTTAGACTCGAAGGGCTACAACTTTCGTGACTGGCTATTTTTCCTAAATCGGCCTTTAAGTTGCTCGTTTTGCAACATAAAAATACGCCTATTATATATATATATATATTCTCATTATATTATATTTAAAACTTATAATATAAACATGGTTTACTGTTCATCTTCTTCAGAACCCGTGGATTAAAACCAGACAACTTATATTTTTCCTCTAGCTCTTCCGCGATCCGTCGCCGGCCGGCCGGTCACTTCCTTGGCAAGCCACCACCACCACCACCTCCGTCGAGGCGAAGGCTATCGGTTGGCGGTGGTTTGGCCGCCGGAGGTGGCGGTTTCCGGCGTACCCGAAAAATATATTTTTCACTGTTTTTCATGAAAACGCGAGATAGATCCGGCTTCTTTGAGCACGAACTTCTTTTATAAGATCCTAAGATCTACCCATAAGAGAAGAAGTAGAGGAGGACCTTGTTCGCGATTTAGAGGCGAGATGAACGTCGGATTGTCATGGAGCGGTGGTGGCGTTCCCGAACTTCTCCTTCAGCAAGAACAAAATCTAAATCCGTTTGGTCAAGAGTGTAACCTTCTCATCTAGCTCTAAGGGGGCTTTTATAGATCTCCAAGTGGGGAGGGGAAAGGGTGAAGCATTCATGGCAATAAAAGCTCCCTTAACGAATGGATTTTCGGTTATGGTGGAGGAAAGGAAACGCTGGAATAAGAAGAGGCGTTTACCAGGTGGCGATTTCCTATTGGACAACACTCTTTCATTTTACTAAGTAATTAGATAAAGAAACGGGCCATAAATACTCCTGCTGTAAATTCCCATAATCAGAATTGATTATGACTTGGGTTACAGAAATTTCCAGCCTGGCTAAAATTTCGTCCTTTGTCACGGGCGTGACACGTGGGTCACGGGCGTGACATGCCCGGATGGCAAATTCTGAGTTCGACGATCGTCGTCCTGAGATCGACGATCGTTGAAGGGTGTTCATGCCCTAGGTCACGGGCGTGACAGGACAATGATGCAAATTCTGCGCTCGACGATCGTCTCACTAAGATCGACGAGCGTCGAAGGGGTCACGCCCTAGGTCACGGGCGTGACACATAGGTCACGGGCGTTACAGGCTCGGGTTACAAATTCTATGCTCGACGATCATCTCACTGAGATCGACGATCGTCGAAGGGGTCACGGCCTAGGTCACGGGCGTGACACGTAGGTCACGGGCGTGACAGGTCCTTGTGGAAAATTCTGAGCTCGACGATCGTCTTACTGAGTTCGACAATCGTCGAAGGGGGGTCACACCCTAGGTCACAGGCATGAAACGTGGGTCACAGGCGTGACAGGGCCACGATTAAAATTTTGCGCTCGCCGATCGTCTTCCTTAGATCGACGATCATCGAAGGGGTCACGCCCTAGGTCACGGGCGTGACCAACCCGTGACTCGGAGTCTTGGTCGATGTACTTCAATTTTTGGGTTTCCTAGGGTTCTGTCATAACAGACCGACTCCTAGGGGTCTAGTCGGAAATGGGATGTTACACGAGGGGACAATGGGCGAGTGGTGAGACCAGTGCCGACTGCAAGTAGCGGAGGAGGTAGTGTAGATGGAGGTTCTCACCCGGGAAGGAATCGTGGAGAAGGTGCGCATTAGCGGAGGGCTGAGCCCGAAGGACCAGAGGAGGATACTGGAGTTAATCCAAAAGAACATCGACATCTTCTCATGGAGCGCGGCGGACATGTCGTGGATTGATGCAGATGTTGCATGCCACCGCTTCAACCTAGATCCGAAGGCCTGCCCCATCGGTCAAAAGAAGAGGTCTACCATAGACAAGCTGGCCAAGCCCATCCGGGAGGATGTGGCTAAGCTCCTCAAGGCCGGATTCTTTTGAGAGATCCAATATCTTGGTTAGGTCTCCAATGTTATAATGGTTAAAAAAGGAGATGGCTGCTAGAGGATGTGTGCACATTTCTCTCTTTTTAATAAATCATGTCCTAAGGATCATTACCCCTTGCCTCAGATCGACGCACTGGTTGACTCAGTCATTGGTTTCTATCTAATGAGTTTCTTAGATGCTTTTTCAGGTTATCATCAAATCAGGATGCACCTACCCGACATAGAAGATTTCTCTTTCATCACCGGGGATGGGTGCTACTGCTATAAAATGATGCCCTTTGGGCTAAAAAATGCAGGGGCAATATATCAGAGGATGATGGACCGGGTCTTCAGGGAGAAGAAGAGAAGGAACCTAGAGGTGTACATCGATGACCTCATGTTCAAGAGTCGGGATGTTGACTCTCACCTCCAGGACATGAAAGATACCTTCGGTACCCTACAAAAATACAAAATGAGGCTGAACACCTTGAAGTGTGTCTTCAGGGCTAATAGGGGCAAGTTCCTAGGCCATCTCCTCATTCCTACAGGAGTGGAGCCCAACCCTGACAATGTAAGGGCCATCATGGAGTTGGGGTCACCTCAGAATGCCAAGGAGGTTCAGCTCCTAATAGGGAGGCTGGTGGGGCTGAGCAGGTTCCTCTCTCGGGCTGTAGAGAAGTGCTCACCTTTTTTCAAAGCATTGAGAGGGGGCCAAAAATTAGAAAGGATCGAGGAATACGAGGGAGCCTTTCAAGCCTTGAAGGGGCAGCTTACCCAGGCTCCTCTACTCTAGGTACCGAAGGAGGGAGAAGATCTGTCCTTATACATTGGTGTTAGGTCTGAGGCCTTGAGCTCCATTCTGGTCCAAGAAGAGTGTAAGAAACGGCTGCCAATCTATTATGTGAGTAGGTTACTGAGGAAGGAATAGCTCAGGTACCCTATTTTGAAGAAGTTGTTTATCACCCTAGTCATCTCATCCCAGAGGCTCCATCCGTATTTCCAGGCATACTCCATCCGAGTGGTGTCTAACCACCCCCCTCCACAATAACCTTAAGGGGGTGGAGCATTCTGGAAGGCATGTGAAGTGGTCAGTGGAGTTGAGCGAGTTTGACATCTCCTTTGTCCTTCACCTCTTGATTAAGGCCCGGGTAATGGCCGACTTCCTAGCCAAGTATGTGGTCGAGGTGGAGGAGACCGAGCTCATTCACCCAGTTCCTTGGAGGGTGAAGGTGGATGGTGCATCAGAGAAGCACTCCCTGGGGGTAGGGGTGATTTTGGAGAGTCCGCAAGGGACAAAGATTGAGCAAACCATGGTTATTAATTTTCCCATCACTAACAATCAAGCAGAGTATGAGTCCATGATCGCAGGCCTTCGGCTGGCTAGGGAGCTTGGTGTACAAGATGTGGAGGTAATAACAGACTCCATGGTGGTGTCCTCCTTGATGAACACCAAGTTCGAAGCGAGGAAGCCTACTCTCTAACTATACTTGTAAAGGTGAAGAGGATCTTTGGCATGTTCCAAACATTCTTCATCAGGCATGTATCACAGGAAGAAAACCAGTAGCTAGACCAGCTAGGCAAGTTCAGACCTCGTACGGGGGGAACTCTTACCGACCTCTTCCACCCTTCCATGAAAGAGGGGGGCTAGATGGAGGTAGATCAACACCCATCCTGGATGGACCCTTTCATAACATTCTTAACCTCGGGAGAGTTCCCGGAGGGCTTGGACAAAAATAGCTTCAAATATAAGTCAGTATATTATATGATGCGCGAGGGGAGGCTATATTAGAAGACGCTCTTGGGGCTCCTAGAACACTGCGTGGCTGAAGAGGACGTCCCGAGGATCTTTAAGGAAGTTCACTCCGGGGAGTGCGGGAATCACTCGGGGAGCAGGACCTTTGAGGGGAAGATTGTGAGGCAAGGATACTTCTGGCCGACCCTTGGCCGAGATGCCACTGAGTTAGTGAAGAAGTGCCAGAAGTGCTAGTTGTTCTCCCCTTTTCAACTGCTACCATCCTAGAGACTCAGGAGCATCACTGCACCCTGGCCCTTTTATTGGGAATGTATCTTGTGGGACCCTTCCCCCAGGCTAGTCGGTAGAGGAGGTTCTTGTTGGTAATGATCGATTATTTTTCTAAGTGATTGGAGGTTAAGGCGCTAGCCAAGGTGACCTCCCTGGTGATCCGGAACTTCGTATGGGGGAAATCATTTGCTGTCACGGGTTGCCTCAGGACATTATCACAGACAATGGGCTGCAATATTCTAGCGCAGAGTTCATCAGCTTCTATTGCCAGCTCGAGATTGACCTTCGGTTCACGTCAAACCACCACCCCAGGAGTAACTAGTGGGTGGATGTGGCAAATAATATCATTGTGAATTTGTTGAAAAAGAAGGTTGAAAACCTAAAGGGGAGTTGGGTGGAGCAACTTCCTTTAGTACTCGGGGCCCTGAGGACCACCCCCAACACTGCCACTAGGGAGACCCCTTTAAACTCTCCCACGGCTGCGACGCTGTGCTCCAAATCGAGTTCGAGGTCCGGACACCCAAAGTGGTGGAAGCATAGGAAGGTAGGGAAGAATGGAGGGTTGAGAATGAGGATGAGCTGCGAATCTCCTTGGACCTGACAGAGGAGCTCCTAGATGTGTTTGACGTCAGGCAAGAACAAATCAAACAGCGGATGGTTAAGTAATTTGACAAACATGTTAGAATCAAACAGTTCGTGGAAGGGGACTTGGTCTTGAAAAAAGTAGATATTGTAGGGAGATCAGCTGCTGTGGGAAAGCTCAACTTAAGTTTGGAGGGTCCGTTTATTGTCAATAAAGCATTGAAGGTAGGAGGGTATCACCTCCAAAATATGGAGGGCAAGACCCTAAGTCACACCTTGAGTGGTGATGACCTAAAGCGTTTCTATCCTTAACCATGTACATATTATCTTTTTTCTAATATGAAGCTTCTTGACATTCCAATTTTCTTCTGTAATGATTCACATGAATGCGTGAAGAGATCACCGAGTAAACCCTCGAGCAGATCCCGCTGACTAGGCTCTCACTAGCTGGTAGGGCATGAAGTCACTCTGTAGACTTAGACATATTAGCCCCCATATCGTCTCGCTGACCGCACTCTCATTAGCCGGCGGGGCCGGTTGACATCTTGGAGAGGGGTTTTACATGTTGATCCCGATCAGATCTCGCTGACTAGGCTCTAACAAGCTGGCAGGGCTGGAAGTCACTCGGTGAACTTAGACATGTTAGCCCCCAAATGGTCCTGCTGACCGAGGTCTCATTAGCTAGCAGGGCCGGTTGACTTTTTGGAGAGGTATTTAATATGTTGATCCCGAGCAGATCCCGCTGACTAGGCTCACACTAGCTGGCAGGGCTGGAAGTCACTCGGTGGAATTTGGAAGGTTAACCTCAAGATGGTTCCACTGATCGGGCTCTCATTAGCCGGCAGGGCAGGTAGACCTCTTGGATGTGGCTTAGACATGTTATCCCCCAGATGGTCCCGCTGACAGGGCTCTCATTAGCCGGCAGGACCGGTTGATATCTTTGAGAGGGGTTTGACTTATTCATCCCAAGCAGATCCCGCTGACCAGGCTCACACTAGCTAGTAGGGCTCAAAATACTCGGAAGGATTTGGAAAGTTAACATCAAGTTGGTTCCACTGATCGGGCACTCATTAGCTGGCAGGGTAGGTAGACCTATAGGAGGTTACTTAGATATGTTAGCCCCCAGATGGTCCTTCTGACCGGGCTCTCATTAGCTGGCAAGGCCGGTTTACATCTTGGAGAGGGATTTGACATGTTGATCCCGAGCAGATCTCGTTAACCAGGCTTATACTAGCTTGAAGGGCTAGAAGTCACTCAGTGTAATTTGGAAAGTTAATCTCATAATGGTTCTACTGACCGGGATCTCATTAGCTGGAAGGGTAGGTAGACCTCTTGGAGGTGGCTTAGACCTGTTCGCCCCCAAATGGTCCCGCTGACCGATATCTCATTAGCCGGTAGGGCTGGTTGACATCTTTGAGAGTGGTTTGACATGTTGATCACAAGGAGATCCTGCTGACTAGGCTCATACTAGCTGGCAGGGTTGGAAGTCACTCAGTGGAATTTGGAAAGTTAACCTCAAGATGGTTTTGCTGACCGGGTTCTCATTAGTCGGCAGGGCAGGAAGACCTCTTGAAGATGGCTTAGACATGTTATCTCCCAGATAGTCCCACTGAACGATTTCTCATTAGCCGGTTTGCCCAGTTGATATCTTGGAGAAGGATTTGATATGTTGACGACGAGCAGATTCCGTTGCCAGGGTCCCACTAGCTGGCAGGACTGAATTTCACTCGATGACATCTCCCAAGTTGACCTCCAGAAAATCCCACTGCCACTATTTGGCAGAATAGAAGGTCATGAGGGAACAAAGCGTCAGACCCAGCAATACCTAGAGGGTCAGGATGTGGCGAGTTGGGGTCTTGCCATAAAGAAAGGGAAGGTCATCGCTCGACAAAGCAATAAGACAAGGGAGCGAGTCGACTCGGTCGGTGGTAGATCTCGCCGAAGAGGTGCACTCTTTTACATTAATAATAGGAAGGCGGGTCGAACCTCACCTTCCTCTCGCACTCAGCTCCTGAGGGGAGGCGCAAGAACTAACAGGCGAGTGGGAATGCATGGGGATGACTTTGGCGATGCCAATCCACCCCACCGAGTTTTTACTTGGATAATTCAAGCCTTAAGCAGACATCAAAAAAGAGGGGCAAGAGACACCGCAAGCGAGCAGGGAGGTCGCAGGTGAGCGCTGCGAGTAGTATAGCCTCTATGGGAAAGAGATGGAGAGGTCTCGACAGCCCGGGAAGAGTATGTATTCTAACCTAACTCTATATTTTAGCAACGACTTATACCCTAACATGGTCGCGCAAGAAGGGTCAATATGCACGCGCAAGTGCAATATATACGTAGCAGTATTGAAGAAAGAAAAGTTGCTAAGTCATAATTTCATTAATGTATATATTGTTACAAAAGAAGCTCTCCTCGCGGCGAGATTACAAAATTAGGGGGGAATAATTTAGGAAAATAAGGAAAAATACAGGTCAGCTCTCTCCCTCTCCCCCATAAGGATCATCCTGAAAGCCTGACACTTCTTGTAAATGTGATATTACAAGGGTAGGTAAGGGGTCCTATTTATAGAAAGTGAATTAAACTTACCGAGTAGACTACTCCAGTCCATCTCGTGGGTCCCGACTCGCCAGACCCCCGTGACTTGCTCTACCCTAATGTGAACCGAGTCTGAAGCGCAGCATAATTCACGAGTAACAAATATTGGAAATCAGATTTTAAAAAATATAATTAAACTTATTACACAGCAATGTCAAATGTTCAGAAAATACTGCGGTAGAGAAATTATTGTAATAACATACGAGAACTCGCAGTCTAGGGGCAAGTGCCAGTAGGCTCAGCTAGGGAGCCATTTCCTTCAACCCCGGCCTTGCATTCCTATCCCCGGTGGCCGGTGAGGGTTGTTAAAATCACGGACCAGTTCTAGGTCTTGATGAATGAAGCGTAGATTCTCTTGAATCTGATCTATGAGGGGTCCAGGGGAAGTCATCCCGCTTGTCGAGCAACGCCTCACCTCATCCGTCAGTAGTACCTAATCCCATTCCAGCACGCGCTGCTTCTCCCCATCAACAACTCACTCTTCTTGGATCTCGCGCAGCACAAGCCCATACTTCCTAAGAATCCCAATGGTTTACCTCATCATCTCGGCAGGATCTAGGGAGGCGTCCAGAAAGCCTTCCAGCACGTTGGGAGAAGGAGATGGAGAGTATCCCCTTGGATCGAAGGATTCCTCGGCTTAAGACTGACTAGGAAGGCATGTGATGATAAATCAATTTTTGTATGAAACCTGGGGTCCAAAATATGGCCAACATTCCCACTAATCGTGCGAGGTGGATGCCCTTGGAGGTGTTGCTGGCGAGAAGAACTTGTCTGTCCTTGAAGAGGCCAAGCAGGATCAGATATGAGGGTCTTTTTGTGACCATAAAGGTAAGTGCTTGGAGAAGTTACCCGTTCAAAGGTGGGGATGGGGATGTTGGGTATTGTATCTATAATAACCCTTATTTTAAGAAGGGTCCAATTAAGCTAAGATGAATTGTGACTGTATTTGATAGCGTATTTTTAGTTATGTACTTGCAGGTTTCCAATGCTAAGAACACACCAATGTCAGGTTACTGTGGGTCAGTAAACACGAGATTGTACAATGTAATTCTTCATTGTATAGGCCATTTGTGTTGACTCGCGTGTAATATCTCTATTGGTGTGCACCTCTATTCCAAGTATAAGAGAGGGCTCAAGGAAGAAGAAGATCTCCAAATCTCTTAGAATAGAATTTTACCCAAGTAAAATTCGTCCAGTATCATAAGGGATATTCGTCGAATTCGTCGATTATCATTGATATTCATCGAATTCGTCGTATATACTTATTATCACTCGTCGAATTCTTCTTATATACTTCTGGTGAAATTCTAGAAATATTTAGAAAAATAGTTAAGTAAAATTCGTTGAGTATCATCAAGTATACTCGTTGAATTCGTCGAATGTATCTAACCATACTCGTTGAATATACTTATCGATACACGCCAGATTCATCAAATCATCTCGACGCTACTTCTCTAATTTTTCTTAAGGAAAATTCGTCGTATATCTTAGCATCGAGTGCGTCGACTACTTTAATGGCATCGAGTGCGTTGAGTGCATGGATGACGTCAAGAGAGTTGAGTCGAGAGAGTTGAGTCTATTAGCCTATACTGGACGAATTAGTCGAGTATACTAGCTGATACTCGACGAATTATTAGAGTATGACTCTAGCCTTGGCGTTGAGTGGCTAGCCAGCATGAGCTGATCTTTATAAGTCAAATTTGTCGTATATCAAGGACTTTTTGGCGAATAAACTAGTGATACTCGACGAACATGACTTAGGTCATTTTTCTGACAATTTGTTTTTCTCCAGGCTCGAGTTGTGGCGGCCATGCACAGTAACTTTCGCAAGTTATTTTTGGAAGTTATTATATAACAGTTGTATTTGAGGTTGCCTATAAATACTTAGGATGTATTCTCCTTCAACCCAAATCTTACGAATCATTCCAATTTCAAATAGAGAAACATTCCAAAAATAACTCGTCGGCAACCTGTGCAATTCGTGACATCTCTAGTCAGCTGACTATTAGAACCCCACCTATGTTTAGGGTTGATTTGGGCTAGGTTCACTATTAGGAATATTAGATGACCCAACATGTATAGTCTAGGGTCATAGGTTTTTATCAGGATAAGGGTCAGTCAACAACCTAGATTGATTGGTTCTCACCTTAAGAAGACTTAGAGACAGAAGACCTCCAGATAAAACCAGTTTTCTAAGAGAAAGGAAATTGGTTCGAAGATTAGCTGAATAGAGCTCGACTTTTGTCGATCTCAGATCGACAAGCTCTGAGTTCCTTCTCTAAGTTGAGCTCGACGAAAGTCTAGCTAAGATTGACAAACTCTGATCTCATAGCCGAAGTTAAGCTCGACTTTGGATCTCAGGTCGACGAAAATTTGCTGAGTTCGACTAATTTTTCCCAGGTTCAGTTTGACTAATTCTCTGTTGATTTCAGTTCGACTAAGGCAGATGAATTTCAAATTATATTATAATATGTCTATAATGCTTTGATAATTAATGCACAATATTCTTATGAATATAGTCGTTCCATGGAAGCATTAATTAGGGTCTGTACAGAGTTATTACTTGGCTTATTTTATTGGGACAGTTAGGAAAACTCATTAAAGGAAAATTCTAGCCATTCAAAGTCCTAGAATTTTTGCAGTTAGTCAAGGAAAGGAATTCAAAATTCAACAGCTGAAATCTGCAAGGGATATATAAGGATTATTCTTCAAGATAGTAAAAAAGTTAGTTGTGACAAAAATAATAATGTACAAAAAAATGAAAGAAGAATAGCTCTCATACAACTCAAGGTCTTCATCAGTTTTTGCTTCAGGGCTTTCAAGAGACGATCCATCAACATCTGCCTAAAAGATTCCTGAAGATCAACAAGCAATCTTAAGGCCTACACTTTGAGCAAAGCTTCCATTCTCCTGAACTATTCTACATCTTAGGGGGAGCTATGATAACAACAACAATCCACTAGTCTTCTCAGAACATTGAGAAAGAAAAGACAATATCAAATTTCTTTTTACTTTACTGTAAAAGGGTTTTTAACTCCCTTCAAAAGTTATCCCTTTGGTTATTAAGGCTCCGTTTGAAGGACTTATTTTTACCGGTCAAGCGGTCACGACCGCATGAACCGGGCCTTAATTTAGGTCCGGTTCATGCGGTCGTGACCACTTGATCGGTGAAAATAAGTCCCCCAAAACGGAGCCTAAGTCTCCTGATCAAAAGACTTAGTTTGGTTTTTGAGCACCTGGTCAAAAGCTCAAAGGGTTGTTAGATCTCCCTTGAAAATAGATCTTGTGGTGACAGGGCACCTAAGCAAAAACATGTGGTGGCAGAGCACCTAATCAAAAACCTATAGTGGATTCCTACTATGGTGGTAGAATAATGTATGTACCCAAGTTTTAGGGGAACCACTATAAAATCTTGGTGTTGTCTGGTTTCTCTTTTTGTTATTTTCTGTGCTTTGATTTTCTGTGTTTTATTTCTCCCTATTTATATATAGATATCACTAATTTTAATCCATTATAAAAATTAATCAAAATATTTTTAATACTCTGTTCCCCCCATAGAGTTAGTGTGATCTATCCCTTCACTTTCAATTGGTATCAAAGTGAAAGGTTGTTTGGTTTCACAGGCTAACACCTGAACCAAAAGATCTTTGATAGATCATATTTACCCTATCCTATCTTTTATATCATGGCACAAAATAAGGAGTAAACAAGCACCAGACCTCTAGTGTGCAATCTAAACAAGTTTGCACTTTGGAAGGTAAGGATTAGGCTTTATATGAATTCAATTGATAAAGACATTTATAATTCTATCCCTATAGGTCCCCCACTGCCAATGACAACTACATCAGATACAACTGCAGTTCTACCACCTGAGTGGTCAGATGCTCAGAAGAAAGCTAAGGTTGCTGATGTTAAGGCCATGAACATTCCAGCTCAAAATATGTCAGATGACATATTCCAGAAAGTGGTTGAATGCACATACAACAAAATCCATTTGGGATTCCCTCAACCAAATGGTAGCAGGATCTGCTGATGAATGAAAAGATAGGAGATCCCTTCTCATTTCACAATATGATAATTTCACGAAGGAAGAGTTAGAGTCAGTTGCAGATATGTACAATAGACTTAGCCTAACTATCAATGAGCTGAAGAACTTGTACAAGAACATCTCATTAACAAAAATTAATCATAATATTCTTATGTGCTTCCCTAGCACATATTATTCTAGGATCTGGCCAATCAAGGAGGCCAGAAGCCTAAATGAGATTTTTACTGAGTTATTATTAGGCAAGCTCAAGTCTTATGAGAAGCTTACCAAAACCAGGGATGCAGCTGAACAAAAGACCTCTACCACTAGAAGGAAGGAGCAAAGCATTGCCTTTCAAGGCATCTGAGGAATCAGAAGAACTACCTGCCAATGAAAATCTATTGAGTCTATTAGCTAAAACATTCTACAAAATGGCTAAGAAGGACTTCAGAAGAAGGTCAACCAGAATTGAGGACAAGCCAAGGTATGACAAGACTCCTACTAAGGAAATGTTTGTTATGGATGCAGGAAGCCAAGACACATTCTCCCTGAATATCTAGATGCTCAAAAGAAGGAGAAGAGAAAAGAGAAAGAGTCTAAGAAGCACTCAAGCAAGCCCTCCTCCTACAAATACAAGAAGAATTAGGATAATAGATTTTCGGCTGAGACCTGGAGTGACTCAGAAGAAGAAACTTCATCCAGTTCTAGTGAGGATGAAGAAGAGGCAAAAGCTAGAGAGATCTGCTTGATGGCAATTGATGCATCATGCAGCTACTCAGAAGCTAAAGAATCATCAGCAAAATCTGAATCAGAAGTGGACCAGGTAATAGCTTATTTTGATTTCAATTCTGATCAATTTAAAGCTGAATTCAAACTCCTATGCAATGATTTAATTAAATCTGAGAAGGAAATAAAACTTCTCTGAGAAAAATAAATTAAATATGACAATCTTTTTTTTGAAAACATCAAACTAATAGATGAATTAGACTTAGCCTCTGAACAAATTATTTCATTAAAAACTAAATTAAATGAGGCTAAAGAATCTGAAGAATCCCTTAATGGGAGAAGCATCAAATTGATGAATATCACAAGCACAGTTAATGCCATGCTTAATGGCAAACTGGGCTTAGGAGCTTCATCATATCAGCCTCCTCTTCTTAAAAAAACATTCTTTTTACACCTATTAAATTCATATCTGAAAAAGACAATGAAAAAATTGAAGATAACAACCAACAAATTGAAGTGTTTCAAAAACCTAAACAGAAGAAAAAGAAAAAGGAAAATTTTAATAAAAACAATGTTCAACATTTTTCGTCAAACCAAGATGGACAAAATGTATATGTTTCATCGAACTCAGATCGACGAACTATGAACGCAGATTTTTTATATAACTATTCTTCTAACTGCAATCGACGAAATCAATATGGTTCGTCGAACCGCGATCGATGAAATTGGGGCGCAAAAAATTAATATTTTCCTTGTCTGAGCGGAGTTCGACGAACTCATCCCAATTCGTCGAATGCTGATCGAAGAACTTACTGCAATTCGTCAAACCAAGAAAATTCTAACAAAAACCTAAACACTTTTAGAAATTTTAATCAACCTAAATCTTTTATTAATCCCTTTACCCAGTGGATAATTCCACCTAGAATATTTCACACCTTAGGATATAAAGACCAACCAGAATTCTCTTTCATTTCCATTTATAAATTTGAGAAGAATCAAGGGCCCAAGGTTACCTCGGTCAAGAACACCTAATCTATTTTCATGTAGGTGATGGACTATCCTACCATAGAGCAACAGTGGTACTTGGATAGTGGGTGTTCAAAACATATGAAAGGAAGCAAGGGAAATTTAACGGATTACAAGTCAAAGCTTGGAATAAAGGTGATCTTTGGAGACTCCAACAGTGGCCAAGCAAAAGGATATTTGAATATCAAAGTCAGAGCTATCACCATCAGGAAGGTAGCCTATGTGAGTGGTCTCAAGCATAACTTGATATCCATAAGATAATTATGTGACGAAAGTTATCAGGTATCATTTAATCAATCTTGTTGTATTATTACTTCTGATAACAACAAAATTATTTTAACTGGACATAGAGAAGGCAACATATATGTAGTAAATTTTAAGTCTGCTATTTCAAAATTTTGTTTATTTAATCAGATTAGTAATACTAATGACCTCTGACATAAAAGACTAGCACATGTAAATTTAAGAAATATTGCTAAACTATCTAGGGACAACCTTGTTAGAGGATTGCCTTCTGGCCCCTATAAGAAGGAATGTCTCTGCAGCGCTTGTCAATTATGTAATAACACTAAAAATAGTTTTAAATCAATCAATAAGAGCAATTCACCAAGAATCTTGTATTTGATACACAAGGATCTTTTTGGACCTATTGCTGTATAAACTTTGGGAGGGAAATCTTACACTCTAGTTATTGTAGATGACTTCTCTAGATTCACTTGGGTGCTCTTTTTGAGAAATAAGTCAGATAACTTTTGTAAGACCCCCCCCTCCCAGAACACAAAACACAGCACGAGGGGAGTCTTATGCCAAGAACAGCCACCTTGCGGTAACACTAGCACTCGGGCTAGCCTGTACTACAAGATGCCTATTATGCCGGACTTTAACAATATGAATCATGCCAACCCAACCAAACATATTGTAAGACCCCATTTTTTTTTCTTTTTCAACCACCGGGGTCTTAGGCCCAGAACCGCCGCTTTGCGGTGACTCCTTCACGTCCCGAAAGGTCATCACCACAAGGCGCCGATTCTGCCGGCCAAATTCGATCACAGAAGTAGCACAATTATTGAAGTAAAAGCAATGCAGTCCACAATAATAAAAATCACATATATATATAATAAAACTCCACGAAGGGAGTGTCCACAGAAACATCAGAGTAATATAATTACGGGCTTATGCCCGGTACAAAATGTCCTCACTACAAGTCTCTCATGCGGAAGCGAATCAGAAACTACTCAAGGATCGAGACTCACGGTCCCGGCGGTGTGAACTCCGGAGCTAGACTGCCCCACCTCTAGGCGCACCGATCTCTGGGGCTGCTCCTCCATGCTGGGCTCCACGATCCCCTAAAATGATATGGTTCGAAAACCGTTAGTCTAAAAGACTAAGTCCTATCATCCCCCACCCCTTCCCCCACGCTCTAAGGCACCGGGCGGAGAGGAAGAAAGGGGAGGACATGAAAGTGGAGAGTAGTCAAAAGCAGATGACGGTGGACCTAACTAGCAAGTTATAACAGGGGAGCAATATAAAACTTAAGTGTTGTAATAGGTCAAACAAGAAGGAAGTAAGTAAGAAATTAAACCTTCACTTATGTGAGTACACATAAGCCAAGGGATCTTTTGCAAGGCTCCCATCGTATAAAGTGTCCCATACCACTTATACGTTGGGGTGTCGGTTATCAAACAGCAACATATATATATTGAAATTAACCTTTGATTTATAAACTTGCCCACACAAGCTTATAGACCAAGAGGTCGTTTTGCAAGTCCTAAAGTATAAGCGTCCCATTCCACTTATACTTTAGGTGTCATGGTTGTTATGAACGATATGATATGCAACTATATGGTGGGTATGTTATGTCATGCAATGCAACTCACACACCCGACTCTGTGCACACAGACCTTTAGTTCCCCCTTTCGGAGCCGTTACCTCCCAGGATACCTCCGTAGTGGCAAACGGAAGCGGTGGGTTGGGCCTCGCCCACCTCCAAAACCAGTAAAGCACACTGGTCTGACCTATCGTACGCCTCAACGCTTGGTGCACAAAGCGGACGCCTGCGTACTCTTGCCGGCTGGCGCACCGGACTTCTGTTGGCGGAGTGCTAATCACCCCGCCGAGTCAACGATATCGGTGTCGGTGCAATCGAACTCCCCGATATCGAAGGACCCACCACCTTAACTTTCCTATTTTTATGCACATGCAAGTTAAACCGTAAGCACACAACACCGAGCCGAAGCTCCCCGGACCAAAACGTCCGTCTCCAAATCAACCGAGCCGAAGCTCCCCGGACCATCCCGTCCGTTTCCAAATCAACCGAGTCGAAGCTCTCATCAACCTTCCTGTGCCAACAGTGTTGTGAAAAGTGCAGCCCTAGTTACTAAGTTACTCTTGTCGGTTTGTTATTACAGTTTACGTTAGCCCAGGACTGCCCCCGGTATACCCCGTGAAGGGCTCTCAAGGGGCACTAGGAACCAAGACGGTGCATTACGGCCCGAAGTTCCCTTTCGCAAGGCACTTATTATTGTTGGTTAATACCCCGTTCCCAAACTCTTAATGTTACTCTGGTTCTAACCCTAATGTGTTTTAACTCCTGCACCCGCTCCCAGGAAAGACGATGTTCCGTCGAACCCGAGCTCCACCCATCCTTAGTTAACCTAACCACTATCCCATACCCAATTTCATTGATAACCTCCGAATCATCTTGCCACGGCATTTACACATGATTTGTCGCCCTATGACCATGGTATTACAATTTCTATGATTTCACTATATGCAGACCAACTTGAGCAAATCAACAAGTATGATAGGAAGTGCATCAATTTCTCATCCAAACACCCTAAGATAATTACTAAGGGCCTATCATGACTTTTATAACTTAAATCCAGCACTTCCAAATTTTTCCTAAATAATTTAATATTTATTTAATTATCCAGAAATTAAAGCCATGAGTGATTTTGAGCATGAGGTACTACATTCATTCATCATAAAATTATAAGAAAATTACCAGGGCTCTACAATGTCCATAAATGTTCACTGACCAAAAATTATAATTTTACAAGGCCTAAAAATATTATTTAAAAATCATTTATAAATTCTACAAATTGCAAGCCTTGTGAATCAACCCCTATGATTATAGATCCAAAAATTCTACAATAATTACCAGAGATGTAAGAGGTCATAAAAACTCATTTGCCTAAGTTACACCAGATTTCAGTGAGGGAACAACCCATAATAATTATTTGACTATCTTTAGAAAATCAATGGCTTGTGAATGAAGTACTTAAAATAATCAGTTAATAATTCCAGAAAAATTCAAGCATATGTATAAGAATCTAAAAAGCTCTCTGCCAAAATTTCATATCCATTAATCAACCAGAGAAATCAAATTAATTAAAATACCCAAAAACCTATTTTTGTGAGTTATGAAGGAACTATCATGTATTGAATTCCAAGGCTCTCAATATTATTTCCCAGAGACTTCCCTAAACCCAAGAAGTACACTACCCAAGTTTCATGGCCTTTAGGCAAGTTTTGGTGACCTATTTTACCTTAACAAGGGAGGTGCCCTAAGCTAGGGTTAGGGTTTAAGGGAGGGTAACCCTCTCCAAATCTTCCAAGACTTTGGTCAGGGGGTTCTAACCTCACTAGTCTCCTCTCCACCAAAAATCACTTCCATTCAAGGTCATTTGACCCCATGCCCTTCACAAGCCCCCAAAGTCCAACCTAGGGGTTTGGACTTGGGTCCTAGGGCATACTCACCCCAAACCACTCCATACACCATAAGGGAGTGTTAAAGCCCATTACAAACCAGTGGACCAAGTTTCAGCCTCTGGTGAGGGAGTTTGGTCAACAAAAATCACTAAGTGCACTTTTGACCTATTTGCCCCTTAATGGGCTAACCTAGGATTGGGTTATCACCCACCCAAAACATCTCCAAATTACATGAAACTTTATACAGAGCTTCCCTAGGTCCCTAAGGACCTCCCACCAAAATTTTGGGGGATTTGGAGGTCATTAGACCCCTTAATCACTCTAAGATATGATTATTAAATTTTAACAAAAACTATAGAAAAATGTTATCCAAAAATTACCATTTTTGGATATGTCATAGGTGTGGGTAAGAATGACCCCTACATAAAATTTTAAGTCATTTGGAGGTCTGGTTTGGTGTGGGCAACCAAAATGGTGTCTGACCTAGCCTAAGGACACCTTCCACCAAACTGAGTGCTGAGGTCAGCACAGTTATCCAAATTGGGTGAAATCAATTTTAGAATAAAGTAGACTCAAAGGGCTACAACTTTCATGTTCACTACTTTTTCTGTAGAGGGCTCTAGGTATTTTTAATAAATACAAACATTAAGAGGTAAAACTGTGACAGAAATGCAAATAATATAACCAAAACTATACTATCATGATTTTACTGTTTGCACGAATCCTGAAGCAGGATCCAATGGTAGCTGCTCATCTTCTCCAAATGGCCGAAAATCCAACCCGAGCAGGCCCTTTTTACGGGGCTTTTCCCGGCGGCCTGAGGCGGCGCCACCACCGGGAAACATCATCCATTTGTTCCCGGTGGTGGGGGCTATCCATAGCCGGAGTTAGGGCGGCCGGAGGTGGCGGCGCCGCCCTACCCGAGAGCTCCAAAAAGCTCCAAAAATGGCGGTTTTCAGATTTTTAAAAACTCAAAACCGATTCGTTTGAGCATGAAACTTCATCCTAATGATTCCTAGGATCTAAACATAGAGGAAGAGGTGAGGGAGGACCTTCCCGGCGGCCATGCAACGTGTAGATCGACGAGGGGCCATGGCGACGGCGGCGGCGGCGTTTTCCTCCTTCTCAAGCTCCGTCCACCCTTCTCTTCTGCTAGGGATTCGAAAACATCTCCTTGGCTCACTGATGGGGTTTTAAAAGGTAGAGAGGGGAGGGGGAGGGTCATGGCTTGAAGTGGACATTAATGGCCCTATTATTTTGAATTTCGGCCATGGTGGAGGAGGGGGGCTGCATGTGACTCTTGGTGGCCGGGAATGGGCTGCTCGACTCCTCTTCCATAGGGGAGTTATGAGCCACCATAAAAAGGCTGGCCCTCAGCCTTCAATGGCCGAATTCACCCCTCTCCTTCTCCATTAAAACCACCCTTTATTTTTCTCTCTCCTCTTTTAAATTTCTTCTCTCTCTCTTCCTCTCTCTCCTAGTCACCCCAAACTGAAATGTCTTCCTCCCACAACCTATTGGCAGCCCATTTGAATTATTAAATCCCCAATGAAAACATGGAAGGGGGTCCACCATGAATGCTCTCTTTTATCATTTCTCTCTCCTCTTAATAATTTCTTCTCTCTCTCTCTTATTCCCTCATTTGACTAGTCAACCCTCTAGGCTATTGGCAGCCCTAATATCTTACATTAATAATGTCATTAGGCTTAGCCCAAGAGGGGGGTGACTTGAAGTTGGGTTAGCCCAATTAGGTCAAGTTGACTTGACTTGGGTTAAATGTTGACTTGGTTATTTTGACTCTTTGGGTCCACATCAATGGGTCTTTAGTGACCCATTGGACTCCCCTATGGCCTAGGTAGGGTTAGTTGGAGTTGAGTTGGCCCCCTGGAGGTCACATGGCCCTTAGGAAGGGCACTTTGACCATTTTAGGGTTAGGGTTGGCTTGGGTTAATTTGGCCACTAGTATTGACCCCATTGAGTCTATGGTGACTCATTGGCCCCACATTGGGTCTAGAAATGCCCTAGAGTCAGTTTGAACTCACTAGGTCACCCAAACTCAGTGTTTTGGAAACTTGCTATTTGCAGCCCAAAATGAGTCTCTACTAGACTCCTAAGCCCATTTGGTCTATTTGGTTCCCTATGGTCTTGCCATGGCCCAGGCAAGCCCAAAGTTATTCTTAGGGGGGGCCTAATTGGAAATGGGATGTTACAAATCCCAATAAACAAAACAAAAATTTCGTCCCCGAAATTAAGGTTAAGTCTACGGGAGATCACTACCGGCATAAGTTAAGCTTGTAACATCCCATATGGTTTGCAGTGCCTACGATATCAACATTTACGGGCAAGTCCCCAATAAACAAAAAGTTTAGCCTATACCTTCTTAGATTATTCTACGAATAATTGTAAATAGGAAGGAAAACTTTAAATTACTTGAGGAGTTGCGAGGATTACCTGACTAAACAGCTCCGGGTATCTCTCCTGCATCAGGTCCTGAGGTTCCCAGGTGTGCTCCTCCTGACCGTGATTTCTCCACAGAACCTTGACTAAGGGAATCTTCTTACGGCGCAAGATCCGCACTCCTTTGTCATCGATCCGAACCGGCTCCAAGTGAACAGATCGGTCTGAAGCTACCGGCCCTTCTGCGGTCAAAATTCGCTGCTCCGGGTGTAGTAGAGCCCTTCTCAGCGAAGAGATGTGGAAGACGTCGTGTAGAGCTGCCAGCTCTGGCGGCAACTCTAGCCTGTAGGCTAAGGGTCCGATCCGCTCCAGGATCCGGTAAGGGCCCATATACCTAGGGCTGAGTTTCTTCCTCCGACCGCGCACCCGTGAGACTCCGTGCATGGGCCGGATCTTCAAGAACACTCGATCTCCTACCCGGAACTCCACCTGACGATGCCGAGCGTCATAGTATTTTGCTTGTCTGCTCTGCGCCTCCAGCATCCTTTCTCTGATCAGCCTCACCTGAGCCTCGGTGTCTTCAACGAAATCCGATCCCAGCAGCTTCGGATCCTCGTCCTGTACCCAAGAAAGCGGGGTCCTACATCTCCTTCCATATAAGGCCTCATAAGGCGCCATCCTGATGCTGGACTGGTAGCTATTATTGTAGGAGAACTCAACCAACGGTAACATCTTCTCCCACGGCTCCCCTCGGTCTAGTATACACAGCCGTAGTAAGTCCTCCAAGGTCCTGTTGGTGCGCTCGGTCTGCCCGTCCGTCTGAGGGTGGAAGGCCGTGCTAAAAGCCAACCGGGTGCCCAAATATGCCTGTACTGACCGCCACTCCCTGGATGTAAACCGTCCATCGCGGTCCGACACTATCGTCCGGGGCACGCCATGATATCGGACATACTGCTCCACAAACTTCCGTACCAGCACTCCCACCGAGTCATCCTTCCTGATCGGTATAAAGCGGGCCACCTTCGTCAGCCGATCGACAATCACCCAAATCGAGTCGTTCCCTGTCCGAGACCGGGGAAGACCATGTATGAAATCCATCGCTATGTTGTCGAACTTCCACTCCGGCACCGGGAGTGGCTGCAATAGTCCTGCGGGGTTCCTGCACTCCGCCTTCACCAACTGACACGCCTCGCAATGGGTCACGAAGTACGTAATGTCTTTCTTCATGCCCGGCCAAAACATCGTCCTCTTCAAATCAGCGGTCATCTTTGTGATCCCCGGGTGTACGGAGTACCGGCTGCAATGCGCCTCCGTCAAAATGTCTTCTCGGATCTGGCCTCCTGCGGGTATATATACTCTGCCTCTGAAGTGGAGCAAACCATCCCTCAGGGAATAATCTCCTGTCGAACCTTCCTCCAAAGCTCGGAACATCGGCTCTGCCCACACATCTGCCCTCTGTCCGTCCCGAATGCGATCCCGAATATCGTCTATGGCCACTATCGATGCCAGATACTCCCTATACAGATCTGGGTCATCCTCGGACACTAGGGATATCTGCATATCTCTGAATGACTGGACTAGCTCCATAGACATCACCTGGGGCCCAGCTTCGGAAGTGGCCGCTCTCCGACTCAGCGCGTCGGCCACCACGTTTGCCTTCCCTGGGTGGTAGTGCATCTCATACTGATAATCTGCTAAGAACTCCACCCAGCGCCTCTGCCTGATATTCAACTCCTTCTGCGTGTCCACGTATTTCAGGTTCTTGTGATCGGAGAAGATATCGCAGTGGACTCCATAAAGGTAATGACGCCAGACCTTTAGAGCAAAAACGACCGCTCCCATCTCGAGGTCGTGCACCGGGTAGTTCCTCTCGTGGGTCTTCAGCTGGCGGGAGGCATATGCTATGACATGTCCGTTCTGCATCAGCACTGCCCCCATTCCCTGGTATGATGCGTCGGTATACACCTGAAATCCTTCCTTCCCCGATGGAAGGGCCAGAATGGGGGCCGAGACGAGTCGGTCCTTCAGCTCCTGGAAAGCCGCCTGGCACTGCGGGGTCCAAACAAAAGGTGCCTCCTTCTTTGTCAACGATGTGAGGGGGAGGGCAATCCGAGAGAACCCCTCTACGAACTTCCGGTAGTAACCGGCAAGTCCCAAGAAACTGCGTACATCGATGGCCGTTTTCAACTGCGGCCAATCTCGAACTGCCCGAATCTTCGCTGGATCTACCGCTAGCCCGGCTCCGCTGATGATGTGACCTAGGAAGGCCACCTCCTTCAACCAGAACTGACACTTGCTGAATTTTGCATAAAGGCGATGCTCCCGCAACCTCTCCAAGGTCAGTGCCAGATGTCGAGTGTGCTCCTCCTCCGTCCTAGAATAGATCAGGATGTCGTCTATGAATACTATGACGAACACATCCAAGTAGGCTTCGAAAACCCGGTTCATGAGACTCATGAACGCCGACGGAGCATTCGTGAGCCCAAAGGGCATCACGGTAAACTCATACAGGCCATATCTGCTGCTAAAGGCCGTCTTCGGAATGTCCTCCTCCTGGATCCGCAGCTGGTAGTATCCTGATCTCAAATCCAGCTTCGAGAAATAATGGGCCCCCTCCAACTGGTCGAATAATTCGTCTATCCGTGGGAGCGGATAGGTATTCCGGACGGTCAGCCTGTTTAGTGCTCGATAATCGATGCACAGGCGGAGTGTCCCATCCTTCTTCTTCACGAACAGGACCGGTGCTCCCCATGGCGAGGAACTCGGTCTAACAAAACCTGCCTCCACCAATTCCTGCAACTGGGTCCGAAACTCTGCCAACTCCTTTGGGGCCATCCGATAAGGGGCCCTAGACGCCGGCTTGGCTCCCGGCACAAGCTGTATCTGAAAATCTTGCTCTCGGTGTGGAGGTAGTCCTGGCAGTTTCTCCGGGAAGATGTCTGCGAACTCTCGCACCACCGGAATGTCTGTCACCGACTCCTTGACTTCCGCCATCTCAAAAAGAATCTGATAGACCTCCTCTCCCTGCAGATGGGCCTTAACGGCCTGTACCGAAGATAAGAGTATACGAGAGACAGGTCTTATACCTTCGATGGTAATGAAAGAGTCCCCGTGCCTCACGGTGATCCTCTTTGCCTGGCAGTCAATCTGGGCATAGTTCCAATGCAGCCATACCATGCCCAAGATCAGATCGTAGTCTGTCAGCTTCAAAATCGTCGCTGGAGCCTCGAACGCTTTTCCACCAATCTCTGCCTCCATATTGCAGTGATCCGTGGTAAGGAGCTCTGATCCATCCGGTAGTCGCACCCTCATCCTCGAGCCTGTGAACCGCTCCACACCTTCCAGTCCTTCTACGAACGACTCCGACACAAAAGAGTGAGTAGCTCCAGTATCGAACAGCGTGCGGGCAGGCTTGCCACTGATGAAGACTATACCTGGGGTGATTAAATATCTCAGGGTTCTATAAAAAGTTTTCTTTCCTGGTTAATCTATCTAGTGTGGTTCTAAGTTTAACAATTTAAAGGGGAAATTCTATGAAAACAAGGAAAACATTTCGGCATACCTGCGATGACCTGCTCCGGATTCCGCGGCTGTGCAAGGTCCAAGGCATATACCTGCTCTCTCCCCTGTCTACGATCTTCCCCCTGGTATCCTCGACCGCGGCCGCGCCCTCGGCCTCCGTAATACTGAGCTGGTGGGCCGCCCTGATGTGCTGGAGGTGGTGCCCCCTTCATGGGGCAGTTCCTCCGTATGTGCCCAATCTGATGGCAAAGGAAGCATTCTGGGGGATACGCCATTCCCCCGGGTCTCGGCATCTCCTGCATCCGAAGAGGTGGAGGGGCCAATACCACCTGTTCCCTCGGCTCCGGCCTCACGTCCTGACGAGGCTGGTCCTCTGTCCTCCTCCCCTCTGGTACAGCACCTCGCCGCTGGTCATTCCTACCTCTCCGTCCCTGATCCTCTGCTGGCCGCTTCCGGCCCCGGGTGGTGTGCCAATCTGCCTCGATCCTTTTGGCCATCTCCAAAATCCGGGAGATGGGCCCGTCAGATACAAACAAGAGGGCCTCCCTCAGGTCCTCCCGCAGGCCCTTGTAGAACCTCCTGATATACCCTGCCTCGTCCAGCTGGTAGGAATCTGCGTATCGAGCCAGGTGGTCAAACTCTCGATGGTACTCCACCACGGTCCGAGTACCCTGCTTCAGCTGCAAGAACCGCTCCTCCAAATCATCCCTAGCCGACTGCGGAACGAAATGCTCCAGCAGTGCGGCCCTGAACTCCTCCCAAGTGACCTCCGCAACCTCCCTATCAGCAAAAGTCGTGTCCAACAGCGTCTTCCACCACCTCTTCGCATGGGACTCCAAGCAGGAGACAACCAGAGCCACCCTCTCCTCCCATGGACACCGAATCCCGGTCAGCATCTCGTACATGATATCTAGCCATTCCTCCGTCCGAACAGCCGACTCTGTCCCCAAATAGGACGGGGGAGACAGTCCTCGAAAGATGCTGAGCCAGTTGGCCCCCAGATTGGGCTGCGGGACCGGAACCTGCTGGGCCCTGAAGGCCTCCAGAATGGCAGTCAGGGTCTGTCCCATATCTGACTGAAGGAAGGGAGTGGGGACTGGTGGAGGTGGTGCAACTCCCTGAGTCTGCTGAACTCCGCCCTGTGGCGTAGGCTGCGCTGGAGGCTGCGTAACAAAAGCACACGCTGAGAAAATGTTCAAATATTACCTAAAGGTGGACAATTTATATGTGATCCCCATATGGGCACACCACTGCTTCCGCTGCTTAGTTTGTCCCCAAACTAAACTCGAGCGGGGGTGACCCAGGGTTAGTGGACTGCTATTTCCTTCTGATCGATGTTTCCTCTGATACCACTTGTAAGACCCCATTTTTTTTTCTTTTTCAACCACCGGGGTCTTAGGCCCAGAACCGCCGCTTTGCGGTGACTCCTTCACGTCCCGAAAGGTCATCACCACAAGGCGCCGATTCTGCCGGCCAAATTCGATCACAGAAGTAGCACAATTATTGAAGTAAAAGCAATGCAGTCCACAATAATAAAAATCACATATATATATATAATAAAACTCCACGAAGGGAGTGTCCACAGAAACATCAGAGTAATATAATTACGGGCTTATGCCCGGTACAAAATGTCCTCACTACAAGTCTCTCATGCGGAAGCGAATCAGAAACTACTCAAGGATCGAGACTCACGGTCCCGGCGGTGTGAACTCCGGAGCTAGACTGCCCCACCTCTAGGCGCACCGATCTCTGGGGCTGCTCCTCCATGCTGGGCTCCACGATCCCCTAAAATGATATGGTTCGAAAACCGTTAGTCTAAAAGACTAAGTCCTATCATCCCCCACCCCTTCCCCCACGCTCTAAGGCACCGGGCGGAGAGGAAGAAAGGGGAGGACATGAAAGTGGAGAGTAGTCAAAAGCAGATGACGGTGGACCTAACTAGCAAGTTATAACAGGGGAGCAATATAAAACTTAAGTGTTGTAATAGGTCAAACAAGAAGGAAGTAAGTAAGAAATTAAACCTTCACTTATGTGAGTACACATAAGCCAAGGGATCTTTTGCAAGGCTCCCATCGTATAAAGTGTCCCATACCACTTATACGTTGGGGTGTCGGTTATCAAACAGCAACATATATATATTGAAATTAACCTTTGATTTATAAACTTGCCCACACAAGCTTATAGACCAAGGGGTCGTTTTGCAAGTCCTAAAGTATAAGCGTCCCATTCCACTTATACTTTAGGTGTCATGGTTGTTATGAACGATATGATATGCAACTATATGGTGGGTATGTTATGTCATGCAATGCAACTCACACACCCGACTCTGTGCACACAGACCTTTAGTTCCCCCTTTCGGAGCCGTTACCTCCCAGGATACCTCCGTAGTGGCAAACGGAAGCGGTGGGTTGGGCCTCGCCCACCTCCAAAACCAGTAAAGCACACTGGTCTGACCTATCGTACGCCTCAACGCTTGGTGCACAAAGCGGACGCCTGCGTACTCTTGCCGGCTGGCGCACCGGACTTCTGTTGGCGGAGTGCTAATCACCCCGCCGAGTCAACGATATCGGTGTCG
This sequence comes from Platanthera zijinensis, assembly GCA_039513925.1. Taxonomy (NCBI): domain Eukaryota; kingdom Viridiplantae; phylum Streptophyta; class Magnoliopsida; order Asparagales; family Orchidaceae; genus Platanthera; species Platanthera zijinensis. The sequence continues at coordinate 56,243,291 of CM077094.1, read as the reverse complement.
GTGCAATCGAACTCCCCGATATCGAAGGACCCACCACCTTAACTTTCCTATTTTTATGCACATGCAAGTTAAACCGTAAGCACACAACACCGAGCCGAAGCTCCCCGGACCAAAACGTCCGTCTCCAAATCAACCGAGCCGAAGCTCCCCGGACCATCCCGTCCGTTTCCAAATCAACCGAGTCGAAGCTCTCATCAACCTTCCTGTGCCAACAGTGTTGTGAAAAGTGCAGCCCTAGTTACTAAGTTACTCTTGTCGGTTTGTTATTACAGTTTACGTTAGCCCAGGACTGCCCCCGGTATACCCCGTGAAGGGCTCTCAAGGGGCACTAGGAACCAAGACGGTGCATTACGGCCCGAAGTTCCCTTTCGCAAGGCACTTATTATTGTTGGTTAATACCCCGTTCCCAAACTCTTAATGTTACTCTGGTTCTAACCCTAATGTGTTTTAACTCCTGCACCCGCTCCCAGGAAAGACGATGTTCCGTCGAACCCGAGCTCCACCCATCCTTAGTTAACCTAACCACTATCCCATACCCAATTTCATTGATAACCTCCGAATCATCTTGCCACGGCATTTACACATGATTTGTCGCCCTATGACCATGGTATTACAATTTCTATGATTTCACTATATGCAGACCAACTTGAGCAAATCAACAAGTATGATAGGAAGTGCATCAATTTCTCATCCAAACACCCTAAGATAATTACTAAGGGCCTATCATGACTTTTATAACTTAAATCCAGCACTTCCAAATTTTTCCTAAATAATTTAATATTTATTTAATTATCCAGAAATTAAAGCCATGAGTGATTTTGAGCATGAGGTACTACATTCATTCATCATAAAATTATAAGAAAATTACCAGGGCTCTACAATGTCCATAAATGTTCACTGACCAAAAATTATAATTTTACAAGGCCTAAAAATATTATTTAAAAATCATTTATAAATTCTACAAATTGCAAGCCTTGTGAATCAACCCCTATGATTATAGATCCAAAAATTCTACAATAATTACCAGAGATGTAAGAGGTCATAAAAACTCATTTGCCTAAGTTACACCAGATTTCAGTGAGGGAACAACCCATAATAATTATTTGACTATCTTTAGAAAATCAATGGCTTGTGAATGAAGTACTTAAAATAATCAGTTAATAATTCCAGAAAAATTCAAGCATATGTATAAGAATCTAAAAAGCTCTCTGCCAAAATTTCATATCCATTAATCAACCAGAGAAATCAAATTAATTAAAATACCCAAAAACCTATTTTTGTGAGTTATGAAGGAACTATCATGTATTGAATTCCAAGGCTCTCAATATTATTTCCCAGAGACTTCCCTAAACCCAAGAAGTACACTACCCAAGTTTCATGGCCTTTAGGCAAGTTTTGGTGACCTATTTTACCTTAACAAGGGAGGTGCCCTAAGCTAGGGTTAGGGTTTAAGGGAGGGTAACCCTCTCCAAATCTTCCAAGACTTTGGTCAGGGGGTTCTAACCTCACTAGTCTCCTCTCCACCAAAAATCACTTCCATTCAAGGTCATTTGACCCCATGCCCTTCACAAGCCCCCAAAGTCCAACCTAGGGGTTTGGACTTGGGTCCTAGGGCATACTCACCCCAAACCACTCCATACACCATAAGGGAGTGTTAAAGCCCATTACAAACCAGTGGACCAAGTTTCAGCCTCTGGTGAGGGAGTTTGGTCAACAAAAATCACTAAGTGCACTTTTGACCTATTTGCCCCTTAATGGGCTAACCTAGGATTGGGTTATCACCCACCCAAAACATCTCCAAATTACATGAAACTTTATACAGAGCTTCCCTAGGTCCCTAAGGACCTCCCACCAAAATTTTGGGGGATTTGGAGGTCATTAGACCCCTTAATCACTCTAAGATATGATTATTAAATTTTAACAAAAACTATAGAAAAATGTTATCCAAAAATTACCATTTTTGGATATGTCATAGGTGTGGGTAAGAATGACCCCTACATAAAATTTTAAGTCATTTGGAGGTCTGGTTTGGTGTGGGCAACCAAAATGGTGTCTGACCTAGCCTAAGGACACCTTCCACCAAACTGAGTGCTGAGGTCAGCACAGTTATCCAAATTGGGTGAAATCAATTTTAGAATAAAGTAGACTCAAAGGGCTACAACTTTCATGTTCACTACTTTTTCTGTAGAGGGCTCTAGGTATTTTTAATAAATACAAACATTAAGAGGTAAAACTGTGACAGAAATGCAAATAATATAACCAAAACTATACTATCATGATTTTACTGTTTGCACGAATCCTGAAGCAGGATCCAATGGTAGCTGCTCATCTTCTCCAAATGGCCGAAAATCCAACCCGAGCAGGCCCTTTTTACGGGGCTTTTCCCGGCGGCCTGAGGCGGCGCCACCACCGGGAAACATCATCCATTTGTTCCCGGTGGTGGGGGCTATCCATAGCCGGAGTTAGGGCGGCCGGAGGTGGCGGCGCCGCCCTACCCGAGAGCTCCAAAAAGCTCCAAAAATGGCGGTTTTCAGATTTTTAAAAACTCAAAACCGATTCGTTTGAGCATGAAACTTCATCCTAATGATTCCTAGGATCTAAACATAGAGGAAGAGGTGAGGGAGGACCTTCCCGGCGGCCATGCAACGTGTAGATCGACGAGGGGCCATGGCGACGGCGGCGGCGGCGTTTTCCTCCTTCTCAAGCTCCGTCCACCCTTCTCTTCTGCTAGGGATTCGAAAACATCTCCTTGGCTCACTGATGGGGTTTTAAAAGGTAGAGAGGGGAGGGGGAGGGTCATGGCTTGAAGTGGACATTAATGGCCCTATTATTTTGAATTTCGGCCATGGTGGAGGAGGGGGGCTGCATGTGACTCTTGGTGGCCGGGAATGGGCTGCTCGACTCCTCTTCCATAGGGGAGTTATGAGCCACCATAAAAAGGCTGGCCCTCAGCCTTCAATGGCCGAATTCACCCCTCTCCTTCTCCATTAAAACCACCCTTTATTTTTCTCTCTCCTCTTTTAAATTTCTTCTCTCTCTCTTCCTCTCTCTCCTAGTCACCCCAAACTGAAATGTCTTCCTCCCACAACCTATTGGCAGCCCATTTGAATTATTAAATCCCCAATGAAAACATGGAAGGGGGTCCACCATGAATGCTCTCTTTTATCATTTCTCTCTCCTCTTAATAATTTCTTCTCTCTCTCTCTTATTCCCTCATTTGACTAGTCAACCCTCTAGGCTATTGGCAGCCCTAATATCTTACATTAATAATGTCATTAGGCTTAGCCCAAGAGGGGGGTGACTTGAAGTTGGGTTAGCCCAATTAGGTCAAGTTGACTTGACTTGGGTTAAATGTTGACTTGGTTATTTTGACTCTTTGGGTCCACATCAATGGGTCTTTAGTGACCCATTGGACTCCCCTATGACCTAGGTAGGGTTAGTTGGAGTTGAGTTGGCCCCCTGGAGGTCACATGGCCCTTAGGAAGGGCACTTTGACCATTTTAGGGTTAGGGTTGGCTTGGGTTAATTTGGCCACTAGTATTGACCCCATTGAGTCTATGGTGACTCATTGGCCCCACATTGGGTCTAGAAATGCCCTAGAGTCAGTTTGAACTCACTAGGTCACCCAAACTCAGTGTTTTGGAAACTTGCTATTTGCAGCCCAAAATGAGTCTCTACTAGACTCCTAAGCCCATTTGGTCTATTTGGTTCCCTATGGTCTTGCCATGGCCCAGGCAAGCCCAAAGTTATTCTTAGGGGGGGCCTAATTGGAAATGGGATGTTACACATATAAAATGAGAAGTCAAATCCACACAAGCATATAATAGTCCAAAAATACAACATATAAAAGAAGCTACAACATGTTTCTACATAATCAGAGTATGAGTAAACTTGCCCAAAAGGGGCTATAACAAAAGTCTCTCAAAAACTCATATCAGTCACCGATGGTAACGACGGTACCATCCCATCAAGCCCTGTCGTCCTGGACTGGCTGTCCTTCTGCTACTCTGTCTGTGGCATTTCCTCCTAAAAAGGAAGACGTAGCGACTGATAGTCATAAAGACTAAGTGGCTTTCACATCCACTCCCCCGGTGAATCCTCGGCACCGGGCGGAGAAAGGAATAGGGTACAATATATATATATAAGCAATAGTACAAATAGGTGGAATGAAGTGATCCATAAATAATGTATATATATAGAAGAGTAAATGAGCAAACACATTTCCCTAACAGTTCTAACATCTACAGTAGAAAGTAAAAGTATAAAGATACAATAGAAGGTAACTCAACTTATATGAATGCCCATACAGATATATAAGTTGAGGTTCAGCTTAATAGTAAAGTAACTCATAGTATAAGAGTGCCCATACAAACTTATACGATGAGGATCTTGTGTATGTGATGTAATGTACTTCCATGAATGCTAAGCAATGACTCACCGATGATCACGCACAAGCAATTGCTGTGTCGACACTGACTCTTAGTTCCCACTTTTCGAGTAGGTAGCAACCTCTCAGGCGTCATCTGCCATGGTCAGACAGTGATAGTACAACGGGCATCTCCACTACTAGGCTAGTCTCCACACTACCTGTCCTAAGCCTCCGTATGCCTCAATGCTAAGAACACAACAGCGGAGCTCACACGCGTACTACGACTCCGCGGGAGTATCGGGTAGATATGCACCGAGAACCAAGCACTGAGCCGGCCTAATATGTGCAAGAACAAAGCACCGAGGTGACCTAAGATGTGACCTAGAAGGAGCCTTGGGAAAAGCACAAGGACCAAGGCCAACCATTCACCTAATATGGAAGGAGCCCCGGAAATGAGCACCAAGGACCAAGCCTAACCGCCCAAGGTCTAACCGTCAACTCCCGTCGGTGTGAAGACTGGATATCCCGAAGACCTACCACACTATCCTTAAACTAGGATTACGACACCATGTGTCAACTCACACAGCATGCCAGAGCTCAACAGCTCATAAGGGCACCTCACTGAGTCCCTTATCAACACAATCGATCAAGTGCGGAAAACACTCATGCACCATCAACTCTTCCATATATCCACGCACTAACCTTATTCAATCCCTTTCCATACAATATTCATCACCTTGCTAGTATTTAGCTCATTTTACCGATTCACGTATCTAGTTTGTTTATACAATCCAACTCTCTTACCCACTAGTTCACATAGGGGTGTATCAACCAAACCCTCTCAAACTTGTACGTTTCAGTTCGTCATTTGATTACAAAGGATCAATCCAACTACTCACAACAAACTTCACACTAACGATCCACAATCTCTCTAATAGTTCTAAATTAGGTTTACATAACCAAAAGAACAAAGTATGTAGGAATAGTACAAAGTATAAAGCTTCAACTGGGGATTTCTGATGCTTCAAGAATCCGGTGAAAACATTTAACCACTAGTTGGAAATGTATTTTCGAGGGCTATCACTTTTGTGTTTAGTAAAAATCCCAGATTTGGCTGTATCACACTTGAAATCGGCTTTTAAGACTGCTACGTTAACATTACAGTTTCTGCACGTTTACATTATCAGCCATCAATTTCGATCAGACTTTCCCATGGCTACAGACCTCTCCTGAAGAAGTGTAACAACTCGTTGGAAAGGTATTTCATGTTCTATGACTTTCGTGTTTAGTCAAAATCCCAGATCTGGCCGTTTCATATCTGAAAACGGCCACGAAGATTGCTACGCGCAGAATGCAGATTTATGCACGCATCTTAAGGCGGAACGAACGTCATTGGGTATTCTTCCTCCTCTAGCCGATCTTTCCAAATCACAACCAGAAATTCCTCCACCATTATTCACCCTCATTAGTCTATTTCTCTTCACAAGACAATCCCCCATCTTCAAATTGAAGGAAGGAGAGGTTGAAGATGATTAAACCCTAGAACACAAGTCCTAGCATTGCCTCTTCCAAGAAACCTTCATCTCACACATCTTGACTCCTTTGATTCGATATCTCGCCTAGGAATAACTAGAGATCTAGCACCAGGGGAGAGGGGAGGAAGCTCACCTCGATTCCGGTGTTTCCACCATTTCCGACCATGGATCTCGTCACCCTTCGCGGCGACATCTTCTTCTCCTCGGCGCCGTCAATGCTCCACAGGACGAAAGTTGCTCCAACACCAGTCTCTCCACAGAAAATGCTTGGGAAGAGAATGAAAAATGGCCAAATTTCAGAAATCCAATTTATATAGGACCAACACGGGTAGGACACGCCCGTGTCCCTACCCGTGTCCTGCTTGAGTGAAGCATCATCGACGGTTAAAGTGTCGTTTGGACGCAATCACGGGTAGGGACACGCCCGTGTCCACTACCCGTGTCCACGTGACACAGCCGTGTCCATTCCTGTATTCCACCCGTATCCTACTCGGGAGACACGACCGGCTTCCTGGAGATATTCACACGGGTAGGGACACGCCCGTGTCTCTACCCGTGTCCTGCTCGGGAAACATTTCCGCATACTTTACACGGGTAGGGACATGCCCGTATCTCTACCTGTGTCCTGCTCGGAACACATGATCGATGATGTCAGTTACACAAACGGTAGGGTACATGCCCGTGCCTAGACCCGTGTCCTCATACACACGGGTACGGACACACCCGTGTCACTACCCGTGTCCTTCTTTGGAAACTCCATGAATTCCCAACCCAGGTGCCCGAGCACCACACGGGTATGGACACGCTCGTATCACTACCCGTGTCCTACTCTAGACTGACTGCTCTTCCCTGAGCCCAAATCATCTCTCTCAGACTCAAAAGCATGCATGAGGGGCCTAGCGCGAATTTGGATGTTAAAAATCCTATAAACAAAATAAAAGATTTTGTTCCAGAAATCAAGTTAAGGCTATGGGGAGAGGAAAGCATGAAAAATAACTTAAAACGCGCTTTAAATTTTACCTGGAGGAAAAAACTCCGGGTAGCGCTTTTGCATCAAGTCCACCGGCTCCCATGTATACTCCTCCTTCTCATGATTAGACCACAGCACCTTTACCAAAGGAACACTTTTGTAGCGCAAAATCCTTGTCTCGTTGCCTACTATCTGCACGGGCTCTAGTCGCACCGACCTATCTGTCGCAACTGCTTCGTCAGTGGTGGGAACATATTGATTAGGCCGCAACAACGCCTTTTGAAGTGATGACGCCTTGAATACATCATGAAGATTCTCTAGCTTTGGTGGTAACTCCAACCGATAGGACAACGGGCTAATCCTTTCCAATATAATGTAGGGCCCAACGTATCTTGGGCTGAGCTTCTTCACACCATATACCCATAATACTCCATGTGTCGGCCTGATCTTCGGAAATACCTTATCGCCCACTTGAAATTCCACCATCTAGTGCTTTGCATTATAGTTTTTAGCCTGCATACTTTGAGCCTCAAGCATGCGGTCCCGTATTAGCCTAACCAGTGCATCAGTGTCATCGATGTAATCAATACCCCAGACCTTCGGGTCTTCATCTTGTACCCATGAAAAGGGGGTTCTACACGTTCTTCCGTAAAGGGCTTCATGGGGTGCCATTCCGATACTACCCTTGTGACTGTCATTATATGAAAATTCCACCAAGGGTAAGAGCCTTTCCCACGGCTCTCCTCCATCCAATACGCATAGCCTCAATAGATCCTCCAATATTTTGATGGTTCTCTCAGACTGCCCGTCCGTTTGAGGATTGAATGATGTACAAAAGGTAAGACGTGAACCCAGGTATACATGTACGGCCCCCACTCCATAGAGGTAAACTAACCATTTCGGTCAGAAACAATTGACTCTAGCACACCGTGATACTGTACGAACTGCTCCACAAAGAGGCGTACCAAAACATCCACATAAGCTTCTTTCTTCATAGGAATAAACCGGGCTATCTTCGTCAGGCGTTCAACGATTACCAATACTGAATTATTCCCTGAGCGTGAGCAAGGCAAACTGTGGACAAAGTCTATGGAGACATCCTAAAACTTCAACTCGGGAATGGGCAGTGACTGTAATAACCCACCGGGGCTCCTGCATTCTTCCTTCACCCTTTGACAGGCCTCGCAGTGCATAACAAAATATCGAACGTCCCTCTTCATTCCCGGCCAACACATCGTTTTCCACAGGTCGGCGTACATCTTGGAAATCCCAGGATGCACAGAATACTGGGTGCAGTATGCTTCTCTCAGGATATCTTCCCGAGTTTTACCACCCTCACGAATATAAAGCCGGCCACAGATATGAACGAGGCCGTATTTTAGAGAGTACTGGTCAATTGTCCCATCTTCAATTGACTTGATTTTCAGGGCCAGAGCCGCATCCTTTCCTTGCTCCTCCCGGATTCGGTCTCAAATATCAGAGACTATGCTCATCGCAGTTAAGTACTCTGTATACCCTTTCGATTGGTATTTATATATAAGGGTGATCTCCATCTCTTCGAGCATCCGGGCTAACTCCATTCTCATCAATCGGGACTCCGAGTTCGATTCCTGTAACTTTTTGCTCAAAGCGTCAGCTACGGAGTTTGCTTTTCCGGGGTGGTAGTTCAAAGTGAATTCATAATCACACAAAAACTCTAACCACCACCGCTGTCTCAAATTCAATTCCTTCTGTGTATGCACGTACTTTAGATTCTTGTGGTCTGAAAAGTTCTCGCAGTGGACGCCGTATAGACAGTGTCTCCAAATCTTCAAGGCGAACACTACCTCTCCCAATTCTAGATCATGTATCGGGTAATTGATTTCATGCTTCTTCAGCTGTCTTGAAGCATATGCAATCACATGCCTGTGCTGCATCAGTACCGCTCCCATTCCTTGATACGACGCATCAGTGTAAACTTGAAATCCTTCCTTCCCTGATGTAAGGGCTAGGATGAGTGCGGATGTAAGTCGGACTTTCAGTTCTTGAAATGCAGCTTCACACTGGGGTGTCCACTCATATGGTAAGCCTTTCTTTGTCAGCATAGTAAGAGGAAGGGCGATCTTCGAGAAGCCTTATACATACTTGTGATAGTACCCGACAAGTCCAAGGAAGCTCCGCACATCGGCCGCTGACTTCAATGGAGACCACTCCTTCACGGCATGCACTTTGGCCAGATCCACGGCTAACCCACCCCCAATGATCACATGGCCCAAGAAGGAAACCTCTTGGAGCCAAAATTCGCACTTGCTGAACTTATCAAACAAGCCGTGATCTTTTTGCTTCTTCAGTGCCAAGGTCAGATGTTTGACATGCTCTTGCTCTGTCTTAGAGTAGACCAGAATGTCATCGATGAAAATGATGACGAAGATTCCAAATAAGGCTTAGACACCTTGTTCATCAAGCTCATGAAAGCTGAAGGGTCATTTATGAGCCCAAACGGCATTACGGTGAACTCACACAAGCCATACCTTGAGCTAAAGGCCGTCTTCTGAATGTCCTCCTCTTATATTCTCAACTGGTAGTACCTCGAACGCAAATCCAATTTGGAAAACCAATGCGCTCCTACCAATTTGTCAAACAACTCATCGATCCGAGGTAGCAGATAGGTGTTCCGTACAGTCAGTCGGTTGAGCTCCCGATAGTCCATAAATAATCGCAAGGTTCCATCCTTCTTCTTAACAAACAGAACAGGGGCTCCCTAAGGTGATGAGCTGGTGATAGTTTTACTTTCAAGACAACCTAAACACCTAGAGGGGGGGGGGTGAATAGGTTCTAATTGCTTGTTCAAATTTTTAGGCAGAATTAAATTACAAAAATTAAAACATCCAGCACAGCATTCACAGACATTTAATCATCACAGATTGCACAATGTTTTATAGTGGTTCCCCAAGGTCTGGGTACATCCACTTTCCCCCTTCACCTATCTAGCAGTATGCTAGATTCGGCCAAACTTCCACTATTCTCAGATCCTCAGATCCTACAGCTCAGAACCTGGATAGGTTCCTACAACTCAGGCACAACAGCCCTACCTCAGCCTTGCCACAAGGCCTACAACTCAGAGAAGAACCTTCTCCTACACTCAGGCAAACAGCCCTACCACTCAGAGATCAACTCTCCTACACTCAGCCTTTATATCACAGGCTTACAACTCAGATCTGTGTAAAACAGATCCTACAGAAATTTAGAAAAGAAGTTTTAATGTCTTGCCTTTGTTGAGAGAGAAGAGGACAAGACAATTCTTGATCAGCTGATGAAATCAACTGAATCTGAGCTTTCTTCAAAGCTTCTTGAATCTGAACTTAGCTGAGTTGATTTCCAAACAGCTTCTTGAGAAACCACTGATGGCTTCCTTCTTCTTCTTCAAAATGGGTGGATCTCTCTCTATCCAACACCTTTGATGATACTTCTGAATTCTTGTTAGAACTCTTCTTAGATCGATCCTGAGATCGTCTTCTTAGATCTTCTGATGAAGATCTTCTTTAGTGTATTACACCTTCTTGATTTGATTTCTCAATTTGATTACCAAAGTTCAATCTTCTCATTCATGTTTTCTTCTCTCTGAATCTGTCTATATATATAGATCTTATTAATGGAAACCGGCTGATCCGGTTTATAACTGTCTTCTGACAAGTCTGACAACATCAGTTAACTGGCTGCAACCTACAGCTGTCAAGTCTTCAAACAGATCCTGTGCCTTAGTCTTGGTCAGCAATGTGTTGAGACAGACTGTCAGGAAGTGTCGAGACTAACTGTCTGTATGTGTCGACACAAGTAACTTTAGTGTCGACACAGCCTTTGATGATGTCGACAAGTTTGCCTTTAAGTCGACACAGCTTCTTCAGAGAATAACTTGGTCTTGACTTTGCAGTGTGTCGACACAAGTCCTGTGTGTCGACACAGTTGTTGTAGATTCAGAACTCAGTATGTGTTGACTTAGTCTTCTGGTGTCGACTCAAGTATTGTCGACTTTTGCCAATGTGTGTCGACTCTGTCTCATTGTGTCGACATAGCCTCCCAGTGTCGACACAAATGTGGTCGACTATCTTTCTCTGTGTGTCGACACTACTTCCTAGTGTCGACACAAATATGGTCGACTATCTTTCTCTGTGAGTCGACACTGCTTCCCAGTGTCGACACAAATGTGGTCGACTATCTTTCTCTGTGTCGACACAGCTTCCTTCAAGTGTCGACACAAATATTCTGAAGTGTCGACACTGTTTCTTCAAGTGTCGACACATGGACTTAGAATATTTTTCTGCATTCTTTAACATTTCTCCACCTGCACATGTCAACTTAAAACAACATCAAATACACCTTGATGTATATCATTGAGCTAAGTTGGGCTTCTTCAAATCAGGTACACATTTTCCAATGTACCCAACAATCTCCCCCTATTTGGAGAAGTCATAACCCTTATAGCCAATGATATACACCATTTATAAAAAGTATAATATGATGATATATGACATAACAGGAATACTTAATATAAACAAAATATGAACAATCCATCACAGAGTGAACATTATATGATTCCAAACAAAATATTGTTTATAACTTGATAATGTTTGATTACAGAGTTTAATATAGAATGATTTAATCAAAACATTACAAAACACATTTGAAAGAACTTAAAACTAAGACTGATCAGGCTCTCTTATGACAATCCCTTTGCCAGATTGGATTTGAGCCTTCACAGGAGCTTCAACATCTTCAGTTGGCTTCTTGCCTTTTTGATCAGCCTTCTTCTTTGCTTCTTCCTTGAGCCTTTGCCTTTCAAAGTAATGATAGGGCTTTGGAAAGTACTTGCTCGGCTCCTGAGCATCTGGTGGTAGCCTACCCAGCTTGGCATTTCTTCTGAACTGTACTATTGCCTCCTGCCTAGCTTCATGCTTTTGCCATTCTATTTCATTATACCACTTTCCTCTTTCATGAACTTGGTCTTTCACAGCATTCCATGCAGTGAGTATAATATTTCTTGAAGTAGGGCTCCACTGCTCAAAATCTAGCTTTAGTTCAGCCTGCTCTCTAAATCTCTTCTTAGATAGTAGAGCATCTTGCTGTTCTTTCAAAGTGGCCTCAGGCTTATCCACTTTCTCAATAACAACCTTGTTAACCTCCTTTGGAGGACTATACATTTCTTGAACTTGCTGATCAATCATATCAAAATTTTGAGGAGGGTAAATGACTTGGGCAACCTCAGGTTGATTGCCTTCAAGTAGACCAGTTTGTATTCCTGACTCAGCCACCATAGCATCATCACACAAAGGTGGATATCCCAATGTGGCTCGAATACTATTGGTCACCCATTTGGTGTGCTCTGAGCCTGCATGAACTAATAACCTCTCCCCCTTTATGGCTTCTCTGGTAATATGATCCCTTAGATCTTCCTTCTGAAATCTGATCTGTCCATCCAGATAATTCACACCCTCTTTAAAAAATGGTTTTAACTTGTGAAGCTTGTCAGATATGTCCTTTTGAGAGGTAGTGATAGCAGTTTTAACAGATTCAATAGCAGCTTGAAATTTCTTATCAAATTCTTCCATTTCCTTTGCTCTAGCTGCAGGCAACCCTTCAGTAGTCTTTTTCAACTCATTAAGAATTTCATTGTGAGAGTCTTCAAGATTGGCATTCATGTTTATCTGATTTGTAAGAACATAGCCTTGCTTCAGTGCTATATCATCTGCTTTGGTAATAACTGATTGCTGTTGTTTTGCCAAGAATACAACAGCATTACCTCCTTTATGGAAGCAATCTGTCATCTCCTTCTTATGTATATTGACTTCAAATCTAATTGACTTTATATCCTGAGCCAAGTCAAATTGAAGGGCCTTATTGCTCTCATCAACATATTTTTCAACTGCCACTCTATGGTCATCTAACTTAACTTGCAAATCAACCATAAACTTGTTATAATTAAATTCAGAATGGGATGGTTGAGTTGTAGTCTGTAGAGCCTGCTTATAACCTTTGCTCCTTCTCTTGAAGACTACAAGTTTTCTTTTCTTAGCCATTCTGGCTTCTTCAGTCTCAGATTCAGATGTACTATCAACTTGAACTCTTTCTTGAGGAGGAGGAGGAATATTTGTCTCAGTGCCATATTGTTCAGCCTCAACATGCACAGACTCCCCCTCAACCATTTGCTCCTTCTCAATTTCTATCTCCATGTCAAGGGCCTTTTCAATCTCTTGCCCCTCTTCTACTCTATCAGTAGCCATATCAACATTAGGGAATAACTCATCTAGAGTATATTCCTTCTGAGCTTGAACATAAGATGTATCAATTAGATCTTCTATATTCAGATCTTTGGAGATATCAGTTTAGACTGCCTCTTGCACTAGGGCAGACATCTTCTCCCCCTGTACTTGGTCAGTATTGGTAATGACCTGGGCAGGTGAGTATACTTGCTCCCCCTGCACCTGTGCAGTAATAGAAATATTAGATATGTCTTTAGTAAGGAAATACACCAGCTCCCCCTGCAACTGTACCTGGTCAGGAGTAGATACAATCTGGGCAGGTGAACGAGCTTGCTCCCCCTGCATCTGTGCAGGTATAGTGTCTTGCTGGGCTGGAGTAGACACAGGGTGATCTTCATCCTGCTTCCTCTCTTGTTCTTCTTGAAGCTGCTCAGTATCTTGAGCATGAGAAGGGGATTTCACTGGGGTGTCCTGCCTGCTCTCATCAGGCACATCCTTAGACAGCACCATATCCCACCTAGAAAACAATCTCATGTCCATCTTTCTCATGTGATTGATCTTTGTTCCTGGCAGGTGTTGCATTACCTTAGGGATCATTCCATTCAGATATAAACTCATAATCCTAGCCAGATTTGGCTTCTTTATTCCTTCCTTGATCTTTTCAAAGATTACAGCTGACCAATCAGTTGGAATTGTAAACACAATTCTGGTCATGAGGCTGAACATATAGGCTGAAATCCTATCATGTCCCCCTGGTTTGCACAGAATCACCTTGCCAACTACTTCAGACAGAAATTTCCCTTGCTGATTCATTCCTTTTCTGTTGAAAGCAGCTCGAATCTTCAGAGTGGGATCCAATCCGCACCATTGGATAGCCTCCCTTAACTTAGAAGCAGGGACTTCTTCTTCATTCTCAATTATTGGTAAGTGTAGAATCTTCCTTAGACTTCTTGGGGTAATCTTCACTGTCAACCCATGCACAGTGGACTTTATCTTGAGAACATCTGAACCTATTGATGCAGAGATAAAGAATTCATGCACCTCCTTCTTCCATATCTTGGAAGGTTCAGAAACTAGGAACTCTAATCCGGATTCAGAAATGAGAGAGATAACTCGTTGAACATCTGCTGGGGCTTCGGCAAAGGCATTCCTTACTAACTCATAACCTTCATTGATGTTGTCTTTAATCTTCGGCGCCATTGTTCAGGTGAGAAAGTTTGAGAGAAGAGAGAGAGAGAGAAAGTTGACACAGGGTTTCAGTCTCGAAAACCTTGTAAGCGTGTCGACTGATTAAGTTCTTGACCTATTTATACCTTCTATTGAAAGAAGATCAAAAGGCGGGCAAAAACAGTCTATATGTGTCGACATAGATGGAATGTGTCGACACAAACTTCTATTGTCTCGACAACAAATCTGTCTACTATGTGTCGACACCAAATGTGGATATGTCGACACCTGAGAGATATAGTAGAGTATCAGAAAATCTGTGTCGACTCTTAGGATAAGTGTCGACACAAAATTTGTAAGTGTCGACATCACTAGTCTGGTGAAGTCGACACTACCTTCCTGGATAAGTCGACAATTTAATTCTTAAGTGTCGACACATTTTTTTTTGTGTCGACACAAAATTTCTGACTTGTCGACATTACTTCACTGAGTCGACACATTTTCACTGAATGTGTCGACACTATTTTACTTAGCCAATTTCTGTTTCTGTCTACACCACTTAAGACCATTTGATAATCTAATCAATGGTCAGCATGCCTAATTCAATTTTAAATTTATTGAATTTTGTTTCATCCAGAGGCTTAGTGAATACATCTGCTATTTGATAATCTGTTTTAACAAATTCCAATGTGATGTCTTCTCTTTCTACATGATCTCTAAGAAAATGGAATTTAATTTCTATATGCTTAGTTCTACTATGAGAGACAGGATTATTAGCAATAGAAATTGCACTCTTAGAATCACACAAAAGAGGTGTTTTACTTACTTGAATACCATAATCTTTAAGCTGATGCTGTATCCACAATAGTTGTGCACAGCAACTGCCAGCAGCAACATATTCTGACTCAGCTGTAGATATAGCCACACTGGTCTGCTTCTTACTACTCCAAGATATCAGTCTTCCTCCCAAGAATTGACAAGTACCTGTTGTACTCTTCCTATCCTCTCTACAGCCTGCAAAATCTGCATCTGAATAACCTGTTAGTAGAAAATCTCTATTCCTAGGGTACCAAAGACCTAGATTATGTGTGCCCTTAAGATATCTCAGAATCCTTTTGACTGCAGTATAATGAGACTCTTTAGGGCAGGCTTGGTACCTAGCACAGACACATGTAGCATACATAATATCTGGTCTACTAGCTGTGAGATATAGTAGAGAACCAACTATTCCTCTATACAAAGTCTCATCAACAGGTTTACCTGCATCATCTTTGCATATAGGCATACTTGTCCCCATAGGAGTTCTCATGATGGAGGATGACTCCATACCATACTTCTTGATTAATTCTTTAGTAAACTTTGACTGGGATATGGACAAACCATCATCAGTCTGTCTTACTTGGAGTCCCAAGAAGAACTTCAGTTCTCCCATACTGCTCATCTCAAACTTCCCTTGCATAAGTTTGGCAAACTTTTTACAAAGGTTGTTTTCAGTAGATCCAAATATTATGTCATCAACATAGATCTGAACTAAGATGATCTTGCCTTTAGATTCCCTAAGGAATAGAGTTTTGTCAATTTTTTCTCTTGAGAATTTATTCTCAATAAGGAAAGTAGACAGGGTTTCATACCAAGCCCTTGGGGCTTGCTTTAACCCATACAAAGCTTTTCTATGCTTATAAACATAATCAGGTTTAAGAGGATCTACAAAACCTGATGGCTGCTCTACATATACTTCTTCTTTAAGATCACCATTCAGAAATGCTGACTTCACATCCATCTGGTATACCTTGAAGTCTTGATAGGCTGCATAGGCAAGGAACATTCTGATTGCCTCCAGCCTTGCTACTGGGGCAAAGGTTTGATCAAAGTCAATCCCTTCTTTCTGCTTGTATCCTTTAGCAACCAATGTTGCTTTATTTTTCACTATTACTCCATTCTCATCCAACTTGTTCCTGTAGATCCATTTTGTCCCAATTATATTGTGGCCTCTTGGTTTAGGAACAAGCTCCCAGACATTGCACCTTCTGAATTAATTCAGCTCCTCTTGCATAGCATCAGTCCAGTGCTGGTCTTGGATGGCTTCTTCAAACTTCTTAGGCTCCATTTGTGACAGGAAACTTGAATGCAGAACTGTGCTTTGACTTCTGCTTCTAGTCTGTACTCCCTGTCTTGGATCACCTATTATTTGATCAGTTGGATGGTCTCTTAAATGTCTTGTAGCTGGAGGAAGATTCCCTTCTGGTTGAACATCTCCAGCTCCTTCATTATGTTGAACCTCTTGGTTTTCTTCATCTTCTATTATGTCTTGTACTCCCCCTGGACAATATCCTTCATTTTCCAATACTCTATCTTCCCTTGAAGCTTCAGCAATGGAGAGCTTGTCCATTCCTTTACTTATACATGTTGAGTCATTTGATCTACAAGACAACTCACAGTTGATTAATCTTGTTTCATCAAACACAACATGCACAGATTCTTCAACAACTTGAGTAGTCAAGTTGAAGATTCTATAGGCCTTACTATTTATACTGTACCCAACAAATATCACATCCTGGGATTTGGCAGCAAACTTAGTCAAATATGACTTACCATTGTTAAGTATATAGCATTTGCAAGTAAAGATTCTGAAGTAGGATAGATTTGGTTTTCTACCTTTCATAATCTCATAGGGAGTCTTTTTGTGGCTCTTGGTGATAGAAGCCCTATTGATTACATGAGAAGCAGTGTTTACTGCCTCAGCCCAGAAATACTCTGGTAGAGAGGTGTCACTCAATAGAGTTCTAACAGCTTCAATTAATGTTCTATTCTTTCTTTCAGCAATTCCATTTTGCTGAGGTGTTCTTGGTGAGGAGAACTCTTGGAAAATCCCAAAGTCTTCACATAACTTTGTCATGCTTTCAGATTGGAACTCAGTACCATGGTCACTTCTGATTTTGACCACTGTACTATTCAGTTCATTCTGAATTTGCTTTACAAAATTAAGTAAGACACTTGGGGTTTCAGATTTCTATCTCAGAAAGAACACCCATGTAAATCTAGAATAGTCATCTACAACCACAAAAGTGTAGACCTTCCTACCTAGACTATGAACTGGCATAGGACCAAAAAGATCCATATGCAAGAGGTATAAGCACCTTACAGAATTCTTATTTTCAAGGCTTTGAAAGGAGGATTTTGTCTGCTTGCCCTTTTGACAAGCTGAGCATATCCCTTCCTTCATACACTTAACTTGAGGACCATTCCTCACTAACTCTTTGATAAAGAGTTGGCCAATTGTCTTGTAGTTAAGATGAGCCAATCTCTTGTGCCACTTAACACAATGAGAAGCATTGTGATCAGCTACAAGACAGATGGGAGAGGCTTTATTCTCACATACAAAATTAAGACAATATACATTTCTCTTCCTATACCCAGTCAAAATGATCTCTTGATCACTTGACCTTTTGATATGACATCCATCCTTAACAAATGAAATGTCATATCCTAAATCACTCAGCTGGCTTATGCTTATTAGATTATGTTTCAAACCTTTTACATAAGCCACTTGGGTGATAGTAATTAGCACTACTAGAAAACAGACTTTTGGCCAGGGCAAATTGCCCTGGCAAAAAGTCCAAAACCGTGGCTAAAAAGTTTTAGCCACGGTCTAGCCACGGGAAAAATCCGTGGCTAAAGTCGGCGTGGCTAAAAGTTTTAAGCCACGAACTGGCCGTAGCAAATAGTATTAGCCATGGGAAAAACTGCCGTGGCAAATAACCCAACTATTAGCCACGGTATAAAACCCTGGCTAAAAGTAAACTCATCATTTTTTAAAAAAACTATTTGCCACAGTTACAAGCCGTGGCAAATACTAATTTATGTTTTTTTTAAAAAAAAATACATTCAAAATACTGTAATACAATTGCAAATTGTTACATTATTAATTTCTAGTAAAATAAACAACATAAAAATGTTCTATGTACGTATGAATGTTCTAACTTTTTTGTGCTTTGCCTTTACAATTTGAAATACTTTCCAGACAAAAAATACAGACTACAACCAATAGAAAAAAATGCAGGTAACTCTACTATTTTAGCATCAAGAGGTATGACACGAAATCTCGAAGGCAGGAGAAACGCATCATCGGCGAAAGACTCATCGATCGGCGCAAATACAAGCTGCGCACAAGCCCCGACCGCATTCTCATCGATACCACTGCTAAGCTGACAACAAAAAATGAAATGAGATTTAAGAAAATGCAATAAAACACAATTGCTATATTCAAGAATCCAACCTGTAACGGATGCAAATCCCTAGCCAGAAAATCATCCTGGTTTAATCCATGCCCCTCCAGCCTCACAACTTCGAGGACCTGCAAAAAATCAAATTTGTACAGAGCATCATCTACAACAATACAATGAGAAGAATCTGGATAAAAAAAATTACCTCCTCATTCTCCACTGTATGAGCTAGAGGAATATTAACATGGCTTCCCAGGAAGCCATTACCAACCCTCATACCAGAAACTGCAAAGGGACTGGCTCTCAGTGAAGCAGCAGAATAAGCATCAACACCAGAGTCCGCCCACTCCAAACAATGCTCCCACATAAATTGAACTAGCAATGAAGGAGGCACATTATACAACAAATCATATAACAGACCTCGATTTATGAATGCAAAAATATGAAAATCGGTGTCTAGTCTTCTGTTTTATGCCCCTCACTAGAAGTTGGAAAGACGAGGGACCAAGATCATGCCAAAACCCCATTTCTAATTCAAAAAGGTGCAAAATTTAAGGAACCACATATTTTTGCCAATTACACAAACAATACACCCAAAGTTGGATTTCAAGGTATACAACTGTTAAACAAAATTAAACCTGAAGTAGCATGGATGCTTTTGCACATAAGATACGGATCCCGAGATTAGAAAACATGGCAGAAATTGAATGAGGGCCAATAAGCTTATTAGAAGATAAGTTTAGAGTTATTGTCACATCCTCAACCCTATCACTTCCCATTAAAGACCACCCATCATCAGGAAACCCATTTATAGCGTCATTGAATCCACTGCAATTCATTAAATGAGATTGACACTAAAAAAACAAAAGTTGCCAGCTGAAAAAATGAAAGAAGGTTAACCACCTGCTCAGTCTCTGGCTAAAGGTCCTCAAAACAGCAGGCTGATGTCCCTCCCCATAACAATTACACAAACATTTGTACATTAATATAGGAAGAGACAAATGAGAAGCAATCCCAATCTATGATGTGAGACTAAAACTTAAGGAGGAAGAGGGCCCAAGATGGGCCTCGTATTGGGCCCTTGCATATTTTTCTTCTAACACTTACAAAGCATAAATAATTTTCAGCGTAAACACTACATGTAGGAAAATAGGAGTGCTCTAATAAGAATCAATAAAAATAAAATACAGTTGAATGCACTTAATAATCAAACCGCATGTGAAAATACAAAAAATAACCCATATACCGTCATTTTTTCTTCCAATGGGGCTTCAATCACTTCAAATTCGGCTCCTTTATAGCTTAATGTACGACAAACAAACATGCCCCTAAGATCAAAAGAATTATTAGTTAGAATCACTAGCTTAATATGCATCAGCAAAAATTGTAACACCCTAATTCTTAATAAACATTTTTGTGTTCAACAGAATAAGCCAGAACTTCAAAATTGATGCAGTATTGCCTATTCTTGGTAAAACCTTGGAAGGAGTGGATATATGAAAGTAATAATTAACTACGCGGCACAGTAATTATGCGTTTAGTAATAAATATGGCTTTCCAAATGGAAAACTGTGTGAAATAAAAATTCCAATTAGAAAAAATTTCATCTAAAGTTCAAGTACATGAAGGGCAAAAATGACGAATAAATCTCACAGATCTTGAACGCGGTTCTTTCAGATCCTATTTCATCCTTTATAGTGTTTGAACCCTTTCCATCTTATCAGAAGGACAAAGGCAATTCTCACCTGTTGATTGTCATTCTGTGGTGCTTACGTGACAGGTCTACCAACTAGATTTCTTGATATTGTTGCATAAATTCACAAACAATGACATTGCCGATGATGATTAGAGACAAAACTCAAAAGCTTTTGGCATCCATTTAAGAGTGCCAAACGACGCCAAAATCAATAACAAAATACTCTGGAAATATCACTTAATTTCAAATTTACAGTGACTAAAAATTGGGAAATGGATGATAAAAAGCAAACCTAAGAAATCATGAAATCTCGGGAAACATGTTCCATCTCCCCAAAGTCCAAGCCGGACCATGTAGCCCATGTTCCTTGGCTCAGATGCACCAGTTGCTGAGCAGTAAATAACCCGGGCTTCAGGTAGGCGAGCCTGTTCATAATATATAAGAATTCTGCATTGTATACTTAGCACGGCAGGTATATTAGATTTCCCAACAAGACTGAACCAGCATGGTTAACGATGCTAAGCATAAATATGCACCTACCTACATACAAACAAATATACCAATATCTTGTACATACATGCATACAAATATACACATCTTCCACAACTGTACTATTATAAACCATTATTTTGATATTTTAGCCCTAAGAGCAAAGGTCCCAGACAGTAGACCACATGGAAAAAAGGAAAACAAATTACAAGCGCTAGTAATCTTAATCCCAAGAGTACAAATAGGAATTTACAAGGTGAAGAGAGCACTCCAACAAATGGGAGCACAATGATGAATCCTAATTGTATGATAGCTGTAAGTTATGGATCATGAAATAGAAACACCTTATCTCATACCAATGAAAATGGTGCTGCAGTTGAGGTTGCCATAAGTGGTACAGCCAAGCTCATGTTCTCTCAGTAAATGAAACCTTTAATACTAAAAAGAGACCCCTAGAAGCTACTTCTAAAATTTAATCTTCAAGGTAGTACAGATAGCAACACAACCATGCCAACAAAGAATCTAAGCATATTATAAGTTTGCCATTTAAGAAGGGAGAAACATACGAGCTGGGGACAATAACCTCCATCAAGGGATACGAATGGCAGAAAGGTGGCGTTGTAGTGATAATCACGAATCCATCTTTGTCTTCCCCAACGCCGCCGCCATCACTCTTCTGCCAAACCAAATTTGCCATCGGCTGCCTCCCAAGAGTGCGAACTGAGAGGAAAGCTCTGTCGACGGCAAAACTAGTTGATACGGCGGTGTACCGAGTTCAAAGCGTTGCTGATGGTGCTCTGATGAATGTAGAAGCCTTCGATGATCGAGAAAAACACAAAGATAAATGGATGGAATGAGGATCTTAAAACCGAATGGGCGATTCTTGAGCAGCGAGTACGGGGAGAGGAAAAACCCCGACTCAAGAAGCGGAAGTATGAAAAAACAGAGTTGGGATTTGGGGAAGGCTTTGTCAGCAAGGCATCTGTCAAGTATAGAGTCCATTTCTCTTCTAGTTCCTGGAGAAGTGATCGGCAAGATGCGGTGAGTGAACTTGTTGCCGGAGAGATGCTAGAGGAAGGAGAAGCGATCAGCAAGATGCGGCGCGGGAAAGGGTATGGCGATGTTTGCTTAGGTTAGGGCGATCGGGAGGAGCATTATGGAAATGACCAGACAAATTTAATTATTCTGAAATTTTTTATTTGTGCTGAAAAATAAGTATTAGCCACGCGCTTTTTCTTTTCATGGCTAATACAAAGATATTAGCTATGCTTATTTTTATTCGTGGCTAAAACCTAAATATTAGCCACGGTTTTGCGATCATGGCTAATACTAGTGTATTAGCCACGGTTTTTGAACCCTGGCCAAAAAAAGTGTAGCCAATACTCACTTTTCTAGTAGTGTAGGTTAGAAGAAATGTTACCAAACCCTTTGATGACTCCTTTTTCAGATCCACCAAAGATCACTTTATGTCCATCTTTGACAGATGAATACTCCTTCAGCAGCCCCTTTGTTCCAGTCATGTGCCTAGAACAACCACTATCCAAGTACCATATAGGGGCATGGTTACTTGGATTCACCTACAACACAGATTTACTTACCCTTAGAACCCAAGCAAGTCTTGGGTCCTTGGTTCAAGTTAGCATTAACAAAGCTACCATTATTTCTTCCAACAGGTAGACTATTGTTCTTTCTAACACTTGTGTTATACCAGCAGTCTAGTGCAAAATGGCCTCTCTTGCCACAGCACCAACATTCAAACCTATTGTATCTAGTTCTAGATACATCCTTGACAAAAGAATTTCTGTCCATTGCTGGTGCTGCAGCAGCTTCACCCACTGATTTTTTATAACCATTGGGTTTATGAACATAGGTAGGCCTGTTTGCATTTACACCCTTGTTTTTCAGAACATTAGACTTAATATGACCATGAATATTATCATGATCATATAGGTTAGAAAGCACTTCCACCTTTCTAAACTTAATAGGGACTGAAAAGTTCAGTGGCTTGACAGGAGCTTTGCCTTTCCTCTTGAATTGGCCAGCCCTGGAGTTACCTTTGAATCCTAATCCTGCCTTACCCTTTTGATTCACAAATTCATCAATCAAGGGTAAGACAGACTTTGGCTTAGAGTAACTAGCCACTAAATCTTTTTCAATTCTTAGTCTGGCCTCCAGACTCTTCACTTGATCATTGGTATAATTAATTGTGTCCATCTGAATAATAGTTATATTCTTCAGTTTGGCAATTTCATTTAACTTTTGATCAATTACTTTCTCTAACTCAGTTGCAGCTACCCTTAGTTCAGCAATTTCATGAGCCTGAGATTTAACCAGGTTCTTGCTTTTCTTAATGGCCTGCAACAAGTCCCCATACTTATCTATCAATTGATAGACATCTCCTTCAGATTCAGATGCATCTACATCACTTGATGCAGATGTAGCTGATTCTATACTTGTACTACAAACAGATTTCATAGAAGGACATTGTACCTTATTAGGACCAAACTGATTCTGGCATATGTCCTCTTCTGATCCTGCCATTAGTCCCATGCACTGATGATCCTCTTGATCATAGATGGAGTCTAGCAACTGCAGAAACTCCTCTTCTTCAGATACAGCATATAGTCCAATATATGCTTCTGCTTCAGATTCTAACTCTGAAGTTGACAGATCTGTTAGGCTCTTATCCTTCTTTGCAACAAAGGATTTCTCCTTCTTGCCCTTTTTATGAGTCTTATTCTTGTCTGAAGACTCCTTTCTTTTATCAGGACAGTCAGCCACTACATGTCCAAGTCTATTACAACAATAGCAGACAATCTTTGAAGTAGTAGCCTTGCTGGGCTTTGATCTGCTCTTTTCTTTCCTTGATGACTTTTTCTTCTGATAATAGTCATCAACTTGCTGTGAAGTAGAGGGCTTAGACTTTCACTGTTTCTTCTTCAAGAACCTCTGGAATTGCCTTGTGAATGCAGCAAAGTCTGCATCTGAATCACAGCTTTCTGAACCCTGATTGTCTGAATTTTCTGAACTGACTTCTGCAATTTCCTTAGGAGGGGATGGTGATATCCTCCTATTCTTTCTGATGGATCTACACTGAATGCCACAGTCTTTTCTCTATGCTCTCCTCTAGAATTCTTTTCCTCCTCCTTCCTCACCAAAAGTTGCATTTTATAGGATAGCAGCTTTCCAAACAAGGTGGGAGGAGAGATCTCTGCCAATTTAGCCACTTCTCTTATAGCACAGATCTTTGTGTCCCAATCCTTTGTTAAGGATCTCAAGAATTTGTCATTCAGTTCATAAGTAATGAAGACTCTTCCATAGGACATTAGCTCATTCACAATTCTATAGAATTTCTTGTAGCACTAAGTTATGCTATCAGATTTTCCTTGTCTAAAACATTCATATTCCTGATTGAGCATAGATTTCCTGTCCTGTCTTACTTCTTCTGATCCCTCCATGTAGACAATCAATGTGTCCCACATTTCCTTGGAGGTCTTGCAGTGAATCAGATTCTGAAATGTTGAATCATCTATGGCACTTACAATAATATTCTGTGCTCTTTTATCCATGGTTGCCAAAATGATTTCATCCTTGGTCATTTCAGAATAACTCTTTGGAGTTTGAATATTAGCATCAAGAACTGATACCTTCATTGGAATGAAGGGTCCTTCCTGAACTGTGATGTATATTCTTGGGTCAGATGCCTCCATAAACAACCTGACTCTTTCTTTCCAAATTCCAAAGATTTCCTTCTTGCATATGGGTAATTTCATAGACCCTAGCTCCTTATGATTCTCTCCAGAACCCATCTTCTTGAATCTTGATTCTGCCTTTCAGATCTACCTCAGATTGTTAAGTCCTTTTTGAGTAACCTCCCTCTGATACCACTTGATAGTTTTACTTTCAAGACAACCTAAACACCTAGAGGGGGGGGGTGAATAGGTTCTAATTGCTTGTTCAAATTTTTAGGCAGAATTAAATTACAAAAATTAAAACATCCAACACAGTATTCACAGACATTTAATCATCACAGATTGCACAATGATTTATAGTGGTTCCCCAAGGTCTGGGTACATCCACTTTCCCCCTTCACCTATGTAGCAGTATGCTAGATTCGGCCAAACTTCCACTATTCTCAGATCCTCAGATCCTACAGCTCAGAACCTGGATAGGTTCCTACAACTTAAGCACAACAGCCCTACCTCAGCCTTGCCACAAGGCCTACAACTCAGAGAAGAACCTTCTCCTACACTCAGGCAAACAGCCCTACCACTCAGAGATCAACTCTCCTACACTCAGCCTTTATATCACAGGCTTACAACTCAGATCTGTGTAAAACAGATCCTACAGAAATTTAGAAAAGAAGTTTTAATGTCTTGCCTTTGTTGAGAGAGAAGAGGACAAGACAATTCTTGATCAGCTGATGAAATCAACTGAATCTGAGCTTTCTTCAAAGCTTCTTGAATCTGAACTTAGCTGAGTTGATTTCCAAACAGCTTCTTGAGAAACCACTGATGGCTTCCTTCTTCTTCTTCAAAATGGGTGGATCTCTCTCTATCCAACACCTTTGATGATACTTCTGAATTCTTGTTAGAACTCTTCTTAGATCGATCCTGAGATCGTCTTCTTAGATCTTCTGATGAAGATCTTCTTTAGTGTATTACACCTTCATGATTTGATTTCTCAATTTGATTGCCAAAGTTCAATCTTCTCATTCATGTTTTCTTCTCTCTGAATCTGTCTATATATATAGATCTTCTTAATGGAAACCGGCTGATCCGGTTTATAACTGTCTTCTGACAAGTCTGACAACATCAGTTAACTGGCTGCAACCCACAGCTGTCAAGTCTTCAAACAGATCCTGTGCCTTAGTCTTGGTCAGCAATGTGTTGAGACAGACTGTCAGGAAGTGTCGAGACCAACTGTCTGTATGTGTCGACACAAGTAACTTTGGTGTCGACACAGCCTTTGATGATGTCGACAAGTTTGCCTTTAAGTCGACACAGCTTCTTCAGATAATAACTTCGTCTTGACTTTGCAGTGTGTCGACACAAGTCCTGTGTGTCGACACAGTTGTTGTAGATTCACAACTTAGTATGTGTTGACTTAGTCTTCTGGTGTCGACACAAGTATTGTCGACTTCTGCCAATGTGTGTCGACTCTGTCTCATTGTGTCGACACAGCCTCTAGTGTCGACACAAATGTGGTCGACTATCTTTCTCTGTGTGTCGACACTACTTCCAAGTGTCGACACAAATATGGTCGACTATCTTTCTCTGTGAGTCGACACTGCTTCCCAGTGTCGACACAAATGTGGTCGACTATCTTTCTCTGTGTCGACACAGCTTCCTTCAAGTGTCGACACAAATATTCTGAAGTGTCGACACTATTTCTTCAGGTGTCGACACATGGACTTAGATTATTTTTCTGCATTCTTTAACATTTCTCCACCTGCACATGTCAACTTAAAACAACATCAAATACACCTTGATGTATATCATTGAGCTAAGTTGGGCTTCTTCAAATCAGGTACACATTTTCCAATGTACCCAACAGCTGGGGCGAACAAACCCTGATTCCACCATTTCTTGCAACTGAACCCTATACTCTGCGAGTTCCTTCAGGGCCATTCGGTAAGGGGTCCTGGAGATGGGCTTGTCTCCTGGTACTAGCTTAATTTTAAAATACACTTCTCTATGCGGGGGTAATCCTGGCAATTTCTCAGGAAATACCTCGGGAAAATCTCGCACCACTCGCACGTCCTTCATATCTATTTTCATCTCTTTCAGTTCAAAACATATCATGTACACTTCTTCCCCTCTCATGTGAGCTTTCAAGGCCTGAATTGAAGATGATAACAAATGAGGCGCAAATTTTATACCTTGAAAGATGACATCGGTGTCTCCATGTATCATGTAAATTCGATTCTCCGTACAGTCAATTCTTGCGTAGTTCCAATCCATCCATGCCATGCCCAGAATGAGATCGAATTCTGGTATTATCAAAACTATGGCAGGTGTATCAAAGGTATTTCCCCCAAAAGTATCTCCAATTCGCACTTGGCGGTTGCAGTCATCTCAAAGCCGTCTGGGAGGTGTACTATTCGAGCAATGCAAGTGAAGTATTACATTCCATGTATATCTTTAATGGAGTCTTCAGACACAAAAGAGTGTGAGGCACCGGTATCAAACAACGTATAGGCCAGTTTCCCGCCGACCACCACGGTGCCTAAGTACCAATAACAATACTCAAGCTAGATTTCTAGTATGACTTAAGCAACATAAGGTTACTAATGAAAATAAGATAACTACATGTAACCATACCTGTAATCACCTCCTGAGGGTTCCGCTCCTGTGTCTTGTCCAGTGCGAACACCTGATTCCGAGTAGGTCCAGGGTTTCCTCCTCGTGGTCCTCATCCTCGACCACGCATATGCCCCCGCCATCGAGGAGCTGCCAGAGGGAGAGCAAGAGGCGCATTTCCAAACAATTGCGGGCAGTAGCGTCGAATGTTGCCCGGTTGGTGGCATTCGAAGCACACTCGCTCCTGCCGCCCACCGGGTGGCTGAAACTGTTGAGGCTGTGGTGCTGGAGGCAATGCTGGCGGCTGTGGAACTGGGTGCTCCACTCTATAATTCCGATGGAAATGCCTGCCACCTCTCTGATGTCCTCTTCCTCCTCCGAAGTCTCGTCTCCTTCTATTGCTAGGGCCATCTTACATCACACCCTCAGAAGGTCTTTTACCACTTCCCAAGTGGTCTGCTTCTAGCCTCTTCGACATGTCAATAATTTCCACTAGGTCGGGGTCTGCTATAAATAAAAGGGCTTGCCTCAGGGGATCTCGCAAGCCTCTGTAGAACTTTTTTGCATATCCTCTATCGTCCAACTCATAGGAGTCAGCAAATCTAGCCAGATGCTGAAATTCCCGCTGGTACTCCGTCACTTACTTGGATCCTTGCTTTAGCTGTAAGAATCTCTCTTCGAGTTCATCTCGAGCAGACAAGGGAATGAAATGCTCCAAAAAGGCTCCCAAGTACTCGTTCCAGCTGATCTCCGTATACACTTGCCCTTGAAAGGTGGAGCCTATGAGGGACTTCCACCAACTCTTGGCGTGCTGTTCTAGGAGTGTCACTACCAGAGTCACAGCCATGTTGCTTGGGCATCTAATTCCTGCCAGCAGTTCTTGCACAGTGTCGAGCCATTCCTCTGTACGCAATGCCGACTCTATACCAAGGTAAGCAGGAGGGGAGGGAGCTCGGAAAGTGCTCACCCAATTGTAGCTCGGACTTTGTTGTTGTACGGTGGCTTGTTGGGATCTGAAGAGCATCTAGGATAGCTGTGAGCGTCTGTCCTAGCTCTGATTGCTAAAACTGTGTGGGTATGAACGGGGTGGGGGTGCCCCCCACTAGCTCAACGTATACTGGGATCTACACGAAGAATACAAACCTAAGGTCAGGTTGGCTAATCTTAAGGTCAAAGTTGGAAATACTTAGTGTGAATTACATATGGGCACACCACTACTTCCGCTAAGTCAGTCTGTCCCCAAACTGAATAATCGAACGGGGGTGGCGCCATTGTTAAATGACTTCTCATATTCAGGATCATAGCAAGCTGATACCATTTGTAAGACCCCCCCCCCCCACCCCACCCCTCGCAGAAGACAAAACAAGGCACGAGGGGAGTCTTATGCCCAGAACAACCGCCTTACGGTAGCACTAGCACTCGGGCTAGCCTGTACTACAAGGCGCCTATTCTGCTAGCCTTTAACAATATCAATCATACCAACCCAACCAAACATATAAAATGAGAAGTCAAATCCACACAAGCATATAATAGTCCAAAAATACAACATATAAAAGAAGCTACAATAAGCTTCTACATAATCAGAGTACGCAAAAGGGGCTCCAACAAAAGTCTCTCAAAGACTCGCATCAGTCACCGATGGTAACGACGGTACCGTCCCCTCAGGCCCTGTCGTCCAGGCCTGGCTGTCCTGCTGCATAACCTGTTGCTGCTCTGTCTGTGGGGTTTCCTCCTAAAAAGAAGAGGTAGCAACGGTTAGTCATAAAGACAAATTGGCTATCACATCCACTCCTCCGACGACTCCTCGACACCAGGCAAAGAAAGGAACAGGGTACAATATATGTATATAAGCAATACTACAAACTGGTGGAATGAAGTGATCCATAAACAATGTATATATATAGCAGAATAGTAAATGAGCAAACACATTGCCCAAACAGTTCTAACATCTACAACAGAAAGTAAAAGTATAAAGCTACAACAGAAGGTAACTCAACTTATATGAATGCCCATATAGACATATAAGTTGAGGTTCGGCTCAACAGTAAAGTAACTCATCATATAAGAGTGCCTATACAAACTTATACTATGAGGATCTTGTGTATGTGATGTAATGTAATGCCATGAATGTTATGCAAGGACTCACTAATTACCACGCACAAGCAATTGCTGTGTCGACACAGAATCTTAGTTCCCAATTTTTGAGTAGGTAGCAAACCTCTCTGGCATCATCCGTCGTGGCCAGACAGTGATAGTAGAGAGGGCATCTCCACTACTAGGCTGGTCTCCAAACTACCTAGCTTAGGACACCATACGCCTCAAAACTAAGAAAACTATAGAGGAGCTCACACGTGTACTACAGCTCACCGGGAGTCTCGGGTAAATGTGCACCAAGAACCAAGCCCCGAGCTAGCCTAAGATGTGACCCGGAAGGAGCCTCGGAAAAAGCACGAGTACCAAGCCCAACCGTTCACTTGGCACGGAAGGAGCACCGGGAATGAGCATCGAGGACCAAGCCCAACTCGCCAAGGTCTAACCGTCAACTCCCTTCGGTGTGACAACTGACGAGCCTATAGACCTGCCACACTATCCTTAAACCAGGATTATGACACCACGTGTTGACTCACAACGCATGCCAATCTCACATTTCGAGCTCAACAGCTCACAAGGTATCCTCACTGAGTCCCTTATCAACAAAATCGAACAAGTGCGGCAAACACTCATGCACCATCAACCCTTCAACATATTCATGCACTAACCTTATTCAATCCTCTTCCACACAATATTCATCACCTTGCTAGTATTTAGCTCATCTTACCGATTTACGTATCTAGTTTGTTTATATAATCCAACTCGCCTACCCACTAGTTCACCTAAGGGTTTATCAACCAAACCATCTCAAACTAGTATGTTTCAGTTCGTCATTTGATCTCAAAGGATCAATCCAACTACTCACAACAAACTTCACACTAATTATCCACAATCTCTCTAATAGTTCTAAATTAGGTTTATATAACCAAAAGAACAAAGCATGCAGGAATAGTATAAAGTACAGAACTTCAACCGGGGTTTCCTTATGCTACAGGAATCCGGTGAAAACGTTTAACCGCTCGTTGGAAAGGTATTTCCGAGGTTTATGACTTTCATGTTTAGTCGAAAGCCCATATATGGTCGTATCACACATGAAATCGGCTTTTAAGACTGCTAAGTTCAGATTATAGTTTCTACACGTTTATATTATCAACCATCAATTTTGATCAGGCTTTCCCGTGGCAACAAACCATGCTTGAAGACGTGTAACAACTCGTTGGGAAGGTATTTCCATGGGCTATGACTTTTTTGTTTAGTCGAAAGCCCAGATCTTGCAATTTCATATATGAAAATGGCCACGAAGATCGTTGCGCGCAGAAAGCGGATTTCTGCACGCATCTTAAGGCAGAACGAACGACATTGATCTGTCTTCCTCCTCTAGCCGATCATCCCCCAATCACAACCAGAAATTCCTCCACCCTTATTTACCCTCATAATGCCATTTCTCTTCACGAGACCATCCCCCATCTTCACATTGAAGGAAGGAGAGGTTGAAGATGACTAAACCCTAGAACAAGAGTCCTAGCATGGCCTCTTCCTAGAAACCTTCATCTCACACATCAAGACTCCTTTGAGTCGACATCTCGCCTAGGAATAACTAGAGATCTAGCACCAAGGGAGAGGGGAGGAAGCTCACCTCGATTCTAGCATTTCCACCATTTCTGGTCGTGGATCTCGTCACCCTTCGCGGCAGCATCTTCATCTCCTCAGCAACGTCGATTCTCCATAGGAGAAAAGTTGCTCCAGCAACAGTCTCTCCATAGAAAAGGCTTGGGAGGAGAATGAAAAACGACCAAGTTTCAGAAATCCTATTTATATAGGACCAATACGAGTAGGAACACGCCCGTGTCCCTACTCGTGTCCTGCTTGGGTGAAGTGTCGTTGACAGTTAAATTGTCATTTGGACACAAACACGGGTAGGGACATGGCCGTTTCTACTACCCGTATCCACATGATGTAACGTCCCAATTCGCGCTAGGCCCCTCGCACGTATTCTGAATCAAGAGACTCAACTCGGGCTCGGGGTGCACCGACGCGAGGTGTCAGGTGCATAGAATAAGTGTAGGGTTGGGTTCAAGGTTACCCCAACCAGTAGCCGAGATGAGGGAACTCGGCTAAGTAAAAGTCGTCGAGAATGGAGGTTGATGCTCGTCGATCGTCGAGAATGGAGGACTGATTCTCGCCGATTCGACGGGTATCGGTGGTCGATACCCGCCGGACACAGAGCTGCAAGTAGACTAAGGGAAATTCGGCGAGAATGCTCGGCGATTCCCACCGATCGTCGAGTATCGCTGAGAAATACTCAACGCAATCAACGCAGGATGTCCAGTAAAAAGGCTAAGGGAAAATCATCGGGAATCATTGTTGATTCCCAACGAATTCATCGAGAATGACCTGACGGTTCTCACCGATCGTCGAGAATGACCTGACGATTCTCGCCGATCGGCGAGAATGTCGACTGATTTTCGCCGAATTTTACTTGGGCGTTTTCTTCGCCCAGGCAGATTTGCCGGCTTGTACAGGCGGACTGAACCAGACTTCGGGATTCGTGCTGAATGATCCTTGGACCGGTCAATTCAAATGAACCTAATTTGGGCGGTCCAATTAGAGAGTGACACGTGGTGGAAGGGGTTTAGCCTAATATGTAATATAAAAAGGGAGTAAACCAAACCCTAGCCGATCATTCTTGCCGAGCCGTCATCGTACAAACTGACGGGAGCGGAAGAGGAGATATTGTGGGTCGCCGGAGCCGGA
This sequence comes from Platanthera zijinensis, assembly GCA_039513925.1. Taxonomy (NCBI): domain Eukaryota; kingdom Viridiplantae; phylum Streptophyta; class Magnoliopsida; order Asparagales; family Orchidaceae; genus Platanthera; species Platanthera zijinensis. Next base: position 56,211,459 of record CM077094.1, on the reverse strand, counting down.
TTCTGGAGGAGAAGCTCCGCCGTTTCCGTGGAAGAACGCGATCCATGGCCGGCAACGGAGGAAACGCCGGAAATAATGTGAGTTTCCTCCCCTCTCCATTGGTGCTAGATCTATAGTTATTCTTAGGCGAGACATCGACTCAAACGAGTTTGATGTGTGAGATGAAGCTTTCTAGGAAGGCCATGCTAGAGCTTGTGCTCTAAAGCTTAGTCGTCTTCAACCTCCCCTCGCTTCAAAGTGATGATAGGGGTGGTCTCGTGAAGAGGAAATGGCCTCAAGAGGGAGAATAAGGGTGGAGGAACTTCTGGTTGCGATTTGGGGAAAAATCGCTTAAGGAGGAAGATGAACGGATGCCGTTCACTTCGCTTCAAGATGCGTGCAGAATCTGTATTCTGCGCGCAGCAACCTTCTTGGCTATTTTTAAGCAAGAAGAAGGCGGATCTGGGCTTTCGACTAAACACGAAAGTTGTAGCCCTTGAAATTACCTTTCCAACGAGTGGTTGCACGTTTCCATGCAATACCTGTAGCCATAGGAAAGTCCGTTTGAATCTACTGTGGTTGGAAGTTAATCTCCAGGAATTCTGTATCCTGTACGCAGCAGACTTCGAGTTGCATTTCTGCTATGATGTGACCAGATCTGGGCTTTCGACTAAACATGAAAGTTGTAGCCCTTGAAATTACCTTTCCAACGAGTGTTGGCACATTTTCGGGCGATACATGTAGCCACGGGAATCCTCAGTCAAAGTTGCTGACCAGATTACATATAATTCTAGGTGATTATAATATGAACTTGGATTCGATGGAATAGGCGTTGCAATTCATCTCGAGGTTGGGTGGATTCCTTTGTGTTAATCACCGAGGTAATGTGAAGATTGATGTTTGAGGATTTGAGTCCCTATGCTGAGATGTGAATCAAGCCTAAGAGAATGAAAGGCTTTGTTATATTTGTTAGATCACCATTATGCACATTATCTATAATATGTTGAATTCATTTGGAAGGATTTGTAATTGGTTAAAACTATGGCCAGGATGTGTAATGGATTGATGGAAGGGAATGGATAGTCCAATGCTTAGAGGGTCGTTTCCCCACGGGTAATATTGTGAAAGTTAACAAGTGCGGTGTTGACCGTCACTAATGGGAATGAGGTTAAGTTGGATAAAATCGGACGGTTGGGCTTGGTCCTCGGTGTTCACGTCCTGAGACTCCTTCCGTGCCAGGTGAACGGTTGGGCTTGGTCCTCGTGCTCATTTCCGAGGCTCCTTCCGTTTCATACCATAGGCCAGATAGGGGCTAGGATCTTGGTGCTTATTTACCCGAGAGAACCCGCTGAGCCGTAGTACGCATGTGAGCTCCGCTGTTGTGTCCTAGCGTAGAGGCGTACGGAGGCCTAGGACAGGTAGTGTGGAGACCAGCCTAGTAGTGGAGATGCCCGCTCCACTGTCACCGTTTGGCCACGACGGTTATGCCTGAGAGGTTAGCTACCTGCTCGAATAGTGGGAACTATAAGTCTGTGTCGACATAGCGATTGCATGTGCTTGAGCATGGGTGTGTCATTGCATTGCATACATAGCATCGCACTTCATTATATACACAAGACCCTCATCGTATAAGTTTGTATGGGCACTCCTATACGATGAGTTACTTTCTGCTGAACGACCCTCAACTTATATGCTTGTATGGGCATCCATATAAGTTGAGTTACTTACTGTTCTAGTTATATACTCTCTTGCTGCTGTAGTTCGTAGATTTGAAATAAGAGCTTGTTTATTATACACTGCTGATGTTGCTGCTTATAATATGTATACTCACTTCACCTGTTGTACTACTGTTATTTATATATTGTACCTGTTCCTTTCTCCGCCCGGTGCCGAGGAGTCGCCGGGGGAGCGGATGTGAAACTACTTAGTCTTTTGACTAACGGTTGCTACGTCTTCCTTTTTAGGAGGAAACCCCGCAGGTGGAGCAGAAGGCTATGCAGACGGACAGCCAGGCCAGGGTAACAGGGCCTGAAGGGACGGTACCGTCGCTACCGTCGGTTACCGATGTGAGTGAGAGAGAGATTTTGTTGTAGCCCTTCGGGGCAATTCTGTTTACGTACTCTGATATTAGAAGCTTGTTGGAGCTTCTTTATTTATGATATTATGGACATATGCTTGGTGTGGATTTGACTTTCATATTAGTATGGTTGGGTTGGCACTTATCTATTAATATGGTTGGTAGCCGGCAGAATAGGCGTCTTGTGGTACAGGCTAGCCTGAGTGCTAGTGTTACCGCAAGGCGGCTGTTCTGGGCATAAGACCCCTCTCGTGCCGTGTCTTGTGTTCCGGGAGGGGGGTCTTACAAATGGTATCAGCTTGCTATGATCCTCCAAGGCGAAAGTCACTTAACAATGGTACCACCCCCGTTTGATTGGTCAGTTTGGGGACAAGCTGACTTAGCGGAAGCAGTGGTGTGCCCATATGTAATTCACACTAAGTTGTCCATCTTTAACCTTAGATTAGCCAACCTAACCCTAAGTTTGTACATTATGTGTAGATACCAGCACTTGTTCAGCCAGTAAGGGGCACCCCCGCCCCGTCCGTACCTACAAAATTCCAACAATCAGAGCTGGGGCAGACGCTCGCAGTTATTGTGGACGCCTTTAGGTCCCAATCTCAGCAGACACCTGTACAACAATAGGGTCCGGGATCTAGTTGGTTAAGCATTTTCCGAGCTCTCTCCTCTCCCGCTTATGTTGGGACAGAGTCGGCAGTGCGTACGGAAGAGTGGCTCGACACTATACAAGAGTTGTTGGCAGGAATAAGATGTCCAAACAACATGGCGGTGACCCTTGTGGTGACACTCTTAGAGCTGCACGCCAAAAGGTGGTGGAAGTCCCTCTGGGCTCCACTTTTCGTGGAAGAGTGTACATGAACATTAGTTGGAGCGAATTCTCCGAAGCCTTCTTAGAGCATTTCATCCCCTCGGCCGCTCGGGATGGCCTGGAAGAGAGATTTTTGCAACTTAAGCAAGGGTCCATGTCGGTGACGGAGTACCAACGGGAGTTTCAGCACCTGGCTAGATTCGCTGACTCCTATGAGCTGGATGATAGAGGGTACGCCAAAAGATTCTACAAAGGCTTGCGAGACCCCCTAAGGCAAGCCCTTTTGTTTATAGCGGACTCTAGTCTGGCGGAGATTATTGATATGGCGAAGAGATTGGAAGCGGACCACTTGGGAAGTGGTAAGAGGCCAGTAGAGGGCGTGATGGAAGCCGGCCCCAGCAACAGAAGGAGGTTTGACAATAAAAGAGGAAGAGGATATCGGAGGGGTGGCGGGCGTTTTCCCCAGAACTTTGGAGAGGAGCGCCCGGTTCCACAACCTCCAGCATTACCTCCACCTCTACGGTTTCAGCAACACGACGGAAGGCAGGAATGGGTGTGCTTCGAATGCAACCAACCGGGCCACATTCGGTGCTACTGCCCGCAACTGTTTGGTGATGCGCCTCTTGCTTTCCCTCCAGCATCCCCTCGGGGGCGGGGATATGTGCGTGGTTGAGGACGAGGACCACGAGGAAGAAACCCTGGACCCGCTCGAGATCAGATGTATGCCCTGGACATGACTCAAGAGCGGAACCCTCAAGAGATGATTGCAGGTACGATTCGAATTGGTCATTTTGCTTTCATTAATATCCTCTAGTTGCTTGAGATATACTAGACATCTAGCTTGAGTATTATTAATGACACTTAGGCACCGTGATGGTCGGCGGGAAACCGGCTCATACGTTATTTGATACGGGTGCCTCACATTCATTCGTGTCTGAAGACTTCATCAAAGATATACACGGAGTGCAATATTTCACTGGTATTGCTCAAAGAGTATGCCTCCCAGACGGATCTGAGATGACGGCAACCGCAAAGTGTGAGTTAGAGATAGCCATTGGGGGAAAGACCTTTGATACCCCTACCACAATTTTGAGAATACCAGAGTTCGACCTTATCCTGGGTATGGCGTGGCTGGATTGGCACCATGCGAGAATCGACTGTGCGGAGAAGCGTATCTATTTGATACATGGGGATATTGATGTAGTCTTCCAAGGTATAAATTTCGCACCACGAATCCTTTTATCCTCGATCCAGACCTTGAAAGCTCATATGAGAGGGGATGAAGTCTACATTATACGATTCGAACTAAAGGAGATGAAGTTAGATGTGAAGGATGTGCGGGTAGCACGGGATTTCCCTGAGGTATTTCCCGAGAAACTGCTAGGGTTACCCCCGCATAGAGAAGTGGATTTTCAAATTAAGCTTGTACCAGGAGCTAAGCCTGTCTTCAGGACCCCTTATCGGATGGCCCCAAAAGAACATGTGGAGTTTAGAGTGCAATTGCAGGAGTTGGTAGAATCAGGGTTTGTCCGCCCCAGCTCGTCGCCTTGGGGAGCCCCTGTTCTATTCGTCAAGAAGAAGGATGGAACCCTGCGTTTATGTATAGACTATCGGGAACTTAACCGACTGACAGTACGGAACACCTACCTGTTACCTCGGATCGATGAGTTGTTCGACCAACTGGTGGGAGCGCATTGGTTCTCCAAGTTAGACTTGCGCTCGGGGAATTACCAATTGAGAATACAGGAGGATGATATACAGAAAACGGCTTTCAGCTCAAGGTACGGCTTATATGAGTTCACAGTGATGCTGTTTGGACTCACAAACGCCCCATCGGCTTTCATGATCTTGATGAATAAAGTGTTTGAGGCCTATTTAGATGTCTTCGTCATTGTGTTCATTGACGACATCCTAGTCTACTCGAAGACGGAGGAAGAGCATGCCGGACATTTGGCCTTAGTTCTAGAGAAGCTAATGGAGCACGCCCTGTTCGCCAAGTTTAGCAAGTGTGAATTCTGGCTTAAGGAGGTTGCTTTCTTGGGCCATGTAATCAGTGGGGCAGGACTAGCTGTGGATCCAGCCAAGGTGCACGCTGTGAAGGAGTGGTCACCTTTGAAGTCGGCGGCCGATGTGAGGAGTTTTCTTGGACTTGCCGGATACTACCGCAAGTTCGTAAAAGGATTCTCCAAGATTGCCCTCCCGCTTACTTCCTTGACAAAGAAAGGAGCGCTATTTGAGTGGACACCCCAGTGTGAAGCGACATTCCAGGAATTGAAGGATAGACTTACCTCCGCCCCCATCCTTATCCTTCCGTCTGGGAAGGAAGGATTTCAAGTCTATACGGATGCGTCTTATCAGGGGTTGGGAGCGGTGTTGATGCAGCACGGGCACGTAATTGCTTATGCTTCAAGACAATTGAAGAAGCATGAAGTCAATTACCCGGTGCATGATTTGGAGCTAGGAGCGGTGGTGTTCGCCTTGAAGGTATGGAGGCATTATCTATACGACATCCACTGCGAAATCTTCTCGGATCATAAGAATTTGAAGTACGTTCATACCCAGAAGGAATTTAACTTAAGACAACGGCGGTGGTTAGAGTTTCTATGCGACTATGAGTTCACCTTGAACTACCACCCTGGAAAAGTAAACTCGGTAGCCGACGCGTTGAGTAGGAAAGTACCCGGCTCGAGCCCAGAATCTCGGTTGATGAGCATGGAGTTGACACGGATGATCGAGGAGATGGACATCACCTTAATATTTAAGGCTTCTTCGGAATATACGGAGTACCTGTCCAGCATGAGTATAGTTTGTGATATCTGGGACCGGATCCGAATGGAGCAAGGATTAGATGCGGCTTTGGCCCCAGCAATAAAGTTAATTGAAGACGGGACTACCGACGAATACACACTAAAGGACGGCCTCGTTTACTTTCGCGGCCTACTCTACATTCCCAAAGGTGGCAGAATCCGAGAGGATATTATGAGAGAAGCACATTGCTCTCAATATTCCGTGCACCCAGGAATTTCAAAGATGTACGCCGTCTTACGAAAGACGATGTGTTGGCCAGGGATGAAGAAAGATGTCCGGTACTTTGTCACGCATTGTGAAGCCTGCCAAAGAGTGAAGGCGGAATGTAGGAGCCCTGGTGGCCTGCTGCAGTCATTGCCAATCCCCAAATGGAAGTTCGAGGATATATCCATGGACTTCGTACATGGGCTACCTCGCTCCGGCTCAGGGATTGATTCAGTATGGGTGATCGTTGATCGCCTGACGAAGGTTGCCCGGTTCATACCTATGAAGAAGGAGGCTCACGTGGATGTCTTGGTATGCCTGTTTGTGGAACAATTTGTACGGTATCACGGCGTACCTAAGACGATAGTTTCGGATCGTGATGGTCGTTTCACCTCCAAGGAATGGAGGGCGGTACAGACGTATTTGGGCTCACGTCTTACCTTCAGTACCACATTTCATCCTCAGACGGACGGACAGTCTGAGCGGACCATCCGAACATTGGAAGATCTGTTGAGGTTGTGTGTGATAGATAGGGGAGAGCCGTGGGAAAGACTCTTGCCCTTGGTGGAATTCTCCTATAACAATAGCCATCAAGCTAGTATTGGCATGGCTCCCCATGAAGCCCTATATGGAAGGAGGTGTAGGCCCCCTTGTCTTGGGTGCAAGATGAAGACCCGAAGACTTTGGGAATTGAGTACATAGATGACACTGATGCGGTGGTTAGGCTAATAAGGGATCGCATGTTGGAGGCTCAAAGTCGGCAGGCGAAGTATTACAACGCAAGGCACCGTACGGTGGAATTTCAAGTGGGTGATAAGGTGTTTCTAAAAATTCGGCCGATGCATGGAGTGTCACGAATGCGAGGAGTGAAGAAGCTCAGTCCACGGTATGTTGGGCCCTATGTCATATTGGAAAGGGTTGGCCCTTTGGCCTACCGGCTGGAGCTACCGCCCGAGCTAGAGAATCTCCACGATGTGTTCCATGTGTCGTCGCTTCGGAAGGCGCTGTTGCGGCCCGAACAATACATCCCCACAACTGATGGTACTGTGGCATCTGACAGATCTGTGCGACTGGAGCCGGTGCGGATCGTTGATAATGAGATAAGAACCTTGCGCCGCAAAAGTGTCCCCTTGGTAAAAGTGTTATGGTCTAATCATGGGAAGGAGGAATTCACATGGGAGCCAATGGATTTGATGCAAAGACGCTACCCGGAGTTGTTTGCTTCAGGTAACTTTATTTAAAAACATATTTTGTTTTCTGTATGCTTTACTCCCCACGACCTCAGCCTGATTTCGAGGACGAAATCTTTTTATTTTGTTTATAGGATTTGTAACGTCCCAATTCACGCTAGGCCCCTCGCATGTGTTCTGAATCAAGAGACTCAACTCGGGCTCGGGGTGCACCGACGCGAGGTGTCAGGTGCATAGAATAAGTGTAGGGTTGGGTTCAAGGTTACCCCAACCAGTAGCCGAGATGAGGGAACTCGGCTAAGTAAAAGTCATCGAGAATGGAGGTTGATGCTCGTCGATCGTCGAGAATGGAGGACTGATTCTCGCCGATTCGACGGGTATCGGTGGTCGATACCCGCCGGACACAGAGCTGCAAGTAGACTAGGGGAAATTCGGCGAGAATGCTCGGCGATTCCCACCGATCGTCGAGTATCGCTGAGAAATACTCAACGCAATCAAAGCAGGATGTCCAGTAAAAAGGCTAAGGGAAAATCGTCGGGAATCATTGTTGATTCCCGACAAATTCGTCGAGAATGACCTGACGGTTCTTACCGATCGTCGAGAATGACCTGACGATTCTCGCCGATCAGCGAGAATGTCGACTGATTTCCACCGAATTTTACTTGGGCGTTTTCTTCGCCCAGGCAGATTTGCCGGCTTGTACAGGCAGACTGAACCGGACTTCGGGATTCGTGCTGAATGATCCTTGGACCGGTCACTTCAAATGGACCTAATTTGGGCGGTCCAATTAGAGAGTGACACGTGGCGGAAGGGGTTTAGCCTAATATGTAATATAAAAAGGGAGTAAACCAAACCCTAGCTGATCGTTCTTGCCGAGCCGTCATCGTACAAACCGACGGGAGAGGAAGAGGAGATATCGTGGGTCGCCGGAGCCGGATTCTGGAGGAGAAGCTCTGCCGTTTCCGTGGAAGAACACTGCTAACGAAGCCAAGGATGCCGCCACAGAGAATAACGCAATCCATGGCCGGCAACGGAGGAAACGCCGGAAATAATGTGAGTTTCCTCCCCTCTCCCTTGGTGCTAGATCTATAGTTATTCTTAGGCGAGACATCGACTCAAACGAGTCTTGATGTGTGAGATGAAGCTTTCTAGGAAGGCCATGCTAGAGCTTGTGCTCTAAAGCTTAGTCGTCTTCAACCTCCCCTCGCTTCAAAGTGATGATAGGGGTGGTCTCGTGAAGAGGAAATGGCCTCAAGAGGGAGAATAAGGGTGGAGGAACTTCTGGTTGCGATTTGGGGAAAAATCGCTTAAGGAGGAAGATGAACGGATGCCGTTCACTTCGCTTCAAGATGCGTGCAGAATCTGTATTCTGCGCGCAGCGACCTTCTTGGCTATTTTTAAGCAAGTAGGTGGCGGATCTGGGCTTTCGAGTAAACACGAAAGTTGTAGCCCTTGAAATTACCTTTCCAACGAGTGGTTGCACGTTTACATGCGATACCTGTAGCCACGGGAAAGTCCGTTTGAATCTGCTGCAGTTGGAAGTTAATGTCCAGGAATTCTGTATCCTGTACGCAGCAGACTTCGAGTTGCATTTCTGGTATGATGTGACAAGATTTGGGCTTTCAACTAAACACGAAAGTTGTAGCCCTTGAAATTACCTTTCCAACGAGTGGTGGCATGTTTTCGGGCGATACCTGTAGCCACGGGAATCCTCAGTCAAAGTTGCTGACCAGATTACATACAATTCTAGGTGATTATAATATGAACTTGGATTCGATGGAATAGACGTTGCAATTCATCTCGAGGTTGGGTGGATTCCTTTGTATTAATCACCGAGGTAATGTGAAGATTGATGTTTGAGGATTTGAATCCCTATGCCGAGATGTGAATCAAGCCTATGAGAATGAAAGGCTTTGTTATATTTGTTAGATCACCATTATGCACATTATCTATAATATGTTGAATTCATTTGGAAGGATTTGTAATTGGTTAAAACTATGGCCAGGATGTGTAATGGATTGATGGAAGGGAATGGATAGTCCAATGCTTAGAGGGTCGTTTCCCCACGGGTAACATTGTGAAAGTTAACAAGTGCGGTGTTGACCGTCACTAATGGGAATGAGGTTAAGTTGGATAAAATCGGACGGTTGGGCTTGGTCCTCGGTGTTCACGTCCCGAGGCTCCTTCCGTGCCAGGTGAACGGTTGGGCTTGGTCCTCGTGCTCATTTCCGAGGCTCCTTCCGTGTCATACCATAGGCCAGACAGATGCTAGGATCTTGGTGCTTATTTACCCGAGAGAACCCGCTGAGCCGTAGTACGCATGTGAGCTCTGCTGTTGTGTCCTAGCATGGAGGCGTACGGAGGCCTAGACCAGGTAGTGTGGAGACCAGCCTAGTAGTGGATATGCCCACTCCACTGTCACCGTTTGGCCACGACGGTTGATGCCTGAGAAGTTAGCTACCTGCTCGAATAGTGGGAACTATAAGTCTGTGTCGACATAGCGATTGCATGTGCTTGAGCATGGGTGTGTCAATGCATTGCATACATAGCATCGCACTTCATTATATACACAAGACCCTCATCGTATAAGTTTGTATGGGCACTCCTATATGATGAGTTACTTTCTGCTGAACGACCCTCAACTTATATGCTTGTATGGGCATCCATATAAGTTGAGTTACTTACTGTTCTAGTTATATACTCTCTTGCTGCTGTAGTTCGTAGATTTGAAATAAGAGCTTGTTTATTATACACTGCTGATGTTGCTGCTTAAAATATGTATACTCACTTCACCTGTTGTACTACTGTTATTTATATATTGTACCTGTTCATTTCTCCGCCCGGTACCGAGGAGTCGCCGGGGGAGCGGATGTGAAACCACTTAGTCTTTTGACTAACGGTTGCTACGTCTTCCTTTTTAGGAGGAAACCCCGCAAGTGGAGCAGTAGGCTATGCAGACGGACAGCCAGGCCAGGGTGACAGGGCCTGAAGGGACGGTACCGTCGCTACCGTCGGTTACCGATGTGAGTGAGAGAGAGATTTTGTTGTAGCCCTTCGGGGCAATTCTGTTTACGTACTCTGATATTAGAAGCTTGTTGGAGCTTCTTTATTTATGATATTATGGACATATGCTTGGTGTGGATTTGACTTTCATATTAGTATGGTTGGGTTGGCACTTATCTATTGATATGGTTGGTAGCCGGCAGAATAGGCGTCTTGTGGTACAGGCTAGCCTGAGTGCTAGTGTTACCGCAAGGCGGCTGTTCTGGGAATAAGACCCCTCTCGTGCCGTGTCTTGTGTTCCGGGAGGGGGCTCTTACACATGATACGGCCGTGTTCATGACCGTGTTGCACCCGTGTCCTGCTCGGGAAATACGGCCGGCTTCTTGGAGATATTCACATGGGTAGGGACATGCCCGTATCTCTACCCGTGTCCTGCTCGGGAAATATTTCAGCACACTTTCATGGGTAGGGGCACGCCTGTGTCTCTACCTATGTCCTACTCGGGACACATGTTCGACGATGTCAATTACATATATGGTATGGGACACGCCCGTGCCTAGACCCGTGTCCTCATACACACGGGTAGGGACACGCCCGTGTCACTACCTGTGTCCTTCTCTGAAAACTCCACGATTTCCCAACCCAGGTACCAGAGCACCACATGGGTATGGACATGCCAATGTCACTACCCGTGTCCTACTCTGGACTGACTGCTCTTTCCTGAGCCCAAATTGTCTCTCTCAGACTCAAAAGCGCGCACGAGGGGCCTAGCGCGAATTTCGACATTATAACTTTAAAGTTCTTGCAGAATTTCTTAGGAGCATAAAGATTGAGTACTCTACTCCAGTTGCATTGATCAGAAGTGATCATGGTACTGAGTTTGAATCTCTTATTATGAAAGACTTGTGTGAGAAGGAAGGTATAAGGCATTGGTTCACTACTCCTAAATCTCCTCAACAAAATGGCGTAGCAGAAAGGAAAAATATAACCCTTATTGAAGCTACAGGGATATTGTTTGCAGATTCTTACTTGCCCGTATCCTTTTGGACAGAGACTGTAAGCACAACAAATTATTTTCTGAATAGAAGTTTAATACATAAACATAAGGGTAAGACTCCCTATAAATTTCATAAAGGGAAGCAACCTAAAATAGATTATTTTAGAGTATTTGGTTGTAGATGTTATATTCACAATAATAACAAGAAATATCTTAGAAAGTTTGAAGCCAAAGCTGCAGAGGTAATTTTTTTTAGATATTCCCAAGTCAGCAAGGCTTATAGGGTATTTAACAAATTGACCTTAAAAATGGAAGTCTGTACATATAACTTTTGATGAAACTAATATATGTTACAAGGAGAAGGATTCTTCTACTAGAGATACATTGCAGGTACCCCTTCTGTGTGAGAAATTGGATGACTTAAACCTCACCCAAGAGGTTACATTAGATCCTTATCCACGGATTGATGAAGGGAGTGAAGAAGAAACTATTTGAATAGTTGAACCAACAAGATCTAACATAATTCCACAAGATGAATTAATTCCACAAGCTATTGATGAACCAACTCCTCCTCCTGATCTTGTCACACTAAGAGATCATCCTATATCTCAAGTGATTGGAGACATATCAGTTGGTGTGCAAACAAGTCATCAACTCAACCAAGATTTGATGCATGTTGGCTTCATATCTCAAATTGAACCTCAATCCATAAAAGATGCAGAGCCAGATCCGCAATGGATTATTGCAATGCTAGAGGAGATCAATCAATTTGAGAGATTAAGAGTTTGGGATTTAGTTCCAAGAACCAAAGACTACCCAGTCATTCGAACAAAATGTGTTTTCCGGAACAAGTTGGATGCTCAAGGATCAATTGTAAGGAACAAAGCAATATTGGTAGCTCATGGCTATTCACAGGAGGAAGGAATTAATTATGACCAGACCTTTGCCCCTGTTACAAGGCTGGAGGCTATCAAAATATTTCTTGCATATACAGCATTCAAGAAATTCAAAGTCTACCAAATGGATGTCAAAAATGCATTCCTTAATAGTGAACTCAATGAGTAAGTCTATGTTGAGCAACCACCAGGTTTTATCTCTTCAACTCACCCTGCTTGAGTTTTTAAGTTGCATAAAGCTCTCTATGGTTTAAAGCAAGCTCCTAGAGCTTGGTATGAGACCCTAGCTACCTTTCTTTTAGAGCATAAGTTCACTAGGGGAATTATAGATAGGACTTTGTTTATTAGGCATCATAAAAATAAAATTTTGCTAGTACAAATTTATGTAGATGACATCATATTTGGCTCTACAAATTCCAAACTATGCAAAAGGTTTTCTGACCTGATGCATTCCAAGTCTGAAATGAGTAGCATGGGTGAGCTTTACTACTTCCTTGGTCTTCAAGTGAAGCAATCCCCTAATGGCATTTTCATATCCCAATCCAAATATGCAAAGGAGCTAATTAAGTGATTTGGGATGTCTGATGCCTCAGCTATAAAAACACCCATGACTTCCAATATTGTGATTGATTCTAAGGAACAGGACAAGCCATTCGATCAGAAAACATATAGGGCTATTGTTGGGTTCTTGTTGTATCTCATAACTAGTAGACTAGATATAATGTTTGTTATATGTCTTTGTGCTAGGTTCCAAGTAAATACTAAAGATCTCACCTTATTTTACTAAAAAGATTTTTGAGATATATAAAGGGTTGTCCAAATCTAAGACTCTGGTATCCAACCGAGTCAGAATTTGAATTAACTGGATTCTCAGATGCTGATTTTGCTGGATGTAGAGTTGATAGGAAAAGCACATCAGGAACATGACAGTTCCTTGGTGAGAGGCTTGTGTCTTGGTTTTGTAAGAAACAGACATATGTGTTAACTTCAACTGTTAAAGCTGAATATATAACAGCTGGCAGTTATTGTTCACAAATTTTGTGGATTCAAAACCAACTCCTGGATTACGGTTTCAATCAAAATAATATAACTATATTTTATGATAGTACAAGTGCAATTTCCATTGCACAAAATCCAATGCATCATAGTAGGACCAAGCATATAGAAATTAGTCATCATTTTCTTATAGATTGTGTGGATAAAAATAAAATTAACCGTGTCTTTATCTCTACTGATTTAAAAAGAGCAGACATCTTCACTAAGTCTTTATATGTGAAGAAACATTTGTTCTTCCTAAATCAGCTAGGTATGATAAATGGGGAAGGCATAATTTAATTTTTATTCTTAGTTTAATGATTAGGACATAGTTCGTCAAACGGAGATCGACAATCTGTGAACTCTTCATGAAGAGTTCATCGAACTGAGATCGACGATCTCTTCTTTGAGAAAATTTTTGTCGAACGGAGATCGATGAATTTGTTTCAGAAAAATTTTCAGCGAACGAAGAACAACGATATATTTTCTCTTCTTCAGGCTTAGATCGACGATCTTATTTTCTATTTTGAGAATTTCGTCGAACTGAGCTCGGAGTTTTTGTTTCTCGTTGGACGGAGTTCGACTTTTTGCCTTCTAAAAACTTATATCTAGGTTTTCTTTGAACTCAATCCTGCACTTTATTATTCCCTTGCACTTGATCTCTCTCTAGTTTTTGCAGGAAAACCATGGCGATCTCCGCGGCAGTACTCTCCACCATGAAGTTCGATTCCAGTTTCGATATAGACATTGATTCATTCGCTCAATCCGATCAAATCTTCACTAATATTCTGAGATTATTTGAGGAGAAGCAGCTAAGGAAGTTTATGATGACTCGCATAAGGCTTCTAGTCATAGAGATTAAAGAATGGGTCTATATATCCTCCTCACTAGATGCAACAACCCTCATCGACACAATATCTGGAGAACAGGTTCCCCTGACGCCTGTAACTTTATCTGAACTTTTTGATCGTGTTAATGGAAATGAAGATATAGAGATGGATAGTTTTGAGTATAATGATATATTGATTAAGATGGGTAATTTCGAAGGAAACCCTAGCAAGCTGTTGAAGAAAAACTTGTCAGTGGAGTACAAGATTTTGGCTGACATAGTTGGGAAAGTAATCCTGGGTAAACATACTGCCCACGATTACATTACAAGGCATCGGTTTCTACTAATGAGTGCCTTGGTGAACAAAAAGTCAGTGAACTGGGGTTGTATCTTGTTTGATTCCATCAAGAAGAAGAACACCAAGAAGGATGTTTATTATGGGAGGATTCTAGGCTTATTTCTGCAAGTCAGATGCCCACAGTTGTTGGTCTCTCAGACCATCTTCATAAATTCTTCCAAGAGGCTGACCTCAGCCCTCTTTAGCAAGTGGGAGAGAGTAATCTCAAAGCCCACCAGGGCTTCCAATTCAAAGATAGCTTAAAAGGACACCTGGGCTGAAATAGCCACTCTCCAAATCCCTGAAGAAGCTCCTGCTCCTCCCTCTCCTGCTCATATACCATCTCCTCCACTTCACAAACCATCCATAATCATTACTGACACACCTTCTACCTCTATCCCTTCAGCTTCCCACATACCATCTCCACCTCCTCTATCTCCTCTACCACACCACCTAGAGACCATCCCATCCACCTCTACAATTCCAACACAAACATCTCCAACCTTTGGTCTGATATCATAATCATCATCATCATCTCCATCTCCATCTCCATCTCCATCTCCAAACCACTATCCACATCATTCCCCCCATCCAGCAAGAAATCCTTACTGAAATACCACCAGTCATTCCAACAACATTCCCATCATTCCAATATACAGACTTCCCTCAAGCATTCTCAGTCTGCTCCAACTATGGACACAAATCCACTTATAACCCATCTACTCCTGATCCCCTTTATCTAAATTTCTCTGACATTGCAACTGACCTTCTCAAATTCATTACTCCTTCTCTGACAAAGATAATAGAGGAAGTAGTTTCCCCTCTTATTTCTGCCTTTGCTGATCTCTCTTCAAAAATTGCGTCTTCATCTTCTATCCCTTCTTCTAGGGGCCTGGGTTCAGGTATCTCTGAAACCAGGTTGGGGGAGATGTCCAATGAAGAATCTCCTCTAGCAGAAGCAACTCCAATAGCAACAGTAACATTTCCAGCAATAGAGATAATTGAAATTCTTGATGATGATAATGATATGACTTGCTTTGAAGAATAATCAGTTGATGCAGCAATAAACACTGTTGGTGATTTCATTATTAATCCCACAGTTGATATTCATTCTTAATTACAGTCTTTTGATATAGTTTAAAACTCAAGTTTACTAGTTTTTGTTGATATAGTTTCTGGTTATTCTAAAGCTATAGTATGTTACTCTGTACATATAGATTCTTCAGTTATTGATCAGATTAGATCCAGTTTTAGTAATTCTTCTACTAGTAACTCTTCAGTTTCTGTGGATATAATAGTTGATAATTCAATGGAAATTTTAAAGCCAAGTTTTTCTCCTCCCTCTTATGTGATGGATGAAACTCCTTTGCAAAATCTTGATGACATCATTCTTCAAGATATAGAACAAGAGTATATACCTAAACAAGCAGCTGTTATAGAAGTTCAAGCACAGCCTCAGGTTGAAGCCAAACAGCCATAGACTCATCCAATAATTTCTAAAGAATATTTAACGAAGATTGATGCACTATATAATGATCCCATCAGTCAATCTGATGAGGAAGATGAATCTGAGGACTCTGCTTCTAAGAAAAGGAAACTCAAGAAGAGAGGATCTTCCAAGGCAGCTCCTACTCCAACAACAAATGATATTCTATATTATGTTCTGAAAGGAGTTCCTCTAACTCCTGAGACCCCACATTGGATGAAATTCTCAAAGAAGCAAATGAAAAAAATGAAGAAGAAGAGGAGATATGACTCTCCACCCTGTAAGTATAGGAGAGATCCTCCTCCTCCTCCTCCAGCTGCACGATTATCTGGGAACATCTCTACTGCTTGAAGGACTACCTCTTCATAATCTTCCATATCTTATACTTATCATAGACAAGAAAGATCATCAAGGTATGATTCCCGAAGAAGCTAAGGTAGCATAGGAAATCAACAACAAACTAAATATCAAGATTGGCCTCCCTCTCCAGTTCTTTTTGTGATCCAGAAATGGATCCTAATTCAAGGATGGCCATATTTCAAGAGCTTATAGGACTGTATCAAATCAAGAAAGGATAAATAGAAAGGATAGGATGTTTCTTAGTTTACTACAATGTCATCCTACAGGCAAAAGGAATTTCAAAGGTATGAAAAGAAGAACATACAATGTCATCCTACAGGCTTGGTTCACTATTTGGATTGTTAGATGACCCAACATGTATAGTCTAGGGTAATATGTTTTTATCAGGGTCAAGGTCAATCAATAACCTAGATTGATTGGTTCTCACCTTCAGAAGACTTAGAGACAGAAGACCACCAGAGAAAAGCACTTTTCTAAGAGTGAAAAAAGTCGATCGAAGATTAGCTGATCAGAGGTCGACTTTTATCGATCTCAAATCGACGAACTCATGGTTACATCTCTGAGTTGAGCTCGAAGTAAGTCTACCTGAGATCGATGAACTCTGATCTCATATCAGAAGTTCAACTCAACTTTGGATCTAAGGTCGACGAAAATTTGCTGAGTTCGACTAATTTCTCCCAAGTTTAGTTCGACTAATTCTCTGTTGATTTCCGTTCGACTAAGGCAGATGAAATTCAAATTATATTATAATATGTCTGTAATGCTCTGATAATTAATGCACAATATTCTTATGAATATATTTGTTCAATGGCAGCATTAATTATGGTCTTCACAGAGTTATTACTTGGCTTGTTTTATTGGGACAGTTGGGGAAACTCATTAAAGACAAATTCTATCCGTTCAAACTCACAGAATTTTTGCAGTCAGTCAAGGAAAGGAATTCAAAATTAAAAGACTGAAATCTTCAAGGGTTATATAAGGATTATTCTTCAAGATAGTAAAAAGTTAGTTAGCTGTGACAAAATGAATAATATACAGAAAAACTGAAAGAATAATAACTCTCATACAACTCAAGTTCTTCATTAGTTTTTTCTTCAGGGCTTTCAAGAAACAATCCATCAACATCTGTCTAAAATCTTCCTGAAGATCAACAAGCAATCTGAAGGCCTACACCCTGAGCAAAGCTTCCATTCTCCTGAACTATTCTACATCTCAAGGGGAACTTTGACAACAATAGTAATCTACTAGTCTTCTCAGAACATTGAGAAAGAGAAGACAATATCAAATTTCTTTTTACTTTACTGTAAAAGGGTTTTTAACACCCTTCAAAAGTTATCCCTTTGGTTGTTAAGTCTCCGAATCAAAATACTTAGTTTGGTTTTTGAGCACCTGGCAAAAACCTCAAAGGGTTTTTAGATCTCCGTTGAAAATAGATCTTGTGGTGACAGGGCACCTGAGCAAAAACTTGTGGTGGCAGGGCACCTGATCAAAAACCTATAGTTGATTCCTACTAGGGTGGTAGAAGAGTAGATGTACCAAAGTTTTAGGGGAACCACTATAAAATATTTGTGTCATCTGGTTGATCTATTTATTATTTTCTCTGCTGTGATTTTTTTTGTTTTATTTCTGCCTATTTACATATATATAGATCACTTATTTTAATCCGCTATAATAATTAATCAAAATATTTTTAATACTCTATTCACCCCCTTCCCCCCCCCCCCCCCCCCCCCCCCTCTAGAGTTTTTTTGATCTATCCCTTCACTTTCAAATAGTGACTTTGCACAATTCCATCTTCATTGATTTATTTGACTGGATTGTTACTCTCTGAAGATCTCTATCACTCCAGATCTAGTTGATTGGAGATTCAAGATTCAAGGTCCTTGAAAGATTTCAGATTTTTTTTATGTTCTCCAAGCATATTCAAGTTCAACTATTTTTGAAAAACGATGGATTGAAGATTTTAGACCTTGTCAAGGATTGTGTGTAATATTATTATAAAATATTCCTTTACTTTTGTATGAGATTTTATCCGAGTATTAGATCCGTTTGTGGATCGATTGGTAGATCCGTTTGTGGATGAGTGGTAGATCCATTTGTGGATCGAGTCGTAGATTCGGTTGTGGATTGAGTGGTAGGAGTGTCGTCTCCGAGTTATAGGAGTTGCGGCTCCGATGTGTAAGATTTGTAGAAATCTGAGTTTGTTGAAGTAGCCGAATCTAGCCCTTCGTGGTAGATAGGTGAGGCAGGAAAGTGAACGTAAACAACTCGGGGAACCACTATAAATCTTAATGTTTTTTTGCTTAAATTTTTAAAGTAGTTTTATTCCGTAAAAAGACACAGACATCACCTATTCACCCCCCTCTAGGTGATTTAGATAAAGATAGATACTTTCAATTGGTATTAGAGGGGCGTTTTGTTCTATATAAGGTTAAAACCTTGAACAAGATCCTTGTTCTAGCGTCAAGAGATTCAGTCCAGTAACCATGGACAAAAGTAAAGACATTTCTTCGATGAAGTTACCAATTTGCAGAAAAGAGAACTTTCCCATATGGAAAGAACAAGTCTGGTTCTTCATGGAAGCTGCAGATCCAAGAATTTTTAAAATTGTGGAAGGACCGCATATACCTACGCAATCTTCAGCTCTGAACCCAGATATCTTGATTCCCAAAAAGATGAAGGATCTCACAAAAGATGAAATTGCCATGGTCTCTATAAGACCCCCCCCCCCCCCACCGGAACATAAGATACGGCTAAGGGGAGTTTTATTCCCAGAACAGCCTCCTTACAGTAGTGCCAATACACGGGTCGACCTGTACCATAAGACGCCTATCCTGCCGGCTAATTAAATATCATCCATTCCAACCCAACATAAGAAAGTATAGAAGTCAAAATTCACATAAGCATAGAGTTCATGACAAGTACAATAAATAAAAAGAAGAAACCAAGGCTTCTATAGTATTAGAGTACAATATGCCAAAAAGACTATAAAATGAGTCTCTCAAAACTCACATCAGTCACCGATGGCAGTGATGGTATTGTCGCATCAGGACCTGTCACCCTGGCCTTACTGCCCTCCAACATAACCTGATGCTGCTCTATCTACGGGGTTTCCTCCTAAAAAGGAAGACGTAGCAACCGTTAGTCATAAAGATTAAGTGGCTATGACATCCGCTCCCCCGGCAACTCTTAGGCACCCGGTAAAGAAAATAAGAGGGTATAATATTTATAATAACTGTAGTACAAAACAAGTGGCAAGGTGCTAAAATTTATCAGAGTATATCAAAACAACTACAATAATATATACTAGTAGTTCTACTATCAACAGTAGTGTACAAGTATGATTATACAATAGGAAGTAACTTAACTAATATGAATGCCCATAGAAACAGATAAGTTAAGGATCAGCTTAACAGTAAAGTAACTCATAATAAGAGTGCCCATACAAACTTATATGATGAGAATCTTGTGTATATAATGTAATGCAATGTTATGAATGCAATGTGATGACTCACCCATGCACAAACCTGTAATTGCTATGTCGACAAAGACTTGTAGTTCCCACTTTTCGAGCAGGTAGCTAACCTCTAATACGTCATCGGTCATGGCCAGACGGTGATAGTGAAACAGGCTTTTCAACTACTAGGTGGACATACACACTACCAAGCCTAGGCCCTTGTAAGCCTCAATACTAAGAACACAACAACAGAGCCCATGCATACTACAACTCAGAGGGGTCTCGGGTAGATGTGCGCTAAGAACATATTCCAACGCTAGCCTATCATCGTGGAATGGAAGGAGCTTATGGGAGTGCATCACCAATGGACCAAGCCCAACCGTCCACTTGGCATGGAAGGAGCCCCGGGAATGAGCACCGAGGACCAAGCCCAACTGTCCAAAGTCTATCCCTGAACTCCCGTCAGGGTGATGACTAGCGAGCCTGTAGACCTGCCACACTATCCTTAACTCAGGATTAAGACACTACATGTCAACTCACACCGTATGTAATTTCACATTTTAAGGGCTCCACAATGAATCCCTTTTTATTATTCATATCTTGTTCTCATCAGCGCGCAAGGGCTCCACATCGAGTCTCTTAACAACACATCGTTTCAGTGCATCAAACACACATGCACATCCAACCCTTCCACATTTACATACCACAAAAGGGTTCATCATTTACATAGGTGGTAAGCCACCTTACACGACATACCAATCCCACACTACTACCCTAAGGAGACTCAACTCTTAGTAGTGGATTATTATACACATTCCATTATTCAACATCTCACATAACCATTCATTAGGCTTATCTAATCCTTTCTAAAATTAAGCATTCATAAACAACTATGCTTCCACAAGATTTTCACATACTATCATGATACTTCACATGCACATATATGGTTCACTAACTTTTCCATCCATTTGATTATTATACTCCACCAATTTGTTTGCACAAACACATCTCACCAAACAATTTGTTTTACTTAAGGATCTACCAACTAAATGCCAATAATCATTTATTTATCACAACCACTAACAAATTAAGTCCAGCAAACTTCATGCAAACTTCAACATTAATATCTACCAAATAAATGCCAATAATTATTTATTTATCATAATCACAAATAAATTAATTCCAGCAAACTTCATGCAAAACATCTACCGTAATTTACTATGACTTCTCGGCTAAATTCCAAACTCAACTCTACACTAACTCGAGAGCAACATGTACATAAGACTTTACTGTACAGCAACTTCGACCGGAAATTCCCAAGTCTACATGACTTGTATGCAAATGTGTAACTATCAGTTGGAAAGGTCTGTCCAAGGGCAACTACTTTCGTGTTTAGTCAAAAGCCCAGATTTGGCCGTAAAATACCTGAAAACAGCCTTGAAGTTCTCTGTGCACAGAAAATAGATTTCGGCACACATCTTAAAGCAAGATGAACGATATCGATTCATCTTCGTCCATTAGACATTTAATCAAAACTATATGCAGAACATCCTTCTCCCTTATTCACCCTCAATAGACCATTTCTCTTCACAAAATCAACTCCACCAAGGAGAGGTTGAAAACATCAAATCTCTAGGACACAATCCCTAGCATGGTCTATACCTAGGAGATCTTCATCTCACAAGTCAAACTCTTTTGAATCAACATCTCTCCAAGAAAATACCTACAGATTTAGAACCAAGGAAGGCAATCCACCTTGTTTCCGGTGTTTTTGGCCATGTATCTCGTCACTCTCCTTGGCGGCATCTTTCTCCTTGGTGTTGTTCTGTATGGGAAGAGAAATGGAAGACTTTCCTCCAGAAAATCTGACTCCAGCGATCTCCTTCTCCATCGGGTTCGGCAAAGGTAACAACTCGGCCAAAAATGTCAAAGTGGCGGTTAGGTTTTCCGTAATCCACCTTTTATAATTAGAATTAGGGTTAGATTGCCCCACCACGTGTCGCCATAACATTGGACCGCCTATTGTTACATTAACTATGTCCTTTTGAAAAGACTCATCCTTTTTAAGTGGTTTGGCGCAAATCACAAAAGTCTGATTCAGACCGTGCATGTGGCAGCAAGCAGACTGAGCCAAAAATCCACTAAGTCAAAATCATTGAGTGTGCATTCTTTACTCGACAAATCATCGAGTGGCATCGAGTGCACTCAGTGCACTCGATGCCTACAAGCCTCAGAATAACTCTAAGTAAAAAAGCATTGAGTGGCGTTGAGACAACTCAACGCCATATTGACTTCACTCAACACCAACATCCCTTAGAATGATTCTATGTTTAAAACATTGAGTGGCGTTGAGACCACTCAACTCTGCGTTAACTTCATTCATGCCAACATCAGCCGGAATAGATCTAAGTTAAAAGCGATGAGTGACATTGAGACCACTCAAGGACGTGTTGACTTCACTTAACACCAACATCAGCCGGAATAGATCTAAGTAAAATGCGTTGAGCAGCATTGAGACCACTCAACATCGTATTGACTTCACTCAACGCCAACATCAGGCGGAATCGATCTAAGTTAAAAGCTTTGACCATCATTGAGATCACTCAATGCCGCATTAACTTCAATCAATGCCAACATCAGCCAAAATAGATCTAAGTTAAAAGCATTGAGTGGCGTTGAGACCACCGAACACCGCATTGACTTCACTCAATGCCTCAACTTCCAGAAAATATACTAAGTAAATTATGTTGAGTGGTGCTGAGTCCACTCAACGCCTAAGAATCCTGAATATTCTTAAGTTTAAATTCGTCGAAACCAGTAAGCTCACTCAACGCTTCTCAAGTTTGAGTCACTCCTCTTGACTCAAAGCACGTGCGAGGGGCCTAGCGCGAAATGGGATGTTACAAATCCTATAAACAAAATAAAAGATTTTGTCCCCGAAATTAGGCTAAGGCTGTTGGGGAGTAAAGCATGAAAGATAAAATAAGTTTTTAAATTTACCTTGGGAAAACAACTCCGGGTTGCGCTTTGCATTAAGTCCACCGGCGACCAAGTGTATTCTTCTTTTCCTTGATTAGACCATTGGACCTTTACCGATGGTACACTTTTTCGCCACAAGCTCCTTATTTAAGTGTACACTATCCGCATCGGCTCTAGTCGAACGTATCTTTCAGTTGCCACTGCTCCAGCTGCAGTTGGGACACATTGATCAGGCCGTAGTAGTGCCTTCCGGAGCAACGACATATGGAAGACATCGTGCAAATTTTCCAGTTCTTGTGGTAGCTCCAACAGATAGCCTAAAGGGCCAATTCTCTCCAATATAGCATAGGGCCCCACATATCTCGGGTTGAGCTTCTTAATATCACGCACTCACGACACTCCATGTATTGGCCTGATCTTCAGAAATACCTTGTCACCCACTTGAAATTCTAACATCCGATGCTTCGCATTATAATACTTTGCTTGCCGACTTTGAGCCTCAAGCAAGCGGTCTCGTATAAATCTAACAAGTGAATCAGTTTCATCAATGTACTCTATCCTCAAAACATTTGGATCTTCATACCGCACCCATGATAATGGAGTTCTACACCTTCTCCCATAAAGTACTTCGTGGGGAGCCATCCCGATGCTAGCTTGATGACTATTGTTGTATGAAAATTCAACCTATGGTAATAGCCTTTCCCACAGTTCTACTCTATCCAATACATAGTCTCAAAAGATCTTCCATTGTCCTGCTGGTCCTTTAAGACTAACCATTCGCCTAAGCGTGAAAATTTGTGTTGAAGGTAAGGAGAGTGCCCAGATATGCTTGTATTGCCTTCCACTCCTTGGAGGTAATGTGGCCATCACGGTCGGAGACTATCGTTTTTGGCACATCATGGTATTTCGTCACTCTCATTGGCGTCATCTTTCTCCTTGTTGGTGTTGTTCTTTATGGGGAAGAGAAATGGAAGACTTTCCTCCAAAAAATATGAATCCAACGATCTCCTTATCCATCGGGTTCGGAAAAGGTAACAACTCGGCCAAAAATCTCAAAATGGCGGTTAGGTTTTCCGTAAGCCACCTTTTATAATTAGAATTATGGTGAGATTGCCCCACTAGGTGTCGCCCTAACATTGGACCGCCTATTATTACATTAACTATGTCCTTTTGAAAAGACGCATCCTTTTCAAGTGGTTTGGCGCCAATCCCAAAAGTATGATTTAGACCGTGCATGTGGCAGCGAGCAGAGTGAGCCAAAAATCCACTAAGTCAAAATCATTGAGTGTGCATTCTTCATTCGACAAATCATCGAATGGCGTCGAGTGCACTCAGTGCACTCGATTCCTACAAGCCTCAGAATAACTCTAAGTAAAAAATCATTGAGTGGCATTGAGACAACTCAATGCCATATTGACTTCACTCAACACCAACATCCCTCAGAATGATTCTAAGTTAAAAACATTGAGTGGCATTAAGACCACTCAACTCCGCATTTACTTCACTCATGCCAACATCAGCGGGAATAGATCTAAGTTAAAAGCGTTGAGTGACATTGAGACCACTCAATTGCGTGTTGACTTCACTCAACACCAACATTAGCCGGAATAGATCTAAGTTAAATGCGTTGAGCAGCGTTGAGACCACTCAACGTCGTATTGACTTCACTCAATGCCAACATTAGCCGGAATCGATCTAAGTTAAAATCTTTGAGCATCATTGAGACCACTCAATGCCACTTTAACTTCAATCAATGCCAACATCAGCCAAAATAGATCTAAGTTAAAAGCATTGAGTGGCGTTGAGACCACCGAACACCGCATTGACTACACTCAATCCCTCAACTTCTAGAAAATATACTAAGTAAATTATGTTGAGTGGTGCTGAGTCAACTCAATGCCTCAGCATCTGGAATATTCAAAAGTTTAAATTCGTCGAAACCAATCAGCTCACTCAACGCTTCTCGAGTTTGAGTCACTCCTCTTGACTCAAAGCACGTGCGAGGGTCCTAGCGCGAAACGGGATGTTATAAATCCTATAAAAAAAATAAAAGATTTTGTCCCCGAAATTAGGCTAAGGCTGTGGGGGAGTAAAGCATGAAAGATGAAATAAGTTTTTAAATTTACCTTTGGAAAAAAACTCCGGGTAGCGCTTTTGCATTAAGTCCACCGGCGACCAAGTGTATTCTTCTTTTCCTTGATTAGACTATTGGACCTTTACCCATGGTGCACTTTTCCGCAACAAGCTCCTTATTTCAGTGTCCACTATATGCACTGGCTCTAGTCGAATGTTTCTTTCAGTTGCCACTGCTCCAGCGGCAGTGGGGACCTATTGATCAGGCCATAGTAGTGCCTTCCGGAGCAACGACATATGGAAGACGTCGTGCAAATTTTCCAGTTCTGGTGGTAGCTCCAACAGATAGGCTAAAGGGCCAATTCTCTCCAATATAGCATAGGGCCCAACATATCTCGGGTTGAGCTTCTTCATACCACTCACGACACTCCATGTATTGGCCTGATCTTCAAGAATACCTTGTCACCAACTTGAAATTCTAACATCCGATGCTTCGCATTATAGTACTTTGCTTGCCGACTATGAGCCTCAAGCAAGCGGTCTCGTATAAATCTAACAAGCGCATCAGTGTCATCAATGTACTCTATCCCCAAAACATTTGGATCTTCATACCGCACCCATGACAATGGATTTCTACACCTTCTCCTATAAAATGCTTCGTGGGGAGCCATCCCGATACTAGCTTGATGACTATTGTTCTATGAAAATTCTACCTGTGGTAAGAGCCTTTCCCACGGTTAAACTCTATCAAATACACAGTCTCAAAAGATCTTCCATTGTCCTGACTGTCCTTTCTGACTAACCATTCGCCTAAGCATGAAAATTTGTGCTAAAGGTAAGGAGAGAGCCCAGATATGCTTGTATTGCCTTCCAATCCTTGGAGGTAAAGCGGCCATAACGGTCAGAGACTATCGTCTTAGGCACGTCATGGTACCGTACAAATTGATTCACAAAGAGACGCACTAAAACATCTACATGTGCCTCCTTCTTCATAGGGATAAATCTTGCCACCTTCATCAAATGATCTAAAATCACCCAAACTAAATCGTTCCCAAAGCATGAGTGAGGCAACCCGTGAACAAAGTCCACAGAGATATACATGAACTTCCACATAGGGATGGGCAATGAATATAATAATCCTTCGGGGCTCTTGCACTCCGCCTTCACCTTCTGACAAGCCTCATAGTGTGTAACAAAATACTAGATCGCACTCTTCATCCCTGTCCAGAACATGGTCTTTTGCAAGTCATTATACATCTTGGAAATTTCGGGGTGCACCGAATACTTAGAACAATGTGCCTCTCTCAATATGTCTTCCCGGATTTCCCCGCCCTTGGGACTGTAAAGTCGCCACGGAAATGCACGAGGCCTTCCTTTAGTGTATACTACTCAGTGGTTCTATATTTAATTGACTTATTCATAGGGGCAAGAGCAGCATCCTTCCCTTGCTCTGCCCGAATTCGATCTCGAAAATCACAGATTATACTCATAACAGATAGATACTCAATATACTCCTCAGAATGATCTTTATACTCCAATGTGATCTACATCTCCTCAAGCATTTGAGCTAATTCCATACTCATCAACCGAGACTCAAGGCTCAACTCTGGTACCTTTCTGCTCAACGCATCTGCTATGGAGTTTGCTTTTTTTTAGTTGTAGTTCAATGTAAACTCATAATCTCTCAAAAATTCTAACAACCTTCATTTTCTCAAATTTAACTCCTTTTGGGTATGAACATACTTCAAATTTTTGTGATTCGAAAAGATATCGCAGTGGACGTCATATAAATAGTGCCTCCAAACTTTTAAGAAGAACACCACTACCCCCAACTCCAAATCATGACCAAATAATTGGCTTCATGGTTCTTCAGCTACCTCGAAGCATAAGCAATCACGTGCATGCTGCAACAATACTGTACCCATCACTTGATATGACACATCTGTATAAACTTGAAATCCTTACTTCCTAGATGGAAGGGCTAGGATGGGTGCAGTGGTAAGTGGGTCTTTTAGCTCTTAGAATGCAGCTTCACACTGGGGTGTCCACTCATTTGGCACACCTTTCTTTGTCAGAGCATTGAGAGGAAGGTCTATCTTTGAGAATCCTTTCATGAACTTTCTATAATACCTAGCAAGTCTAAGGAAGCTCTGTATATTTGTCACTGACTTCAAAGGTGACCATTCCTTCACAGCGCGCACCTTAGCCGGGTCCACAGCTAGTCCAACACCACTGATCACTTGGCCTAAGAAGGCAACTTCTCGGAGTCAAAATTCACACTTGCTGAACTTAGCAAACAAGGTATGCTCCTTTAACTTCTTCAGCAACAAGGTCAAGTGTTCAACATGCTCTTCCTCTGTTTTTGAATATACCAAAATGTCATCGATGAAGATGATGATGAATACGTCTAGATACGGCTCAAACACCTTATTCTTCAACTCATGAACACTGAAGGGGCATTTGTGAGCCCAGACGGCATCACGGTGAACTCGTACAAACCGTACCTTGAGTTAAAAGATGTTTTCTAAATGTCCTCCTCTCGTATCCTTAACTGATAGTACCCCAAGCATAAATCTAGTTTGGAGAACTAATGTGCTCCCACCAGTTGATCGAATAACTCATTGATCTGATGTAAGGGATAGTTGTTTCGTACTATTAGTCGGTTGAGCTCCCGAAAGTCTATGCACAAAGGCATGGTTCCGTCTTTCTTCTTAACAAACAGAACAGGGGATCCCCGGGGTGATGAATTGGGTCGAAAAAACCCTGACTCTACCGATTCTTGCAATGGAACTCTAAATTCGGCGAGTTCTTTTGGGGACATTCTGTAAGGAGTCTGAGAGATGGGGTTGGCACCTGGTACCAGTTTAATTTCGAAGTCCACTTCCCTATGCGGGGGTAATCCTGGCAGTTTCTCAAGAAACACCTTAGGGAAATCCTGCACTACCCGCACATCTTTCAACTCAGTTACCATCTCTTTTAGTTTAAAACAGAACATATATACCTCATCCCCTCTCATAATAAGGGCCTGAATCGAAGATAACAACGTACGAGGTGCGAGTCTAGTACCTTGAAAGATGACCTCAGAGTCTTCATGCCATAAGGAAATTTGTTTCCCCGCACAATCAATCATGGCATGGTGCCAATCTAAACATGTCATGCCCAGAATGAGGTCAAATTCTGACTTTCTCAACACTATTGCAGGGGTTTCAAAGAACATTCCTCCAAGAAGTACATCCAAATCACATTTTGCGGATGAGGTCATCTCAGAGCCATCTGGGAGGCGTAGTCTCCGAGTAATACCGGTGAAGTATTGCACTCCTTCTAGGTCTTTAACGAAATCTGTCGACACAAACGAGTGTGTGGCACTGCTATCGAATAGAGTATAAGCTAGTTTCCTACCAACCATCACGGTGTCTATATAATAATTATATAGACTCAAGCTAGACTCTTAGCATATTTTAGACTATTTGAAGAGAAAATCTTATAACATAGTAATTAAATTACAACATACCAGCAATCAAATCCTGAGGATTCCGCTCTTGCGCATGTCCAGCATGAATACCTGATCCCGAGCAGGTCCGGGATTCTTTTCTCGTGGTCCTCCTAGACCACGCATATGTCCCCATCCTTGTGGAGCTGCCAGAGGAAGAGCAGGGGGAGCATTTCCACCTAGCTGTTGACAGTAGCGTCGGATGTGGTCCGGCTGGTTGCACTAGAAGAAGACTCGCTCATATTACTCCCCGGGTTAAAGATGCATCGATTGTGGTGGAGGTCGTGCTGGCTGCGAGGCCGGACGCTCCATCCTAATATTTTGATGAAAGTGACCCCCATCTCAATTGTTTCCTCTCCCTCTGTTATCCTGCCCCCTCCTATAGCTACGATCGGCCTCCATCACACCCTTAGCAGGTCTCTTATTACTTCCCAAGTGATCTGCCTCCAGCCTTTTCTCTATATCAATTATCTCTGCTAAGCTTGAATCCGCTATAAACAAAATGGCTTGCCATAGGGGATCTCGCAGGCCTTTGTAGATTCGCTTACCATACCCCTTGTCATTCAAATCATATGCGTCAGCAAACCTAGTGAGATGCTAAAACTCTCACTAATATTATATAACTTTCTTGGATCCCTATTTCAGCTGCAGGAATCTTTCTTCAAGTTCATCCCGAGCAGTAGAAGGGATGAAGTGTTCAAAGAAGTCTTCCGTAAACTCACTCCAACTAATCTTCGTGTACACCCGGCCTTGAAAGGTGGAGCCCATGATGGACTTCCACCACCTCTTGGTGTGGGATTCCAATACTGACACGACTAATATCACAGCCATGTTGGCTTTACATCGGATTCTCTCCATTAGTTCTTACATAGAGTCGAGCCATTCATCCGTATTCACGGCTGACTCTGTCCCATGATAGGCAGGTGAAGAGAGTTCGTAACGTGCTTAACCAATTAGAGCTCGGGGCTTATTGTTGCACTGGAGCCTGTTGAGCCCTAAACGTGTTTAAAATAGATGTGAGCATCTTTCCTAGCTCTGACTATTGGAACTGAGTGGGTACGGAAGGGACGGGAGTACCCCTACTGGCTCTACATTCGCCGTAATCTACATCAAAGGTACAAACCTAAGGTCAGGTTGGCTAATCGAAGATTAATGACTGGACATACTTAGTGTGAATTATATATGGGCACACCACTGCTTCCGCTAAGTCAGTTTGTCCGCAAACTGGCTAATCGAGCGGGGGTGGCACCATTATTCCTTGAATTCTTTAGATTAGGATCATTGCAAGCTGATACCATTTGTATGACCCCCCCTCCCAGAATAGAAGACACGGCCGAGGGGAGTCTTATGCCCAGAATAGCTGCCTTGCAGTAGCTCCAACACATGGCTCGACCTGTACCACAAGACGCCTATAGGCCGGCTAAATCAATATCATCCATGCCAACCTAACATAAGAAGGTATAGAAGTCAAATTCACATAAGCATATTGTCCATGACAAGTAAAACAAATAAAAATAAGCAATAAAGGCTTCTATAGTATCAGAGTACAATATGCCAAAAAGGCTATAAAATGAGTCACTCATAACTCACATCAGTCACCGATGGCAGCGATGGTATCGTCGCTTCAAGCCCTGTCACCCTGTCCTGGCTGCCCTCCTACATAACATGCTGCTTCTCTATCTGCAAGGTTTCCTCCTAAAAAGGAAGACGTAGCAACCGTTAGTCATAAAGTCTAAGTGGCTATCACATCCGCTCCCCCGGTGACTATTAGGTACCGAGTGGAGAAAAGAAGAGGGTACAATATATATAATAGTTCTAGTACAAAACAAGTGGCAAAGTGCTAAACTATATCAGAGTATATCAAAGCAACTATAACAATATATACTAGCAGTTCTACTATCAACAACAGTATATAAGTATGATTATACAACACGAAGTAACTTAACTAATATGAATGCTCATACAGACATATAAGTTAAGGATCAGATTAATAGTAAAGTAACTCATCATATAAGAGTGCCCATACAAACCTATATGATGAGGATCTTGGGTATGTAATGCAATGCAATATTATGAATGCAATGCGATGACTCACCCATGCACACACCTGCAATTGTTTTGTTGACACAGACTTGTATTTCCCACTTTTCGAGCAGGTAGGAAACCTCTCAGGCATCATACATCGTGTCCAGACAATGATAATGAACAGGCTTTTCCACTACTTGGCGAGCATCCATACTACCAATCCTAGGCCTCCGTACACCTCAACGCTAAGAACACAACAGCAAATCCTATGTGTACTACGGCTCAGAGGTGTCTTCGGTAGATGTGCACCAAGAACATATCCCTACGTTTGCCATTCATCGTGGCACGGAAGGAGCCTATGGGAGAGTATCACCAAAAGACCAAGCCCAACCGTCCACTTGGCACAAAAGGAGCCCCAGTAATTAGCACTGAGGACCAAGCTCAAATTTCTATCTGTCAACTCCCATCGGTGAGACGGCAGGCGTGCCCATAGACCTGCCACACTATCCTTAACCCATGATTAAGACACCGCATTTCAACTCATACCGCATGTAATTTCACATTTTAAGGGCTCCACACTGAGTCCCTTTCTATTATTCACATCCCATGCTCATCAGCACACAAGGACTCCACACCGAGTCCCTTATCAACACATCGTTTCAGTACGTCAAACACACACACACAGTTCCGACCTTTAAACATTTCCATACCACACATGGGTTCATCATTTACATAGGTGGCAAGCAACCTTATACGACATACCAATCCCACACTTCTACTTGTAGGGAGACTCAACTCTAAGCATTGGACTATGATACACATTCCATTAATCAACATCTCATATAACCATTCATTAGCCTTATCCAATCCTTTCTAAAATTAAACATTCACAAACAACTATGTTTCTACAAGATTTTCACATACTATCATAATACTTCACCTGCATATATATGGTTCACTAACTTTTCTATCCATTTGATTATTAAACTCCACCAACTCAATTGCACAAATGTTTCTCACCAAACAATTTGTTTTACTTAAGGATCTACTAACTAAATGCCAATAATCATTTATTTGTCACAACCATAGACAAATTAAGTCCAACAAACTTCATGGAAACTTCAACATTAATATCTACCAACTAAATGCCAACAATTATTTATTTAACACAATCACAAATAAATTAAGTCCAGCAAACTTCATGCAAAACCTCAATTGTAATTTACTATGACTTCTCGGCTAAATTCCAAACTCGGCTCTACACTAACCCGAGTGAAACATGTAAATAAGACTTGATTGTATAGCAACTTCAACTGGACATTCCCGAGTCTACATGACTCGTATGATAACGTGTAACCATCCGTTGGATAGTTCTTTCTAAGGGATACGACTTTCATTTTTAGTCAGAAGCCCAGATCTGGACGTAACATACCAAAAATATCTCTAAAGTTTATAGCGCACAGAAAACCGATTTCTGCATGCATCTTAAAGCGAGATGAATGACAACGGATCATCTTATTCCTTTAGACATATAATCAAAACTATATCCAGAAGTTCCTTATTCACCCTCAATAGACCATTTCTCTTCATGAAACCAAGTCCACTATCTTCACAAAGAAGAGAGGAGAGGTTGAAGACATCAAATCTCTAGGATACAAGCCCTAACATGGTCTCTACTTAAGAGATCTTCATCTCACAAGTCAAACTCTTTTGAGACGGCATCTCTCCTAGAAAATAACAACAAATCTAGCACCAAGGGAGGATGTAGAAAGCATACCTCATTTCCGGCAAATCCGGCCATGGATCTGGTCACTCTCCTTGGCGGCATCTTTCTCCTTATTGATGTTATTCTTTACGGCGAAGAGAAAGGGAAGACTTTCCTCTAGAAAATTCATCTCTGGTGATCTCCTTCTCCGCCGGGTTCGATAAAGGTAACTGCTGATGAGTTGTAAATATTCGTATTTTTACGTACATTATTTATATCGTTTTAGTTTATTTTCGTTGTTTCTAGTTATTTATCTTCAATAAAATATTCCTTTTTTTGTATATACTCTTCTAACTTAGCTTTATTTTGTTTTCCAGAAATTTTGCAGGAAAAGTTAAAAATTCAAAGTACACACCAGTGTCCAGCACTACACGCACATGACTGGCTGTGGCACTTTGATTCCAATAGAAAACTTCTACTTGCAATGGAAAACCCCAGACACGCCTGTGACCTTTACGACATGTCCGTGTCGGACCTAGAGTTTTCAACCCGTTTCAAACAGTTGTTGCTGACATCAAATTCTGCCAGGTGTCCAGTCATGCCCCCTTACACGCCCGTGACCCCACAGTCATGCCCGTGACCAACATGTGGACTTCCCAAAGCTTCTAGAACCAGCCAGCTGACCGGATTTTTGGCCTGCCCAGCACGCCTGACCCGACACGCCCCCCAGTCACGCACGTGACCAGGGGGTGTAATTTGAAAAAAAATTCAATAAATTGAAATTTTTTGTATTTCCCAAGGGTTCAATTTTTTTGGACCATTTTGGTGTTAGTGGGCTACCTAAGTGGATTCTCTTGCTATGTAAGGAGAATTTCTCCCCCTCTATTTAGTGTTTGTTTTAACTTTTTGTAACCCTCTTTTTAGCCTAATAAAATAAGCGGTCAACACAGCAAGTTATGTGATGAACCGTGTCATGCTTCGCCCCCATTTAAAGCGAACTCCCTACGAGCTTTATTTATGTTAGTTTTTGCTTCTTTATCCTATATTGGATTTCATTTGGATGCCTCAATTATCTCTTCTTCTTAACCCTTGTTTTCCTTTGTTTTTCTATGGGTGTTTGTGTGTGTGTGTGTGAGTAGTTTTATGCTTTTATGTTTTAGTTATTTTCTTACTTAGCTTTGTTCTCAATTTTTTCATAGTTTAGTGTTGTTATAATAGCCTTTTTCTTATCTTGCCCCTTAACATTGCTTAGGTTTAGTTTTTTAGTGCTTTTTATTTCATTCTTATGAATTTGTAAAAGGGTTTTAAAAGTGTTTCTTATCTTTTTTTTTACTTAGGCTTTCTAGCTTATAAAACTTTTGGTACTTTTAAACTTTTTTTCACTTTTAAGCATTTTTATAAAGTTATAAGAATGAATTAGTTGTTATTTTAATTTTTGAAACCTTTGATTTTGGCTTTTATTGTGAAAAACTTTTCCTTCTTTTATTTTTATTTCTCCTTTTTATCAATTTTTAGAAAGGTCAAATGGTAGAAATGTAATCATTTTAATTTTTTGATCACTTTGTTTTTCTCTTTTTTGTGTGTGTTAGTGTATGAATTAGTTTGTTTTAGCTTTATTTATCGCTTTCTTCCCTTCAAGTAGAGTGTGTGCGTGTATGAGATAGCTTTTATCGCTTTCATTTCCTGCCTACTCGTTTGAGTAATACTTGCAATTTACCGCTTTCATTTCTCGCCTACACATTTGAGTAGGACTTGCAATTGACCGCTTTCATTTCCCTCCTTCTCATTTGAGTAGGACTTGCAATTTATCGCTCTTATTTACCGCCTACTCATTTGAGAAGGACTACTTGTAATTTTCCCGCCTACACGTTTGAGTAGGACTTGCAATTTTCAATTATGTCATTCCTTTCTTTTTATGGCTTTGGTGGTGCGTGCGTTCTCATTTATTAGTAAGCTTTTCTCTTTCTAATGTTAGGTTACTTTATGTCCCTTTTATGTAACCCTTCAGTGCTTAGCTTCAAACTCACACCTCACCAAAATCATAAGACATCCCCAACCCGATGAGTGGTTAATCGCTCTTAGCCCTCGGTATCGAAGAGCGTTGGGACATATAAATCTTTTAAATAATTAAAGGTCCTCCTTTTCTCTTTAATTAAAGCACTAAAGGTTTACCCAGGGTATACGACACGTAGAACCACATATTGATGTGTGGGATCTATTTTCGTTATCCATACGCTAGCTATCTGATAGGCCGTGCGTATGGATTGATCGCCCTTGGGTAGAAAGAATTTTCGAACTAAACCTCGAGAAAGGAGGTGCGGAATTCATCCAATAGCGGGGTTCTTAACATAAAGCGGGAATTAAGAGGAATCTTTAGCCGGACGAGTGCTCGGTCGAATAGTCATAATGTCCAAGTGAGCGATAGCCCTAGAGATAGGTGAACTCATGATTGTGGAACCTCCACGGCCAATTTGCCCTTATAATTAATTTGAAACCTAGGATCTGTAGTTAACTAAAACTATTTTAGTCTTAATCATTTTGATACAGAGCGTTATTTCTTCAATTATTTTTCTAAGTCTATTTTCAGTCTTTTCTTATAACTGCCCTAGTTGGTTATATAATCCTACACCTCTATTTTTCGGTAAGATAATAGTCCCTTCGGGAGGAGTAGAAATAATCAATCCGCCCCAGGAAATATATGACCTCGATATTCTCCCTGAATATCTGGTATTACTCGTGATAGGTGCAGTTGCCTCCTTCCATCGTGCGAAATCCGATCCCAGCGTGCTCATCGTCTAAATTAGAGCCGGGTTTCGCGCGCATCAAGTTTTTGGCATCATTATCGGGTTGTCACACATTGTTATTTCAAATTCCGGATTCTATTACTTTTACCTATTTTTCTAAAAATTTAAATACTTACCAAAACTCTACATAAAACCCAAAAAAAGAGAAAAGTTAATTATTTAGTATATATTTTTGGGTGTATGACCCGTGGACAATACTCAGAGTCTGAAAAATTTGATTTCAATCCTGAGATCTAACGCTCCCTTACGTGTATTCGATCTCAATGCCAGAATCCTTTTTTAGACCCCGAAGAATCCATCGGAAAACCCTCTGTCGTAGTTATGGCCGACCGTAACCCAAACACTGTCGCGGAGCGTACAATGTCTTACTATGCCTGGCAAAACCTGTATGATACTTGATCTAGTATCGTTTGCTGGTGTGAGGATTACTTTCAACTTGAAAAGGTAAGCGTACCTATCGAATTGTAGTACTAAGGTCATATTTAAACACGGGGTTGTCAAGTACTGCTACTCACGCTTTAACTATTATCCTACCGAAAGATAGATGGTTTTTGAGAATTTCTAATATAAAACTAAAGATAATTTTTAGACGAAAAACTTATAATAAAGAGCTAGCACCTGATCAGTGAATCTCCATGAAATGAGATAAGGCAAAAAGAGCATAGTTTTATCTTTGCAAATCAAACTTTACTGTGATGGATCTGATATTAGGAAGTAATCTCACTAGAGCATTAAATCCCCTAACTTATAGACGTTTTGACCGAAATCTCTTTACAAGTCAAAAAAGCCTAAAGTTGCATTACTGAGGTGACCCGCACTATTGGATTTGAGTCCAATCCTGAGGATTTACATCATCCTATCACTATTATTGCGTGCAACTCCTTCCTTCTTTGAGTGATCTTTAAAATCAACGAGTCTCTCGACTACTATGAAATGAGATCAAAGGCATACTACCGTATACCGGAAATACGGAGTCGGTACAAAATAAATCAAAGAAGGATCGAGCATAAAATAAAAAAAATAAAACTAAGAAATAAAATAAACCCTCATCTACTTCATGGATCCTCACGATCGAATGCTAAGGAAAATTAGTTACTCATAATTGAAAGAGAAGACAAAATAAGATAAGAGAAAAACATTTTCATTGCTTGATAAAAAAAGAGTACACAATATATAAAAAAGACTACACTATATTAAAGAGAAAAAGGATTACAATAACTAAAACTAGTACAACAATATTAAAAGAAAACAACTCATAGAACAAGCACCTCACTTCTCTCCAAGTCCAACTTTCTCTAAACTTCTTAACATAAAATTGCTTACAAAAAAGTATGTTCATAACAAGGGGGGAGGGGTTCCTTTTATAGGAGATGGAGAAGTTTCTAGATTAAGGGGAGACAAGGGGTGACCGGCTATGTATAGGGGGGAGGATGCATGCATGGCATTAAATGAAGGGATAGAAAAGAGGAGGTTCAATGCATGTAATTTATGGAAATTAAAATAGAAAATATAAAATATAAGGGAGGGGATGAATGAGCTTTAAAAGTGAGGAGAATAATAAAAGGGGAAGAGGAAGAGAGAGGGGTGGACATGATGTGGCCGGCTCTATACATGGGAGATGTTCATACATTCAATAAGTTATGAGGGAAGAGAGAGAGGCTGTTTGGTGTTCTTATTGGTGGGCTCGGGTTTGAGGTTGTGGGCTGCTTGGGATCGGGTGGAGGTGCTGCATCATGTAGGACTTTATGTGAGCTGCTCCAAATGGAAGAGGTCGGGTTGCACATGTTGGAGGGCTGCATCAAATGATTATGGCTCGGGCCATTCCATGTTCTTGGGTTGGACATGTAGAGGACTTGGGCTTGAACCTACGAACAAAATGTAACATAACATTAGTTAAATTTCATAACAAAACATAAATGGATATAAAACATGAAACACAAAATAACAAGAATAAAATTCATAAAACATATAATAAAACTAGAAATTATCAAAACACAAAGGACATTAAACAAGAAATAAAACATAACAAGCATAAAAATACATAGAAATATTATAATACCTAAGAATTTCTTATGCTAAACTAAACCAAAAATGATGACTAAAACTAGTCATCAAATTCTCCCATGCTAGAGTATTTGCTTGCCCTGAAGCAAATGGAAATGAAAACTAGGGAAAAGAAATTGGAAATAAACAAGAAAATTTAGGTTTCATAATTAAGAAAAACAAAAATATGAAAAATTAAACTATCCTAATTCCTATGTTAACAACTAGTGGGGTGAGAAGTGCACAATAGAAAATTTGAAAGTGGAGACCTAAAGATATCATTAGAACATAAAGAAGAATTACATATTTCTAAATCCCTAAAACAAGGCATCCAAAATTAATTAAAATAAGAAAGACAAGAGTAGAGATTCTAAATAAACAGCGCATTGAACGAACTACTAGGTTGCTAGATAAAAATTAACCCTAAAACACCTAAAGATAACCTCCAAATAAATCCATCAATGATGGTGGCCATAGGCTTGTCCGTTCACACTCTCTCCACTACGCGAATTTACATTCTAAAGATCAATAGGACTTCTAATAGGCATTAAAACTGAGCTTAGGTAAATGATTAGGAAAAGAAAATAAGGATAAACATGAGGGCTTAAACACTAAACCAAGGTTGAGCTCAAAGATAAACATAAAAACATGAACAGAAATGATAAGTACTTCAAACAAACAAAAGGCCATAAATTTCTTTACTTTAATAAATTGGCCACAAATAAACTTCATTTTTCTTTTTTTTCTTTTTTTTGATTTGATAACATTTTGATAATAACATTTTTTTTCATAAAAGAGAACTCCAAAATAGGCTTTAAAATTTCCTTTTCATTTCAAAGATAATACAGCTCCACAAAAATTATTCTTAAGCTCAAAGTTTTAGTGTGAAAAATAGGAAAGGCATTTTTGCTTTGGTGAAAATTATGAAATAAAGGTGGAGCAAAATCAAATAAACATGGGAAAAGGCCCAAAATTGTTTTGCAATGGTAACTTTTTTGGTGGGCAAGAAAAGCTCAAACGAGTCAAAGGGTGGCCTAAATCATTCCTAAAGTACGTAAAAATGGCGTAAATGTTTCGAGAGTCGCTAGGGACAAGTTTTAGACACCAAGAAAGTATTACCCCACAAATGAAAAAGAGATAATGTTACCTAGCAACCATTCGTAAGCAACTAACCGAATAAGAAGACATAGCTACAAATTGCTAACTTAAAATGAGAAAATAGATGCCTATATTTAAGAACTAGAAACTAGTAAAACTAAGCTATGTTAAAATGATAAATTTAGAAAACCATTTCAAAGAAATCTACATAGAACTACAAAACCGCACGGGCCTACACATCACTAGAAGATACATAAAAATAAAGATAGAAAATAATTTTTTATTTTGATTTTCAAATAGATTTAAGCTTTTTTTTGGATTTTTGTTTTTTAATTTTTTTGATTATGAATTTTCTAGTTTTTTTTTTGGATTTTTGATATAGTTAAATAAAAGCAATACTACTAAAAAGGCTTAATAGAACTATACTAATTTTTTTTGTGTGATTTTAAGAAACTAAACCCTCCCCCATGTTTTGATTCTTCATTGTACTCAATGAAAGAAAAAAAAAGAGAAACGAGAAAGAGATGGAGACTGAGAAGGAGAGAAAATTGAAGAAAGTAAATTAAATAAAAAGAACAGGACTTCCCCGGGTTTGTGAGATGAAGGCGGATGTCGCTCCCCCATGCTTGCTTTTTAACGTACTCGATCATTAGCAGGTTTGAGTTGACCCTTCTTGATATCAGCAACGTTGGAGTGACATTCACGAACTTGCTTTCTTGGCCACCGGAAGGAAGAGCAAAGTACAAAAATAAAAGTAGAAAAGACAATCCTTGGGCAGGTTCCCGAAAGTGTTCTTTATTAAACAATAGATTGTTTGAATAATAATAAAAGAGTTTTATAATAATAAGAAGTCCAAAATAAAATAAAATAAAGGTTCCACATGAAAATAACATTTAAGAGTAATAAAGAAGATCCTCCTTTACAGGGGACATAGAATCATTAGAAAAATATAATTTAATTCTATGACCATTTACTTTAAAATCACCCTTATCCGGGTGCGAGAGTAATACAGTTCTGTAAGAAAAGACTTGTTCGACCATAAACGGTCCAGACCATCGAGATTAATGTTTTCCAAAGAAAAGACGTAAGCATGAATTAAGAAGATGAACCTGATCGCAAGGTTTAAACGTTGTAGGATGGCGCAAGTTCTTATCGTGATAGATTTTCGTTTCAGGATCGGGTGATTTATCAAAATAATTTTTAAAATTTTTATAATTTTCAAAAATAAGATTCTCAAGAATCTTTTGTCTAAAATCAGAGTCTTTTTCGAATTCTACTTGTACGGACATAATAGTGTTTTTAAAAACATTTGATGAAAGTTCAAAAAAAGAAGAAGAAAAATTCTTTGGAGAAATATAGGAGTCTTCCTTTAATTCATCAATGAAAAAGCAAGAATAATCATTTTGTAAAGAGTTTTTCATAGATTTGTTAATATCAAATGTAACTTCCTCATCTCCCACATGCAGAAAAAGTTTTTCTTCACTTATATTTATGATTGTGCGAGCGGTAGCTAGGAAGGGACGATAAAGGATAAGAGGGACCTCGATGTCCTCTTCAATATCGAGAATGACAAAATCCACCGGTAAGATGAATTTGTCGACCTTCACTAGCCCATCCTCTCGATACCTAACGGATACTTAATCGATCGATCAGCCATTTGAATACTCATACGTGTAGGGCTGAGAGTGACCAAACCTAGCTTCATGAATAAAGAAAAATGCATCAAATTGATGCTCGCTCCAAGATCCTCTAGCGCATATTTCACAAACAGATCACCAAAAACACAAGGAATGGAAAAACTACCCTGATCGTTTATCTTTTTAGGAAGATTAGAGTTTTTAACGACAACCGAGCATTCTTTATTTAAGGTTACATGCGATAAATGTTCCAATTTCATCTTGTTTGTTAATAAATCCTTAAGATATTTAGCGTATTTTGGCATTTGACTAATCGCTTCATGAAATGGCAAATTGATATGAATTTGTTTAAACATTTCAAGAAAGCGATTGTATTGATCATCTAGCTTATCTTTCCTAAGCTTAGTGGGGTAGGGAGGTGGCGGAAATTCTTTTAAAATCTCGAGATCATTGTTTTTAAAACCATCTTTTTCTTTTTCCAAAATAAACGTTTCATGTTCATTTTCAAAAGTAGAGTTTTCTTTTCCAAAATTTTTATCAGTTATTTCTTCGTCACTAATTCGTTCAGCAGTAGGAGAGGCAATCATTTTTGGCTCTTACATTATGGTGGGCTCGTTAATAACCTTACCGCTCCAAAGGGAATCGCATTTGCGTGCTCCCTTGGGTTAGGTTCAGTGTTTGAGGGAAGAGTTCCGGGTGGTCTCTCGGAAAAAGCCTTGGCAAGTTGCCCGACCTGATTTTCTAAACTTTTCACGGAGCTAGTTAGACTTCTAATATTAGCTTCGTTCGAGCTTATATATTTAGAAAGGATCTCCTCCAAAAGGGAAGGTTTTTGAAAGTTTTAGTTTTGATGTTGTGGTGGTGGTGGTGGAGTGAAATCTTGCGGTGGACATGGGGCATTCGCGGGATTACTCTAAGAAAAATTTGGATGGTTACGCCATCCAGGGTGATATGAGTTTGAAGAAGAATTAAAACCAAGAGGTGCAGAAAAATAAGAAAAACCAGAAAAATTATTGGCAGAATTATTTTGAGCAGGCCTGGGTATGTTCCCCGGATAATCCACCTGCTTGGAAGTAGCAACAGCATTCACATTTTCAAATACCTTAGCGGAGGAGGCAGTAGTCATCTCTGCAATCTTCTTGTTCAGCTTCTCCACTTGCAGCGCCAGTTGCGACACCGAATCAACTTCATAGATACCTATAGGTTTAGATGGGCGAGTCCTCGACGAATTCCACTGATAAGTGTTCATCTCCATGTCCTCGATAAGCTCAAGAGCGGCTTTCAGAGTTTTGTGGTCCAAAGAACCAGCGAAAGAGGCTTCTATAATTTGCTTAGTTTCTTGATTTAGCCCATTGTAAAATGTCTACACCTGTAACCATACAGGCAGAGCATGATGAGGGAATCTTCTCAAAAGTTCTTTAAACCTCTTCCAAGTGTCATAGAGGGTATCAGAAGCAATTTGAGAATAAGAAGTAATATTATTTATTAATTTAGCAGTTTTGGCAGGGGGGAATATCTTGCCAGAAATTTTTCAGTTAATATGTTCCAAGTACTGATTGATCCTATTGGAAGAGAACTCAACCACTATTTGGCTTTAGTCCTTAAGGAGAAGTGGAAGAGTCTTAGCCTAATAGCGTCGTCTGAGACACCATTAAATTTGAAGGTGTCACAGATTTTAAGAAAATTGGCAATTTGTAAGTTCAAATCTTCATCTTGTAATCCGTCGAACTGTACATATTGCTGCACCATTTGTATGATGCTAGGCTTAAGGTCGAAGTTATTGTTCACAATCGCAGGTCGAATAATACTTGTTTCTGTACACTCCAGGTTGGGTCGAGCATAATCGGACATGGTCCTTTGCTGAGCCATTCCTGGGTTGGGATCTCCCATTTTAGAATTAAAATTACAATCACCGTCTGAATCCTCAAACGCTGTTTGAGAAGTCGAAGTCCCGAATCGTAGTTTTCTCTGAAAGGAGAGTTCGATTTCTGGGTCAAAATCAACAAGTAGCGACGGATTCATGTGGGTCATGCACTAAAAAATGAAAGAGAATTGAAGGAAGAAAAAATAGGAAATAAAAACTTGAATACGAGAAAAAAAAATTTGGATTTTTTTTGCAGAAGTAATAGCGAAAGCGTTTTCAAAATATTAATGAAGAAGTTTCCAAGCAACGGCGCCAAAAACATGGTCTAAGGATTACTTTCAACTCAAAAAGGCAAGCGTACCTATCAAATTGTAGTACCAAGGTCATATTTAAACACGGGGTTGTCAAGTACTGATACTCACGCTTTAACTATAATCCTTTCGAAAGATAGATGGTTTTTGAGAATTTCTAATATAAAACTAAAGAAAATTTTTAGACGAAAAATTTATAATAAAAATCTAGCACCCGATCAGTGAATCACCATGAAATGAGATAAGATGAAAAGAGCATAGTTTTAACTTTGGAAATCAAACTCGACCGTGATGGATCCGATATTAGGAAGTAATCTCGCTAGAGCATTAAATCCCCTAACTTATAGACGTTTTGACCGAAATCTCTTTACAAGTCAAAATGGCCTAAAGTCGCATTACCGAGGTGACCTTCACTATTGGATTTGACTCCAATCCGGAGGATTTACGTTGTCCTATCTCTAGGATTGCATGCAACTCCTTTCTTCTTTGAGTGATCTTTCAAATCAACGAGTCTCTCGACTACTATGAAATGAGATCAAAGGCCTACTACCGTATACCAAAAATACGGAGTGGGTACAAAATAAATCAAAGAAGGATTGAGCATGAAATAACAAAAATAAAACTAAGAAATAAAATAAACCCTCATCTCACTTCATGGATCCTCACGATCGAATGCTAAGGAAAATTAGTTACTCATAATTTAAAGACAAAATAAGATAAAAGAAAAACATTTTCATTGCTTGATAAAAAAAGAGTACACAATATATAAAAAAGACTACACTATATTAAAGAGAAAAAAGATTACAATAATTAAAACTTGTATAACAATATTGAAAGAAAACAACTCATAGAAAAAGCAACTCACTTCTCTCCAACTCCAACTTTCTCTAAACTTCTTTACATAAAATTTCTTACAAAAAGTGTGTTCATAACAAGGGGGGAGGGGTTCCTTTTATAGGAGATGGAGAAGCTTCTAGATTAAGGGGAGACAAGGGGTGGTCGGCCATGTATAGGAGGAAGGATGCATGCATGGCATTAAATGAAGGGATAGAAAAGAGGAGGTTCAATGCATGTAATTTATGGAAATGAAAATAGAAAATATAAAATATAAGGGAGTGGTTGAATGAGCTTTAAAAGTGAGGAGAATAATAAAAGGGGAAGAGGAAGAGAGAGGGGTGGACATGATGTGGTCGGCCCTATGCATGGGAGATGTTCATGCATTCATTAAGTGATGAGGGAAGAGAGAGAGGCTGCTTGGTGGGCTTGTTGGTGGGCTCGGGTTTGAGGTTGTGGGCTGCTTGGGCTCGGGTGGAGGGGCTGCATCATGTAGGGATTTATGTGAGCTTTTCCAAATGGAAGAGGTAAGGTTTCACATGTTGGAGCGCTGCATCAAATTATTGTGGCTCGGGCCATACAAAGTTCTTGGGTTGGACATGTAGAGGACTTGGGCTTGAACCTACGAACAAAATATAACATAACTTTAGTTAAATTTCATAACAAAACATAAATGGATATAAAACATGAAACACAAAATAACAAGAATAAAATTCATAAAACATATAATAAAACTAGAAATTATCATAACACAAAGGACATTAAACAAGAAATAAAACATAACAAGCATAAAAATACATAGAAATATTATAAAACCTAAGAATTTCTTATGCTAAAATAAACCAAAAATGATGACTAAAACTAGTCAGCATTTGCCCAACAATGGCGAACAATAATTTTGAAATAAAATCAAGTGTTATTAAAATGATCCAAAATGAAATGAAGTTCGATGGACTGCCAGATAAGGACCCGAAAGTGCATTTATCTAGTTTTTTAGAAATCTGTGACACTTTTAAAATTAATGGCATCACTGATAACGCCATTCGCTTGCGCCTTTTTCCATTTTACTTAAAATCCAAAGCTAAGTCGTGGTTGATTTCCCTCCCACGGGGATGTATCACCACTTGGGCCGTGCTTGTGGAACGGTTCTTAACGAAGTATTTTCCGCCCGCAAAAAGTGCAAAGTTGCGGGCAGATATGTCTTCATTTGTGTAGAATTATCCTGAGTATCTATATGAGACTTGGGAGAGGTTTAAAGAATTCCTCACCAGGTTTCCACACCACGCGCTGCCAGTGTGGCTGTAGGTCCAAATCTTTTACAACGGGCTTAACTATCAGACGTGTCAAATTATTGACGCACTTATCGGGGGTACTCTAAATAACTGATGATTCATATTTTAGCTTAATTTATTGGGGTAAAAATATACTATTTTAGTTTTAAATCTCTTTCTTTATGTATTTTTAGGTTTCTTTTTAAGTAAATAGTCTAACTTAGTTTTTTTTCCTATTTTTTGAGCTTTGGGCCAAAAATGACCTGACACGTCCCCCTGACACACCCTCCCATGGCATGTAACCTGATCCCGAGGAAGTTTGTTGTCAGAACCAAAATACATAGAAAAACAACCTAACACGCCCTCCCTGGGCATGTTACAGGGTGTGTCACCCTCATCTTGAAGCCTAGTGCCGCATTAATGATTTTTCCGTCACTGTACGTCAACAGTACTAACAGGCCCCCCCCATCCCTACATGAGCGTGTCGCCTAGCTTGTAGCACTTTTTCTGATGACTAACGGATTTCCGACCAATGATTTTGATGTGACGTACCTTACACGCCCCCCCCCCCCTATACGGGCGTGTCCACCATTGTATAGAAGCAATCATCATTCCCTGCAGAATCTAGAGCCTGA
Source organism: Platanthera zijinensis (assembly GCA_039513925.1). Classification (NCBI taxonomy): domain Eukaryota; kingdom Viridiplantae; phylum Streptophyta; class Magnoliopsida; order Asparagales; family Orchidaceae; genus Platanthera; species Platanthera zijinensis. Next base: position 56,167,224 of record CM077094.1, on the reverse strand, counting down.
GGTAAACTCCATACTTGGCACGCTCCCCTGACACTCCCTCCCTAGGCATGATAGGGGGTGTAACTAACCTGGGAGAAAAGTCTATAAATACCAGGCCATTCCAAGCATTCTAGACCAAGTTTTCGGGAGAGAGGAGGAGCTGTTATTTTCTTTTTCAGCTTTTTGCGTTTTTATTTCTTATGTTTTTACTCTCTCTCTCCCTCCCTCCATTTCTAGTTTTAGTTTTCATGCAATGTACTATACTTACATATAATATTTTTTTATTAGCGTTGTAGTAGTGATTAGCTCTATTTTCATACACATGTAATCACCATTCCAAGTTATAATCCTTTTTTGCTTCTAATAAAATTCTAGTTAGTGTTCTCTTTCATTATTTCTCACTGTTTAGTTTTGATGCACCTTTATTATTTACCCATATCTTTCCCTTTTACCTTGATTAACTAATCCTCATTTGTACTCGATCACGATGATCTGAGAATGAGTCAATCAAGTTATGATGTTTTAGCTTTCTCTTTCTTCTTAAAGTAATTACCTTGATTTACTCTTGGTTTTTATTTACTGGGACTATATTATCGGTATATAGTTTCCATTTGGGTTTTCATTCTTAGTTAACCTAGAGGCTCGTAGATTGAATTGATCACCCAAGAGTAAAGAGATTTGCACACACCCCTCGAGAAAGGCAGATGCTAAATCTCTCGGATTGGAGTGAAATCAAATAGCGGGGTTCACCATATAAGGCCAGCTTTAGGTCTTCGATTCAGACGAGAGTTCGGTCGGACCTTCCTAAACTCAAGTGGGCACGACTTCGAGAGAAGTGTGTTCAAACTTCGGGAACCCCCATGGTCAAGGTGTTTTACTTTATTTAGAATTATTTGTTATTTCATTTTGATTCTATTATTTCAAAGTGATTCTAGATTGAGTACTACCCCTTTATCATTAGCTCTAACCCTTTTTATTCTGCAAGTAATTTAGTTTCTTTTTAGCTTAGTAATTTAGTTCCTGTTTTTATTTAAGTAAATTAATCGAAAAATCAAATGAAAAAATAATAGCGATCTCCTCAAAGTAGAAGTAATCATTATGCCCCAGGGAAATACGACTTTGATATTAATCTTTAGTATCCTATACTATAAACGATAAAGTACACTTGCCTTTATCGGATATAGAATTGGAGAATATTATCAACTTCCCCCACATCCACCTTCTCTTCTCTTTATCCTCTCTTCTCCACCTTTGTGATTTCCAATATCATGTTTTTTGCGTCGTTGCCGGGGAATAGTTTTTATATTTTGAAAAAAGGATTGCTATTAATTTTATCGCTTTTTTTCTCTCTTACCCCTCTTTCGCGGTTGATTTTAATTTTATGGATAGTTTTTGTTTTTCTTGTGGAGAGTTCAGTCACTCTCAAGAGGAATGTTGGGTAGGATACCCTTCATCCACCCATGTTTTATCCCTTCCAGATCAGATCAATTTGGCCAAATTGATCTGTCCGTGAATTTTTTTCATGTGGTTATGATGATTTTCAAACGCCTTCCTACCCTTCTCCTCCAAATTTTTCGGATTTTAATTTTTCCGAAAATTTCTTAAATGGACATTTTGATCCTAGCCCTACTTTAAACTGATCAGGGTGGTAACACCCTGATCATTCTTGGTGCCAAGGTAATCATCAACCCATTCCATCTCAAGATTTCTCCGCTTTTTCTCCGCAAGTTTGCGCACCTCCTGTTTTTGATTCTAGCGAAAATGAAATCATTTTTGATTCTGTAGCATTTGATGCACGCATCAATGCTCATTTCAAAGTGATTATTGACTCTTTAGCTTCTAAGGCCGCATATTTTTCTTCTCCTCCTCCTCCAATTTATCTTTCGAATGATGAATCTTCAGATGTTCCGCAGTGCCTTCAATCACTCACGGGAGACGATTATTCAAAAATTCCATTGTGCTTTCAACCTCTCGAGGACGATATTTCCCCCGATATCCCGATTTTTTTTCAAGTTTCTGAGAAAGATGAACTTTCTTATGTTTGATCTTTCGAGGAGATTGATTTTTCGGATATCCCAGTTTGCTCCCAATCTACTGTAATGATTGATATTCAAGTAGAGCAACCGAATATTTTTATCCAAAAATTTTCTTGTAATCAACCACTGCCTTTTCTTCCCTTTCTTCTCTTGCCCCTCCTTGCGTAAATTCCTCTTTCTTTTCTGCTTTATTTTTTCCTTCTAAATTAGTTTTTAGTTCTTCTTCTTCGTCCCCTTCTAATAGCTTATTTTATTTTACTAACAAATTTTCTTTTTCTAAATCTTTTTCTTTTTTATTTTATTTAGAAAATAAAAAAAATACAAAAAAATATTTTTATTTTCTTAATAAATGTTTTGGCACTCACGCCGTAACGCATATTACGCGAGCTGCCATTACATTTCTCTTTTATTTTCCATTTAGCTAACCAATAACGTCGAGCTCAACGATGTTTTAAATAAAGAGCGCTCTTGGAAGGCACACCTTGCTTATCCGTTTTTTGTTGTTTTTTTATTTTGTTTTGTGCAGGAATAAGCTCCCGCGTATTTGTACCGCTTCTCGCCTCTCAACTTGGACTCAAGCCATTCTTTAGCTCAAGTTTGGAAGGATTCATTTTTCAACATTTGGGCATCAAGCGCTAGGGAAACACCTTTTCATTTTCTTTATATTTCTTTTTTTTCTTTTCTCTATTTTTTCCCAACTCTCTTTATACTTAACTTTAAACATTGGGGACAATGTTTAACTTTAAGTATGGGGGAGTGTTTCCTTAGTTAATTTACTTTATAAAATCCAAATCAAAAAAAAATTATATATATATATATAATTTTGAAAAATCATATATATATATATATATATATAATTTTGAAAAAACAAATCCTAAATTAAATTGAGTTAATTTTGAAAAATCAATTAGTACCTCCACTTTGCATTTTATTGTTTTTTTAAGCTCATGTCTACTTGCTTAGTTAAAATAAATTAGATTAATTTTCTGTTTAAATATGTGTAGAGAGTAGTATGTTAACTCATGCAGTGTTCCTATTTATGGTAGTATGCTATTTTTGAAAATTTTCTTGAATCTTTTTCACTTTTTCCCTAACCTTTATTTTATTTCATTTACTTTTATAAAACCTATCATCCTTTATTTTTCCTTATTAAAATATTTTTAAACATGAATTAGTATTAAGTGTATTAGACACAAACTAGTCTAGATGCTTATTATCATTATTTTCATGAAAACAAATTCTCTATTTTCTATTTTTGTGCTTATCTTCTTTTGAAATTTCAAAGCTTTACTTTTAGTAGATTTAGGAAGCATGAAAATGATTTAAGCATTTCTTTTGAAACGTTTGAGCCATTGCACCCAGCCTAACAATAATCGTTGGTAGCCATTTTTGTGCCTTTTCCTTTCCTTTTTATAGCCCCACTTTTAATTTCACCACGGCCAAATAGCTTACCTATATGCACACTTTAAATTTGTTTTTGAGCTTTAATTTCTAATGTGCATCTTTTTGAAAAATTTGTGAAAAATCCTTGTATTATTTTTTGGCAACAAAAGTTGAAACATTTAAGTATGAAAAATGAAAAAAATGAAGAAAAAAAATATTTGATGAAAAAAGTAAAAGAAAGGAAAAAAAGTGAAAAGAATTTATTTTGGCTAGCATTATTTTGGCAAAGCTCATTTCTTTTTGTTTTAAGTGTGCAAATACCCCTCGTGTTTATCTTTTGAATATTGCACCCTTAAAAACCAAAGCCTAACTATACGCCTAATTAAAGCCCTAGTGATTCATGCTTCCTACGCTTACTTTTTAGTATAGTAGCGAGAAACTAGATTGAGCAAGTGTTTTTTGATTGAAATATTGAACTTTGTCTTGATTGACTATGGTTTTAATTTGTCTCCAAGACTTTAGTAGTGACTCAATGCGCTTTTTACTCATTACTTTATTAAGTTTTAATTCTGTAAAAATTTGGGATGATTTGTTTTTATATTTAGAAAAATTTATAAAATTATGTGCTAAGTTAAAGTAGGAATTTTCATTTATATTTCAAAATTTCTCTAGCTCTAAATTCCCGTCTTACTCGTTTATAGCATTTTTAAACTTTTCAATTAATTCTCTTTATTTTCTCTAACTCGTAGTCTTTACTTGAGGACAAGCAAAATAATAAGTATGGGGAAATTTGATGATGCATATTTTAGCTTAATTTATTAGGGTAAAAATATATTATTTTCATTTTAAATCTCTTTCTTTATGTATTTTTAGGTTTCTTTTATTGTAAATAATCTAACTTAGTTTATTTTATGTTTTTGCTGGTTTTTTGAGCTTTTTGCCAAAAATGACCAGACACACCCCCTGACACGCCCTCCCTCGGCGTGTCACAGGGCGTGTATCCTGATTCTGAGGAAGTTTGCTGCCAGAACCAAAATACCGAGACAAACTACCTAACACGCCCCACCCCCACTTGCATGCCCTCGCTGGGCGTGTCACAGGGTGTGTCACCCTCATCCCGAAGCCTGTTGTCGCATTTAATGATTTTTCCATCGCTGTATGTCAAAAGTACTAACACGCCCCCCCTATACGGGCGTATCGCTAGGCGTGTAGCACTTTTTCTGACGACTGACAGATTTCCGACCAATGATTTTGACGTGAAATGCCTTACACGCCCCTTCCCCCACCCTACATGGGTGTGTCCTAGGGCGTGTCCACCATCGTATAGAAGCAATCATCATTCCCTCCAGAATCCAGAGCTCGAAGTCAACTCTGTACTTGACACGCCCCCCTTGACACGCCCTCCTCGTGCGTGATAGGCGGCGTTACCAACCCGAGATAAAAGTCTATAAATACCAGTCCATTCCAAGCATTCCAGACCAAGTTTTGGGGAGAGGGGAGGTTCTGCTAGTTTTATTTTCAGCATGTTGTGTTTTTTTTTCTTATGTTTTTAATCACTCTCTCCCTCCATTTCTAGTTTTAGTTTTCATGCAATGTACTTTACATACTTCTCTTTTTATTAGCGTTGTAGTAGTGATTAGCTTTATTTTCATGCACTTGTAATCTCCATTCCTAGTTGTAATCCTTTTTTGCTTTTAATAAAATTCTAGTTAGTGATCTCTTTCATTATTTCTCGCTCTTTAGTTTTCATGCACCTTTATTATTTACACCTCTCTTTCCCTTTTACCATGATTAACTAATCCTCATTTATACTCGATTGCGATGATATGAGAAAGAGTCAATCAAGTTATGATGTTTTAGCTTTCTCTTTCTTCTTAAAGTAATTACCTTTTATTTACTCTTGGTTTTTATTTAGTGAAAATATATTGCCGGTATATAGTTTCCATTTAGGTTTTCATTCTTACACCCAAGAGTAAAGAGAGTTGTACGCACCCCTCGATAGAGACAGACGTTAAATCTCTAGGATTGGAGTGAAATAAAATAGAGGGGTTCACCACACAAGGCGAGTTTTAGGTCTTCGATTCGGACGAGACTTGGGTCGGAACTTCCTAAACTCAGGTGGGCATGACTTCGAGAGAAGCGTGTTCATACTTCGTTAATCCCCACGGTCACAGTGTTTCACTTTATTTAGAATTAGTTGTTATTTCATTTTATTCTCTTATTTTAAAGTGATTATAGATTGAGTACTACCCCTTTATCATTAGCTCTAACCCTTTTTATTCTGCAAGTAATTTAGTTTCTTTTCAGCTTAGAAATTTAGTTCCTATTTTTAGATAAGTAAATTAATCGAAAAATCAATTGATAAAATAATAGTGATCTCCTCGAAGTAGAAGTAATCATTACGCCCTAGGGAAATACGTCCTTGATATTAATCTTTAGTATCATATACTATAAACGATAAGGTACACTTGCCTTTATCGAATATAGAATCGGAGAATATTATCAACTTCCACCACATCCACCTTCTCTTCTCTTTAACCCCTCTACTCTACCTTTGCGATTTCCAGTATCAATAACAAGACCCCCGAGGCTGCCCAAGCTCTTATCGAAGAGATGGCCATGAATGACTACCAGTGGAACGTCCCACGGGGATGACCCAAGCAGCTGGTCGGCCTCTTCGAAGTGGATTCCACTACTCACTTAGCCCTTCAAGTTGAAAGGTTGACGAAGTAGGTTGCAGATATATCAGCTACCTCCTCCACTCTGCCTTGGGCGCTTCCCTCTAACATTAGCGTAGTCGAAGAGTTCATAGACTACATAGGAAATTCGGGTCTGCCTTCCTTCAACCCCAACAACAACCCTTTTAGTACCCACTATAATCCGGGTTGGGGGAACCACACCAACTTCTCATGGAGCAATGCGAACAACGCACAGCGCTCGCCTAACTCTTTTATGCCGGGATTTCTATCGCCTCCCCCTTTTCAAAAAACCTCCCCGATGGAGGAAACTTTTTCTAGATACATCGCATCCAACCAATCAAATATCTGGAACATCACCAGATCGCTAAAAAACATAGAACTATAGGTTGGAATGTTGGCATTAAGGATGTCTGAGCGTGCGCTCAGGGCACTGCCAGGGAATACAGAGCCTAACCCTCGAGACAATATAAACACTATAAGCCTCCGTAGTAGAAAGGAGGTGGTTGATCCAAAATGGGTCGATCCTCGGGTATATATTTCACCTCTGACCCCTCTTCCCCATTCTTCGGTTACGTCATCTTTACCAATTTTTAATAATAAAATTATTTTAAAAACTCCATTGCCATATCCACATAAGTTAAATAGCGAGCGTAAGGATGAGCAGTACAAAAAATTCATTTTATTATTAAAACAAATTCATATTAATGTTCCCTTCTGCGAGACAATCTCCCAGATGCCTAAGTGTGTGAAATATTTAAAAGAACTTCTATCTAATAAAAAAATTAAAAAAATATTTTGCATATCTCTCTCAACGAAGAGTTCTCAGCGGCTCTTACTAATAAATTGCCCCCAAAACATAATAACCCGGGAAGGTTTTCCATCTCGTGCCTTTTTGGCGATATATTAGTAAAATACGCACTTGCAGATTTAGGCGCGAGAATTAATTTGATGTCATTCTCGCTTTTTCAAAAATTACGTTTGGGCACTACAACCCCTACTAAAATGTGTATCCAACTAGCGGATTGCTCGGTTAAGTTCCCCATCGGGGTAGTGGAGGACGTTCTTGTCTGAGTTGATAATTTTATCTTTCTGGTAGACTTCGTCATCTTAGACACCGAGGAGGACGATGATATACCAATTATACTCGGTCGCCCATTTCTCGCCACCTCCCGCGCATTAATTGACATGAGTAATGGTCGTCTCCTCCTTCGGGTAGGAGATGATGAAGTTACTTTCTCTATTAATCCCTCGATTGAAAACTCATCATCGAGCGATGATTCTTGTAATAATTTAGATACTTATTTTGGAGATCGTTCTTCCCCTATTTTCGAGCCTATCTTTTTAATTGACGATATTTTCGCGCTCGAAACCTTTAATTGTATAGAGGATGACTCTACAAATGTGTCTTTCGAACCATTTGGATCGAAATACAATAAGATTAAAACCTCATTAGAAGAACCGCCCTGCCTAGAATTAAAACATCTAACCGAATCTCTCAAATACGCTTTTTTGGGAAAAGATGATACCCTTCCCATTATCATTTCTTTGCATTTGTGCGATTTAGAGACTTCTGATTTATTGGAAGTTTTGCTTAAACATTGCCACAAAATTGAGTGGTAAATTTCTGATCTAAAGGGGATTAACCCCTCTTTTTGCACCCATAAGATTTTCCTTAACGATAATTGCCGCAAAACTATTCAGCCTCAACGACGTCTTAATACAAACATGAAAGACGTCGTTAATGCCGAAATCATAAAATTATTAGATGCAGGGATTATTAATCCTATTTCAGATAGTGCTTGGGTTAGTCCCGTTCATGTCGTGCCCAAAAAGGGCGGTCTTACCATAATGAAAAATGAGAATAATTAACTCATCCCAACTCGTACTGTTACAGGTTGGCGGATGTGCATCGATTATAGAAAACTAAATGATGCCACCTGTAAGGACCATTTCCCACTACCGTTTTTAGACCAAATTCTGGAGTGTTTATCCGGTCATCCATATTATTGTTTTCTTGATGGTTTATCGGGGTTTTTCCAAATCACCATTTCCCCCAATGACCAAGATAAAACAACTTTTACCTACCCATTCGGCGCCTTCGCATACCGAAGGATGCCATTTGGCCTATGCAATGTGCTAATAACATTTCAAAGATGTTTGTGTGCGATCTTTGGCGAGTTGGTAGGAGACATTATGGAAGTCTTTATGGATGACTTCTTTGTTTTCGGATGCTCATTCCTGACCTGTCTTCATAATTTAGATCCTATCCTTCGGCGATGCGAGGACACACATCTCATTTTAAATTGGGAAAAGTGTAACTTTTCGGTTCGAGAAGGTTTGGTTCTCGGCCATATGATTTTGTCTAAGGGGATTGAGGTCGATAGGGCCAAGGAAGAAATTAATGAAAAGCTTCCCCCGCCTTTTAACGTAAAATCTATTAGTAGTTTCTTAGGCCACGCGGGCTTTTATATACATTTTATTCAAGACTTTTCAAAGAAAACAAAGCCACTTACTTGCCTCCTAGAAAAGGAATCACATTTTGTCATTAAAAGCGAATGCGAGCCCGCTTTTAATTTTATAAAACAAAAGCTTGTCAATTCTCAAATTTTAGTGACGCCCGATTGGTCCCTTCTATTCGAGATTATGTGTGATTCTAGTGATATTGCCATAGGTGCCATTCTTGGCCAATGCATAAAAAAATACTTTCACCCCATTTATTACGCTATCAAGACGCTCACTTTCACACAAGGAAATCTCACGACAATGGAAAAGAAACTTATAGCCGTCATTTTTACATTCAATAAGTTTCGCTCATATATAACGCTATCTAAAGTTATCGTATTTACCGACCACTCCACCTTAACATACTTATTAGCTAAAACGGATGCCAAGACCCGCCTTCTTCGATGGGTCCTCCTCCTACAAGAATTTGATTTGGAGATCCGGGATACAAAGGGAGCGGAAAATTTAGCCACCGATCACCTCTCCCGTTTAGAAAATCCATGTGCGGAAGTGCTCGTCTAATCTGACATAAATGACAGATTCCCCGAGGAACGCCTCCTTGCCATCCATGCATAAAATTAGGGTTATCAAAACATTGTCTTCTATTACTACAAATGTGATTATCATTCAATATTTTTTATGGAGATATCCATTCCATGATATTAAGTATATTGGCTATAAAATATTATCATGAAAGGATGTTCATGTCCCCTATGTAATTAAAGTAATTATTTGTTAGGCCCTTCAATTATATGGCCAAGCCAAGAAGTAAGTAGGTGTCGAGACCAATAGAGATTAGCAGGTGCTCGTGAGTCTTCTTCAGGAACAAGCGTTATATAATTCTTTTTACCTACCCTAACTTATCTTTTATAGAGATTAGCAGGTATCCGCGAGTCTTCTTCAGGTACCCATGTTATATATTTCTTTTACCTGCTTTGACTTCTCTTTTGTAGAGATTAGCAGGTGCTCGCGAGTCTTCTTCAGGTAGTCACATTATATAATTCTTTTTACCTGCCCTAACTTCTCTTTTATAGAGATTAGCAGGTATTTGCAAGACTTCTTCAGGTACTCGCATTATATATTTTTTTACCTGCTTTGAGTTTTCTTTTGAATAGATTATTAGGTGCTCACAAGTCTTCTTCAGGTACTCGTATTATATAAATTTTTTTTACCTATCCTAACTTCTCTTTTGTAGAACTTAGCGGGTATTTGTGAGTTCTCTTCTGGTAAGCGCGTTATATGTTTTCTTTACATTCTTTGACTTATCTTTTGCAGTGATTAGCAAGTGTTCGCGGTTCTCTTCTGTGCGAATAAAAAACAAGAGACTGAAAAATTGGAGTAACAAAATTTTTATTATCCAAAAAAGTATCTATTACAAAGGTATGACCTCCCTTTTATAGAATGGAGGAGAGAAGAGAGATTACAAATAAGCAATGTGAGACTAATAATTACATGAACATGAAACTATACAAACCGCATAAGTCGCACAAGCCGCATGGTTAGCCTAACCGCATGACCACTACAATGTGGAGGACAGACAGCCAATATCCCCAAGCCGCCAGGTCACTCAGACTGACAAACACCAGCCAGGAACATCTGGACACCAAGCTATTGGGAGAATTCTCCAGACTGCCAGACAAACCTCTAGACCACCTGGTATCCAACCTGGCTTCCAAACTGCTGGGACAAGCTGCCAGATCACCAGAACGCCAGACTGCCAGACCGCCCGGTCTCAACTCGCTAGTCCGCCCGGTCTCAACACTCCCCCTCCAGCTAGAGCATAAATAAAAATCATGCCCAGCTTTTCGCAAATGTGAAACAAAGAAGCGAACACCGGCTTGGTGAAGACATCTGCCAACTCGTTGTCAGAAGTGACAAATGGAGTACAAATCTGTTTCTTTAAAATATCTTCTCGAATAAAGTGACGGTCGACCTCTATGTGTTTTGTTTTCTCATGAAAGACCGGATTTTTGGAGATGTATATAGCATCATTGTTGTCACAGAACATAGGAAGAGGATAGTTATAGACCTCTCCTAAGTCAAGCATGAGAGCTCGTAACCACTTTAACTCACATGTGTTTGATGCCATACTACGATATTTCGCGTCTATACTAGACCTGGAGACAACAGACTATTTCTTGCCCTTCCAGCTCACAAGATTTCCTCTAACAAATGTACAAAAACCCGATGTTGACTTGTGGTCTCCTTTATCATCAGCATAGATCGAATCTGAGTACGCTTCAACCCTCAAGTGACCATTCTTCTAAAAAAGCAATCCTTTCCCTGAAGCTGATTTAACATACTCCAATATCCTTAGGGCAGACATTAGATGGATCTCCCTAGGAGCTTGCATAAATTGGCTAACCTTGCCTACAACATAGGATATGTCGGGTCTGGTCATTGTGAGATAAATGAGTTTGCCCACCAGACGCCGATACCTCGAAGAATCCGATAGAGGAGGTGAGTCATTTGTCCAAGTTTTGTCTTCCCTAATAGCCGTGGGACATCTGGCAGGTTTAGCACCAGTCAACCCTGCCTCTTTTAGCAAATCAAGAGCATACTTCCGTTGGGAGAGAACTAAAGAGTTGGGCTTCTGAGAAAATTCAATCCCTAGAAAGTATTTGGGAGAGCCCATATCCTTAATGACCAGGTGTTGCCAGAGGTGTTTCTTTGTCAAAGCTACCCCAGCCTTGTCATCGCCAGTCAGAAGAATATCATCCACATATACAGCAAGAACCACCATACCAGAGGAGGTTTTGCGAATGAATAAGGAGTGATCGGTTGAACTTCATTCAAAACCAATGGCTGTAACAATGCTGCTTAACTTGTAAAACCAAGCCCGAGGACTTTGCTTTAGGCCATAGATGGCCTTCTTTAGATGACATACTCGTGTCTCCCCCTGAGCAATATACCCAGGAGGTTGCTCTATGTATATGTCCTCCTGAAAATCACCATAGAGAAAGGCATTCTTGACATCCAGCTGGGAAATGGGCCAATCCCTGTTGACACACACAGAGAGAAGAACCCGAATGGTGCTGAGACAAGCAGCTGGAGAGAAGGTGTTGAAGTAATCAAACCCATCAGTCTAAGTGAAGACTTTGGCGACTTAGTGGGCCTTATATCAATCCAAACTGCCATCCGAACGAAACTTCACAATGAATACCCATCGACGGACAACCACATCAGTGCCCAAAGGGGGAGGAACAAGGGTCCATATACCCCTTTCAGTGAGGGTAGCAATTTCCTCATCCATGGCGGTCTTCCAATGAGGAATAGTAAGAGCTTCCTGGTAAGTGCGGGAGTGGCAGTGGCAGAGATAGCCAAGGCAAACATCCTGCGAGAAGGAGTTAGACGATCATATAAAACAACATCAGTTAGCGGGTGTTGAGTACACGTCCGAACCCCTTTATGAAGAGCAGTGGGAATATCCGGGTCGGCGAGTTCCTCAGTTTTCGGGGCATCCGTGGTAGAGAGAGATGTCCCAGGAGTAGAGAGAGATGACTGCGAAGAAGAGGGAGATATTACGATAGGTGGACACGGTGGAGGAGATGGTGGAGAGGGAGGAGGCAGAGGAGTCTCAGTTGGTGTAGAGGGAATGAAAGGGGTGGTAGGAGAAGGAGGAATATCAAGAGAGGAAGAGGAGTCGGGAGATAAGTAGGACGCATTTTCAAAGAAGGTGACGTCCGTAGAGACAAACTGCTTGCGGGCAACCGGGTCAAAGCAACAATAGCCTTTCTGAGTGATAGAGTATCCAAGAAAGACACACTTGGTGGCCCGTGGTGAGAGTTTATCACGGGTAGCAAAAGGAGAGTTCATAAAGGCTGTGCACCCAAAGACATGGAGAGGGAGAGGAAACAGATCCTTTCCTAGATAGAGAATGGAGAAGGGCATTTTGCCGTGAAGAACGGTGGAGGGAATGCGATTGAAGAGATAGCAGGAGATGAGAACATCATAGCCCTAATAGGAGCGAGGAACCTGCATTTGAGTCAGAAGAGTGCGCGCGATATCAAGGAGGTGATGGTTTTTGTGTTCGGTCATGCCATTTTTCTAGGAGGTATAGACAAAACTAGTTTGATGAATAATACCATGTTTCATATAGAAAGAGGAAAACTCATGACTAAGATATTCCTTTGCATTATTAGAGCGAAATATTTTAACAGAGACATCAAATTGATTCTTAATCATATAATAAATAGATGTCCATACATGAAATAATTCAGAGCGATCTTGCAAGAGTTACACCCAAGTACAACGGGAGAAATCATCAATAAAAGTTACAAAATATGAACTACCCCGACCTATGGTGAGGGTAGAAGCGGTTCCCCAGACATTAGAGTGAACCAGATCAAACTATCGGGAAGATCCACGACCTTGCTTAGGTGAGAAGGAGGAGCAGTGATGCTTGCCAAGCTAACATGCATCATAGTTGAGGGGAGGACTCTACGGAGGAAGGTGAGGTATATGCTGACGAAGAAGTCGAGGAGGAGCATGAGCAAGATGAAGGTGCAACTGGAGAAGATTAGTAGAGGAGGAAGTGGACAATGCAAACACATTATCGAGGAAGTAGAGGACGCCGCTCTCAGTCCTAGTAGGAATCATCCGTTGGGAGCCCGGATTCTGAAAAGAACAAGAGGTAGGAGTGAATGTGACATAACACTGTAGTTTCTTGCACAAAGAAGTGACAGATAGTTAATTTCAAGGGAACATGGGAACGTAGAGGGTATCCTCCAAGAGAAGAGACAGAGTGACTTGAACCACTCTCGTCCAATTTACCGGTTAGGGAAAGCCATCCGCAATAAAGAATGGGGTCAACCTATCATGTTTTTCTAGGAGAGAAAAACATTGAGGATTGCCAGTCATGTGATTGGTAGCACCAGAGTCGATCAACCATTTACCTTGAGTAGGGACATGAGCACTACCTGAATACGTGACCACCAAAGCGGACGGCTTCAAAGAGGAGGTTGAAGCATCACCTGTTGTTCAAAGATGAGGATGTTTCTTCCAGTAGTGATCAACCGTATGGCCGGTGTGGTCGCAGTGAGAACAGAGAAAGCAGACAGCACCGCTTTCGCCTGATTGATGCTTGCGGCCACCAGAACCATTCCACTGAGTGTAGTTAGCATGGTTGTCTGGTGGAGGAGAGGAGTATAACAAATGACGTTGTAGCATAGAGGTAATAGCAGCTATACGGGCAGTAGTAGCATCTAAGGTGGGAGACTCCGCCTCGCCAAGGATTTGTTGACGGATCATATCATATGACTTAGGAAATTGCAGAAGGTAGCACACAACCAGTAGCTCCTGGAAGTGTTTGTGTTGCTCGGCCAGATCCGTAGAGAAGGGGCGATTCTGGAGAATTTCGGCTCCAAGAGCCTGAACTTGTTGGTATGCAGCAACAAGAGACATGGAGAGATTGGCAAAGAGGTCTGCATACAAAGTATATATGCCATACATCTGAGACCCCTTTAAGTAGTGAGAGACAAGATGAAGCGATACAATCTTGACTGTCTCATCATGACGGATGACGGGTAGGCATTCATCAGAAAGACTGTTAGCAAGCTATGTGCGGATAAGGGCATCGCTGACATCTTAATCATCAAAAAGAGGATAATCTTACAGAGGAGGGTCATCAGTGAGATGATTGCATTTGCGTTGATAGTGGTGAAGGAAGGTGAAGAAGACACTCCAATCCGGGTAGTTGGGACCGACATGTTTGGAGACAGTTCCAAGGTTGCCCGACGGAGTAGGAGAAGTGGGAGGAGGAACGGCAGCGAGAGTAGTGTAGGTAAAGATACCAGAGGTTATCATTGAAAAGAGCAGAGATATGAACAAGTCGCGCAGCTAAATAGGAGGTCGCGACGACTAACTAGCAGGATCGGCTTGAAAAGGAGGCCGCGTAGAGGAGAACAGGTTGCGGTGACTTAGGAGCAGGTCAGGATGACTAAAGAGCAGGAGCGGCGAGAAAAGAAGGTTCGCCAAGGAGAACAGGTCGCGGAGACTTTGGAATAGGTCGTGGCGGTAGAGAGCAAGAGCGGCTAGAAAGGAGGGGCAGAGAGGATGCCCACATAAGGGAAGAAAGAAACCGCGCGAATAGGGCGCGACAAGAGAAGAAACAGGTCGAGATAATAGGTCATGAGAGGAGGAACAAGCCGCGCGGATAGGTCGTACGGAAGAGAGAGCTCATAAATCAGGAGGAAAAGATCGAGTTCTCTTATACCATGCGCGAACAGAAAACAAGAGGCCAAAAATATTATAGTAACAAAATTTTTATTATCCAAAAAGGTATCTATTACAAAGGTTTGACCTCCCTTTTATAGAATGGAGGAGAGAAGAGAGATTACAAATAAGTAATGAGGGACTAATAATTACATGAACATGAAACTATACAAATCGCATAAGCCGCACAAGCCGCACGGTTAGCCTAACCACACGACCACTACAATGTGGAGGACAGACGTCCAATATCCCCAAGCTGCCATAGACAAGCCGCCAGGTTGCTAAGACCAACAGACACTAGCCAGCAACATCTCGGCACCAAGCCACTAGGAGAAGTCTCTAGACCGCCAGACAAACCCCCAGGACACCCGGTGTCCAACCCGGCTACCAAACTGCTGGGACAAGCCGCCAAACTGCCAGACCGCCAGACCTCCCGGTTTCAACTCACCAGACTGCCCAGTCTCAACATCTTCAGGTACTCGCATTATATTTTTTCTTTACCTATTTTGACTTCTCTTTTTGTAGAGATTAGCAGGTGTTCATGAGTTCTCTTCAAATATTCGCATTATATGTTTTCTTTATCTGCTTTAACTTCTCTTTTGCAGATATTAGCAGGTGTTTGCGAGTTCTCTTTAGGTACTTGTGTTATATGTTTTCATTACCTGCTTAGACTTCTCTTTTATAGAGGTTAGCAGGGGTTCACGAGTTCTCTTCAGGAACTCATGTTATATATTTTCTTTGTCTTTTTTGACTTCTTTATTGTAGAGATTAGAAGGCGCTCGCGAGTTCTCTTCAGGTACTCGCGTTATATGTTTTTATTTACCTATATTAACTTCTCTTTTGCATAGATTAACCGGTGATCGTGAGTCCTCTTCAGGTACTCGCATATTGTTTCTCTTTTACATGCACTAAATTCTCTTTTGCAGAGATTAGCAGGTGATCGCGAGTCCTCTTCAGGTAATCGCTCTTTTTTTTTCTATTTCACCCGCACTAACTTCTCTTTTGTAGAGGTTAGCAGGTTATCACGAGTCCTTTTCGGGTACTCTCTCTTTGTGTTACTCTTTTACCTGCACTCACTTCTATTTCAAAGTGTTTAGCAGAAGACTTTCGCAAGTCTTCTTCGCTTCATGGGTTCTCTTCAGGTACTCGCGAGTTGTGCCTCTTTTATACTTACATTAATCCTTCTCTTTTGCAGAAGAAAAGTAAGTATTCACAGGTTCTTGTTAGGAGAGGCATCAGGTACTTGCACTATCTTTTTTCTCCCCTTTTTCTGCAAGTTTGCAAGGGGCGGATCACGATTTTCTTGGGTAAGTGTCTACTTTTTCAATTTCTCTTCAGAACATGAAAAAGTGTGGGGATCATGTTCACCCCAAAATTGGCGATCCTCTCTAAGGTGACTAGCTCGAAGTCGCATCCTGCTCCATCTCGCTCCTGGAGGTCGCTACCTATCTTTCAACCCTTTTGGTGGTTCTGTAGACAGACTCCAAAAACCTCACTATTTCCCGACGGTAGCAGATAATGCCAGCCAAAAGCCCTCTTTGGTGCGGTCTAATCAGTTTTCCCGCTCAGACCGTGCAGTAGGTGTATGTTATACAGGGGGCACAGACTGCTTCCCCAGTCCTCCCATGCAGGTCGTGCGGTAAGATAGGCTAACCATGTTATCGCCCGGTGATAGCAGTTACCGTCGGCCGATAGCTCTTTTTCTACGCAGGTGCGGTCTGTCTATCTCAGTTCACCAAGGAGGGAGACCTCCTCTTCAGACTAGCCATAGTGGTGGCCTACCTCTTTAGACAGCCCAATAGAGCGATGGTCACTTCTTCAGTCCGCCCAAGCAGGGGCGACCTCTTCTTCAGTTCACTCAAATTGTCGGAGGTGTCGTC
This sequence comes from Platanthera zijinensis, assembly GCA_039513925.1. NCBI lineage: Eukaryota > Viridiplantae > Streptophyta > Magnoliopsida > Asparagales > Orchidaceae > Platanthera > Platanthera zijinensis. The sequence continues at coordinate 56,150,532 of CM077094.1, read as the reverse complement.
ATAAAGCCAAGTTCTAGAAATTTCCTCCTTGACCCTATAAATTGGCCCCCATACCTCTTCAGATGGGAGGAGGTACCCGGGAGGCGACCAAGAAAGCCAACCCTGTGAATAAGAATTTATATTCACCCATACTAGGAGCAGATTTACTTAGGCGGACTCAATGGATATCCATTGCGGCTAGGCCGTGATCTAGGGACCAACAACCCTCCTATCTAGCTTGGTAGAGGCAAGACAGCTTAGCCGCTACCACTCTACGGTAGCGGTTACTGACAGATGATAGCGAGTTTCCTCTTTTTCGGTGGAAACTCACTCAAGAAGCCTTACAAAGCCTTGTAAGCGACCTGGGCTACCATGCAGTTAAGATCTGCGATCAAGAAGTTATAAGATGCCCTCTTGTCCTTGAGCTTCTTCCACAGCCATCTTTGGGCGACCTCGGTGACCTCAGCAATTAGACCACATGGTTTGGCATTTTTGGTTAGGTCATATTTAGAGCTAGTAGAGAGAACCTCGGCGACCTCAACGGTCCTTACAACTATCGCCCGACGATAACTATTACTGCTCGATGGTAGTCTGGCTTTCTTCGGTGCATCCTTGATAGTGGCTTGTATGGATTGGTAACCTAAGGCAGCGGCCTGGTGACTTGGACAAGGGCTTGAGCGGCCTAAGAGGCTTGGCTGGGCTCTACTCTACCTGTTGGCTCTTCTAGACTTGCTTACTTCATTCTACATGTACTCAAACTTAATATAAGCTATAATATAGGTTTATAATCAAAGGAAATCCCGCTATAAGAGAGGCATTTACTGTGACAGGCGAAGTTTGGTCTCTTTGCATGCTAGCGACCATCTCTTCTTCTCCTCCCTCTTCTCTTCAATTCCAACTCAAAGTACCCGGCTGCTCATTAGTCATCCCCTCATGTTTGGATGTTGTAGCATGATAAAACTTTTGGCATCAACACAACACGTGACCTTCATATATTAAGCAGTTGCAACGAAGACGTGTGATTGATCTCAAATACACCTCAACTTCAAACAGCCATAACTTTTGATCCGGGTATTCGTTTTCAGAAATTCAAAGTTTATCAGAATTGGGTCAAGGAGATCTACCCCTAACAAATAGGGAGCCCATTCAGGCAATTTCCACGCTCTTAAATTGCCCAAATTAAACTCTGTTTGAAAGTTATTACAATTTTTCTTTATCGACTTTTCATGGATCATCCGTCAAAAGGTCTCGAGCCTCCCTTTAATCATCCAAAAATGCCTTTCCACAATAGGGACTACAATCTCTTACAATCTGGGATAACTATCTCAAAAATCATGCTCCTAATCAGCCTAACGACATGGCTACTAATGATAAGCCCTCTAATGTACATGTTGAGCATTTCTTGCAACCTGATGCAGAAAAATTCTCCACTCACCATCATGCAAGAGAAGAGGAATTTCCTTCACGTTTTTCCGATCGAACTCATTAGGAGACTATTTACAATGATTTTAGAGAGCCTCATCTACCCATCTTCTCTGGTCTAAGCGCCTCAGTCTCTCATCTGCAAGCTTTTGAGTTACTTGTCTCTTTAAGAGACTTATAAGATGTTATTAGGTGCAAGCTTCTCATCATATCTTTTGATGACCTAGATCTGGATTGGTTCTACCATTTACAACCTTTATACATCACTTGTTTTGGGGATTTTCAAAGAGAATTTCTGTTAAGGTTTGGCACCTTAAGAAAATAGATAGAAGTGCAGCATGTAATGCCCCGAAACTAAAAAGGGTGATGGGTGGCATTTTGAGCAAAATCCGGGTTTTTGTAGAGGTGACACGGCCTGGGACACGGGCGTGTCCCAGGGTGTGTCGTGCTCGGGTTTGGCGTTGGTCGCGTGGTCGACGATTTTGGTGTCAACGATCGTCGGGGGGTGAACACGACCTGGGATACGGGTGTGTCCCATGGGGGGGGGCAGTCACTCAGAGCCTTGCACTCAACGATCTTTGAGTGAGGGACGCACGGCCTGAGCCCAGGCGTGTTCGGTTCCGACACGGGCATGTAAATTCGACACGGGCATGTCGAATACCCGTGTCCTCCTCGGGTCGTATGGCGGTTTGAGCTAAGGCAGTTACACGGCCTGGGACACGGGCGTATCCCAGGGCGTGTCTAGCACACGGCGAGTAACATGGGCGTGTCACATGACCGTGTTGTGCTCGGGTTATTTTGGACCTGTGTCGTTGAGGGAACACAGCCAGCTACACGGGCGTGTACTGGCTGACACGGGCATGCCAAGCCTGATACGGGCGTATCGGGTGACCGTGTTCTTTTTGGGGCACGTCAGTTTCGCCGGCAAATGGGTGACACGGCCCTGAACATGGGAATATCGGAACCCGTCTTCGGCCAAGGTTTTGGAAACTCTCGCTGAATCACAGCCATCCATTTCCTTGTTTTTTGATCTGATGGTTCAAGCTCTTTCCCCTTAGGGTAAAGGCCGGTTCAGGGGTGTAAATTCCTCATATGCTTGGATTCAATATCTTTCTAAGATCTAGAGAGAGGAGATAGCAAGGAGGAAGAAGGAAGGCTAGATCTGGTCATCGGCGGAGTTTCGGAGCTCCAAATCGCGAGCCTACTTCGGATCTGCGGAGGCAAGGAGATTGCAGTGCTTTTCATCCGCAAAGATTTCCATGGCACCAAGGAAAAATGCAAGGGTAATGATTCTCGTCCTAGGACATGTGAAGTCCTTTTTTCCATTGCATAGGGAGCCCTCTCTCGCGAGTATGCGATGAGTTTGTGGCATTCCTTTAGGTAGATATGTGAAGTCCCCCTTGTGTAGAGTCCGTATTCGTGAACGGACATAGGCATGATGTGTTAAGCCTACCCGGACAAGTCTGTCTGGATCGGTGATGTTGCATTGCATATATGGCTGGAGAAAACTCTGTGTGAATGTTTGTTTTTCGAGTTTTCTACGGGGTAGATTGCAACAGGGAGTCATGGGGACTAACTCCAAGGTGCACCCGGAAAACTGGGCAGATGTGTGATTCTGCCAATATGGTGGTCGGGGAGCCAACTTGAACATAACCGGATAATGTGAATAGTGTGATAGAAACGGGACTCGGGGAGTCTTGAACCGCGCATATGGCTTAAATTGACGTTGCGGTGTGAGCAACGGGTCAGGCGGAACCGTACCCGTTCTATGTCGTTCGGTGGGACTGTTGGCATAGATGAGTGCCTCCGGCGGTCTGCGGATTAAATTGGCGTGACCCGAGCCAGGAAGACAAAATGCTCATAAGGTTGGTCGTCCAAAGGACGGTGGTGAGACGGAAATGTCTATGGCTTAAATTGATGTGACGTTGGACGGTTCTCTGTGAATTTTCCCTGAGTGCACGGGGTGTGTGGTCATGCGTGCCTGCACCTATGATGAAGTGTGTTTACACTATACTGCTTATTTATGCTAACAAAATATAGGGAAAAGAACATTGCCGCCCTGAGTTGGGGGCGGGGTAGTTATAATTTTATCAGCATAGCTGATCGTTGGTTTTTTTGCCACTGTGCAGTGGATTGTGTCATTGAGGTGCTGCGGAGCCGAGCTATAAATAGTGTGCTAAAGTCCAAGTTGCTGAGTTGGCCCTCGAAGGCCTATTTTGAGTGTTTTTCTTATATTCTATTGTATGACCTGCCTGCGTGCCGAGGTTTGGATGACACTTTTATTTGAGCAAACTATTGTAAGGCCATAAGGCCAGTACTCGTGTATTGTACGTTCCTATTATTTTGAGTAGTGGACATTCATGCTTTACTGGGTTCTTTATTCTTTGCAACTTAATAAACTGCTTCCGTTAGATGGTTTGTGTAGGACATTGTGATTGGTTGATTGGTTTCAATGAGTAACCCACCGGTCTTTCCGTGGTATATGGCGTCGGGCCCCGGCCGGACCTACTACTATATTTTATGTGATAGATAGGGGTGTTACAATTTGGTATCAGACTACCGGTTTTGGTCAGTCTTAAATGAATTCGTGGGCGAATTCAATTTAAGGGGTGGTGAGCACACGTGTGTCCGTCCTCGTTATAACATGGAAAGAATCCATGAATGTCCACTTAGGAATGAAAATACACATGTTTGGGGAACCTGCGTGTTCCTATAATTGCTTTTTATAATGTTGTGTGGTCGCTTATCTGTGTTTTGCACGATTATAGGTGACCAGGAGTGGTGCTGGGCCATCGGAACGACCAGCTTCTGAGGCGAGCAATGTACCAAACGATGCGCCTGCAACACCCCCTTCAGCCGAGACCATTCGATTGGTAGCAAAGGCTGTGTTTGCGATGAACAACGCGTAGCCTGCAAGGCAAGTGCAGCAGCCTGCTCCTACTGTGGAGCAAGTACCGCTCCAAGCGGCAGAGCCAAGGAGGGTGGAACATGTGGTCGTAGAGCGGGTGTTGCCGAGGAGAGCAATGGAAAAGCAGCTAAAGCACGTGATGGGCTTCAATCCTCCTGTGTTCTCGTGAACGAGAACCCCAACTCAAGCGGAGGATTGGCTCTGTAGAGTTAATAGAGTGCTGATAGTGACTGAGACTGAGGAGTTGCAAAAGACGACTATTGCGACGTTTTTGTTGGACGGAGATGCAAGGCTATGGTGGGAAGGCTTGGAGCTACACCATCTGAGGGGCAGGCAGTTGGCTGATGTCTCAATGGAGGAGTTTTTGAGGTTGTTCTTGGCTCGATACCTCCCCTCAGCCCAGAGGATTGCTTTGGATAATAACTTCTAGAAGTTGGTTCAAGGAGACAGTACCATGGACGAGTATCTCCACGAGTTTACTCGCTTAGGCCGGTATACAAGCGCTACCTTTGCTGATGAGGAGCGCAAGAATAACCGATTCTATGAAGGTTTGAGAGATGACCTAAGATTGCTACTTTTGGGGCCTATGGCGCAAGGCTTCATGACCTTGGTCAATTCGGCCCGGTCCTTGGAAAAGGATATGAAGAATGTTCAGGCAAAAAAGGACTCCAGTGGCAGGAAATCGGAGTTTAAAGTGCCGACTACTTCGAAGTCTGGATATCGCAGATTCCACAAGAAGTCTAGGACGTTGGGTTCAGCCCCTTCTACTGGGGCCTCAGGGGCAACCAAATGAACCCCGGGCCCTTGTTTCACTTGTGGAAAGACGTGGCATTTTTCCCGTGATTGTTGGAGCGGATGCCCGAAGTGCGACAGAAAGCAAAGAGCAACCTACGAAGAAAAGGGCAAGGTGGTGGAGTCAACCGTGTCCCACTATTCTCCGACTCAACCGAAAGTTTAAAATCTCGGCCAGCAGGAGACCATTAAACAGGCATACGTTGTGACAGGTACGGTTTAATTTATAGTAAGTTAGCTTTAAATACTGTTACCTAGTTCTTATTAGCTTAATACTGTTTGTATAGGCTTTGTTTTGATTTGCGACAGTCCGACACGAACACTATTCGATACGAGAGCTTCACTCTCTTTTTTGGCCGAAGGTTTCATAACGTGCATCGGAGTCCCCTCTTCGATGGAAAAGGACAAATTGGATGTGCTGCTGGCGAATGGGTGTTCGATGCGCGCGGACAGAGCATGTGCCGTAAAGGTTCATATTGGAAGTCAAGAGTTCGACTTGCTAGCGTCATTGCAGCCGCTAGCAGAGTTTGACGTCATCTTTGGTATGGATTGGCTTTCAGAGCAGAAGGCTTTTATAGATTGCAACCGCAAAGAGGTCAAGCTGGGTATTGGGCAGGAGAAAACGTTTACGGGACTGAAGGGGTCGAGCAAGACGCTGATGTCTGCTCTTTAGGTGGTCAAGGCAGTTCATGCTGGTGCAGAGCTGTTCTTCACGTTAGTGGTGGCTGTAAAGCCTAAGATCATTTTGGGTAGTATCCCAGTGGTTTGTGAGTACCCCGAGGTGTTCCCGGAAAACCTTCCCGGAGCCCCACCGCAGTAGGAGATCGACTTCACGATTGATCTTGTGCCAGGTGCCAAATCTGTATCATGTTCTCCTTATAGGTTGGCGCCTAAGGAGATGGCGGAGTTAAAAGTTCAACTAGAAGAGTTGATGGAGCAAGGGTATGTGCATCCAAGCTCGTCGCCTTGGAGCGCACCGGTCCTCTTTGTTAAGAAGAAGTGTAACGCCCCCGATTTTTTTTTTCTGCGATTATTTAATTCTCGTTTGGCGTTACGATGACGCGTTTTCGTGGCTTCTGCCATTTGTGGAGTGTTGTTTAACTCCTTAGAACTGAGTGCCCTATTCTGTAGCCTGTTGGCAATATCTCCCTAGCAAGCCGAGTCGTTTTGGGTGACCCGGTGTGGCCTCTCGGGGGAATGTTTGTATTTGGCTTTATTTGGGTATAACTTGAGTTCTGTTCATCTAAAGTTAATTTCGACTTCGCCGTTGTGTTTATAGCGTGGATATTTAGTTACGGTGCAAATTTCATCGAATTCCGAGGTGGTTCGGTTTTCGAGTCGTTTTGGGTGTGTTATTAGTAAAAACAAATTAGAAACCCTTTTAAATCAAGTGAACCGGCAGTTTAGGCAGCGGTTAGGGCCAAATAGGCGTGTCCTTTTATTATAAAAGCCTTGTTAAGAAGTGGCGGACCCACTTCTCCTTCCTCCTTCCCGAGACCAGACTGAAACCGTCGCCCCTCCTGTTCGCGGAAAACAGAGGAAAACCGCCGGCCTGCTTCCCCTTCGGACGGTGATTCCGGGCTTGTTCGTGGACGGATTTCGATTCCAAAAGCGGCGTTGTCTTGCTCTCGCTCAGATCTTTATTTCGACGGTAAGATATTTGATTTTCGTGGAGTTTTAGGAGACTTGGATTTCCGGTTCTTGTGGTTTTCCGCCATTAATGTACGGCTTGCTTGTTAGGTGCTTCTCCTTCTAGTGCAGAACGAAGAGGAGGGAAAGCCGACCAAGCTTCGCCGGAAATCGAGGCAAGTGGTATTCTTTCCCTTGCCATTTTTGTTCTTTTGAATTTTGTAATGTTTCCCGGCTAGCCCTAGGGTAGAAACCATGCTTATTCTCTTATTATCTTGCTATGTTTTGGGGATTAGATTCTCCTATGAGCCCCCTCCTTGGGCTGTTTGCTCCTCGTGCTAGTTGTGTTCACCATTTAGACTCCAGATTTGTAGTTCTAGGCTCCGTTTGGCGCAGCTCTGGCGGCTGGAGAATCTCTATTCCAGCCGCCAGAGCTGTTTTTTAACTGTTTGGGACAGCTCCTTAAGAGCAGCTTTTCAGAAATCTGGAGCTGTTTTGCAGCTCTTCAGAAATCTCCCCTCCCCCAGCTTCCGCTTCCGCAAAATAGCTTTCTCTCTCACAGGTTTTGGAAATCTAATGGTTTCTTCAGTTGGAACATGCTCAGAGGCCGGACGGCCTTCCTCCGGCGATTCCGAGCCTCGGACGGCCTTCCTCCGGCGATTCCGAGCCCCCGACGGCCTTTCTCCGGTGATTCCGAGCGCACTTCTGCACAGACCACCCAAACACTCTGCAACTTTTCAAAACTGCTCCCCAGAGATCTATTTTAAAACAGCTCTATCCGAACAGCAGCTTTTCAATCCGCCAGAGCTGTCCCAAACAGAGCCCTAGTTGGGTGCTTTTGTGGGTTGAGCCGAGAGAGAGAGTGAGGGAGGTTGTTGTGGTAGGGCTCTAGTTAGAACTAGTCTTAGTAGACTCTCGAGTTTTGGTGTTGAGTGTGGTGCACACACTCAAAGCCAAAAGCCGCCCGGACTTGGCGTTGAGTGTGGTGGACACACTCAAAGCCGTAGTTTGGTTTGTTCTTTGCGGCTGAGTGGTGGGGTGATTGAGTGAAAATTTGCGTCTAAGTCAAAATCGACGGGAATCACCGAGTGATTCCCGCCGATTTCGACGTGTATCGTTAGTGATTCCCACCGATCCGCAAGAATTTACCTTGATTCCCGCCGATTCGGCGAGAATCATCCCTGATTCCCGCCGATTCGGCGAGAATCATCCCTGATTCTCGCCGATTCGGCGAGAATCATTCTGGATTCCCGCCGGTCGTCGAGAATCATCCTGCATTCTCGCCGATTCGGCGAGAATCGTCCTGCATTCCCGCCAATTCGGCGAGAATCAGTCGGCATTCCCGCCGACCTTCTCTTGTTGGCGTTGGCTTAGGGTTCTCCTGCGGAAGTGAACTTTGGCGTAGAGTGAGTTGACCTCACTCAATGCCAAAGCTGTTTTGGCATTGAGGGAGGTAGACTCACTCAACGCCGCTGTTAGGTTTTGTGGTTTTGCTGAAGGCGTTGAGGGAGTGGACCTCACTCAACGCCATGGCTGTTCTGGGGCTGATTGAGGCTAACTCACTCAACGCCAAGGTCTGGTTAGGCACTGAGTGGATTCCACCCAACGCCGAGCGGTGTTGAGTAACTTCAACACTGTTCCTCTTTCCTCGATTTATGTTCCTGAGTGAGTTTCCTTGATTATATTTGTAGTTTCCTTGTCGGCCATGTTTTCTTTCCAAAAGGCCGAATCGTGGGATGTGGATAGTAGTGGTGGTTTGAAGCTCTTCATGGGGGAGCAGTTGTGTAATCTAGCTAAGGCCACCCTTATTCTTCTATCTTGCTCCAGGTACGGGATGGGCAAGGAGGTGGAAGATCCCTTGTGCTTTATCAGGTAGACCCCTGAGCTTGTTGGCATGGAAATTGGTGGTTGGGGGACTGAGTTTGCCTCCAACCCGGATCCATGCTGTTGTTTTGCTACTACCATCTCCCACAGCTTAGGGTGTTAGAAGTTTCTTCCTTGGTAGATTGCAGCACTTTGGGCTCTTGGTAGCCTAGTAGGCCCTGCAGGATGTTGTTCCTGAGCTGGGTTGATGCTGTTTCCTCGCACGTAGTGCATTTCTTGTTGTCCTGTTTTGGACAGTTGTGACTTTTTCTACTGCATGATTTCTAGTTACTTTTTCCCCTTTGGTTGACTCTTTCATGCAGTTTTTACCTTGTTTTGCTTGTTGAGGTATTCTGTTTTCTTTTGGAATGCCTCAGGTTCTGAGCTGTAGCCAGTCTGGTGGCTAGTTTGAGGTGGTGTTGTTGGTGGTCACTTGGACTTTGGAGATCTGTTTGCCTTGTTGGTGAGGTAGTTTTCAGTACTTTCTTACAGACATACATATGTGCCAGTGGGTTCGTGTCAGGTTGTTGGCACCAACTGGTAGTTTTTACCTTTGTACTGGATATATTACTTATGCTGCTACCGTTTTCTGGAGATAGTCTACTTGCTCTGAGAAGGTGAAAGTGCGGAAGAGAGATCTACCTTCACTCTAGAGGGGGGGGGTGAATAAAGTATTTTAAAATAATTTTCAGTTTAAAAGAAATAAGGCAGATTAAGATTTAATTTATATATAAGTGTATATGTGCTTGCTATGAAACAAAGATAAAATAAAAACTAAAGAAACACATAGCACAAAGCAAAGATAAACACACAGCAAACTAGACGACACAAGGAGCTATAGTGGTTCCCCAACAACTTGGGTACGTCCACTCTTCTACCACCCTTGGTAGGAATCCACTCAGGAAGAGTTGATCAGGTGTCCTGACACCAAAGAGCTTTTGATAAGGTGCTCAAAAACCAAAACTAGATTTTTTGATCAGGTATCTTGCCACCACTGAATTTTGACAAGGCTCTCAGAACCACACTAAAAACTTTTGAAGGGAGTCTTGATAACCCTTTTACAGCAGTAAAATAAAAAGGACTTGAAGGTGTCTTCTCTGTTCTCAATCAAATGAGAGAAGCACAAGTGGATTTGATGAAGATGTCAAAGCTCCCCCTGAGATGTAGAATGGTTTAGGAGTGGAAGCTTTGCACAGGGTGATAGGCCTTCAATAAGACTTCTCCAGCAAATGATGATTTCAGCAAGGCTGAAAATGTGAGTTGTCTGGAGACTTGAATGATGAAGCCTTTTAGCACTTGAAGCAGATCTTTTAGTCACAGAAGATGAAAACTTGATTAGAGAATTTTTGTTGTTCTTCTTCTATAATGCAATTCTTGTGTCTCTTGGTGTTGGTGTTTTATGATCTGTCTTCTTGTGTCTCTCTTTTCTTCAGCTCAATAAATCTCCAAGAGAACTGAGAGAATAATAATGAATTCTTGACTTGAATGGCCAAATAAACAGTCTTGAATGATTTCCAAAAACATCATTTGTCTCTAGGGAAAGTCCATTAGCAATATTCCATTTTTACCTTCCTTGACATTTGCATCAGATAGCTTGAAACGGCTAGGAAATATTTTGCCATTAATGCAGCAATTAACTCTGAAAGAATTTGAAATAATTCCATAATTGATATTGACCTGATAGCAGAAAACGTCGACCTCATCAAGAAATAGTCGATCTGAGATCGACTATCGTCGACCAGAGCTCAGAGTTAATGAAATTGAACTGGAACAGAAATAGTCGATCTGAGCTCGGAGAAAATAGAGATAAGCAACAGACAGAAAGCGTCGACCTGATTTGGACATAAATCGTCGACCTTAGCTTCAACAGAAAACGTCGATCGGAACTCAGGGAAAAAGCGTCGACCTGAGCTCACCAGAAAACGTCGACCTGGCTGAGGCAGAAATCGTCGACCTTACTAAATCAGAAATAGTCGATCTTGAGCTTGGCAGAAATCGTCGACCATCTCTTAGACAGAGATAGTCGACCTAAGCTTGACGACAAAGCGTCGATCTAAGCTTGACGACAAAGAAATAGCTGAAGGCCGGGCGCTGATCCAAGCTCGACGATCGTCGGACTGAAGCTCGACGATAATCGACCTGAGCTCGACTATTTTTTAACATTTGTCTCAGCTTTGATTCCTGATCTTGAATGGTCCTTGGGGCAGCTTCAAACCTAAGTTATAAGCCCTAGACACATTCTAACTTGACCTTTTCAACTATACACCTAGGTCAAATAGATATCCTAAATACATAGTGATCCTTGCCCAAATTAGTAATAGGGTGTTCCAATAATCTCCCCCTATTTGGGTTAGGATTACTATTTACTGGACTTAGAATAAAATACAATCATCAAATGCAATCAAGCAATAAAAATTAAAGCAACAAACAGCATAGCAGCAATCTGATAGAACCTCAGCAAGAGATTTATGAAATAATTGAGCCATCTGCATACAAAAATCATTCCTTTTTACTTCCTTTCTTGAACAGAATTTCCCTGTTGGGATTGAGGGATTCCTTCTTTGATCTCCTGTCATCTTCTGCACCTAAGGAGGTTTGAGCTTTTGCTCTGGGAACCACAGCCTCAGGATGCAGCTTCATATAATCTACAGGATCAAAGAATTTCCTTGAAGAATACCTTTCCAACTTTTCTTTTCTTTGCTCGGAAAGAGTGGAGATGTTTGAGGTGTCCTTGCCTTGCTCTCTTGCCTTCTTCAGCTGGTCCAAGGCAGCAAGTTATTTCATCCTGGTAGTCCAGGAATTAGGATTATTTTCAGGATCCTCAAAAGGAATAGGAGATTCATATCTGTTAATGGTTTCAGGAGCAGCAGCAGTTCTTGATTCAACAATTTCTCTGAACTTATATGGGTAAGGACCTTGAGATGTGTCAAGTTGCCTTTTTCCTTCCCTTTGAGTTCTGTAGTCTCTTTGATTACCTCTATATTGTCCTCTTCTGAACTGATTGCCTCTTTGATAATGCCCTCTGGGAGGATATCTTTGAGATGGTTGAGAAGGGCTTTGCTTTGGAGCCGAAGGTAGAGAAGCTGAGCCTCCACCTGATCCAGAATCTTGAGGAGGAGGAGGAGGAGGCTGAAACTTAGAGGAGCCTTTCTCATACCTGTCAAATTTTCTCTTTTTCTTCATTGCCTTCAATTGATTTTTGGAGTATTGCATCCACGACTCAGTAATTTGGCAATCATGCAATATATAGTAGGGTACATCATTTGAATCCTTGGCTTTTTCGAGAGGAACTCTTTTCAGAGCTTTGCTTCTTGCTTTTCTTTTCCTTACAATAGTACCATAAGAGTCATCAGATTCTGTTTGGAACTGATCACTTTTAGAACTTTGAGGTTGATCATACAGATCGTCGATCCTTCTGATATAATGTTCTTGATCTTTGAGCTTTTCAGAGACAGCAAGAGTAGGAGGAGAAGGTACAGCAGCAGAACAAACAGTATCAGCAGGAGCAGAAACATCAACAATCATATCATCAGCAGTAGAGATCTCAGCAGACAAAACAACAGTCATAACTTCATCATCAGCTGCAGCAGCAGCACAAACATAACTACTCAATTATACTGGGATCACATATTGAAAGAGGCACAATGGCCTTAGTAAAATCTTCAGCTTTCTGAACATGAACTGGTGCAATTTGATGGTAGATAGAATCAAAACTACTCAGTAGTGACCTGAGGTCCACTGTAAATAAAAGCACTGGAGCAGCAGTATCAGCAGCAGGCAATATAGCTGGAGGAGCAGCAGCAGCTTCAATAGCTTCATAAGGCATCTCCCCCTGGCTTGATGCAGACGGAGCTGGATCAAGGCACCTAAATGAAGGATTGGCTTGCGGAGAAGAGAGACGGAGCTCCTGAATGGACTTCTGGAGTGGAGCCAAGGAGGTCTCCAGCAAAGCCACTAGCTTGGGAGCCAGTAGCTCATATAGCCTATCGGCCAGACTCAGGAGATCCACTTGCTAAAGAGAGACTTGAGTAGAGGTGAATGAAGATGTGGCTGGGACTGAAGAAGTGGCTGCACGACTTGAAGGTGAGAAAGGAGGGATGGATGGCTGTATTGGGTACATTGGAAAATGTGTACCTGATTTGAAGAAGCCTAACTTAGCTTAATGATATACATCAAGGTGTATTTGATGTTGTTTTAAGTTGACATGTGCATGTGAAGAAGTATTAAAGAATACAGGAAATTATTCTAAGTCCATGTGTCGACACCTGAAGAAATTGTGTCGACACTTCAGAATAATTGTGTCGACACTTGAAGGAAGCTGTGTCGACACAGAGAAAGATAGTCGACCACATTTGTGTCGACACTGGGAAGCAGTGTCGACTCACAGAAAGATAGTCGACCTCAACTATGTCAACACTGGGAAGCAGTGTCGACTCACAGAAAGATAGTCGACCTCAACTATGTCAACACTGGGAAGCAGTGTCGACTCACAGAAAGATAGTGGACCTCAATTTTGTCGACACTGGGAGGATGTGTCGACACAATGAGACAGAGTCGACACACATTGGCAGAAGTCAACAATACTTGTGTCGACACCAGAAGACTGAGTCGATACATATTGGCAGAGTTGACAATTGCTATGTCGACACCTGAAGACAGAGTCGACACATATTGAGTTCTGAATCTACAACAACTGTGTCGACACACAGGACTTGTGTCGACACACTGCAAAGTCAAGACGAAGTTATTTTCTGAAGAAAGATGAAGTGTTGAGTCGACACAAATTCTCTGTGTCGACTCATTCTCAAGATGAAGTTCTGAAGAAGCAGTGTCGACTTAAAGGCAAACTAGTCGACATCATCAAAGGCTGTGTCGACACCAAAGTCACTTGTGTCGACACATATAGACAGTTGGTCTCGACACTTTCTGACAGTCTATCTCAACACTTTGTTGTCCAAGACTAAGACACAGGATCTGTTTGAAGACTTGACAGCTGTGGGTTATGACAGGTTAACTGAAGCTGTCAGACTTGTCAGAAGTCAATTAGAAACCGGATTAGACGGTTACCATGAAGAAGATCTATAAATAGACAGATTCAGAAGAAGAAAAATACAACACACAAGAGGAAATTAATTCTTAATCAACACATCAGTTAAGAGACAAGTCCTCTCGTCAAGAAAGTGCAAGGCATTAAAGAAGATCTTCATCAGAAGATCTAAGAAGACGATCTCAGGATCAGTCTAAGTAGAGTTCTTTCAAGAATTCAGAAGTATCATCAAAGGTGTTGGATAGAGAGGGATCCAGCCACTTGAAGAAGAAGAAGGAAGCCATCATTGGTTTCTCAAGAAGTTATTTGGAAATCAACTCAGCTAAGTTCAGATTCAAGAAGCTTTGAAGAAAGCTCAGATTCAGTTGATTTCATCAGCTGATCAAGGTTTGTCTTGTTCTTTTCTCTCTCAACAAAGGCAAGACATTAAAAACTTCTTTTCTAATTTCTGTAGGATCTGTCAATACAGATATGAGTTGTAAGCCTGTGTTATAAAGGCTGAGTGTAGGAGAGTTGATCTCTGAGTGGTTGGGCTGTTTGCCTGAGTGTAGGAGAAGGTTCTTCTCTGAGTTATATGCTTTGAGATAAGGCTAAGGTAGGGCTGTTGAGCCTTAGTTGTAGGAACCTTTTCAGGTTCTGAGCTGTAGGATCTGTGGATCTGAGTAAAGAGGAAGTTTGGCTGAATCTAGCATACTGTTAGATAGTTGAAGTGGGAAATTGGATGTACCCAAACCTTGGGGAACCACTATAAAATAGTGTGCAATCTGTGATGGTTAAATTTCTGTGACTGCTGTGCTGTGTGTTTTAATTCTGTAATTGAATTCTGTCAAAAAGTGTTAACAAGCATTAGAACCTATTCACCCCCCCCCCCCCTCTAGGTGTTTAGGTTGTCTTGAAAGTAAAACTATCAAGTGGTATCAGAGGGAGGTTACTCAAAAAGGACTTAACAGTCTGAGGTAGATCTGAAAGGCAGAATCAAGATTCAAGAAGATGGGTTCTGGAGAAAATCACAAGGAGTTATGGTTAATGAAGTTACCCATCTGTAGGAAGGAAATCTTTTGAATTTGGAAAGAAAGAGTCAGATTGTTCATGGAAGCATCTGACCCAAGGATATACATCACAGTTCAGGAAGGACCCTTCATTCCAATGAAGGTATCAGTTCTTGATGCTAATATTCAAACTCCAAAGAGTTATTCTGAAATGACCAAGGATGAAATCATTTTGGCAACCATGGACAAGAGAGCTCAGAATATTATTGTGAGTGTCATAGATGATTTACATTTCAGAATCTGATTCACTGCAAGACCTCCAAAGAAATGTGGGACACCTTGATTGTCTACATGGAGGGATCTGAAGAAGTAAGACAGGATAGGAAGTCTATGCTCAACCAGGAATATGAAAGTTTTAGACAATGAAAAACTGATAGCATAACTGAATGCTATAAGAAATTCTATAGAATTGTGAATGAGTTAAAGTCCTATGGAAGAGTATTCAGTACCTATGAACTGAATGACAAATTATTAAGATCCTTGACAAAGGATTGGGACACAAAGATCTGTGCCATAAGAGAAGTGGCTAAACTGGCAGAGATTTCTCCTCCAACCTTGTTTGGAAAGTTGCTATCCTATGAAATGCAACTTATGGTGAGGAAGGAGGAGGAAAAGAATTCAAAAGGAGAGCATAGAGAGAAGACAGTGGACTTCAAGGCAGAAGCCACTAGAACGAATAGGAGGATATCATCATCTCCTCCTAAGGAAGTTGCAGAAGTTAGTTCTGAAAATTCAGATAATCAGGGTTCAGAAAGCTGTGAGTCAGATGCAGATTTTGCTGCATTTACAAGGCAATTCCAGAGATTCTTAAAGAAGAAGCAGTGGAAGTCTAGGCCCTCCTCATCACAGCAAGTTGATGACTATTATCCGAAGAAAAAGTCATCAAGGAAAGATAAGAGCAGAACAAAGCCCAGCAAGGCCACTACATCAAAGATTGTCTGCTATTGTTGCAATAGGCCTGGACATGTAGTGGCTGACTGTCCTGATAAGAGAAAGGAGTCATCAGACAAGAAGAAGACTTATCAAAAGGGCAAGAAGGAAAAATCCTTTGTTGCAAAGAAGGAAAAGAACCTAATAGATCAATCAACTTCAGAATCAGAATCTGAAGCTGAAGCATATATTGGACTGTATGCTGCTACTGAAGAAGAGGAGTTCATGCAATTGCTAGACTCCATCTATGAACAAGAAGATCATCAGTGCATGGGACTGATGGCAGGATTAGAAGAAGACATGTGCCAGAATCAGTCTGGTCCTAGTAAGGTACTATGTCCTTCAATAAAATCTGTTTGTAGTACAAGTGCAGAATCAGCTACATCTGCATCAAGTGATGTAGATGCATCTGAATCTGAAGGAGATGTCTATCAATTGATAGATAAGTATGGGGACTTGTTGCAGGCCCTTAAGAAAAGCAAGAACCTGGTTAAATCTCAGGCTCAGGAAATTGCTGATCTAAAGGTAGCTGCAACTGAGTTTGAAAAAGTAATTGATCAGAAGTTAAATGAAATTGCAAAACTGAAGAATATAACTATTATTCAGATGGGCACAATCAATTATACCAATGATCAAGTGAAGAGTCTGGAGGCCAGACTAAGAATAGAAAAGGAGTTAGTGGCTAGTTACTCTAAGCCAAAGTCTGTCTTACCCTTGATAGATGAATTTGTGACTCAAAAGGGTAGGGCAGGATTAGGATTCAAAGGTAACCCCAGGGCAGCCCAATTCAAGAGGAAAGGCAAAGCTCCTGTCAAGCCACTGAACCTTTCAGTCCCTATTAAGTTTAGAAAGGTGCAAGTGCCTTCTAACCAATATGATCATGAAGATATTCATGGTCATTTTAAGACTAATGTTCTGATAAACAAGGGGGTAAATGCCAACAGGCCTATCCATGTTCATAAACCCAATGGTTATAAGAAATCAGTGAGTGAAGCTGCTGCAGCACCAGCAATGGACAGAAATTCTTCTGTCAAGGGTGTATCTAGAACTAGATACAACAAGTTTGAATGTTGGTGTTGTGGCAAGATAGGCCATTTTGCATTAGACTGCTGGCATAACACAAGTGTTAGAAAGAACAATAGTCTACCTATTAGAAGAGATAATGGTATCTTTGTTAATGCTAACCTGAACCAAGGACCCAAGAATTACTTGGGTTCTATGGGTAAGTAAATCTGTGTTGTAGGAAAGTCCAAGTAGCCATGCCCCTATATGGTACTTGGACAGTGGTTGTTCCAGGCACATGACTGGAACAAAGGGGCTGCTGAAGGATTATACATCTGTCAAAGATGGACCCAAAGTGATCTTTGGTGGATCTGAAAAAGAAATCATCAAAGGGTTTGGTAACATTTCTACTAACCTAATTACTATCACCCAAGTGGCTTATGTAAAAGGTTTGAAACACAATCTAATAAGCATAAGCTAGTTGAGTGATTTAGGATATGACATTTCATTTATTAAGAATGGATGTCATATCAAAAGGTCAAGTGATCAAAAGACCATATTGACTGGGTATAGGAAGAGAAATGTCTACTGTCTTAATTTTGTATGTGAGAACAAGGCTTCTTCCATCTGTCTTGTAGCTGATGATAATGATTCTCATTGTGTCAAGTGGCATAAGAGATTGGCTCATCTTAACTACAAGACAATTGGCCAACTCTTTAGCAAAGAGTTAGTGAGGAATGGTCCTCAAGTTAAGTGTATAAAGGGAGAAATATGCTTAGCTTGTCAAAAGGGCAAGCAGACAAAATCCTCCTTTCAAAGCCTTGAAAACAAGGATTCTGTGAGGTGCCTATACCTCTTACATATGGATCTTTTTGGTCCTATGCCAGTTCAAAGTCTAGGTAGGAAAGTCTATACTTTTGTGGTGGTAGATGACTATTCTAGATTTACATGGGTGTTCTTTCTGAGACAGAAATCAGAAACCCCAAGTGTATTACTTAGTTTTGTAAAGCAAATTCAGAATGAACTGAATAGTACAGTGGTCAAAATCAGAAGTGACCATGGTACTGAGTTTCAATCTGAAAGCATGACAAAATTATGTGAAGACTTTGGGATTTTCCAAGAGTTCTCCTCACCTAGAACACCACAGCAAAATGGCATTGCTGAAAGAAAGAATAGAACATTAATTGAAGCTGGCAGAACTCTATTGAGTGACACCTCTCTCCCAGAATATTTCTGGGCTGAGGCAGTTAACACTGCATGTCATGTGATCAATAGGGCTTCTATCACCAAGAACCACAAAAAGACTCCCTATGAGATTATGAAAGGTAGAAAACCAAATCTATCCTACTTCAGGATCTTTGGTTGTAAATGCTATATACTTAACAATGGCAAGTCATACCTAACTAAATTTGCTGCCAAATCCCAAGATGGGATATTTGTTGGGTACAGCATAAATAGTAAGGCCTATAGAATCTACAACTTGACTACTCAAGTTGTTGAAGAATCTATACATGTTGTGTTTGATGAAACAAGATTAATCAACTGTGAGTTTCCTTGTAGATCAAATGATTCAACAGGTATAAGCAAAAGAATGGACAAGCTCTCCATTGTTGAAGCATCAAAGGAAGATGGAGCATTGGAAAATGAAGGCTACTATCCAGGGGGAGTACAAGACTCAATAGTAGCTGATGAAAACCAAGAGGTTCAGCATGAAGAAGGAGCTGGAGATGTTCAACCAGAAAGGAATCTTCCTCCAGCTACAAGACATTTAAGAGATCATCCAGCTGATCAGATTATAGGTGATCCAAGACAGGGAGTGCAGACTAGAAGCAGAAATCAAAGCACAGACCTGCATTCAAGTTTCCTGTCTCAAATAGAGCCTAAGAAGTAGAAGAAGCCATCCATGACCAGCACTGGATTGATGCTATGCAAGAGGAGCTGAATCAATTCAGAAGGTGCAATGTATGGGAGCTTGTTCCTAAACCAAGAGGCCACAACATAATTGGCACAAAGTGGATTTATAGGAACAAATTGGATGAGAGTGGAATGATAGTGAAGAATAAAGCAAGATTGGTTGCAGAAGGATACAGGCAGGAAGAAGGGATTGACTTTGATCAAACCTTTGCCCTAGTAGCAAGGCTGGAGGCAATCACAATGTTTCTTGCCTATGCAGCCTATCAATACTTCAGAGTGTACCAGATGGATGTGAAATCAGCATTCCTGAATGGTGATTTAAAAGAGGAAGTCTATGTAGAGCAACCATCAGGTTTTGTAGATCCTCTTAAACTTGATTATGTCTATAAGCTTAGGAAAGCTTTGTATGGGTTAAAGCAAGCCCCAAGGGCTTCGTATGAAACCCTGTCTACTTTCCTTATTGAGAATAAATTCTTAAGAGGAAAATAGACAAAACACTATTCCTTAGGGAATCCAAAGGTAAGATCATCTTAGTTCAGATCTATGTTGATGACATAATCTTTGGATCTACTGAAAACAACCTTTGTAAAAAGTTTGCCAAACTTATGTAAGGGAAGTTTGAGATGAGCAGTATGGGGGAACTTAAGTTCTTCTTGGGACTCCAAGTAAGACAGACTGATGATGGCCTGTCCATATCCCAGTCTAAGTTCACCAAAGAATTAATTAAAAAGTATGGTATGGATTCATCCTCCACTATGAGAACTCCTATGGTAATAAGTATGCCTATATGCAAAGATGATGCAGGTAAACCTATTGATGAATCTTTGTATAGAGGAATAGTTGGCTCTCTACTATATCTCACTGCTAGTAGACCAGATATTATGTATGCTACATGTGTCTGTGCTAGGTACCAAGCCTGCCCTAAAGAAACACATTATACTGCAGTCAAAAGGATTCTGAGATATCTTAAGGGCACACCTAATCTAGGCCTTTGGTACCCTAGGAATAGAGATTTTCTACTAACAGGTTATTCAGATGCAGACTTTGCAGGCTGTAGAGAGGATAGAAAGAGTACAACAGGTACTTGTCAATTCTTGGGAGGAAGATTGATATCATGGAGTAGTAAGAAGCAGACCAGTGTGGCAATATCCACAGCTGAGTCAGAATATGTTACTGCTGGCAGCTGCTGTGCACAGCTATTGTGGATACAGCATCAGTTGAAAGACAATGGTATTCAAGTAAGTAGAACACCTTTATTGTGTGATTCTAAAAGTGCTATTTCTATTGCTAATAATCCTATTTCTCACAGTAGAACTAAGCATATAGAAATTAAATACCATTTTCTTAGAGAGCATGTAGAAAGAGAAGACATCTCATTGGAATTTGTTAAAACAGATTGTCAAATAGCAGATATATTTACTAAGCCACTGGATGAAACAAAATTCAATAAATTTAAAATTGAATTAGGCATGATGACCATTGATTAGTTTATCAACAAACTTACAAGTGATATTAGATTATCAAGTGGTATTGACAAAAACAGAAATTGGCTAAGTAAAATAGTGTCGACACATTCAGTGATATGTGTCGACTCAGTGAAGTCATGTCGACTAGTCAGAGAATATGTGTCGACACAGAGAATTTGTGTTGACACTTAAGAATCAAATAGTCGACTCATCCAAGAATGTAGTGTCGACTTCACCAGAATAGTGGTGTCGACACTTACAGATTTTGTGTCGACACTTATCCTAAGAGTCGACACAGAATTTCTAATGCTCTACTATGTCTCTCAGGTGTCGACAAATCCACAATTGGTGTCGACACATAGTAGACAGACTTGCTGTCAAGGCAATGGAAGTTTGTGTCGACACACTTCATCTGTGTCGACACATATAGACTGTTTTTGCCTGACTTTTGATCTTCTTTCCCTAGAAGGTATAAATAGGTCAAGAACTTATTCTGTCGACACGCTTACAAGGTTTTGGAGTCTGAAACCCTGTGTCGACAATCTCTCTCTCTTCTCTCTCAAGATTTCTTGTCTGATCAATGGCGCCAAAGGTTGCAGATAACGTCAACGAAGGATATGAGTTGGTGCGCAATGCCTTTGCGGATGCCCCGACAGATGTTCAAAGGGTTGTCACTCTAATTTCTAAATCGGGATTAGAATTTCTAGTTTCTGAACCATCAAAGATCTGTAAGAAGGACGTGATTGAATTCTTTACCTCTGCATCAGTGGATTCAGCTGGTCTCAAGATAAAATCCACTATTCATGGGACAAAGGTGAAACTGACACTAAGAAATTTAAGAAAAATACTTCAATTATCAAACATTAAGAATGAAGAAGAGGTTCCAGCCTCTAAGACCAGGGAGCTCTCCAATGGTGTGGATTGGATCTAACCCTGAAGATTGGAGCAGCTATCAACAGGAAGGGTATGAACCAACAAGGCAAGTTTCTATCAGCAGTAGTTGGGAAGGTAATTTTGTGCAAACCAGGTGGACATGATAGGATTTCAGCCTATATGTTCAGCCTAATGACCAGAATTGTGTTTACAATTCCAACTGATTGGTCAGCTGTAGTATTTGATAAGATCAAGGAAGGAATCAAGAAGCCAAATCTGGCTAGAATTGTGAGTTTATACCTGACTGGGATGATCCCAGAGGTTATGCAACAACTGCCTGGGAAAAAAATTAATCACATGAGGAAAATGGATATAAGATTATTTTCAAGGTGGGATAGGGTGCTGTCTAAAGATGTGCCTGATGAGAACAGGCAGAACACCCCTGAGAGATCCCCTGCACATGATCTATGCACTGCCCAGCATCCAGAAGAGAAAGTGAGAAAGCAGGTTGAAGATCAGCCTGAGTCTACTCAAGTTCAGAAATCAACCATTCCTGCACAGATGCAGTGGGAGCATGCTCACTCTCCTGTTCAGAATGTATCTACTCCTGACCAGGTACAGGTACAGGGAGAGCAAGTGTATTTTCCTGCCAAGGACATTACTAATATTTCTATTCCTGCACAGGTGCAGGGGGAGCAAGAGTATTCACCTGCCCAGGATATTCCAAATACTGAACAAGTGCAGGGGGAGCAGATGTCTGAATCAGTGCAGGAGAAAGAACAAATTGATTTATCAAAAGATTTGAGTATTCCAGATCTGGATGATTCAACATCTGTTCAAGCTCAGAAGGAATACACTCTAGATGAGTTATTTCCTAATGTTGAAATTGCTACTGATAGAGTAGAGGAGGAGCAAGACAATGAGAAGGAACTAGACATGGAGATAGAGCAAGAAGCTGAGAAGGAACAAGGAGTTGAGGAGGAGCAAGTAGTTGAGGGGGAGCCTGTGAATGTTGAGGCTGAGCAACATGTCACTGAAACTAATATTCCTCCTACTCCACCTGAAAGAGTTCAAATAGAAAGTTCATCGGACTCTGAGACTGAAGAAGCCAGAATGGCTAAGAAGAGTAAGCTCATAGTCTTCAAGAGAAGGGGCCAAAGTTATAAGCAGGCTCTCCAAACTTCAACTCACCAATCTCCATCTGAATTTAACTACAACAAGTTCATGGTAGATTTGCAAGTTAAGTTGGATGAGCAGAGATTAGCAATGGAGAAGTATGTTGATGAGAGCAATAAATCCCTTCAATTTGACTTGGCTCAAGATATTAAGTCTATTAGATTTGAAGTAAATATGAATAAAAAGGAGATGACAGATTGCTTCCATAAGGGAGGTAATGCTGTAGTGTTTTTGGCTAAACAACAGCAGTCTATCCTCACTAAAGTGGATGATATTGCTTTGAAGCAAGGTTATGTTTTGGAGAATCAGCTGAGGATGAATGATAATTTGGCTGAATCTCACCATGAAATTCTTGAAGAGTTCAAAAAGGCTACTGCAGGGATGACTGGAACAAGAGCAAAAGAGATGGAAGCTTTTGATCAGAAACTAAAGGAAGCTATAGCTTCAGTTCAATCTGCCATCACTACATCTCAGAAGGAAATATCTGACAAACATCAAAAATTGAAACCATATTTTAAAGAAGGTGTGAATTATCTAGATGGCCAGATCAGATTTCAGAAGGATGATCTAAGAGATCATATTACCAGAGAAGTCATAAAGGGGGAGAGGTTGTTAGTTCATGTTGGCTCAGAGCACACCAAATGGGTGACAAATAGTATTCGAGCCACATTGGGATATCCACCTTTGTGTGATGATGATATGGTGGCTGAGTCAGGAATTCAAACAGGTCTACTTGAAAGCAATCAACCTGAGATTGCCCAAGTCATTTACCCTCCTCCTGATTTTGATATGATTGATCAGCAAGTTCAGGATATGTATAGTCCTCCAAAGGAGGTTACCAAGGTTGTTATTGAAAAAGTTGATAAGCCTGATGCCAACTTGAAAGAACAGCAAGATGCTCTACTATCCAAGAAAAGATTTAGAGAGCAGGCTAAACTTAAGCCAGATTTTGAGCAGTGGAGCCCTACTTCAAGAAATGTTATACTAACTGCATGGAAGGATGTAAAGGACAAAGTACATGAAAGAGGAAAGTGGTATAATGAAATGGAATGGCAAAAGTATGAAGCTATGCAGGAAGCCATAGTACAGTTTAGGAGAAAAGCCAAGCTGGGAAGGCTGCCACCAGATGCTCAGGAGCCGAGCAAGTACTTTCCAAAGCCCTTTCATTACTTTGAAAGGCAAAGGCTAAAGGAAGAGGCTCAGAAGAAAGCTGAGCTAAAAGGCAAGAAGCCTACTGAAGTTGCTGAAGCTCCTGTGAAGGCTCAAATCCAATCTGGCAAAGGAATTGTTATAAGAGAGCCTGATCAGTCTTAGTTCTAAGTTCTTTCAAATGTTTTGTAATGTTTTGATCATTCAATGTAAACATTTGTAATCAAACATTATAAAGTTATAAACAAAATTTTGTTTGGAATCATATATTCATGTTCACTCTGTGATGAATTGTTAGTATTTTGTTTATATAAAATATTCCTGTAATGTCATACTTCATCATATTATATTTGTTATAAATGGTGTATATCATTAACTAAAAGGGTTATGACTTCTCCAAATAGGGGGAGATTGTTGGGTACATTGGAAAATGTGTACCTGATTTGAAGAAGCCTAACTTAGCTTAATGATATACATCAAGGTGTATTTGATGTTGTTTTAAGTTGACATGTGCAGGTGAAGAAGTATTAAAGAATACAGGAAATTATTCTAAGTCCATGTGTCGACACCTGAAGAAATTGTGTCGACACTTCAGAATAATTGTGTCGACACTTGAAGGAAGCTGTGTCGACACAGAGAAAGATAGTCGACCACATTTGTGTCGACACTGGGAAGCAATGTCGACTCACAGAAAGATAGTCGACCTCAACTATGCCAACACTGGGAAGCAGTGTCAACTCACAGAAAGATAGTCGACCTCAACTATGTCAACACTGGGAAGCAGTGTCGACTCACAGAAAGATAGTCGACCTCAATTTTGTCGACACTGGGAGGATGTGTCGACACATTGAGATAGAGTCGACACACATTGGCAGAAGTCAACAATACTTGTGTCGACACAAGAAGACTGAGTCAATATATATTGGCAGTGTTGACAATTGCTGTGTCGACACCTGAAGACAGAGTCGACACATATTGAGTTCTGAATCTACAACAACTGTGTCGACACACAAGACTTGTGTCGACACACTGCAAAGTCAATACCAAGTTATTTTCTGAAGAAAGATGAAGTGTTGAGTCGACACAAATTCTCTGTGTCGACTCATTCTCAAGATGATGTTCTGAAGAAGCAGTGTCGACTTAAAGGCAAACTAGTCGACATCATCAAAGGCTGTGTCGACACCAAAGTCACTTGTGTCAACACATATAGACAGTTGGTCTCGACACTTTCTAACAGTCTGTCTCAACACTTTGTTGTCCAAGACTAAGGCACAGGATCTGTTTGAAGACTTGACAGTTGTGGGTTATGACAGGTTAACTGAAGCTGTCAGACTTGTCAGAAGTCAGTTAGAAACCGGATCAGCCGGTTACCATGAAGAAGATCTATAAATAGACAGATTCAGAAGAAGAAAAATACAACACACAAGAGGAAATTAATTCTTAATCAACACATCAGTTAAGAGACAAGTCCTCTCTTCAAGAAAGTGCAAGGCATTAAAGAAGATCTTCATCAGAAGATCTAAGAAGACGATCTCAGGATCAGTCTAAGTAGAGTTCTTTCAAGAATTCAGAAGTATCATCAAAGGTGTTGGATAGAGAGGGATCCAGCCACTTGAAGAAGAAGAAGGAAGCCATCATTGGTTTCTCAAGAAGCTGTTTGGAAATCAACTCAGCTAAGTTCAGATTCAAGAAGCTTTGAAGAAAGCTCAGATTCAGTTGATTTCATCAGCTGATCAAGAATTTTCTTGTTCTTTTCTCTCTCAACAAAGGCAAGACATTAAAAACTTCTTTTCTAATTTCTATAGGATCTGTCAATACAGATCTGAGTTGTAAGCCTGTGTTATAAAGGCTGAGTATAGGAGAGTTGATCTCTGAGTGGTAGGGCTGTTTGCCTGAGTGTAGGAGAAGGTTCTTCTCTGAGTTGTAGGCTTTGAGATAAGGCTGAGGTAGGGCTGTTGAGCCTGAGTTGTAGGAACCTTTTCAGGTTCTGAGCTGTAGGATCTGTGGATCTGAGTAAAGAGGAAGTTTGGCCGAATCTAGCATACTGCTAGATAGGTGAAGGGGGAAAGTGGATGTACCCAAACCTTGGGGAACCACTATAAAACAGTGTGCAATCTGTGATGGTTAAATTTCTGTGACTGTTGTGCTGTGTGTTTTAATTCTGTAATTGAATTCTGCCAAAAAGTGTTAACAAGCATTAGAACCTATTCACCCCCCCCCCCCTCTAGGTGTTTAGGTTGTCTTGAAAGTAAAACTATCAGGCTGGGATATAGGGATGGTGGATATGGATGGTATAGGAATGGAGGTGGATGGTAAGAAAGAGGGTTGATCCAAAATGTCATACAACAATTGTTGGTAAGAGGAGGAGGATGGAGGATCAAGAGAGGAGGAGGGAGAATCATCCAGAATGGAAGAGTCAATTGATTGATAATAGAAAAGAGGGTGGAATGATTCTGAAATGGTGGCTGGAGGAGATGAAGAAGGTAATAAAGTTGTGATGGGGGAGGAGATGACAGGCTGAATGAGATAAGAGGAAAGCAATGAAGAGACAAGGGGAGGAGGAGAAATAGGAGCAGAGGAGGAGGAAGGCAATTCCTCAAGAGATGCTGCAGGGGAAGAGACTGATAAAGTCCTTGTGCCTGAAGTAATTGTTACAGCAGCAGCCCTGCTGGGTCTGAGGATCTGCCTGTCCCACTTGCTAAATAGGGAACAGGATAGCCTCTTTGAAGCATTTATGTGCATCCCAGTTAAAATCAGCAATTCTGGGCACCTGGAGTGCAGAAATACTCCTAAAATCCTTCCAAAATTCACAGAAGACTTGCTAATCTTCTTCTTGATTGAGTTAAAAACGATTGTTCCCCAATCCACTTTCTTCCTGTTGCACCCATCAAGTTCAACTGATACTGCGTGATTGTATCATGCGCCGAGTGCTTTGCCAAAAGCACTTTTCCCGTAATGTCGGCGAGAAATTTAAACTCAATAGCCAAATCCTTCTTCAATAACCTGTTAGGGTTCGCGGCAGAATAACCCATTCGTTCTAACAACGAATTAACTTCCTCTCCAGACAAAGTGAAGGAATCATTTCCAGAACTGAGAGCGAACACTTCCGTCAGGAGATTTGGGGATAGCGGTACCTTCGTTCCGCTGATTGTTCCGACAACAGTAGTCTCGTTCTCAACTGTTGCTGAAAACACCCATTCTTTAATCTCATTTGCTGCAATCTTAATTCTGGTTGACATCAACCGCACTAGCTACTGGTCGCGACAAAGATTCAGAATGTCCTTGAAGCGCTGATCGCTGCCGTCGAAAGAGTCCATGTCGATGTCAAATCCTGTATCGAACTTCATTTTGGAGAGAATAACGACTGTCGCTGCCATCTATACCTGCAAAAGTTCAACAAACAAGACCAAGTGTAGAGAGTTTTGGAGGGAAGAAGAAAATTTGCAGAGAGAATGAAGGCGAAAGCGATGAACGACGGCCGAAAAATGATTTTATATTAGGGTTTGACACGGAAAAGTAAAAACCGTCAAACTCCGTTTGAAGTTTTCGGCTGACGGGGAAACTGAAGAGTCTTTAATGACGTTGAACTCCGTTCAATGCTATTAAATAGCCTCGAGCTCAGCTCGACGGCGACTAATCAGAAGATAGATAGACGCGCTATCTGAAAGCGATGAACCTCGGTCAACGTTTTTGGACAACGTTGAACTCCGGTCGACGCTTTAGGGAAAAGCGTCGATCTCCGTTCGACATCCGAGGCTAATAGGGAAAACTGAAGAGTCTTTAACTGCGTCAAACTCCGTTCAACGCTATTAAATAGCGTCGAGCTCAGCTCGACGGCGACTAGTCAGAAAGAAGAAACTAGAGCTAACTAAGGAAGCAGAACTTCGATCGACGTTTTTGTAGAACGTCGATCTCCGGTCGACGCTTTTGGGAAAAACGTCGATCTCCGTTCGACGTTTTCTGAGAAAATGTCGATCTTAGTTCAGAGACAAAATATATATTATAGACACTAGAAAATATAATATTTTTTAGCCTAGTCTTGGTCTGTTTTTATCTTTTGAAATCTTGGGATTTAATTTAAACTTCCTCCGTCTAGCATTCCTAACTGATTCAGGAAGAAGGTATGCTTCTTTTCATCCAATGGTTTGGTGAAAATATCTCCCCTTTGCAAATCAGTTGGGATATATTGAAGTTCAATTTTATTCTTCTCAACATTATCCCTTAAAAAGTGATGCCTAATCTCTATATGTTTTGTCCTACTATGGAGGACTGGATTTTGTGCTATAGAGATAGCACCAGTATTATCACAAAAAATTTTAGACTTCTCTAAGTTGTAGCCATAGTCTATGAGCTGATTTTGTATCCACAATATTTGTGAACAGCAACTGCCTGCAGCCATATATTCAGCTTCAGCAGTTGAAGTTGACACAAATGTTTTCTTCTTACAAAACCAGGAGACAAGTCTGTCACCAAGGAACTGACAAGTTCCACTGGTGCTTTTCCTGTCTACTCTGCATCCAGCATAATCAGCATCTGAAAATCCAGTTAATTCAAATCCTAAGTCTTTTGGATACTAGAGTCCTAGATTTGGACAACTTTTTACATATCTAAGAATCCTTTTAACTAGAGTTAGGTGTGACTCTCTAGGGCTTACTTGGAATCTAGCACATATGCATGTAGCAAACATTATATCTGGTCTACTAGCTATAAGGTACATTAGAGAGCCAATCATTCCTCTATATGTTGTCTGATCAACATGTTTGCCATGCTCATCAGCATCCAATACAGCATTGGTAGGCATGGGTATTTTCATACAGGATGCCTCAGACATACCAAATTTCTTAACCAATTCTTTAGCATACTTGGTTTGGGAAATAAATATGCCTTCAGCATGTTGTTTTACTTGCAATCCTAAGAAGATGGAGAGCTCACCCATGCTACTCATTTCAAATTTGGAATGCATTAGGTTGGAAAACCTTCTGCACAAATTTGAATCAGTAGATCCAAATATGGTATCATCTACATAAATTTGTACTAGTAGGGTATGAGACTTATGTGTTCTAATAAAAAGAGTTTGGTCTACTCTACCCCTTATAAAATCATTTTCCAGAAGAAAGCATGCTAGGGTCTCATACCATGCTCTAGGAGCTTGCTTGAGACCATATAATGCTTTATGCAATTTGAAAACATGATCAGGATAAGTTGAAGAGATAAAACCTGGAGGTTGTCTAACATAGACTTTGTAAGACCCCCTTTTTTTTCTTTTTCAACCACCGGGGTCTTAGGCCCAGAACCGCCGCTTTGATGTGCTGGAGGTGGTGCCCCCCTCATGGGGCATTTCCTCCGAATGTGCCCAATCTGATGACAAAAGTAGCACTCTGGGGGATACGCCATTCCCCCGGGTCTCGGCATCTCCTGCATCCGAAGGGGTGGAGGGGCCAATACCACCTGTTCCCTCGGCTCCGGCCTCACGTCCTGACGAGGCTGGTCCTCTGTCCTCCTCCCCTCTGGTACAGCACCCCGCCGCTGGTCATTCCTTCCTCTTCGTCCCTGATCCTCTGCTGGCCGTTTCCGGCCCCGGGTGGTGTGCCAATCTGCCTCAATCCTTTTGGCCATCTCCAAAATCCGGGAGATGGGCCCATCAGATACAAATAAGAGGGCCTCCCTCAAGTCCTCACGCAGGCCCTTGTAGAACCTCCTGATATACCCCGCCTCGTCCAGCTGGTAGGAATCTGCGTATCGAGCCAGGTGGTCAAACTCTCGATGGTACTCCACCACGGTCCGAGTACCCTGCTTCAGCTGTAAGAACCGCTCCTCCAAGTCATCCCTAGCCGACTGCGGAACGAAATGCTCCAGCAGTGCGGCCCTGAACTCCTCCCAAGTAATCTCCGCAACCTCCCTATCAGCAAAGGTCGTGTCCAACAGCGTCTTCCACTACCTCTTTGCATGGGACTCCAGGCAGGAGACAACCAGAGCCACCTTCTCCTCCCATGGACACCGAATCCCGGTCAGCATCTCATACATGATATCTAGCCACTCTTCCATCCGAACAGCCGACTCTATCCCCAAATAGGACGGGGGAGCCAGTCCTCGGAAGATGCTTAGCCAGTTGGCCCCCGGATTTGGCTGCGGGGCCGGAACCTGCTGGGCCCTGAAGGCCTCCAGAATGGCAGTCAGGGTCTGTCCCATGTCTGACTGAAGGAAAGGAGTGGGGGCCGGTGGGGGTGGTGCAACATCCTGAGCCTGTTGAACTCCACCTTGAGGCGTAGTCCGTGCTGGAGGCTGCGTAACAAAAACACACGCTGAGAAAACGTTCAAATACTACATAAAGGTGGACAAATTATATGTGATCCCCATATGGGCACACCACTGCTTCCGCTGCTTAGTTTGTCCCCAAACTAAACTCGAGCGGGGGTGACCTAGGGTTTGTGGACTGCTACTTCCTTCTGATCGATGTTTCCTCTGATACCACTTGTAAGACCCCCTTTCGGAGCCGTTACCTCCCAGGATACCTCCGTAGTGGCAGACGGAAGCGGTGGGTTGGGCCTCGCCCACCTCAAAACCAGTAAAAGCACCACTGGTCTGACCTATCGTACGCCTCAACGCTTGGTGCACTAAGCGGACGCCTGCGTACTCTTGCCGGCTGGCGCACCGGACTTCTGTTGGCGAAGTGCTAACCACCTCGCCGAGTCAACGATATTGGTGTCGGTGCAATCGAACTCCCCGATATCGAAGGACCCACCACCTTAACTTTTCCTACTTTATGCACATGCAAGTTTAATCGTAAACACACCAAAAACCGAGCCGAAGCTCCCCGGACCAAACGTCCGTCTCCAAACCAATCGAGCCGAAGCTCCCCGGACCATCCCGTCCGTCTCTTAACCAACCGAGCCGAAGCTCTCATCAATCTTCCTGTGCCAACAGTGTTTGTGAAAGGTGCAATCCTAATTACTAAGTTACTCTTGCCAGTTTATTATTACAGTTTACGTTAGCCCAGGACTGCCCCCGGTATACCCCGTGAAGGGCTCTCAAGGGGCACTAGGAACCAAGACGGTGCATTACGGCCCGAAGTTCCCTTTCGCAAGGCACTTATTGTTATTGGTTGTTTTCCCTTAGCCCGATTCCCTTCTCATATTACGATAGACTATCCT
The DNA here is from genome assembly GCA_039513925.1 of Platanthera zijinensis. Classification (NCBI taxonomy): domain Eukaryota; kingdom Viridiplantae; phylum Streptophyta; class Magnoliopsida; order Asparagales; family Orchidaceae; genus Platanthera; species Platanthera zijinensis. The sequence continues at coordinate 56,120,182 of CM077094.1, read as the reverse complement.
AGGGTGATTTTTAAACCTTCCACTCCTCGGGAAAAGCGATCTTTCGCCAAACCCGAGCACCTCTTAACTCTAACTATCACCACTACTCACTACTCTTTATATCTTCATCAGATCATGTTCTATTGCATTTCACAATTTACTAAATGCAGACCAACCTAGGCTACAAGTCGAACCGGTTATGCAATGATCGATTACTCATCCAAATGCCCTAAACTATTTACTGGAGACTTATCTTGATATAAATAACCTAAATCCAGAAAATGGAAATTTTCCTAATTTATTTGGCATTTAATTAAATTCCTCGAAAATCTCAAGGGCCACCGGTTTGAACATGAACTATCCTAATTATTCATGCAAGATGTCCAGCAAATTTATGATAATTAGTAGGCTATCTCAGAAGGCTAAATCCTAAGTATCATAATTTTCTATCATCAAAATAACCTGAAAAACTATTTGGAAATAATCTCTAATTTCTATAGTTTATGAATCAAGTACAGAAAATATTCTTCCAAAAATTCTAAATAATTTATGACATGAAGATTAAGGCCTAAAATTTGCACTGGCTAAGTTTCATAATTTTCCAGCAAGTGTTCTATCCATAATAATTTTTTAAACATAAAAGCCCTTTCTATCATTTGTGAATAAAGTACTAGATTTACTCAACATAAAATTCTATAAAAATTCAGGGATAAATGTTCTACTATTCAAGATCTAAATCCAGAATTTTAACTGATTATAATTAATGTAAAGCCTCCAAATAATTGAAACAACAAATTGGGCTAATAATTCTTTAACACATGAAGTATAATATATATTAATCATAAAATTCCAGAAAAATTACCATAAGTCTAATACATCCTAAAACTCCCTCCTCTCGAGTTTCATAATTTTTGGATTAGATTTAGTGCTTAAAATAATTATATTACATGTTTATCCTATTCCAAAATCTCAACTTTCGAGGTACCTAACTACCTCTAATTCCTTCACTATTTCGACCAGAGGGTTTTCATCATATCCTCCCCCTCTCCTCCAAATTTCAAGGGCATACAAGAGCTGTTGCTCCTATGTCCTTCACAAACCTCAAACTCCCACCCGTTGGAGTTGAGCCAATCTCTTAGGGTAAAATCCACCCTAAGCCACACCATGTTACCCAAGAGGGTAGACATAGACTCAACAAATCAGTGGCCGACAACTTCAGCCTCTCTTGAGGAGATTTGTCCACTCCATCTCCAATTGTACTTTTCCCCAAAGTACCCCTCACCAAGGCCTATCTAGGACTTGATAATTCCCTATTCAAAACTCGACCAATCGAGTTGAAATTTTGTACAGATCTTAATATTGATGCCAGGGACCACCACCCAAAATTTGGGGGAGTTTGGGCTTAATTTCATCTCCTAATTAATTTTATATTGTTTATTAAATTTTTACAAAAACTTTAGACAAAATTTCTCCAAAAATTCTCATTTTTGGACAGCCTCTCGATATGCATATTATAGACCTCCAGTCCAAATTTCAAGTCATTTGGACATGTTATGAACCGTGGGCAACCATTTTAATTTCTGGTTAACCTAGGTCTTGATCCCACCAAAATGAGTGCTGTGTTCAAACCACTCACCCAAATTGAATAAAATTAGTTGTAAATTAAAGTAGACCCCGAGGGCTACAACTTTTGTGTCTGGTCATTTTTCCTAAATCGGCCTCTAAGTGCCTCGTTTTGCAGCCTCAAAAATACATTCAAATAATCTATTTTCCATTATGTACTATATAATAATCTATGTATTATATATTAAATCTACTGTTCATCTTCTTCAGAACCCGAAACCAGAACCAGGAAGCCATTTTTCCTGTAACGTTTCCGTGATCCGTTGCCGGCCGTCCGGTCACTTCCCTGGCCAGCCACCACCACCACCACCTCCGTTGAGGTGATGGCTAGCGGTCGGCGGTGGTTTGGCCGCCGGAGGTGGCGGTTTCCGGCGAACTCAAAATACCTTTTTCATGGTTTTTCCATGAAAACGAGAGATGGATCCGGCTCCGTTGAGCGCGGACCTATTTTCTAAGAATCCTACGATCTACCCATGAAAAGAAGGAGCAGAGGAGGACCTTGTTCGCGGTTTGAAGGCGAGAAGAACGTCGGGGTGCCATGGCGCGGTGGTGGCGTTTGCTGAACTTCTCCTACAGCAAGAACAAAGGTCTGTTCTGATTACTTGAGCGTGTAACCTTCTCCTCTTGTCCAGGTGGGCTTTTATAACTCAGGAAGTGGGAAGGTGAATGGGTGAAACCATTATGGCCATGAAGTTTCCCCCTTAACATTTCGGTTACGGTGAAGGGATAAGAAACGGCGGAACTGAACAGGTGTGTCCAGCTGGCGGTTTTCTATTGGACCACCTTTTCCTCATTTATTATAAAATTTCAGAAGGAAAACGGCCGGTAGTTACTCCTGGTGTAACTTCCCACACCAGCATTTAATACCACGCGTGTTGGAAGAATTTCGGGCCTGAACCGTCGTTTCGGCCAATGTCACGGGCGTGACACGTAGGTCACGGGCGTGACAGGTCCGAATAGTCAATCCTGGGTTCGACGATCGTCGAACTGAGATCGACGATCGTCGATGATGGTCACGGGCGTGACACCTTGGGTCACGGGCGTGACAGGCCCGAATGGCATATTTCGAGGTCGACGATCGTCGAATTGAGATCGACGATCGTGAAGGCTGGTCACGCCCTAGGTCACGGGCGTGACAGCTAAGTCACGGGCGTGACATCTTGGTCACGGGCGTGACACGCCCAGACAGCACGTTCGGCGATCGTCTCGTGGAGATCGACGATCGTCGAAGTAGTCACGCCCAGGTCACGGGCGTGACGGGTCGGTCACGGGCGTGACCAACCCGTGACCCGAAAAATTTGATCGCTTTATTTTCACTTTTTGTGCTCCCTGGGGTTCTGACTCGACCAACCGACTCCTAGGGGTCTAGCCGGAAATGGGATGTTACAGACTTCCTCTTTGATGTCTCCATTGAGAAAAGCACTCTTCACATCCATCTGGTAGACCTTGAATCCCTTATGAGCAGCATAAGCTAGGAATATTCTAATGGCCTCTAACCTTACAACTGGTTCAAAGGTCTGGTCATAGTCTATTCCTTCTTGTTGAGAGTAGCCTTGAGCAACTAGCCTTGCCTTGTTTCTGACAATAACTCCTTGATCATCCAGCTTGTTTTTGAACACCCACTTTGTTCCAATAATGGAGTGATCCTTTGGCTTAGGCACTAGTTCCCAAACTTTATTTCTTTCAAATTGATGTGACTCCTCTTGCATTGCAATGATCCAGTATGGATCTTGCTCTGCATCTTGAATGGATTGAGGCTCAACTTGAGATAGAAAACAAGTGTGCATCAGGTTCTGGTTGACCTGATTTCGGGTTTGCACACCAGCTGAGACATCTCCAATCACTTGGGAGATTGGATGATCTCTTGATGTTACTAAATCAACAGGGTGTGTTGATTGTTCACCAACCTATGTTGCTATTTCCTCTTGTGGAATAACAACTGGCTCTTCAGGATGATTTTCTTCAAGAGGTTGAACTTCTTCTTCATCATCACTGCTCTCATTCTTTTGCTGAATAGGTTGAGTGGCTGTATCCTCTTCTTTAACCTGTAATCTGTCCATACTTTCTGAAATAGAGTGTACTTGCAAAGGTTCTATGGTAGAAGTAGACTTCTCCTTATAACACATGTTAGTCTCATCAAAAATAACATGAACAGATTCATCAATTTTGCAAGAAGATTTATTATATACCCTATAAGCCTTGCTGATCATGGAGTATCCCAGAAACACTCCTTCATCAGCTTTAGCTTGGAATTTTCTAAATACTTCTTGTCATTATTATGAATATAACAAGTACAACCAAAAATTTTAAAATAATCTACTTTAGGTTTCTTCCCTTTGAGCAATTCATAGGGAGTCTTACCCTTCAGTTTATGTATTAAACTTCTATTCAACACATAGTTGGAGGTGTTCACTGCCTCAGACCAAAAGGATAGAGGTAGGTGAGCATCTGTCAACAATGTAGTAGCAGATTCAATTAGGGTTCTATTTTTCCTTTCAGCTACCCCATTTTGTTGAGTTCTAGGAGCTGAGAAAGTGTGACTGATCCCTTCACTTTGACAGAACTCTTGCATAAGAAGAGAATCAAACTCTGTCTCATGATCACTTCTGATCAGGGCAATGTGAGTGTTGAACTCAATCTGTATGCATTTGAGAAACTCTGTCAAACACTTAAAGTTATCAGACTTCTTCCTCAGAAAGAATACCCAAGTGAATCTAAAGAAGTCATCTACAATCACTAAAGCATAAGATTTCCCTCCTAAGCTTTGTACTGTAATGGGTCCAAAAAGGTCCATGTGTAACAGATACAAAATCCTAGGTGAATCACTTTTATTAAGTGACTTAAAGCTATTTTTAGTTTGCTTGCCTAATTGACAAGCCCTGTAGAGTCCTTCCTTCTTGTAGGGGCCAGAAGGTAGTCCTCTAACAAGGTTGTCCTTGGAGAGCCTAGCAATGGTTCTAAGGTTTAAATGTCCTAATCTTTTATGCCATAAATCATTTGGCTTGCATACTGAATTGAATAAACAAATGTCTGTATGGGCTGAAAGAAAATTTACTAGATAGATGTTACCTTTCCTTTTACCTGTTAACACAGTTGTGTTATTTTCTGACTTGATCTTGCACAGGGATTTGTTAAAGGTCACTTTATATCCTTCATCACATAGCTGACTGATGCTTATCAGGTTGTGCTTCAGTCCTTCAACATATGCCACTTTCTTGAAAGTGACTGAGCCTATCTGAACAGCACAATATCCTTTGGTTTGGCCAAAGTTTGAATCACCAAAAATCACTTTGGGTCCAAGTTTGGTTATGAAGGATGATAGGTTCTCCCTGTTCCCTATCCTGTGCTTTGAGCACCCACTATCCAGATACCATTGTTGTATAGATACTGGATAGGTCTTCAACTGCACATAAATATTTTATTTGTTTTTGACCCAGTTTACCTTGGGACTAGGTTGATAGCCTTCAAAATCTGAAATGAAAGACATCCCAGGTTGACTCTTATAACCCTCGGGATGATATCTCCTAGGAGATACTATCCATTCAGTATAAGGGTTGAAACATTGGGATGCAGGACTTCTAGGATTTAATTTAGATTTGCTTCTGAAAGCATGTTCACGGCTCTGAGCTCCGTTCGGAGATCGTCGAGCTGAGGTCGACGTTCCTGGGTAGGATCGTCGAGCTCCGTTCGAAGATTGCTAGTGCTGAACTTCAGAGTCCAGAAAGCGTTGAGCTGAGTTCGACGTTTCAGCCTTATATCGTCGAGCTCTGTTTGAAGCTCGTCGACCTCTGCTCGACGCTTTCAGCTGAACCATGATTTTCTTTGGCAGATCAGCATTCTTCCTAGCTACCTCTACTACTCCCTTCGCTTTGTCAGAGACAAATTTGATTGGAGTTGTTAATATTGTAGGTTGGCTGGATGAAACACCCAAGCCCAGTGTACTATTAAGTCTAGAGTTCACTGTGCTTGTGATGTCCATCAGTCCGATAATTCTCCCATTGAGGGATTCTTCAAACTTTTTGGCTTTTGACTGTTCACTTTTTAGTGAAGCTATCTCCTCCCTACAGCATTCCAACTCCTCAGAGAGTTTGAGGTTATTTGAGTTTAGGACACTGTATTCAGATAATTGATTTCTGAGAGAGATTATCTCTTTCTCAGATTCTAGTAAATCTAAACACAATGTCTTAAATTCAATTTTAAAGTCCTCTGAATTGAAATCAAAAGAATTAATTACCTGGTCCTCTTTGGCTCTAGTTTCAGCTTCAGCTTCTGAATCAGATTCTGGTTCTGCATCTGAGTTTTGCTGAGAGGCATTGATAGCCATCATGCAGAATTCCTTTTCATCAGCATCATCCTCATCATCACTGGAGCTGGATGAAGTTTTAGAATCATCTTCAGTTTCACTCCATGTCTCACCAACAAATCCTTTCCTTGTGTTCTTGTTCTTGCTGGAGGAGGCTTTGTCTGAGCTGTTCTTCTTGTAATCTTTCTCTTTTCTTCTTTCTCTTATATCCTTTTTGTCCTTGTTCTTGTTTTCTGGACAATCAGGCACAATGTGGCCTGGTTTCCTGCAGCCAAAGCAAATAATTTCTTTGTTGTTATTTGTCTTATCATACCTTGGCTTATCATGTCCTTTGTATGGCCTTTTTCTGAAGTCTTTCCTGGATAGTTTGTAGAATCTTTTGGCCAATAGACTGACCAATTCCTCATTGCCTGTGAGCTTTTCTTCAGGTAGGTCCTCAATAGCTTTGAAAGCTATTGAATTCTCTTTCTTTATGGCTGGTGAGGCAGCCTTCTTTTCTTCTTCTCTGTTTCTGATGAGCAGCTTATAAGATTTGAGCTTGCCTAGGAGAGCTTCAGTAGTAATTTCACTTATACTTCTGGCATCTTTAATTGGCCAGATTCTTGAATCCCAAGTGCTGGGGAAGCACATTAGGATCTTGTCATTAAGCTCAGTCAATGAGATGTCTTTATCCAAGGTCTTTAGCTCATTGACAATCAGACTCAATCTGTTGTATATATCTGCTACTGACTCAGTCTCTCCTTTCTTAAAATTCTCATATTGGGTTATGAGGTGAGATCTTCTGTCTTTTCTTTCGTCAACAGATCCAGAGACAATATCTGAAAGTTTGTCCCAAATTTCCTTAGCTGAATTGCATTCAGCTACCTTCTGAAAAATCTCATCAGACATTGTCTGGGCTAAGATGTTCATAGCCTTGGCATCTGCAGTCTTCCACTTCTTTATATCTGCATCTGTTCCAGAAGGAGGTGGAACAGCATTTGTACTTGAGCTTGCTGGAGGACTTGGACAAACTGTCAAAATAGAATTAAAAATATCTTCGTCAATAGAATTAATGTATAATTTAATCCTTGCCTTCCAGAGTGCAAACTTTGAAAGATTGCACACTAGTGGTCTGGTGCTAGCATAGTCTTTATTCTGCGCCATGGTTTTATATAAAAATAAATATAATACAACTAATAACAAGCCTCTATAGAAGGTTGATCTTTTTCAGAGATCTTTTGGTTCAGGTGTTAGCCTGTACAACCAATCTAGTGAAGATTTAGTTGTTGGACAACCAACCTCCCTCTGATACCAATTGAAAGTGCGGAAGAGAGATCTACTTTCACTCTAGAGGGGGGGGGTGAATAGAGTATTTTAAAATAATTTTCAGTTTAAAAGAAATAAGGCAGATTAAGATTTAATTTATATATAAGTGTATATGTGCTTGCTATGAAACAAAGATAAAATAAAAACTAAAGAAACACACAGCACAAAGCAAAGATAAACACACAGCAAACCAGACGATACAAGGAGCTATAGTGGTTCCCCAACAACTTGGGTACATCCACTCTTCTACCACCCTTGGTAGGAATCCACTCAGGAAGAGTTGATCAGGTGTCCTGACACCAAAGAGCTTTTGATAAGGTGCTCAAAAACCAAAACTAGATTTTTTGATCAGGTGTCTTGCCACCACTGAGTTTTGACAAGGCTCTCAGAACCACACTCAAAACATTTGAAGGGAGTCTTGATAACCCTTTTACAGCAGTAAAATAAAAAGGAATTGAAAGTGTCTTCTCTGTTCTCAATCAAATGAGAGAAGCACAAGTGGATTTGATGAAGATGTCAAAGCTCCCCCTGAGATGTAGAATGGTTCAGGAGTGGAAGCTTTGCACTGGGTGATAGGCCTTCAATGAGACTTCTCCAGCAAATGGTGATTTCAGTAAGGCTGAAAATGTGAGTTGTTTGGAGACTTGAATGATGAAGCCTTTTAGCACTTGAAGCAGATCTTTTAGTCACAGAAGATGAAAACTTGATTAGAGAATTTTTGTTGTTCTTCTTCTGTAATGCAATTCTTGTGTCTCTTGGTGTTGGTGTTTTATGATCTGTCTTCTTGTGTCTCTCTTTTCATCAGCTCAACAAATCTCCAAGAGAACTGAGAGAATAATAATGAATTCTTGACTTGAATGGCCGAATAAACAGTCTTGAATGATTTCCAAAAACATCATTTGTCTCTAGGGAAAGTCCATTAGCAATATTCCATTTTTACCTTCCTTGACATTTGCATCAGATAGCTTGAAACGGCTAGGAAATCTTTTTCCATTAATGCAGCAATTAACTCTGAAAGAATTTGAAATAATTCCATAACTGATATTGACTTGATAGCAGAAAACATCGACCTCATCAAGAAATAGTCGATCTGAGATCGACTATCGTCGACCATTGCTCAGAGTTAATGAAATTGAACTGGAACAGAAATAGTCGATCTGAGCTCGGAGAAAATGGAGATAAGCAACAAACAGAAAGCGTCGACCTGATTTGGACATAAATCGTCGACCTTAGCTTCAACAGAAAACGTCGATCGGAAATCAGGGAAAAAGCGTCGACCTGAGCTCACCAGAAAACGTCGACCTGGCTGAGGCAGAAATTGTCGACCTTACTAAATCAGAAATAGTCGATCTTTCTTGAGCTTGGCAGAAATCGTCGTCCTTCTCTTAGACAGAGATAGTCGACCTAACCTTGACGACAAAGCGTCGATCTAAGCTTGACAACAAAGAAATAGCTGAAGGCCGGGCGCTGATCCAAGCTCGACGATCGTCGGACTGAAGCTCGACGATAGTCGACCTGAGCTCGACTATTTTTTAACATTTGTCTCAGCTTTGATTCCTGATCTTGAATGGTCCTGGGGGCAGCTTCAAACCTAAGTTCTAAGCCCTAGACACATTCTAACTTGAACTTTTCAACTATACACCTAGGTCAAACAGATATCCTAAATACATAGTGATCCTTGCCCAAATTAGTAATAGGGTGTTCCAACAGAAGGATTTATGCTCGGTTGCTAGTTATTTTTAAAAACTACTATTATTATAAGTACATCGCATGATCAGCATGTTTTATAAAAGTAAATCACTATTTTCCGAGCAGCGTATAAAGATCGTTTTCCTATATATATAATATCAATTAAATGTAGAGTCTTGCATAGTATGAGTGGTTCTCTTGGAACTCTTATACACCCTTTAGGATGCTAAACCTGAATAAAGTATTTTTCCGCAGCGCATAAGTATAGTTTTTAACTGTGGACTAGGTGATCCACTGAGCCGAGGGATGCGGCCTCTAAAATATAACTGATTTTCTAATCATTAAGCTCATGATTTTCTTTAATAAAGAGTAGCAGTTGGTTTTGCCTGAGCATCAGCAGTTATCCCCTGTTTGACGTGGCATCATGACGCGCGTTTTCTCATACTCTGATAATTATTTAATTAGGGGAAAATGCGGGTTTTGACAGTTGGTATCAGAGGGAGGTTGCTTGACAAGTTAGTCGGGCAACCTTCCTTTGTTTGCTTTTAGTAGTTCAGCATCATGTCATTCACACACCGATATATCATCAACACGTCTTGGAAAAAGCACGAACACTACACTCATAGCATAACATGAAGTATACGGGGCATATTATGTAGTATGGGATGCATAATATGTGTTCGTATATGGATCCACCATAGGGGCAACATGTGAGGGTTATGTAGTATGGGATGCATAACCTCACCACATGGCTGCGACTAGCACATTTTCTTGTTCGTTGCATGCGAATGTTATGTACTATGGGATGCATAACATTTTCATGTGTACGCCGCTCATAACATGCATTAGGACTTTTTTAGAATGCATAGCACAATCATGCATAGCATAACATGGCATAAGCACAACGTGCCAAACTAAAGACTGGCAGGATGACATATGTACACACATAAGTTTTCGAGTCAAAAATAATATAAAGTCATGCATTCCCGATCTAGGCACAAGAATTAGTATGGTGGTGGTTAACCATCCTAGGTTAGGGCATAACATAAAGTTTTGTAAAAGGTAAACTCCTAGAGTAAGTTTAGCAGCTTTAAGTTCATATCTATATATGTATGGTCTGTACTAGTAGTTGAGTCTAGCCGTTGTACTAGGATCTAACTAGTGTTGCTATGACTTTAGGATGGCGAGACGTCCTTTGACTAGATCAACTCCCCTGTCTGAGGGTGAGTCTTCTGGATCTCAGAATGATGCGGTAATCGAAAGCTTGCGGCAGAGTAGCGATTCCTTGAGCAGGCAGTTGGTGGAGGTGCGAGCCCAGATCCAGTCTTTGGTAGCAGTTGTGGCGGGTCAGACTTAGGGAGTGCAAGGCCCTGCAGGTGGGATTGTTGTTCCTCCCCCTCCTGCACCCTTAAGACCTCCAGTGGTGGTGCCAGCGGAGATGGCCTTCATCTCACAGTTTCAGAGGCTGAGCCCTCCCACTTATGACGGGAAGGCAGACTTCATGGTGATAGACGACTGGCTGATCTCCATGCAGGAGATGTCCTCGTATTCTGGGATTGCAGACGATCAGAGAGTGATGATAGCCGCCTATCAGCTTAAAGGTTTGGCTAAGAGTTGGTGGCTGAAAGAGAAGGAGAGCTTGGTAACCGGATGCTCTTGGGAAGTGTTCAAGGAGATGGTATTGAGGAAGTTCTTACCCTCGGTCGAGCGTGACTGCCTCATGAACGACTTCCTCCATCTGAAGCAAAGGCAGATCACGATGGGTGAGTATGAGATAGAATTCAGCAAGTTGAGCCGTTTTGCCCCTAGATTGGTCAGCGTTGAGGCTGATCGAGTTAAGCGATTTCTCGGTGGTTTGAGGAGTGAGGTGCAGTAGTTGACTAGTGCATATGGGTCAGAAACTTACGCAGGAGTAGTGGAGGCTGCTCTGAAGGTGGAGGCTATTGATACCGCGAAGAGCAGAGGACAGCAAAGTAGGAAGGATAAGAGGAAGTCTGTGGAGGAAAAGAAACCCCGGGTACCGGATGCGGTTCCTGGGAAGAAGAGCAAAGTGGTGTGCAGTTTCTATGGCCGGTCAGGCCACCCGGTCGAGAGATGTTTCAAGAGAGAAGCAGCTCAGAGGAAGGAACAGGTTCATGCGATTCAGGGTACTCCGAGGAGAGATGTCTCCTGTTCTGTTTACAAGCGACCCGGGCATGATGCTGCCCAGTGCTGGTCCAAGGATAAGGTCTGTTTCCAGTGTGGGCAGAAGGGACACATCAAGTCTAGGTGTCCTCAGGTCCAGCCTGCCCTGCAAGCAGTGCCCCTTCAGGCATTACCTCCACCTCAGCGTGTGGGCAAGGGAAAGGGAAAGCTGAACGTGATCTATTTCGAGGAGGCTGAAGCTTCGACTCTGGTCATCTCAGGTTAGTTGTCTTCCAGCCTGATTGTTTTGTTCTTGTCTTGCTAAAATGTAGTATTGTTGTGGTAGTTCCTTAGTTATATATGTTCCTATAGGGAAGTTTAAGGTGAAGAACCACTGGGCGCGTGTTCTATTTGACTCCGGCGCTACCCACTCGTTCGTGGCTAGAGCCTTTGTAGAGCGACATCGGTTGACTTTAGATCGAGTTCGGGATACCTTTCATGTTAAGTTCCCCTCTAGTGAAACTGTGTTGTCAGATGTGGGCATGTTGGATTGCCCTGTTTTGTTGGGGGACTTCCTTGCGAAGGCAGACCTGAAGATGATTGATCTGGAGGACTTCGATGTTATTTTGGGCATGGACTGGCTGTCCAGGTATGATGCAGTCATTCAGTGCAAAGGGAAGCACTTGGACTTCATCAGGGACGATGGTCAGCCAGGAAGCGTCTATGCGGATCTGAGCCAGGATTCTCCTGTCATCTCTGCGGTATGTGCTCAGAAGTTTTTTCTTTCAGACTTTTTTGCTTGTTTGGTCTCGGTGGTTGGGACCGCTGTTAGTGTACCGCGCTTAGAGGAGATTCCAGTTGTGTGAGATTTCGCCGATGTTTTTCCTGATGACCTTCCTGGTCTTCCTCCCAAGCGGGATGTTGAGTTTGTGATCGATTTGGAGCCGGGTACGCGCCCTATTGCTAAGGCGCCGTACCGGATGGTTCCTCGAGAGCTAGAGGAGTTGCAAGTTTAGTTAGAGGAGTTATTGGGGAAAGGGTTTATCAGGCAGAGTTCGTCGCCTTGGGGTGCTCCTGTTCTATTTGTGAAGAAGAAAGATGGGTCAATGCGGCTTTGCATCGACAATAGGGAGCTGAACAAGGTCACAATCAAGAACAGGTACCCTCTGCCGAGGATCGATGACTTATTTGACCAGTTGCGCGGTAGCACGGTCTTCTCCAAGATTGACCTTCGTTCAGGCTATCATCAGCTTAGGATCCGTGATGCAGATATTCCACGGACTGCGTTTAGATCAAGGCACGGACATTTTGAGTTCTTAGTGATGTCGTTTGGATTGACCAACGCTCCATCAGCGTTCATGGATATGATGAACTGGGTGTTCAAGGATTTCCTAGATAAGTTCGTGGTGGTCTTCATCGATGATGTGTTGGTTTACTCTCGCAGTGCTGAGGAGCATGAGCAGCATCTGCGCTTGGTTCTATCAGAGTTAAGGAACCATAAGTTATTCGCCAAGTTAAGAAAGTGCGAATTTTGGTTGCCTCAGGTTTCGTTTCTGGGCCACGTGGTGAATGAGGATGGGATCTCGGTTGACTCGGAAAAGATCGCAGCAGTGATGGATTGGAGTAGGCCGGGTACGCCCAAAGAGATCAGGAGCTTCCTAGGGTTAGCCGGCTATTACAGGAGGTTTGTGGAGGGTTTCTCTACCCTAGCTGCACCTCTGACTAAGCTGACTCAGAATAACGTGGCTTTTGTTTGGAGCGAGAAGTGCGAAGAAGCCTTCCTAGAGTTAAAGAGGAGATTGTGCACTGCTCTTGTCCTGACCCTGCCTACCGAGGGCATGGATTATGATGTATACGTGGATGCTTCGCATGTGGATCTGGGATGCGTATTAATGCAGGTGGGTAAGGTGATTGCCTATGGGTCAAGGCAACTGAAGACTCATGAGAAGAATTATCCTACGCATGACCTCGAGTTCGCAGCAGTAATTTATGCATTGAAGCTGTGGAGACACCTACTTTATGGGGCTCAGTGCAAGATCTTCACCGACCATAAGAGCCTGAAGTACGTGTTCACGCAGAAGGAGTTAAATCTGCGCCAGCATCGGTGGCTAGAGTATGTGGACGATTATGATGTAGAGATCCAGTATCATCCAGGCAAGGCCAATATGGTGGCCGACGCCCTGAGTCGGAGGACGGGTAAAATCTTTAATCTCTCCGCTGGCCGTTTAGTGGAAGAGTTCCTCCTTATGGATATATTAGTGGAATGCGGTGGCCTGCAGAGTAGTTTGTTAGTGGTAGAGCCGTCTTGGATTTCTTTGACCAGACTTCACCAGAAGGACGACCCGGATCTTCTTCACTTGTACTCCAGGACTGAAAGAGGAGAGTTGCCGGATTATTCCATCGATGATGGGGGAACTTTGAAGTACCGTGATAGATTTTGCATCCCCGCGGTTGGGGACATTCGGGGTATGGTTTGCAGAGAGGCTCATGGATCCAGCGTTGCCTATCATCCAGGATCTACGAAGATGTATCGTGACTTAAAGAAAATTGCCTGGTGGTATGGCATGAAGGGAGATATAGCCCGATTTATTGCGGAGTGCCATACTTGCAAGCGGGTGAAGGCCGATCATGGAAGTCCTGGTGGTAAGTTGACTCCGCTAGAGATCCTGACTTGGAAGTGGGAGAGTATATCTATGGATTTCATCACGGGTTTACCGCGATCCCCGAGGGGATTTGATTCTGTTTGGGTTATAGTGGATAGATTGACAAAGTGTGCTCACTTCGTGCCATATAAGATTGATTACCCTATGAAGAAGATATCAGAGTTGTACTTGAATGAAGTCATCCGACTCCACGGTGTGCCGGTTAGCATCATTTCTGATCGAGACTCCCGGTTTACTTCTCGTTTTTGGCAGAGTCTGCAGGAGGGTTTGGGTACGGATCTGAAGTATTCTACTGCGTACCACCCACAGACTAATGGGCAGATGGAGCGGGTGAATCAGATAGTTGAGGATATGATCCGATGCTACACTTTAGACCACGGTGGAGCGTGGGATGAGCGGCTGCGACTTATGGAATTTTCTTACAACAATAGTTATCAGGAGAGCTTGTAGATGGCTCCGTTCGAAGCCTTGTATGGGAGGCGATGCAGAACTCCGTTGTTTTGGGATGATGCTGGTGAGAGGCCATTGTTAGGTCCTGATGCACTCGAAGAAATGGAAGTCGCAGTGAAGCTTGTTCGGGAAAAGCTTCGTATAGCTCAGGAGAGGTACGAGAAGAACGCCAATCGACGTAGATCTGCCTTGGAGTTTTCTGTGGGGAACCTTGTATTTCTTATGGTTTCCCCGATGGTGGTTGTAAAGAGGTTTGGTAAGAATCGAAAATTGGACCCGAGGTATGTGGGCCCGTTTAAGATTTTGGAACGAATTGGCGTGTCAGCTTACAGGTTGGATTTGCTAGCAAACTTCCCAGGTGTTCATAATATTTTCCATGTTAGCCAATTGCGGAAGTGCGTGCGCAGCAGTGGGCAAGTCTTGGACGTTGTGCCCCTGTTGGAGCCCAACCTCTCTTTTGTTGAAGTGCCGGTCCGTATTTTGGATACTCAGGAACGGGTGCTGTGAAAGAAGTCTATTCCGATGGTGAAAGTTCTTTGGAGGAATCAGGATTTGGAGAGCGCGACTTGGGAGTTAGAGTCAGCTATGAGGGAGGCTTACCCTCAGTTGTTTCCCTGATTAGTTTGGTTTGTTTTTCTTCTTGTAATGTTTGGATTATTACTTTCCTTCTTTAGTAGAAGTGTTGTGCGTAAAGTTTCGGGACGAAACTTTCTTTTAGGGGGAGTGACTGTAACGACCCCGATTTTTTTTTCTGCAATTATTTAATTCTCGTTTGGCGTTACGATGACGCGTTTCCGTGGCTTGTGCCATTTGTGGAGTGTGTTTTAACTCCTTAGAACTGAGTGCCCTATTCTGTAGCCTGTTGGCAATATCTCCCTAGCAAGCGGAGTCGTTTTGGGTGACCCGGTGTGGCCTCTCGGGGGAATGATTGTGTTTGGCTTTATTTGGGTATAACTCGAGTTCTGTTCGTCGAAAGTTAATTTCGACTTCGCTGTTGTGTTCGTAGCGTGGATATATAGCTACGGTGCGAATTTCGTCGAATTCCGAGGTGGTTTAGTTTTCGAGTCGTTTTGGGTGTGTTATTAGTAAAAACAAATTAGAAACCCTTTTAAATCAAGTGAACCGGCAGTTTAGGCAGCGGTTAGGGCCGAATAGGCGTGTCCTTTTATTATAAAAGCCTTGTTAAGAAGTGGCGGACCCACTTCTCCTTCCTCCTTCCTGAGACCAGACCGAAACCGTCGCCCCTCCTGTTCGCGGAAAACGGAGGAAAACCGACGGCCTGCTTCCCCTTCGGACGGTGATTCCGGGCTTGTTCGTGGACGGATTTTGATTCCGAAAGCGGCGTTGTCTTGCTCTCGCTCAGATCTTTATTTCGACGGTAAGATATTTGATTTTCGTGGAGTTTTAGGAGACATGGATTTCCGATTCTTGTGGTTTTCCTCCATTAATGTACGGTTTGCTTGTTAGGTGCTTCTCCTTCTAGTGCAGAACGAAGAGGAGGGAAAGCCGACCAAGGTTCGCCGGAAATCGAGGCAAGTGGTATTTTTGCCCTTGCCATTGTTGTTCTTTTGAATTTTGGAATGTTTCCCGGTTAGCCCTAGGATAGAAACCATGCTTATTCTCTTATTATCTTGCTAAGTTTTAGGGCTTAGATTCTCCTATTAGCCCCCTCCTTGGGCTGTTTGCTCCTCGTGCTAGTTGTGTTCACCATTTAGACTCCAGATTTGTAGTTCTAGTTGGGTGCTTTTGCGGGTGGAGCCGAGAGAGAGAGAGTGAGGGAGGTTGTTGTGGTAGGGCTCTGGTTAGAACTAGTCTTGGTAGACTCTCGAGTTTTGGTGTTGAGTGTGGTGCACACACTCAAAGCCAAAAGCCGCCCGGACTTGGCGTTGAGTGTGGTGGACACACTCAAAGCCATCGTTCGGTTTGTTCTTTGCGGCTGAGTGGTGGAGTGATTGAGTGAAAATTTGCGTCTAAGTCAAAATCGAGGGAATCACCAAGTGACTCCCACCGATTTCGACGTGTATCGTCAGTGATTCCCACCGATCGGCGAGAATCAACCTTGATATTCGGCGAGAATCATCCTTGATTCCCGCCGATTCGGCGAGAATCATCCTTGATTCCCGCGGATTCGGCGATAATCATTTTGGATTCCCGCTGGTCGTCGAGAATCATCCTGCATTCTCGCCGATTCGGCGAGAATCGTCCTGCATTCCCGCCGATTCGGCGAGAATCAGTCGACATTCTCGCCGACCTTCTCTTGTTGGTGTTGGCTTAGGGTTCTCCTGCGGAAGTGAACTTTGGCGTAGAGTGAGTTGACCTCACTCAACGCCAAAGCTGTTTTGGCGTTGAGGGAGGTAGACTCACTCAACGCCGCTGTTAGGTTTTGTGGTTTTGCTGAAGGCGTTGAGGGAGTGGACCTCACTCAACGCCATGGCTGTTCTGGCGCTGATTGAGGCTAACTCACTCAACGCCAAGGTCTGGTTAGGCACTGAGTGGATTCCACCCAACACCGAGCCGTGTTGAGTAACTTCAACACTATTCCTCTTTCCTCGATTTATGTTCCCGAGTGAGTTTCCTTGATTATATTTGTAGTTTCCTTGTCGGCCGTGTTTTCTTTCCTAAAGGCCGAATCGTGGGATGTGGATAGTAGTGGTGTTTTGAAGCTCTTCATGGGGGAGGTGTTGTGTAATCTAGCCAAGGCCACCCTTATTCTTCTATCTTGCTCCAGGTACGGGCTGGGCAAGGGGGTGGAAGGTCCCTTGTGCTTTATCATGTAGACCCCTAAGCTTGTTAGCATGGAAATTTGTGGTTGGGGGACTGAATTTGCCTCCAACCCGGATCCATGCTGTTGTTTTTCTACTACCATCTCCCACAGCTTAGGGTGTTAGAAGTTTCTTCCTTGGTAGATTGCAGCACTTTGGGCTCTTGGTAGCCTAGTAGGCCCTGCAGGATGTTGTTCCTGAGCTGGGTTGATGTTGTTTCCTCTCACGTAGTGCATTTCTTGTTGTCCTGTTTTGGACAGTTGTGACTTTTTCTACTTCATGATTTTCAGTTACTTTTTCCCCTTTGGTTGACTCTTTCATGCAGTTTTTACCTTGTTTTGCTTGCTGAGGTATTCTGTTTTCTTTTGGAATGCCTCAGGTTCTGAGCTGTAGCCAGTCTGGTGGCTAGTTTGAGGTGGTGTTGTTGGTGGTCTCTTGGACTTTGGAGATTCGCTTGCCTTGTTGGTGAGGAAGTTTTCAGTACTTTCTTACAGACATACATATGTGCCAGTGGGTTCGTGTCAGGTTGTTGGCACCCACTGGTAGTTTTTACCTTTGTACTGGATATATTACTTATGCTGTTACCGTTTTCTGGACATAGTCTACTTGCTCTGAGAAGGATTTATGCTTGGTTGCTAGTTATTTTTAAAACTACTATTATTATAAGTACATCGCATGATCAGCATGTTTTATAAAAGTAAATCACTATTTTCCAAGCAGCGTATAAAGATCGTTTTCCTATATATATAATATCAATTAAATATAGAGTCTTGCATAGTATGAGTGGTTCTCTTGGAACTCTTATACACCCTTTAGGATGCTAAACCTGAATAAAGTATTTTTCCGCAGCGCATAAGTATAGTTTTTAACTGTGGAGTAGGAGATCCACCGAGCCGAGGGATACGTCCTCTAAAATATAACTGATTTTCTAATCATTAAGCTCATGATTTTCTTTCATAAAGAGTAGCAGTTGGTTTTGCCTGAGCGTCAGCAGTTATCCCCTGCTTGACGTGGCATCATGACGCGCGTTTTCTCATACTCTGATAATTATTTAATTCGGGGAAAAAGCGGGTTCTGACAAGAAGGATGGGAGCTTGCGGCTGTGTATCGACTACAGGGAGTTGATCAAGCTAACGGAAAAGATTAAATACCTGATCCCAAGGATTGATGATCTCTTTGATCAGTTGGTCGGGTCGTCGATGTATTCAAAATTGGATATGAAGTCTGGGTATTATCAGCTGAGGATAAGGGAGAGTGATATCCCAAAGACAACATTCAGTACGAGGTATGGGAATTTTGAGTTCACGGTCATGTCGTTTGAGCTGACTAATGCACCATTGGTGTTCATGGATCTGATGAACAGGACATTCAGAGAATACCTAGACAAATTTCTGATCGTCTTCATTGACGATATATTGGTGTACTCGCGGTGCGAGGAAGATCACTTCAAGCATTTGCATCTAATATTGGAGACGCTAAGGAGGAATGAACTTTACGCAAAATTCTCCAATTGTGAGTTCGGGTTATCCGCAATAGCATTCCTTGGTCATATTGTCAATGGTGAAGGAATAGCGGTAGATCCAGCGAAGATTGTTGCGATACTAGAGTGGCCTGTGTTGTCTTCGGTAGCGGAAGTCCGGAGTTTTCTAGGGCTTGCCGGCTATTACAAGCGCTTCGTAGAGAACTTCTCACAAATAGAGTTACCTCTCACGAAGTTGACAAGGAAGGATCAGAAGTTCTCGTGGACACATGAGTGCACGCAAGCATTTGAAGAGTTGAAGAGTCGGTTAACCATGATGCCAGTGCAAAGTTCGCCGCATGGGACCGAAGGTTTCGAGATTTATAGTGATGCCTCAGGCAGTGGTTTGGGCTGCTTGCTGCTGCAACATGGGAGTGTTATTGCGTATGGATCGCGTCAGCTGAAAGTGCACGAAAGGAATTATCCGGTCCACGACTTGGAGTTGGCGGCCGTGATATTTGCACTTAAGCTGTGGAGGCACTCTTTGTACGGCGTAAAAGTCGATATTTATACCGACCATAAGAGCTTGAAGTATCTGTTGGATCAGAAGGATCTGAACATGAGGCAGCAAAGATGGATGGAGTTCCTGGGGGACTATACGTTCAAGATTCATTATGTACCCGGGAAAGGCAATGCAGTTGCAGATGCATTGAATCGCAGGGCTCCCGCCCAAGCCAACTGGTTGTCAGTTCATGATGACAGGTTAATTCGGGAGCTAGAGGTATTAGAGATCTGTTGTGTTGACAAACAGACTAGCGCCAAAGCATTGTTGAACTGGACGGAAGTTCAGTATGACCTGGCTGATCGGATTCGGCAGGCTATGGGGTTGGATGACGGCATGAAGGAGCTCATGGATTAAGTATTAGATGGGTCAAATTCCCAGTTTTCAGTTGAAGATGGACTTCTAAGGAAGTACAATCATTTGTGCGTCCCAAACGTTGGAAATCTATAGGAGGAGTTGATGTACGAGGCTCATCATACCAAGTACTCAATCCACCCAGGGAGCACGAAGATGTACCGAGACCTGAAGAAGTTATTTTGGTGGCCAGGACTCAAGAAGGATGTGACACTATTTGTGGCTAAATGTCAGACTTGCGCCTTAGTAAAGGCAGAGTGCCAAAAGCCAGGAGGATTCTTGAAATCCTTGCCTATTCCGGAATGGAAGTTCGATGACATATCAATGGACATTGTGCATGGCTTGCTAAGGTCGCAGAAGGGAAACGACGCCATCTGGGTGATCGTAGATCGGTTAACAAAGGTGTCGCACTTATTTCCGCATAGGAAGGATGACTCTGTGGAGAAACTGGCGAAACTGTATGTGGATAATATAGTCAGACTGCACGGTGTGCCCCGCAGAATCGTGAGTGACCGAAAGGGTCAACAAAACTATGGAGGACATGCTTTACTTGTGTCCAATGATTGGAGGTTGGTGCAGCAGATCCTGGGGACTAGATTGAAGTTCAGCACAGCCTTCCATCGGCAGACGGATGAGCAGACCGAAAGGGTCAACAAAACTATGGAGGACATGCTTTACTTGTGCGTTCTAGATTTCGAAAAGCATTGGGAAGACCACCTTTATCTAGTGGAATTTGCGTACAACAATAGCTACTAAGTAAGTATACAGATGGCGCCCTTCGAGGCCCTATATGGTAGGAAGTGTCGCATGCCATTGTCGTGGCTAGAGATGGGTGAGGCAAGGTTGTACAAGAAGCAGGAGGTGGAGAGTGCTATTTCCTTGGTGCGGATCGTTCGAGAGCATTTACTGATGCTCAGGATATACAAGTTAAGTACTATAATTCCAAGCATCAGAACATGGAGTTTGCGGTCGGCTATTGGGTGTACTTGAAGATAAAGCCGTTCAAGGGTGTGTCATGGGTACGACGCTTGAAGAAGATGAGCCCGAGATACCTTGGACCATTTGAGATTCTTGAGCGGATCGACGAAGCGGCTTATCGTCTGAGTATATCAGTGGAGTTGAGTGGTCTACATGATGTATTCCATATTTAAGTGTTATGGAAGGCAGTGCAAGAGCCTTCGCAGGTGATCGCAGTTGATCAAGTGCCGGTGGACGAAGGGTTGACCACTAAGGTCAAGCCCGTTCGTATTGAATAATTTCAGGTTAAGCGACTCCGTAACAAGAAGATCAGGATGGTCAAGGTCTGTTGGGACAATTGAGGTCGTGGGGAGCTCTCTTGGGAACGAGAGCAGATCATGCTGGAGGAGTATCAAGAGTTATTTCACTCAGGTAACGCTTTTGGTTTTGTTTATCTTTCCTTTGGTAATTTCGTGGACGAAATTCTTTTAAGAGGGAGAGAGTTGTAATGCCCCGAAACTCAAAAGGGTTATGGGTGGTGTTTTGAGCAAAATCTGGGTTTTTGTAAAGGTGATACGGCCTGGGACACAGGCATGTCCAAGGGCGTGTCGTGCTCGGGTTCGCTGTTGGTCGCGTGGTCGACGTTTTTGGAGTCAACGATCGTTTGGGTTGGGGTGAACACGTCCTGGGACACGGGCATGTCCCAGGGCGTGTCAGTCACTCAGAGCCTTGCACTAAACGATCGTTGAGAAAGAGACGCACGGCCTTAGCCCAGGCGTGTTCGTGTACGAAACGGGCGTGTGAAATTCGACACGGGCGTGTCGAATACCCTTGTCCTCCTTGGGTCGTGTGGTGGTTTGAGCTAAGGCAGTTACTTGGCCTAGGACATGGGCGTGTGCCAGGATATGTCTAGTATACGGCGTGTCACACGGGCGTGTCACATGACCGTGTTGTGTTCGGGTTGTTATGGACCTGTTTTGTTGAGGGAACACGCCCAGCTATACGGGAGTGTACTGGATGACACGGGCGTGTCAAGCCTGACACGGGCATATCGGGTGCCCGTGTTCTTTTCGGGACGCGTCGATTTCGACGGCGAATGGGTGATACGGCCCTGAACACGGGCATGTCGGAACTCGTGTTCGACCCAAGTTTTTGAAATTCGGGCTGAATCACAGTTATTCGTTTCCTTATTTTTGGATATGATGGTTCAAGCTCTTTCCCCTTAGGGTTAAGGCCGGTTCAGGGGTGTAAATTCCTCATATGCTTGGATTCAATCTCTTTCTAAGATCTAGAGAGAGGAGAGAGCAAGGAGGAAGAAGGAAGGCTAGATCTGGTCACCGGCAGAGTTTCAGAGCTCCAAATCGCGAGCCGACTTCGGATCTGCGGAGGCAAGGAGTTTGCGGTGCTTTTCATCCGCATAGATTTCCATGGCGCCAAGGAAAAACGCAAGGGTAATGATTTTCATCCTAGGACATGTGAAGTCGTCTTTTCCTTTGCATAGGGAGCCCTCTCTCGCGAGTATGCGGTGAGTTTGTGGCGTTCCTTGGGGTAGATATGTGAAGTCACCCTTGTGTGGAGTCCATATTCGTGAAAGTACATAGACATGATGTGTGAAGCCTACCCAGACAAGTCTGTCTTGATCGGTGATGTTGCATTGCATATATGGCCGGAGAAGACTCCGTGCGAATGTTTGTTTTTCGGGAAATCTACGGGGAAGATTGCAATAGGGAGACTTGGGGACTAACTACAAGGTGCACCCGAAAAACTGGGCAGATCCGTGATTCTGCCAACATGGTGGCCGGGGAGCCAACCTGAACATAACCGGGTTATGTGAACTGTGTGATAAAAACGGGACTCGGGGAGTCTTGACCCGCGCATATGGCTTAAATTGACGTTGCGGTGTGAGAAATGGGTCAGGCGGAACCGTACCTGTTCTATGTCATTCGGTGGGGCCGTGGGCATAGATGAGTGTCTCCGGCGGTCTATGGCTTAAATTGACGTGACCCAAGCCAGGAAGACAAAATCCTCATAAGGTTGGTCGTCCAAGGGACGGTGGTGAGACGAAATTGTCTATGGATTAAATTAACGTGGCGTCTGCCGGTTCGTCGTGAATATGCCCTGAGTGCACGGGGTGTGTGGTTGTGCGTTCCTGCACCTGTGATGAAGTGTGTTTACACTATACTGCTTGTTTATGCTAACAAAATGCAGGGAAAAGAACATCGCTGCCCCGAGTTTGGGGCGGGGTCGTTATAAGTTTGTCAGCATAGCTGACCGTTGCTTTTGTTTGCCACCATGCGGTGGATTGTTGTTTGCAGGTGCTGCGGAGCCGAGCGGAAAATAGCGGCAAAAGCCCAAGTTGCTGAGCCGGCCCTCGAAGGCCTAATTTTGAGTGTTTTTCTTATATTCTCTTGTATGACCGGCCTGCTTGCTGAGGTTTGGAAGACACTTATATTTGAGCAAACTATTGTAATGTCATAAGGCCAGTACTCGTGTATTGTACGTTCCTATTGTTTTGAGTAGTGGACATTCATGCTTTGCTGGGTTCTTTATTCTTTGCAACTTAATAAAATGCTTCCGCTAGATGTTCTGTGTAGGACGTTGTGATTGGTTGATTGGTTTCAATGAGTAACCCACCAGTCTGTCCGTGGTATATGGCGTCGGGCCCCGACCGGACCTACTGCTATATGCTATGTGATGGATAGGGGTGTTACACAACAGCTCTTTTTCAGATCAAGCAAGAAGGTAGCAAATCTGTCGCTCACTTCATCAACCGATTCCGAAAGAAAACTCTTGATATTGTGAATGTTAATCAAGAACTTTATAAATATGCCTTAATAAACGAACTCGGGCAAGGCCCTATAAAATTGGAAGTCAACATGAAGGATCCCAAAAGCTTTGAATCCAAACTATGTGTCTCATTTAAACCAAATGGCTCAGCAGTAATAGTGGAATCTTCATCGTCAACAACCACCTTCATCACAAATTCCCTCGGAATCAAGAAATTATAGGTCTTATTCTCCCCCTAAGAATATTCCTGCACAACCTCCGCAGCAGAATGAGACACCTAAATATATAAAAGCATGCCATATCCTATCTTTGATCCTAAAACACTCAAATACGAATGGTATTCAAATAGGTATGTCAAGTTCAATATTCCTATGTAGGAGCTTCTGCCAATTCTTCAAAATATGCATGAGTTTGAAGAATCTCGTCGTATGAGATCTAAGTGTAAGAATCGTTATAAAGATCTCTTTTATAAATATCATAAGGATATTGGACATGACACAGCAGACTGCTGGGCTCTTTGGAAGATTGCAGACCAATTTGCGAAGGCGGGAAAATTGCAAGATTATGTTGTCCAGTAAAAATTCCAGTGCACTTCCCTTTGACAAAGTCAATGATGCAAGCAAAGGATACGTTCATAAATAATATGAGTACCTAAATTAGAAAGAATATCTTGCTTTTCTTTCATGTGTTTCATATATATCCCATTTGTCATTTGTTTCGAGTTTCATGGACCTTTTTCTTTTCTTTAGTATTACTTGTAACAGTTATCATAGAAAATTAGGTTCTACCATTGTCCATCATCATGAAGACCTTCTCATCAGTTAGGCTTGTATAAACTTCATATATGTTTCCTTTATCATGTCCTCCACAACAAAGAATTACTAAAAAACTTTTTTAAAGTTCTTTTATTTACAATTCTTTTTACATGGATATGCGTGGATATAGAGATTTTCTATAATACAGTGTGTGGATATGATTAAAATTATGTTTGAATGTGATATGATGGTATACCTTAATAGGGTATTAATCCACTCCACATCTCGCTCAAATTATTTGCAGATGTATAGTGGTCATCCCGCGTGAATTGTCTGCAGATGTGTAATGATAATTCCTGCTCGAGTTACTCGCAGTTGTATAGTGGTAGCTAAAGTTTCTTCTTTGCTATGATCTCTACCAATAATTATGAAGCTTTTATTGGGTCATTCAACCCACTTTGCTTTAGTTCAGTTTAAAAATCCTAATCAATGATATTTAGATTGATTCTTATGATTACCTATCTAATGATGGGTTGGAAGTACCTGTTAGTTAGAAAACTAATTAATTATGGTGATGCAGCTGAATAATAAAAATGAGAATAACACTTATTTGAATAAGCCTTTTGTTGGTAACTATTTTTCAGGTGTCACAAGCCTCAGCGTATCATTCAAATGATCAAATTATTAAATTTTGAGACTTCTATCCCAAAATTCTGGTTATCAAGTATACTTCTCAAATCATCTAATCATTCTGGTTTTTCGAGCATCATTCTAGAAGTATGCAAAATTGGGGTTATCAGAACATTGCCCTCTGTTACTGCAAATGTTATTATCATTCAATCTTCTATATGAAGATATCACCTCCATGATGTTAAGTATATTGGCTATAAAATATTATCATGAAAGAATGTTCATGTCCCCTATATAATAAAGCAATTATTGGTTAGGCACTTCAATTATATTGCCTAGTGGTGGCCTCCCTCTTCAAAACTTGAAAAAGTGTAGGGATTATGTTCACCCAAAAATTAGTGATCCTCTCTAAGGTTACTAGCTCGCAAGTCGCGGCCTGCTCCAGCTCGCTTCTGGATGCCATGACCTATCTTTTAGCCCTTTTGGTGGTTGTGCGAATAGAATCCTCTAACCACACTATCACCTGGCGGTAGCGGATAACATCGGGTGATAGCAGTAGTTGCATATTTTGTGGGGGGAACAGATAGATTCCCCAGTTCGCCCCTAAAGGTCACTCGATTAGATAGGCTAACCATACCATCACCCAGTGATTGTAGTTTCCGCCAGGCTATAGTTCATTTTCTATATAGGTGCGGTCTGCCTATCTCAGTCCGCCAAGGAGGGTGACCTCCTATTTAGACTGACCATAGTTGTGGCCTTCCTCTTCAAACCACCGAACAAAGGGGGGGGTCTCTTCTTCATCCCACCCAAGAAGGGGAGACCTCTTCTTCAATCCACTCAAACTTCCCGAGGTGACGTCAACAAGCCCAATTCTGGAATTTTCCTCCTTGGACCTATAAATAGGCCCACATGCCTCTTCAAAGGGGAAGAGTCACTTGGGAGGAAACCAGGAGAGCCATCCCTACATATAGGAATTTATTAATGCCAATACTAGGAGAAAATTTACTTAGGAAGACTCAGCGGATAGCCCTTATGGCTAGGAAGTGATCTAGGGGTCGACATCCCACTCATCCAGTTCAATCGCGGCTAGAGAACATAGTCACTATCTTCCGGCAGTAGCAGTTACTGCTGAGTGATATCGAGTTTCCTCTTCTTTAGTAGAAACTCGCTTAAGGAGCCTTACAGAGCCTTGTAAGCAACCTGGGCGACCTTGCAGTTAAGATCCGCGGTCAGGCAGTTAGAAGAGGCCATCTTGTCCTTGAGCTTCTTCCGCAGCCCCCTTTGGGCGACCTCAGCAATCATACCATGTGGTTTGGCAGTATCGGTCAGGTCGCATTCAGATCCAGTGGAGAGCACCTCGGCAATCTCAATGCCCCTTGCTGCTACCTCCTGATGGTAGTGTGGCTTTTCTTGATGCATAGCCTTGACAATGGCCTGTGCATCCTGTACAGATTAACAACCTGAGGAAGCGGCCTGGTGACTTGGACAATGGCTTGAGTGGCCTGACCGTGCTCTACTCCACCTCCTGAATTTTCTAGACTTATTTACTTCATTCTCCATGTACTCAGAATTAATATAAGTTATAATACATGTTTTTAATCAACGGAAAGCCCGCCACAAGAGTGGCATTTTCTGCGGCGGGCAAAGTCTGGTCTTGACACATGCTAACAGCCATCTCTTCTTCTCATCTCTCACTTCTCTTCACTTTTGACTCAAAGTAACCGACTGCTCATCAGTCATCCCCTCTTATTCGGACGTTGAGGCATGATGACACTTTTGTCATCAACAGTGAGGTTGAGCACATTTGAAAGAATTGTAAAGTGTCACGTGCAAAAAAAAAATTTAATCACATCTCCTAATATAAAATATACTATATATACATTAGCGGTTGTGGAAGTATGATTATTTATGAACAATTAATGTTATGTTACTATATTTCATATCTTCATGTGATTTGATTTTTATACATATGTACTTCATCAAAACTCATTTTGTACACATCATTATCTTATATAAAATTTCACTCATGAGAATTAGACTAAAACATATTTACACTCATCTTTACAAACTTGAGTACTTTCATTAGATAGCAAAGCATGATCTTTACATTGGATGTATACTTAAACTTTAAAGTATGTTATATTGTATTTATTTTTTTTCTTTATTTTTTCAAATCCTCCTTGCATATTTTATAATGTAATGTCTCATGTTCTTAATTTTAAAACATCATCTTAAAAATTATAATCTTAATAAATTCTTAGTTTCCGCTGTGTTAACTACCTATGCTCTATCTTGTAAAAATTACTTTTAAGTAGTAACTCTGAAGTTTCAATCTTATTTTCATCTCTATATAATGCTTATAGGAACATATTAACAAATAAAACAACCCAGCCTTCTTTTGATAATACCAAAATGGTGAGAATTAATTGAAGATATCTATTATTTAAAATATTTAGGGGGAGTACACTTAAGAATTAGAAAATGCATTCATGTAGTGGGCATTTATATAGGGGGGGGGGACTTTGCATGATTATCACACTTATCATTTTCTATAAACATCATTGTAAGTTATAATTGAATTCTTAGAGGATTTGTTATTATCAAAAGGGGGAGATTATTGGAGCTTGTGTTCCACATTCCTTGGTTTGAGAATAAAAAATCCTGAATGTATTAATCATATTTTGTTTATAGTGTGTAGAAATTACATGTATAACTCTCCTATGGATGTGATGTGGAGAAAATAAGTCAAGTTATAGAATTTGAGATATCGCAGGTGATATTACGATTGATGGAGATAGCCTGCATGATGTCAGCCTTACGACAACCATGTCTCAAAGATCTAACCCATGACGTGCATGTTTTTGCAAAATTGCCTGGCGATATTGATATCGCTAGTGGTATCCCCAAGATCATCCATGTTCACCATTCTACTCGTAATGATTACCTCAGCGTGGGACACGTGGCAGCACGAAGAGACAATGCCAACGATAACAATACTGCTGACGATTTTAGCAACCAATCTCTATAAAAGACAGAAAGTTTATTTGTCCAAGGTTGTACCTCCTAGAGCATTCATTCCTACGTTCTCTCTGCTTATTCTTCTTTGAATCCAGAAAACTCCCAACTTCTTCCTTCAAAGTTCAAGAGCAAAGAGGAGACTTTCGTGTGCTTCAACTTTGGAGATATTCACAGTGATTCTTCTTCTCCAACATAGCTCTATATTGGAGAGAGTTTTTAATTTTAGATTTCTTACTATATTTTTTCTCTTTTACTTTTGTCAGCGTCAGGGAATTTGCCACCTTGTGACTAGCGACTAGGCCTTGAGTGGTTTAAGGAGTAATTCACCACCTTGTGTGCAGTGACTACTCTAGGTGAGATCTAGGGGAGGCTAGAGGTTGTATCTAGGGAGAGATATGCAATAGTTGGCGGGACCTTGGGAGAAGGACCGATTAAGTCACAAAAAAGGATTTTATCTTATAGACTCGATTTCAACCTCTATTGAAATCAAATCATTTCATGTATTCATATTTCAGATATAAAATTACAAGTTCAATTATTCTAAATTTCTAAGTACTTTTCCTCTTTTGTGCTTATAAAAAAATCATTTTATAGTTATAATTATTTATGAAAATTTTCTAAGTATTTCATAAAGTTGAAAAACCCTTATTCACCCCCACCCCTAAGGATGCCATAAGATCCAACACACATCTAGGGTTTTGCTTCTCACTGCTCATTATTATCGAAGCTCGGCAGAACCCTTTCTTTATCATGAGAGTGTATCAGTCCTCACATCCCTCTTCATATCCCTCGGAGCTTGAACATGGAGCAAAGAATTCTGACCCCTTTATATGATCAAGAAATAAATAACTATGTTAAACCACCAAAGGATGGAACAAGATGTTAGCCTAACTTGATTTAAACTCAAATTATTTCTAACTATGTAAACTTATTTGTCCTCTAAATTTATCATAAACATAAGATGAACTATATTACAAAGATTCTTGATAATACAATTGATGAAGTATCCAAGAGAATTTTCAATATTTGGTTTTGTTTTTTTAGGGTGAGGGGTTTGGTGATATCACTTTGATAATCTATATTTACAAATTTTTGTATATTGAAGAGAAGAATAGAATGCACAACCTTATTTAACGAACCACTAAAAATATGATGCACACACCAAAAACTAATCAAAATTACGTAAGTAACTAGCTTTAACACTCCTCAAGTTAGACTATATCTATTTTTCATGCCTAACGGGTACATATATTAAAAAAAAGTTGAGAAGAGGCTCGTTGGAGATGTTTGCAAGTTCCTTATCAAAAGTATCAAACAGATGACTTATTGATGACCAGTTAGAACATGTATTGTTTTTATTGGAATCTTTAGTTTTCAACCCCTCCCTACACTCCTTCCTTCTCTTGCCTGGGCTCTAAAATCATATAATTAATTCAAAAAATTATGATGAATCAAAATGAGACATAATAGAAAACCTCCATTAGTTTTAAAAAAAAATTTAGTGAACTCTTAGAACCAAAGAAAATAAACTATTAATTCAATGTCAAATAATTCAAATTGATATAAAAAGTTATTAACGTGCCCAATCTATGACAAGGAGATTCAAAATCAGGAGTGTTGGCGTAAAATTTGTCATTTAATTCTTCCACCCTCAACAATCGATTAGGGAGTTATGTGAAGAGATCGGAGACTGCAACTAACCAGTTAATTTGCCCTACAGAGATTCAGTGGGTAGAAAAGAAACATAGAAAAAGGGGGTGCCGCTGGTAGCGGAAAATACCAGATTGACCCATCGTGTTGAAAGCCTTTTCTACGTTGTGCACTTCTATTTCTCCAAGAAGAGGTTACAAAGGAGGGTGTGAGTACCTGAGGGGTATGCGTAAATACAAGAGTGGCAAAGAGAAAAAAGTTGAGAGACTTAGTGCCTGCACCTACAACAAGGTAGAATCCGGGAGAAGTCTGATGTCCCTTTTGAGCACTCTGTTCCTTATTTATACTTGAGGGTAGGATTCTCGATCGATTTACGAAGAGTCATACATTCAATGATTCATTAAACATGACATTAAATGTATTGACTCCCTAGGTACACAAAGAGTTGGGAAGTGGGGGGTTGAGAGAAGAGACCATGTGTAAATGCATGTGATCGCATGTGTTGATGCCAAGGAGGTTAATCTGTGTGGGTTCCTGGGAAGTACCCTACATGACTCCTTCGACAGATTACAAAAGGTTCTCGGGGAGTTCACACAACCCACTATCGAACACTAATTTGGCGCACCACTGCTTAGAGAATAACTGCGAGCACCTTGAGTAATTGCTCGACTACTTTGTCCCTGGGGTCGTCTGACGCTATCTCCCATCGCAAGCTATCTCCCATCGCAAGATTTTGGTTAACATAATGCCTATACTTTTAAGCTTACACGGGCTTCAAAAAAGAATGCTGGTAACCGCAAAGACTGTGAATCAAACTTCATGCCCTGGAAATCTATAAATAACATATATGGGCTAACATTTTCTAGCAATCCCTCACCAAATCCCCGCTCTGCGACCTCCTATGTATAGGAATGGCTAGTTTAAATCAAACAATCTTCACGAAGCTAAGGTTGGAGAAGGTTAGCGAACATTCTGAAAGTCTTACTACATCTTTATTGTTAGGGCCACCTGTCGGGGATGTACTCAGTGAAGTGTGCCCGCAAGTGCGATTGCAAAATACTATGACCAAGGGAGCCCGCCCCGTCAGGATGCAGGTGAATGCTGAGGGTGCTACTTCAAAGGTCATTGCGGTCATATAAACACTCCGAGTCGAGATAAAATCACTGAGAGGTACAATTATCTCTAATGTCGCTGGATAGGAAATAGTGATGAGGGCGCCATCGTCCCTGTAGAAGGTCATTGGTGCTTATAGTGCTAGGAATGCGGTGGTTGCTGTGTGGTCAGTGGGAGTACACATGCTCGGCTTTTCCAAAAGAGTGGTTGCTTGTGAGATGTTTAAGAGAGCGGAGGAGTGGAGATGTTAAGAGGAAGTTGCAGTGAAGGAGATCCAACTTAGGATATCATTGTGGGAAGAAGAGATTGCATGTATACCTGCGGATAATGATAAGAAACAAGAATGCATAACTACGGGTAGATCGATGTCGACGCATATGAAGCATGTGGAGCCTTCTAGCAACCAAGACAATGATGGAAGGTATCTCGTAGATCGAGGAAATGTTGTATTGGAAAAAACCTTTTTGATTTATCTTAACAAATTATTTTTAGTGATTTGGCATCCAAGGTTTATTACCCATAATGTATAGTGAGGGTTAGTTTTAGAAGTCCTAGGATGTTTTTTATATAAAGGACATAAGAAAGGCATACATAATAAAAGAGAAAAGTCACGAATTATCAACATGTGTTGAGTAGAAGTCGACGTAACTTCGGCTAGAAGTCGGCGCAACTTCAACTAGAATTCGATGCTACTTTAAATAAAAGTCAGAGCAACTAAAATTAATAAGTCAATGACATTCAAAAAATTTTATCGACGCATACTTCGACATGATATCTATGGAATGTCGAATGTAGAGATATTCTTACAGATAATCAGAATTGTATGTTGCTTCGATCAGAACTCGAAGTTACGTCGACTGAATTTCTTAACAGAATTTATTTTAAGGTTTTCAATTAGAAATATTTCAAGATGGGATTTACATAATAGAATCTTGGAGACGTTAGAAGATATCAATATATATATATATAATGAGTGTTACGTCAATTGATCACATTGTCCCAGATTTGAAGAAGTCCCACAAGTCAATAGTATACACATGTTTGTATTTGATATATATTCCAGTTCAATATATTCAGGTTGTCCTCTGTTCATTGATTAGACAGGTTGACAGGGTCAAAAGGTTGGTTGGACTCAAGACAATATACTAAAGAGGCAGAAATTTTCCTAAGTCCAGAAGCATTGAGTGAGTACTCATCACTCAATGTGTAACGCCCCAAAATGTTGTAGGAGCGACGGGGATCGCTTTTGGCCAAAATGTTTTTTTTGAGCAGGTGACACTGGTCCCGACACGGCCGTGTCGGAGGCCGTGTCGGCCGTGTCGAGCTGGCCGTGTGGTCGACCATGTTAAGGTCGACGATCTTCGGGTGTGGAACACGGCCAGGCACACGTCCGTGTCCCAGGCTGTGTAGCATCGGGTAGTTTCGAACTGTTTGAGGTTTTGCACACAAAGCATGACACGGGTCTGTACACGGCCGTGTCCCAGGTGACACGGGCGTGTCAGGGGCCGTGTAATAGGCCGTGTACTTCTCTGACTGAAAATATTGAAAACGGGTGTCGTGACACGGGTCACGACACGGCCATGTGGAGCGCGACACGGCCGTGTCGAAGGCCGTGTCGGAGGCCGTGTCAGGAGCCGTGTGCTGGTTTTCGAATCGATCGAGATGGTGAATGGCTAACACGGCCATGCACATGGCCGTGTTGCAACCCGTGTTCGACCCAGATTTTCTAATTTGAGTTCCGATCGTGGCCGTTCGTTCTTTTCTTTGGAAGATCCAACGGTGGGGAGCCTCCCTGGGTGGTTTAAGGCCGGGAATAGGGTTCCAAACCCTCATTCCCCACTTTCTTTTATCTCTCTAAGTTCTAGAGAGAAGGGAGAGCAAGGAGGCCAAGTTCCGGCCGCCGGCGAAGCTTCGGAGGTCCGTTTCGCGAGCGGAGTTCAGATCCGCGAAGGTGGGAGCGTTGCGGTGGTGTTCATCCGAGCAAATCTTCTCCATGGCTAGGAAGAGGGGATGGAAGGTAACGACACTTCTCCTCTCAGTTTTTAGGATTTAGGATGCATGAATAGCATCCCCTTCCTTTTGTATTTTGAGCACCGAATCTCTCAAATGAGAGGGATTCGTGTAGCGGTTCAAGAGGAACCTCCGGGTTGAGTATGTTCATCCCGGCATGCTTGCATTAGAGATCCGCTCTGTTAGCGGATTAGGCATTGTGGGTGAAGCCGTGGTCGCGACCGATAGTCCGACCCGGTGATGTTGCATAGCGAGCTTCGGTAGAAAATCAGTTGCGGTAATACGCCGTTGTATGTATGCGTTTCCCCCTTGTATTTGAGTGAGTACTCGTGGTCGGAACCGGACGAGGTTAGCTCCGCTTTGTGCGGTAGATGGTTTCCTTGGAGCACGGGAAAGACACGGTGCGAGTGGTAATTGGGGTGGGGAAACCTTGTTTTGTGCTGTGCAAAGGTGCGGCTAGGTCTCCGTGGTCGGCTGGCGATCCCGTGACGCGCAAGTCATGTGGGGAAAGTGTCCCGGCGAGACTAGCCCTTGTGTGAGACTGACGAGAATGCCGAGCGGAGGGCAAGCCCGGGCAATGCGGCCATGAGCGGGTGGTGTCCAGCAAGGCTTCTTAGAATCGGTCAGAGTGAGACGGAACCCTGACGTGCGACGTCAGATTATGCGGGCAAGCTCGGGGTTTAAGACCCATGTGCGGGTGGGGCCATTGCAAGGTTTCGTGTGACGGCTTGTGTGTCGTTGGGGACACGGTGTTTCCCTTTTGTTTGCGGCTTTAAGCCAATGGGGAAACGGAAGTACCCAATGTTTGATGTTGTGCTAGATGCATACGAGCTAGGGTGCCTTGGGTGAAACCCAGGTTGCATTCATGTTGCATAGTAGGCCCCTTTTACTTCGTACAAAACATAGAGAACATGTATGCTGTATGAGACATCCAAGCCTGTTTACCGCTTTAATATATATATGCTCTTTTGGTATACGAAGTGTTAACTTGCAGGTGGAGTGGTACCCCGGGGTCCGTTAGGGACGGCCGGGAGGAGATGTGTTTGTTACACAGTAGAGGTCAGCCTTTGCTGACCCACGTTACTTCAAATCCTTACAGGGCAAGGATCGCAGGCTGGAGCTAGCGCGCCGGGCGAAAAGCCCTAAGCCTCATGAAGTGTTGTTGTGCTTGGCTAGTTTCTTTTTCGTGTTTTGTTGATGTTGTTTGATCATGTCCGGCTTGCATGCCGAGGTTGCCTAGGGGTGCTTGGCACTTTTATATTTTTTGGACTTATATTGTGTAAGGCCTTAAGGCCATTTCGATACTCTATTGTTAGTGGATAACTTCTATCTTTTAGTTTGATGTTTCCGCCGTGTTTGTCTGGAATTTTGAGTTTGGGTAGTTTCATATCATCTTTTAATACTAAAGCTGTGGTGTCCGTATGTTGTGGGGCCCCGGCCGGACCCATATTATATGGTCTTTACAGGGGAGGTGTTACAATTTGGTATCAGAGGGAGGTTAGCGTTCCAAGGAGAAGTTTCGCGGTCGAAATTATAAGTCGAGTCGCGTATTAGAAGTTATCCACATAGGAGTATCGCGGGACCATTAGTGTCCTTGTGTTCGAGTCTTGCGATTAGAGGCTGATTTGTGTTTTCTTGCTTGTGTTTAGAGTGCAAGCAACAAGGCTGGGACCTCGAGGCCAAGAGAAGAGCTCTCGGCAAGTAGTGCGACTGCGCAAGGTCCGCTAGGGATGGGGGTCACACCGGCCGACTTCTGCTGCATGCTTGCAGAAGCGATGGTGGCGGCCCAAACTGCAGCGACAGCACAGGTAGCAGCTCCCGTTGCTCAGGTAGAAACTCCTGGTACCCCGGTCACGGCAGCGATCGCGCAGGTTGAGGAGGCCAGGCGGGCGGAGTCGCAGGCCGAGAGAGTGGTTGTCGGGCATGGGGACCGGCAAATAAAGTACTTTTTGAGTTTCCATCCTCCAACCTTCAAGGGAGTTGGAACGCCCACAGATGCGGAGGACTTGTGGGCTAGGATTCAGGAGCTTCTGAGGGCGGCAGAGGCGCCAGATGAGAAAAAGGCAGAGTTCGCAGCCTTTATGTTGGAGGGAGATGCCAAGTTATGGTGAGTGAGCCACAGTGGTCGGCAGTTTCCAGGACGCACCCCGTCCATCGAGGAGTTTGGGAATGCCTTTCTGAAGAAGTACATTCCCGCATCAACAAGGTTAGCCCTCCAGAGGCAGTTTCTACATCTTGTGTAGCGAGACAAGACAGTGGATGAGTATGTTCAGGAATTTACTCGATTGGGTCGTTATGCGGGGACGACCATGGCGGACGATGAAGAGAGGGACAATCTCTTCTACCACGGATTGAGAGAAAATCTAAGACAACCCCTCATATCGATGAAGCGTGCGGGCTTCAACGAATTGGTGGAGGCGGCCCGAATTTTGGAGAGCGATATGGAGCGATCCCAGCGCCGAAAGGGTTTCACACCCAAGCAGGGGGAAGAGAAGAAGTCGGCTCAATCCCATGGAAAGGCGGAAGGGAGCCGATGGAAGAAGAAGCCTCCCCCGTTTAAGTCGGGCGAGAAAAGTAATTGGACGTCCGGAGGGTCACGCTCTAAGGGACCGCAGACGTGTTACAGTTGTGGCAAGCCAGGCCACATAGCAAGATTTTGTACCCAAGGGGGGGCTGAGCAAGAGCCAAGGCAGGAGCAGACTGTGCGCTCCGGCCCCAGTGCCGCAGAGAAAGGGAAGATGGCGGAGTCGAGTGCTTCCCGGTTTAAACCAGTGCAGCCAAGGGCCTACAACCATGGGCAGCAGGAAGCAATCCGTCAACCCGATGTGGTGACAGGTACGAGAATTCAACCTGCACCTTAGACTTCTTCCTTTCAAGCCTTTTTATGGTTGTTGATTGTGTGTAGGCTTTGTAGTGGTATCAGGGTACCCCGCTAGGGTACTTTTCGATACGGGAGCGTCGCACTCCTTCCTTGCGGAAAGTTTCATCCGGAGGATTGGAGTTGAGTCCTTCTCAACGGACTCAGAATTAAAGGTGTGCATGCCCAATGGGTCGTCTATGACTACCAGGGCTAGAGGCCGGATTTGTTGGAGTCTTGAGGGGGTCGACTTCGTGTTGGTAGCGGCGATCTTGCCATTGTCCGAGTTCGATGTGATCTTGGGGATGGACTGGCTAGCGGAGCAGCGTGCCATTATCGATTGCTTGTCCAAGGTGGTAGCCCTGAGGGGCGTGGGGCAAGCGGAAGTCAAGTTTGAGGGCCTACATGGAGTGGCTTGTTCCCTAGTTTCGGCACTTCAACTGGTGCGAGCTGTTAACCAGGGAGGTGTAGCTCTAGTAGCGTTGTTGGAGGTTAGCCTTTCCAGGCTGTCTCTTGGGGAAGTGCCCGTAGTGGCGGAGTTTGGAGATGTTTTTCCCGAGGAGCTACCGGGAGCACCTCCTCGGCGGGAGATTGATTTCTCCATCGAGTTAGTGCCCGAGGCTAGACCTGTGTCGCGTCCACCATTTAGGATGGCACCAAAGGATTTGGCCGAGCTCAAGGTTTAGTTGCAGGAGCTTTTGGAGCAAGGGTATATCAGACCCAGCTCTTCACCGTGGAGTGCGCCGGTGTTATTCGTAAAGAAAAAGGATGGTAGTATGCATTTGTTCATAGACTACCAAGAGTTGAACAAATTGACAATCAAGAATAAGTATCCGATTCCTCGGATAGACGATCTCTTCGACCAGTTGGTGTGGTCGGTGGTTTACTCCAAGTTGGACTTGAAGTCCGGATATTATCAGTTGCGGATTCGTGACGAAGACATACCTAATACGGCGTTTGGTATGAGATATGGTCATTTTGAGTTCTCGGTGATGCCGTTCGGGTTGACGAACGCGCCATCCGTGTTCATGGACTTGATGAACCGAGTGTTTCGCGAATACTTGGACAGGTTCGTCGTCGTTTTTATCGATGACATTTTTGTGTATTCCAAGTCGGAAGCGGAGCACGAGGTGCACTTGAGGACAGTGTTGCAAATATTGAGAGAGAACCAGCTCTATGCGAAGTTCTCCAAGTGCGAGTTTTGGTTGGAGAAGGTGGCGTTTTTAGGCCATGTGATTAGTGGGGATGGGGTGGCGGTAGATCCAACGAAAGTGGAAGCCATCAGAGATTGGCCAGTTTTGAGGACTGTGGCGGAAGTCCGGAGCTTTCTTGCACTAGCCGGGTACTACCGAAGGTTTGTGGAAAACTTTTCGCGGATAGCTCTACCCCTCACTTCGCTAACTCGCAAGGATCAGAAGTTCGTGTGGACTCAAGAGTGCAGTCAGGCGTTTGAAACACTGAAGGAGAGGCTGATGATGGCACCGATCCTAAGTCTACCAAAGGGGACCGAAGGATTTCAGATTTTCAGCGACGCATCCAGATGCTGTTTAGGGTGCGTGTTGGTGCAGCATGGCAGTGTGATAGCTTTTGGGTCGAGGCAACTGAAGCCTCATGAGAGAAATTACCCCGTCCATGATCTGGAATTGGCGGCGGTAATTTTTGCTTTGAAGCTGTGGAGGCACTATGTTTACGGTGCGAAGGTGGAGATCTTCACGGACCATAAGAGTCTAAAGTATCTCCTAGACCAAAAGGACCTAAATATGCAGCAGCGCAGGTGGGTCGAGTTCCTTGGGGACTACGAGGTGGCGATTCAGTACACGCCAGGAAAAGCCAATGTGGTGGCGGATGCTTTGAGTAGGAAATACTCGGGGCAAGGAAGTTGGATTGAAGCTCACGATGAGCGGTTAAGGCAGGACTGGGAGTCCCTTGGTTTGGAATGTGTGGCAAGAGGCAAGTCTAGCGTGGCTCGGCTAAACTGGATTGAGATGCAGAATGACTTATGCGATCGTATTCGGGAAGCGACCCGTGTGGATGAGGAGTTCCAACCCTTCGTGGAGGAAGCTCTTAAGGGCGAGGGTAGCGCCTGGGAGATGGTTGATGGGGTTCTGAGGAAGGGCGGAAGGATTTGTGTACCGCAGTTCGGCAAGCTCCGCGAGGAGTTGATGTTTGAGGCCCACTTCACCAAGTACTCCATTCACCCGGGTAGTACAAAGATGTACTTGGACTTGAAGAAGTCCTATTGGTGGCCTGGGATGAAGCGGGACGTAGCTTTGTGTGTGAGTCGGTGCCAAACTTGTGCCTTGGTGAAGGCCGAGTGTCAGAAGCCGGGCGGGTTCTTGAAGCCTCTTCCAATCCCCGAATGGAAATTTGATGACATCTCCATGAATTTTGTGCATGGGTTGCCTAGATCGCAGTAGGGTAATGATGCCATTTGGGTGATTGTGGACCGCTTGACCAAAGTGGCACACTTCATCCCAAACCGGAAGGAGGACGGTGTGGAAAAGTTGGTGGAGTTGTACGTCCGCAATATTGTACGCTTCCATGGGATTCCGAAGAGTATAGTCAGCGACCGGGATGGACGTTTCACGTCTAAGGATTGGCGGTTGGTGCAGAAGAGCTTGGGCACAAAACTCAAGTTCAGTACAGCTTTTCATCCTCAAACCGATGGGAAAACTGAGAGAACGAACCGTACTTTGGAAGATATGCTAAGGATGTGCACTCTCGACTTCGGCAAGAAGTGGGAGGATCACCCCTTCATGGTGGAGTTTGCGTATAACAATAGCTACCAAGCTAGTATCAAGATGGCGCCTTATGAAGCTCTTTATGGGAGGCGGTGTCGAACACCGATGTCTTGGACAGAGGCGGGAGACACAAAGCTTTTGGGGAAAGAAGTGGTAGCCGACGCTAGTGAGCTAGTGCGGACCATCCAAGAGCGCATGAAGGTAGCTCAAGACCGGCAGTCGAAGTATTACAATGCTCGCCACAGGCATGTGGAATTTGCGGTGGGCGACTGGGTGTATCTTAAGATCAAGCCGTTTAAAGGCGTTTCACGAGTTCGCCAACTCAAGAAGTTGAGTCCGAGATTTTTGGGACCATTCAAGGTCATCGAGCGAGTGGGAGAGGCAGCGTACCGGTTGGCGTTGTCCGCCGAGTTAAGTGGATTGCATGACGTTTTCCACGTCTCCATCTTGAGGAAAGCCTTGTTAGAGGCCAGCGTGGTGATTGAACCGGCGGCGGTGCCGGTAGAGGAAGACTTGAGGACGCGAGTACGTCCTGTGGGGATAGAAGATTCGGAGGTTCGGCAACTGCGGAACAAGGAGGTCCGACTCGTAAAGGTCCGTTGGGACAATTGTGGCTGCGAGGAGCTCTCATGGGAGCGAGAGCAGGCCATGCTGGAGGAGTACCCCGAGCTTTTCTCCTCAGGTATCGTTTAGAATTTGTGTTCTTTCCATGTTTTAAATTTCGGGACGAAATTCTTTTAAGTGGGGAGAATTGTAACGCCCCAAAATGTTGTAGGAGTGACGGGGATCGCTTTTGGCCAAAATGTTTTTTTTGAGCAGGTGACACGGGTCCCGACATGGCCGTGTCAGAGGCCGTGTCGGCTGTGTCGAGCTGGCCGTGTGGTCGACCATGTTAAGGTCGACGATCGTCGGGTGTGGAACACGGCCAGGCACACGGCCGTGTCCCAGGCCATGTAGCATCGGGTCGTTTCGAACTGTTTGAGGTTTTGTACACGGGGCATGATACGGGTCTATACACGGCCATGTCCCAGGTGACACGGGCGTGTCAGGGGCCGTGTAATAGGCCGTGTACTTCTCTGACTGAAAATGTTGAAAACGGGTGCCGTTACACGGGTCACGACACGGCCGTGTGGAGCGCGACACGGCTGTGTCGAAGGCCGTGTCGGAGGCCGTGTCAGGAGCCATGTGCTGGTTTTCGAATCGATCGAGACGGCAATGGCTAACACGGCCATGCACACGGCCATGTTGCAACCCGTGTTCGGCCCAGATTTTCTAATTTGAGTTCCGATCGTGGCCGTTCGTTCTTTTCTTTGGAAGATCCAACGGTGGGGAGCCTCCCTGGGTGGTTTAAGGCCGTGAATAGGGTTCCAAACCCTCATTCCCCACTTTCTTTTATCTCTCTAAGTTCTAGAGAGAAGGGAGAGCAAGGAGGCCAAGTTCCGGCCGCCGGCAAAGCTTCGGAGGTCCGTTTCGCGAGCGGAGTTCAGATCCGCGAAGGGTGGAGCGTTGCGGTGGTGTACATCCGAGCAAATCTTCTCCATGGCTAGGAAGAGGGGACGGAAGGTAACGACACTTCTCCTCTCGGGTTTTAGGATTTAGGATGCATGAATAGCATCCCCTTCCTTTCGTATTTTGAGCGCCGAATCTCTCAAATGAGAGGGATTCGTGTAGCGATTCAAGAGGAACCTCCGGGTTGAGTATGTTCATCCCGGCATGCTTGCATTAGAGATCCGCTCCGTTAGTGGATTAGGCATTGTCGGTGAAGCCGTGGTCGCGACCGATAGTCCGACCCGGTGATGTTGCATAGCGAGCTTCGGTAGAAAATCCGTTGCGGTAATACGTCTTTGTATGTATGCGTTTTCCCCCTTGTATTTGAGTGAGTACTTGTGGTCGGAACCGGACGAGGTTAGCTCCGCTTTGTGCGGTAGATGGTTTCCTTGGAGCACGGGAAAGACACGGTGCGAGTGGTAATTGGGGTGGGGAAACCTTGTTTTGTGCTGTGCAAAGGTGCGGCTAGGTCTCCGTGGTCGGCTGGCTATCCCGTGACGCGCAAGTCATGTGGGGAAAGTGTCCCGGCGATACTAGCCCTTGTGTGAGACTGACGAGAATGCCGAGCGGAGGGCAAGCCCGGGCAATGCGGCCATGAGCGGGTGGGGTCCAGCAAGGCTTCTTAGAATAGGTCAGTGTGAGACGGAACCCTGACGTGCGACGTCAGATTATGCGGGCAAGCCCGGGGTTTAAGACCCATGTGTGGGTGGGGCCATTGCAAGGTTTCGTGTGACGGCCTGTGTGCCGTTGGGGACACGGTGTTTCCCTTTTGTTTGCGGCTTTAAGCCAATGGGGAAACGGAAGTACCCAATGTTTGATGTTGTGCTAGATGCATACGAACTAGGGTGCCTTGGGTGAAACCCGGGTTGCATTCATGTTGCATAGTAGGCCCCTTTTACTTCGTACAAAACATAGAGAACATGTATGCTGTATGAGACATCCAAGCCTGTTTACCGCTTTAATATATATATGCTCTTTTGGTATACGAAGTGTTAACTTGCAGGTGGAGTGGTACCCCGGGGTCCGTTAGGGACGGCCGGGAGGATATGTGTTTGTTATACAATAGAGGTCAGCCTTTGCTGACCCACGTTACTTCAAATCCTTACAGGGCAAGGATTGCAGGCTGGAGCTAGCGCGCCGGGCGAAAAGCCCTATGCCTCATGAAGTGTTGCTGTGCTTGGCTAGTTTCTTTTCCGTGTTTTGTTGATGTTGTTTGATCTTGTCCGGCTTGCATGCCGAGGTAGCCTAGGGGTTCTTGACACTTTTATATTTTTAGACTTATATTGTGTAAGGCCTTAAGGACATTTTGATACTCTATTGTTAGTGGATAACTTCTGTCTTTTAGTTTGATGTTTCCGCCGTGTATGTCTGGAGTTTTGAGTTTGGGTAGTTTCATATCATCTTTTAATACTAAAGCTGTGGTGTCCGTATGTTGTGGGGCCCCGGCCGGACCCATATTATATGGTCTTTACAGGGGAGGTGTTACACAATGCTAGAGGCCTAAAAGTATTGACAG
The DNA here is from genome assembly GCA_039513925.1 of Platanthera zijinensis. NCBI lineage: Eukaryota > Viridiplantae > Streptophyta > Magnoliopsida > Asparagales > Orchidaceae > Platanthera > Platanthera zijinensis. The sequence goes on along the minus strand of CM077094.1, from coordinate 56,079,327 downwards.
GAGCTTAGGAATTCAGAGCCTCAGTGGAGTTGGGCTCAAATCTGGCTACGTCCAAAATCATTGAGTGAAGGCATTTCACTCAATGCCTACTCAAATAAAATATGTCTAAGTATAAGAGCGTTGAGTGAAGGAGGCTCACTCAACACCCTATCATAGAAAGCAAAAAAGTTCAGAATATTCGAGTGATGAAGATTCATTTAACGCTTTCAATCAGAAAATCTATACAATTCCAGAAGTGTTGAGTGTAGATAGTTCACTCAACGTCTTAAGTAAGGATAACTGCCAAGTCCAAATGCGTTGAGTGAAGAAGGTTCACTCAACACATTCAACCAAGAAAATTCGGTTAAGTTCAAATGCATTGAGTTATGAAGGTTCACTTAATGCCTTATTAGTTAAGCTGTCAAAGGCATCCATGTTGAGGGATGTAGGGTCTCTCAACACCTTAGAAGTTAGTCAGTTATTCAGCTAAGTGTTTTTGCATTGAGTGAAGACTTACAACTCAATGCTTCAGCAGCTAACACTTAAAGTTCAAATGTGTTGAGTCTCAAGACAACATTCAACACCTCTATGTGTTGAGTCACAAGACTTCACTCATCGCCTATACAGACTGTATGGTGAAAGTTGTTAAGTCCACAAGCGTTGAGTCATGTTGACATCATCCAAAATTCAAATGAAGCAGGTTTTGCGTGCTAAAGGACAAATGGCGTCGCATACTATTTGTAGTACAGTTAATGGAAAAGCTAATTTATAGCTGCCCATACCACTTGCCCATATAGATCAAAAAGCTGCTGAACTGCAGGATATAAAAAGTCATAGCAGAGAAATTAAAAAGGATTTCTTGAAGTTTTTTAAGAGAGACTAACATTTTTGATGAAAAATTGGTCGAGATCAAAAACTCTAAGAAGTCTTCAGCAAGAACCAAAACCCTAATTTTCTACAAGGGTTAGTTTGCAGAGCACGCATCATTATCATTATTTGTCTTCATAGCTGCCGCATTCTACTTCAAATCTAATCAAGCTTTAAGGAGCAGAGCGTTGCAATAATTCTTCTTGACACAAGCAAAACTACTTTGAAGATTTAATTTTTTGTTGTTTTGAAGAGATAGGGCTGTTTCTACATAATACAAGAAGCTGACTCAGGGGATTATTTCTCTTGAGTAAATCTTCACAAAAACCTTACTCAAATTATAGGATCATTATGTGATCTTCGCTATAAGCCTATATTATAATGACTGAGTAGTAGGAGTTGCTGTCTCTGAGTGGGTAGGATCAAGGAGTGATATGAGGTAGGATCCTAAGGGATCTGAGGTAGGAGTTCTTGTGTATCTTTGAGTGTTGGGCTGCTGAGCTTGAGGTAGGAGTTGTCTAACTCTGAGTGTAGGGATACTGTGCCTGAGGTAAGACTCTTTTCAGTCTGAGTTGTAGGAGTGAGATTCAATCTAAGATTGTAAGATCCTAATGAATTTGAGGTGTAAGCTCAAGAAGCTGAGGATATAGAAGAAGTTAACTCAATCTAGCACACTACTAGATAGGTGGATGGGAAAAGTGGATGTACCCTAAATAGGGAAACCACTATAAAACTGTTGTTATGAATCTTGAAAGCTAACAAATAACTCTAACACACTCCAAGCTCACAACTTTAAAAGGTTTAAAAATTCCAAAACAAACATATTCACTCCCCCCCTCTTGGTGTTTAGCTACCCTTGAACAAAGACTTTCAAGTGATATCAGAGGGAGGTTGTTCAAAAAATACTTAATAGTCTGAACAGATCTCCAAGGGTAGCAGAAGCTTATCTCCATGGCATCAGGTGAGAACCACAAGCATTTAGGTTCTATGAAACTTTCTATTTGCAGGAAAGAAAATTTTGGGATCTAGAAGGAGAGGGTAAGGCTATTTATGGAAGCCTCAGACCCTAGTATATTAAAACTAGTTCAAGAGGGACCCATTATTCCCATGAAGGTCTCTGCTATAGATGTCAATATCTAAACTCCCAAGAAATACACTGAGATGACCAAGGATGAAGTCATTCTAGCCACAAGGGACCAAAGGGCTCAGAATATTATTATAAGTGTCATAGATGACTCCACATTCCATAACTTGGTCCACTGCAGGACTGCTAAGGAAATATGGGATTCCCTTCTTGTGTATATATAAGGGATAGAGGAGGTGAGGGATGACAGGTAATCCCTCCTGAACCAGCAATATGTGGCCTTCAAGCAAGGCAAAAAGGACTCCATAACTGAATGCTATGAAAAAAATTTCAAGATTATGAACAGCCTGATTACCTATGCCAAACAGTTCATAAATTATGAGCTGAATGACAAGTTCTTGAGATCCCTCAAAAAGGAATGAGACATCAAGATTGCTCCCTCAGGGAGGTTAGTGATGGTGATTTTCTAGAAGTTAAATTACAACCAAACTAGAATCCCGAATAGGCAAGCGTACCTATCGAAATGCAGTATAGGAAGTGTCGTATTGCGAATCGGGGCCTATTGAGCACTTGTACTCACAAGGAAAGCTATTATCTTATCGACAGAAAACTTGGTTTGATTATGCTAATTAATAAAACTAAAGTTGATGCTAAAGAGAAATCTGATATTTGAGAAAACTAGCACTTGATCTAGAATCCCCTTGGACTAAAATAAATCTTCTTGAAAATAATGTAATGCGAGTTCTTAATTATACTCACTCGACCGTGGAGGTTCCTAAAATATAGAAGCGTCTCTCTCGAGCTCATGCTTCTAACTAACCTTAGGTTGATCGATTAAGACCTCTCGGCCAGTCGAAACCCCTAAGCTTGCTTTATGCGGTGAACCCCACTATTGGATTTGACTCCAATCTGGAAGATTTACGTCGTCCTCTCTCGAGGAGTGCATTCAACTCATTTTATCTTTGAGTGATCTCCTCGTATCCGCAACCTCTCGGTCATTTAGGATACGGATCTTAGATCGAAGATCATATCCGCGTAATATGAATTCGATGAAATAAAAATCAAAGATAAATCATTGCGAGAACAATTAAGAACAAGACATTTAATAAGAAGGAGAAAGATCTATTTTATTCTATGGTTCATCATGATCAAGTGCTAAAAGAAGATTAGCTACTCATCATGATTGGGGAAATACAAAATAAAGTAGGAAAAGACATGATTGAAATGGAAATAACTAAAATTAAAGTAACAACAAAGGTAATCTAGGCTAGGAAATGAAAATTTTAGAGAATAAAACAGCAAAGCAGAAAAGTACAACTCCCAAAATTCGACCCCTGAGCATCTGAAGCTATCTGGAATTTATAGAAAAAATTTCTGTTTGGTCACGCCCTAGGTCATGCCCGTGACCTAGGGCGTGTCAAGCTCGGAACCATCGTCTTGAAACCCCAGGAACGTTGGAGGAGAAACCGCCAAAATTGGTTAACTGACGGGTCACGCCCATAGGTCATGCCCGTGACCTAGGGCGTGTCACGGCTGTTTCTGGAAAACGGCGGGAGTAAAACTGGTCTTCAAGGAGGTGTCATGCCCCCTAGTCACGCCCGTGACTAGGGGCGTGTCAAGCAGAAACGGTTTCTAGCGGCAATGGCTGGAACGGGGGAATAATTGGCTGGAAATGCCCTGGACACGCCCTGGGTCGCGCCCGTGACCCAGGCGTGTAATTTTAATCCGACGTGGCAGCGGTCAACGGTCTCTTTCTTGCTGTCATGCCCTGTGTAAATGGTACACGAGTGTGTCATATTTCGAAACGGGCGTGACCTAGTCGGTCGACGAATGTTGGGCGCGGGTCGACGAGATTCAGCATCAGTCTCAATTATCACGTGTCACGCCCCTGTGTCACGCCCAGGTAGGGCGTGTCACAGGGCGTGTCTAGGCAGAAAATAGGAAAATACTTGTTTTGCTCCAAATAACCTGTAGATCAGCCCTGCAAGATTAAAAATGATTTTATTAGAACAAATAGATATAAATTATAGAAACAAGTTAAAATAAACTTAATGTTATAAAATTAATTTTAAATATCTAACTATTAATATAAAATAGTAAAATAAAAAGATAGAAATAATTAGAGTTATCAAATACCCCCATACTTATCCGTTTGCTAGTCCCGAGCAAACAACTTCCTATAGGGAGTAGAAAAATTTTAAATGCTAGAAAAGAAAATTAAACCTAAGGAGTAAAATGCGAAGTCTTATGCCTATGTTTGTTGATATTTTGGTAGAAAGACTTACTCAGCATACAAATTAGGTTTTTATTTTTCTTAAAATGCATTTTCACTATTATTTTTACTTTTAAGATGAAAATCCAGTAAATCTTAAAATTATCTTTAGGGAGAGTATAGCGTGCGTACTAAGATAACATTGCACAAACAAAGATTAAGATACCCTCCAAAGAAATCCATCAATGTCGATGGTCATAGGCTTGCCCTTTCACACTCTCGCCACGACACTAGTCTAACTTATAAACATAAATCAATAGGGCTTAATTAGGTTGAAATATAGGCTTAGGTTTTGGAGAGGGTGATCAAAGATAAACACGATGGCTAGTCACACCAAAACCTAGAGAAGCTTGTACATAAAGATGTGCTATGGCTCTTAAGAACGTAGCCAAATTCCTATTTCTTTTATTTCTTTTCTTATTTTTTAACTCTCTCATCATATTGAATTTTTTTTTTCTACATCTTCATTTTTTTAATGATAATTTTTTCTTTATTTTGAAGAGGGGAGAAAAATAAATCAACTCCTTTTTTTTATAAGAAAAGAGTCACCAAAAATAAAAGGCTCCTAATCGCTCACAAACCATGTTTGTATATTTATGTTCAAGCTTGGTCTTAAGTGTGCAATTAGGTTACTTTTTAGGCTTTGGTAAAGTGCTTGGTGGAGCTAAAACAAAGGAATAGGGAAATAGGCTCAAAAATGGCTTAACAAAGATAAAAATTTTAGGTACGGGTACAAAAGCTCAAACTGGCCAAATGAAGTGTCTAGATCATTTTTATGTTAATGAGTTTAACTTATGCAAAGTCTTGAGAATAGTTAGAGGGCAAGTTCTAGACATCGAAAAAGAATACCTCTCTCTTGGTCCATGAAATATCTCTCTAGCAAACTTCTACTTACTCACCTAAATTATTTTAAAGTTTTACCGGTTTTTATAATTGAAGTAAAATAAGTTGTTTCTACGCATTTAGAAAAACAAACTTTAATTGTATGCTGATTATTTAATTCTACTTAAATTTTACTTACATGTGCATTTAACTAGAAACACAGCATGGCCAACAGTTCTACTCCAAAATTCAACATTCAATTAAAACATTAAAATTCTCTAAACACTATAAACAAGTTGAATTACTAGGAATTTTGCATGTGAATAAATATAGAAATAAAGACTTCTCTAATTTTAATTTTTGATTTTCTAATTTTTTTTCGTTTTTTTTTTTATTTTGGAAGAACAAAATTTTAAGACGAAATAAAATTTTTTTTGAGTTTTAAATTTGTTTTAAAATTTTTTTGTGGTTTTTGTTTTAATAATTTTTTTGGAAAATTTTTATATGTTTTGCTTGAGAAATATCCCTCCCCATACTTAAGCAATACATTGTCCCCAATGTAAAAATAAAGAAGAAAAGAGAAGAGAGGAGACTTCCCTGAAAATGTAAGCCAGCATCAAAAGAGACCTGTACAAGATGATGAAAGCAAAACATAATATTTTATAGATTTTTTTTTTGATTTTTTTTTCATCAGAATAATAAAAACAGATACAGAAGAATAAAAATACAGATACAAAGAGGTGACCCTCTACAGATCCAAAGAAATGAAAAGACAGCTACTCCTGGTCAGAAACATCCTCGTGCTCCTGATAGAAAGTCTGCATGTTCGCGAACTCGCGAGTAATATGCGCTATGGAGGAAGCATGGTTTCGCTCGAGCACGGTGAAGCGTGCATCAAAAGAAGCGAAGCGACCGTCAAAATGGGTTTGCATCTGGTCTATGCGAGTATGGAGCAACCCAAATTGCTGGTCCCAATAATTTGGAGGATCGGGCGCTGGAGCAGAGTGCAGCGGTGGTGGCGGAATCTGCGGGGAATGATGAGTACAGCTGGGACCAGCACCATGATCAAGATCAAGATCACCGCCACCAACTAACGGGGGAATAGCCTCAAACTCGCCGTCGCGTCGGCGAGCTAAACCAAGCACCTGAAGGGTCGGGAACTAAAGAGGCTGTGGCGTTTGCATGCAAGTGTGCCGCGGAAGAGCAGCCCACACGCCGGTCTGCTTGGCGAGGAAAGTGATGAAATTCCCGCCGTGCACCGCTCCCAATCTCACATTTTTGGCCTAGTGCCGAAAGAAAATGGCGAGCATGTAACCAAGGTTGAGTGGGACCCGGTAAAACATACTATACAAGTATAGTAAGTCCGCCCGAGTCACCACATCGTGGCTATCGCCGCGTCCGGAAAGGGTAAATGTGAGAAGGTTGTGTAGGAGGCGCAAAGCGGGGTAGATGAAGTGGCTACCCTTGGATTTCTTTGGGGTGTAGGGGGCGACATCATTACTAATTTCCGACCAAAAAGTGGGGAGACTGAAGTCGGGAGGGAAATCAGTTTTGAGGTCAGGGTAGGCGGGGGAAGTGGAAAAGGCCTCCGAGCAAAAGCCCATGGCGACATTGAGTTGGCAGATGGTGAGCTGGTGCATCATCCTGCCCAGGCGAAAGATGATGAAATCATCTTGCGCCGCCCAACGGAACTCAAATGAGGCCAAGAACTCAATGGTGAGCTCGAGGAAAGCAGGCTCAGAAATGGAGAAAAGGGGAGCCCACCCTTGGGTAGAGATGAGCGAACTAGCTCTGCTGCTCCGAATTGGGCGAGGATGGCCCAATTCAAGATCCGGAACATGCCAAAGGGTTTGGCGCTCAGTCTCTCGCTTCGATCTTGCTGGGTGGCATTCTCGAATAGAAGCATGGCCTCCGCCCAGGCTGGATCAGCGGGGTGCTCGAAGGAGGAAGCGGTGGATCGAGTGTGGTGGCGAGGCATGGTGAGCAATGTAGAGGAAATTTCGGCCAAAGGGAGGAGAGAAGAGAGGGGTTGAAGGGTGGAGGTGTGAAGAGAAGAGGAGAGGAAAAAGTCCTATTTATAGAGGTTGTCGGGTTGGTCACGCCTCCGTGTTATGCCCGTGACAGGGGGCGTGACAAGCACGGGTCAAAGCGGGAAGGAATCCAAGGCTGACCGCCTCGGATTCGGGTGTCACACCTCAGAGTCACGCCCGTGACTCGGAGTGACATGCCCGTGACGTCGGGCGTGTAGGGGAATACAAAGAGCATCCGATGCGAAGGCATCGGATTCTTCAGTCACGCCCCAGAGTCACGCCCGTGACTCTGGGCGTGTCAGTCAAATCTGACTCGGTAAGAAGGAATCTGAGGCGTGAGTGGTCAACGCCTCGGATACCCGCGACACTGGCTCGACACGCCCGTGAAAATAAATGACACACCCGTGTCATATCTGAATGACGGGCGGGAAAACCGAGGGAGGAGGAACCTCCCGCAGTCTTGGCAAAACACGCCCGGGACACGCCCGTGACCAATGGGTCACGGGCATGATAGACGCGTGTACGAGAATTTTTTATTTTTTTTTTAAATAAATATTTTTTTTTATGTATTATCATTATGTTAAATAGCCTAATAAAAATAAATTAAAATTTACCGACTTGAAGAAATACGAAGATTCGACGTTCGTCTCCACCCGATCGTCATGCAGCGATGTCCTTCAAGCCTGTAAAAATAAACTAAAAAATAAAATTAGAAAATAATAAAAAGAAAAGATAACCGTGGGGTGCCTCCCACGAGCGCTTTGTTTATGGTCGGTGAGCTCGACCATAGTGGTGCGCTCTTATTATGGGTTTGACAACATTATGTTGTCTAATTTTTCGTTAATATTATTACCGGCAAAAAATAATTTTAGCCGGTGCCCATTCACTTTAAAGTTGACTTTTTCCGGGTGTGAAATAAGAACCGTCCCAAAAGGCCAAACCTCCTTTACGACAAAGGGTCCGGACCAACGGGACTTAAGTTTACCCAGAAATAAGCGTAAGCGCGAGTTATATAAAAGGACTTGGTCTCCCGGTTTAAAGTCCTTTGGGTGCTTAATTTTCTTATCATGATAAAATTTGGTGCGCTCCTTATAGAGTTTATTACTCTCATAAGCGAGGGAGCGCCACTCATCGAGCTCGTTAAGTTGGAATTTACGGAGCTCGGAGGACAAATTTTCATCAAGATTTAAAAATTTAAGTGCCCAAAAGGCACGATGTTCAAGCTCAACCGGTAAGTGGCATGCTTTCCCATAGACCAATCGATACGGCGTACAACCGATAGCGGTCTTATACACTGTCCGATAAGCCCATAGAGCATCATCAAGCTCGACCGACCAATCTTTCCTATTAGTAGAAACCGTTTTTTCTAGTATACGTTTAATTTCTTGGTTAACTACTTCTACCTGGCCACTAGTTTGAGGGTGATAGGGGGTGGCTAACCTATGTGTAACGCCGTATTTAGATAATACTTTAGCAAATTGTGCGTTACAAAAGTGGGTGCCCCTATCACTAACTATTGCCCGCGGTGCTCCAAATCGTGAAAATAGTTGTTTAAGAAATCGGGTCACGACTCGGGCGTCATTGGTGGGGAGAGCTTGCGCTTCCGCCCACCGTGACACGTAGTCAACCACTACCAGAATATATTTATTTCCAAAGGAGGTTGGTAGCGGGCCGACAAAGTCGATTCCCCATAAATCAAAAACTTCAATTTCTAAAAATAAATTTATGGGCATTTCATCTCGGCGGGAAATATTACCTGAGCGTTGGCATTGTTCACAATGACTTACATGTGCGTGAGCGTCCTTGAAGATGCTCGGCCAATAGAAGCCTGCTTCAAGTACTTTCCGAGCCGTCAGATTAGCTTTATAATGCCCACCGGCGGGTCCCTCGTGACAATATTTTAAAATTTCTGCGCCCTCCTCATGAGAAACACACCTCCGCACTACTTGTTCCGCGCAAACTCGGAAGAGAAATGGATCCTCCCAAAAATAATTTTTCAAATCTGAAAAGAATTTCTTCTTTTCTTGATAAGAAAAACCATTCGGGAGGAATCGTGCAACAAGAAAGTTTGCAAAATAGGCGAACCAAGGAGTGGAGAGAGTGATTACCTTATGCATAGCGAGGAGGCGCTCCTCAGGAAATGTATCATCGATGTCTTCCTCCTTGAGCTCCTCTTATTTGGGGTTCTCCAACCGAGAAAGATGATCCGCCGCAAGATTTTTCGCTCCTCTTTTATCCCGAATCTCCAAGTCAAATTCTTGGAGAAGCAATACCCACCTAATCTATCGAGGCTTTGCATCTGTTTTGGTTAGTAGATAACGCAAGGCCGAATGATTGGTAAAAACAATAACTTTGGATAAAGTAAGGTAAGAACGAAATTTATCAAAGGCAAAAATTACGGCAAGAAGTTCTTTTTCGGTGGTTGTATAATTTTCTTGTGCGGTGGTTAGTGTTTTGCTCGCATAATATATCAGATTAAATTTTTTATTGATGCGTTGTCCTAAGACCGCACCAACGGCAAAACTACTAGCATCGCACATAATATCAAAAGGAAGTTCCCAATTGGGAGCTATCACGATTGGTGCGTTTATCAATTTTTCTTTAATAAGAGAAAAAGCGCGCAAACAATCTTCATCAAAAATAAAAGGCGCATCTTTTTGTAACATTTCATTTCCGGCTAGACCCCTAGTAGTCGGTTGGTTGTGGTAGAACCCTAGGGAGCCCAAAAATTGAAATAAATCGACAAAGATTTCGGGTCACGGGTTGGTCATGCCCGTGACCGACCCGTCACGCCCGTGACCTGGGCCGTGACTCCTTCGACGATCATCGATCTCAGGTAGACGATCGTCGGGCGCAGAATTTGCCTCATGGCATGTCACGCCCGTGACCCACAGAGTCACGCCCGTGACCCACAGAGTCACGCCCGTGACATAGGGCGTGACCACGTTCGACGATCGTCGATTTTAGTTCGACGGTCGTCGGCCCAGAATTAGTCACCAGGCATGTCACGCCCGTGACCCGCAATGTCACGCCCGTGACATAGGGCGTGACCACGCTCGACGATCGTCGATCTCAGTTCGACGATCGTCGACCCAGAATTGGCCACACGGGCCAGTCACGCCCGTGACCCGGGTGTCACACCCGTGACTACCCTTCGACGATTGTCAATCTCAGTTCGACGATCGTCGAACCCAGAATTGGCTAACCGGGCCTGTCACGCCCGTGACCTATGTGTCACGCCCGTGACCAAGATCGAAACGTCAGCCAGACTGGAAATTTCGGTAACCGACGCCATGATAAATTCTGACTATGGGAATGAAAACCAAGAGTATTTATGGGCCGTTTCTTACTTTAATTATGTAAATAATTAAGGAAATGTTGGTCCAATAGGAAATCGCCACCTGGCAAACACCTCTTCATCTCCAGCATTTCAACTTCCTTAGCCATAACCGAAACGTCATTAAGGGAAATATTAATGGCTGTGAACGTTTCATCCTTTCCCCTCCCCGCTTGCTGATCTATAAAAGACTCCTGAGAGCAAGAGGAAAAGGTTACACTCTCCATCAAACTGTTTCAGTTTTCCCCTTGCTGTTGAAGAATTTCCGGCGACGCCACCACCGCGCCAATGGCTTCTCGACGCTCTGCACGCCTCCAATCCGCGAACAAGGTCCTCCCCTCCCTCTTCTTCTGCGGATAGATCTTAGAAATTGTTAGGAGAGATATCGGGCTCAAAAGAGCCAGATCGAGTGAGCATTTACATGGTTTTTCCAAAATTTTCATGGTGGCGGGTTCGCCGGAAACCGCCTCTCCGGCGGCCGTGCCGCCGCCCGACGATAGCGAGGTGGTGGTGGTGGTGGCCGACCAGGGGGATGGCTGGATGACCGGGAAATAGCTTGGAAAAGCTACAGGAAATTAAGTTTCAGGGCTCTGTTTTCGGGCTGTAGAAGAAGATGAATAGTGCCGTTAAATTAGATTTTATTTTTAAAACAATTTCTGAATGAAATATCTATCATTTTAGATAATTTGGGAAAAATACCTAAAGGCTCCTACAGGAAACGTGGTCAACATAGAAAATGTATCCCGTGAAGTCTAGTTTAATTTAAAATTGATTTCACTCAATTTGGAGTCCTGGTTAGACCACAGCACCCTTTTTGGTGAGGTCTATCCATAGGGCTGTCCTGACCTTAGAAAAATTCCCCACTCCAAACCAGTCATCAAAATGACTTGAAATTTGGGTTGTGTCTCAATCTTATTTATATCTAGAGGCTGCCCAAAAATTAGGATTTTTGGGAAATATTTTTCTATAGTTTTTAGAAAAATTCAATAATGCTAGCTTAATTTAATTAGATGGTTAAATAATTTCCAAACCCTCCCAAATTGTGGTGAGTGGTCCCTGGGTTTACCATAAGGTTCTGTATAATTTTTCATCTCATTTGGAGATGGTTTGGATTAGAAATGATAAAACCTAAGTTTTGCCCTAATAAGGGGTCTTAGGTTAAAGGTGCACTTTTGAGATTTGAGTGGTCAGATCACCTCAACAGAGGCTGAGATTTTTACCACTGGCTAGTAATATTCTCTAGCACCCCCTCATAGAGTTTGAGGTGGATCGGGGTAAGTTTGCCCTAAGAACCAAGGTCAAACCCTAAGGATGGATCTTGGTGGTTTGTGAAGGTCATGGGGTCAAATGACCTTGGATTGACCCAAAATTTGGTGAAGAGGGCCATAGGGACCATATAGTTCTCTGAATGAAATCTTAGTAGATTTGGAGACTGTTGGGATACCTAATAATCTAACCCTAGTTTAGGGTGCAAAACTTGTAGATATAGGAATTGACACTAAATCATATTGAAAAGTGATGAGAATTGGGTAGAGTGAATTGTAGGGATGGTACAAGCTCTGGATATTTTTCTATGAATTTTAAGATCATTATTTTGGATACTTCATTAACGATTTAAAAGCTTGAATGATTTGCTTAGAAAATTTATTATGGAATACACACTTCCTGGAAATTGATGAAATTTAAGCAGAGAACGTTTATTATGATTTTAAATCTCTGTGAATTTTTATGGGATTTTAGAAGTTTAATTCTAAGGCTTGCTTCATTAAGTATGTTTTAACTTGAATATTTGATTAAATTTTTAGTGGTGTTTAGCAAGATGGTAAAATTGTGATTCTTTGCACAAAGAACTTTTCTATATCATACTACTGACTAGTAATTTTTCTATAATTTTCCGATGAATAATTTCAGTACTTCCTTCTTTACGTAGGATTAACGTATTTATACTGGATAAATTATTTAGAGGCTAAATACTTTCTGTAAAATTCTAAAAACTTGTATTTGAGGTTATCTTGCTGTTATTTAATGATCATGATTTTTGGGTAGCCATTACTTAGGAGGATCATGTAGTTCATGTTTAAAATGACCGATGGCCCATCCTTTGAGAAAATTTAAATAAATATCAGATTAATTAGGAAAATTATAAGTTTCTGGATTTAGATAAATTATGTTATGGTAGACCTCCAATAAATATTATAGGAGATTTGGAAGACAATTTGGAGTACCTCCCCTTGTGTACCTCATATAGCTTAGGACGGTCTGCATATAGTAAAGCCACGGAATTCTGGTAGTTGATGGTTGGTAGGGCAAGCTAAGATTGAGTTCATCATTGGAAGTCAGGATAAGTAGAGTGTGAGACTGGTTAAGGATAAGGGAGTACGGGAATGATGAAAGATCGTCCATCCCGGGAAGAAGAGGAAGAGTCTTAATACTCTAGGGTTAGAACTAAAGTAACTAAAAGAGGATCGGGTTAAGGGAGATCAACTAATAATAATAAGTGCCTTGCGAAAGGGAACTTCAGGCCGTAATGCCGCCATCTTGGTTCCTAGTTCCCCTTGAGAGCCCTTCACGGGGTATGCCGGGGGCAGTCCTGGGCTAACGTAAACCATAGGAATAATAAATTAAAAGAGCAACTAGTATAATAGGGTTGCACATACACACTCCCCGATAGCTAGGAAAGTAAAATAATAGGATTGGTTGCCATTCAGACAGTAGATCTGAAGGTAGATGCACGGACGGGACAGTCCGGGGGGCCGAGGGCTCGAGGGTTGGAGTATTGAATAAAGGTGGTGGGCCTTCGGTATCTGATTGTCGTTCACACCGACATCGGTATGCTGACTCGACGGTGTGGGACACTTAGACAAAGAAAGTCTGGTGGGTACAACCAGCAGTAGTACGCGGATACTCTAGGTTGTGTTCTTCTAGGGGCGTACGGAAGGGCTAGGCCTGGTAGTGTGGATACCCGCCTAGGAGTGGGGGGCCCGACCCACTGTCTCCGTTTGCCACTACGGAGGTTCCTGGGAGTGAAGCTAGCTGCCCGAACAGGGGGAACTAAAGGTCTGTGCGCATAGAGTCGTGTGCGTGAGTTGCACTTGCATGAATCATGACATAGCATATCACTACACTCATAATTGCATACAACCGACACCCCAATGTATAAATTGGTATGGGACTTTTTATACGATGGGAGCCTTGCAGAAGACCCCTTAACTTATAAGTTTGTATGAGCATTCATATAAGTTATGGTTACATACTTATTTACTTGTTTGTCTACTTATTGTTCTCTAGCTGTCTTTTTATACAAATTGCTACTTATTAATGGCTCTCCTTATTACTTACTGTCGTAGGATTGTTAGACCTATTTCATTCTAAATAACTACTAGATTAGCTTCCCTGTCACCTGCTTGGTTATTCTCCACTTTTGTAACTTCCCTTTCCTCCTCTCCGCCCGGTGCTTAGGAGCCGTGGTGGGAGGGGTAGGGGATGATAGGGCTTAGTCTTTATGACTAATGGTTTTCGAACCAAACATTACAGGAGCTCCGGATGGGAGACAGGGACCAGCAGTCCAGGGACCCGCACCAGCGGAGTACGGTGCGCATGGAGGTGGGACAGTCTAGCACCGGTGCACCTGCGACCAGCTCCGTGAGTGATTAGTTTTTTTTCTTAGCTTCCGCGATGAGCGACTTGTAGTGAGGACTCTGATGTACTGGGCTCGAGCCCATTTATCTATTTTCCTATTATTATCTATTGATGGACTGGATATGATTTCACTTTTATTTACATGTTTCTGTGGACTTGTTTACATTTTTGTATAAATACTTCTCTCTCTTATGATCGAAAAGGGCCGGCAGAATTGGCGTTTTGTAGTGGTTGCCTTCCCGTGAGTCGGTGCCACCGCAAAGCGGCAATTCTGGGCTAAGACCCCGGTGGTTGAAAAAGAAAAAAAAAAGGGGGGGGGTCTAACAAGTGGTATCAGAGCGGACCTCGATCGAAAGAGAATTAGTCCACAAAAACCTTGGGCCACCCCCGTGCGAGCTTAGTTTGCGGACAAACTAGCAGCGGAAGCAGTGGTGTGCCCATAAGGGAAATCACATGTGAAAGTCCATCCTAACTCTTCTTAAATTCCATTCATTCGCTCTCTAACAATTGGAATTTTTACTTGTAGCCTGCGAAGAACCCTATATCGCAGCAGGGGACACCTCAGGCTCCAAATGTGGTCCCGGCTCCGCCAGCACCAGTTCCGTTCCAGCAGACGGAGATGGGGCAAACACTGACAGCCATCCTGGAGGCCTTCAGAGCTCAGCAAGCCCCGGACCCACAGCCAAACCCCGGGGCCAATTGGATGACGGTCTTCCGGGGACTTTCCCCTCCATCCTACCAGGGGACGGTGTCTGCAATACGTACGGAGGAGTGGATGGACACCATTTACGAGATGCTGGCAGGGATTCGGTGCCCCACGAAGGAGGCAGTCGCTTTGGCAGTCTCTTGCTTCGAGTCACACGGAAAGAGGTGGTGGAAATCTCAGCTGGACATCACCTTTGCAGGGATGGACTGTGCTGATATTACTTGGGAGGAGTTCAGAGTAGCGCTCTTGGGACATTTTGTACCACAGTCGGCGAGAGATGACCTGGAGGATAGGTTCCTGCGGTTGAGGTAGGGGAACAGGACTGTGGTGGAGTACTATCAGGAGTTCACTCACCTGGCCCGTTATGCGGACGCTTACCAGTTAGACGATGCTGGCTATGCCCGGAGGTTTTATAAGGGGCTGCAAGATGACATGAGACAAGCCCTCCTTTTTTTCTCAGAGGGGAGTCTGGCCAGGATTCTAGAGATGGCTAAGAAGAGAGAGGCGGATCAGCTTACAGTGAGGAGCCGGAAGAGACCGGCTGATGATACAGTGATTGGAGGACGTAGAGACCGTCCTCGAGGCCAGGTTATTGGAGAGAGAAGGAACGGGGATCAGCCACGTCAAGAGTTTGGGCAGGAGCAGAGGAGTCAGGGGGTATTAGCTCCCCAACCTATACAGATGCTGGAAATGCCAAGGACGGCAGAGCAGCCACCGGTATGCTTTCAGTGCAACCAGCCGGGGCATATCAAGAGGAACTGCCCTGTGAGGCGAGCACCCCCACCAGCACATCAGGGCGCTCCACCTCCCCGACAGTTTGGCGGACGAGGACAAGACCGAGGATGAGGATTTCAGGATCGTGGCCGCAGGCCAGAGAGGGAGCAGGTGTATGCTCTAGACCTGACACAGCCCCGGAACCCGGAGCAGGTTATCACAGGTATGGCAGTACTTTTCAAATTTTCTTCATATAAACTACTATTTAAAACATAACCTGGTTAGAAATTAAGAGAAGATAAACTACAATAAGAATACTAAGACATTTAATTACCCCAGGCATATTATTCGTGAGCGGCAAGCCCGCTCACACCCTCTTCGACACTGGTGCGTCGCAATCATTCGTGTCAGAGGATTTCGTGAAAGGACTGGCAGGAGTGGAGCCTTTCACCGGGAAGATGATGAGGGTGCGCCTACCCGATGGATCAGAGATATTGACCTCTGCTCATTGTAATATGGAAGCGAGGATCGGCGGAAAGCCGTTTGAGGCACCAGCGACGGTTCTGAAGATGCCAGATTACGATCTGATCCTGGGCATGACTTGGCTTTATTGGAACCATGCCCAGATCGATTTCGTGGTGAAGAGGATCACCGTGAGGCACGGCGACTCCTTCATTGTTATCGAAGGTATTATACCAGCACCCCGTACCTTACTATCGTCTGTGCAGGCCGTTAAGGCCCACCTGCAGGGGGATGAAGTTTATCAGGTCCTCTTTGAGGTAGTCGTAGCCAAGGACTCCATTGCAGATATTCCAGTAGTGCGGGACTTCGCCGACGTGTTTCCAGAGAAGCTACCAGGGTTACCCCCGCACCGAGAGAAGGACTTTCAGATTCAGCTCGTACCGGGGGCTAAGCCGGTATCCAGAGCTCCCTATCGAATGGACCCAAAGGAGTTGGTGGAATTCCAAAGCCAGCTTCAGGAGTTAGTGGAGGCCGGGTTCGTTCGGCCTAGCTCTTCACCGTGGGGAGCTCCGGTGCTGTTCGTTAAGAAGAAGGACGGGACCCTTCGACTGTGCATCGATTACCGGGCTCTGAACAGGTTGACAGTCCGGAATACTTATCCCTTACCACGGATAGACGAGCTATTTGACCAGCTGGAGGGAGCCCATTGGTTCTCAAAGCTGGATCTGAGTTCAGGGTACTACCAGCATCGCATTCGGGAGGAGGACATCCCGAAGACCGCCTTCAGCAGCAGATACGGCTTGTACGAGTTTACAAGGATGCCGTTCGGGCTCACGAATGCACCCTCCGCATTCATGACCCTGATGAATCGGGTGTTCGAAGAGTATTTGGACGTCTTCTTCATCGTATTCATCGACGACATCCTCATCTATTCAAGGACGGAGGAGGAGCACGCGAGAAATCTGGCCTTGACCTTGGAGAAGCTGCGTGAGCATGAGATGTATGCCAAGTACAGCAAGTGTCAGTTTTGGCTAAAGGAGGTGGCCTTTCTGGGCCATGTCATCAGTGGAGCAGGTCTGGCAGTGGATCCGGCAAAGATCCAGGCAGTACGGGATTGGCCATCACTAAAGTCGTCCACGGATGTTCGAAGTTTCTTGGGACTTGCCGGTTACTACCGAAAGTTCGTAAAGGGGTTCTCTCAGATTGCCCTCCCTCTTACATCTCTGACGAAGAAGGAGCCCCCTTTTATCTGAACGCCTCGATGCGAATCTGCCTTCCAGGAGCTGAAGGATCGTCTCACCTCGGCCCCCATCCTTGCTCTTCCATCAGGGAAGGAGGGATTCCAGGTATATACAGATGCTTCCTATCAGGGGATGGGTGTCGTTCTGATGCAGAATGGGCACGTAATAGCCTATGCCTCCCGTCAGTTGAAGCAGCACGACCAGAACTACCCCGTGCACAATTTGGAGATGGGGGAAGTCATCTTTGCTCTTAAGATCTGGCGACACTATCTCTACGGAGTATATTGTGATATCTTCTCCGACCACAAGAATCTGAAGTACGTCGACACCCAGAAGGAGTTAAACATCAGACAGAGACGCTGGGTGGAGTTTCTGTTGGACTACCAGTATACCATGCACTACCACCCGGGGAAGGCGAACATGGTCCCGGATGCTCTGAGCTGGAGAGCGAGTACGACAGGAGTTGGCCCGCAGCTAATGGCCTTGGAGTTGATTAGATCATTCGAGGAGATGCAGATTTCGCTAGTGTCTAAGGATGACCCGGAGCTATACATGGAGTACATGGGATCGATGGCTACTACTGATGACATTCGAGACCGCATCAGAGATGGGCAGATGCTGGATGAGAGAGCTGAGCCGATATTCCGAGCCTTGGAGGAAGGCACGATAGGAGATTACTCTTTGAGGGATGAGCTTCTGTGTTTCCGGGGCAGAGTCTACATACTAGCAGGAGGACGGATCCGGGAGGATATTTTGACGGAAGCTCACTACAGCCGGTATTCGGTACACCTGGGGATCACCAAGATGGTAAAGGATTTAAAGAGGACGATGTACTGGCCGGGTATGAAGAAAGATATTACGTATTTTGTGACGCATTGCGAGGCCTGCCAGCTCGTGAAGGCGGAGTGTAGAAACCCGGCAGGCTTGCTGCAGCCGCTTCCGGTGCCGGAGTGGAAGTTTGAGGATATAGCCAGGGACTTCATACATGGGCTACCTCGATCCCGTGCGGGGAATGACTCGATCTGGGTGATAATGGACAGGCTGACAAAGGTGGCCAGATTCATCCCAGTGGCAAAGGGCGCACCAATCTGTGTATTAGTACGGAGGTTCATTAAGCAGTTTGTGCGTTATCATGGGGTGCCCAAGACTATCGTTTCGGATCGGGATGGGCGGTTTACATCCAGGGAATTGAGGTCAGTCCAGGCCCATCTGGGTTCACGGTTGACATACAGCACAGCTTTTCACCCTCAGACCGATGGACAGACAGAACGCACCAACCGTACACTGGAGGATCTGTTGCGACTATGTATTTTGGACCGTGGCGAGCCTTGGGAGAGATTGCTGCCACTGGTCGAGTTTTCGTACAACAATGCTCATCAGTCCAGCATAGGCATGGCTCCATACGAGGCATTGTACGGAAGAAGGTGCAGGACCCCACTATCATGGGTTCAAGATGAGGATCCGCAGGCACTGGGCTCGGAGTTTGTGGGAGATACAGATGCTCAGATTAGATTGATCCGGGACAGGATGTTGGAAGCCCAGAGCAGACAGGCGAAATACTACGACGCGAGGCATCGTCAAGTGGTGTTCCAGGTGGGGGACCGGGTTTTCTTGAAAATACGGCCGATGCACGGAGTTTCGCGGGTGTGTGGGCGGAAGAAGCTCAGTCCGAGATATATGGGGCCTTATAGGATCCTGGAGCGGATCGGCCCCTTATCCTATAGACTGGAGCTACCGCCGGAGTTAGCGGGATTGCATGACGTCTTCCACGTCTCCTCACTTCGGAGGGCTCTGCTACGCCCTGAGCAGCTGATTCCCTCGGCAGATGGCCTGGTGGCCTCGGATCGGTCAGTCAACTTGGAGCCTATCAGGATTGACGATACAGCAGTGCGGGTCTTGCGACGAAAGAAGGTTCCGTTAGTCAAGGTTCTGTGGAACAATCATGGGCAGGAGGAGCATACATGGGAGCCACAGGACTTGATGCGGCAAAAATACCCGGAACTTTTTCGTCAGGTATACCTCACAACCCCTCTGGACAATCAATTTGCCTTCCTATTTTAAACCAATGGAACTGAAATTTCAAGAATAGGGGCTAATCTTTTGTTTATTGGGGTGTATATACCTAGTTAAGTGGGCGAATTAATCTTAGATTTGAAACCGCACAAAGCAAACATAACGTAGAGATGTAATTTCTTTAATTCTCATGGGATGTTACAAGCTTCTTTTCCCGATTAGAGTCCCGTAGGCTTAACCTTGATTTCGGGGACGAAATCTTTGTTTTGTTTATTGGGATTTGTAACATCCCATTTCCGGCTAGACCCCTAGGAGTCGGTTAGTTGTGGTAGAACCCTAGAGAGCCCAAAAATTGAAATAAATCGACAAAGATTTCGGGTCACGGGTTGGTCACGCCCGTGACCGACCCGTCACGCCCGTGACCTGGTCCGTGACTCCTTCGACGATCGTCGATCTCAGGTAGACGATCGTCGGGCGCGGAATTTGCCTCATGACCTGTCACGCCCGTGACCCACAGAGTCACGCCCGTGACATAGGGCGTGATCACGTTCGACGATCGTCAATTTCAGTTCAACGGTCGTCGGCCCAGAATTAGTCACCAGTCATGTCACGCCCGTGACTCGCAATGTCACGCCTGTGACATAGGGCGTGACCACGCTCGACGATCGTCGATCTCAGTTCGACGATCGTCGACCCAGAATTGGCCACACGGGCCAGTCACGCCCGTGACCCGGGTGTCACGCCCGTGACCACCCTTCGACGATCGTCGATCTTAGTTCGACGATCGTCGAACCCAGAATTGGCTAACCGGGCCTGTCACGCCCGTGACCTATGTGTCACGCCCGTGACCAAGGTCGAAACGTCAGCCAGACTGGAAATTTCGGTAACCGATGCCATGATAAATTCTGACTATGGGAATGAAAACCAAGAGTATTTATGGGCCGTTTCCTACTTTAATTATGTAAATAATTAAGGAAATGTTGGTCCAATAGGAAATCGTCACCTGGCAAACACCTCTTCATCTCCAGCGTTTCAACTGTCTTAGCCATAACCGAAACGTCATTAAGGGAAATATTAATGGCCGTGAACGTTTCATCCTTTCCCCTCCCCGCTTGCTGATCTATAAAAGACTCCTGAGATCAAGGGGAAAAGGTTACACTCTCCATCAAACTGTTTTAGTTTTCCCCTTGCTGTTGAAGAATTTCCGGCGACGCCACCACCGCGCCAATGGCTTCCCGACACTCTACACGCCTCCAGCCCGCGAACTAGGTCCTCCCCTCCCTCTTCTTTTGCGGATAGATCTTAGAAATTGTTAGGAGAGATATCGGGCTCAAAAGAGCCAGATCGGGTGAGCGTTTTCATGGTTTTTCCAAATTTTCATGGTGGCAGGTTCGCCGGAAACCGCCTCTCCGGCGGCCGTGCCGCCGCCCGACGATAGCCCTCACCTCAACAGAGGTGGTGGTGGTGGTGGCCGGCCAGGGGGATGGCTAGATGATCGGGAAATAGCTTGGAAAAACTACAGGAAATTAAGTTTTAGGGCTCTGTTTTCGGGCTGTAGAAGAAGATGAACAGTGCCGTTAAATTAGATTTTATTTTTAAAACAATTTCTGAATGAAATATCTGTCATTTTAGATAATTTGGGAAAAATACTTAAAGGCTCCTACAGTAAAAGTGGTCAACATAGGAAATGTAGCCCGTGAAGTGTAGTATAAGATAAAATTGATTTCACTCAATTTAGAGTCCTGGTTAGACCACAGCACCCTTTTTGGTGAGGTCTATCCATAGGGCTGTCCTGACCTTAGAAAAATTCCCCACTCCAAACCAGTCATCAAAATGACTTGAAATTTGGGGTGTGTCTCAATCATATTTATATCTAGAGGCTACCCAAAAATTAAGATTTTTGGGAAATATTTTTCTATAGTTTTTAGAAAAATTCAATAATCCTAGCTTAATTTAATTAGATGGTTAAATAATTTCCAAACCCTCCCAAGTTGTGGTGAGTGGTCCCTGGGTTCACCATAAGGTTCTGTATAATTTTTCATCTCATTTGGAGATGGTTTGGATTAGAAATGATCAAACCTAAGTTTTGCCCTAATAAGGGGTCTTAGGTTAAAGGTGCACTTTTGAGATTTGAGTGGTCAGATCACCTCAACAGAGGCTGAGATTTTTACCACTGGCTAGTAATATTCTCTAGCACCCCCTCATAGAGTTTGAGGTGGATCGGGGTAAGTTTGCCCTAAGAACCAAGACCAAACCCTAAGGATGGATCTTGGTGGTTTGTGAAGGTCATGGGGTCAAATGACCTTGGATTGACCCAAAATTTGGTGAAGAGGGCTAGAGGGACCATATAGTTCTCCGAATGAAATCTTAGTAGATTTGGAGACTGTTGGGATACCTAATAATCTAACCCTAGTTTAGGGTGCAAAACTTATAGATATTAGGAATTGACACTAAATCATATTGAAAAGTGATGAGAATTGGGTAGAGTGAATTGTAGGGATGGTACAAACTCTGGATATTTTTCTATGAATTTTAAGATCATTATTTTGGATACTTCATTAACGATTTAGAAGCTTGAATGATTTGCTTACAAAATTTATTATGGAATACACACTTCCTAGAAATTGATGAAATTTAAGCAGAGAACGTTTATTATGATTTTAAATCTCTGTGAATTTTTATGGGATTTTTGGAAGTTTAATTCTAAGACTTGCTTCATTAAGTATGTTTTACCTTGAATATTTTATTAAATCTTTAATGGTGTTTAGCAAGCTGGTAAAATTGTGATTCTTTGCACAAAGAACTTTTCTATATCATACTACTGACTAGTAATTTTTCTATAATTTTCCGATGAAAAATTTCAGTACTTCCTTCTTTACGTAGGATTAACGTGTTTATACTGGATAAATTATTTAGAGACTAAATACTTTCTGTAAAATTCTGAAAACTTGTATTTGAGGTTATCTTGCTGTTATTTAATGATCATGATTTTTGGGTAGCCATTACTTAGGAGGATCATGTAGTTCATGTTTAAAATGACCGATGGCCCATCCTTTGAGAAAATTTAAATAAATATCAGATTAATTAGGAAAATTATAAGTTTCTGGATTTAGACAAATTATGTTATGGTAGACCTCCAGTAAATATTATAGGAGATTTGGAAGACAATTTGGAGTACCTCCCCTTGTGTACCTCATATAGCTTAGGACGGTCTGCATATAGTAAAGCCACAGAATTCTGGTAGTTGATGGTTGGTAGGGCAAGCTAAGATTGAGTTCATCATTGGAAGTCAGGATAAGTAGAGTGTGAGACTGGTTAAGGATAAGGGAGTACGGAAACGATGAAAGATCGTCCATCCCGGGAAGAAGAGGAAGAGTCTTAATACTCTAGGGTTAGAACTAAAGTAACTAAAAGAGGATCGGGTTAAGGGAGATCAACTAATAATAATAAGTGCCTTGCGAAAGGGAACTTCGGGCCGTAATGCCGCCATCTTGGTTCCTAGTTCCCCTTGAGAGCCCTTCACGGGGTATGCCGGGGGCAGTCCTGGGCTAACGTAAACCATAGGAATAATAAATTAAAAGAGCAACTAGTATAATAGGGTTGCACATACACACTCCCCGATAGCTAGGAAAGTAGAATAATAGGATTGGTTGCCATTCAGACAATAGCTCTGAAGTTAGATGCACGGACGGGACTGTCCGGGGGGCCGAGGGCTCGAGGGTTGGAGTACTGAATAAAGGTGGTGGGCCTTCGGTATCTGATTTTCGTTTACACCGACATCGGTACGCTGACTCGGCGGTGTGGGACACTTAGCCAAAGAAAGTCTGGTGGGTACAGCCAGCAGTAGTACGCGGATACTCTAGGTTGTGTTCTTCTAGGGGCGTACGGAAGGGCTAGGCCTGGTAGTGTGGATACCCGCCTAGGAGTGGGGGGCCCGACCCACTGTCTCCGTTTGCCACTACGGAGGTTCCTGGGAGTGAAGTTAGCTGCCCGAACAGGGGGAACTAAAGGTCTGTGCGCATAGAGTCGTGTGCGTGAGTTGCACTTGCATGAATCATGGCATAGTATATCACTACACTCATAATTGCATACAACCGACACCCCAACGTATAAATCGGTATGAGACTTTTTATACGATGGGAGCCTTGCAGAAGACCCCTTAACTTATAAGTTTGTATGGGCATTCATATAAGTTAAGGTTACATACTTATTTACTTGCATGTCTACTTATTGTTCTCTAGCTGTCTTTTTATACAAATTGCTACTTATTAATGGCTCTCCTTATTACTTACTGCCGTAGGATTGTTAGACCTATTTCATTCTAAATAACTACTAGATTAGCTTCCCTGTCACCTGCTTGGTTATTCTCCACTTTTGTAACTTCCCTTTCCTCCTCTCCGCCCGGTGCTTAGGAGCCGTGGTGGGAGGGGTAGGGGATGATAGGGCTTAGTCTTTATGACTAATGGTTTTCGAACTAAACATTACAGGAGATCCGGATGGGAGACAGGGACCAGCAGTCCAGGGACCAGCACCAGCGGAGTACGGTGCGCATGGAGGTGGGACAGTCTAGCACCGGTGCACCTGCGACCAGCTCCGTGAGTGATTAGTTTTTTTTCTTAGCTTCCGCGATGAGCGACTTGTAGTGAGGACTCTGATGTACTGGGCTCGAGCCCATTTATCTATTTTCCTATTATTATCTATTGATGGACTAGATATGATTTCACTTTTATTTACATGTTTCTGTGGATTTGTTTACATTTTTGTATAAATACTTCTCTCTCTTATGATCGAAAAGGGCCGGCAGAATTGGCGTTTTATAGTGGTTGCCTTCCCGTGAGTCGGTGCCACCGCAAAGCGGCAATTCTGGGCTAAGACCCCGGTGGTTGAAAAAGAAAAAAAAAGGGGGTCTTACACTTTTTCTAATAAGTGGGTAAGGGGTTTTGTGATTTCAGAAAAATCTTTAATAAACCGGCGATAGAAACCGGCATGCCCCAAAAAACTACGAACGGCCTTAACATTTGAGGGTGGAGGTAATTTTTCTATAATTTCAATTTTTGCTTTATCTATTTCTATACCCTTGCTAGAAATTTTATGGCCTAAGACCAAACCTTCCCGCACCTTAAAATGGCACTTTTCCTAGTTCAAGACTAGGTTCGTGTCCTCATATCTTTGGAGTACACGGGAAAGATTTGCTAAACATAAATCAAAAGAGTCTCCAAAGACGGAGAAATCGTCCATGAAGACCTCCATGATATCCTCCACTAGTTCATCAAAGATCGCTAGCATACACCTTTGGAAGGTTGCCGACGCATTGCATAAACCAAAAGGCATCCTTCGATAGGCGAAGCTGCCAAACGGACAAGTGAAGGTTGTTTTCTCTTGGTCTTCGGGTGCGATTGGGATTTGGAAATATCCCGAGAGACCGTCAAGAAAACAATAAAACGAGTGCCCGGATAACCGTTCAAGGATTTGGTCAATGAACGGCAAAGGAAAATGATCCTTTCGGGTTGCATCATTTAATTTACGGTAGTCGATGCAAACCCGCCATCTGGTAAAGGTTCGAGTAGGAATTAATTCATTTTTATCATTAGGAACTACCGTTAATCCTCCGTTCTTGGGCACCACTTGCACCGGGCATACCCAAGAGCTATCCGAAATCGGATAGATGATGCCCGCATCTAATAATTTAATCACCTCGGCCTTGACTACCTCCTTCATGTTAGGATTTAGACGGCGTTGAGGTTGAATTGTTTTGTGAGCGTTTTCTTCCAATAAAATTTTATGGGTGCAAAAGGAGGGATTAATTCCTCTCAAATCCGTGATCTTCCACGCAATTGCGCGGCGATGACGTTTTAAAATATTTGATAATTTAATTTTTTTCATCATGGGTCAAGTAGGCCGACACAATTACGGGAAGTTTAGAATCCTCCGCTAAAAATAAATATTCTAAATGTTCAGGCAATTGTTTGAGTTCAAGAATGGGAGGTTCATCATAAGATGTTTTCAAACGATCACTACTAATTTCCAAAATTTCAAAAGTAGGTGTGCGAGTGATCGAATCCTTATCACTATTTTCATAAGTAATTAAATCTAAATTTTCAAAATATGCATTATGATCAATAGACGATAAAGAATGTTCAGAAAAAGGAATGAAGTCTTCTTCGGGAGAAGCCTCTAAATAGTAACATGAGTCGTCATTGGAGAGCGAATTTTTCATAGACGTGTCAATAGTAAAGGTAACTTCTTCATCTCTGACTCTAAGGAGAAGTTTACCGTTACTAACGTCTATAACTGCGCGCGAGGTGACAAGAAATGGACGACCGAGAATGAGTGGTACCTTGGTGTCCTCTTCGATGTCATAGATGACAAAATCTACCGGAAAGATAAATTTGTCAACTTTGACAAGCACATCCTCAATAATACCCATCAGATATCTTATAGACCGATCCGCCAATTGAATGCTCATTCTTGTGGGTTTAGGTTCTCCTAAACCCAATTTCTTAACTAAAGAATAAGGCATTAAATTTATTGAGGCACCTAAATCGGCTAACACACGATTTACCAATAAATCGCCAAATGAACAAGGTAGTGAGAAACTACCGGGATCAGGTAATTTCTTAGGCAATTTATTAAGTAAAACCGCCGAGCACTCCGTGTTCAATTGAACCGTACAGATATCCTCAAGTTTCTTTTTATTTGATAAAAGATCTTTGAGGTACTTAGCATATTTCGGCATTTGTGCTATCACTTCGCATAACGGTAATTTTATTTGGATTTGTTTAAACATATCTAAAAATTTACGGTGATGCTCATCTATCCGGTCTTTTTGCATTCTAGACGGATAGGGAAGAGGCGGTTGATAAGCTTGTGGTTTAGTATAATTAGAAGGCTTAGATGGAGGAGAAGATGAAGAAATTGGTACCTCCATGTCAACCGAAATGGGGGAGGAGTTGTTACCTCCTTCCCGCTCCGTAGAGTGATGGCTTTGGCTTGCTCCCTTGGGTTGGGCTCTGTATTGCCTGGCAGCCCTCCTTGTTGTCGATCGGAGAGCATCTTTGCAATTTGCCCAATTTGAGTCTCCAAACTACGAAGAGATCCGGTGAGATTCCGGATATTGGCATCATTTGTACTCGTATATTTGGCGAACAACTCCTCGAGATTGGGAGCTTTTGGAGCTTGTGGTGGAAAATATCCTTGTGGGATTGTGTTTGGTGGGCGAGCCGCGTTCCCCGGATTACTCCAAGAGAAGTGGGGGTGGTTCCTTATACCCGGGTGATAGGTATTACCATAATTAGTATTACCCGGATTAAAGGTTGGCCGATTCGGATTTCCCATATAATCCACATGCTCGGCCAACGTAGTGGGAGAGCGGGAAGAAGTAGGATCCCAGGTAGGTATAGAAGAGGGAGCAGACATCTCTTCTAATCTTTTGTTTAGCATCTCAACCTGGAGAGATAGATTGGAGACCGTATCAATTTCATACATCCCGGCCGGTTTAGGTGATTTAGACCGTGGTGTACTCCATTGATAGGTATTCAAAGCCATACCTTCTATAAGATCTTGGGCGGCTGCCGGTGTTTTGTTATTAAGCGTTCCACCGGCGGCGGCATCAATATGTTGCCTAGTTTGAGAATTTAGGCCGTTATAGAAGGTTTGGATTTGTAACCAATCCGGAATTGCATGATGAGGACATCGACGAAGCAATTCCTTGAAACGCTCCCAAGTATCATATAACGTTTCCGAATCAAGTTGGGAGAAATAAGTAATATCATTGCGCAATTTAGCCGTTTTAGCCGGCAGAAAGTATTTCGTAAGAAATCTTTCCGTCATTTCAGCCCATGGTTTGATTGATCCTCTTGGTAGAGAACTCAACCAATGCTTGGCTTTAGTGCGCAATGTAAATGGAAATAACCTTAGCCGGATGGCATCATCGGATACACCATTAATTTTAAAAGTATCGCATATTTCTAAGAAATTAGAAATATGCGCGTTTGGATCTTCATCTTGAAGCCCATCAAATTGTACATATTGTTGTACCATTTGGATGATGCTTGGCTTCAACTCAAAATTATTGGGGGCAATAGCGAGGCGAACAATACTAGATTGAGCCTCGTCCAAGTTTGGACGGGCATAATAGGACATAGTTCGTTGTTCGACCGCATTTGGCTCACCCATATTGGAAGAAGAAGAAGAAGAAGAAAGAGATCTAGGAGAATGAGAAGAAGAACTAAATGAAGAAGGAGAAGAAGAAGACGGTGACGGAGAGAGAATTAAAGAAGGATTAGGAGTGTCTCCTAAGGATTCCGTATCTTGAAAATTCGGAACTCGAAATCGTAAGCGGTGCCGAAGGATTCGCTCGATTTCCGGATCCAAATCAAAAAGAGGTGACGGATTCCCTCGGGTCATACACAAAAACAAAACAAAAGATAAAAATTTTAAGGTTTAAAAATTTATAAAATAGAATTTCCCGGACTTCCCAAGGGCTACCCAGTGACGGGTTCGCAAGGTACTAGGCGGTATTGCGGGATGAAAACCCGACACGGCCCTTTCGCAAGAAATTTTAAATATAAAAATTTAAAGATAAAACTTTTGAAAGAAAAAGTTCGTTTTTTTTGAAATAAAAGAAAAAGAAAATGATAAAACTAATAGATCCTTGCTTTCAAAATATCAACAAAGAAAAGTCCCCGGCAACAGCGCCAAAAACTTGATGGTGATTTTCTAGAAGTTAAATTACAACCAAACTAGAATCCCGAATAGGCAAGCGTACCTATCGAAATGCAGTATAGGAAGTGTCGTATTGCGAATCGGGGCCTGTTGAGCACTTGTACTCACAAGGAAAGCTATTATCTTATCGACAGAAAACTTGGTTTGATTATGCTAATTAATAAAACTAAAGTTGATGCTAAAGAGAAATCCGATATTTGAGAAAACTAGCACTAGATCTAGAATCCCCTTGGACTAAAATAAATCTTCTTGAAAATAATGTAATGCGAGTTCTTAATTATACTCACTCAACCGTGGAGGTTCCTAAAATATAGAAGCGTCTCTCTCGAGCTCATGCTTCTAACTAACCTTAGGTTGATCGATTAAGACCTCTCGGCCAGTCGAAACCCCTAAGCTTGCTTTATGCGGTGAACCCCACTATTGGATTTGACTCCAATCTGGAAGATTTACGTCGTCCTCTCTCGAGGAGTGCATTCAACTCCTTTTATCTTTGAGTGATCTCCTCGTATCCGCAACCTCTCGGTCATTTAGGATACGGATCTTAGATCGAAGATCATATCCGCATAATATGAATTCGATGAAATAAAAATCAAAGATAAATCGTAGCGAGAACAATTAAGAACAAGACATTTAATAAGAAGGAGAAAGATCTATTTTATTCTAAGGTTCATCATGATCAAGTGCTAAAAGAAGATTAGCTACTCATCATGATTGGGGAAATACAAAATAAAGTAGGAAAAGACATGATTGAAATGGAAATAACTAAAATTAAAGTTACAACAAAGGTAATCTAGGCTAGGAAATGAAAATTACAGAGAATAAAATAGCAAAGTAGAAAAGTACAACTCCCAAAATTCGACCCCTGAGCATCTGAAGCTGTCGGGAACTTATAGAAAAGATTTCTGTTTGGTCACGCCCTAGGTTACGCCCGTGACCTAGGGCGTGTTAGGCTCGGAACCGTCGTCTTGAAACCCCGGGAACGTTGGAGGAGAAACC
Organism: Platanthera zijinensis; assembly: GCA_039513925.1. NCBI lineage: Eukaryota > Viridiplantae > Streptophyta > Magnoliopsida > Asparagales > Orchidaceae > Platanthera > Platanthera zijinensis. The sequence goes on along the minus strand of CM077094.1, from coordinate 56,050,441 downwards.
GCCAAAATTGGTTAACTGACGGGTCACGCCCATAGGTCACGCCCGTGACCTAGGGCGTGTCACGGCTGTTTCTGGAAAATAGCGGGAAGCTGAAAACGGCGGGAGTAAAACTGGTCTTCAAGGAGGTGTCACGCCCCCTAGTCACGCCCGTGACTAGGGGCGTGTCAAGAAGGAACGGTTTCTGGCGGCAATGGCTGGAACGGGGGAATAATTGGCTGGAAATGCCCGGGACATGCCCTGGGTCGCGCCCGTGACCCAGGCGTGTAATTTTAATCCGACGTGGCAGCGGTCAACGGTCTCTTTCTTGCTGTCACGCCCCATGTAAATGGTACACGAGCGTATCATATTTCGACACGGGCGTGACCTACTCGGTCGACGAACGTTGGGCGCGGGTCGACGAGATTCAGCAGCAGTCTCAATTATCACGTGTCACGCCCCTGTGTCACGCCCAGGTAGGGCGTGTCACAGGGCGTGTCTAGGCAGAAAACAGGAAAATACTTATTTTACTCCAAATAACCTGTAGATCAGCCCTGCAAGATTAAAAATGATTTTATTAGAACAAATAGAGATAAATTATAGAAAACAAGTTAAAATAAACTTAATATTATAAAATTAATTTAAAATATCTAACTATTAATATAAAATAGTAAAATAAAAAGATAGAAATAATTAAAGTTATCAGTTAGCAACCTGGCCAACACTCTACCCCAAAACCTATTTGGGAAGGTGCTATCTCATGAGCTACAGCTGAACTCCATAAGAGTAGAAGAAGATCCTTCTCCTCTAAGGAGAGTTGCTGAGTTAGAGTGCTCAGATCCCAGCACCTAAGGCAATGAATTATCAGATGGAGAACTTATCTTGTTCTCCAAACAGTTCAAGATGATATTGAGTAGGAGAAGACAGTGGAAGAACAAGGGATCTTCTAGATCTAGCTCAAGAAAGCCATATACCAACATGGAGAAATCTTGAAAAGATCCCTCAGGGGAAGGTATGATTCTAAATAAAACAAATATTTTAAAACTAATGTTGTTTGCTATTTGAAAGTCTATTTCATGAGTAGCTATACACCTAGAGGGGGTGAATAGGTCTTCTAGTCTTTTTAAACAATCTTTAGATTTGGTGAGTTAAATGTTGGATTATTATATTAGCTTTAAAGAACAAGAGCAGCACACAAGAATTTATAGTGGTTTTCCAAGGTATAAGTACAACCACTTTCCCTCCCACCTTTCTAATAGTGTGTTAGACAAGGTCATCTTCTCCAAACTCAGCTTAAAGAGCTTACAACCCAGATCCCTCAAGATCTCACAGGCTTCCTCCAAGCCCTACCTTAGGACACAACCCTACTCACTCAGAGTAATCTCTACTTCTAAAACTCAGTGACCCTCTAGATCACCTACCTCAAGCTATGTGGAAGCCCTATAACTTAGGAATGGAGGATAGTTCTATACTCAGAGATAATTAATCCCCTACCTCATATCTCAACAATATCCGATCTCAGACACCCAGGCCATAACTCAAATCCACCCTAGGATCCTACCACTCTGCTTTTATATTATAGGGTTACAACTCAAATCAATAATGTTCCTATAGAAAGAGAAAGAGTTTGATTATTATTGAATCCATAAAAATGGTTCTCTGAGCCTTTTTTCTAAACTGAGTTGTAACACCCCAAGTTTCTATATGTAGCAAAAGTGGGTACTACGCAACGGTAGGCCAATACCGCGCCACAGTAGGGCCAGACATCGAGAGCGTCGAGTAAGGCAAGTTGACTCAACGCTTTGGTTACCACACGGCAGTAGGTTGATACCCTGTTACGATAGCGTCAGGCATCGAGAGCACAGAGTGAGGAGAGGTGACTCAAAGCCTAGTCTACCGCACGAGGATATGTTGTTATCGCGCGGCGCTAGCCAATTTATTGGTCGAGCTCTCGGGAAGTTATCACCCAGCGGTAGTGATACTGCAGGCGGTAGCTTGACAATTTATTTTTCGAAGCTCTCGGGTTTCTATCGCGCGGCGGTGGTAACTATCATGTGGCGGTAGCAAGAGCGGTCGTGTCATAACCGTCCCCAGCTACCATGAGGCACTAGCATCCTATCATGTGGCAAAAACGAAGCTGTAACATCGCGGCCACATGTCAGCCTGTGGTGGGTGGGCCTGGGAAGTGGCATGCGAAATGAGGAATTTATAAGCTGTACCACATGACGGTAGATAGTTATCGCACGGTGGTAGCTCGGTTTTTAGTGTTAGTCTAGTCATTTTCACTTCATTTCTTTTGGAGTTTGATAAACTTGGGCGGGACGTTTGGAGGAGGAGAAGCAGTGTTGTAGAGAGAAGATATCGCCAACATTTGAGATTCGAAGGTCGCACTCGCTAGGCGAGTTTGAATCTATGGAGTCAAAGCCGAAGCGGTCGTTCTCATCCTGCTAAAACCCCTTCAATGGTGCCGAAGCAGACTTCTAGGATAATGGTCCTCTTCCTTGGACATGTGAAGTCCTTCTTTTTGGCATTAGACGGTAGACACTCCACAAAAAAGTGAAAGTGGTTCTCCTGACGGGTAGATTCAGGTATCCTCGTTAGATTTTCATTTAGATCCAGAATTGAAGTACGGAATATGCATGTTATGTGAAGCCCATCCGGACAGGTTGGTCTGGATTGTTGATGTTTGTATGTTTTGTATACTGGAGAAGACTCCATGGTTATCGCGTAGATTTTAGAGTCACAGGGTGTGTAGGTGGCTGCATTTAGACGACTAGATATAGACTCCAAGAAAACACCTGATTTGGGGTAAGAATAATTAGTTTGTCCCCTTACCGCACGGCAAAAGCGCTACCATCGGCGATAGCTCCCAGTGAGCTATGTGTTTTGTGGAGCCTATCTCTGGGAGACATATAGGCAATTCTATGAGGCCTGTCTTATGAGGCATGTCTTGTTAGACCTGGGGGTCATGGGTGCCTATCTCTCAAAGACCTGGGGGCCAATTTGTGGAGCGTGAGCTTAATTTACTCAGCTTTGGTTGCCATGAGTGCTTGCATAGGATCCTAACAGTGTTATGGATCATACGGAAAAGGGAAAGGGGATGCTAACCCACGTCAGGCCTGCGAGTCGAATGATTTGAGCACGGGATATGGCTGAACAGTACCCTCCCCTATGTTGTTCCACCTTGAGTGACTCAAAGTGTAAATCGCATGACTTGGTCGTATCCATAGGGGCATTGTCTTTGGCTTTGGCCTTGAAAGATTGAAAGCTTAAACATTATTTATTGTCATAAGGATCAGTGGTGTGACCCTTGAGGTCATGTGCACTAAGAATGTGCTCTGAGAGCACAGAGAGTTGGACGGCCATGCCAACGTGTGTGGAGAATGGTGCTTAAGTTGTACGTTTTGATTACCAATATATGATTATACTAATGCCTGCAAGGAAGGAGCACCGCCACCCTGAGTGAGGGGTGGGGTCGTTATAATTATGTTACCCAATGCTAACCGTTGCTTTTGTTTTCCACTGCGAGGTGGAATGTTTCGTACAGGTGTAGCCGAGCCAAGCAAGAAATAACGGGCTGGAGCCCAGGATTACTAATTGGCCCTTGAATTCCAAAGCGAATCACCTTTTTATATTATTATTCACGTGTGGCCAGCTTGCATGCCGATGTATGGAAGATATTTTAATTTTGGTTGAACAATGTAAGGCCTTATGGCCAAGACAATTTTTGTATTTGTTTATTCATTCCTACTTTTATGTTAATAGACATTCGGTTGGTTGGGTTCATGTTAACCTTTAAAGTACTTACGCTAGAATGCACTCTGTGATAGGATGCGTGTATTTTTGATTGTAATCTCAATTAATAACTCCTTTGACTATCTGTAGTATATGGCATTGGGCCCCGGTCGGACCTTCTGTTATATGTTATATGACGTACGGGAATGTTACAAAGTTGGTATAAGACTCTGGTGTCGGTCTTTATTATTTGAATTTGTGGACGAATTCTTTAAGGGGTGGTGAGCACATGTATGTGTGTTACTGTTAAAACATAAAAGAACCCATGAATGTCCACTTAGGAATGAAAATACACATATTTGAGGAACCTGCGTGTTCCTATGATTACTTTTTGGCAACTGCTTATCTCCTAATTTAGTGTTTCACAACTATAGGTGACGAGGAATTGTGCAGAGCAGTCACAACGTCAGCACTCTGTGGAGATTAGTGCGCCTAATGACGTGCCTGCGACCCCTCCTTCTGCTGAAACCATTTATATGGAAGCTGGAGCGGTGTTCACTATGATTAATGCCTAACCAGGGAGGCAAGTGCAAACTCCTGCTACTTGGTTAGGTCATGTACTGCTTGGCATAGTAGAACCTATAGTGGTAGATCAAGTAATGGAAGAGCCCGTAGTGCAGAGGAGAGCAACTGAAAAACAATTAAATCACATGATGAGCTTTAATCCACCAGTGTTTTTTGGGATTGAGACCCCAACGCAAGCTAAGGACTAGCTTTCCAGGGTTAAGAGAGTCATGTCCGCAATAGAGACTGAGGAGTGGCAGAAGGTTACAATAGCCACTTTCCTTTTGGATAGTGAAGAAAGGTTATAGTGGGAGGAGTTAGAGCCATCACTTCATTAGGAGGCAACTTTCTGATGTCTCGATGGAGGATTTCTCAAGACTATTTTTAGTATAGTTCATCCCATCAGCACAAAAAATAGCTATGGAGAATCAGTTCCAGAGACTGACTCATGGTGACAGTAGCATGGATGACTACCTTCATGAGTTTATTAGATTTGACCATTTTGCTGGCTCCACTTTTACTGATGAGGAGCGTAATACCAACCGGTTCTACAAAGGACTGATTAATGACCTGAGGTTGCTACTCTCTGGTCCTATGACGCAGGGCTTTCTAGTTTTAGTCAATACAGCCCGATCTCTGGAGAAGGATCTGAAGAGAGTTCATGGTAAGAATGACTCGATGGTGAAGAGGTCAGACTTTAAAGTTCCAAGTTCGTCGAAGTTTGGGTACCGAAGGTGGAACAAGAAGGCCAAGTCTTCTTGATCGGCGTCTTTGTTGGTTACTTACTGAGCATCATCTAGGCGAAGCGGTCTGAATCTTTTTTATAACAGTGGCAAACCGAGATATATAGCCCGCAACTATTGGAGTGGCAAATCAGAGAAGAAGGCAGGAACATTGTATGCTGAAAAAGGGAAGGCGGTGGAGTCAACCGCATCCCATCAAGCTCCAGCCCAACCAAGAGTCTATAAACTTGGCCAGCTGGAGGCCATTAATTAAGGCGATGTGGTGATAGGTATGTGTAAAATATTAGTTGTAATACTTTGCATACCTTGCGCCTTATCCTTTGGTCATATGACTGTCTTGTTTTAGGCTTTGTCGTGGTTATGGACTATCCAGCTCAAGCACTGTTTGATATAGGAGCTTCACACTCTTTCCTATCCGCGTGGAAGTGCTGCTACTTAATGGGTGTTCAATGCGCGTGGATAGAGTCTGTTTCATTAAAGTTCTGATCAGAAGTAAAACTTGGAAGCGCCTTTACAGACGATAGTAGAGTTTGACGTGATCTTTGGTATGGATTGGCTCTCCGAGAAATGTGCTATCATCGATTGTAGTTCAAAGACTGACAAACCGGGGCTGAATACAAGCCAAGAAACTACTTTCTCAGGTCTAAAGGGATTGAGTAAGACATTGATGTCTGCTCTCTAAGTAGTTAAAGCAATTCGTGAGGGGGCAGAGTTGTTCTTCACCCTATTAGAGGCTAAGAAGCCCAAGCCTGGTTTCGTCAGCATTCCGGTGGTGTCAGAGTTTGCCGATGTGTTTCCCGAAGATCTCCCTAGAGCCCCAACTTAGAGAGAGATCTAGTTAACCATTGAGTTGGTGCCAAGTTCCAAGCCGATGTCACGGTCTACTTATCGCTTAGCACCGAAAAAGATGGCTTAATTAAAGGCACAACTTCAAGAGCTGATAGAGCAGGGGTTTGTGCGTCCAAGTTTGTCACCTTAGAGCTCCCTGGTCCTCTTTATGAAAAAAAGGACGGAAGCCTGCGGCTGTGTATCGATTACCGGGAATTGAATAAACTAACAGAGAAGAATAAGTACCCGATTACAACGATCGATGATCTATTCGTCCAGCTAGATGGGTCGACTGTGTATTTAAAGCTAGACTTGAAATCTGGATATTATCAGCTGAGAATCATGGAAAGTGATATTCCCAAGATGGCGTTCAGTACACGATATGGGCATTATGAGTTCTCTGTCATGTCTTTCGTGCTGACTAATGCACCATCCATGTTTATGGACTTAATGAATAGGACCTTCAAGGAGTATTTGGATCAGTTCATGATAGTGTTCATCGATGATATCCTGGTGTACTCCCAATCCGAGGATGATCATGTGGAGCACTTACATATTGTATTGAAAACCTTAAGGAATAATCAGTTGTACGCCAAATTCTCTAAATGCGAGTTTTGGCTATCTTCTATGGCATTCCTTAGTCATATTATTAGTGGTTAGGGCATCACAGTGGATCCGAAAAAGGTTGTTGCAATTCGGGAGTGGATTGTATTGTCATCTATGGTGGAGGTTCGGAGTTTTCTAGGACTTGCCGGCTACTACAAGCGCTTCATGGAGAACTTTTCCCGAATAGCTTTACCCCTCACGACCATGATAAGGAAGGACCAGAAGTTTGTTTGGTCTCCAGCGTGTGCACATCCTTTTGAGGAACTAAAAGTCATCTGAGCACGACGCCTATTCTATGCTCGCCATATGGGACAGAAGGCTTTGAGATCTATAGTGACACTTCAGGTTACGGCTTAGGCTGTGTTCTGCTACAGCATGGTAATGTAATAGCATATGGTTCACGCTAGTTGAAGGTGCATGAGAGGAATTATCTGATCCATGACTTGGAGTTAGCGGTCGTGATATTCACGCTGAAGCTCTGGAGGCACTATTTGTATGGTGTAAAGGTCAACATTTACACAGACCATAAGATCTTGAATTATTTGTTGGATCAAAAGGACTTAAATATGCGTCAACGAAGGTGGATGGAGTTCCTTGGGGACTATACCTTCAAGATACATTATGTCTATGGCAAAGGTAATGTGGTTGCGGATACGTTAAGTCGCAGAGCTCCCGCACAAGCCAATTGGTTATTGATGCATGACGAGCGTCTCGTTTGAGATTTGGAAGCCTTAGAGGTCTCCTGTGTTGATAGGAGGTCTAGTGCTGAAGCACGTTTGAATTGAATAGAGGTACAGTATGACCTCGTCGATCGGATTCGACAGACTTTGGATTTGGATGACAGAATAAAATGCTACATGGCTGAATCTTTGGAAGGGTCAAATACCTAGTTTACTGTTGATAATGGGCTATTGTGGAAGAATAGTCATTTATACATCCCAAAGATGGGTAAAATAGGAAGGAATTAATGTATGAGGCTCATTATACCAAGTACTTGATTCACACAGGGAGCACGAAGATGTATAATGACATGAAAAAGCTGTTCTGGTGGACAGGATTGAAGAAGGACATAGAACTATATGTAGCAAGGTGTCAGACTTGTGCCTTGGTTAAGGCCAAATGTTAGAAGCCCGGTTGATTTTTGAAGTATTTGCCTATAATGGAATGGAAGTTTGATGACATATCCATGGATTTCGTGCATAGTTTTACAGAAGGAAAACGACGCCATCTGGGTGATAGTTGATCGTTTGACAAAAGTGTCGCACTTGATCTCGAATAGGAAGGACGCTTTAGTGGAGAAACTGGCAAAATTATATGTTGATAATATTGTACGACTGCATGGTGTGCCCTGTAGCATCGTGAGTGACTGAGGTGGGCATTTCACGTCTAATGACTGGAGGTTTGTACACCAACCATTGGGTACCAAATTGAAGTTCATTACGACCTTTCATCCGCAGACGGATGGTCAGACCGAGAGGGAAAATAAGACGATGGAGGATATGCTTCGTATGTGCGTCCTAGATTTTGGGAAAAAGTGGGAGGATCACTTGTATATGATCAAATTCGCTTACAACAATAGCTACAAGACAAGCATTCAAATGGCGCCCTTCGAGGCCCTATATGGTAGAAAGTGTCGTACTCCAGTTTCATGGTAGTAGACGGGCGAGTCAATGTTGTATAAGTGGAAGGTTGTTGAGGATGTGACTTCTATTATTTGGACAATGAGGGAGAGGTTGTTGATTGCACAGAATAGACAGGCTAAATATTACAACGCCAAGCATAAAAATATTGAGTTCGCCATGGGCGATTGGGTATACCTGAAGATCAAACCATTCAAGGGTGTGCCAAGGATTCGACATCTGAAAAAGCTAAGTCCGAGATACCTTGGGTTGTTTGAAGTTTTGGAGAGCATTGGTGAAGCCGCCCATAGATTAATGCTTTCAACAGAGCTTAGTGCTCTGCATGATGTATTCCACATATCTATGTTGCGGAAGGGAGTGCAAGAGACTGCGTAGGTGGTTGTGGCGGATCAGGTACCGATTGATGGTGTGTTGACAATGAAGGTCAAGCCCATTCGTTTTGAAGACTCAGAAGTCAAGCAACTTCGTAATAAGTCTATCAGGATGGTCGAGGTCTGTTGGGACAACTGTGGCCAAGAGGAGCTGTTATGGGAGTGGGAACAAACCATGAAGGCAGAGTTCCCCGAGCTTTTTATTTGAAGTATAATTTCGTAGTATTGATACTCTTTTGTGTTCCTGCAATATGTAATTTCGGGACGAAATTCTTTAAGTATGGGAGATTTGTAATACCCCAAGTTTCTGTAGGCAGGAAAAGAGGGTACCACATGACGGTAGGCCAATACCGTTCCGCGGTAGTGCCATGCATCGAGAGTGGCGAGTAAGGCAATTTGACTCAACGCTTTGGTTACCGCGTGGCGGTAGGCTTATACCACATGGTGGTAGCATCGGGCGTCGAGAGCATTGAGTGAGGAGAGGTGACTAAACGCCTAGTCTACCTTGCGGCGATATGTTGTTATCGCGCCGCGCTAGCCAATTTATTGGCCGAGCTCTCGGGAAGTTATCGCCCAGAAGTAGTGATACTGCAGGTGGTAGCTTGATAATTTATTTTTCGAAGCTCTCAGGTTTTTATCGCACAGTGGTGCTAACTATCGCATGGCAGTAGCAGGAGCAGTCGTGTCATAACCATCCCTAGATACTGCAAGGTGCTAGCATCCTGTCGCACGGCGATAGCAAAGCTGTAATGTTGTGGCCACATGTTGGCCTGTGGTTGGAGGGCTTGGGTGGCGGCATGCGAAATGAGGCATTGATTAGTAGTACCGAGCGGCGGTTGCTAGTTACCGCGTGGCAGTAGCTAGTTACCTTGCGGTAGTAGCTCAGTTTATAGTGTTGATCTGGCCGGTTTCTCTTTATTTCTTTTGGAGTTTGAGGAACTTGGGCTGGACGTTTGGAGGAGGATAAGCAGTGTCGGAGAGAGAAGATCTCGTCGCCGTTTGAGATTCGGTGCTCGGATTTGCAAGGCGAGTTCGGATCTATGGAGGCAAAGCAAAAGTAGTTGTTTTTATCCTACTAGAACCACTTCTATGGCGTTGAAGCGTACTTTTAGGGTAACGATCCTCTTCCTTTAATATGTGAAGTCCTTATTTTTGGCATTAGAGGGTAGACACTCCACGAAAACATGGAAGTGGTTCTCCCAACAGTTAGATCCGTGTATCCCTATTATTTTTGCATTTATATCCGAAATCGATGTATGGAATATGCATGTTGTGTGAAGCCCATCCGGACAGGTTGGTCTGGAATGGTGATATTTGTATGTTTTGTATGTCGGAGAGACTCTCTGGTTATCACGTAGATTTCGGAGTCACAAGGTGTGCATGTGGGTGCATTGAGAGTACTTGATGTAGACTCTAGGAAAACACCTGATTTAGGGGAAGAATCGTTAGTCTGTCCCCCTACCGCGCGGCAGTAGCGCTACCGTCGGCGATAGCTCCCAGTGAGCTATGTGTTTTGTGAAGCCTGTCTCTGGGAGACCTATGGGCTATTCTGTGAGGCCTGTCTTGTGAGACCTGGGGATCGAGGGTGCCTGTCTCTCAAAGACCTGGGGTACAATTTGTGGAGTGTGAGCTTAATTTGCTAATCTTTGGTAGTCATGAGTGCTAGCCTAGGATCCAAATGGGGTTATGGATAATACAGAAAAGGTAAATGGGATGCTAACCCACATCAAGCCTGCGAGCCGGAAAATTTGAGCACGAGATGTGGCTGAACTGTACCCTCCCCTATGTCATTCGACCAGGAGTGAGTCAAAGTGTAAATCACGAGACTTGGTCATAGCCATAGGGGAGTTGTCTTTAGCATTGGCCCTGAAAGACTGAAAGATCAAACGTTATTTACCATCACAAGGAATGATGTTGTGACCCTTAAGGTCTTGTGTACTAAGAATGTTCCCTGAGGGCACGGGGCGTTGGACGGTCGTGCTAACGTCTATGCCAAATGGTGCTTCAGTTGCACGTTTTGATTTCCAATATATGATTATACTAATGCCTATAGGGAAGGAGCACCACCACCCCGAGTGAGGGGTGGGGTCGTTATAATTTGTTCAGCTAATGCTAACCATTGCTTTTGTTTGTCATCGTGCGGTGGAATGTTTTGTACAGGTGTAGCCGAGCCAAGCAGAAAATAGCGGGTTGGAGCCAAGGATTACTAACTGGCCCTTGAAGGCCAAAACGAATTACCCGTTTATTTTATTGTTCACATGTAGCTGGCCTGCGTGTCGATGTATGCAAGACATTTTAATTTGGGTTGAACAATACAAGGCCTTAAGGCCAAGACTATTGGTGTATTTGTTTATTCATTCCTACTCTTATCTTAGTGGAAATTCAGTTGGTTGGGTTCCTATTAACCTTTAAAGTACTTCTGCTAGAATGCACTCTATGATAGGATGCGTGTATTTTGGATTGTGGTCTCAATTAATAACTCCTTTGACTGTTCGTTGTATATGATGTTAGGCCCTAGCCGGACCTTTTATTATATGCTATGTGACGGACAGGGATGTTGTAAGACCCCCCTCCTGGAACACAAGACATGGCATGAGAGGGGTCTTATGCCAAGAACAGCCACCTTGCGGTAACACTAACACTCGGGTCAGCCTATACCACAAGACGCCTATCCTGCCGACTTCAACCAATATCAACATATAAACTGCCAACCTAACAATATTAATAAAAGAAAGTCAATCCACACCAAACATAAGTCCATAAATATAGCAAAAGAGAAGCTAAACAAGCTTCTACATAATCAGAATACATAAATATAATTGCCCCAAAGGGCTACAACAAAATCTCTCTCACTCACATCTGTAACCGACGGTAGCGACGGTACTGTCCCTTCAGGCCCTGTCGTCATGGCCTGGCTGTCCAGCTACATAGCCTGCTTCTCCACCTGCGGGGTTTTCTCCTAAAAAGGAAGACGTAGCAACCGTTAGTCGTAAAGACTAAGTGGATTCAAATCCGCTCCCCCGGCGACTCCTCGGCACCGGGCGAAGAAAGGAACAGGTACAATATATAAATAACAGTAGTACAACAGGTGAAGTGAGTATACATATCATAAGCAGCAACAGCAGTAGCGTATAATAAACAAGCTCTTATTTTACAAATCTACTATCTACAGCAGCAAGAGAGTATATAGTTATAACAGTAAGTAACTCAACTAATATGGATGCCCCTACAAGCTTATAAGTTGAGGGTCGTTCAGCAATAAGTAACTCATCCTATAGGAGTGCCCATACAAACTTATATGATGAGAGTCTTATGTATGCGATTAAGTGTAATGCTATGAATGCAATGTAATGACACACCCATGATCAAGCACATGCAATCGCTATGTCGACACAGACTTATAGTTCCCACTATTCGAGCAGGTAGCTAACCTCTCAGACATCAACCGTCGTGGCCAAACGGTGACAGTAGAGCGGACATCTCCACTATTAGGCTGGTCTCCACACTATATGGCCTAGGCCTCCGTACGCCTCAACACTAAGGACACAACAGTGGAGCTCACATGCGTACTACGACTCAGCGGGTTCTCTTGGGTAAGTGAGCACCAAGATCCTAGCCCCGAACTGGCCTATGCGTGACACGGAAGGAGCCTCAGAAATGAACACGAGGACCAAGCACAACCATTCACTTGGCACGGAAGGAGCCTCGGGACATGAATACCGAGGACCAAGCCCAATCGTCCAAGGTCTAGCTGTTGACTCCCATCGGTGTGACGATTGGCGAGCCCGTAGACCTGCCACACTATCCTTAACCCGGGATTACGACACCATGTATCGACTCACACCACATGCAATTTCATAATATCGTGGAATGGAAGGAGCCTCGGGACGTGAACACCGAGGACCAAGCCCAACCATCCATCAGATGCGGAAGGAGCCTCGGGACAGGAACACCGAGGGCCAAGCCCAACCGTCTAACTTTACTCATCTCAATCTCATTCTAACTAGTGACAGTCAACACCGCACTTGTTACTTCCACAATGCTACCCATAGGGAGACGATACTCTAAGCATTGGATTACTAATTCCCTTTTATCCATCCAACATATATCATGGCCATAGTTAAATCATTTATACATTTATCCAATTATATCTACCCAATTATATCAGGTTCTTTCCTTCAATTAAACTTGTCCACAACTCGTTATATGAATTTAGATTTATAACCTAAACTTTTCACGTCATTATGATGATTATGTCAAAAGTGTACACCCAAGGATCGAGTTGGATCGCAACATTAAACTCCACCACATCGCATTCCACGTTACACAACCCAGAATTTAGGTGCAGCCTTAATCCGGGCAGCAACTTCGACCAAGGATTCCCGAGGCTACAGAAATCTGACGAGTGCGTGTAACAACTTGTTGGAAAGATAATTTCAAGGGCTACAACTTTCGTGATTAGTCAAAAGCCCATATTTGGTCGCATCACACCAGAAATTCACTCAAAGCCTGCTACGTACAGGATACAAATTTCCTAGGTGGAATTTCCCCCAATTGCAGCAGATTCGAACAGACTTTCCCGTGGCTACAGGTATTGCCTAGGAACGTGCAACCACTCGTTGGAAAGATAATTTTGAGGGTTACGACTTTTGTATTTAGTCAAAAACCCAGAAATGACCAGAACACCCACGAAATTGGTCATGAAGGTCGCTGCATGCAGAAAACAGATTTCTGCACGCACCTTAAGGCGAGATGAACGGCATCCGTTCATCTTCCTCCTTGCACCAAGCTCCAAAAATCTCCTCCAGAAAATCGTCCACCCTTATTCACCCTCACGAAGCCATATTTCTCCACGGATCCTTCTCTCATCTTCACTTTGAAGGATGAAGAGGTTGGAGGGGCTAAAGCCTAGAAAACAAACCTAGGCATGGCTTTCCTAGGAAATCTCCTCCTCACCATCAAGACTCTATGGAGTCGATATCTCTCATAGAATATATCTACATATCTAGCACCAAGGGAGAGGGGAGGAAGCTTACCTCGTTTCCAGCAGTACCGCCGTTCCCGGCCATGGATATAGTCGTTCTTCTTTGCGGCATCTCTCGCTTGGTGCGGTTGTTCTTCACGGCAAAGGAAGGAGAGGGTGAGAGAGAAAGAAGGCTGCCTCCAAGAGATCCGCCTGCTTCCCTCGGCTCCGTCGGTTTCGCGAGATGCACGATGACGGCAAGGGTCGATCAGCGCAAAAGCTAGGGTTCGGCTTTAACTCCCGTTTTATAAGCCGATGTATTAGGTTACATCTTCTGCCACGTGTCAACGCCTCATTGGACCGCCCATAATGGGTCATATTGAAGTGACCCGGTCCAAGGAACCATCCAGCATGAATACCGAAATCCGCTTCGGTCCGCCTGTACAAGCCGGCGAATCTGCCTGGGCGAAGAAAACACACAAGTCAAATTCGGCGGGAATCATCTGTCATTCTCGACGATCGGCAAGAATCGTCAGGCATTCTCGACGAATTCGTCGGGTATCAACAATGATACCCGGCGATTTTCCCTTAGCCTAACTTATCGGAAATCTGGCGTTGAGTGCGTTGAGTATTCTCAGCGATACTCGACGATCGGCGAGAATCACCAGGCATTCTCGACGATTTTCCCTTAGGCCATGCTTATCGGAAATCTGGCGTTGAGTGCATTGAGTATTCTTAGCGATACTCGACGATCGGCGAGAATCACCAGGCATTCTCGACGATTTTCCCTTAGGCCATGCTTATCGTAAATCTGGCGTTGAGTGCGTTGAGTATTCTCATCGATACTCGACGATCGGCGAGAATCACCAGGCATTCTCGACGATTTTCCCTTAGGCCATTTCCTTTCGATCCGTTGGATATCACTCAGCCCTACACTCAATCCAACGCACTTTACACCTTTTGCCAGTGCGCCCCGAGCCCGAGTCAAGTCTCTTTACTCAAAACTCGTGCGAGGGGCCTAGCGCGAATTGGGACGTTACAAATCTTATAAACAAAATAAAAGATTTTGTCCCCGAAATCAGGCTAGGGCAATTGGGATGCAAGTACAAAATAATATGCGCTATAAAATGTTACCTTGGAAGAACAGCTCCGGGTAGCGCTTCTGCATCAAGTCCACCGGCTCCCAAGTAAATTCTTCCTTCCCATGATTAGACCACAGCACTTTTACCAGAGGCACACTTTTGCGGCGCAAGATTCTTATCTCATTATCAACGATTTGTACCGGCTCCAGTCACACAGATCTGTCAGACGCCACAGAACCATCAGTCGTGGGGATGTATTGTTCGGGCCACAACAGCGCCTTCCAAAACGACGAGACATGGAACACGTCGTGGAGATTTTCTAACTCGGGCGGTAGCTCCAGCCGATAGGCCAAAGGGCCAATCTTTTCCACTATGACATAGGGTCCAACATACCGTGGGCTGAGCTTTTTCACTCCTCGTACTCGTGATACTCCATGCATCGGTCGGATTTTTCAGAAACACCTTGTCTCCCACTTGAAATTCCACCATCCGGTGTTTAGCGTTATAATACTTCGACTGCCGACTTTGAGCCTCTAACATACAATCCCGTATCAACCAAACCACCGCATTCGTGTCATCTATATATTCAACACCCAAAGTCCTCGGGTCTTCATCTTGCACCCAAGACCAGGGGGTTCTACACCTCCTTCCATATAGGGCTTCATGGGGTGTCATGCCAATGCTAGCTTGATGGCTGTTGTTGTAGGTGAATTCTACTAAGGGCAAGAGTCTTTCCTACGGCTCTCCCCTATCTATCACACACAACCTCAACAATCCTCCAATGTTCGGATGGTCCGCTCAGACTGCCCATCCGTCTGTGGATGAAATGCGGTGCTGAAGGTAAGGCGCGAGCCCAAATACGCCTGTACCACCTTCCACTCCTTGGAGGTAAAACGACCATCACGGTCCGAAACTATCGTCTTAGGTACGCCGTGATACCGTACAAACTGTTCCACAAAAAGACGTACTAAGACGTCCACATGAGCCTCCTTCTTCATTGGAATGAACTGGGCAACTTTCGTCAGGCGGTCAACGATCACCCACACTAAATCATTTCCTGAGCGGGAGCGAGGTAGTCCATGTACAAAGTCCATGGAGATATCCTCGAACTTCCATTCGGGGATTGGCAACGACTGTAATAGGCCACCGGGGATCCTACATTCTGCCTTCACTCATTGGCTGGCTTCACAATGTGTGACAAAGTACCGGACATCCTTCTTCATTCCTGGCCAACACATCGTCTTCCGTAAGCCGGCGTACATCTTTGAAATTCCTGGGTGCACGGAATATTGAGAGCAATGTGCTTCTCTCATAATATCCTCCTGGATTCTGCCACCTTTGGGAATGTAGAGCAGGCCGCGAAAGTAAACGAGGCCGTCCTTTAGTGTGTACTCGTCAGTAGTCCCGTCTTCGATTAACTTTTTTGCCGGGGCCAAAGCCGCATCCAATCCTCGCTCCACTCGGATCCGGTCCCGAATATCACAAACTATGCTCATGCTGGACAGGTACTCCGTATATTCCGAAGAAGCCTTAAATATTAAGGTGATGTCCATCTCCTCGATCATCCGTGCCAACTCCATGCTCATCAATCGAGATTCTGGGCTCGAGCCGGGTACTTTCCTACTCAACGCGTCGGCTACCGAGTTTGCTTTTCCGGGGTGGTAGTTCAAGGTGAACTCATAATCGCATAGAAACTCTAACCACCGTCGTTGTCTTAAGTTCAATACCTTCTGGGTATGGACGTACTTCAAATTTTTATGATCCGAGAAGATTTCGCAGTGGACGCCGTATAGATAATGCCTCCATACCTTCAAGACAAACACCACCACTCCTAGCTCCAAATCATGCACCGGGTAATTGATTTCATGCTTCTTTAATTGTCTTGAAGCATAAGCAATTACGTGCCTGTGCTGCATCAACACCACTCCCAACCCCTGATAAGACGCGTCCGTGTAAACTTGGAATCCTTCCTTCCCAGACAGAAGTACAAGGATGGGGGAGGAGGTAAGTCTATCCTTCAATTCCTGGAATGCCGCTTCACACTAGGGTGTCCACTCAAATGACACTCCTTTCTTTATCAAGGAAGTAAGCGGAAGGGCAATCTTGGAGAATCCTTTTACGAACTTGCGGTAGTATCCGACATGTCCAAGAAAACTCCTCACATCGGCCGCCGACTTCAAAGGCGACCACTCCTTCACGGTACGCACCTTGGTCGGATCCACAGCTAGTCAAGCACCACTGATTACGTGACCCAAGAAAGCCACCTCCCTAAGCTAGAATTCACACTTGCTAAACTTGGCGAACAGGGCGTGCTCTTTTAGCTTCTCCAGAACTAAGGCCAAATGTCCGGCATGTTCTTCCTCCGTCTTCGAGTAGACTAAGATGTCGTCAATGAACACAATGACGAAGACATCTAAGTAGTGCTCAAACACTTTATTCATCAAGCTCATGAAAGCTGATGGGGCATTGGTGAGCCCAAACGGCATCACTGTGAACTCATATAAGCCGTACGTTGAGTTGAAAGCCGTTTTCTGTATATCATCCTCCTGTATTCTCAATTGTTAGTACCCCGAGCGCAAATCTAGCTTTGAGAACCAATGTGCTCCCACCAGTGGGTCGAACAACTCATCGATCCGAGGTAACGGGTAGGTGTTCCGTACTGTCAGTCGGTTGAGTTCCCGATAGTCTATACATAAACGCAAGGTTCCATCTTTCTTCTTGACGAATAGAACAGGGGCTCCCCACGGTGATGAGCTGGGGCGAACAAACCCTGAGTCTACCAGCTCCTGCAGTTGAACGCTAAACTCCGCGAGTTCTTTTGGGGCCATCCGATAAGGGGTCCTGGAGACAGGCTTAGCTCCTGGTACAAGCTTAATCTGAAAATCCACTTCTCTATGCGAGGGTAACCCTAGCAATTTTTCAGGAAATACCTCAGGGAATTCCCATGCTACCCGCACATCCTTCACATTTATCTTCATCTCCTTTAGTTCGAAACATATCATGTAGACTTCATCCCCTCTCATATGAGCTTTCAAGGTCTGGATTGAGGGTAACAATATTCGTGGTGCGAAATTTATACCTTGGAAGACTACATCAGTATCCCCATGTCTCAAATAGATGCGCTTCTCCGCACAGTCGATTCTTGCATGGTGCCAATCCAGCCACGCCATACCCAGGATGAGGTCGAATTCTGGTATTCTCAAAATTGTGGCAGGGGTATCAAAGGTCTTTCCCCCAATGGTTATCTCTAACTCATACTTCGCGGTTGCCGTCATCTCAGATCCATCCGGGAAACGTACTCTTCGGGCAATACCAGTGAAATATTGCACTCCGGGTATATTCTTGATGAAGTCTTTTGACATAAAAGAATGTGAGGCGCCGGTGTCAAATAACGTATAAGCCGGTTTCCCGCCGACCATCACGATGCCTAAGTGTCATTTAATAATACTCAAGCTAGACGTCTTGTATATCTTAAGCCACTAGAGAATATTAATGGAAGCAAAATGACTAATTCAAATCGTACCTGCAATCATCTCTTAAGGATTTCGCTCTTGAGTCATGTCCAAGGCATACATCTGATCTCAAGCGGGTCCGGGGTTTCTTCCTCGTGGTCCTCGTCCTCGACCACGCACATACCCTCTCCCCCGCGGGGCTGCTGGAGGGAGAGCGAAAGGCGCATCTCCAAACAGTTGCAGGCAGTAGCGTTGAATGTGGCCCGGTTGGTTGCATTCAAAGCACACTCGTTCCTGCCTTCCGCCGTGTTGCTAAAATTGTAGAGGTGGAGGTAATGCTGGCGGTTGCGGAACCGGGCGCTCCTCTCTAAAGTTCTGGGGGAAACGCATGCCACCCCTCTGATATCCTCTTCCTCTTTTATTATCGAATCTCCTTCTGTTGCTGGGGCCGACTTCCATCACGCCCTCCGCTGGCCTCTTACCACTTCCCAAGTGGTCTGCTTCCAATCTCTTTGCCATATCAATAATATCCGCCAGACTAGAGTCCGCTATAAACAAAAGGGCTTGCCTTAGGGGATCTCGCAAGCCTTTGTAGAATCGTTTGGCGTACCATCTATCATCCAGCTCATAGGAGTCAGCGAATCTCGCCAGGTGCTGAAACTCCCGTTGGTACTCCGTCACCGACATGGACCCTTGCTTTAGTTGCAAAAATCTCTCTTCTAGACCATCCCGAGCGGCCGAGGGGATGAAATGCTCTAAGAAGGCTTCAGAGAATTCGCTCCAACTAATGTCCGTGTACACTCTTCCACGGAAAGTGGAGCCCATGAGGGACTTCCACCACCTTTTGGCGTGCAGCTCTAAGAGTGTCACCACAAGGGTCACCGCCATGTTGTTTGGACATCTTATTCCTGCCAACAACTCTTGTATAGTGTCGAGCCACTCCTCCGTACGCACCGCCGACTCTGTCCCAATATAAGTGGGAGGGGAGAGAGCACGGAAAACGCATAACCAACTAGATCCCGGACCCTGTTGTTGTATAGGTGCCTGCTGAGATTGGGACCTAAAGGCGTCCAAAATAGCTGTGAGCGTCTGCCCCAGCTCTGATTGTTGGAATTGTGTAGGTACGGACGAGGCGGGGGTGCCCCTTACTTGCTCAGCATGTACTGCGATCTACACATAAGGTACAAACCTAGGGTTAGGTTGGCTAATCTAAGGTTAAAGATGGACAACTTAGTGTGAATTACATATGGGCCCACCACTGCTTCCGCTAAGTCATATTGTCCCAAAACTGACTAATCAAACGGGGGTGGCACCATTGTTAAGTGACTTTCGCCTTGGAGGATCCTAGCAAGCTGATACCATTTGTAGGACCCCTCTCCCGGAACACAAGACACGTCACGAGAGGGGTCTTATGCCCAGAACAGCCGCCTTGCGGTAACACTAACACTCGGGTCAGCCTATACCACAAGACGCCTATCCTGCCGGCTTCAACCAATATCAACATATAAACTGCCAACCCAACCATAATTATAAAAGAAAGTCAATCCACACCAAGCATAAGTCCATAAATATAGCAAAAGAGAAGCTAAACAAGCTTCTACATAATCAGAGTACGTAAATATAATTACCCCGAAGGGCTACAACAAAATCTCTCTAACTCACATCTGTAACCGACGGTAGCGACGGTACCGTCCCTTCAGGCCCTATCGTCCTGGCCTGGCTGTCCAGCTACATAGCCTGCTGCTCCACCTGCGGGGTTTCCTCCTAAAAAGGAAGACGTAGCAATCGTTAGTCGTAAAGACTAAGTGGCTTCACATCCGCTCCCTCGGCGACTCCTCGGCACCGGGCGGAGAAAGGAACAGGTATAATATATAAATAACAGTAGTACAATAGGTGAAGTGAGTATACATATCATAAGCAGCAACGGCAGTAGCGTATAATAAACAAGCTCTTATTTTACAAATCTACTATCTACAGCTACAAGAGAGTATATAGCTATAACAGTAAGTAACTCAACTTATATGGATGCCCATACAAGCATATAAGTTGTGGGTCGTTCAGCAATAAGTAACTCATCGTATAGGAGTGCCCATACAAACTTATACGATGAGGTTCTTATGTATGCGATGAAGTGTAATGCTATGAATGTAATGCAATTACACACCCATGATCAAGCACATGCAATCGCTATGTCGACACAGACTTATAGTACCCACTATTCGAGCAGGTAACTAACCTCTCAGGCGTCAACCGTCGTGGCCAAACGGTGACAGTAGAGTGGGCATCTCCACTACTAGGTTTGTCTCCACACTACCTGGCATAGGCCTCCGTACGCCTTAACGCTAAGGACACAACGGCGGAGCTCACATGCGTACTACGGCTCAGCGGGTTCTCTTGGGTAAGTGAGCACCAAGATCCTCGCCCCGAACTGGCCTATGTGTGATACGGAAGGAGCCTTAGAAATGAACACGAGGACCAAGCCCAACCGTTCACTTGTCACGGAAGGAGCCTCGAGACATGAACACCGAGGACTAAGCCAACCCGTCCAAGGTCTAGCTATCGACTCCCATCGGTGTGACGATTGGCGAGCCTGTAGACCTGCCACACTATCCTTAACCCGGGATTATGACACCATGTGTCGAATCACACCACATGCAATTTCACAATATCGTGGCATGGAAGGAGCCTCGGGACGTGAACACCAAGTACCAAGCCCAACCATCCATCAGATGCGGAAGGAGCCTCGGGACATGAACACCGAGGGCGAAGCCCAACCGTCTAACTTTTCTCATCTCAATCTCATTCCAACTAGTGACAGTCAACACCGCACTTGTTACTTCCACAATGATACCCGTAGGAAGATGACACTCTAAGCATTGGATTACTAATTCCCTTTTATCCATCCAACATATATCATGGCCATAGTTAAATCATTTATACATTTATACAATTATATCTACCAAATTATATCAGGTTCTTTCCTTCAATTGAACTTGTACACAACTCGTTATATGAATTTAGATTTATAACCTAAACTTATCACATCATTATGATGATTATGTCAAAAGAGTCCACCCAAGCCTCGAGTTGGATCGCAACATTAAACTCCACCACATCGCATTCCACGCTACACAACCCAGAATTTAGGTGCAGCCTTAATCCGGGCAGCAACTTCGACCAAGGATTCCTGAGGCTACATAAATTCGACGAGTGTGTGTAACCACTCGTTGGAAAGATAATTTCAAGGGCTATAACTTTTGTGTTTAGTTGAAAGCCCAGATTTGGTCGCATCACACCAGAAATTCACTTTAAGCCTGCTGCGTACAGGATACAGATTTCCTGGGTGGAATTTCCCCCAATTGCAGCAGATTCGAACAGACTTTCCCGTGGCTACAGGTATCTCCTAGAAACGTGCAACCACTCGTTGGAAGGATAATTTCGAGGGATACGACTTTCGTGTTTACTTGAAAACCCAGATATGACAAGAACACCCCCTAAATTGGCCACGAAGGTCGTTGCGTGCAGAAAACAAATTTCTGCACGCATCTTAAGGCGAGATGAACGACATCCGTTCACCTTCCTCCTTGCACCAAGCTCCCAAAATCTCCTCCAGAAAATCATCCACCCTTATTCACCCTCACAAAGCCATATTTCTCCACGGATCCTTCTCTCATCTTCACTTTGAAGGATGAAGAGGTTGGAGGGGCTAAAGCCTAGAAAACAAACCTAGGCATGGCTTTCCTAGGAAATCTCCTCCTCACCATCAAGACTCTATGGAGTCGATATATCTCTTAGAATATATCTACAGATCAAGCACCAAGGGAGAGGGGAGGAAGCTCACCTCGTTTCCAGCGGTCTTGCCGTTCCCGGCCATGGATCTAGTCGTTCTTCTTTGCGGCATCTCTCGCTTGATGCAGTTGTTCTTCACGGCAAAGGAAGGAGAGGGAGAGAGAGAAAGAAGGCCACCTCCAAGAGCTCCGCCTGCTTCCCTCTGCTCCGTCGGTTTCGCGAGATCCACGATGACGGCAAGGGTCGATCGGCGCAAAAGCTAGGGTTCTGCTTTAACTCCCTTTTTATAAGCCGATGTATTAGGTTACATCTTCTGCCACGTGTCAACGCCTCATTGGACCGCCCATAATGGGTCATATTGAAGTGACCCGGTCTAAGGAACCATCCAGCGCAAATACCGAAATCCAGTTTGGTCCGCCTGTACAAGCCGACGAATCTGCCTGGGCGAAGAAAACGCACAAGTCAAATTCGGCGGGAATCATCTGTCATTTTCGACGATCGGCGAGAATCGTCAGGCATTCTCGACGAATTCGTCGAGTATCAACAATGATAACCGGCGATTTTCCCTTAGCCTAACTTATCGGAAATCTGGCGTTGAGTGCGTTGAGTATTCTCAGCGATACTCGACGATCGGCGAGAATCACCAGGCATTCTCGACGATTTTCCCTAAGGCCATGCTTATCGGAAATCTGGCCTTGAGTGCGTTGAGTATTCTCAGCGATACTCGACGATCGGCGAGAATCACCAGGCATTCTCGACGATTTTCCCTTAGGCCATGCTTATCGGAAATCTGGCGTTGAGTGCGTTGAGTATTCTCATCGATACTCGACGATCGGAGAGAATCACCAGGCATTCTCGACGATTTTCCCTTAGGCCATTTCCTTTCGATCTGTTGGATATCACTCAACCCTACACTCCATCCAACGCACTTGGCACCTTTTGCCAGTGCGCCCCGAGCCCGAGTCAAGTCTCTTGACTCAAATCTCGTGCGAGGGGCCTAGCGCGAATTGGGACGTTATAGATGTTACATGAGTAAACTCAGCCTTACTTCTTCACACCACCAAGATAGTTGTTCTTCAGAATGATTCTGCTTGTGCTGAGAAGACAAATACAGAGCACTATTTCTTCAAGCCTTTGATGTAGCAGAGTTGAGTGCAGTGGCCTTGAAGATGAACAAAACCTAGAGTTTGCTCTGATTCTCCTTCTTTTTTTTTCATATTCTACCTTTGACTCGGCCTTTATTAACCCCCGGTCTTTGAGCATATAGCAATAGGCGAATACAGAAAAAGGCAATGAGCTCTTTTTCACAAAACCCCGTGTTTTTCGTAGAAACCACTTTTTCAGATATAAAGAAAACAAGTTCTCTGTTCTTGAAGTTGAAGTCTAGTGGATTATTTTTCAGTTGTTGATTTCTTCAAACTGCTAGCCTTGGTCTGAATCTCACAGACCTTCTTGTTAACGCATTGTCAAATATTTTCTTGCTTGCTGGAGACGAAGAAGTTGACCAAAAAGCAGCTTTTGATTTTTTGAAAAGTTTCTTTTATGACTCATCGTCCAACGGCTCTCTGAGTTGTATGGGCCAGCCGAAATAGTTAACTGCAATATATCTTTTGCCTTAATTGTTTTACTAAAGGCATACAGCGCCTTTTTTCATCTAGCGTACAAGTCCCGTAGTATTAGAATTTTGGATGAAATCAGCATGACGTGCTTGTGTACTTAGCAATTTCCAGTCAATCTGTATAGGTGTTGAGTGCAATCAAGGGACTCAATGCAAAAACACTTGGTAGAAATTTTGTTTCCCGAGGCATTGAGTGAACCATCATCACTCAATGCATCTAACTTTTACAGCCTAACTGATAAGGCATTGAGTGACCCTTCATCACTCAACGATAAGGCATTGAGTGACCCTTCATCACTCAACGGTTCTGTACTTAGTAGAATTTTCCTGTATGTAGGCGTTGAGTGAAGCTTCTACACTCAACGCTTTTGAACTTTGCTGACTTCTTGATGAGGTATTGAGTGACCCGTCTTCACTCAACGCTTCAGTACCTTAACCAAAAATCCTTTTGAATAGGCGTTGAGTGAACTGCCTTCACTCAACGCTTCTGTCCTTAGACAGATTTCAATTCTGCAACACCGAGTCTTTCACTGCTTGGCGTACTATCAATGCTTTTGACCTTATGGCATTGAGTGAAGTGATTTTACTCAACGCTTCTGGACTTAGCCTATTTTCAGCTTATCCATAAATATATCTTGATTACAACTATCATTGTGATCCAAACAACCTGTCTAATCAAAGTAACAGTATACAACCTGCATACAATAAACTTGAACATGTATATTAGATACAAACATATGTATACCATTGACATGTGGGCCTTCTTTAAATCTAAGACATTGTGATCAATGGACCCAACAATCTCCCCCTATTTGAAGAAGTCAGAACCCTAATCAATGATATACACTGTTATATGAAGGAGATGAACATTCACAGCAAACAAAAGAAATAATTGACATATAATCAAAAAAGTGTTTATCATTTAAGGTAATAGTTATAAACATACAGTGTGCTTATAATAATGTTCACGATCTTAAAGCCCTTAAGAAATACAAAAACATTTCAAGTTTAAGGTTCATTGATGACCATGCCACTGCTGGGTTTCTTAGCAGCATTATCATAAACATCAGTCTTCTTTTGATTCTGTCTTTCAAAATAAATGTTAGGCTTTGGGAAATATTTGCTTTGCTCAAGAGCATCTGGTGGCACTACACCTGTCTTCTTGTCTCTTCCAATTTTCCTCTTGGCCTCTTCATTCCTTTCTAGCTTAGCCCATTCTAGGGAGCTATATAGCTTTCCCTTGCCAGTCTTGTGATCTTTGATTTATTCCCAGGCAGACAGAATGATAGTCCTTGATTGAAAACTCCATTTTTCAAAGTCTGGCCTAGTTTCCATCTCTTCTCTATACCTCTTTTTGCTGAGCCAGATTTCTTCATATTTTGCAGCTGACTTGCCTTTAGCTTTCAGTATCTATTTAGCAGTGAGGCTGAAGGTAGGAATATCAGCAGCAACAGTAGAGGGTTCAGCCTACTGAGAACCCAAATTGATCACCATACTGATCATCATGTTGATTATCATACTGGTTATCATACTGAGCACGATTAGTCAATTCTTCTAGAAGAGGAGCAGGAACCACGTTATCATATGAATATTATTCAAGTACGTATGATACCCAAATTACATTGGTGACCCAAACAACATTCTTAGCGTTTGCTTTGACCATTGCCTTCTCCCCCTTTATGACTTCTTCAGATATAATAACATTTAGGGAGTTCTTGGCCTTAGAGATCTTTTCATCCACAAAATTTTTCTCTTTGGTGACATGATTTTTGACTTCCAATAGGTGATCATCCAAAATCTGTGTGCATGCATCCATTCAACTATTCTGAGCATTATGAACCATTTCCATATTGCTGGATATGATGTTCTGATTCTGTAAAATATCATTATGCCTAAATCTGATCTCCTGAAGTTTGCTTTTAGTAAATCTCATAGCAGGAACAGCCCTTATGAAGAATGCAACTGTATTGGCCTTGAGCAGATTCACATCAAATCTAATGAGCTTGATCTCTGTAGATAGATCCTTTCTTAGTTCTTTGATGGAAACATCCATATAGTGTTCTAGTTGTCTCCACTGGTCATCAAGCAGACCTTTCAGTTAAGCCAAGAATATTGAGGACACTGGATTAGCTTGATGACATGTACCTTGGTCACATACATCCACATCCTTCTCCCTTATAACTTCTCTTGATTTTGAGTCAGCCATTCCGAATTCAGATGAGTGTTCAGTAGCATAAATCTTTGGCACATTAGCCTCAAGTACACCATCTTCAGATATGTCTATAATATCTTCAGTTTACTGAGTAGGGAAATCTGTTTGAATCTCCCCCTCAACCTCTGTATTTCCCATAGGAACATGCTGCTCTATATCAACAGTCACTAGAGCACTTTCATTTTCTACATCTGGGAGTTGTTGGTTATGAGAACCTGGAGTTAACTCATCCTTA
Organism: Platanthera zijinensis; assembly: GCA_039513925.1. Classification (NCBI taxonomy): domain Eukaryota; kingdom Viridiplantae; phylum Streptophyta; class Magnoliopsida; order Asparagales; family Orchidaceae; genus Platanthera; species Platanthera zijinensis. Next base: position 56,024,627 of record CM077094.1, on the reverse strand, counting down.
TCTATTATAATAACAACTCGCTCCCCCTCAGTCTGGGGGCTAAAGGGAATCATCTCAAGACCATCTGGGATTTGGTCTATTCTTCTCTGTAGATTTTCTAAGAGGGAATCAAGCTTGTCTTGAATAAATTGAACTTGCTCCCACTCAGCAGGAGCATTTGACTTGTTAGCTTCCACCTCAAGTTTTGTATAATTTTTTTCCAAAATACTTACAGTCACTTCTTCAGTTTCCTCTACTGGAATGTCTTCTAAGGGTGAGCCACTACCTTGTACAGTCTTTGTTTCAGGTTCTGAGGAAATAGAGACCAAAGCACTCATATCTCTTCTAGTTTCTTCAAAAGAGTCAGACAACTGGGGGTCATGAGGCTCTTCTTCACTACTCTAAGAAGAACTGCTTCCAGTGCTTTCTTCAGTGACGATAACTTCCTTCTTTTTCTTCTTGACAGTTGTTTGTTGGTGTGGAAGCAACACCCTGTCCCATCTATCAAACATTTTTGAGTCCATCATCCTCATATAATGGATCTTCATTCCTATCCTCATATTGAGGATCCCTAGAACAGAAGTGTGTAAGTACAGAGACAAAATTCTTCCCAGGTTTGTCTCTGGGACACATTCGACAATTCTGTCAAATAGTATCTTCCCCCAGTCAGTTCTCTTGGATAGAATTATCCTTGTCATTATCTGAAACATTTTTCTACAGATCTTATTATGGGACCCTGTCTTGCAGATCAGAGGTTTGCCACTGACATCTGCACGAAAATTTCCTTTATATTCATCTCCTTTCTAGTAACAAACCCAATAGTATGCTTTGAAAGCCTACACCACTTGAGGGCAGATTTCACATCATCCTGATATGGTTCTTCTTCTTCATCAAACAGCCTGAACTTTTGCAGATTAAGGGCTTTGCTCAATCTTCTGGGAGTGATCTTTATTTTATGCCCACTGATGGATGATTTGATTTTATTTGAAGATGAGCCGATAGTGGTATTTGAATAGAGTTAAAGCAACTTCTCTCTTCCATATTGAGTTTGGTTCCAACAGGCTGAATTCTAGGTCAGTGACCTGCAGTAAGTGGAGAATGAGTTGTACTTCCTCTGGATCATCCTTGAATCCATTTCTCACTAATTCAGAACCCTCGAATAGGAAATCCATTCCTTTTAGCATAATTGAGCCTTTGAATTTCTTGAGTTTTGCATGAGCTTTTAGTGCAGGGAGGCAGAAAGTCGAACAAGGCTAGGAATAATGTATTTTATTTTAAATAAACACACTTCTATTTTAATTTACCACTATTTGACAATGTTGATAGACGCGTACCTGTCATGTTTGACACGTGTTGATCAGCGACTGGGATTAATCCTGAAAGACAACCGTAATCAGAACTGTCTGAGTAAGATCGCTGAGTGGTCTTGAAGAACTCGACACCTAAAGTTGTCTCAGCACACTTGATGCATGAACACTTAATCTCAGTGCACTCGACACTTGAAGATGTCATGAAGCACTTGACGCTTGGACACTTAGTCTCAGCACAATCGATGCCTGGACACTTAGACTCAGCGCACTCGACGCCTGAAGTTGTCTTGGCACACTCGACGCTTGGACACTTAGTCTCATCACACTCGATGCCTGGATACTTAGTCCATATCTTCTTTGATAACCTGCAAGGGTCAATTCTTCCTGCAATACATATGCATGGACAAGCAATGAAGTTAAACTAAGTTCAACATGCCCAACTCAATTTTGAAGGTGTTGAATTTGGCTTCATCTAGTGGCTTAGTGAAAATATCAGCCACCTGGTTGTTAGTGGGGACAAACTCATGACAAATGTTTTCTCTTTCTACATGCTCCCCAATGAAGTGATATATAATCTATATGTGCTCAATCCTGCTATGAGACATTGGATTCTTATCTATAGAGATTGCACTTGAAGAATCACAAAGCATGGGAGTTCTACTTAGTTGGAGATTTTAGTCTTGGATTTGATGTTGAATCCACAGAAGCTGTGCATAGCAACTTCTAGCTAAGATATAATATTATTCAGCTATTGAGATGGCAACACTAGTTTGCTTCTTGTTGCTCTAAGATACAAGTCTTCTCCCTAGAAATTGACAGGTACCTGAAGTGCTTTTCCTGTCTTCTTTACACTTAACAAAATCTGCATCTGAATACCCAATTAGTTGAAAATCATTATTCTTAGGATACCATAGGCCAAGATCATGTGTGCGCTTGGATATCTCAGATTTTTTTTGTAGAAAAAAATGAGACTCATTAGGGCTAGCCTGGTATCTAGCACAAACACATGTAGCATACATGATGTTTGGCCTACTTGTAGTCAGATAGAGGAGGGAGTCAATTATGCCTCTATAAAAGGTTTCATCAACATGTTTCTCAGTCTCATCCTTGTCTATTGACACACTTTACCCCATATAAGTTTTCATTATGGAGGCACTCTCCATTCCAAACTTCTTGATTTGCTCATTGGTGAACTTACACTGAGAGATGAATAGACCATCCTCTGACTGTCTAATTTAGAGGCCCAAGAAGTACTTGAGTTCACCCATACTGCTCATCTCAAACTGCCCTTTCATAAGTTTAGAGAACTTCTTGTTGAGGTCATCATCTGTAGACCCAAAAATTATGTCATCAACATAGATTTGGACAAGAATGATCTTACCCTTGACTTACCTAAGGATTAAAATCTTGTTTATCTTTCCCCTTGAGAAATTTTTCTCAATGAGAAAGCTAGACAGGGTTTCATACCATGCCCTAAGGGCTTGCTTCAACCCCATACAAAGCTTTTCTAAGTTTAAATACATAATCAAAAAGGTTAGGATTAACAAAAACCTGAGGGTTGCTCAACATAGACCTCCTCTTTTAGGTTACCATTTAGGAAGGCTGACTTAAAATCCATTTGGTAGACCTTAAACCCTTTATGTGCAGCATATGTTGGGAATAATCTTATTGCCTCCAGTCTAGCAACTGGTGCGAAGGTTTGATTATAGTCAATACCTTCCTCTTATTTGTATCCCTTGGCAACTAGTCTAGCCTTATTTTTGATGATAATGCCATTCTCATTAAATTTATTCATATAGATCCACTTGATCCCAATGATGTTAAGTCCATGTGGTTTGGGAACCAGCTTTCATAAATTTCATTTCTTGAAATGGTTTAGTTCTTATTGCATATCCACAATCCAAAATGGGTCTTTGTTGGAATCTTCAAACATCTTTGGTTCAACCTGAGACTGGAAACTTCAATACATTGCAATGGTGAGGCTTCTTCTCCTTCTTGTGACACCTTGGCTTATATCTCCTAAAATTTTATCTTTTGGATGATCTCTCAAGTGCGTGACAGCTGCTAGCATTCTATTTTCAACCACTTGAATATAAATTTTGCGGATCCTATTGGTCTTCCCCTATGTCCTGTGTCTTTTGGCCTTCTTCGGGAATAAACACATCATCTTCTTCCTCTTGGGTAGTAAGAGGAGCATTCTTTGTGATTAGTTTATCCATTTTCAACTCTACACCTGCAGATCTAGAGGAGCATGGCAGCTCTCTGTTAATAATAAAAGATTTATCAAACTCTGCATTAACAGACTCTTCTACAACTTGATTCTTCAAGTTATACACTCTATAGGTTTTGGTGTGGTTGTTGTACTCAACAAAAATTCACTCATAGGATTTGTCAGCAAACTTAGTCAAGTAGGACTTCCCATTATTCAGCACAAAGCACTTACTTCCAATGTTTCTAAGATAGGCAAGATTTGGTTTTCTGCCTTCCATAATCTCATAGAGAGTCTTCTTATGACACTTGTTTATAGAAGCTCTATTCAGGACATGATAGACAGTGTTTACTACCTCGACCCAGAAGTACTCTGGGAGAAAAGTATCACTAAGTAGTGTCTTGCCAACCTTTTTGAGAGTCATGTTCTTCCTCACAGTAATCCCATTTTGTTGGGGTGTTCTTAGAGAAGAGAACTTCTGAAGAATACCTTTCTCTCCACAGAACCATGTCATGCCTTTAGACTGAAATTCAGTACCATGGTCACTTCCTATTTTTACTATAGAGCTTTCCTTTTCATTCTGAACTTGTCTAACAAAGGTCATAAGGATGTAAAGGGTTTAAGACCTTTTCTTAATAAAGAAAACCCAAGCAAATCTAGAATAGTCATCAACTATCATAAGTGTGTATACTTTCCTACCTAGACTATGAATTGGCATAGGACCAAACATGTCCATATGGAAGAGGTACAAACTCCTCTAAAAATCCTTGACCCCAATGCTCTTAAAGGATGCCTTTGTTTGCTTGCCATTTTGGCATACAGTGTAACACCTCCCGTGTAATGACCGTATAATATGGGTCCGGCCGGGGCCCCACAACATAATGACGCCACATCTTACACATTATAAGATAATATAAACTACACAAATCAAAACTCAGACTAAAAACAACTGAAACAAATAACTACACTAGAAGTTATCCACTAGCACAAGAGTATCAAATAACCTTAAGGCCTTACAACATTCTAGAGTCCAAAAATGAGACAATAACATATCAACGTGCAAAAGCACTCCTAGGCTACCTCGGCATGCAAGCCAGATTCATAGTGCACTGAGAATAACATTCACCCAAAAAGAGCTACCAAACCAAGAGATCACTTCATGAGGCTTAGGCCTTTTTGGACGACGAGCTTACTCCCGCTTGCGATCCTAGTCCTGTAAAAATTGGTGGTAACATGGGTCAGCAAAGGCTGACCTCAACTGTGTAACCAACACATCTCCTCCTTGCCATCTCTAGCGGACCCCGGGGCACTGCATCACCCTGCAGGTAAGCACTTCATATGCAAATATATATGAACATAGAAAACAGTAAAATAAGTTTGGATATCACATACAACAAACATGTTTTTATGTTGAGCATATAGTAAAAGGGGCCTACAATACAACATGTATGCAAACCTAGGCTTCATCTAAGGCACCCTATAGCGTATGAATCTAAGACATCATCACGCATCAACAATCGGGTACTTCTAATTTCCCCTTCGACATTCAAGCCGCAAACACATGGGTACTTACAATTTCCCCTAACGGCATACAAGCCTCCATACAGAAATCTTGCCTAGGCACAACCCGCCCATGGGTCTCAAAACCTGGGCTTGCCTATAAGCTCTTACTTCTCACATCAGGATACCATCTCACAAACCACAAACTGATGATAAGAAACCTTGCTAGACCCCACCCGCTCGTGATGACCCAGACCCAGCTAGAAATCAGGAACAAGTCCACCAAAGGAGACCCAGCGGGACCAAACTGGCATCGTCCGGGCTTGTCCAAAGCTTGGCATTCTAGTTAGTTTCATAAAAGGGGACTTGTCTCGTCGGGACACTCTCCACACATGACTTTGCAACGTCACGGGCTAGCCAACCGACCATACAGACAAAGTCGCACATTAGCACATCGCAATAGACACCTTTCCCTCCCTAATCCACCATTCGTACTCACACGAAAAAAGAGGGGACAATCATCAAAAACGACATCTTTCCACAAACGGATTTCTAACACAATCCTTAAGGCTCGTTATACAACATTACCGAGTCAGACTAGCGATCGCGACTACGGATCTGGACTCGGCTCGACGATCGGAGTTCCGAAGCTTCGTCAATGGTAGAGAAAGACCTACTTCTTCCTCCTCCAAACTCTTACTCTCAAACCCTAAATCCCACTTCAAAAGAGAAGAAAATGAAGGTTTAGAACATTACAACCCTTTATATGGCCTTTGGGCGGAGCATCCTTGGCCATAGGATCAAATCCTAAGATAAATCGGACGGCCAAAATGCCAAATGACGGAACTGTTCCAGTATGCTACAGCCGAGCGGCAACTACCAATCGCACTACGATAGGTTCCCGAGCCGTCGGTCTCATTGGAAAAAAAATGTTATCGCCAACGTTAGCCTTACTACCACGCGATAGCCACTCAACGCTTCTCACTCAATGCTTCACGAGCTACCGCCGCGAAGTAGAATCCTACGGCCACACGGTACAACTCAACACTCTCAACGCCTGGATTCGACGAAACAAGGCTATCATCGAGCGATAGCTACCTATCTCTGTACAGTAGCTTCTAGAGGCTCAAGATCTGGAAAAACCGGGGTGTTACAGCTCCTCCCCCCTTAGAAGAATTTCGTCCTCGAAATTAAGTATGTACTCAAACAAAAGCATACCTGAAGTAAAACGTTCTGGGAAGTACTCCCGCATTGCTTGTTCATGCTCTCAAGAGAACTCGTCTCGCCCGCAATTATCCCACCACACCTTCATGAGTTTGACCTCTTTGTTCCGTAACTGCCAAACTTATGAGTCCTCTATGCCAATCGGATATACTTCCTTTCTCAAGTCCTCTTCTACCGGCACCGCTGCCGCCTCAAACACATCGCTCGTCTCCATTAAGGCTTTCCTCAAAACTGAGACATGAAAGACAACGTGTAATCCACTCAGATTTGGGGACAACGTCAACCGATAGGCTTCTTCCCCAATTTGTTCCACAACCTCGAACGGCCCCAAAAACCTCAGACTCAACTTCTTGAGTCGGTGAATCCACGAAATGCCTTTGAACGACTTAATCTTTTGGTATTCCCAGTCACCTACAGCGAACTACACATTCCTGTGGCGAGCGTTGAAATACTTCACTTGCCGATCCTCAACAACCTTCATGTGCTCCTGAATTGTTCACACCAACTCACAAGCATTGAACACCGCCTCTTTTCAGAAAAGTTTGGTGTCTCCTACTTCTGTCCATGACATCGGTGTTCGACACTGCCTTTCATACAAAGCCTCGTATGACGCAATCTTGATACTTCCCTGGAATCTGTTGTCATAGGCGAACTCCACCATGAAGAGATGATCTTCCCACTTCTTACCAAAGTAAAGGATACATATACTCAGCATATCCTCCATTATACGATTTGTCCTTTCCATTTGTCCATAGGTTTGCGGATGGAATGCTATACTAAACTTGAGCTTTATACCCAGACTCTTCTGTACTAATCTACAGTCTTTGAACGTGAACCGTCCATCGCGATCACTAACAATACTCTTTGGAACTCCGTGCAACCGCACAATATTGCGAACATAGAATTCTACCAGCTTCTCCACGCTGTCCTCCTTCTGATTAGGGATGAAGTGAACCACTTTGGTCAAGCGATCCACGATCACGCAAATCGCATCATTACCCTGCTGGAACCGAGGTAAACCATGCACAAAATCCAGGGAGATGTCATCAAATTTCCACTCGGGGATAGGAAGAGGCTTCAAGAACCCGCCCAACTTCTTACATTCAGCCTTCACTAAGGCACAAGTTCGACTCACGTAAAAAACTACATCCTGCTTCAGACCAGGCACCCAAAAGGATTTCTTTATATTTAAGTACATCTTTGTATTGTCCGGGTGAATGGAGTACTTCGTGAAATGAGCCTCAAACATCAACTCCTCACAGAGCTTGCCGAACTGTGGTACACAAATCCTTCTATCCTTTCATAAGATCCCATCATTCATCTCCTAGGGACTACCCTTTCCTTTTTGAGCTTCCACCACAAATGGCCGGAACTCCACATCTACATTGGTCGCTTCTCGGATATGATCAGATAAGTCATTCTACAACTCTATCCAGTTCAACTGAGCCGTGCTAGACTCGCCTCTGGCTACACACTCATTGCCAAGGGACTCACAGTCCCGCACCAACCACTCATCATGAGCTTCAATCCAATTTCATTGTCCAGAATATTTCCTACTCAAGGCATCCGCCACCATGTTGGCCTTTCCTGGCGTATAATGAATCTCCACGTCATAGTCCCTAAGTAATTTGACCCACTTGCACTACCGTAAGTTCAAATGTTTTTGATCTATGAGATACTTCAGGCTTTTGTGGTTCGTGAAGATCTCTACCTTGGCACCGTACACATAATGTCGCCACAACTTCAACGCAAAAATTACCGCCACCAACTCCAGGTCATGGATGGGGTAATTCCTCTCATGAGGTTTCAACTGCGTAGACCTAAAGGCTATCACCTTGCCATGTTGCACAAACACGCAAAAAAAACCGCAACCTAATGCGTCACTGAAAATCTTGAATCCTTCAGTCCCTTTAAGAAGACTTAGGATTCGAGCTGACATCAGTCTTTCCATCAAGGTGTCAAATGCTTGATTGCACTCCTGAGTCCACACAAACTTCTGGTCCTTACGAGTCAAAGTAGTGAGGGGAAGAGCTACCCGCGAGAAGTTTTCCACAAACTTTCTATAATACCCGGCTAGTCCAAGGAAACTCCTAACTTCCGCCACGGTGCTCAGAACTAGATAATCTCTGATGGCCTCAACTTTCGCTGGATCCACTGCCACCCCATCACCACTAATCACATGGCCAAAAAATGCAACCTTCTCCAACCAAAAATCACACTTCGAGAACTTTGTATACAGTTGGTTCTCTCTCAGATTCTGCAAGACTACTCTCAGATGAGCCTCATGCTCCGCCTCCGATTTGGAGTATACCAAAATGTCATTGATGAAAACTACTACAAACAAGACAAAGTACTCCTGAAATACTCGGTTCATCAGATCCATGAATACCGATGGCACATTCGTCAACCCGAACGACATCACCGATAACTCGAAGTGATCATACCTCATTTCAAAAGCTGTATTGGGTATGTCCTCATCTCGAATCCGCAACTGATAGTATCCTGACTTCAAGTCCAACTTGGAGTACACCACTGATCCTACCAACTTTTCGAATAGGTCATCTATCCATGGAGTCAAATACTTATTCTTGACGGACAGTTTATTCAACTCCCGGTAGTCTATGCACAGTCGCACACTACCATCTTTCTTCTTTACAAACAACACTGGCGCGCTCCAAGGAGATGAGCTGGGTCTGATATACCTCTGCTCCAACAGTTTCTGCAACTGTACCTTGAGCTCGGCTAAGTCCTTCGATGCCATCCTAAAAGGAGGATGTGACACCGACCTAGCTTCCGGTACTAACTCAATCAAGAAATCGATCTCCTGTCGAGGAGGTGCTCTAGGTAACTCATCAGGAAACACATCCTCGAATTCTGCCACTACCGGCACATCTCTAGTTGATAGCTTAGAATGTTGAGCTTCTAACAATGCTACGAAAGCTACTCCTCCCTGGTTAACTGCTCGCACCAACTGCACGACTGATATTAGGGAACAGGCCACTCCACAAAGGATTTCAAATCTGACTTCTTCCTTTCCTACGCTTCTCAGGGTCACCACCTTAGATAGGAAGTCAATACTGGCACGTTGCTCGGCAAGCCAGTCCATCCCCAAAATCACATCAACCTCGGCCAACGGTTGAACTGTTGTTTTCAACATGAAGTAAACTCCATCTAGACTCCAACCAATGAGCCCTCTCATTCCGGTTGCCATAAAAGACCCATTGGGCATGCACACCCTAAGTTTTGCATTCAAAGAAAAGGGCTTGACTCCAATTCTCTGGATAAAGCTTTCCACCAGAAAGGAGTGCAACACTCTCCTGTCGAACAATACCCTAGTAGGGTAACCAGAAACTAGCACGAAGCCTAACACATAGGCAACACACATAAAAGTCTCGAAAGTCTAAAGCAAATAAATAAACTTAAACTTTCCCATACCTGTCACCACATCGGGTTGTCGAATTGCTCCCTGATGTCCAAGGTTATATGCCCTTGGTTGCACGGGTTGGAAACGTGAAGCGCTCGACTCCACCATTTTTCCTTTTTCCGTAGTGCTGGGATCGGAACGCACAGACTGCTCCTTCCTTGGCTCCTGCTTAGCTCCACCTTCAGTACAAAAATGAGTTATGTGACTTAGCTTACCACACTTGTAGCATGATGGTGGTCCCTTGAAGCAAGATCCCACAGACATCATATTGCACTTCTCCCATGACTTGTAGGGATGGGGCTTCTTTTTCCACTTACTCCCTTCCAACTTCCCTTGCGATTGAAAAGGTTTTCCTTCTCCCCGTTTTACTATAATTCCCTTACGGCATTGGGTTCATTCTATACCACTTTCCAACGTCCTGACCACCTCAATCAACTCGTTGAATCCCACATTCTTCATATCTATGAGGGGTTGTCTCAGATTCTCTCTCAACCCATGGTATAAGAGATTGTCTCTCTCTTCATCGTCGGCCATGGTCGTTCCAGCATACCGACCCAATCGAGTAAATTCCTGAACATACTCATAAACAGTCTTGTCTCGTTGTACCAAGTGCAAAAACTGCCTCTTAAGGGCTAACCTTGTCGATGAAGGGATATTATTTTTTAAGAAGGAATTCTCGAACTCTTCTATGGATCGGGTGCATCCAGGAAACTTGAGGCCACTATGGCTCAACCACCACAACTTAGCCTCACCTTCTAACATGAAGGTCGCAACTGTGACTGATTCTATTCACAAAACTTAGACACGAGGACACTCACGGTCCCGTGATACTCCTATGTGGATAACTTCTTAACGTTATCCGATTATGAGATTCGACCATGAATCCTTACCTTGGACACTAACCTAGCTATGATACCAAAATATAACACCTCCCCTGTAATAACCGTATAATATGGGTCCGACCGGGTCCCCACAACATACAGACGCCACAGCTTAAGCATTATAAAATGATATAAACTACCCAACTCAAAACTCAGACTAAAATAGCGGAAAAAAATAACAACACTAGAAGTTATCCACTAGCACAAGAGTAGAAAATCAGCCTTAAGGCCTTACAACATTCTTGAGTCCAAAACCGAGACAATAACATAATAACGTGCAAAAGCACTCCTAGGCTACCTTGGCATGAAGGCCGGATTCATAGTGCACTAAGCATAACATTCTCCCAAACAGAGCTACCAAACAAAGAGATCACTTTAACAGGCTTAGGCCTTTTTGGCCGGCGAGCTTACTCCCGCTTGCGATCCTTGTCCTGTAAAAATTGGTGGTAACGTGGGTCAACAAAGGCTGACCTCAACTGTGTAACCAACACATCTCCTCCCGGCCATCCCTAGCGGGCCCTAGGGCACTCCATCACCCTGCAGTTTAGCACTTCGTATGCAAATATACATGAACATAGAAAACAGAAAAACAGGTTTGGATGTCGCATATAACAATATATTTCTATGTTGAGCATATAGTAAAAGGGGCCTACAATGCAGCTTATTTTCAAACCTGGGCTTCACCCAGGGAACCCTATAGCATATGAATATAACACATCATCTCCCATCAACAATCAGGTACTTCTAATTTCCCCTTCGACATTCAAGCCACAAACACATGGGTACTTCCAATTTCCCCTAACGGCATACAAGCCACCACTCAAAACTCTTGCCTAGGCCCCACCTGCCCGTGGGTCTCAAAACACAGGATTTCTTACAAGATCTGACTTCTCATGTCAGGATTCCGTCTCACAAACCATAAACTAATGCTAATAACCCTTGCTAGACCCCACCCGCTTGTGACAACCCAAGACCGGCTCCAAATCGGGACCAAGTATACCGAAGGTGTCATGACCCGCATTTTCTCAACAATAAAATCATATCAGAGGGAGAGAAAAATACATGCCATGATGCCACGACGTGCAGGGGATAACTACACACGTTCATGCAAAACTCAAGACTGTATATCTTTGAAGAAAATCATAATTTAATATGAAAGGAAAACTAGTTTAGTTTGATGGCTGTATCCCTCGGCACAGTGGATCAGCTAGTCCATAATTAATAATATATTTATACACAGCGGAAAATACTTTGGTAAAGGTGATTTGACATCCCACATGAGTGTAAATGTCACCATAGGACAACTCATGATATGCAAGACTCTGAATATAGTATAGTATAAAACAATAGTCTTTATGTTACTTGGGAAAGTAGTGTTTTAGTTTTATAAGCATGATGTGCATGAGGTATATATAGTAATGCTTTTAGGGTTTAAAATACCTAGCATGCAACCTAGCATAAATCATCCCCCGAAAACAAGTGAACAACCTCCAAATAGGCAAAAATAGTAGTTTCAGTTTATACCCATCATCATAAGTAAGCCACCAGTGGGCATCAACAACATGACATGAACCCACTGGTGTGTATGCATGTCTATACAGAAGGAATAAAACTACCTCACTAGCATGAGGAACAGCAATCTCAACTACCCAGGAGGCTACAAGAAAGCTCCACAAGAAAACTAGCCGCTCAACCGGCTATAACCTGAACCTGAGGCATTCAAAGAAAGAATACCTCAGCAAGAATATAATCAAAAGAAGTGGAGCATTAGATTCATAAGCAATAAAAGAAGGGATTTACCAACCCTGCAACAAATGCTATTAAAAAGAGCAGAAGAAAATAATCAAGACAATAAAATGAAACACTGTCTAAAGAGCAATCAAGGCACACCAAGTGAGAATAAATAACGACATGCACTGCCAAACACCTGCAGCAGCAACAAGGTAAACATATGTAAATAGAAATAGCCATCTTAAAGGAAAGGAGCTAACAGTCCTAACTTTTCGAATTATTGGTCATGGTAAAACCTTGGGTCTGGGTTGGTGGCAAAAAATAGCCGTCTTCCAAACAACCAGACACAAAAATGCTCAGGGGTGAAAATAATAACCAGTGGAAGCTACAGGGTCCACACACCTAACCAAACCGGCCCAAAACAGCCTAACTGGTGGTGTCCACAGCTCAGCACACACTATTCACCCCTTATAGAGCCACCAGAAACTCCATCTGCCATAATCCGTGAGTCGGCATTCAAAAACTAGCCGATAACAAAACACTCCCCTAAGGGAAAAGCCACACTAACAATCCTGGAGAAAACACCCACCCAAGGAAAAAGCGTCGAGTTCACTCGACGGGGCATTGAGTGAGCTCCACTCACTGAACGCCAACACCCAGCAGGGAAGGCGTTGAGTTCACTCGACGATGCGTTGAGTGAGCTTCTCTCACTTAACGCCAAATGACTTAACCGCAAAAAAACTCACTCTCAGGACGACGGCGTTTAGTGAGTTCAGCTCACTCAATGCTGTCAATGCTAAATAGTCGATGGCGTTGAGTGACTTCACCACACTCAACACTTTCAACTTAGAAGAAAAACATCGCCAGACAAGACATTGTTGAGTGAGCTCAACTCACTCAATGCCAAAATACTTAGAAAAATTCTAGGCAAGACGGCTTTGAGTGAGCTCAACTCACTCAACGCCAAAAGCAGACGGTGTTGAGTGAGCTCACCTCACTCAACACCAAAAAACTGAGAAAAAGTCTCTGGCAAAACGATGTTAAGTGAGTTCAACTCACTCAATGCCAAATGCAGACAGCGTTGAGTGAGTTTAACTCACTCAACGCCAAAAGTAGACAGCGTTGAGTGAGCTCAACTCACTCAACGCCAAAGGCAGACGGTGTTGAGTGAGCTCACCTCACTCAACGCTATCAACGCTTTTGGACTTAGACTCCAGACCAAACAACTATGCATTGAGTGTGTCCACCACACTCAATGCTTAGCCTACAAAATGAACTTTTGCCCTAAGCTAACACTCAACGCCTGCTATCCTGAGAACTAAAAAATGAATTTCTAACTTCCTCTCTTCTACCCCTTCTACCCAGCTACAACTACCAACCAAGCTGGGCTAAAAAAAGCAACCTAAAATCCTACTTCCAGCCACTACCTGGACACAAAACAGTACTAAGGAGAGAAAATAACTAAATCTGGGCAAGATTGGTAGTAAACCTGCTCGGGACAAAGACTGCAGCAACCCTAGCTTCTAGGAGAGAAAAGAATGAGCTACTAAAACAAAATTAATTAGAATATAATCAAGGTTGGCAAGGGCAAAGAGCGCCACTTGCCTCTACTCTAGGAAACAATAGTTGCCTTCCAAAATTCGGCGCCAGCGGCAAGATCGGCCACCTAAGAGGCAAACCTGAAGCTTTAGAGGGAAGATGAGCAAACCCGAAAAACCCTAGCTTACAAAGACAACTATAGAACAAGAATTACTTACCTAGGGAGGAAGATCCGGGTGTGAGCCGTCCAGATCTTCCCTTACCCGAGAAAAACAAGCTCTAAACCTCCAGTAATCGCCGGCCGGAGCTCCAGCACCTCCGTTGCCCGATGCCTTCCGCTGGAAGCTAACTCCTGGCTCGGGAAAGGAGAAATGAAGAGAGAACCCAGCCATCCTTTATTAAATCCCCACTCCACTCACTATACAACACCTAATAAAATAATCTAAGGCCTAGAAAGTTTGGCCACTAGCTAAATAAAAGAAACAGCAACCCAGCTGCTACAGACCCACCAGCCGAACACTTAATAATATAGCATATATACATATATATGCTAGCTTACCTATATATATAGCTATCAGCGAGCCTACATATATAAATAGCTAGTATAAAAAGATAAACCTGATACAAAAAAATTGGCCACTTAAACACAAACACACACACATACAGATATATATATATATATATATATATATATATATATATATATATATATATATATATATATACTAGCATCTTCGAACGGGCTTCGCCCGTTCTCGATGCGTCACTGCGGGCTTCGCCCGCTTGACAACCAAGCGAGTTTCGCCCACAACCAAGCGGTGAACACGGGGTTATACAACGACATTTGTCGTTGGGGAGACATTGGTCATAAACGGCAATATTGTTTGTTGGCAGCGACATTGGTCGTGGGCAGCGACATTAGTCGTGGGCGGCGACATTGGTCGTGTGCGGCAACATTAGTTGTGGGTACCGACATTGGTCGTGGCTGGGGACAGACACGGGGCTCCAACCCTATCCAAGGTGACATATATCATGGGCAATTGGCGTATAGGCGCGGCATGGAGGCGAAGGCCTAGGGTTGAAATGTCAAGCGTGCACGTAGAATGAACTCTAGTGTATATATTTTGTGCGCGTGCTTGATGGATGCTTAGATGGACAGTTAGGATGTAGTTGACGTCTTATATACCTAGTCAAATACTCAAAGATGATATTTTTTTTTAATAAAGTATAGAAGTCCCCAAATGAATTATATAATTTCATTTTTGCTCTTCCTTTGATTAATCATTCTCACCAAATAAAACCAAAAGAATGCATAAAGAAATAATATGAGTGCCTAAAGAAATATATTAGTCTTCAACTTGATAACTATATCTACAATTCATTAACTGCTCTCACTATCTACGAATGCCTAAGTAACAAATTACTCTTCTGATACAACTATAGCTAAGCAAGCATTATAGGAAATATAACAGGCAAGCTTTAGGAGGCTGTAACCCAAAAAATCTCACATCGAAAAGAAGAAGTCCAAGGAGAAAGAAAATTGCAGCAGCCTAAATCGAGAAGGCAGTCAATCGTAAGCCAGGGAAATATCTTCATACCTTTCCTGTCATCAGTGGGAAAGTTGAGCCGACGGTGCCTCTCGTGGTTCTTTTCCTCCTACGTGAAGACAATACTTCAACCTGAAGTTGATCAGAATGCATTAAGCATTAACATAAAATTATAATACAATTAAGCAAATTTTCAATCTAAATATGAATAGTGGATCTGTTTCTTGTAATTTCTATCCAGCAGTAGTGGCTCTGGCTCTGATGAGCGCATGTTATTTGAAAGTGCAGTCATAAGTGCATTAGTGGCTCTGGTTCTGCAATCATCACATTTGGGGATCATGATCCATGTGGCCCCTGAGAGGTTCTGCAATGAGAAATTAGCAACCGACATCTGGTGATCATAAATTAATGCACATGTTATATGTAGTTTGAACATGGAGTAGACATTTTGGTTATGTATGTTGCTGCATAGCTTAATGGATTTTTAAAATAATATATCCATTTCAAGTTCGAATATCCATACATTATTTCTCATAAATGACTCAAAACTCTGTTGTTTTTTGTCCTTGCAATAGGTTTTTGTTGCTTCGCCCGTTCTTGATGCGTCGCTGCAGGCTTCACCCTCAACTATGCGACATTGTTCGGAGACGGCGACAATGTTCGGGGGCGGCGACAATGTTCGGGGGCGGCGATAATGTTCGTGGGTGGTAACATTGCTGGTGTGCTTGCACTATTGCCTATTCACACCCAAGGTGGAATTGGTCGGGTTTTGCATACATTAGCCACTCGAATTAACAGTGTGACAGGTTTTGTTTATAAATGGGTTTAGATTGACTCCATAGGGCTATGATAATATTAAATATTTTGATGAAATTTTTAATTTAATTATGCATCGAGTCAGTGGAGTTGGGTGTATTTAATGATAGAAGAAATCAGTCAAAATCATAATTAATATCGGAAAACTAAATTAAAATCCAACAGAGAACTTCACCTATTCAAGCATTCAACAGAGAGAATTGCTAGTAGTAAAGAACTAAAAAATAGAACTGAAAAGAGATTACCTGGAATCAGCATGATGAAGAAGAAATGCAAGGCTGAGGCATCTCCTTCGAAAATATAGTGCCATCATTGATTCATGCATTAAGAGTAACGAAGAAGAGCACATGCTAAAAGGGTTATAGCAAACCATAATTTGAGTAACCCCAACTTGCAAACATGTTAGCACATTAAACACACAAAGCAAAGATAAATTACCTGTTATTATCTTTATGAATCAAATTCAGTGCTTACCGGTACCAAACATTATTCTGATCCTTGGTAATTTCCTTCTTGAAACGTTTGAAGCCAAAACGCAATCGCTGAATCGCCTCTGCCATTTCCTGCAAATTGCCAAAGAAATAAATTAAGATTGCTATAATAATGAAAAAAGACCCTATAATGCATATGAAGAGGGTTGTTGTTTGTCCAAGCATTGTAACTTTTAATTCTCTTCTTAAAGGTTTGCATTGTGCATTAATACATTATCAATCATGGAAGTACCATATCAAAGTACTCTTCAGTTGATTATGAAAGTTTAAATCATGTTTTAGGAGTAATTTGGTCATACTAACCTAAAAGCAAACAATCTTTACATCAATCGGCATCCATATGCTTAAGCTAAAATGAATGAGGAATTAGAGCATTGCAAAGATGAAGCATTAAAAAATGAAATGAGTTTGAGGAAGGAGGACCTTTAATCAATCAAGAAAATCCTCCTTTCCACACTCCAAAATCAACTAAATTCACAGAATAACTTACAGACAAACAACAAATTATAAAATAAATAAATAAAAAATCAGAGTAAAATAAATATTTAGAGGTTTGACATTCGATGTCGTCGAAATCACATACAGAAATGTGCAGCCCAAAGAACAAAATACATTCCTCCTAATCTTTCCCTTGCAACCTTTGGCATCGATCATTGAACTCTACCGAGTTGGCTCCCATGGTAGACCCCATGGTCGACTAACAAAGCAATTTCCCTTGCATATTTCCACAACACAGAGCCATCTGGGTCCAGGAAAATGGTCAAACCTGAGTTAGAGAGAAGAGATAGCTACGATTGAACTTGAGTGAAGAGGAGACTGCCGTGCCGAAATGATATGCCTCCAGGTCACGAAGAAATGTAGCGATGTGTATCTCTGTTGAAAGAGAAGGAGAGAAGAAGGTAAAGAGAGATTTGGGGAGAGATTTAAAAGGGGAGGGAGAGCCATGATACCTTTGATGTGCTTAGCAGGCGGAGAGATAGTGGCTCAAAGAAACCTCCAGCGGGAGTAGATGTTGATTTGGGGGAGATCCGTGATGGGGAAAGTGGCACTGAACTTCTTTTTTCGTAGAAAATGGGGATACCGATCTTGATGAGGGTTGTTGATCTGGAAAAAGGCGGAAGATGGGAAGAAGGTAATGCCTCGCTACTTTGAGGATTGCCGATCCGGATGAGGGTTGCCGACGGAGGATTGTCAGGATGAAGGCATGGTGAGCTGCGGTGGCTTCTAGCGACGACGATGGCTTTTAGCGAGGGCGACGATGACAACTTCTGGCAGGGGACCGGTAAAATGATAAGCGCGAGAGGACCGACGATCTGGGAGAAACAACAGAGATGGATTTAGGCTGGATTCGGGAGATCCGAATGGAGAGAAGCGGAGATCGGGCAAAGCCGTCGTGACCTAGAGGAGAAGATGTGCGGGAAGGGCGAAAACTACTTTGTATTGCCCGTTCTCGATGCGTCGCTGCGGGCTTCGCCCGCAACCAAGCGGGCTTCACTCGCTTGGCAACGACATTGGTTGTGGGTGGCCACATGTGTTGTGAGCGGAAATATTGGTCGTGGATGCGATATTTGTCGTGGGCGGCGACGATGTTGGTGGGCGGCGACATTGTTCGTGGGCGGCGACAATGTTGGCGGGAGGCGACATTGTTCGGGGGCGGCGACATAGTGCAGGGCGGCGACATTGTTCGAGGGCGGTGACATTCGTCGGGAGTGCCCATTCTCGATGCGGTGTCGCGGGCTACGCCCACATCCAAACGGGCTTTGCCCACAAACCAACGACATTGGTTGTGGGCGGCGATATTGTTCATGGGTAACGACATTGTTCATGGACGTCGACATTGTTCGTGGGCGGTGACAATTTTTGAATGGGCTTCGGCCATTCTCAAATTGTCCCTGCGGGATTCGCCCGCAAACCAACGACATTGGTCGTGAGCGAAAACATGTGTCGTGGGTGGCGATTTTGGTCATAGCGTCGACATTGATCATGAGTGATGAGATTACACACGGGATGACATTGTTCGTGGGCAGTCATATATGAAAATAAGATTAAATTGTGTTGTAGCTGTTTCTCTCGGCTCTAGTGAGCACATCTTCTAGAAAGCACATATACTAATTTTAGAATTTTACTTAAAATGCTTATTTGGTAATGATCAGCTCGGAGCCTAATCTTGGCTTTAACCTACATAAGCAATGCATTAGATATGAAGGGGAACTGCAATCAATTAACAATCACCAAAAAATTAAAAGAACTGATATTGGAAACTATTTAGACGTCTATGAACCAACTCGCATCCCTTGTCATCAAGGATTGCTTCAAGATTGCATGTGATTGTGACTATAAGAGCATCCAAAAAAAGAAGGGGGGGCATCATTAATGCGTTCATAGAGAATGCATACATGCTTAAAATGTTCAATGCATAGCTGGATAGAGAAGGACGTGGTTGGAAGAAGAAATGGTCGGCCACAGGAACGACTAACCCTTCAAAGAATCAATAAGCAAAGAATTGTCCAGCCTTATTACAGCCCTTTTTAGTCCCACAAATCTTGCCCGGTCTAAAGAAATTAAATAAGAACTGATGATATATCTGTTAACCTAATCAATTATCTCCAAATTAAATAAACTTGCAGTGAATTCCTCTTTGCCCTGATGGTTTGTCTCTAACTGAAAATAAAAAAGAGAAGGAAGAGCTGTGAAGTCTCCTCACAATCCTCCCTATTTCCTTGGCATGAGCTGAGAGAAAATCGAAAAGAGTATGAGAGGGAGAGAATGGGAGATAATTCAAAGTCTTAAAATATTGGGGTAATTGGAAGAATAGGCTAGGGAAATTAGGGCAGCTTAGAGAATGGGGAAAAGGCAGAGAATGAGGGAGAGGAAGAGGGAGATGGAGTCGAAATCATCACTCATAGACTTAGAGAATAGGAAAAAGGCAGAGAATGATGGACAGGAAGAGGGAGATTGAGTCGAAAACCATTACCTACCATTCCAGATGAATAAAAGTACGATGCTACTTTTATAGCCATGGCTTCCATCCTTTCACCGAGCTCTGCTGCGATGAAAACGTCCTTGGCCGATGAATCTACCCTAAAACCCATCCAGGATTTCCTTCGAGCTTCATCCCTCTTCCGCCTAAGTCACGACTCCTACAAAGCTCTGCTCCTTTTATAGCCATGGCAGAACCAAAGGCAAAGCAACTAGCAAGCATTAATGAGAGGAAGATTATCATGCCCTAGCGTCTCCTGGAATGGAGCTTCCCTCTACTTGCGATCGAAGCCACAGTTCAACGAAGGCGTTTTGCGGGGATGCCAACGACGTGAAGAAGCCTATTCGAGTTGTCGTCGCTGAGGGTCGGAGAAGCAGCGTCCCGCATGGAGAAGAGGAGTGGCGTGAACGGGGGCGAGTGCTTCAGCGTCTTGGAGGAATGAGGAGTCGGGGAAGCACGGGCTTCCGAAAGGGGTTATGGAAGCACGGGAGGAGGTTTTGGATATTTTATGAATTGCATTAGGATCCAACGGTAGGAATTGAGGGTTGTTAAGATCTGAGGGCTGAAAATAAAAATGTGGTGTGCTTTCAAGATATGTATACTTATTTATATAATAAAGATAATAAAGATATATATATATATATATATATAAACAGCTAACATACTTAGCCAACATAAAGCCAACATAAAGCCAACAAAAACCGGATACCTGCTAAAACTAAGCTCTGCCACTTAGCCCAACATTACAATAACAAAAGCTTGGTAACACACTACCAGCTAACATAAAACAAACGTCGAAACGATGCAAAAACAAACGATCTCGGAATTCGACGAAACCCGCACCGTAGTTAAACACCCATGCTATAAAAACAACGACGAATTCGAAAATAGCATCCGACGATCAAAACTCAGGCAAACACCTCACGAAGCCAAAACACAAGCATTCCTTGAGAGGCTCCACCGAGTCACCAAAACAGACTCCGGCTAGCTGGGGAACCTTGCAAACATGCTACAAAACAAGCCACTCAAGAACCTAAAGAGCTAAGACCACGCTCTAACAATAACAAAAGGCCGGAAACGCGTCAACGTAATGCCGAACAAGGATTATACAAATCATAGAAAAACCGGGGACGTTACAGCCACTCCCCCTACAAGAAAGTTTCGCCCCGAAACTTTACACACAACACTTCTATCAAGAAGGAAAAAGAAATAGCCAAGTAAGAGCTACAATAGAAAATGCAAAATATACCGGGCATAAGTCAGGGAAATAGATGAGGGTGGGCCTCTCTCATAAACGACTCTAATTCCCAAGTCGCGCTTTCCATGCCCTGATTTCTCCTCAAAACTTTAACCATTGGAATTGATTTGCTCTGCAACACTCGATCTTGAGCATCCAGAATGCGGACAGACATCTCCACATAAGAAAGATTTGGCACTAACTGAGGCACAAAACTCAAAACTTACCTGTGGCTTAACACACACTTTCGCAGTTGGCTAACGTGAAAATCATCATGCATGCCAGGAAAGTTCGCGGGCAAATCCAGCCTATAAGCTGCCACACCAATTCACTCAATGATCTTAAATTGCCCCACATTCCCTCGGGTCCAACTTCTGGTACTTACCAAACCTCTTTATTCCAATCATCGGTGAAACCTTTAGAAATACCAAGTACCCCACATCAAACACTAGATCAGATATACGCCGGTTGGCATTCTTCTCATATCGCTCCTGGGCTATCCGAAGCAACTCCCGAATAAGCTTCACAGCAGTTTCCATCTCTTTGAGCGCATACAGATCCAACAAAGGTATCTCGCCAACCTCAGTCCAAAATAAGGGAGTAGGCTTTCTTGATAACTGTTATTATAAGCAAACTCTATAAGCCTCAAACGCTGATCCCACGCTCCTCTGTTGTCTAAAATATAACATCTGATCATGTCCTCCACTATCTGATTAACTCGCTCTGTCTGACCATTTGTCTGCGGGTGGTATGCGGTAGAATATCTCAAATCCATACCCAAACATTCTTGCAAACTTTTCCAGAAGCGAGATGTAAACCGGGAGTCTCGGTCTGAAATAACGCTGACTGGAACACCAGGCAATCAGATGACTTCATTTAAATACAGCTCAGCTATTTTCTTCATCGAATAGTCGATCTTATAAGGTACGAAGTGAGCATACTTTGTTAATCTGTCCATAATCACCCAAACTGAATCAATTCCTCTAGGAGATCTCGGTAAACCCATGATGAAATTCATCGAAATGCTCTCCCACTTCCAAGTCGGAATCTTCAACGGAGTCAACTTGCCACCAGGCCTTCCATGATCCTCCTTAACACGCTTGCAAGTATAGCACTCAGAAACAAACTTGGTTATGTCTCCCTTCATCCCATACCACTAGGAAATTTACTTTATGTTATGATATATCTTGGTACATCCTAGATGGTAGGCAACACTAGAACTATGTGCCTCTCTGCACAACATAACTCAAATATCCATAACGGCGGGGATACAAAATCTTCCGCGGTACTTCAAAGTACCCACATCATCGATCGAGAAATCTTGTAACTCCCCTTTCTCAGCTCTAAGATATAAATGCAGTATATCTAGATCATTTTTCTGATGTAACCTCGTAAGCGTAATCCAAGAAGGCTCTACTACTACAAAACTACTCTGCAAGTCTCAGCTTCCCACAGAAATATCCATCAAAAGAAATTCTTCCACTAATAGCTCGGCACAGAGATTAAAAATCTTCCCCATCTTCCAACTTAGGGCATCGGCCGCCACATTAGCCTTACCCGGATGGTACTAGATCTCAACATCATAGTCGGTAACATACTCCAACCATCATCGCTGGCGCAGATTCAATTCCTTCTGGGTGAAGGCGTACTTTAAACTCTTATGTTCGGTAAAAATCCTACACTGTGTGCCATAAAACAGATGTCTCCATAATTTCAGCGCAAAAATCACGGCTGCAAACTCTAAATCATGCGTAGGGTAGTTACTCTCATGAGTATTTAGTTATCTGGACCCGCACACAATCACTTTCCCATCTTGCATCAACACGCAACCAAGCCTAAAATGCGATACATCCACATAAACATCATAATCCATGCCCTCCGTAGGAAAAGTCAAAACGGGAGCAGTGCATAATCTATTCTTGAGCTTCAGAAAGGCTACCTCACACTTCTCGCTCTAAACAAAAGCCGCATTCTTTTGAGTCAATTTATTCAAAGGTGCAGCCAGGGTAGAAAAACCCTCCACAAACCTCCTGTAATAGCCGACCAACCCAAGGAAGCTTCTAATCTCTTTGGGTGTTCCCAGCCTACTCCAATCCATCATATCAGCTATCTTTTCTGGGTCAACGGAAATCCCACTCTTATTGACCACATGGCCCAGAAATGAAACCTGAGGCAACCAAAACTCGCACTTGCTCAATTTGGCGAATAGTTTGTGGTCCCTTAAAGCAGATAAAACAAAAACGCAGATGCTGGTCATGCTCCTCAGCATTGCGGGAATAGATCAGAACATCATCTATAAACTCGACCACAAACTTATCCAGGAAGTCTTTGAACACCAGGTTCATCATATCCATAAAGGCTGAGGGCGCGTTGGTCAAACCAAACGACATAACCGGAAATTCAAAATGCCCATGCCTGGATCAAAAAGCAGTCCGTGGAATGTCTGACTCGCAGATCCAGAGCTGATGGTAGCCAGAACGAAGATCAATCTTAGAAAATACCGAGCTACCACGCAACTGATCAAACAAATCGTCAATCCTTGGCAGAGGATACCTGTTCTTAATAGTAACCTTATTCAACTCTCTATAGTCGATGCAAAGCCTCATCGATCCGTCTTTTTTCTTTACAAATAGAACAGGAGCAACCCAAGGCGACGAGCTCGGCCTGATAAAATCTTTCTCTAACAACTAATCCAGCTGGATATGCTACTCCTCCAGCTCTCGCGGGGCCATCCGGTATGGCGCCTTTGTAATAGGACGCGTACCTGGCTCCAAATCTATCACAAACTCAATGTCTCTATCAGGTGGAAGACTAGGAAGATCATCAGGAAAAACATCTAAAAACTCGCACACAACAGGAATCTCCTCCAAGCGCGGTATACTAACAACAGTCCCCACAACTGAGACCAAACAGGCAAAGCAGCCGGAATCAAGCAGCTTCCGAACACATACCGCAGAAATGACTGGAGAATCCTGGCGCGGATCACCATAAACACTCCCAGACTGACCGTTGTCCTTTACGAAGTCCAAGCGCTTACCCTTGCACTGGATAACTGTATCATATTTTGGCAACCAATCCATGCCTTGGATAACATCAAAGTCTTCCAGGTCGATCACCTTCAGATCTGCCTTAGCTAGGAAATCTGCTAACACAATCGGACAATCCGGAATGCCCCGATCTGAAACCACATAATCACTGGAAGGGAACTTGACGCAAAAGGCATCCCCAACTCGATCTAGATCCAAACGGTACCGATCCACGAAGGCTCTAACCACAAACGAGTGGGTAGCGCTAGAGTCGAACAGAACACGCGCCCAGCTGTTCTTCACCTTAAATCTTCCTATAAGATTGCACACGCAACTAAGGAAAACATATGTAAAACGATCGCTAAGAATAAAAACATTCAGGCTAGGGAGAAATCTAACCTGAAATCACCTTAGTCAAAGTCTGAGCTTCCTCCGAAGAAATCACATTCAGGTTTCCCTTGCCTTTATCCACCTGCTGAGGCGTTGGCAATGCCTTGAGTGGCACTGGCAATAACACAGGCTTGAGTTGTGAGCACTGAGCCTTGATGTGCCCTTCTTGACCGCATAGAAAACAACTTCTTGCCTTAATCTTATCCTTTCCCCAGCAATGGGCAACATCCTTCCCAGGCCACATACATGCAGAACAAAATAAATCTTTCCTGGGAGCACCTTGAATTGCATGCACCTGCTCCTTATTCTGAGCTCCTAATATTTTGAAACATCTCTCAAAGGGGTGGCCTGACCGGCTACAAAAGCTACAAACCTCCTTGCTCTTCTTTCTTGAAGCAGCACAGGGTACCTGAGGGCTCTTTCCTTCAACCAATTTCCTCTTATCTTTTCTCACTTGTTGCCCTCTTTGCTTAGCATTCTCGATTGCCTCAACTTTTAAAGCAAATTCCACCACTCCAGCATATCTCGCTGATCCATAAGCACTTGCTAACTGCTGGACATCACTTCTTAGGCAACCAAGAAAATGCTTAACTCGATCCGCCTCGGAGCTTACCAAGCTGGGGGCAAACCGACTCAGTTTGCTGAACTCGATCTCATACTCACTAACTGTGAGCTACCTCTGCTTCAAGTGTAGTAAATCATTCATCAGGCGGTCTCACTCGACCGAAGGCAGAAACTTCCTTAACAACTGCTCCTTGATGGTCTCCCAAGAGCATCCCTCTTTCAAGCTCTCCTTCTCTCTCAGCCACCAACTCTTCGTTAATCCATTAAGCTGATAGGTGGCGATCATTACCCTTTGATCTGGGGTAACTCCAGAATAGGAGAACATCTCCTCGATAGCTATAAGACAATCGTCCAAAACCATAAATTCTGCCTTTCCCTCATAGGTAGGAGGTCCTAGTCGCTGGAAGTACGATATAAACGTCCTCTCCGGGGGCAACATAACAGGAGGTACCAGGGGAGCAGAAGGAACAGGAACAGCTACTCCTACAGCAGGGTCCGACACTCTCAGAGGCTGTCCTGCCACAACTTCTAACAGAGACAGGATTTGAGTCTGCATACTCACCATCTACCTGGACAAGGCTTCAATACTCTGCCGCAGACTTTCAATCAATGCCTCGCTTTGTGCTCTTGAGGACTCACCCTCAAATTGGGGAGTCATTCTCGTCGAAGGACTCCTCGCCATCCTATAATCGTATTAGCACTAATAAAAACCTAGCCCAACTGCTAGCACAAAACAACCCGGTACAGGTAAACATACTTAAATATGAACTTCAACTACTAACTTGCTCTGGGATTTTTACAATAATGATGTTATGCTTAATCTAGGATGGTTCACCACCATCATACTAACTCATGTGCTTAGACCATGAATGCATGAATTTATATTCTTTTTGACTCAAAACCATGTGTGTACATATGTCATCATGCAAATCTTTAGCTTGGCACGTTGTGCTTATGCAATGTTATGCTATGCATGTTGTGCTATACATTCTAAAAAAGGCCTTAATGCATGCCATGAGCGATCGTACGCATGGAAATGTTATGCATCCCATTCTACATAACATTGCATGCAATGAAAAAAGAAAACGTGCTAATGGGCATTCATGTGGTGAGGTTATGCATCCCATACTACATAACCCTCACATGTTGCCACCTATGGTGGATCCATATACAAACACATATTATGCATCCCATACTTCATAATATGCCCCGTAAACATCTATTCATGCTTATGAGTGTAGTGTTCATGCTTCAGCCAAGACGTACTGATGACATATTAGTGTGTGTATGATATGACGCTAAACTACTAATAATAACAAGGGAAGGTTGCCCGACTAATTGTCAAGCAACCTCCCTCTGATACTAACTGTCACGACCCGCATTTTCTCAACAATAAAATCATATCAGAGGGAGAGAAAAATATATGCCATGATGCAACGACGTGAAGGGGATAACTGCACACGTTCAGGAAAAACTCCAGACTCTATATCTTTGAAGAAAATCATAATTTAATATGAAAGGAAAACAAGTTTACTTTGATGGTCGTATCCCTCGGCACAGTGGATCAGCTAGTCCACAATTAAAAATATATTTATACGCAGCAGAAAATACTTTAGTAAAGGTGATTTGACATCCTACATGAGCATAAACGTCCCCAAAGGACAACTCATGACATGCAAGACTTTAAATTTAATATAGTATAAAATAATAGTCTTTACATTATTTGGGAAAGTAGTGCTTTAGTTTTATAAACATGACGTGCATGAGGTACATATAGTAATGCTTTTAGGGTTTAAAATACCTAGCATGCAACCTAGCATAAATCATCCCTAGAAAGCAAGTGAACAATCTCCAAATAGGAAAAAATAGATGTTTCAGTTCATACCCAGCATCACAAGTAAGCCACCAGTGGGCGTCGACATCCTGACACGAACCCACTAGTGAGTATGCATGTCTATACAGAAGGAAGAAAAATACCTCACTAGGATGAGGAACAACAATCTCAACTACCCAGGAGACGACAAGAAAACTAGCAGCTCAACCAGCTACAACCTGAACCTGAGGCAGTCAAAGAAAGAATACCTCTGCAAGAATATAATCAAAAGAAGTGGAGCATTAGATTCATAAGCAATAAAAGAAGGGGTTTACCAACCCTGCAACAAATGCTATCAAAAAGAATAGAAGGAAATAATCAAGACATCAAAAAGAAGCACTATCTAAAGAGCAATCAAGGAACACCAAGTGCAAGAATAAATAACGACATGCTCTGCCAAACACCTACATCAATAACAAGGAAAACATATGCCAATAGAAATAGCCATCTGAAAGGAAAGGAGCTAACAGTCTTAACTTTGCGAATTATTGGCCGTGGTAAAACCTTGGGTCTGGGTTGGTGGCCAAAAATAGCCCTCTTCTAAACAACCAGACCCAAAAATGCTCAAGGGTGAAAAAAAACAATATGTGGCAGCTATAGGGTCCACACACCTAACCAAACAGGCCCAAAACAGCCTAACTGGTGATGGCCACAGCTCAGCACACACCATTCACCCCTTACAGAGCCACCAGAACACGCCACTTGTCATAATCCGTGAGTCGACATTCAAAAACTAGCCGATAACAAAACACCCCCCCCCCAAGGGAAAAGCCACACTAACAATCCTGGAGAGAACACCCACCCAAGGAAAAAGCGTCGAGTTCACTCGACGAGGCGTTGAGTGAGCTCCACTCACTCAACGCCAACTCCCAGCAGGGAAGGCGTCGAGTTCACATGACACCGCGTTGAGTGAGCTCCACTCACTCAACGCCAAATGACTTAATCACATAAAAACTCACTCTCGGGATGACGACGTTGAGTGAGTTCTGTCAACGCTAAACAACTAATGAAGTTGAGTGACTTCACAACACTCAACGCTTTCGAATTAGAAGAACATCGCCAGACAAGATTGCGTTGAGTGAGCTCAACTCACTCAACGCCAAAATACTTAGAAAAATTCCAAGCAAGACGGCGTTGAGTGAGTTCAACTCACTCAACTCCAAAAGCAGATGACGTTGAGTGAGCTTGCCTCACTCAATGCCAAAAGACTTAGAAAAAGTCTCTTGCAAAATGGAATTTAGGGAGTTCAACTAACTCAACGCCAAATGTAGACGGCGTTGAGTGAGCTCAACTCACTCAACACCAAAAGAAGATGGCGTTGAGTGAGCTCAACTCACTCAACACCAAAGGAAGACGGTGTTGAGTGAGCTCACCTCACTCAACGCTGTCAATGCTTTTGGACTTAGACTCCAGACCAAACAGCGAGGCGTTGAGTGTGTCCACCAAACTCAACGCTTTTACACTTAGCCTACAAAATTAACTTCTGTCCTAAGCTATCACTTAACGCCTACTATCCAGAGAACTAAAAAAAAAATTTCAAACTTCCTCTCTTCTACCCCTTCTACCTGGCTACAGCTACCAACCAAGCTGGGCTAAATCTAGCAACCTAAAATCCTACCTCCAGCCACTACCTGGACACAAAACCGCACTAAGGAGAGAAAATAACTAAATCTAAGCAAGATTGGTAGTAAACCTGCTCAGGATAAAGACTACAGCAACCCTAGCTTCTAGGAGAGAAAAGAATGAGCTACTACAACAAAAATAATTGGAATAAAATCAAGGTTGGCAAGGGAAAAGAGCACCACTTGGCTCTACCTCCAGGAAACAACAGTTTCCTTCTAAAATTCGACACTAGCGTAAAGATCGGCCACCTAAGAGGCAAACCCGGAGCTTTTGAGGGAAGATGAGAAACTCAAAAAACCCTAGCTTATAAAGACAACTCTAGAACAAGAATTACTTACCTAGGGAGGAAGATCCGGGTGAGAGTAGTCCAGATCTGCCCTTACACGAGAATAACAAGCTCTAAACCTCTAGCAATCGCCGGCCGGAGCTCCAGCACCTCCGTTGCCTGATGCCTTTCACTGGAAGCTAACTCCTGGCTCGGGAAAGGAGAAATGAAGAGAGCACCCAGCCAGCCTTAATAAAATCCCCACTCCACTAACTCTACAACACCTAATAAAATAATCTAAGGCCTAGAAAGTTCAGCCACTAGCTAAATAAAAGAAATAGCCACCCATCTGCTACAGACTCACCAGCCGAACACTTAATAATATAGCATATATACATATATATATGCTAGCTTACCTATATATATATATATATATATATAGCTATCAGCTAGCCTATATATATAAATAGCTAGTATAAAAAGTTAAACCTGTTACAAAAAAATCGGCCACTCAAACACACACACACACATATATATATATATATATATATATATATACATATAAACAGCTAACATACTTAGCCAACATAAAGCCCACAAAAACCGGCTACCCGCTAAAACTAAGCTCTGCCACTTAGCCCAACATAACAATAACAAAAGCTTGGTAACACACTACCAGCTAACATAAAATAAACGTCTAAACGACGCGAACACAAACGATCTCGGAATTTGACGAAACCCGCATTGTAGCTAAACACCCATGCTACGAAAACAACGACGAAGTCGAAAATAGCATCCGACAATCAAAACTCGGGCTAACACCTCCCGAAGCCAAAACACAAGCCCCTGAGAGGCTCCATCGAGTCACCAAAAAAGACTCCGGCTAGCTGGGGAACCTTGCAAACATTCTACAAAACAAGCCACTCAAGAACCTAAAGATCTAAGACCATGCTCTAACAACGGCAAAAAGCCGAAAATTCGTCAACGTAATGCCGAACAAGGATTATACAAATCACAGAAAAACCGGGGACGTTATAGAAGGAGACCCAGCGGGACCCAGCTAGCATCGTCCGGGCTTGTCCAAAGCTTGGCATTCTTGTCAGTTTCACATAAGGGGACTTATCTAATCGGGATACTGTCCACACATGACTTTTCGACGTCACGGGCTAGCGAGCCAACCATAGAGACAAAGTCATGCCTTAACACATCATAATAAAAACCTTTCCCGCTCTATTCCACCATTCATACTCACACGAAAACAAGGGGGTACAATCATCACAAACACCATCTTGCCGCAAACTGATTTCTAGCACAATTTTTAAGGCTCGTTATACAACATCACCGAGTCGGACTAACGGTCACGACTACGGCTTCACCCACAATACCTAATCCACTAAAGGAGCAGATTTCTAATGCAATATCATGCCAGGGATGGACACAATTGACCCGGTGGTTCTTCTTGAACCATGGCAATCGAACCCCTCTCATTCAAGAGATCCGGTGCCTAAATGCTTGAAAGAGAACAAGAAAAGAATGGATGCCATACACGCATCCTAAAGACTAAGAGGAGAAATGTCGTTACCATATGACTCCTCTTCCTTGCCATGAAAAATTTGATTTTCACGGATGAAAACGTGTGCCTTCAAGTCCACTCCACAAATCTGGCCTCGGATCGATGATCTAAGCCCTGAAGCTTCGTCAATGAAAGAGAAAGACCTTCTTCTTTCTCCTCCAAACTCTTGCTCTCAAACCCTAACTCCCACTTCAAAAGAGAAGAGAATGAAGGTTTAGAACATTTCAGCCCTTTATATGCTCTTTGGGCAGAGCATCCTAGTCCATAATATCAAATCATAAGAGAAAACGGGCGACCAAAATGCCAAACGATGGAACCGCTCCCATCTGCTGCCGCCGAGCGGTAACTACCTACCGCGTCGCGGTAGGTTTCCGAGCCGTTAGTCCCGTTGGGAAGAAAAATTCTATCGTCAGCGTTAGCCTTACCTCCGCGTGATAGCCACACAATGCTTCACGAGCTACCGCCGTGCAGTACCACTCAATGCTCTCAACGTCTGGATTCGACAAAGCAAGGCTATCATCGGGCGATAACTACCTATCGCCATGCGGTAGCTTCCAGAGGCTCAAGATCTGGAAAAACTGGGGTGTTACATGCAGAGCAAATGCCCTCTTTGGTGCATTTCAGATTAGGTCCATTTTTGACTAGCCCTTCAATAAAGAGCTTGATAATTATCTTGTTGTTTAAGTGAGCAAACCTCTTGTGCCATTGCACACAATAAGAGATTTTCTCATTTGCTACAAGACATACTGGTGAGTCTGAACTTAAACATAAGAAGTTTAAAGAATAAATATTTCCACTCCTACTGCCTGTCAAAATGTCCTCTTGGTCACTTGACTTTTTGATCAGACACTCATCCTTGTTGAACACAATGACATAGCAAATATCACATAGTTGTCTTATGCTAATTATATTGTGTTGCAATCCTTCCATATAAGATACCTTAGTGATAAAGACTATGCCATTGGTGATCATACCATAGCCCTTGGCAACTCCTCTGTCTGAACCTCTAAAGATTATCTTAGGTCCATTTCTCATTGGAGTATAATCCTTAAGATGGCTCCTTATTCTAGTCATATGTCTGGAACAACCATTGTCCAAGTACCATATTGGAATTATATGGGTACTTGGACTATCCTGCCAATACAGATTATTTTACCTTAGGAACCCAAAAGGTATTAGGTCCTTGGTTCATGTTAGCCAAAAAATGAACATGTCTACCTACATCAGCCCTAATAGGAAGACTTACCTTTACCCTTGACATACTTTGGTTGTGCCAACATTCTTTGGCAAAATGACCCACTTTGCCACAGCACTAACATTAATTAATATTATATCTCCTCTTCTAAAGAGTCTTTAGAGTAAGCAAGCTTTTTGTTTTTTCAGAGGGGAGAACAACAGCCTTCTTCCAGCTCCTTTCAGCAAGTATTTGACTGAAGGTGAGACTGCTAGTAGATACGCTTGGCTTATTCTGGGTAGCACCAACAGATATCATCTTTGTAGCTGACATGGTGTTAATGGCATCAGAAACAGCCAAGTGCGACTCACTAACTTACTTGCCCTTGGTTAAGGTTTTTGGTGAAGGGACTTGAAAATGGGCCACTGTCTTCTCATTAAGAGGGGACTGGAGTATCAAACACAAATGGTTCATAATGGGCCATTTAGATTTCAACATGGGGAGCCTTCAGTGCACTCAATTCCATACCCATTCTCCTTCCAATGTAAAATACACTTGTATCCATATAAGAAGAGTTCTCATTCTTCCAGTGACCATACGTATTATCCTAGTCATACCTGTTGGAAGGGAGGATTATCTTTTGAAATGTGCTTTGAGGCACTATATGAGCTTTGTCTTTCCCTTTGGAATTGGCAGCTCTAGAGTTCCACTTGAACCCCAAACCTCTCTTATCCTTTCTAGAGGTGAAGGAGTCAATTAGTGACAAAACTGTTCTAGGCTTAGAAAATTCAGCCACAAGCTTCCTCTCCTTGAGGAGCTTCTCTTCAACATCCATGATGATCTTGTTCTTCTGGCTAATTGTGCCAATTTGGATAATTGAGATTTTTTTAGTTGGCTGACTTCTCTCCTCATGTAAGACCCCCTTTTTTTTCTTTTTAAACCACCGGGGTCTTAGCCCAGAATTGACGCTTTGCGATGGCACCGACTCACGGGAAGGCGACCACTACAAAACGCCAATTCTGCCGGCCCTTTTTGATCATAAGAGAGAGAAGTAATTAAACATAAAATGTAAACAAGTCCACATAAACATGTAAATAAAAGTGAAATCACATCCAGTCCATCAATAGATAATAACAGGAAATAGATAAATGGGCTCGAGCCCAGTACATCAGAGTCCTCACTACAAGTCACTCAACGCGGAAGCTATAAAACTACTAATCACTCACGGAGCTGGTCGCAGGTGCACTGGTGCTAGACTGTCCCACCTCCATGCGCACCGTACTCCGCTGGTGCTGGTCCCTGGACTGCTGGTCCCTGTCTCCCATCCAGAGCTCCTGTAATGTTGTGGTTCGAAAACAATTAGTCATAAAGACTAAGCCCTATCATCCCCTACCCCTCCCACCACGGCTCCTAAGCATCGGGCGGAGAGGAGGAAAGGGAAGCTTCAAAAGTGGAGAATAATCAAGCAGGTGACAGGGAAGCTAATCTAGTAGTTATTTAGAATGAAGTAGGTCTAACAATCCTACGGTAGTAAGTAATAAGGAGAGCAGTTAATAAGTAGCAATTTGTATAAAAAGGCAGCTAGAGAACAGTAAGTAAACAAGCAAGTAAATAAGTATGTAACCTTAACTTATATGAATGCCCATACAAACTTATAAGTTAAGGGATCTTCTGCAAGGCTCCCATCGTATAAAAAGTCCCATACCGATTTATACGTTGGGGTGTCGTTTGTATGCAATTATGAGTGTAGTGATATGCTATGCCATGATTCATGCAAGTACAACTCACGCACACAACTCTATGCGCACAGACCATTAGTTCCCCCTGTTCGGTCAACTAGCTTCACTCCCAGGAACCTCCGTAGTGGCAAACGGAGACAGTGGGTCGGGCCCCCCACTCCTAGGCGGGTATCCATACTACCAGGACTAGCCCTTCCGTACGCCCCTAGAAGAACACAACCCAGAGTATCCGCGTACTTCTGCTGGTTGTACCCACCAGACTTTCTTTGGCTAAGTGTCCCACACCGCCGAGTCAACGTACCGATGTCGGTGTGAATGACTATCAGATACCGAAGACCCACCACCTTTATTCTGTACTCCAACCCTCGAGCCCTCGGCCCCCCGGACAGCCCCGTCCGTGCATCTACCTTCAGAGCTACGGTCTGAATGGCAACCAACCAATTATTCTACCTTCCTAGCTACCGAGGTGTGTGTATGTGCAACCCTAGTTATACTAGTTGCTCTTTTAATTTTATTATTCCTATGGTTTACGTTAGCCAAGGACTGCCCCCGGCATACCCCGTGAAGGGCTCTCAAGGGGCACTAGGAACCAAGACGGCGGCATTACGGCCCGAAGTTCCCTTTCGCAAGGCACTTATTGTTATTGGTTGATCTCCCTTAACCCGATCTCCTTTTAGTTACTTTAGATCTAACCCTAGAGTATTAAGACTCTTCCTCTTCTTCCCGGGATGGACGATCTTCCGTCATTCCCGAACGCCACCTAACCTTAACCGGTCTCACACCCTACTTATCCTGACTTCCAATAATGAACTTAATCGTAGCTTGCACTAACCAACCAGCAACTACCAAAATTCCATTTCCCAAGTTCATTATTACTCTAGTTCAGTTTCTGTGGTTTTACTATATGCAGACCATCCTAAGCTATATGAGGTACACAAGGGGAGGTACTCCAAATTGTCTTCCGAATCTCCTATAATATTTACTGGAGGTCTACCATATATTAACTTGTCTAAATCCAGAAACTTATAATTTTCCTAATTAATCTGATATTTATTTAATTTTCCCAAAGGATGGGCCACGGGTCATTTTAAACATGAACTACATGATCCTCCTAAATAATGGCTACCCAAAAATAATGGTCATTAAATAAAAGCAAGATAACCTCAAATACAAATTTTCAGAATTTTACAGAAAGCATTTAGCCTCTAATTAATTTATTCAGTATAATCACGTTAATCCTACGTAAAGAAGGAAGTACTGAAATTACTCATCGGAAAATTATAGAAAAATTACTAATCAGTAGTATGATATAGAAAAGATCTTTGTGCAAAGAATCATAATTTTACCAGCTTGCTAACCACCACTTTAGATTTAATCAAATATTCAAGGTAAAACATACTTAATGAAGCAAGTCTTAGAATTAAACTTCCAAAAATCCCATAAATATTCACAGAGATTTAAAATCATAATAAACATTCTCTGCTTAAATTTCATCAATTTCCAGGAAGTGTGTATTCCATAATAAATTTTCTAAGCAAATCATACAAGCTACTAAATCGTTAATGAAGTATCCAAAATAATGATCTTAAAACTCATAGTAAAATATCCAGAGCTTGTACCATCCCTATAATTCACTCTACCCAAATCTCTACAAGTTTTGCACCCTAAACTAGGGTTAGACTTTTAAGTATCCCAATAGTCTCCAAATCTACTATGATTTCATCCAGAGAACTATAATGGCCCTATGGTC
This sequence comes from Platanthera zijinensis, assembly GCA_039513925.1. NCBI lineage: Eukaryota > Viridiplantae > Streptophyta > Magnoliopsida > Asparagales > Orchidaceae > Platanthera > Platanthera zijinensis. The sequence goes on along the minus strand of CM077094.1, from coordinate 55,989,782 downwards.
CACTTCACCAAATTTCGAGTCACTCCAAGGTCATTTGACCCCATGACCCTCACAAGCCACCAAGATCCATCCTTAGGGTTTGGCCTTGGTTCTTAGGGCAAACTTACCCTGATCCACCTCAAACTCTATGAGGGGGTGCTAGAGAATATTACTAGCCAGTGGTAAAAATCTCAGCCTCTGTTGAGGTGATCTAACCACTCAAATCTCAAAAGTGCACCTTTAACCTAAGACCCCTTATTAGGGCAAAACTTAGGTTTGATCATTTCTAATCCAAACCATCTCCAAATGAGATGAAAAATTATACAGAACCTTAGGGTGAACCCAGGGACCACTCACCAAAATTTGGGAGGGTTTGGAAATTATTTAGCCATCTAATTAAATTAAGCTAGGATTATTGAATTTTCCTAAAAACTATAGAAAAATATTTGCCAAAAATCCTAATTTTTGAATGGTACCTAGATATAGGTAAGGTTAGGTCACACCCCAAATTTCAAGTCATTGTGATGACTGGATTGGAGTGGGGAATTTTTCTAAGGTCAGGACAACCCTATGGGTAGACCTCACCAAAATGAGTGCTGAGGTCTATCCAGTGGTCCAAAATGCTTGAAACAAATTTTAAAATTCCCTAGACTCCAAGATGTACAATATTGGTGTTGACTATTTTTCCTGCAAGAGCCTCTAGGTATTTTTCCCAAATTATTTAAAATGACAGATATTTTCATTCAGAAATTGTTTTAAAAATAGAATCTAATTAATGGCACTGTTCATCTTCTTCTACAGCTCGAAACCAGAGGCCTGAAAACTTATTTTCCTGTAGCTTTTCCAAAGCTATTTCCCGGCCATCCAGCCATCTCCCTGGTCGACCACCACCACCACCTCTGTTGAGGTGAGGGCTATCGTCGGGCGGCGGCACGGCCGCCGGAGAGGCGGTTTCCGGCGAACCCGCCACCATGAAAATTTTGGACAACCATGGAAACGCTCACCGGATCTGGCTCTTTTGAGCCCGATATCTCTCCTAACAATTTCTAAGATCTATCCGCAGAAGAAGAGGGAGGGGAGGACCTTGTTCGCGGGCTGGAGGCATGCAGAGCGTTGGGAAGCCATTGGCGCGGTGGCGGCATCAGCGGAAATTCTTCAACAGCAAGGGGGAAATCTAAAACAGTTTGATGAATAGTGTAACCTTTTCCTCTTGCTCTCAGGAGTCTTTTATAGATCAGCAAGTGGGGAGGGGAAAGGATGAAATGTTCATGGCCCTTAATATTCCTCTTAATGACGTTTCGGTTATGGCAAGGCAGTTGAATTGCTGGAAATGAAGAGGTGTTTGCCAGGTGGCGATTTTCTATTGGACCAACATTCCTTAATTTATTAAATAATCAGAATAGGAAACGGCCCATAAATACTCCCGGTGTAACTTCCCATAATCTGGAATGATTATAACGTCGGTTACCGAAATTTCTAGTCTGGCTAACGTTTCGGCCTTGGTCACGGGCGTGACAGGCCCGGGTGACCAATTCTGGGATCGACGATCGTCGAACAGAGATCGACGATTGTCGAAGGGTGGTCACGCCCTTTGTCACGGGCGTGACATGTGGGTCACGGGCATGACAAGCCTGGGTGACCAATTCTGGGTTCGACGACGTCAAACTGAGATCGATGATCGGCGAAGGGTGGTCACGCCCTAGGTCACGGGCATGACACATGGGTCACGGGCGTGACATGGTCATGAGGCAAAATCCGTGCTCGGCGATCGTCGCGCTGAGATCGACGATCGCCGAAGGTGTCACGGGCGTGACATGGCCATGACGCAATTCTACGTTTCGATGATCGTCCCGCTGGGATCGACGATCGTCGAAGGTGTCACGCCCTAGGTCACGGGCGTGACACATAGGTCACGGGCGTGACAGGCCCGAGTAGAAAATTCTGCGCCCGACGATCGTCTCACTGAGATCGACGATCGTCGAAGGAGTCATGCCCTAGGTCACGGGCGTGACGGATCGGTCACGGGCGTGACCAACCCGTGACCCGAAATCTCGGTCGATTTATTTCAGTTTTTGGGCTTCCTGGGGTTCTATCACGACCAACCGACTCCTAGGGGTCTAGCCGGAAATGGGATGTTACACCTCATCTGAGCTAGCAAAGGTGCAGACTCAGACTACTGAGAAGCAGCTTACTGAAGAGAGGCAATCTCCTATGCTTGCCTCTTGACAAGTCTTTTGCTCTTCTTTAGAGCATCCAAAATTTCACCATACTTGTAAATCAATTGATTGACCTCATCTTCAGATTTTGATCCATCATCCCCACTAGAGGAAGTGGATGCTTCAGGGTCTGATCTAGACTCGTAAATAGAGGGAGAACTTGGGATAGAGTGTACCTTATAAGGAATAAAATTGTCCTGATTATCTTAAGTTAGGGCCATGAGACTGAACTCATCATCCTCTTCAAAATCACTGTCAATAGAGGACAATGTGGCCCTTATGATAGATGGGGCAGTTGGATGATCAGCCTATACTTCAATGGACATGAGACTAATGTAGGCCTACTCTTCATCTGATTTTGAAGACTCAAAATCACTGTCTGATAGGCTGATTTTTTTTCTTGGCCAAGAAGCTATTTTTTTCCTTCTTATCCTTGTGATGCTTTTTGTCTTCAGACTTCATATGCTAATTCCACTTAACTGGATAGTCAGCAATGACATGTCCACTCCTGTTGCAACAATAGAAAATAACATTAGTCTTAATATGTTTGTTCTGCTTAGAGTCATAACTTTCTCCAGAGAGGACTTTTCTGGTCTTCTCCATACGGGAGTAGGGCTTCCTTGATGTGGAGCTTGATTTTTCTTCCACTATCTTCTGTTGCTCAACATATTCTTGAATTGCTTTGAGAATAGTGTCACTTCTCCATCTGACAGATCATTTCCAGAGGATCTGGGATCTGAGCTCTATGACTCTACAGCTCTCCTTGGCGTGGAAGGAGTATTTTCCCTGCTACTTCTTATGGCTTCTGCTTTGAAGCCACACTCTTCTTTTTATTGAGAGATCTAGCAGCATCTTCTACTACTTTCCTGGAGTTCAGCTACATCTCATAGGATAACAACTTCCCAAACAAATTTTGAGGCAATGTGTTGGCCAAGGTTCCAACCTCTCTGATGGCACAAATTTTGATATACCATTCCTTATTTAGGAATCTCAAAAACTTGTCATTCAGCTCATAGTTAGTGAACTGTCTGCCAAAGGTGGTCAGACTATTCAATATTATGAAGAACTTTTCAAAGCATTCAGCTATGGAATCTTTCTTGCCTTGTTTGAAGGCCTCATATTTCTGATTCAGGAGGGATTTCATGTCATCCCTCACTTCATCTATCCCTTCCATATAGACTATAAGAGAATCCCACATCTCTTTAGAAGTTTTGTAGTGGACCAAGTTCTGGAAGGTGGAGACATCTATGGCACTAACTATGATGTTTTGAGCCCTTTTATCTATGGTTGCCAAAATGACTTCATCATTGGTCATCTTAGTGTACTTCTTTGGATTTTTGACATTTACATCAATGATAGAGAACTTCATGGGAATGAAGGGTCCCTCTTGAACTGTAATGAAAATCCTTGGGTATGAGGCTTCCATGAATAACCTAACCCTTTCTTTCCAAATTCAAAATGTACAATCCCATATCCAGCGAGTGGCGAGTGATAGGATCCAGATCGACCGAAGTCTAGCAATCCGGCTTGTCTAAGTAGGGTAAATTGTTCGAGGGGTGAGTACAGCTGGTCGGCTCATACTCGCGCCAGGGGCTCGGCGAGCAGCGGGAGACTAGAGCAGGTTGACTTGCACTCTCCCCAGGAGGCACGACGGGCAGCAGGCGTGTGGGGATGGTCGGGCCTGTACTCTCCCAGGGCTAGGAAGAGGCGGCGAGTTCCAGCTCCATCAAACACTCACCACCCCCGACGAGTGGAGGTTCCATAGGGCCACCCTCCCAGTCCCTTGTGATGAGTTTTTACTATTCTACCCCCACAGGCCTGTTTATAGCCTATTGGAACAGTGGAGTTACGCTATCGGCAGACCTAGTTGGGATGCACATAACTATTCAGAACATCGGAGGTTGGCTATTTGTAGGCCATTTTAAGAAAACTATAAATAGACCCAAGGGGGTACCTCAGAAGGCATGCTCACTTGAGCCCCAACCTTCTTGCGCTTTCTTAGATACCCTTAGCTCGGAATTTGGCTACGGAGGGGAAGCACTCTAAGATCTTCCAGGAGTGTGGTTGGACCTCCACGCCGAGCCCTTGGGTATGTCCCCTATTCTTTTTCATTAGTCAATTGGCTCGTACGAGAGAAATATGAAAGGAGGTAGTTATTCAGATCTACTCAAGAGGGGGGGGGGGTTAATAGAGTGTTTAAAAACTTTTGGCTGTTTTTATCTATTCAATCAGAGTACAAAAAATAGGTGATACCAATAAATATTTAAGCAGAAGTAAAGCTAGAGAACTATTCTAAATATCACAGTAAATAGCCATAGCAAAAGAAAAGGGTGCAACCAAATGACACAAGAAATTATAGTGGTTCCCCAAATCTAGGTACATCCACTCTTCTACCACCCTAGTAGGAATCACTCTGCCACCAAATAATATCTATTTCAAGAGAGATATTGCAAACCTTCTGGCTTTTGATCAGGTGCCAGAAAACCAACTTGAAGTCTTTTAATCAGGAGACCTCACAACCAGGAATTACTTTTGAAGGGAGTAAGAACCCTTTATACAGAGGGGGAAAGAAAAAGTTGAGTTGTCTTCTCTTTTCTCAAGCAAAATGAGAGAAGACTAGAGAGTGATCCTGATGGAATCAAGGTTTGTCCTGTGATTTGAATGGTTCAGGAGATCAGAGCCTTGTACAGGGTGTAGGACTTGAATTCCAGAAAGCTGAGAATGATTGAAGATGATTGTCTCCACAAGCTTCCTGAATGAACTCTTGTTTTTGGAACTAAGAGCTGTTCTTCTTGTTTTTCTTGCAGCCTTGTGATTTCTATCAAAAGTCTGTAGACTGCATCAAAAAGTACTGAATAATAATTCTCTGGGTATTTTTATTCTCTGAGTCCTTTTCCTTTGAATAATTCCAAACTGAGTTTTAAATCGTCCACATTGATTGACTGCCGGAATCACGGGAACTTGTGCAATGGCTATAAGAGAATTAACTCATTTTCTTAACTAAAAGCTGTAAAATAACTCTGTGAAAACCAATAATTAATGCTTGCCAAGGAACGGCTATATTCAGAGAATATATGCATTAATCACTCAGAGTCATATAAGTAATAAAATAAACAGTCAATAAGGAAATTCATAACTGCAGGGAATAAAATGTTGATCTGGCAGAAATCGTCGATTTGGTCCTGAGATCGTCGAACTCAAACATCCTCTATCGTCGAGCTGAGCCCTGTGATCATTGACCTGAATATCTGCTTTCCAAACTGAGCTTCAAGATCGTCGAGCTGAGATGGTTGATCGTCGATCTCAATCCTGAATGTAGATCAGAGATCGTCGAGCTAAGTTCAGCAATCGTCGATCTCAGCATGTAAAGATAAAACTCTGAGATCGTCGAATGCAGAACGAAGATCGTCGAACTCACTTCAGAGATCGTCGAACGAACTTTTTAATTAGGAAAATTTCTGCCTTGAACAGTCTATGCGGTCTTTTAAGTCTTTGATGTCTTGGTCTTGTATCACTGAGTTATTGACCTAAAAGACACCAAAGACACTAGTCTAGACCCTGACTATACAATGTGGGTCTGACTTAGCTTAGATTAGTGAACTTAGCCCAAATACAAACTAGGGATCCAACAATCTTCCCCTATTTGGGTAAGGTCACTAATAACCAAAAAAGGAATACAACAATAAAACTAAACAACATATCTGTCATGAATGATAAGAAAAATTCAACAAATATTTATAATGATAAATATAGACACAAAAAGAAAAAGGTTACTAATGCTTGTCTGAAGCTGGCTTAGTGAATTCAATTCTTATTTTTGGATCTACTGTTTGCTATCTTATCATTTTCATGTCAGCTTCTCCAAGAACTTTTATTGATGTTGCTCTGGGAACATCTACCTCAGGGTGAACCTGCATATAGGCATTAGCATCAAAAACATTCTTATCAATATAAAATTATTCAAACTCTTTCTCCCTATACTTGGACATTGTTGAAAATTGAGAAGGATCAATTCCTTCTTGTCTAGCTTTGTTTATCTAGGAGAGACCAATCAACTCATTAAACCTAGCCATCCTGAAGTTAGGATCAAGCTCAGGTTCATACTATGAAGATTCTTCTTTGGATTCATGAAAGGTCTTCTAAAGCTTCTTGTATCTGATGGATTGTTCTTGGAATATTGTTTCAGCTGATGTAATCAAGGACTAGCTGTCATGTAGATCTGGAGGAGGTCTGGCTTGACTGTATTTATCAGGAACTCTTAATCTCCTGCCAAAATCTGAAGTATCTTCTCTGTCAGCCTGAACATTCTATCTACCTCTCCTTCTAGAATAGCCCCTTGAATAAGACTTGCATGGTCTGCTGTGAGAGTGAGGAGCATAAAAAGTCTGCTGCTAGGAGGAGGTAGTAGTCTTAGAAGCAACAATGCCACTAGAACCTGCTGAAGGAGGAGGAGGTGGTGGATCCTTCCTGAAAATTTTGACAGGAGAGGAACTAGACATTCTACTTTTCTTTTGAGCTTTCATCTCATTTTTAGAGAAACTAATCAAGTGAGGAGAAGTAGATGTGAGAGTTTTGTTGTGCCTTATGAAATAAGGGATTTCATCTTGAGGATTTGTCTTAGGCACATCCTTCACTGGAGATTTTCTCTTCTTAGTTACATTCTTCTTCTTGCTGGCATCTGGATCTGAATCTAACTCTGAGTCTGAATCTTGATCATCATCAGATAGGCCTGGGGGATTATCATACAGATCATCAATCTCTTTTATAACTGAAAGTTCTTCAGCTGCATCAGTAGCCATAATTTCATCCAAGTCTGGGATTGGAGAAGTAGAACAAATATAGGTTTGAGGAGAAAAAGGCTTGGGCTCTAGACTCTCAACCTCTGGCATACTGAACAACTCAGGATCTCGAACTGCAAAAAGAGCTGCAGAAGGCTCAGGCTTAGGAGATGCAAAGAGCTCAGGCACTGGAGCAGCAAAACTCTAAAGAAATTGAAGTAAAAGATCTTTGCTCACAGGAGCAGTATAACATACTATATTTGTACAAGATTAAAAAGCAGCAAGGGGAAAACACTCTCTATACAAAAGATCAAAAGGGCTTAGAACTGAAGTCAGTTAAAGATCTGGAGTGATGAAACAATCTCCATGAAAAATGTCAAAGGATTCTTCAGGGATTTCAATGTCATCTTCCAAAAATTCAATCACTTCTACATCAGGAATATCAATATCTATAATCTCGGAATCCACCAAAACTATATCTACAATCTCTGTATTTACAACTATCAAAACTGTATCTGCCTCTGCCAAAACTAAAACTGTCTCTGATGTTGCAACTGCTGGAAGAGGAGGAACTTATTCACTGGACATCTCCCCTGCTTGGTTGCAATATTTTCTGCTGCTAGGCCCCTAGATGAAGAAGGGCCATAGAAAGAGGAAACAAAAGAATTAAAAGAAGCTAGTAGAGGTGCAATGACATCCTCTACAATGGCTTTGATGGTAGGTGTGAGGAGGGAAATGAGAGCAGATGGAGAGGATGATGCAGATGGAAGAGAGGAAGTTGAAAGACCACAAGCTGTGCAGATATTGGATATGGTAGGTTGAGTGGTGGACTTAGGGATAGACATTTGTTTTGGATGGGGGGAAACATGAGGTGAGGGTTCATGAGAAGGTAAATGAATTGGTGAAGGAGTTGGTGAAGAGAAATGAAGATCAAAAGTTGGTGAGGTTTGAATTGAAATGTTGGAGGTAGGGATCTCTTCTAGGTAATGTGGTTGAAGAGATAATGGAGGAGGATTTACTGGAGGAGGGCTTGGAGGAGGAGTTGATGGATTAAAAAGGTGAGAAGTTTGTCTGGCTGGGGGTGAAGGAGGAGGAGGAGGGATCTCTGGCTCATCTTCCCTAGGATGAGGAGTGACTGAATCAGTCCTTGTGTCCTCAGAAACCCTGTGGGTGGAGGGAGCCCTGGAGGGCTTTGAGATAGTCCTCTCTGACTTTCCAAAGAGAACTGGGGTCAGCCTCTTGGAAGCATTGATGAAGGTTGTTGGGGATGTCAACAGCTCAGAGCATTTTTTAGAGAGAGAAATCCCTAGAATCCTGCCAAGAGAGACATCTCTCCTATTTGCTTTCTTCCGGATCAACTCATACAAAACTTCAGCCCAATTCACTGATTTCTGATTAACCAAATCACTCATTAAAAGAAACTGGTGCCTGGATATATTTTCATGGGCAGTGTGCTTCCCAATAAGCACTTTTCCTACAATATCAGCCAAGAACTTATATTGAGGAGAAAAGTTCTTTTTCAGAAGCTTGCTAGGGTTTGCCTCAGCTTGACCCATTTTGGCAAGCATGGCAACAAATTCTTCTTTATCCAAATCAATATCATCTTCTCCATTAACAAAGCCAAAAATTTCTGTAAGAACGATAGGGGATAGATGTACCTCCTATCTAGAAATAGTTCCTACCATTGTCTTTCCGTCTGAAGAAGAGGTAGAAGCCAATTCTTTAATTTCTAATACTGGCAGCTTCATCCTGGTTGTCAGAAACTTCTGTAAGTTCGGCGCATCAAAGAAATTTATTACATCCTAAAACATCTGATCACTATGCTTGAATGAGTCCAGATCAATATCAAAACTAGAACCAAACTTCATGCTGGACAAAATCGCCGCTAGAATTGCCATTGGAAAGTTCCTACAAAGAAACACAAGATCAAGTGCAGAAGTGAAATGGAAAGCGCGGGACTTTTTCCGTATAAACCCTAGATTATAAGGTTTTATAAAACAAAGAGACGGTATTATCCAAGCGCATTAACTACTAAAGCAAATTCAAAACTAAGGTTGGGGAAATATTTTAATATAAAATGAGTTCAGTAACCTCAGATCAAAGAGAGGAAATAAATCGTCAATCTCAGTTCGACGATAAATTCTCTGAATAAAAAATCATCGATCTCCGTTTGACGACAATTGTTTCACTAAGAAGTGATCGTCGATCTTCGTTCGACGATCGACTTCACGAGACATTAGCAGATCGTCGATCTCCATTCGACGATCTGTCAACAAATTGTTGATCTCAGACAGAAAGTTAAATAATCTCATCTCCATTAATCATACCTAGCTGATTCATGAAGAATAGATGTTTCTTTTCATCCAAGGGTTTGGTGAAAATATCTGCCCTTTGCAAATCATTAGGGATGAAGGTGAGATTGATTTTCTTTTTGTCTACACACTCCTAATGAAATGATGCCTTACATCTATATACTTAGTCCTAGAATGATGGACTGGATTCTGTGCTATAGAAATAACACTAGTACTATCACAAAATATAGTTGAATTATTTAAATTGTATCCATAGTCTAGTAGCTGATTCTGTATCCATAAAATCTGAGAACAGCAACTGCCAGCTGCTATGTATTCAGCTTCTACTGTTGATGTAGACACAAATGTCTGTTTTTTACAAAACCAAGAGACAAGCCTAGAACCCAGGAACTTACATATTCCAGAGGTGCTTTTTTTGTCTACTCTATATCCAGCAAAATCAGCATCTGAGTATCCAGTCAACTCAAATTCTGACTCAGTAGGATACCAGAGTCCTAAATTTGGGCAACTCTTTATATATCTCAAAATCCTTTTTAATAAAATAAGGTGGGATTCTTTTGGGTTCACCTGGAACCTAGCACAAAGACATGTGGCAAACATTATATCTGGCCTACTTGTTATGAGATATAACAGGGACCCAACAATGGCTCTATATAATTTCTGATCAACAGGTTTCCCATGCTCATTAGAATCAATCACAGCAATGGCAGCTATGGGTGTTTTCTTAGCTGAGGCACTAGACATCCCAAACCTTTTGATCAGCTCATTAGCATACTTTGATTGGGATAGAAAAATTCCATCCGGTTATTGCTTCACTTGGAGACCAAGGAAGTAGGAGAGCTCACCCATACTGCTCATGTCAAACTTTGAATGAATAAGGCTGGAAAAACTCTTGCATAGTTTTGGATCTGTAGAGCAAAATATTATGTCATCTACATATATTTGTACTAACAATATTTTGTCATGATGATGCTTTATAAATAAAGTCCTATCTACTATGCCTCTAGAGAATCTATGTTCTAACAAGAAGCTAGCTAGGGTCTCATACCAAGCTCTTGGAGCTTGCTTGAGGCCATAGAGAGCTTTATACAACCTATAAACAAAAGAAGGTTGACTTGGTGAGATAAAACTTGGTGGTTGTTCAATATAGACTTCTTATTTCAGTTCTCCATTCAGAAAAGCACCTTCACATCCATTTGATAGACTTTTAACTTTTGAGAAGTAGCATAGGCTAAGAAGATCCTGATTGCCTCTAACCTTGCCACTGGAGTAAATGTATGATAATAATCTATGCCTTCTTCCTGTCTATACCCTTGAGCAACAAGCCTAGCCTTGTTCCTTATAATTGCTCCTTGTGCATCCATCTTGTTCTTGAACACCCATTTTGTTCCAATTACTGGGTAGTTCTCTGGTCTTGGGACAAATTCCCAAACTCTACACCTCTCAAACTTGTTGAGCTTCTCTTGCATTGCAAGGATACATTAGGGATCTTGCTCTGCATCTTGAATGGATTGAGGTTCAACTTGAGAAATGAAGCAGGCATGCATCAAATTCTAGTGGAGTTGATGTCTAGTCTTCACACTTGCTGATATGTCTCCAATCACTTGAGATACAAGATGATCTCTAAGTGTGACTAAATTAGCAGGATGAGTTGGTGGCTCAACAGCTGGTGGGGGTAATTCCTCTTGTTGAATTATCTCAGCTGCTGGGACAATATCAGTGGGCACACTGATTTCTTCATCACTGTCTTCAACTATTTGTGGAGATGGTGGTGTAACAACCTCAGGAGTGAGTGTCACAGTATCCAAATTCTCACACAACGTAGGTACCTGCAAAGTCTTATTGGTAGAAGAATTCTTCTCCTTATAAAACATGTTAGTTTCATCAAAGGATACATGTACAGACTCTTCAATTTTCAAGGTAGATTTGTTGTAGACCCTATAAGCCTTGCTTACTTGGGAATATCCTAGAAAAATTCCCATTTCAGACTAGGCTTCTGATAGTTTTACTTTCAAGACTACCTAAACACCTAGAGGGGGGGTGAATATGTACTTTTCCTTGATTTAACTTAAGGAAAAATATAACTACAGTTCTTTGAATAAATCAGATATTTCTAAGCTAACACAGCATAGTAATCACAAACATACACACATCACAGATGATTGCACACAGATTTATAGTGGTTCCCTAAGGTCTGGGTACATCCACTTTCCCCCTTCACTTATCTAGCAGTATGCTAGAGTCGGCCTAACTTCTTCTTTAGCTCAGAATCCAGAAGGATTCCTACAACTGAGAATCCTATAAGGTTCCTACAACTCAGGCTAACAAGCCCTACCTCAGCCTTGCCACAAGGCCTACAACTCAGAGAATACCTTCTCCTACAACTCAGGCATAAATAACCCTACCTCCGCCTTGCCACAAGGCCTACAACTCAGAGAATACCTTCTCCTATAACTCAGGCATAAATAGCCCTACCGCAGCCTTTATAAAATAGGCTTATAACTCAGATCTATGAATAGATCCTACAGAATTTGATAAGGAATTTTGTAATCTCTTACCCCTGTTGAGAGAGAAGGGATAAGAACTTTCTTGATCAGCTTCTTGAAGAGGTTGATGGCTTAAATCAACTTGATCTTAGCTTTCTTCAAAGCTTCTTGAATCTGAACCTAGTTGGGTTTATTTCCTTTAAATAAAACTGACTGGCAGCTTCCTTCTTAGACTTTAGAAATAGATCTGAATCTTTTTGACAGATTAGTTCAGTATCTACATCTTGAGAGACTTGTGAATGTCTCCTGCTTTCCTTCAAATAGCTGGATCTCTCTCTATCCAAACCTCTTGAAGATACTTCTAAATTCTTCATTTGAATTCAACTTTGGCAGAATCTGAATAGTAAACAACTTCAGAACGTCTTCTTAGATCTTCTCACGAAGATCTTCTTCTTTGTTACTTGTACTTTCTTGATCAGAGATTAATCTCTAATTGTGTTAGTGGTGACAATACTTCTTCCTTTTCTATGTTGTATTTCTTCTTCTGAATCCATCTATTTATAGACTTCATCCATGGCAACCGGCTGATCCGGTTTATAACTAACTTCTGACAAGTCTGACAGCTTCAGTAAACCTGTCATAACCCACAGCTGTCAAGTCTTCAAACAGATCTTGAGCCTTTGACTCTGTCAGGAAAGCATCGAGTCTCTCTGTCATAAAGTATCGAGACCATCTGTCAATATGTGTCGACACAAGTGACTTAAGTGTCGACACAGCCTTTAGTGATGTCGACAAAGCTGCCTTGATGTCGACACAGCTTCTTGACACTGTATCTTGAGAATGTGTCGACACTGATTATTTGTGTCGACACAAACACTTCACCATTCATCAGCAATCAACTTTGTCTAGACTCACCTGCGTGTCGACACAAGTCCTGTGTGTCAACACAGTTGTTGTAGACACAGAATTTATGTGTCGACACTGCCTCCATGTGTCGACACAATTGATGTCGACTCTGCTTCTGTGTGTCGACACAGCCTCCAAGTGTCGACACAGTTGATATCGACTATAATCTTATTTGTGTCGACACTGCCTCCCGGTGTCGATACAAATTCACTGAGGTGTCGACACAGCCATTTCCAAGTGTCGACACAATCTTACTAGAGTGTCGACACAGCTTCCTCAGGTGTCGACATATGGACTTAGAATATTTTTCCTGCATTCTAGCACATTCTTAACCTGCACATATAAACTCAAAATAACATCAAATACACTTTGATGTATATCATTGAGCTAAGTGAGGCTTCTCCAAATCAGGTACACCTTTTCCAATGTACCCAACAATCTCCCCCTATTTGGAGAAGTCATTTCCCTTTAGCCAATGATATACACCACTTAGAAAATAAACATGATGATGTATATAAGCATTGTATGACAGGGTACTATATAAACAAAACATATATCATAGTTACATCACGGAATAAAGATGTAAAAGTAAATGATCACAAAACAATGTTTTTTATATCAACTCAAAAAGTTTGTTACAAAATGTTTACATTGATTTCTCTAACAAACTAAAAATTACATAGTTCTTGAACAAAAACTAGTAAAGCTAAGACTAAGGCTGGGTAGGCTCCTTGATGACTATCCCTTTTCCAGATATTATCCGAGCCTGAGTAGGAGGTTCTGTATCTTCCATGGGCTTCTTGCCTTTCAAATCAACTTTATTCTGTGCTTCAGCCTTGATCCTTTGTCTTTCAAAATAATGAAAGGGCTTGGAGAAATACTTGCTAGGTTCCTGAGTATCAGGAGGTAGCTTCCCCATATTAGCCTTTCTCCTATGTTGAACTATGGCTTCATGTCTGGATTCATACTTTTGCCATTCTTGCTCATTGTACCATTTGCCCCTTTCATGTACTTGATCTTTTACAGCCTTCCATGCAGTTAAAATGATATTCCTTGAAGTGAGGCTCCAATGCTCAAAGTCTGTCTTTAGTTCTGCTTGCTCTCTGAATCTTTTCTTAGATAATAGAGCATCTTGTTGAGCTTTGATAACAGTATCTGGCATATCAACCTTTTCAATAATCATATTTGTAATTGGTTGTGGAGGGTTGTACATTGACTGAACCTGTTCATGTATCATCTCAGGATTTGCAGGTGGGTAAATAACTTTGGCAACCTCAGGTTGATTACCTTCAAGTAGAATTGGTTGCACCCCTGACTCAGCCATATTATCATCATCACACAAGGGTGGATATCCAAGAGTGGCTCTAATGCTGTTAGATACCCATTTGGCATGATCAGACCCAGCATAGACTAACATCCTCTCCCCCTTTATGACTTCTCTAGCCACATGCTCTCTCAAGTCATCTTTTTGAAATCTGATTTGTCCATCCAGATAGTTGACCCCATCTTTAAAGAATGGCTATAGCTTTTGAAGCTTGTCACTAATTAACTTCGTAGATGAAGTGATGGCAGTTTTAACTGCATCTAGGGCAGCTTGTAGCTTCTGATCATATTCTTCTTTTTCCTTATTCCTAGCTTCAGTCATTGCAACAATAGTGTTTGTGAACTCAGTGACTATCACATTATGTGGTTCAGTCAGATTGTCATTCATTCTTATTTTATTCTCAAGGACATAGCCTTGTTTAACAGCAATCTCATCCACTTGTTTCTTTATCTCTTCTTGTTGCTTGGCAAGAAATACTATAACATTGCCTCCCTTGTGGAAGCAATCTGTCATCTCTCTTTTATTCTGATTAACTTCAAATCTTATAGATTTTATCTCTTGTGCCAGATCAAATTGAAGAGCCTTTTGGCTTTCATCCACATATTTTTCAAGAAGCAATCTCTGCTCATCCATTTTGACTTATAAGTCAACCAAGTACTTGCTGTAATCAATCTCAGGAGTTGAATGTAAAGTAGTTGTTTGGAGAGCCTTCTTATAACTTTGAATTCTTCTCTTAAAGACCATTAATTTTCTTTTCTTGGCCTCCCTTACTTCTTCATGCTCAGACTCTGAAGAACTTTCAATAGTAACTCTCTTGAGGAGTGGAAGAAATTTCTTTATCAGTTACTTGTTGCTCTTCCTCTATTTCAACCTGCTCCCCCTCAACCCTTACTTGCTCTCCCTCAAATCTTTGGGTCTCCATTTTATCTGCTGCCCCTCCAAGATATGGAAATAGCTCTTCAAGAGTGAATTCTTGTTGTGTGAGAGCAGGAGATTGTACTTTCTTAGCAGCAGCAGCAGCAATACCATAAATATCAAGATCAGTTTGAGGAATAATGTCCTCTGATAAATTGATTCTTTCTTCCTCTTATACCTGTTTAGACTCTGGCCCCCCTGCAAATGTGCATCCTCAGCATTGTCCTGGACTTGTATACTTTCTAGCTCCCCCTGCACTTGTGCAATAACTGGCTCCCCCTGCAACTGTGCAGATATAGTATCTTCCTGGACTTGTGCATCTTCAGGACCATGCTCTTGCCTGTCCACATAAGGCATTTCTTTAGAAAGAACTCTATCCCATCTTGAGAATAACCTCATGTCCATTCTCCTCATGTGGTTTATCTTTGATCAGGGAATCTGTTGCATTACCTCTAGAATTATTCCAGCCAGGTACAAACTCATGATCCTAGCCAAGTTTGGCTTCTTGATTCCTTCTTTAGTCTTATCAAACAGTACAGCAGACCAATTTGTTTGAATCTTAAAGATCACCCTAGTCATCAGGCTGAACATATAGGCTGATATCCTATCATGGCCACCTGGTTTGCATAAGATCACTTTTTCTATTATTTCAGACAGGAATTTCCCCTGAGGATTCATGCCCTTCCTGTTGATGGCAGGTCCTATCTTTATGGTTGGATCCAATCCACACCATTGAAGCGCCTCCCTGGTCCTTGAGGCTGGTACCTCTTCCTCATCTTGTATTCTAGGAAGTTGGAGAATCTTGCTCAACCTCTTTTGAGATTGCTTGACTTTTTCTCCATGAACAGTGGATTTGATCTTCAAGCCAGTTGAGTCCATTGATGCAGCAGTATAGAACTCGAATACTTCTTTCTTCCATATCTTTGAAGGTTCAGAGACAAGATATTCTAATCCGTTTTCTGCAAGAAGTGAAATGACCTTTTTGATCTCTGAGTCGGAACGTCGAATGAATGCCTAACTAACTCATATCCTTCATTGACGTTGTCTTCAACCTTGGGCGCCATTGGAATGAAGAGAAAGCTTGATTGGAGAGGAGAGAGTTTGTCGACACAAGGTTTTTGTCTCGAAACCCTGGTGAGCATGTCGAAAGAATAACTTCTTGACCTATTTCTACCCTTCTAATCAAAGAAGATCAAAAGGCGGGCAAAAACTATCTAAAAGTATCGACACTGTTGGAATGTGTCGACACAAACTTTTATTGTCTCGACCACGACGCTGACTACTATGTGTCGACATCAATTGATGATATGACGACACAGGAGATACTTAGTAGTTCATCAGAAATTCTGTGTCGACTCTTATTATAAGTGTCGACACAAAATCTGTAAGTGTCGACACCATTACTCTTCTTGTGTCGACACTACATTTCTGGATGTGTCGACTCTTTGTCCCTTAGGTGTCGACACATTTTCTCTATGTCGACACAATTTCCCTGAATTGTCAACATGAATTCTCTGTGTCGACACCTTATCACTGAATGTGTCGACATAATTTTACTTAGCCAATTTTTGGTAATATAACCTATGGTCAGCATTCCTAATTCAATTTTAAATCTATTGAATTTAGTTTCATCCAGAGGCTTAGTAAATACATCTGCAATTTGATAATTAGTTTTAACAAATTCTAATGAAATGTCTTCTTTTTCTACATGTTCTCTAAGAAAATAGTATTTTATCTCTATATGCTTAGTCCTACTATGTGAAACAGGATTGTTTGCAATAGAAATGGCACTTTTAGAATCACACAATAAAGGTGTTCTACTTACTTGAATACAATAGTCCCTTAGCTGATGCTGAATCCACAACAGCTGTGCACAGCAACTTCCTGCTGCCATATATTCAGACTCAGCTGTGGATATTGCAACACTAGTCTACTTCTTACTGCTCCAAGATATCAATCTTCCTCCTAGGAATTGGCATGTACCATATTCAGCCTTGTGGAAAATGCCTGTTCTGGTTGAAGGAGGTGGCCTTCCTAGGACATATTATTAGTGGATCTGGGTTGGCAGTTGACCCGGAAAATATTCAGGCAATTCGAGACTTACCGCAGCTGAAGGCGGCCATAGACATGCGGAGTTTTATAGGACTTGCTTGTTATTATCGGAAGTTTGTGGAGGGATTCTCTCGAATTGCCCTCCCACTTACATCCCTGATGAGGAAAGATATTCCCTTCGTCTGGGCCCAGCAATACGAGACAGCTTTTCAGGAGCTGAAGTATCGACTCACCTTGACTCCTATTCTTGCTCTTCATTCGAGGAGAGAAGGATTCCAGGTCTACAATGATGCTTCCTACCAGGTCATGGGAGCAGTGCTGATGCAGAAGGGACACGCGATCTCTTACGCTTCCCGCCAACTGAAGAAGCATGAATAGAACTAACCTGTTCATGACTTAGAAATGGGAGCGGTCGTGTTTGCTCTGAAAGTCTAGTGACATTATCTCTACGGTGTCCACTGCGACATATACTCCAAGATATCAATCCTGCTTCTTACTGCTCCAAGACTCAGCTGCAGCTCAATTGGTGATGAGAGTTGAAAGAACTCCATAGTTAAGCGTGCTCGGGCTGGAGTAGTACTGGGATGGGTGACCTCCTGGGAAGTCCCCGTAGTGCGGGCTTGACTATCGAGTTTGACTCATCTAAGGGGGGGCTACGGCCACCAACAACCCGCCTGGATGGAGAGGGGTTGGGGTGCATTGGCCTGCAGGCTTGATGTGATAGGCTGACTACCAGTAGTGGGCCCGGGTCTGGACTCTGGTAGGCCGGCGGTGCCAGCTGGGTCCCGCGGGGTTGGCGGGCCTGGACCGTTACAAAAAGTGTAAGACCCCCTTTTTTTTCTTTTTCAACCACCGGGTCTTAGGCCCAGAACTGCCGCTTTGCGGTGACTCCTTCACGTCCTTAAGGGTCATCACCACAAGGCGCCGATTCTGCCGGCCAATTCGATCACAGAAAAGTAGCATAATTATTGAAGTAAGAACAATGCAGTCCACAATAATAAATCACATGTAAATAAGATAAAATCTCCACGAAGGGAGTGTCCACAGAAAGCATCAGAGTGCAGCATAATGTAAAACTTGAAATAAGGGCATAAGCCCTGTACATCAGAGTCCTCACTACAAGTCTCTCATGCGGAAGCGAAAACAGAAACTACTCAAGGTCGAGACTCACGGTCCCGGCTGTGTGAACTCCGGAGCTAGACTGCCCCATCTCTAGGCGCACCGATCTCTGGGGCTGCTCCTCCATGCTGGGCTCCACGATCCCCTAAATGATGCGGTTCGAAAACCGTTAGTCATAAAGACTAAGCCCTATCATCCCCTACCCCTTCCCCCATGGCTCCTAGGTACCGAGCGGGGAGGAAGAAAGGGAAGGACATGATGGTAGAGAAAATCAAGAAACAGGTGACTATGGACTTAATCTAGCAAGATGTATTCGGTGAGCAGTTAATATGATTGTTATAATAGGTCCAGCAATAAGAAAAGCAATTATATGAATTTAAACCTTCACTTATGCGAGAACACATAAGCAAAAGGGATCTTTTGCAAGGCTCCCATCGTATAGAGTGTCCCATACCACTTATACGTTGGGGTGTCGGTTATCAAACAGCAATGGTTGTTATATATTGAAATTAACCTTTGATTTATAAACTTGCCCACACAAGCTTATAGATCAAGGGGTCGTTTTGCAGGTCCTAATGTATAAGCGTCCCATACCACTTATACTTTAGGTGTCAGGGTTAAATGAATCGATTATGCTATGACATGCTAGTGGGTATGATGAAACATGCAAGTGCAACTCACACACCCGACTCTGTGCGCACAGACCTTTAGTTCCCCCTTTCGGAGCCGTTACCTCCCAGGATACCTCCGTAGTGGCAGACGGAAGCGGTGGTTTGGGCCTCGCCCACCTCAAAACCAGTAAAAGCACCACTGGTCTGACCTATCGTATGCCTCAACGCTTGGTGCACTAAGCGGACGCCTGCGTACTCTTGCCGGCTGGCGCACCGGACTTCTGTTGGCGAAGTGCTAACCACCTCGCCGAGTTAACGATATCGGTGTCGGTGCAATTGAACTCCCCTATATCGTAAAACCCACCACCTTAACTTTTCCTATCTTATGCACATGCAAGTTTAATCGCAAACACACAAAACCGAGCCGAAGCTCCCCGGACCAAACGTCCGTCTCCAACCAACCGAGCCGAAGCTCCCCGGACCATCCCGTCCGTCTCCAGAACAACCGAGCCGAAGCTCCCCGGACCATCCCGTCCGTCCCTTAACCAACCGAGCCGAAGCTCTCATCAATCTTCCTGTGCCAACAGTGTTTGTGAAAAGTGCAACCCTAGTTATTAAGTTACTCTTGCCAGATTATTATTATAGATTACGTTAGCCCAGGACTGCCCCCGGTATACCCCGTGAAGGGCTCTCAAGGGGCACTAGGAACCAAGACGGCGGCATTACGGCCCGAAGTTCCCTTTCGCAAGGCACTTAATATTATTGGTTTATTTCCCTTAGCCTGATTCCCTTCTCATATTACAATAGACTATCCTAGGGTAATTTTTTAACCTTCCTCTCTTCGGGAAAGGCGATCTTTCGCCTAACCCGAGCACCTCTTAACTCTAACTATCACCACTACTCACTACTCTTTATATCTTCCTCAGATCATGTCCTATTGCATTTCACAAATTACTGTATGCAGACCAACCTAGGCTACATGTCGAACCGGTTATGAAATGATTCATTACTCATCCAAATGCCCTAAATTATTTACTGAAGACTTACCATGACATAAATGACCTAAATCCAGAAAATGGAAATTTTCCTAATTTATTTGGCATATAATTAAATTCCTCGAAAATCCCAAGGACTACCGGTTTGAACATGAACTACCCTAAGTTCTCATGCAAGATGTCCAGCAATTTTATGATAAATACTAGGTTATCTTAATAGGTTAAATCCTAAGTATCATAAATTTTCTATCATTAAAAGGGCATGAAAACTATTTTAGAAATAATCCCTAACTTCTGTTGTTTATGAATTAAGTACAGAAAATATTCTTCCAAAAATTATAAATAATTTATGCCATGCAGATAAAGGCCTAAAATTAGCACTGGCCGAGTTTCATAATTTTCCAGCAAGTATTTTATCCATAATTAATTTTTAAACATAAAAGCCCTTTCTATCATCTGTGAATAAAGTACTAGATTTACTCAATATAAAATTCTATGAAAATCCAGGAATCAATGTTCTACTAGTAAAGATCTAAATCCAGAATTTTAACTGATTATAATTAATTTAAAGCCTCCAAATAATTGAAACAACAAATCGGGCAAATAATCCCTTAACACATGAAGTATAATATTTATCAATCATAAAATTCCAGGAAAATTATCATAAGTCTAAAACATCCTAAAACCCCCTCCTCCCGAGTTTCATAATTTTTGGATTAGATTTAGTGCTTAAAATAACTAAATTACATTTCTATCCTAATTCAAACTCTGAACTTCTGAGGTACCCAATTACCTCCAATTCTCTCACTATTTCAACCAGACGGTTTTCAGCATATCATGCCACTCTCCTCCAAATTTCAAGGGCATACAAGAGCTTTTGCTCCTATGTCCTTCACAAACCTCAAACTCCCACCCGTTGGATTTGAGCCAATCTCTTAGGGTAAAATCCACCCTAATCCACACCATGTTACCCAAGAGGGTAGGCATAGACTCAACAAATCAGTGGCCAACAACTTCAGCCTCTTTTGAGGAGATTTGTCCACTCCATCTCCAAACGTACTTTTCCCCAAAGTACCCCTCACCAAGACCTATCTAGGACTTGATACTTCCCTATTCAAAACTCAACCAATCGAGTTGAAATTTTGTACAGATCTTAACATTGATGCCAGGGACCACCACCCAAAATTTGGGGGAGTTTGGACTTAATTTCATCTCCTAATTAATTTTATATTATTTATTAAAATTTTACAAAAACTTTAGGCAAAAGTTCTCCAAAAATTGTCATTTTTGGACAGCCTCTCGATACACATATTATAGATCTCCAGTCCAAATTTCAAGTCATTTGGACATGTTATGAACCATGGGCAACCATTTCAATTTCTGGTTAGCCTAGGTCTTGATCCCACCAAAATGAGTGCTGTGGTTAAACCACTCACCCAAATTGAATAAAATCAATTTTAAATTAAAGTAGACCCAGAGGGCTACAACTTTTGTGACTGGTAATTTTTCCTAAATCGGCCTTTAAGTGTCTCGTTTCGCAGCCTCAAAATATGTTCAAATAATCTATTTTCCATTAAATAATATATAATAATCTATGTATTATAATATTAATTCTACTGTTCATCTTCTTCATAAACCCGAACAGACACAGGAAAACATTTTTCCTGTAAGCATTCCGTGATCCGTCGCCGGCCGTTCGGTCACTTCCCTGGCCAGCCACCACCACCACCACCTCCGTTGAGGCGATGGCTAGCGGTCGGCGGTGGTTTGGCCGCCGGAGGTGGCGTTTTCCGGCGAACTCAAAAATACCTTTTTCATGGTTTTCCATGAAAACGAGAGATGAGTCCGGCTCCGTTGAGCGCGAACTTCCTTTCTAAGAATCCTAAGATCTAACCATGAAAGAGAAGGAGCAGAGGAGGACCTTGTTCGCGGTTTGAAGGCGAGAAGAACGACGGGGTGCCATGGCGCGGTGGTGGCGTTGCTGAACTTCTCCTACAGTAAGAACAAAGGTCTGATCCGATTACTTGAGCGTGTAACCTTCTCCTCTTGCCTCAAGTGGGCTTTTATAAGTCAGAAAGTGGGAAGGTGAATGGGTAAAACCATTATGGCCATGAAGGTTCTCCCCTTAACGTTTCGGTTACAGTGAAGGGATAAGAAACGGTGGAAACTGAACAGGTGTGTCCAGCTGGCGGCTTCCTATTGGACCATATCTTTTCCTCATTTATTATATAATTATAGAAGGAAAACGGCCGGAAGTTACTCCTGGTGTAACTTCCCACACCAGCATTTATTACCACGCGTGTTAGAATAATTTCGGGCCTGAACCGTCGTTTCGGCCAATGTCACGGGCGTGACACAAAGGTAATGGGCGTGACAGGCCCGAATAGCCAATTCTGGGTTCGACGATCGTCGAACTGAGATCGACGATCGTCGATGGATGGTCACGGGCGTGACACCTTGGGTCACGGGCGTGACAGGCCCGAACGGCAGATTTTGGGATCGACGATCGTCGAATTGAGATCGACGATCGTCGAAGGCTGGTCACGCCCTAGGTCACGGGCGTGACATGCCCGAATGGCAAATTTCGAGGGCGACGATCATCGAATTGAGATCGACGATCGTCGAAGGCTGGTCACGCCCTAGGTCACGGGCGTGACACTCATGTCACGGGCGTGACATGCCCGGGCCGCAAGTTCGACGATCGTCTCACGGCGATCGACGATCGTCGATGGGGTCACGCCCATAGTCACGGGCGTGACACCTTGGTCACGGGCGTGACATGCCCCGACAGCACGTTCGACGATCATCTCGTGGAGATCGACGATCGTCGAAGTAGTCACGCCCAAGTCACGGGCGTGACGGGTCGGTCACGGGCGTGACCAACCCGTGACCCGAAAATATTGATCGCTTTATTTCAATTTTATGTGCTCCCTGGGGTTTTGTCACAACTAACCGACTCCTAGGGGTCTAGCCGGAAATGGGATGTTACAAATCCCAATAAACAAAACAAAAATTTCGTCCCCGAAATTGAGGTTGAGCCTACGGGGATTTCTATCGGAATACAATAAACTTGTAACATCCCATACGATCTTTCTAGTGGGTTCAGGCGACTGTTCGTTTGATAACAAAGTCAATCTCCCCAATAAACAAAAGATTAGCCCCTACCTTTCTGATTAAGTGCGCATGCCTAGGTCCTGGATTTTCCTTATATAGTCTTAACATTCCAAAACAAAAAGGCAGTCTATAGTATACCGAGAGGTGGTGAGATGTACCTGACTGAACAACTCCGGGTATCTTTGCCTCATCAGATCCTGCGGTTCCCAGGTGTGCTCCTCCTGACCGTGGTTTCTCCACAGAACCTTGACTAAGGGGACCTTCTTGCGGCGCAAGATCCACACTCCTTTGTCGTCGATCCGAACCGGCTCCAAGTGAATAGATCGATCTGAAGCTACCGGCCCTTCGGTGGTCAAAATCCGCTGCTCCGGGCGTAGTAGATCCCTTCTCAGCGAAGAGATGTGGAAGACGTCGTGTAGAGCTGCCAGCTCTGGTGGCAACTCTAGCCTGTAGGCTAGGGGTCCGATCCGCTCCAGGATACGGTAAGGGCCCATATACCTAGGGCTGAGTTTCTTCCTCCGACCGCGCACCCGTGAGACTCCGTGCATGGGCCGGATCTTCAAGAACACTCGATCCCCTACCCGAAACTCCACCTGATGATGCCGGGCGTCATAGTATTTAGCCTGTCTGCTCTGCGCCTCCAACATCCTATCTCTGATCAGTCTCACCTGAGCCTCGATGTCTTCAACAAAATCCGATCCCAATAGCTTCGAATCCTCGTCTTGAACCCAAGAAAGTGGGGTCCTACATTTTCTTCCATACAAGGCTTCAAAAGGTGTCATCCTGATGCTGGACTGGTAGCTATTATTATAGGAGAACTCGACCAACGGTAACATCTTCTCCCACGGCTCCCCTCGGTCCAGTATACACAGCCGTAGTAAATCCTCCAAGGTCCGGTTGGTGCGCTCGGTCTGCCCGTCCGTCTGAGGGTGGAAGGCCGTGCTAAAAGTCAACCGGGTGCCCAAATATGCCTGCACTGACCGCCACTCCCTGGATGTAAACCGTCCATCGCGGTCCGACACTATCGTCCGGGGCACGCCATGATATCGTACATACTGCTCCACAAACTTCCGTACCAGCACTCCCACCGAGTCATCCTTCCTGATCGGTACAAAGCGGGCCACCTTCGTCAACCGATCGACAATCACCCAAATCGAGTCATTCCCTGTCCGAGACCGGGGAAGACCATGTATAAAATCCATCGCTATATCGTCGAACTTCCACTCCGGCACCGGGAGTGGCTGTAACAATCCTGCGGGGTTCCTGCACTCCGCCTTCACCAACTGACATGCCTCGTAATGGGTCACGAAGTACGTAATGTCCTTCTTCATGCCCGGCCAAAACATCGTCCTTTTCAAATCAGCGGTCATCTTTGTGATCCCCGGGTGCACCGAGTACCGGCTGCAATGCGCCTCCATCATAATATCCTCTCGGATCTGGCCTCCTGCGGGTATATATACTATGCCTCTGAAGTGGAGCAAACCATCTCTCAGGGAATAATCTCCTGTCGAACCTTCCTCCAAAGCTCGGAACATCGGCTCCGCCCACGCATCTGTCCTCTGTCCGTCCCGAATGCGATCCCGAATATCGTCAATGGCCACTATCGATGCCAGATACTCCCTATACAGAACTGGGTCATCCTCGGACACTAGGGATATCTGCATATCTCTGAATGACTGGACTAGCTCCATGGACATAACCTGGGGCCCAGCTTCGGAAGTGGCAGCTCTCCGGCTCAACGCGTCGGCCACCACGTTTGCCTTCCCTGGATGGTAGTGCATCTCATACTGATAATCTGCTAAGAACTCCACCCAACGCCTCTGCCTGATATTCAGCTCCTTCTGCGTGTCCACGTATTTCAAGTTCTTGTGATCGGAGAAGATATCGTAGTGGACTCCATAAAGATAATGGCGCCAGACCTTCAGAGCAAAAACGACCGCTCCCATCTCGAGGTCGTGCACCGGGTAGTTCCTCTCATGGGTCTTCAGCTGGCGGGAGGCATATGCTATGACATGTCCGTTCTGCATCAGCACCGCTCCCATCCCTTGGTATGATGCGTCGGTATACACTTGGAATCCTTCCTTTCCGGATGGAAGGGCCAGAATAGGGGCCGAGATGAGTCGGTCCTTCAGCTCCTGGAAAGCCGCCTGGCACTGCGGGGTCCAAACGAAAGGTGCCTCCTTCTTCGTCAACGATGTGAGGGGGAGGGCAATCTGAGAGAACCCCTCCACGAACTTCCGGTAGTAACCGGCAAGTCCCAAGAAACTGCGTACATCGGTGGCCGTCTTCAACTGCGGCCAATCTCGAACTGCCCGAATCTTTGCCGGATCCACTGCCAACCCGGCTCCGCTGATAATGTGGCCTAGAAAAGCTACCTCCTTCAACCAAAACTGACACTTGCTGAACTTTGCATAAAGGTGATGCTCCCGCAACCTCTCCAAGGTCAGTGCCAGATGCCGAGTGTGCTCCTCCTCCGTCCTAGAGTAGATCAGGATGTCGTCTATGAAAACTATGACGAACACATCCAAGTAGGCCTCGAAAACCCGGTTCATGAGACTCATGAACGCCGACAGAGCATTCGTGAGCCCAAAGGGCATCACGGTGAACTCATACAGGCCATATCTGCTACTAAAGGCCGTCTTCGGGATATCCTCCTCCTGGATCCGCAGCTGGTAGTATCCTGATCTCAAGTCCAGCTTCGAGAAATAATGGGCCCCCTCCAGCTGGTCGAATAATTCGTCTATCCGTGGGAGCGGATAGGTATTCCGGACGGTCAGCCTGTTTAGTGCTCGATAATCGATGCACAGGCGGAGTGTCCCATCCTTCTTCTTCACGAACAGGACCGGTGCTCCCCATGGCGAGGAACTCGGTCTAACAAAACCTGCCTCAACTAATTCCTGCAAATGAGTCCGAAACTCTGCCAACTCCTTTGGGGCCATCCGATAAGGGGCCCTAGACGCCGGCTTGGCTCCCGGCACAAGCTGTATCTGAAAATCCTGCTCTCGGTGTGGAGGTAGTCCTGGCAGTTTCTCCGGAAAGATGTCAGCGAAATCTCGCACCACCGGGATGTCTGTCACCGACTCCTTAACCTCTGCCATCTCAAAAATAATCTGATAGACCTCCTCTCCCTGCAGATGGGCCTTAACGGCCTGTACCGAAGATAAGAGTATACGAGAGACAGGTCTTATACCTTCGATGGTAATGAAAGAGTCCCCGTGTCTCACGGTGATCCTCTTTTCCTGGCAGTCAATCTGGGCATAGTTCCAGTGCAGCCATACCATGCCCAGGATCAGGTCGTAGTCCATCAGCTTCAAAATCGTCGCTGGAGCCTCAAACGCTTTTCCACCAATTTCTACCTCCATATTGCAGTGATCCGTGGTAAGGAGCTCAGATCCATCTGGTAGTCGCACCCTCATCCTCGAGCCTGTGAACCGCTCCACACCCTCCAGTCCTTCTACGAACGTCTCCGACACAAAGGAGTGAGTAGCTCCAGTATCGAACAGCGTGCGGGCCGGCTTGCCGCTGATGAAGACTATACCTGGGGTGATTAAACATCTTAGGGTTCTATAAAGAATTTTCTTTCCTTGTTAACCTATCTAGTGCGATTCTGATTTTTAACAACTAAAGGGGAAATTCTATGAAAATAAAGAAGCATTGCTGCGTACCTGCTATGACCTGCTCCGGATTTCGAGGCTGCGCAAGGTCCAAAGCATATACCTGCTCTCTTTCCTGTCTACAATCTCCCCACTGGTATCCACGACCACGGCCACGTCCTCGGCCTCCGTAATGCTGAGCTGGTGGGCCGCCCTGATGTGCTGGAGGTGGTGCCCCCCTCATGGGGCAGTTCCTCCGAATGTGCCCAATCTGATGACAAAGAAAACACTCTGGTGGGGGATACGCCAATCCCCCGGGTCTCGGCATCTCCTGCATCCGAAGAGGGGGAGGGGCTAATACCACCTGTTCCCACGGATCCTGCCTCACGTCCTGACGAGGCTGGTCCTCTGTCCTCCTCCCCTCTGGTACAGCACCCTGCCACTGGTCATTCCTACCTCTCCGTCCCTGATCCTCTGATGGCCGCTTCCGGCCCCGGGTGGTGTGCCAGTCAGCCTCAATCCTTTTGGCCATCTCCAAGATCCGGGAGATGGGCCTGTCAGATACAAACAACAGAGCCTCCCTCAAGTCCTCCCGCAGGCCCTTATAGAACCTCCTGATATACCCTGCCTCGTCCAGCTGGTAGGAATCTGCGTATCGTGCCAGATGGTCGAACTCTCGGTGGTACTCCACCACGGTCCGGGTACCCTGCTTCAGCTGTAAGAACCACTCCTCCAAATCATCCCTAGCCGACTGCGGAACGAAATGCTCCAGCAGTGCGGCCCTGAACTCCTCCCAAGTAATTTCCGCAACCTCCCTATCAGTAAATGTCGTGTCCAACAGCGTCTTCCACCACCTATTTGCATGGGACTCCAGGCAGGAGACAACTAGAGCCACCCTCTCCTCCTAGGGACATCGTATCCCGGTCAGCATCTCGTACATGATATCTAGCCACTCTTCCGTCCGAACTGCCGACTCTGTCCCCAAGTAGGACGGGGGAGCCAGTCCTTGGAAGATGCTTAGCCAGTTGGCCCCCGGATTTGGCTGCGGGGCCGGAACCTGCTGGGCCCTGAAGGCCTCCAGAATGGCAGTCAGGGTCTGTCCCATGTCCGACTGAAGGAAAGGAGTGGGGGCCGGTGGGAGTGGCGCAACATCCTGAGCCTGTTGAACTCCACCTTGTGGCATAGTCCGTGCTGGAGGCTGCGTAACAAAAACACACGCTGAGAAAACGTTCAAATATTACATAAAGGTGGACAATTTATATGTGATCCCCATATGGGCACACCACTGCTTCTGCTGCTTAGTTTGTCCCCAAACTAAACTCGAGCGGGGGTGACCCAGGGTTTGTGGACTGCTACTTCCTTCTGATCGATGTTTGCCTCTGATACCACTTGTAAGACCCCCTTTTTTTTCTTTTTCAACCACCGGGTCTTAGGCCCAGAACTGCCGCTTTGCGGTGACTCCTTCATGTCCTGAAGGGTCATCACCACAAGGCGCCGATTCTGCCGGCCAATTCGATCACAGAAAAGTAGCATAATTATTGAAGTAAGAACAATGCAGTCCACAATAATAAATCACATGTAAATAAGATAAAATCTCCACGAAGGGAGTGTCCACAGAAAGCATCAGAGTGCAGCATAATGTAAAACTAGAAATAAGGGCATAAGCCCTGTACATCAGAGTCCTCACTACAAGTCTCTCATGCGGAAGCGAAAACAAAAACTACTCAAGGTCGAGACTCACGGTCCCAGCTGTGTGAACTCCGGAGCTAGACTGCCCCATCTCTAGGCGCACCGATCTCTGGGGCTGCTCCTCCATGCTGGGCTCCACGATCCCCTAAATGATGCGGTTCGAAAACCGTTAGTCATAAAGACTAAGCCCTATCATCCCCTACCCCTTCCCCCATGGCTCCTAGGTACCGAGCGGGGAGGAAGAAAGGGAAGGACATGATGGTAGAGAAAATCAAGAAACAGGTGACTATGGACTTAATCTAGCAAGATGTATTCGATGAGCAGTTAATATGATTGTTATAATAGGTCCAGCAATAAGAAAAGCAATTATATGAATTTAAACCTTCACTTATGTGAGAACACATAAGCAAAAGGGATCTTTTGCAAGGCTCCCATCGTATAGAGTGTCCCATACCACTTATACGTTGGGGTGTCGGTTATCAAACAGCAATGGTTGTTATATATTGAAATTAACCTTTGATTTATAAACTTGCCCACACAAGCTTATAGACCAAGGGGTCATTTTGCAGGTCCTAATGTATAAGCGTCCCATACCACTTATACTTTAGGTGTCAGGGTTAAATGAATCGATTATGCTATGACATGCTAGTGGGTATGATGAAACATGCAAGTGCAACTCACACACCCGACTCTGTGCGCACAGACCTTTAGTTCCCCCTTTCGGAGCCTTTACCTCCCAGGATACCTCCGTAGTGGCAGACGGAAGCGGTGGGTTGGGCCTCGCCCACCTCAAAACCAGTAAAAGCACCACTGGTCTGACCTATCGTACGCCTCAACGCTTAGTGCACTAAGCGGACGCCTGCATACTCTTGCCGGTTGGCGCACCGGACTTCTGTTGGCGAAGTGCTAACCACCTCGCCGAGTCAACGATATCGGTGTCGGTGCAATCGAACTCCCCGATATCGTAAAACCCACCACCTTAACTTTTCCTATCTTATGCACATGCAAGTTTAATCGCAAACACACAAAACCGAGCCGAAGCTCCACGGACCAAACGTCCGTCTCCAACCAACCGAGTCGAAGCTCCCCGGACCATCCCGTCCGTCTCCAGAACAACCGAGCCGAAGCTCCCCGGACCATCCCGTCCGTCCCTTAACCAACTGAGCCGAAGCTCTCATCAATCTTCCTGTGCCAATAGTGTTTGTGAAAAGTGCAACCCTAGTTATTAAGTTACTCTTGCCAGATTATTATTACAGATTACGTTAGCCCAGGACTGCCCCCGGTATACCCCGTGAAGGGCTCTCAAGGGGCACTAGGAACCAAGACGGCGGCATTACGGCCCGAAGTTCCCTTTCGCAAGGCACTTAATATTATTGGTTTATTTCCCTTAGCCCGATTCCCTTCTCATATTACAATAAACTATCCTAGGGTAATTTTTTAACCTTCCTCTCTCCGAGAAAGGCGATCTTTCGCCTAACCCGAGCACCTCTTAACTCTAACTATCACCACTACTCACTACTCTTTATATCTTCCTCAGATCATGTCCTATTGCATTTCACAAATTACTGTATGCAGACCAACCTAGGCTACATGTCGAACCGGTTATGAAATGATCCATTACTCATCCAAATGCCCTAAATTATTTACTGAAGACTTACCATGACATAAATGACCTAAATCCAGAAAATGGAAATTTTCCTAATTTATTTGGCATATAATTAAATTCCTCGAAAATCCCAAGGACTACCGGTTTGAACATGAACTACCCTAAGTTCTCATGCAAGATGTCCAGCAATTTTATGATAAATACTAGGTTATCTCAATAGGTTAAATCCTAAGTATCATAAATTTTCTATCATTAAAAGGGCATGAAAACTATTTTAGAAATAATCCCTAACTTCTGTTGTTTATGAATCAAGTATAGAAAATATTCTTCCAAAAATTTAAAATAATTTATGCCATGCAGATAAAGGCCTAAAATTAGCACTGGCCGAGTTTCATAATTTTCCAGCAAGTATTATATCCATAATTAATTTTTAAACATAAAAGCCCTTTCTATCATCTGTGAATAAAGTACTAGATTTACTCAACATAAAATTCTATGAAAATCCAGGAATCAATGTTCTATTAGTCAAGATCTAAATCCAGAATTTTAACTAATTATAATTAATTTAAAGCCTCCAAATAATTGAAACAACAAATCGGGCAAATAATCCCTTAACACATGAAGTATAATATTTATCAATCATAAAATTCCAGGAAAATTATCATAAGTCTAAAACATCCTAAAACCCCCTCCTCCCGAGTTTCATAATTTTTGGATTAGATTTAGTGCTTAAAATAACTAAATTACATTTCTATCCTAATTCAAACTCTGAACTTCCGAGGTACCCAATTACCTCCAATTCCGTCACTATTTCAACCAGAGGGTTTTCAGCATATCATGCCACTCTCCTCCAAATTTCAAGGGCATACAAGAGCTTTTGCTCCTATGTCCTTCACAAACCTCAAACTCCCACCCGTTGGATTTGAGCCAATCTCTTAGGGTAAAATCCACCCTAATCCACACCATGTTACCCAAGAGGGTAGGCATAGACTCAACAAATCAGTGGCCAACAACTTCAGCCTCTTTTGAGGAGATTTGTCCACTCCATCTCCAAACGTACTTTTCCCAAAGTACCCCTCACCAAGACCTATCTAGGACTTGATACTTCCCTATTCAAAAATCGACCAATCGAGTTGAAATTTTGTACAGATCTTAACATTGATGCCAGGGACCACCACCCAAAATTTGGGGGAGTTTGGACTTAATTTCATCTCCTAATTAATTTTATATTGTTTATTAAAATTTTACAAAAACTTTAGGCAAAAGTTCTCCAAAAATTCTCATTTTTGGACAGCCTCTCGATACACATATTATAGATCTCCAGTCCAAATTTCAAGTCATTTGGACATGTTATGAACCGTGGGCAACCATTTCAATTTCTGGTTAGCCTAGGTCTTGATCCCACCAAAATGAGTGCTGTGGTCAAACCACTCACCCAAATTGAATAAAATCAATTTTAAATTAAAGTAGACCCAGAGGGCTACAACTTTTGTGACTGGTCATTTTTCCTAAATCGGCCTCTAAGTGTCTCGTTTCGCAGCCTTAAAATATGTTCAAATAATCTATTTTCCATTAAGTAATATATAATAATCTATGTATTATAATATTAATTCTACTGTTCATCTTCTTCATGAACCCGAACAGACACAGGAAAACATTTTTCCTGTAAGCATTCCGTGATCCGTCGCCGGCCGTTCGGTCACTTCCCTGGCCAGCCACCACCACCACCACCTCCGTTGAGGCGATGGCTAGCGGTCGGCGGTGGTTTGGCCGCCGGAGGTGGCGGTTTCCGGCGAACTCAAAAATACCTTTTTCATGGTTTTCCATGAAAACGAGAGATGAGTCCGGCTCCGTTGAGCGCGAACTTCCTTTCTAAGAATCCTAAGATCTAACCATGAAAGAGAAGGAGCAGAGGAGGACCTTGTTCGTGGTTTGAAGGCGAGAAGAACGACGGGGTGCCATGGCGCGGTGGTGGCGTTGCTGAACTTCTCCTACAACAAGAACAAAGGTCTGATCCGATTACATGAGCGTGTAACCTTCTCCTCTTGCCTCAAGTGGGCTTTTATAAGTCAGAAAGTGGGAAGGTGAATGGGTAAAACCATTATTGCCATGAAGGTTCTCCCCTTAACGTTTCGGTTACAGTGAAGGGATAAGAAACAGTGGAAACTGAACAGGTGTGTCCAGCTGGCGGTTTCCTATTGGACCATATCTTTTCCTCATTTATTATTTAATTATAGAAGGAAAATGGCCGGAAGTTACTCCTGGTGTAACTTCCCACACCAGCATTTATTACCACGCGTGTTAGAATAATTTCGGGCCTGAACCGTCGTTTCGGCCAATGTCACGGGCGTGACACATAGGTCATGGGCGTGACAGGCCCGAATAGCCAATTCTGGGTTCGACGATCGTCGAACTGAGATCGACGATCGTCGATGGATGGTCACGGTCGTGACACCTTGGGTCACGGGCGTGATAGGCCCGAACGGCAGATTTTGGGATCGACGATCGTCGAATTGAGATCGACGATCGTCGAAGGCTGGTCACGCCCTAGGTCACGGGAGTGACCTCTAGGTCACGGGCGTGAGATGCCCGAACGGCAAATTTCGAGGGCGACGATCGTCGAATTGAGATCGACGATCGTCGAAGGCTGGTCACGCCCTAGGTCACGGGCGTGACACTCATGTCACGGGCGTGATATGCCCGGGCCGCAAGTTCGACGATCGTCTCACGACGATCGACGATCGTCGATGGGGTCACGGCCATAGTCACGGGCATGACACCTTGGTCACGGGCATGACATGCCCCGACAGCACGTTCGACGATCGTCTCGTGGAGATCGACGATCGTCGAAGTAGTCACGCCCAAGTCACGGGCGTGACGGGTCGGTCACGGGCGTGACCAACCCGTGACCCAAAAATATTGATCGCTTTATTTCAATTTTATGTGCTCCCTAGGTTTTTGTCACAACTAACCGACTCCTAGGGGTCTAGCCGGAAATGGGATGTTACAGGAGTTCTCCTGGTGGAGGATGATTCCATACAATACTTCTTAATTAACTCCTTGGTGAACTTAGACTGGGCTATGGATAATCCATCATCAGTCTGTCTTACTTGGAGTCCCAAGAAGAACTTAAGTTCCCCCATACTGCTCATTTAAAACTTCCCTTGCATAAGTTTTGCAAACTTCTTGCAAAGGTTATTCTCTGTAGACTCAAAAATTATGTCATCTACATAGATCTGAACTAAGATTATCTTCCCTTTAGATTCCCTTAAGAATAGAGTTTTGTCTATTTTACCTCTTGAGAATTTGTTCTGAATAAGGAAAGTAGACAGGGTTTCATACCAAGCCCTTGGGGCTTGCTTTAACCCATACAATGCTTTCCTAAGTCCATAGACATTACCAGGTTTAAGAGAATCTACAAAACCTGATGGCTGCTCTACATAGACTTCTTCTTTTAGATCACCATTCAGGAATGCTGATTTCACATCCATTTGATATACCTGGAAGCCTTGATATGCTGCATAGGCAAAGAACATTCTGATTGCTTCCAGTCTTGCTACTGGGGCAAATGTTTGATCAAAGTCTATTCCCTCTTCCTACATGTATCCTTTTGCAACCAATCTTGCTTTATTCTTCACAATAACTCCATTCTCATCCAACTTGTTCCTAAAAATCCACTTTTTACCAATGATGTTGTGGTATTTTTGTTTAGGAACCAACTCCTACACCTTGCATCTTCTAAACTGATTAAGCTCCTCTTACATAGCATTAATCCAGTGTTGGTCTTGGATAGCTTCTTCAAATTTCTTTGGCTCCAGTTGAGATAAAAAACTTGAGTGCAGGACTGTATTCAGATTTCTACTTCTAGTTTGCACTCCATGTCTTGGATCACAAATTATCTGAGTTGCTTGATGATCCTTTAGATGTCTTACAGCTGGAGGTAGACTTTCTTCTGGCTGAACACCTCCAGTTTCTTCATTATGTTGCACCTCTTGGTTGTCATCAGCTTCTAGAGAGTCTTGTACTCCCCCTGGATAGTAGCCATCATTTTCCAATACTTCATCTGCAGTTGAGCCTTCTGCAATGGAAAGATTGTCTATTCTATTGCTTATACCTGTTGGACTGCATGAACTATAAGGCAACTCATTGTTGATTAATCTTGTTTCATCAAATACAACATGTACACATTCTTCTACAACCCGAGTAATCAAGTTGTAGACTCTATAAGCCTTACTATTGTTGTTGTACCCAACAAATATCCCATCTTGGGATTTGGCAGCAAACTTAGTTAAATAATACTTGTCATTGTTAAGGATATAACACTTGCAACCAAAGATCCAAAAAAAGAATAAATTTGGTTTTCTACCTTTCATAATCTCATAGAGAGTCTTTTTGTGGTACTTGGTGATAGAAGCCCTGTTGAGCACATGACATGCAGTGTTTAATGCCTCAGCCCAGAAATATTCTGGGATAGAAGTGTCACTCAATAGAGTTCTACCAGCTTCAATCAATGTCCTATTCTTTCTTTCAGCAATACTATTTTGCTGAGGTGTTCTAGGTGAAGAGAATTCTTGAAAAATCCCAAACTCTTCGCATAATCTTGTCATTCTTTCAGATTGAAATTTAGTCTCATGGTCACTTCTGATTTTTTCCATTGTACTGTCAAGTTCATTCTGAATTTGTTTTACAAAACTGTGTAAAACACTTGGGGTTTCAGATTTTTATCTTAGAAAGAACACCCAGGAATATCTAGAATAGTCATCTACAACCACAAAAGTGTAGATCTTCCTACATAGACTATGAACTGGCATAGGACCAAAAAGATCCATATGTAAGAGGTATAGACACCTCACTGAATCCTTGTTTTCAAGGCTATGAAAGGAGGATTTTTTCTGCTTGCCCTTTTGACAAGCTGAACATATCCCTTCCTTTATACACTTAACTTGAGGACCATTCCTCACTAACTCTTTACAAAAGAGTTGGCCAATTGTCTTGTAGTTAAGATGAGCCAGCCTCTTGTGCCATTTGAAATAATGAGATGCTTTCTCATCAGCAACAAGACAAATAGGAGAACCTTTGTTCTCACACCAAAAATCAAGACAATAAACATTTCTTTCTCTATACCCAGTCAATATGACCTTTTGATCACTTGACCTTTTGATATGGCATCCATTTTTAACAAATGAAATGTCATATCCTAGATCACTAAGCTTACTTATGCTTATCAGGTTATGTTTCAAACCTTTTACATAAGCCACTTGAGTGATGGTAATTTAGTTTGAAGAAATGTTACCAAATCTTTTGATGATTCCTCTTTCAGATCCACCAAAGATTACTTTAGGACCATCCTTGATAGATGTGTACTCCTTCAACAGCCCCTTTGTTCTAGTCATGTGCCTGGAACATCCACTGTCCAAGTACCATATAGGGTCATGACAACTTCGACTTTCCTGCAATACAGAATTACTTTCCCTTAGAACCCAAGTAAGTCTTGAGTTCTTGGTTCAAGTTAGCACCATTCTTATCAAAACTACCAGCATCTCTTCTAACTGGTAGACTGTTGTTCTTCCAGACACTTATGTTATACCAGCAGTCTAAGGCAAAATGGTCTGTCTTTCCACAACACCAGCATTCATACTTATCGTATCTAGGTCTAGATACATTTTTGACAGAAGAATTTCTGTTCTGTGCTAGTTCTGCTGCAGCTACACCCACTGATTTCTTATAACCATGTGGTTTATGAACATGGGCTGACTTATTGGCATTAACACCCTTGTTATTCAGAACATTAGTCTTATTATGACCTTGAGTATTCTCAAAGTCATACTTGTTAGAAGGCTCATGCACCTTTCTAAAAACTACAGGGACTTTAAAATTCAATGGCTGAACAGAGGCTTTGCCCTTTCTCTTGAAGTGGGAAGCCCCAGTGTTACCTTTATAGCCTTACCCTTTTGAGCTAGTTCTACTCCAGCCTTACCCTTTTGAGCCACAAACTCATCTATTAAGGGTAAGACTGATTTTTGCTTAGAGTAACTTGCCACCAAATCTTTCTCTACTTGAAGTCTGACTTCCAGACTTTTAATTAGATCATTTTTATATGTGATTGTACCCATCTGAATAACAGTAATAGATTTCATCTTGGCAACCTCATTCATTTGTTGATCCAATTCTTTCTCTAAACCAGATGCAGTCATCTTAAGATCTGCAATTTCCTTAGCCTGATTTTTGGCAAGGTTTTTGCTTTTCTTAAGTGCCTGCAATAAGTCCCCATATTCATCTATCAACTAATGAATATCTCCTTCAGATTCTGATCCATCCTCATCACTTGATGAAGATGAATCTGACTCTGAACCAGTACTGCAATCAGAAATTCTAGAATTACTTTGTACCTTACTGGGATCAGGCTGATCCTGGCACTTGTTGTCTTCTGATTCAGCCATCAGTCCCATGCACTAATGGTCTTCTTATTCATTGATGGAGTCCAGTAATTGCATAAACTCCTCTTCTTCACTAGCTGCATACAGTCCAATGTATGCTTCAGCTTCAGATTCTGACTCTGAGGAGGATTGATCTGTAAGACTCTTCTCCTTCTTAGCAACAAAGGATTTCTCCTTCTTGCCCTTTTGTTGAGTCTTCTTTCTGTCTGCTGACTCCTTCCTCCTTTTTGGACACTCAGCCACCACATGTCCTTGCCTATTACAGCAATAACAAATAATTTTTGATGTTGTAGCTTTGCTGGGCTTAGACCTGCTCCTTTCCTTTCTTGATGATTTTCTCTTTTGATAATAGTCATCAACTGGCTGTGATGTGGAGGGCCTTGACTTCCACTGCTTCTTCTTCAAGAACCTCTGAAAATGCCTTGTAAAGGCAGCAAAATCTGCATCTGAATCACTGCTATCTGAGTTCTGATTGTCTAAATTCTCTGAGATAACTTCAGCAACTTCCTTAGCAGGTGATGGAGACATCCTCCTGCTCTTCCTAGTGGCTTCAACCTTGAAGGCCACTGACTTTTCTCTATGCTCTCATTTTGTATTTCTTTCATCCTCCTTCCAAGCCATTAGTTGCATTTCATATGATAGTAACTTTACAAATAAGGTTGGAGGAGAAATGTCTGCGAGTTTGGCCACTTCTCTAATGGAACAAATCTTGGTATCCCAATCCTTTGTCAAGGATCTTAGGAATTTGTCATTCAGCTCATAAGTACTGAAGACCCTTCCATAGGACATTAGTTCATTCACTATCCTGTATAATTTTTTGTAGCATTCAGATATGCTATCAGACTTCCCTTATTTGAAACTCTCATATTCTTGATTGAGCATAGACTTTCTGTCTTGTCTAACTTCTTCAGAACCCTCCATGTAGACAATTAAAGTGTCCCACATTTCCTTAGAGGTTTTGCAGTGAATCAAATTTTGGAAAGTAGAATCATCTATGGCACTCACTATGATATTCTGAGCTCTTTTATCCATAGTTGTCAATATAATCTCATCCTTGATCATTTCAGAAAAATCCTTGGGAGTTCTCTGATTTTCATCTAGAGCAGACACATTTATTGGGATATATGGACCTTCTTTTACTGTGATATATATCATTGGGTCAGAGGCCTCCATAAACAACCTAACCCTTTCTTTCCAGATTCCAAAAATCTCTTTCCTGCAGATAAGTAATTTCATTGACCCTAGTTCCTTGTGATTCTCTCCAAAACCGATTTTCTTAATTCTTGATTCTGCCTTAGGGATCTAACACAGACTGTTAAGTCTTTTTTGAGCAACCTCCCTCTGATACCACTTGATAGTTTTACTTTCAAGACTACCTAAACACCTAGAGAGGGGGTGAATAGGTACTTTTCCTTGATTTAACTTAAGGCAGAATATAACTACAGTTCTTTGAATAAATAAGATATTTCTAAGCTAACACAGTACAGCAATCACAAACATACACACATCACAAATTTCACACAGATTTATAGTGGTTCCCCAAGGTCTGGGTACATCCACTTTCCCCCTTCACCTATCTAGCAGTATGCTAGAGTCGGCTTAATGTCTTCCTTTAGCTCAGAATCCAGAAGAATTCCTACAACTCAGAACCCTATAAGGTTCCTACAACTCAGGCTAACAAGCCCTACCTCAGCCTTGCCACAAGGCCTACAACTCAGAGAATACCTTCTCCTACAACTCAGGCATAAACAGACCTACCTCAGCCTTGCCACAAGGCCTACAACTCAGAGAATACCTTCTCCTACAACTCAGGCATAAACAGTCGTACCTCAGCCTTTATAAAATAGGCTTACAACTCAGATCTATGAATAGATCCTACAGAATTTGATAAGGAATTTTGTAATCTCTTACCCCTGTTGAGAGAGAAGGGATAAGAACTTTCTTGATCAGCTTCTTGAAGAGGCTGATGGCTGAAATCAACTTGATCTTAGCTTTCTTCAAAGCATCTTGAATCTGAACTTTGTTGGGTTTATTTCCTTTGAATAAAACTAACTGGCAGCTTCTTTCTTAGACTTCAGAAATAGATCTGAATCTTTTTGACAGATTTGTTCAACATCTGCTTTTTTAGAGACCTGTGAATGTCTCCTGCTTGCATTAAAATAGTTGGATCTCTATCTATCCAAACCTCTTGAAGATACTTCTGAATTCTTGATTTGAATTCAACTTAGATAAAATCTGAATAGTAAACTACTTCAGAACGTCTTCTTAGATCTTCTCACGAAGATCTTCTTCTTTGTTACTTGTACTATCTTGATCAGAGATTAATCTCAAATTGTGTTAGTGGTGACAATACTTCTTTCTTTTCTATGTTGTATTTCTTCTTTTGAATCCATCTATTTTTAGACTTCATCCATGGAAAATGGCTGATCTGGTTTATAACTAATTTCCGACAAGTCTGACAGCTTCAGTAAACCTTTCATAACCCATAGTTGTCAAGTCTTTAAACAGTTCTTGAGCCTTTGACTCTATCAGCAAAGCGTCGAGTCTGTCTGTCATAAAGTGTCGAGACCATCTGTCAATATGTGTCGAAACAAGTGACTTAAGTGTCGACACAGCATTTGGTGATGTCGACAAAGCTGCCTTGATGTCGACACAGCTTCTTGACACTGCATCTTGAGAATGTGTCGACAGTGATTATTTGTGTCGACACAAACACTTCACCATTAATAAGCAATCAACTTGGTCTAGACTCAGCTGTGTGTCGACACAAGTCCTGTGTGTCGACACAGTTGTTGTAGACACAGAATTTTTGTGTCGACACTGCCACTATGTGTCGACACAATTGATGTCGACTCTGCTTCTGTGTGTCGACACAGCCTCCCAGTGTCGACATAATTGATGTCGACTATAATCTTCTGTGTGTCGACACTGCCTCCCGGTGTCGACACAAATTCACTGAGGTGTCGACACAGCCATTTCTAAGTGTCGACACAATCTTACTGGAGTGTCGACACAACTTCCTCATGTGTCGACAATTGGACTTAGAATATTTTTCCTGCATTCTAGCACATTCTTAACCTGCATATATAAACTCAAAATAACATCAAATACACCTTGATGTATATCATTGAGCTAAGTGAGGCTTCTCCAAATCAGGTACACATTTTCCAATGTACCCAACAGCTTCAAACATTCTAATGTATTTTCTGTTGTTAATATGAATGTAACAGACACACCCAAATACTCTAAAATAA
Organism: Platanthera zijinensis; assembly: GCA_039513925.1. Classification (NCBI taxonomy): domain Eukaryota; kingdom Viridiplantae; phylum Streptophyta; class Magnoliopsida; order Asparagales; family Orchidaceae; genus Platanthera; species Platanthera zijinensis. Next base: position 55,950,396 of record CM077094.1, on the reverse strand, counting down.
TCTACTTTAGGTTTCTTCCCTTTGAGTAGCTCATAAGGGGTCTTAGCCTTTAGCTTATGTATTAAACTTCTATTCAGGACATGGTTAGCTGTGCTCACTACCTCTGCCCAAAAGGAAAGGGGCAAGTATGCATCAGCAAGTAATGTACCGGCAGCTTCAATTAGGGTTCTATTTTTTCCTTTCAGCTACCCCATTTTATTGAGGAGTTCTAGGAGCAGAAAAACATTTCCTCATACCTTCCTTCTCACATAACTCTTGCATAAGAAGAGACTCAAACTCAGTACCATGATCAGTTCTGATCAATACAACTTGAGTAGAGAACTCACTCTGTATGCACTTGAGAAAATCTGTAAGAATTTTTAAGTTATCTGACTTGCTTTTCAAGAAGAACACCCAAGTGAACCTGGGGAAATCATCTATAATAACCAAGGTGTAAGACTTCCCTCCTAGGCCTTATACAATAATGGGTCCAAAGATATCCATGTGAAGCAAGTACAAAATCCTAGGTGAGTCACTCTTATTAATTGATTTAAAACTATTTTTAGTTTGTTTGCCTAGTTGACAAGCCCTGCATTCCTTCTTATAAGGGTAAGAACAAAATCCTCTTACAAGGTTGTCCTTAGCTAGACTAGCAATGTATTTTAAGTTTACATGTCCTAACCTCCTATGCCATAATTCATTTTGATTACAAGATTTGTTAAATAAACAAATTTCATTTATGACTGAATTAAAGTTAACAATATAAATATTACCTACTCTAGAACCAGTTAAGACAACTATGCTGTCAGCTGAAGAAATAATGCAAGAGCACTGATTGAATGTTGCCTGAAATCCTTCATCACAAAGTTGATTGATGGAGATCAAGTTATGTTTCAATCCACTTACATATGCAACCTTCCTGAATATGACAGCTCCTATCCTGATTTCTCTATAGCCTTCAGTCTGGCCAAAGTTGGAGTCTCCAAAGATAACTTTAGGTCCTAGCTTTGACTTATAGTTGAATAAGTTGTCTTTACATCCAGTCATGTTCTTTGAGCACCCACTGTCTAGATACCATTGCTGGTTATATGATGGACAGTTCTTCACCTGAAACAATCAAAATATTAATTGTTCTTGACCCAGGTTACCTTGGGTCCTTTGTTTTCTTGATAAGAAAAACTTGAGATAATAGAACTAGTTGGCTGAGATTTATATCCTAGTGGATGATATCTCCTAGGTCATAATTCCCAAAGGGTGAAAAGATTAACTATTTCTCTTTTCTGATTAGAGTTTTTTTTAAGGTTAAAAGTTTTATTACTTTTTACTGGGTTCGACGATTGGAAGTGAGATCGTCAATCTGAGTTCGACGTCATGGGTTGAGATCATCGATCTCTGCTTAGAGAAGGATAATACTCATACTCTATGACCCAAGTTCATCGATCTCTGCTCGATAATCCATATAGAAATAGTCGATCACAGTAAGACGATTGATTATAGTAGAAATTTTCGTTCAAAGATCGTCGATCTGGGTTCGACGATTTGTTCGCATTTCGTCGATCTGAGTTCGATGAAAATTGCTGAACATTGTTTTTGTTTTGATTTTGTTTGTTTCTATTTTTCTGATTGTTTGGTTTGTTCTTATTTGCAGTTGAGGGTTTCTTATAGATTAGTTCTTTACCTTTTTATTAAATGAATTTTACCGGGGTCCTTAGTGCATTTTTCTGGACTAGTGGGGGTTGGCTTGATAAGGCACCCAAGCCCAGTTTGCCAGTTAGTCTGGCATTAACAGTGCTTGTAATGTCCATCAGCTTGAGGGTACTCCCATTAAGGGATTCTTCAAGTTGCCTTGACTCAGCTAGTTCAGTTTTCAGTTTAATTATCTGTTCATTTGCAAGTGTAATTTCATCTTTTACTTTATGGTTTTCTGTAACTAAACTAGTTTGATCATTCAATTGCTCTCTAAGTTGTTTAATTTCTTTTTCAAAACTAATTAGATCCATGCACATAGTCTTGAAATCATGTATAAAATATTCAAAATTAAAGTAAAAGGATGAGAGTACCTGATCCACTTCTGAAGGTGGTTGTTCATCATCTGATGAATCTTCTCCTGAGTGAGTGCTGGAAGCATCAATTGCCATTAGGCAAACTTCCTTTTCCTTTGCTTCCTCTTCATCTTCATCACTGGAGCTAGAGGAGGGGGAGTCCTCTTCTGTATCACTCCAGGTTTCTGCTACAAATCCTTTCTCTTTCCTCTTATGCTTGCTTGAGGAAGGCTTACTGTATTTCTGTCTTCTGGAGTCTTTGTCCTTTCTTTTCTCCTTCTTCTGATTCTCTGGACACTCAGAGATGTAGTGTCCAGGTTTCCTGTAACCAAAGCAAACAAATTCTTTAGTTGGTGTTTTGTCATACCTGGGTTTATCTTCTTGTCTGGATGACTTCTTCCTGAAGTCTCTTTTGCCCATCTTATAGAATCTCTTTGCTAAGAGACTCAAGAAATCTTAATTAATAACAGGAGCTGTTGTTTTTTATATAGCCTTAAAAGCAATATTCTTCTCTTTCCTGTCTGGAGTTGAAGCTTTCTTCTCTGCCTCCCTTATCTTTATCAAGTGCTCAAAGGATTTGAGCTTTCCCAGAAGTGTTTATGTGGAAATTTTTGAAATACTTCTGGCATCTTTGATAGGCCAAATCCTTGTGTCCCAAGAACTGGGAAAACACATAAGTATTTTATCATTGATCTGTGTGAGTGAAATGTCCTTATCCAATGTTTTTAGTTCACTGATGATGGATTTCAGTCTGCCATACATCTCTTCAACTGTCTCTGCATCTTCCTTTCTGAAGTTCTCATACTTGGAAATGAGAAGGGATCTTCTGTCTTTTCTTTCTTCCACTGAACCTGCCACAATTTGGTTCAAATAATCCCAGATGGCCTTTGCTGATGTGCAGTCAGCAACCTTTTGGAAAATGTCATCTGACATAGTCTGGGCCAGTATGTTCATGTCCTTGGCATCTGTAATTTTTACTTTCTTTTGAGCATCAGTACAAGTTGGTGGTGGTACTGCATGAGTGTCAGTAGATGTAGAAGCAGCTTCAGTTGGTTGAGGGGGACCTATCAAAATTGAGTTAAAAATATCTTCATCAATTGAGTTCATGTAAAGTCTTATTCTTTCCTTCCAAATACTGAACTTATTTAAATTACATACTGGAGGTCTGGTGATTGCATAATCCTTATTCTGTGCCATGTGATAAATTAATAACTAAGGAAAAGAAAATATGAATAAGCATGGATCTTGATTCAAGTGTTAGCTTTTATAACCAAAGAACCACAACCTCTGATACCAATTGAAAAGGAGGGAGTTATTCAGATCTACTCTAGAGGGGTGGGGGGTGAATAGAGTGTTTAAAAACTTTTGGCTGTTTTGATCTATTCTATCAGAGTATAAAAAATAGGTGATACCAATAAATATTTAAGCAGAAGGAAAGCTAGATAACTATTCTAAATATCACAGCAAATCGCAAGAGCAAAAGAAAAGGGTGCAACTAGACGACACAAGAAATTATAGTGGTTCCCCAAATCTGGGTACATCCACTCTTCTACCACCCTGGTAGGAATCACTCTCATGTTTTGGATCAGGTGACTGCCACCAAATAATATCTATTTCAAGAGAGATATTGCAACCCTTCTGGCTTTTGATCAGGTGCCAGAAAACCAACTTGAAGTCTTTTGATCAGGAGACCTCACAACCAGGAATAACTTTTGAAGGGAGTACGAACCCTTTACACAGAGGGGGGAAAGAAAAAAGTTGAGTTGTCTCCTCTTTTCTCAAGCAAAATGAGAGAAGACTTGAGAGTGATCCTGATGGAATCATGGCTTGTCCTGTGATTTGAATGGTTCAGGAGATCAGAGCCTTGTATATGGTATAGGACTTGAATTCCAGAAAGCTGAGACTGATTGAAGATGATTGTCTCCACAAGCTTCCTGAATGAACTCTTGTTTTGGAACTGAGAGCTGTTCTTCTTCTTTTTCTTGCAGACTTGTGATTTCTATCAAAAGTCTGTAGACTGTATCAAGAAGTACTGAATAATAATTCTCTGGGTCTTTTTATTCTCTGAGTCCTTTTCCTTTGAATAATTCCAAACTAAGTTTTAAATCGTCCACATTGATTCACTGCCGGAATCACCGGAACTTGTGCAATGACTATAAGAGAATTAACTCATTTCCTTAACTGTCCCGAGAAAAGCTGTATAATAACTCTGTGAAAACCAACAATTAATACTTGCCAAAGAACAGCTATATTCAGAGAATTTATGCATTAATCACTCAGAGTCATATAAGCAATAGAATATACAGACAATAAGTAAAATCATAACTGCAGGGAATAAATGTTGATCTGGCAGAAATCGTCGATCTGGTCCTGATATCGTCGAACTCAAACATCCTCTATCGTCGAGCTGAGCCATGTGATCGTTGACCTGAAAATCTGCTTTCCAAACTAAGCTTCAAGATCGTCGAGCTGAGATGGTTGATCGTCGATCTAAATCTTGAATATAGAACAGAGATCGTCGAGCTAAGTTCAGCAATCGTCGATCTCAGTATGTAGAGATAAAACTCTGAGATCATCGAACGCAGAACAAAGATCGTCGAACTCACTTCAGAGATCGTTGAACGAACTTTTTACTTAGGAAAATTTCTTCCTTGAACAGTCTCTGTGGTCTTCATAGTATCTGATGTCTTGGTCTTGTCTCACTGAGTTGTTGACCTAAAAGACACCTAAGACACTAGAGTAGACCCTGGCTATACAATGTGGGTCTGACTTAGCCTAGATTAGTGAACCTAGCCCAAATCCAAACTAGGGATCCAACAATATCCCCCTATTTGGGTGAGGTCACTAATCAATAAAAAAGGAATACACAGCAAAACTAAACAACATATCTGTCATGAATAATAAGAAAAATTCAACAGATATTTACAATGATAAATATAAACATAAAAAGAAAAAGGTTACTAATGTTTGTCTGAAGCTGGCTTAGTGAATTCAATTCTTTTTTTTGGATCTACTGTTTGCTTTCTTGTAATTTTCATGTCAGCTTCTCCAAGAACTTTTATTGATGCTGCTTTGGGAACAACTTCCTCAGGGTGAACCTGAATATAGGCATTAACATCAAAAACATTCTTATCAATATCAAATTGTTCAAACTCTTTCTCCCTATACTTGGACATTGTTGAAAATTGAGAAGGATCAGTTCCTTGTCTAGCTTTGTTTATCTGGGAGAGACCAATCAACTCATGAAACCTAGCCATCCTGAAGTTAGGATCAAGCTCAGGTTCATACCGTGAAGATTCTTCTTTGGATTCATGAAAGGTCTTTTGAAGCTTCCTGTATCTGATGGATTGTTCTTGGAATATTATTTCTATTATTGTAATCTAGGATTGGCTGTCATGTAGATCTGGAGGAGGTCTGGCTTGACTGTATTTACCAGGAACTCTGAATCTCCTGCCAAAATCTGAAGTATCTTCTCTGTCAGCCTGAACTTTCTGTCTACCTCTTCTTCTAGAATAGCGCCTTGAATAAGACCTGGATGGTCTGCGGTGAGAGTGAGGAGCATAAGAAGTCTGATGCTGTGAGGAGGTAGCAGTCTTAGAAGCAACAATACCACTGGAACCTGTTGAAGGAGGAGGAGGAGGAGGTGGATCCTTCCTGAAAATTTTGACAGGAGAGGAACCAGCCTTTCTCCTTTTCTTTTGAGCTTTCATCTCATTTTTAGAGAATCTCATCCAGTAAGGAAAAGTAGATGTGAGAGTTATGTTGTGCCTAATGAAATAAGGGATGTCATCTTAAGGATTTGTCTTAGGTACATCCTTCACTGGAGCTTTTCTCTTCTTAGTTACTTTCTTCTTCTTGCTTGCATCTGGATCTGAGTCTGACTCTGAGTCTGAATCTTGATCATCATCAGATTGGCCTGGGGGATTATCATAGAGATTATCAATCTCTTTGATAACTGAAAGTTCTTCAGCTGCATCAGTAGCCATAATTTCATCCAAGTCTGGGATTGGAGAAGTAGAACTGACATAGGTTGGAGGAGAGAAAGCCTTGGGCTCTGGAATCTCAACCTATGGCATACTAAATAACTCAGGCTCTAGAGCTGCAGAAAGAGCTGCCAAAGGCTCAGGCTCAGGAGCTGCAAAGAGCTCAGGCACTAGAGCAGTAAAACTCTGAAGAAACTGAAGTAAGAGATCTTTTCTCACAGGAGTAGTATAACATACTGTATCTGTACAAGATTGAAAAGCAGCAGGGGGAAAACACTCTCTATACAAAAGATCAAAAGAGCTTAAAATGAAGTCAGTTCAAGAGCTGGATAGATGAAACAATCTCCATGAAAAATGTCCAAGGATTCTTCAGGGATTTCAATCTCATCTTCCAAAAATGCAATCACTTCTGCATTAGGAATACCAATATCTACAATCTCTGAATCTGCCAAAACTGTATCTACAATCCTTGTATTTACAACTGTCAAAAATATATCTGCCTTTGCCAAAAATGAAACTATCTCTGATGTTGCAACTGCTGGAAGAGAAGGAATTTCTTCACTAGACATCTCCCCCAGCCAGTTTGTAGTATTTTCTGCTGCCAGGCCCCTACATGAAGAAGGGCCAGAGAAAGAGGAAACAAAAGAATTAAAATAAGCTAGTAGAGGTGTAATGGAATCCTCTTCAATGGCTTTGATGGTAGGGGTGAGGAGGGCAATGAGAGCAGATGGTGAGGATGATGTAGATGGAAGAGAGGAAGTGGAAAGACCACAAGCTGTGCAGATATTTGATATGGTAGGTTGAGTGGTGGATTCAAGGATAAACACTTGTTCTGGATGGGTGGAAACATGAGGTGAGGGTACACGAGAAGGTAAATGAATTGGTGAAGAGAAATGAAGATCAAAAGGTTGTGAGGTTTGAATTGAAATGTTGGAGGTAGGGATCTCTTCTAGGTAATAGGGTAGAGGGGACAATGGAGGAGGAGTTGCTGGAGGAGGGCTTGGATGGGGAGTTAATGGATGAAAAAGGTGAGAAGTTTGTCTGGCTGGGGGTGAAGGAGGAGGAGGAGGGATATTTGGCTCATCTTCCCGAGGGTGAGGAGTGACTGAATCAGTCCTTGTGTCCTCAGAAACCCTGTGGGTTGAGGGAGCCCTGGAGGGATTTGAGATAGTCCTCTCCCACTTTCCAAAGAGAACTGGGGTCAGCCTCTTAGAAAAATTGATGAAGGTTGTTGGGGATGTCAATAGCTTAGGGCATTTTTCAGTGAGAAAAATCCCTAGAATCCTACCAAGTGAGACTTCTCTCTTATTTGCTTTCTTCCTGATCAACTCAAACAAAACTTCAGCCCAATTCACTGATTTCTTATTAACAAAAGCACTCATCAAAATAAACTGGTGCCTGGATATTTTATCATGGGCAGTGTGCTTCCTAAGCAGCACTTTTCCCACAATATTAGCCAAGAACTTGTATTGAGGAGACAAGTTCTTTTTCAGAAGCTTGCTAGGGTTTGCCTAAGCATGACCCATTTTGGCAAGCATGGCAGTAAATTCTTCTTTATCCAAATCAACATCGTCTTCTCCATTAACAAAACCAAAAATTTCTGTAAGAACGATAGGGGATAGATGTACCTCCTATCCAGAAATAGTTCCTACCATTGTCTGTTCGTTTGAAGAAGAGGTGTAAGCCCATTCTTTAATTTATGATACTGGCAGCTTCATCCTGGTCCTCAAAAACTTCTGTAACTTCGGCGCATCAAACAACTTTATTACGGCCTGAAACATCTAATCACTATGCTTGAATGAGTCTAAATCAATATCAAAACCAGAATCAAACTTCATGCTGGACAAAATCGCTGCTGGAATTGCCATTGGAAAGTTCCTGCGAAGAAACACAAGATCAAGTGAAGAAGAGAAATGGAAAGCGCGGGACTTTTTCCGTCTAAACCTGGATCCAGAAGCTCGACCAATCCAGCAAAATAAGAAGTCCATCGCGGACAAGCTGGCTGAACCCATCAGGGAGGAGGTGGTTAAGCTCCTAAAGGCTGGCTTTGTATCAAAAATTCAATTCCCCGACTGGTTCTCCAATGTAGTAATGGTTAAAAAGGAGATGACCGGTGGAGAATGTGTGTTGATTTCTCTTTGCTTAATAAATCGTGTCCCAAGGATTGTTACCCCTTGCCTCGAATCGACGCGTTGGTTGACTCAGCTGTGGGTTTTCCTGTAATGAGTTTCTTAAATGATTTTTCATATTATCATCAGATCAGAATGCACCCCCCCCTGATATAGAAGATGTCTCCTTCATCACTGGGGATGGGTTCTATTGCTACAAGATGATGCCCTTTGTGTTGAAAAATGCAGGGGCGACGTACCAAAAGATGATGGATCGGGTCTTCAAGGAACAAAAGGGTTGGAACCTGGAGTTTTACGTAGATGATCTGATGATTAAGAGCTGGGAGGTGGACTCCCACCTCCACGATCTGGAGGAGACCTTCGGCACCTTGCACAAATATATATTTAGGCTAGCCCCTTGGAGTGTGTCTTCAGGGCTAGCAGGGGAAATTTACTTGGTCACATTCTCACCCTCGCAGGGGTGGAGCAGAATCCTGGAGATTTCAAGGCGATAATGGAGTTGGGGTTGCCTCAGAATGTTAGGGAGGTGCAACGACTGGCAGGGAAGTTGGCCGGGCTAAGCAGGTTCCTTTCCGATCTTAGGAGAAGTGCTCTCCTTTCTTCAAGGCATTGAGGGGGGGGGGGGCAAGAAGTTTGAATGGACTAAGGAATGCGAGGAGGCATTCCAGGCCTTGAAGAGGCAGTTAACTCAGGCCCCCATGCTCCAAGGGCAAAAGGAGGGGGATGATCAATCTTTGTATCTCGGGGTTGGAGTGGAGGCCTTGAGCTCCATCCTGGTTTGGGAAGAGGGGAAGAAATAGCTGCCCATATACTACGTAATCCGGGTCCTGAGGAAGGCAGAGCTCTGTTATCCTATCTTGGAGAAGCTGGCTCTGACCTTACTTCCAAGCACACTCCATCTGAATGGTGACCGACCATCCCCTCCGCAAAATCTTTGAGGGGGTGCAGCATTCAGTAATGTTTGCAAAGTGGTGGGTAGAGTTGAGTGAATTCGACATCTCCTTTATCCCCCACCTCTCGATCAAGGAACAAGCAATGGCCTACTTTCTTGCTGACTATGTGGTCGATGTGGTGGAGGCAGAAATCACTCGCCCGGTCCTATGGAAGGTGATGGTGGACTGTGCTTCTAGAAGGCATTCCTTGGGGGTTGGGGTGATCTTTGAAAGCCCTTAGGGAATGAGGATTGAGGAAATGGTGGTGGTGCATTTTCCCATCACTAATAATAAGGCCAAGTACAAGTCCGTTATAGCAGGTTTGCGCATAACCAAGGAGCTGGTGGTGAATGATGTGGAGGTCCTCACTGACTCCATGGTGGTGGCCTCCAAGATCAATGGGGAGTTTGAGGTAAGGGAACCTACTCTCTAGTTATACTTGGCAAAAGTGAAGGGGTCCATCGACATGTTCCAGACCTTCTCCATTTGGCATGTGTTGTAGGAGGAGAATGAGCAGGTTGATCAGCAAGCCAAGCATGGGCCCTGGGTGGGGTGTACCATCACTGACCTGTTCCGTCCGTCCATCCAAGAGGGGGAGCTGATGGAGGTGGACTAACACTCCTCATGGATGGACCCGTTCGCAGCATTCCTGTCCACAGGGGAGTTCCCGGAAGGGATGGATGGGAAGAAGTTCAAACACAAGTCATCATATTTTCTTATGCGTGATGGGCAGTTGTATAGGAAGACCCTCTCAGGGATGTTGGCACGTTATGTGGCCGAGAAGGGGGTTCAGAGGATTTTGGAGGAGGTCCATTAGGAGGAGTGTGGAAGCCACTCGGGGACCAAAACCTTGGAAGGGAGGATAGTCCGACAGGGGTACCTTTGGCCGACCCTAAGTCAAGATGTTGCGGTGTTCACAAGGAAATGCTACAAGTGCTAGCTGTTTGCCCTCTCAAGCTCCCACCAGCTCAACGGCTCAGGAGTATCATGACCCCCTGGCCATTCGCCATTTGGGGAATTGATTTGGTAGGGCCTTTCCCTCAGGCTAGTGGGCATAGGAGGTTTCTTTTGGTGATGATAGATTTTTTTTCTAAGTAGTTGGACGTAAAGGAGCAAGCCAAGGTGACCTCCCAGGCAATCCGGAACTTCGTTTGGGGGTAGATCATCTTCTGGCACGGCCTGCCCCGGGCCATTGTCTCAGACAATGAGCCTCAGTTCACCAGCATTGAGTTCATCAATTTTTGTGGATAGTTTGGGATTGATCTCAGGTTTGCGTCGGTCCACCATCCCAGGAGCAACGGGCAAGTGGAGGCGGCGAACAAAATCATCGTCAACCTCTTCAAGAAGAAGGTGGAGAATTTCAAGGGTAGCTGGGTGGAGCAGCTTCCTTCAGTTCTTTGGGCTGTTAGAACCACTCCCAACACGGCCATGGGGGAGACCCCCTTCAAGCTCTCCTATGGGTGCGAGGTCGTGCTTCCAATAGAGTTCGAGGCCCGGATTCCTCGGGTGGTCGAGGCAGAGGCATGAAGGGAAGAATGGCGGGCTAAAAACGAGGAGGAGCTACGAATCTCCCTTGATATGGTGGAAGAATGGCGTGATCTCTCAACCATCCAATAGGAAGAGGTAAAGCAAAGAGTGGCTAAGTACTTTGACAAGCACGTCAGGGTCAAACATTTCGTGGAAGGGGATCTGGTCCTAAATAAGGTGGATACAACAGGGAGATCAACGATAGTGGGCAAGCTCAACCCTAACTGGGAGGGCCCATACATTGTCCAGGAAGCTCTAAGGTCAGGAGGGTATCGCCTCCGAAATGTGGAGGGTGAGACCCTAAGTCACACCTGGAGTGGTGATGAATTGAAGCGTTTCTATCCATGAATGTATGTAATTCCGTTCCTTCATGTAATATAAAATATTTTGATGCCTAAACTCTCTTGCAGATCAAGTTGGTTACAAATTGTTATCAAGATAAGTACTAAAATGCTCCCGCTGCCACGCTTCCACCTAGCTAGCAGGGTCGGAGATTGGCCTATGGAAAGTTTTCTCGCTTTGGGGTTAGGTCCCGAGATGCTCCCACTGTCAGGCTTACACCTAGCTGGCAGGTGTAACGTCCCCGATATTTTTGATGATTTTATTCGAAATGGTATCGTCATATTTATGACGTCATGACGTTACTTTTAACGTCGAGATGACGGCGCAACGCCGCTATTGCATTTTCGCGTTTGTGCGGTCGAGTCGGTCAAATTCTTATCGTAATTGGAAAATTTTGCATTTGGATTTTAAGTTGAGTAATTTTGGACTTGCTCGTCAAGTTTCGTCGCAATCCGAGCGATATTCGGCCCTCGGTGATTTTCTGAAGTTTTGTATAATTTATGTTCGTCGTATACTTTGAAACTTTATATCTCGGGAATGGCTCGTCGGATTTAGGTTTTGACTTCGTTGTTGGGTTCATAGCGTCAGTGTTCTCCTATGGCGTGAGTTTCGTTTAATTCGGCGCGCTCTTGGGCCTCCGTTTTGAACTCATATTCTTTGTTCAAAAATATAAATATGAATATTTTAATATTAAAACACTATTCAAAAATGTGATTCCCTATTCATCTCTATAGTTTGATTTTGGATATTTTTTGTAAAAACACTATTCCTAACACTGTTCTTTAGTTGCTTCGTCTCGAGTGAATTCTCCTGCCTCTCGAGTGATCTTTTGCCTCTCGAGTGGCATGTTATTAATCTAATTCTCGAGTAACCTTGTCCATCTCGAGTTGCCCTGTACAGTATGAGTTCGGGCGCAGTTTTGAGGATCAAAACGGTTTCGGATGGAAAAGTAGTTAACATAAAATTTGTTTGAATCGACGAGTTCTACAACTTTCATGTTGTTCACTTTTTTATTCGAAGCCATTTAAAACCTCTATTTTTTATTTTTCCCAAAACTTCTCGTATATAATCCGTTTTGTTCATTTCTACTCAAGTACTATTTATTTAACTCGAGTACCATTGATTTTTTCTCGAGTATATCTGATTTTTCTCGAATACTACTGATTCCTCTCGAGTGCTAGTGATTTTTCTCGAGTATTATACGTTCCTCTCAAGTACTTTTCTCTCATTCTCGAGTAAACCTTAGTCATCTCGAGTAGTCCCATAATGTTTACATTCGGGCGCCATTTTGAGGGTCAAAATGGTGTCGTATAAAACAATAGTCAACATAAATTTTGTTCGTCTCGACGAGATCTACAACTTTTATGTTGGGCACTTTTCGATTGAAAGCCATCCTAGACTTCTTTTTTTTTTCCGCGAATTGGCTCATAAATAATCCGTTTTTATCCTAATTTAGACAAAATATTTTATAAATACTTATATATATACTCTTATGCTTAGTTATTAGAAATCCGAAATAAAAACTTCATCTTCTTCTTCTCCAAACTTTTTCCTCCCGAACCAGAGCGGTGTGAGCGAGAGAGAGAAATATTTTCGTGAATCTTCCAGTGGCCGCCGATGGTGCTCCAGTGCTCCAAATCTTCGACCGAGTATAGATCTGGAAAGCTCTCGGTGAGGAATTCGTCATCGTGGTAAAATCTTCCTTATTCCTTGATTTTTCTCGCTAGGGTTTTCGGCCCTAACTCCTATTTTTGTCCATTCCTCTTGTTGGTACCCTAGTTTTGATTTGAGTTCAGTCTTCTCTTTTAGTGTTTTGACCCAAGATTTATCTATGGTCAAAGGTTAGTTGATAGGATAGATTCTCTAGTTGTGTAGAATTGCCTGTCCAGATGAAAATCTGGCTAAGTAATTTCTAGTTCGACTATGATCGAACGTCGCTCGACTATCGTCGATCAGCCGATCGACGATCGTCTTCCTGATATCTCGACTATCTGCTTGATAGGTCGACTATCTGTTGTCTTTGATAGTTCGACTATCTGTTGATAGGTCGACTATCTGCTCTTCTTGATAGTTCAACTATCTGCTTGGATAGTTCAACTATCTGATAGTTCGACTATCTGTTTGATAGGTCGACTATCTGTTCTCGTTGATAGTTCGACTATCTGTTGATAGGTCGACTATCTGTTTTCTTTGATAGTTCGACTATCTGTTGATAGGTCGACTATCTGTTTTCTTTGATAGTTCGACTATCTGTTGATAGGTTGACTATCTGTTTTCTTTGATAGTTCGACTATCTGTTGATAGGTCGACTATCTGTTTTCTTTGATAGTTCGACTATCTGTTGATAGGTCGACTATCTGTTTTCTTTGATAGTTCGACTATCTGTTTGATAGGTCGACTATCTGTTTTGCTTGATAGCTCGACTATCTGCCTTGATAGATCGACTATCTGATAGCTCGACTATCTGATAGCTCGACTATCTGTTCTGATAGGTCGACTATCTGCTGAGGTAGTTCGACTATCTTCTTTGATAGTTCGACTATCTGTATCGTTCGACTATCTGTCTGATAGGTCGACGATCTCTGTGCTTCGGTCGATGATCTCCGAGGGTCGTTCGACGTTTTGCTGTATGTCTTGAGTAATTTTGTCATCTTCTATGATGTGATTTATTTCATATTTATTTTGGCATATTTTATAAAAGATTATTTGAATAAATTTCTGATATTGTTTCCATACAATATCTGCTCCATTCCTTATGTATGAGCCAATCTTTTTCTGACAAAGTTGTTTGTCTTATTAGTTGAAATATGTTTTCTGCTTTATCTGCCAGGCTGTCCTTTATAGCCGTTAGACTCAAAAAATCTTCTTTGGCCGTAAAGAGTCTCTTCTGATGTGACTTTCTCTAGTATTATTTTATCAGAGTTATTTGCAGCTTCTTAGAAAGCTTTATCCTCTTATAGTATATCTGTCTGCAGTTGTTGTTCTTGCTTTATGCTATTTGCTGCCCAGCTTGCAGATTTCAGTAGAAGACAAGATTCAAACTAAAATTAGAGCCGTTGCTGCTGCTGCTATATAAAGAATTCTTTGGAGAAAGAAATCAACTAGTTCATAGCCAAAAACCAGTTCATATAGAAAAAGAGAGTTCTTTCAGGAAAAGGAGTTCAAAAGCTAACAACAGCATTCAAGCTTACAACTTATAGTTTACAACTGCTCTCAGCTCGTTCACATTCAACTGAGAAGAAGTTTTAGCTCTTCACTCTTCTTCAACCTGAGTTCTCCTGCCTCCAGGAAGATCTTCACTCAGAGCTTTTTGAAGAAGAAGAAGAAAATAGCTGCCTGAAGAAGAATTTTCATTTCATATTTATTATCTTCTTGTAGCTTTTTCCTTCAGATTTTCTGAAGTGTTTTCTGCACTGAATCAAGACTTCACCTGGACATTCTTTTAGCCAGGGGGAGCCTTGACTCTTTAGAGCTTTCTAGCTCAGTGCAAGTTCTTGAGCTTCTCTAATTCTTTTTAAAATAGAGAAGACATTTTAACCTCCTTTCCCCCTCCTATAAAGGGTTATTACTCCCTTCAAAAGTATACCTTGGTGGCAGGGCACCGCATCAAAAACCTGTGTTGGTTTTTAGACACCTGATCAAAAGTTTAAAGGGTTTCTAGATCTACCTAAAGCAGATCTTGTTGGTGGCAGGGCACCTGATCAAAAACCTGAGTGGATTCCTACCTTGTTGATAGAAGAGTGGACGTACCCAAGTTGTTTGGGGAACCACTATAAATTCCCTTGTGTCGTCTGGTTGTTTGATTTATTACTTGTGATGTTGGCTGTGATTAGTTTTAACTAGGTTTGCTAGTTGCTGTTTAGGATTCCAAGCCTTAACTGTAATTACAGTTGGCTGCATTTTGTGCACAACACTTATGTTAGGCTTTAGGGTTACTTCTTAAAAATCTATAACCTTCATTCCGCAATTAACTCCAAGGGAGTTGAGTAGACGGTCAACTTTGCTAGTGCAATTTTTGATTACTCTATTCACCCCACCCCCCTCTAGAGTAATATCTATCCCTTTTCTTTCAATTGGTATCAGAGGGAGGTTGTTTGACTGTATAGGCTAACACCTAAGTCACAAGATCCTGATAGATACCAAGGATTATAGATATTCACTTTCACTATCATGGCCCAGTTCAAGGATTACTCTAGCACCAGACCTCCAGCATGCAACTTAGCCAAGTTCAGCATCTGGAAGGCAAGGATTAAACTATATATGAACTCTATTGATGAGAGTATTTTTGCTTCTATTTTGACAGGACCACCAAGAGCACCTGGTGCAGCTACTGCTTCATCATCAACAGATATGAGTGCAGTGCCTCCTCCAGATTACAATGATGAATACAAAAAGGCAAAGATAGCAGATGCTAAGGCAATGAACATTCTGGCTCAGACAATGTCTGATGAAGTATTCCAGAAGGTTGCTGACTGCTCCTCAGCAAAAGCAATGTGGGATACACTGAACTAGATTGTTGCTGGTTCAGCTGATGAAAGGAAGGACAGAAGGTCCAACCTTATCTCCCAGTATGAAAATTTCAAGAAAACTGATGCTGAATCAGTTGAAGCACTGTACACAAGGCTCAGCTCAATCATCAATAAGCTGAGGACTCTTAATAAGGATATTTCATTGACAGAGGTCAATGATAAGATTCTTATGTGCTTCCCTAGCACATGGGATCTGAGGATCTGGCCTATCAAGGAGTCCAGAAGCACAACAGAAATCACCAACAGAAGCCCTTCTCGGCAAGCTCAAGTCCTTTGAGCAAGTGCTGAAGTCCAGAGAAGCTGAGGCTGAAGCAAAGACTCCAACTCCAACAAGAAAAGAGCAAACCATTGCTCTCAAAGCTGCTGATAATTCTGAAGGAAGCCAGTCCAATGAGGAACTGATGGCATTATTTGCCAAAAGGTTTCTCAAGATGGGAAGGAAAGAATTCAGAAAGAAATCTTCAAAATATGAAGAAAAACCAAGGTATGATCGTACTCCTACTAAAGAAATAATTTGCTATGGTTGCAGGAATCCTGGACATATTCTTCTAGACTGTCCAGAGGAAAAGAATAAAGAGAAAAGGAAAGACAAAGATCAGCACAGGAAGCATTCCAAGCCCTCCTCCTACAAGAACAAAAAGAAGGAGAGAGGTTTCGTTGCTGAAACCTGGAGCGATTCTGATGAGGAATCTTCCTCCTCAAGCGCCAGTGAGGATGAGGAAGAAAAGAAGGCAAAGGAAGTTTGCCTGATGGCAATTGATGCCTGCAGCAATCACTCAGCTGTAGAGAGTTCAGATTCTGATGAAGAAATGCCAACAGAAGATGAGGTATTGTCTTCTTACGATTTTACATCTGCTGAATTTAAATCAGATTTTAAATCATTATGTTTAGATTTAATTAGTTCTGAAAAGGAAATAAAACAGCTTAGAAATAAACTAGCTGAATCTGAATTAATTTCTATTGAAAACATTAGGTTAACAACAGAACTCACTAATTCTAGTGAAGAAATAAAATTCCTTAAGAATGAATTAGCTAAGTCCAAAAGGTTAGAAGAATCTCTGAATGGTAGAAGCCTTAAGTTGCTTGAAATAACCAGCATGTCTAACACTAGGTCAAGCAATAATAAATTAGGCTTAGGAGCTTCTTCTAGTGAACCCCCAATCATTCTTAAAAACCATCTTTCAACTCCAGTGAATTTTATTTCAGCTAGTGGAATAAAAAACACTGAGCAAGTTAATCAGGTTAATAAAGCCTTAAATAAAGCTAAGAGAGAGAAAAGAAAACAAAAGTTTAAGGAAATACAAAGAGCATCGAATGCTGCTCGACGATCGCAGGCTCAGTGGTCGAACGGAGATCGACGATCTGAGCACCCATCGTCGAACGCTGATCGACGTTTTCAACATGAATTTCAAAACTTCAACCAGAACTTTAGAAACACGAATGTAAATAGAAACCCTAGGTTCATTAACCCATCATCTGCATGGAGAATCCCACCTAGGAGATCTTACCCGATAGGTTATCACCCTCAACCTGCTAATTCATTTATTTCCAGTTTTTCTTATGTGAAAAACAAGGGACCCAAGGTTACCTGGGTCCACAATGTTTAACTTATTTTTCTACAGGTAAAGACCTATCCTATCACTCAGAATAAGTGGTATTTGGATAGTGGTTGCTCCAAGCATATGATAGGAAATATAGAACATCTGTCAAGGTTCAAGGCCAAGCTTGGCCCAAAGGTAATCTTTGGAGATTCAAGCTGTAGTCAAACTGAAGGCTATGGCAGGATGACAATTGGAGCTGTAACATTCAAGAGAGTTGCTTATGTAACTGGACTGAAGCATAATATCATTTCAGTAAGTCAGCTATGTGATGCTGGATACCAGGTATCATTTTCTAACTCTCTTTGTAATATTACTTTAAATAATAATGTTGTGTTAGTAGGTATTAGACAAGGTAACATTTATTTAGTAGATTTTAACTCAACTCACTCTGAAATCTGCTTATTTAATGAAGTAACAAATAACAATACTTTATGGAATAAAAGGCTTAGTCATGTTAACCTCAAGAATATATCTAGGTTATCTAAACACAACCTTGTTAGAGGTTTACCTTCTTGCCCCTACAAGAAGGAGAGCCTATGCAAGGCTTGTCAATTAGGCAAGCAAACCAAGAATTCATTTAAATCAGTAAATAAAAGTGATTCTCCTAGAATCCTGTATTTATTACATTTGGACATATTTGGCCCAATAAATGTACAGAGTTTAGGAGGGAAGTATTACACCCTAGTCATTGTAGATGACTTCTCTAGGTTTAGTTGGGTGTTCTTTTTGAGAACTAAGGCTGATAACTTCAAAGCCCTTACAGATTTTCTATTATGTGTGCAGACTGAGTACTCTACTCATGTGGCCTTGATCAGAAGTGATCATGGTACTGAGTTTGACTCTCTTCTCATGCAAGAATTTTGTGAGAGAGAAGGTATCAAAAATAGCTTCTCAGCTTCTAGAACTCCCCAACAAAATGGGGTAGTTGAAAGGAAGAATCAAACACTAATTGAAGCTGCTAGCACATTGTTGGCAGATACTAATATGCCTCTTTCCTATTGGGCAGAAGATGTTAGTACAGCCAACTATGTCTTGAATAGAAGTCTGATACACAAGCTTAAGTGTAAAACTCATTATGAGTTGCTTAAAGGAAAGAAACCTAAAATAAAATATTTTAGAGTATTTGGCTGTGTAGTTTATATTCATAACAACAATAAAGAATACCTTAGAAAGTTTGAAGCAAAAGCTTCAATGAGAATTTTTCTTGGATATTCCCAAGTAAGCAAAGCTTATAGGGTATTTAATAAATCAACTTCTAAAATTGAAGAATCTGTGCATGTATCTTTTGATGAAACCCAGATGTTTTACAAGGAGAAGGAAACTTCCCCTTCCTCAAGTTCATTGCAGGTACAAGAATCTAGTAAAGATGTCACTCAAGAGATTCTCTACCTATCAACTCTTCATATCACTAAATCAGACGGTGATGAAGACTTTGCAGAAGTTGTTATTGTACCACCAATAGTAGATCAAATTCCTCCTGAGGAATTAATCGCAACTATTGCTGAAGATCACATCCCACCTACTGATGTTGTCACACTTAGAGATCATCCTACATCTCAAGTGATAGGAGACATATCAGCTGGTGTTCAAACAAGACATCAGTTAAGACAGGATGTGATGCATGCTTGTTTCCTTTCACAGATTGAGCCCCTCACCATTAAAGATGCTGAGCTAGATCCCCACTGGATCATTGATATGCAAGAGGAACTCAATCAGTTTGAAAGATGTAAAGTATGGACTTTGGTTCCAAGACCTAAAGGCCAACTGATCATAGGGACCAAGTGGGTGTATAGAAACAAGTTGGATGCAAATGGAATCATTGTAAGGAATAAAGCTAGGCTTGTAGCTCAGGGCTACAGACAGGAGGAAGGTATAGATTATGACCAAACCTTTGCTCCTGTTGCAAGGCTAGAGGCAATAAGGATCTTTCTAGCCTATGCAGCCTATATGAAGTTTAAGGTCTTTCAGATGGATGTCAAAAGTGCTTTTCTAAATGGTGAGCTAAAGGAAGAGGTATTTGTTGAACAACCACCTGGGTTTGTTTCTTCAACTCAGCCCTCACATGTTTTTAAGTTGCAAAAACTCTTTATGGACTCAAACAAGCACCAAGAGCCTGGTATGAGACTCTAGCTAGTTTCCTGTTAGAGCACAACTTTGTTAGGGGAGTAGTTGATAGAACCCTTTTCGTCAAGCACCACAAGGACACAATCCTGTTAGTTCAAGTGTATGTGGATGACATTATTTTTGGTTCCACTGATCCCAAACTGTGCAAAAAGTTCTCTGACTTGATGCATTCTAAGTTTGAGATGAGTAGTATGGGTGAGTTGTCTTACTTTCTTGGTCTCCAAGTAAAGCAAGATGTTGATGGCATCTTCATCTCCCAATCCAAATATGCCAAGGAATTGGTAAAGAAGTTTGGGATGGCTGATGCTTCGGTAATGCATACACCTATGGCTACTAATGTAGTTATAGATTCTGATGATCAGGGAAAGCCTGTTGATCAAAAGAATTATAGGGCCATTGTTGGTTCCCTATTGTATTTAACTGCAAGTTGGCCAGATATAATGTTTGCTACATGCCTTTGTGCTAGATTCCAGGTCAACCCCAAGAAATCTCATCTGATTCTTCTCAAGAGAATTTTGAGATACCTGAAGGGATGTCCAAATCTAGGTCTTTGGTACCCAGCAGAATCAGAATTTGAGTTAATTGGATACTCTGACTCTGACTATGCTGATTGTCGAGTTAACAGGAAAAGTACCTCAGGAACTTCTCAGTTCCTGGGAGAGAGATTGGTCTCTTGGTTCTGTAAGAAGCATGCTTCTGTCTCAACTTCAACTACAGAGGCTGAATATATAGCAGTTGCCAGTTGTTGTTCACAGATCCTGTGGATTCAAAACCAACTTTTGGATTATGGGTACTGAAAGAAAAGGGATAGATACTACTGTAGAGGGGCGGGGGGGGGGGGGGGGGTGAATAGAGTAATCAAAAATTGCACTAGCAAAGTTGACTGTCTACTCAACTCCCTTGGAGTTAATTGTGGAATGAAGATTATAGATATTTGAGAAGTAACCCTAAAGCCTAACATAAGTGTTGTGCACAAAAGGCAGCCAACTGTAATTACAGTTAAGGCTTGGAATCCTAAACAACAACTAGCAAACCTAGTTAAAACTAATCACAACCAACATCACAAGTAATAAATCAAACAACCAGACGACACAAGGGAATTTATAGTGGTTCCCCAAACAACATGGGTACGTCCACTCTTCTACCAACAAGGTAGGAATCCACTCAGGTTTTTGATCAGGTGCCCTGCCACCAACATGATCTGTTTCAGGTAGATCCAGAGACCCTTTACACTTTTGATCAGGTGTCTAAAAACCAACACAGGTTTTTGATCAGGTGCCCTGCCACCAAGATATACTTTTGAAGGGAGTAATAACCCTTTACAGGAGGGGGGAAAGGAGGTTAAAATGTCTTCTCTATTTTAAGTAATTAGAGAAGCTCAAGAACTTGCACTGAGCTAGAGAGCTCTAAAGAGTCAAGGCTCCCCCTGGCTAAAAGAATGTCCAGGTGAAGTCTTGCTTCAGTGCAGAAAACACTTCAGAAAATCTGAAGGAAAAAGCTACAAGAAGATAATAAATATGAATTGAAAAATTCTTCTTCAGGCAGCTATCTTCTTCTTATTCTTCTTCAAAAAACTCTGAGTGAAGATCTTCCTGGAGGCCGGAGAACTCAAGTTGAAGAAGAGTGAAGAGCTAAAACTTCTTCTCAGTTGGATGTGAACGAGCTGAGAGCAGTTGTAAACTGTAAGTAAGTTTGAATGCTGTTGTTAGCTTTTGAACTCCTTTTCCTGAATGAACTTGTTGATTTCTTTCTCCAAAGAATTATTTATATAGCAGCAACAGCAACGACTCTAATTTGAGTTTGAATCTTGTCTTCTACTGAAATCTGCAAGCTAGGCTGCAAATAGCATAAAGCAAGAACAAAAACTGCAGACCGATATCCTATAAAAGGATAAAGCTTTCTAAGAAGCTGCAAGTAACTCTGATAAAATAATACTAGAGAAAGTCACATCAGAAGAGACTCTTTATGGCCGAAGAAGACTTTTTGAGTCTAACGGCTATAAAGGACAGCCTGACAGATAAAGCAGAAAGCATATTTCAACTAATAAGACAAACAACTTTGTCAGAAAAAGATTGGCTCATGCATAAGGAATGGAGCAGATATTGCATGGAATTAATATCATAAATTATTCAAATAATCTTTTATAAAATATACCAAAATAAATATGAAATAAATCACATTATAGAAGATGACAAAATTACTCAAGACATACAGCAAAACGTCGAACGACCCTCGGAGATCGTCGAACGAGGCACAGAGATCGTGGACCTATCAGACAGATAGTGGAAAGATACAGATAGTCGAACTATCAAAGAAGATAGTCGAACTACCTCAGCAGATAGTCGACCTATCAGAACAGATAGTCGAGCTATCAGATAGTCGATCTATCAGGACAGATAGTCGAAGTACCAAAGCAAAACAGATAGTCGACCTATCAAACAGATAGTCGAACTATCAAAGAAAACAGATAGTCGACCTATCAACAGATAGTCGAACTATCAAAGAAAACAGATAGTCGACCTATCAACAGATAGTCGAACTATCAAAGAAAACAGATAGTCAACCTATCAACAGATAGTCGAACTATCAAAGAAAACAGATAGTCGACCATTCAACAGATAGTCGAACTATCAAAGAAAACAGATAGTCGACCTATAAACAGATAGTCGAACTATCAAAGAAAATAGATAGTCGACCTATCAACAGATAGTCGAACTATCAGATAGTTGAACTATCCAAGCAGATAGTTGAACTATCAAGAAGAGCAGATAGTCGACCTATCAACAGATAGTCGAACTATCAAAGACAACAGATAGTCGACCTATCAAGCAGATAGTCGAGCTATCAGGAAGACGATCGTCGATCGGCTGATCGACGATAGTCGAGCGACGTTCGACTATAGTCGAACCAGAAATTACTTAGCCAGATTTTCATCTGGACAGGCAATTCTACACAACTAGAGAATCTATCCTATCAACTAACCTTTGACCATAGATAAATCTTGGGTCAAGAGACTAAAAGAGAAAACTAAATTCAAATCAAAAACTAGGGTACCAACAATCTCCCCATATTGAGTTAAGTCTCTCAACAACTAAAAACAAAACTAATTACTGAAAATAAATAAAGTGCATGAAGGGAAATAATTAAGCAGATAACATCAATCAATCAGATAAGCAAATCACTGTTAATCAATGAAATTTTAAGATGCTTCAGAATTAGGTTTAGGTTCAGAAGAACTAGGAATAAAAGTAATCTTTCTAGAAGGATCTAGAGCTTCTTTCCTTGACAACTTTAGGTCTTCTTCTCCAATGATTTTCGTTTCTAACGCTCTTGAGACAACTGCTTCAGGATGCTTTTCCATGTATTTTGAAGGATCAAATACCTCAGGTCTAACCTGGAATTTATCGAGCTCCTTTATTCTGAATTTTGACATAGTGGTTAATCCTGTAGTGTCTTTGCCTTCAGCTTTAGCTTTCTTGATTTGGGCTGAACCAACAAGTTCAAGAAATCGAGCCATCCTAAAATTAGGATCAAGCTCTGGGCTTTCATACACATTTTCAAAAGTTATATCAACAGTTTTCACCGCTTTAAACTTAATAGACATGTCTAGCAGACTTTCAGCTGGCTCTTTATCCTGGATAACTAGATAAGAAGGAGGAGCAAACTCAGCAAATATCTTGCTAGATTTTTCAGATAAAATAATTCGCTTACCTTTTGAAACAACCTTCACAGTATGATCTGGCTTTGGAGAGGTTGAGCTCTTGAGTTCTTTGGAAGGAGGAGGAGAAAAAGTTGGTCTTTGATACACCACCTCCTTTACTTGTTCCTTAACATCAGCATCAAGTCTTTGATAGCCAGATTGAGTTTTACCTTGATATCCTTGAGAACTTTTCCTTTGTGATGACTGAGATGGGTTGAACCTGTCAGACTGAGCAGCAGGATTTGCAGATAGGTTTCCAGAGGCTCCTGTACTGGGGGGTGGAGGAGGAGGACCTCTGGGAGTCCATCTTGGGGCAGGACTGTCATACCTCTTTGACTTCTTCCTTTGCTTCTGCTGATTCTTAGAAAATGCCATCCAGTGTTGGAATTCTTTAGATTTTGGATCAATGCCTTTTAAGACATAGTAAGGAACATCATGGTCAGGATTTGGAGGAGGAGGAGCCACAGCTTTCCTTTTCTTTTTAGCAGATCTCTTTCTCTTAGATTCATCAGATTCATCAGAATCAATTTCATCCTCAGAATTTGAAGAAACAGGAAGATCATATGGATCAATTGCATCTTGCATAACTCTTTCCTTTTCTTTTAGGGCAGCTTTTTCTAATTCTTCTTTCATGGCATCCTGTACCAGAAGGGTATCTAAATCCAAACCCGAAGAGTCATCCCAGACGGTAGACTTTTCAATTTGAACATCTGAAGCCTTTTCTCGTTGATCAGAAACTGTCAAGGGGAGCAGTTCTACTTGCACTGCTAGCTGAGCAGCCTCAGAAACATGAACAACTGGTTCTGGTTCAGATTGAACTTCTGGAGCTGGTTGGTGATCAAGCTCTTGAACATCTAATACTTCTTCCATTTTATCTGTAGTATTATGAACAAAAATTTGCTAAATGACATCGAATCATCCCTTCCAGGTATTCCCGTACAAGCATATCAGTTATCAAGTCTAAAAAGTAAGTAAAAGGGATACCTTCAGAATTGACCTTTGAGTGTCCTAACTCCCATAATTCATCTAGGAAGGAAGTGATAACTCCTTCTAGGTATAGGGCGACCAGGGGAGTGGAACATTCTTCCAAGCAAACTTTGACAATGAATTCAGACTTCATTACAGCATCAGAAATTTCTTTTTCAGACAATGGAGGAGGAGCTGATTCTTCTATCTCTTTCTCTACAACTACAGGAGGATCTGCTGGAGGGGAGGCCAAGGGCAGCTCAGAGGCATCTTCATAAAGCATCTCCCCCTGCCTGATTTCAGTAGATACTGAAACCAGGCCCCTAGATGAAGAGGGCTCAGCAGGTTTTGATAGAGCTTGGATGGCAGCAGTCAAAGAAGAGATGGAGGAAGCAAGGGGAGCAATTGCCTCTTCAATCATAATTTTGATTGAAGGGGTAATTAACTCCAAGATGCTAGAAATGAATGCTGGAGTGATTTCAAAAGATGATGGGGGAATCTCAGTGGATGGATGATCAGCAGGAATGGTGTATTCTTGATGATCTGGAGAGTGAACTGGAGATGGAGAGTGATGGGAGGAAGCAGGATGATCAATATGATCTGAAGAAGGAATTGGAGAATGAGGAGGAGTAGAAATCTTAGAGACCAACAAATCAAAACTAGGATGAGATATCCTAGCAAGATGAGAAGGGAGAGGAGATGCATGAGGTGATGCATGGAGAATTGTAGATGAATCAGGAAGATGAGAGGCAGAAGGTCGTACTTCAATTGAAGTTGATGAAACTTCAACTGAAGTAGACGGTAATACAGATGAAGAAGATGGAAGTGAGAGATTTGTTGAGCCAGCTTCTTGTAGGAGAGGAGTGACAAAAGCAGTCCTGGTACTCTCAGATGCAGCTGGAGCAACCCTTGCAGGAGCGGGCTTCAGAAAAGTCCTTTTCCACTTGGCGAACAAGGTTGGGTCCATCTTCTTGCTTGCATTGATGGAAGTAGCAGCTGAAACCAATAGATGGGGATATTTTTCCTTCAGAAAAATCCCAAGCACCCTACCTAGGGTGACTTCTTTCTTGCTGTTCTTTTTCTTGATCAAATCAAACATAACTCCTGCCCAATTAATCTGCTTCTTATTCACAATTGCACACATTAGTGCAAACTGCTGCCTTGTAATATTGTCATGGGCAGAGTGCTTTCCCAATAGCACTTTTCCGATGAGTTCAGCAAGGAACTTAATCTTAAAAGGAAAATTCACCTTAAGCAGCTTAGAGGGAATGCCTTCGGCATGTCCCAGCTCTGTCAGCATTCTCCCAAACTCTAGAATATCTTGCTCGTAATCTTCTTCCCCATTCAATAATCCAAATATTTCAGTTAAAATGGCGGGAGTCAAAGTTACCTCTTCTCCGCCAATAGTTCCGGTCATAGAATCATCATTTGAAGACGAAGTAAATGCCCATTCTTTAATCTATTGAATGTTTATCTTTATCCTGGAGGACATAAGCTTTTCCAAACCTTGATCTTGTATAGGGTGAGAATTTCCACTATTCCAGATTCGCAGCAACTGAAAGAATTGAAATCCACACTGAAGCCTGCATCGAACTTCACCAGTGTCAGGAGAGCTGGAGCTATCGCCATCGAAGGGGCTGGAGAAGACGAGAGAGAGACGGCGAGGACGAAGCGGCAGAAATCGCAAGACAAAGAGCAAGTAGGAAGACGGAATGCGAAAAGACGCTCTCCGTCGATGATAAAAACAACGATCTCTTAACCTAGGTCAACCATCGGCTTTATATTAAAACAACGATCGTCGATCTATTTAAAAGATACTAGAGACGATGGTCGAACGGTCGTTCGACGATCGTTCCTGAAGAAGAGTAGTCGATCCATCGTTCGACTATTTCTGTCTTCAGAAACAACAAGCTGTCGTCAACCATAGATCGACGATAGGCTCGACCTGTTCGACTATCTTCGAATGCCGGTCGACGATCTTCAAGAAGATAAGCTATCATCAACCATAGGTCAACGATAGGCTTGATCCGATCGACTATCTTCGAACGTCGTTCGACGATCTTCAAACAAGTTTCAACAAGGCAGACGTCACACTTAGTCTCTTCCATTAATCATGCCTAGTTGAACCAAAAAGAATAGATGCTTCTGTTCATCTAAGGGCTTGGTGAATATATCACCTCTCTGAAGGTCAGTGGATATGAACTCAAGGCTGATCTTGTTCTTTTCCACACAATCTCTCAGGAAATGGTGCCGGATCTCAATGTGTTTCGTTCTAGAGTGGTGCACTGGATTTTGTGCAATAGAGATAGCACTGGTACTATCACACATGATTTTTGTGTTCTTGTGTGAGTACCCATAATCCAAAAGTTGGTTTTGTATCCACAGGATCTGTGAACAATAACTAGCAGCTGCTATATATTCAGCCTCTGCAGTTGAAGTTGAGAGAGAAGCCTGCTTCTTACAGAACCAAGAGACCAATCTCTCTCCCAGGAACTGACAATTTCCTGAGGTACTTTTCCTGTCAACTCTACAACCAGCATAATCAGAATCAGAGTATCAAATTAATTCAAATTCTGATTCAGCTGGGTACCAAAGTCCTAGATTTGGACATCCCTTCAGGTATCTCAAGATTCTCTTGAGAAGAATCAGATGAGATTCCTTGGGGTTGACCTGGAATCTAGCACAAAGGCATGTAGCAAATATTATATCTGGCCTACTTGCAGTTAAATACAATAGGGAACCAACAATGGCCCTATAATTCTTTTGATCAACAGGCTTTCCCTGATCATCAGAATCTATAACTATATTAGTAGCCATAGGTGTATGCATTGCTGAAGCATCAGCCATCCCAAACTTCTTTACCAATTCCTTGGCATATTTGGATTGAGAGATGAAGATGCCATCAGCATCTTGCTTTACTTGAAGACCAAGAAAGTAAGACAGCTCACCCATACTACTCATCTCAAACTTAGAATGCATCAAGTTAGAGAACTTTTTGCACAGTTTGGGATCAGTGGAACCAAAAATAATGTCATCCACATACACTTGAACTAACAGGATTGTGTCCTTATGGTGCTTGACGAAAAGGGTTCTATCAACTACTCCCCTAACAAAGTTGTGCTCTAACAGGAAACTAGCTAGAGTCTCATTCCAGACTCTTGGTGCTTGTTTGAGTCCATAAAGAGCTTTTTGCAACTTAAAAACATGTGAGGGCTGAGTTGAAGAAACAAACCCAGGTGGTTGTTCAACAAATACCTCTTCCTTTAGCTCACCATTTAGAAAGGCACTTTTGACATCCATCTGAAAAACCTTAAACTTCATATAGGCTGCATAGGCTAGAATGATCCTTATTGCCTCTAGCCTTGCAACAGGAGCAAAGGTTTGGTCATAATCTATGCCTTCCTCCTGTCTGTAGCCCTGAGCTACAAGCCTAGCTTTGTTCCTTACAATGATTCCATTTGCATCCAACTTGTTTCTATACACCCACTTGGTGCCTACGATCAGTTGGCCTTTAGATCTTGGAACCAAAGTCCATACTTTACATCTTTCAAACTGATTGAGTTCCTCTTGCATAGCAATGATCCAGTGGGGATCTAGCTCAGCATCTTTAATGGTGAGGGGCTCAATCTGTGAGAGAAAACAAGCATGCATCACATCCTGTCTTAACTGATGTCTTGTTTGAACACCAGCTGATATGTCTCCTATCACTTGAGATGTAGGATGATCTCTAAGTGTGACAGCATCAGCAGGTGGGATGTGATCATCAGCAATAGTTGGGATTAATTCCTTAGGAGGAATTTGATCTACTATTGGTGGTACAGCAACAGCTTCTGCAAGGTCTTCATTACTGTCTGATTCAGTGATATGAAGAGTTGATAGATGGAGAATCTCTTGAGTGACATCTTTACTAGATTCTTGTACCTGTAATGAACTTAAGGAAGGGGAAGTTTCCTTCTCCTTGTAAAACATTTGAGATTCATCAAAGGACACATGAACAGACTCTTCAATTTTAAAAGATGATTTATTAAATACCCTATAGGCTTTGCTTACTTGGGAATATCCAAGAAAAATTCCCATTGAAGCTTTTGCTTCAAATTTTCTAAGGTGTTCTTTATTATTATTATGAATATAAACTACACAGCCAAATACTCTAAAATAATTTATTTTAGGTTTCTTTCCTTTAAGCAACTCATAAGGAGTTTTACACTTAAGCTTGTGTATCAGACTTCTATTCAGCACATTATTAGCTGTGCTAACAGCTTCTGCCCAATAGGAGAGAGGCATGTTAGCATCTGCCAATAATGTTCCTGCAGCTTCAATTAGTGTTCGATTCTTCCTTTCAACTACCCCATTTTGTTGGGGAGTTCTAGGAGCTGAGAAGCTATGTTTGATACCTTCTCTCTCACAGAATTCTTGTATGAGAAGAGAGTCAAACTCAGTACCATGATCACTTCTGATCAAGGCCACATGAGTAGAGTACTCAGTCTGCACAAATAATAGAAAATCTGTAAGGGCTTTGAAGTTATCAGCCTTAGTTCTCAAAAAGAACACCCAACTGAACCTAGAGAAGTCATCTACAATGACTAGGGTGTAATACTTCCCTCCTAAACTCTGTACATTTATTGGGCCAAATAGGTCCAAATGTAATAAATACAGGATTCTAGGAGAATCACTTTTATTTACTGATTTAAATGAATTCTTGGTTTGCTTGCCTAATTGACAAGCCTTGCATAGGCTCTCCTTCTTGTAGGGGCAAGAAGATAAATCTCTAACAAGGTTGTGTTTAGATAACCTAGATATATTCTTGAGGTTAACATGGCTAAGCCTTTTATGCCATAAGGTATTGTTATTTGTTACTTCATTAAATAAGCAGATTTCAGAGTGAGTTGAGTTAAAATCTACTAAATAAATGTTACCTTGTCTAATACCTACTAACACGACATTATTATTTAAAGTAATATTACAAAGAGAGTTAGAAAATGATACCTGGTATCCAGCATCACATAACTGACTTACTGAAATGAGATTATGCTTCAGTCCAGTTACATAAGCAACTCTCTTGAATGTTACAGCTCCAATTGTCAGCCTGCCATAGCCTTCAGTTTGACCACAGCTTGAATCTCCAAAGATTACCTTTGGGCCAAGCTTGGCCTTGAACCTTGACAGATGTTCTTTATTTCCTGTCATATGCTTGGAGCAACCACTATCCAAATATCACTTATTCTGAGTGATAGGATAGGTCTTCACCTGCAAATAAATCAATTAAACATTGTGGACCCAGGTAACCTTGGGTCCCTTGTTTTTCACATAAGAAAAACTGGAAATAAATGAATAAGTAGGTTGAGGGTGATAACCTAACGGGTAAGATCTCCTAGGTGGGATTCTCCATGCAGATGATGGGTCAATGAACCTAGGGTTTCTATTTACATTCGTGTTTCTAAAGTTCTGGTTGAAGTTTTGAAATTCATGTTGAAAACGTCGATCAGCGTTCGACGATGGGTGCTCAGATCGTCGATCTCCGTTCGACCACTAAGCCTGCGATCGTCGAGCAGCGTTCGACGCTCTTTGTATTTCCTTAAACTTTTGTTTTCTTTTCTCTCTCTTAGCTTTATTTAAAGCTTTATTAACCTGATTAACTTGCTCAGTGTTTTTTATTCCACTAGCTGAAATAAAATTCACTGGAGTTGAAAGATGGTTTTTAAGAATGATTGGGGGTTCACTAGAAGAAGCTCCTAAGCCTAATTTATTATTGCCTGACCTAGTGTTAGACATGCTGGTTATTTCAAGCAACTTAAGGCTTCTACCATTCAGAGATTCTTCTAACCTTTTGGACTTAGCTAATTCATTCTTAAGGAATTTTATTTCTTCACTAGAATTAGTGAGTTCTGCTGTTAACCTAATGTTTTCAATAGAAATTAATTCAGATTCAGCTAGTTTATTTCTAAGCTCTTTTATTTCCTTTTCAGAACTAATTAAATCTAAACATAATGATTTAAAATCTGATTTAAATTCAGCAGATGTAAAATCATAAGATGACAATACCTCATCTTCTGTTGGCATTTCTTCATCAGAATCTGAACTCTCTGCAGCTGAGTGATTGCTACAGGCATCAATTGTCATCAGGCAATCTTCCTTTGCCTTCTTTTCTTCCTCATCCTCACTGGAGCTTGAGGAGGAAGATTCCTCATCAGAATCGCTCCAGGTTTCAGCAACAAAACCTCTCTCCTTCTTTTTGTTCTTGTAGGAGGATGGCTTGGAATGCTTCCTGTGCTGATCCTTGTCTTTCCTTTTCTCTTTATTCTTTTCCTCTGGACAGTCTGGAAGAATATGTCCAGGCTTCCTGCAACCATAGCAAATTATTTCTTTAGTAGGAGTACGATCATACCTTGGTTATTTTTCATATTTTGAAGATTTCTTTCTGAATTCTTTCCTTCCCATCTTGAGAAACCTTTTGGCAAATAATTTCATCAGTTCCTCATTAGACTGGCTTCCTTCAGAAGCATCAGCAGCTTTGAGAGCAAGGGTTTGCTCTTTTCTTGTGGGAGTTGGATTCTTTGCTTCATCCTCAGCTTCCCTAGACTTCAGCACTTGCTCAAAGGACTTGAGCTTGCCGAGAAGGGCTTTTGTTGAGATTTCTGTTGTGCTTCTGGCCTCCTTGATAGGCCATATCCTCAGATCCCATGTGCTAGGGTTGCATATAAGAATCTTATCATTGACCTCTGTCAATGAAATATCCTTATCAAGAGTCCTCAGCTCATTGATGATTGAGCTGAGCCTTGTGTACATTGCTTCAACTGATTCAGCATCAGTTTTCTTGAAATTCTCATACTGGGAGATAAGGTTGGACCTTCTGTCCTTCCTTTCATCATCTGAACTAGCTACAATCTGGTTCAGTGTATCCCACATTGCTTTTGCTGAGGAGCAGTTAGCAACCTTCTGGAATACTTCATCAGACATTGTCTGAGCCAGAATGTTCATTGCCTTAGCATCTGCTATCTTTGCCTTTTTGTATTCATCATTGTAATCTGGAGGAGGCACTGCACTAATATCAGTTGATGATGAAGCAGTAGCTGCAGCAGGTGCTCTTGGTGGTCCTGTCTAAATAGAAGCAAAAATACTCTCATCAATAGAGTTCATATATAGTTTAATCCTTGCCTTCCAGATGCTGAACTTGGCTAAGTTGCATGCTGGAGGTCTGGTGCTAGAGTAATCCTTGAACTGGGCCATGATTGTGAAAGTGAATATCTATAATCCTTGGTATCTATCAGGATCTTGTGACTTAGGTGTTAGCCTATTCAGTCAGATAACCTCCCTCTGATACCAATTGAAAGAAAAGGGATAGATACTACTCTAGAGGGGGGGGTGAATAGAGTAATCAAAAATTGCACTAGCAAAGTTGACTGTCTACTCAACTCCCTTGGAGTTAATTGCGGAATGAAGGTTATAAATATTTGAGAAGTAACCTTAAAGCCTAACACAAGTGTTGTGCACAAAAGGCAGCCAACTGTAATTATAGTTAAGGCTCGGAATCCTAAATAGCAACTAGCAAACCTAGTTAAAACTAATCACAGCCAACAACATAAGTAATAAATCAAACAACCAGACGACACAAGGGAATTTATAGTGGTTCCCCAAACAACTTGGGTACGTCCACTCTTCTACCAACAAGGTAGGAATCCACTCAGGTTTTTGATCAGGTGCCCTGCCACCAATAAGATCTGCTTCAGGTAGATCCAAAGACCCTTTAGACTTTTGATCAGGTGTCTAAAAACCAACACAGGTTTTTGTTCAGGTGCCCTGCCACGAAGGTATACTTTTGAAGGGAGTAATAACCCTTTATAGGAGGGGGGAAAGGAGGTTAAAATGTCTTCTCTATTTTAAGTAATTAGAGAAGCTCAAGAACTTGCACTGAGCTAGAGAGATCTAAAGAGTCAAGGCTCCCCCTGGCTAAAAGAATGTCCAGGTGAAGTCTTGCTTTAGTGCAGAAAACACTTCAGAAAATCTGAAGGAAAAAGCTACAAGAAGATAATAAATATGAATTGAAAAATTCTTCTTCAGCCAGCTATCTTCTTCTTCTTCTTCTTCAAAAAACTCTGAGTGAAGATCTTCCTGGAGGCAGGAGAACTCAGGTTGAAGAAGAGTGAAGAGCTAAAACTTCTTCTCAGTTGGATATGAACGAGCTGAGAGCAGTTGTAAACTGTAAGTAAGTTTGAATGCTGTTGTTAGCTTTTGAACTCCTTTTCCTGAATGAACTAGTTGATTTCTTTCTCCAAAGAATTCTTTATATAGTAGCAGCAGCAATGACTCTAATTTGAGTTTGAATCTTGTCTTCTACTAAAATCTGCAAGCTGGGCTGCAAATAGCATAAAGCAAGAACAAAAACTGCAGACCGATATCCTATAAAAGGATAAAGCTTTCTAAGAAGCTGCAAGTAACTCTGATAAAATAATACTAGAGAAAGTCACATCAGAAGAGACTCTTTACGGCCGAAGAAGACTTTTTGAGTCTAACAGCTATAAAGGACAGCTTGGCAGATAAAGCAGAAAGCATATTTCAACTAATAAGACAAATAACTTTGTCAGAAAAAGATTGGCTCATGCATAAGGAATGGAGCAGATATTGCATGGAAATAATATCATAAATTATTCAAATAATCTTTTATAAAATATGCCAAAATAAATATGAAATAAATCACATCATAGAAGATGACAAAATTACTCAAGGCATACAGCAAAACGTCGAACGACCCTCGGAGATCGTCGAACGAGGCACATAGATCGTCGACCTATCAGACAGATAGTCGAACGATACAGATAGTCGAACTATCAAAGAAGATAGTCGAACTACCTCAGCAGATAGTCGACCTATCAGAACAGATAGTCGAGCTATCCGATAGTCGATCTATCAGGACAGATAGTCGAACTACCAAAGCAAAACAAATAGTCGACCTATCAAACAGATAGTCGAACTATCAAAGAAAACAGATAGTCGACCTATCAATAGATAGTCGAACTATCAAAGAAAACAGATAGTCGACCTATTAACAGATAGTCGAACTATCAAAGAAAACAGATAGTCAACCTATCAACAGATAGTCAAACTATCAAAGAAAACAGATAGTCGACTTATAAACAGATTGTCGAACTATCAAAGAAAACAGATAGTCGACCTATCAACAGATAGTCGACCTATCAACAGATAGTCGAACTATCAAAGAAAACAGATAGTCGACCTATCAACAGATAGTCGAACTATCAGATAGTTAAACTATCCAAGCAGATAGTTGAACTATCAAGAGGAGTAGATAGTCGACCTATCAACAGATAGTCGAACTATCAAAGACAACAGATAGTCGACCTATCAAGCAGATAGTCGAGCTATCAGGAAGACGATCGTCGATCGGCTGATCGACGATAGTCGAGCGACGTTCGACTAT
Source organism: Platanthera zijinensis (assembly GCA_039513925.1). Taxonomy (NCBI): domain Eukaryota; kingdom Viridiplantae; phylum Streptophyta; class Magnoliopsida; order Asparagales; family Orchidaceae; genus Platanthera; species Platanthera zijinensis. Next base: position 55,917,106 of record CM077094.1, on the reverse strand, counting down.
AGTCGAACCAGAAATTACTTAGCCAGATTTTCATCTGGACAAGCAATTCTACACAAGTAGAGAATCTATCCTATCAACTAACCTTTGACCGTAGATAAATCTTGGGTCAAGAGACTAAAAGAGAAAACTGAACTCAAATCAAAAACTAGGGTACCAACAGGTACTCACGCAAGAACACAAAAATCATGTGTGACAGTACCAGTGCTATCTCCATTGCACAAAATCCAGTGCACCACTCTAGAACGAAACACATTGAGATCCGGCACCATTTCCTGAGAGATTGTGTGGAAAAGAACAAGATCAGCCTTGAGTTCATATCCACTGACCTTCAGAGAGGTGATATATTCACCAAGCCCTTAGATGAATAGAAGCATCTGTTCTTTTTGGTTCAACTAGGCATGATTAATGGAAGAGACTAAGTGTGACGTCTGTCTTGTTGAAACTTGTTTGAACATTGTCGAACGACGTTCGAAGATAGTCGATCGGATCAAGCCTATCATCGACCTATGGTTGATGATGGCTTATCTGCTTGAAGATCGTTGACCGACGTTCGAAGATAGTCGAATAGGTCGAGCCTATCGTCGATCTATGGTTGACGACAACTTGTTGTTTATGAAGACAGAAATAGTCGAACGATTGATCGACTACTCTACTTCAGGAACGATCGTCGAACGACCGTTCGACCATCGTCTCCAGTATCTTTTAAAATAGATCGACTATTGTTGGTTTAATATAAAACCGATGGTCGACCTAGGTTAAGAGATCTTTCTTCTTATCGTCGACGGAGAGCGTCTTTTCGCATTCCGTCTTCCTGCTTGCTCTTTATCTCGCGATTTCTGTCGTTTCGCCTTTGCTGTCTCGCTCGTCTTCTCCAGCTCCTTCGATGGCGATAGCTCCAGCTCTCCTGACAGTGGTGAAGTTCGATGCAGGCTTCAGTGTGGATTTCGATTCTTTCAGTTGCTGCGAATCTGGAATTGTGGAAATTCTCACCTTATGCAAAGATCAAGGTTTGGAAAAGCTCATGTCAACAAGGATAAAGATAAACATTTCCGAGATTAAAGAATGGGCATTTACTTCGTCTTCAAATGACGACTCTATGACTGGAACAATTGGCGGAGAAGAGGTAACTTTGACTCCCGCCATTTTAACTGAAATTTTTGGATTGTTAAATGGGGAAGAAGATTACGATCAAGATACCCCCAGAGTTTGGGAGAATGCTGACAGAGTTAGGACATGCCGACGACATTCCTACTAAGCTGCTTAAGGTGAATTTTTCGTTTAAGATTAAGTTCCTTGCTGAACTCGTCGGAAAAGTGCTACTGGGAAAGCACTCTGCCCATGACAATATTACAAGGCAAAAGTTTGCCCTAATGTGTGCAATTGTGAACAAAAAGAAGATTAACTGGGCAGGAGTTCTGTTTGATTTGATAAGGAAAAAGAACAGCAAGAAAGAAGTCACCCTAGGTAGGGTGCTTGGGATTTTTCTGAAGGAAAAATATCCCCATTTGTTAGTTTCAGCTGCTACTTCCATCAATGCCGGCAAGAAGATGGACCCAACCTTGTTCGCCAAGTGGAAAAGGACTTTTATGAAGCCCGCTCCTGCAGGGGTTGCTCCAGCTGCATCTGAGAGCACAAGGACTGCTTCAGTCACTCCTCTCCTACAAGAAGCTGGCTCAGCAAATCTCTCCCTTCCATCTTCTTCATCTGCATTACCGTCTACTTTAGTTGAAGTTCCATCAACTTCAATTGAAGTACGACCTTCTGCCTCTCATCTTCCTGATTCATCTACAATTCTGCATGCATCACCTCATGCATCTCCTCTCCCTTCTCATCTTGCTAGGATATCTCATCCTAGTTTTGATTTGTTGGTTTCTGAGATATCTCCTCAGTCACCAATTCCTTCTTCAGATCACATTGATCATCTTGCATCCACCCATCATTCTCCAGTTCACTCTCCATCTCCAGTTCACTCTCCAGTTCATCAAGAATACACCATTCCTGCTGATCATCCATCCATTGAGATTCCCCCATCATCATTTGAAATCACTCCAGCATTCATTTCTAGCATCTTGGAGTTAATTACCCCTTCAATCAAAATCATGATTGAAGAGGCAATTTCTCCCCTTGCATCCTCCATCTCTTCCTTGACTACTGCCATCCAAGCTCTATCAAAATCTGCTGAGCCCTCTTCATCTAGGGGCCTGGTTTCAGTATCTACTGAAATCAGGCAGGGGGAGATGCTTTATGAAGATGCCTCTGTGCTGCCCTTGGCCTCCCCTCCAGCAGTTCCTCCTGTAGTTGCAGAGAAAGAGATAGAAGAATCAGCTCCTCCTCCATTGTCTGAAAAAGAAATTTCTGATGTTGTAATGAAGTCTGAATTCATTGTCAAAGTTTGCCTAGAAGAATGCTCCACTCCCCTGGTCGCCCTATACCTAGAAGGAGTTATCACTTCCTTCCTAGATGAATTATGGGAGTTAGGACACTCAAAGGACAATTCTGAAGGTATCCCATTTACTAACTTTTTAGACTTGATAACTGATATGCTAGTATGGGAATACCTGGAAGGAATGATTCGATATCATTTAACAAATTTTTGTTCATAATACTATAGATAAAATGGAAGAAGTATTAAATGTTCAAGAGCTTGATCACCAACCAGCTCCAGAAGTTCAAACTGAACCAGAACCAGTTGTTCAAGTTTTTGAGGCTGCTCAGCCAGCTCAGCTAGCAGTGCAAGTAGAACAGGTCCCCATGACAGTTTCTGATCAACATGAAAAGGCTTCAGATGTTCAAATTGAATAGTCTACCGTCTGGGATGACACTCCTGGATTGGATTTAGATACCCTTCTGGCACAGGATGCCATGGAAGAAGAATTAGAAAAAGCTGCCCTAAAAGAGAAGGAAAGAGCTGTGCAAGAGGAAATTGATCTGTATGATCTTCCTATTTCTTCAAATTCTGAGGATGAGATTGATTCTGATGAATCTGATGAGTCTAAGAGAAAGAGATCTGCTGTAAAATCCCAATTCGCGCTAGGCCCCTCGCACGTGTTCTGAGTCAAGAGACTCAACTCGGGCTCGGGGTGCACCGACGCGAGGTGTCAGGTGCATAGAATAAGTGTAGGATTGAGTTCAAGGTTACCCCAACCAGTAGCCGAGATGAGGGAACTCGGCTAAGTAAAAGTCGTCGAGAATGGAGGTTGATGCTCGTCGATCGTCGAGAATGGAGGACTTATTCTCGCCGATTCGACGGGTATCGGAGGTCGATACCCGCCGGACACAGAGCTGCAAGTAGACTAAGGGAAATTCGGCGAGAATGCTCGGCGATTCCAACCGATCGTCGAGTATCGCTGAGAAATACTCAACGCAATCAACGCAGGATGTCCAGTAAAAAGGCTAAGGGAAAATCGTCGGGAATCATTGTTGATTCCCGACAAATTCGTCGAGAATGGCCTGACGGTTCTCACCGATCGTCGAGAATGACCTGACGATTCTCGCCGATCGGCGAGAATGGCGACTGACTTCCGCCGAATTTTACTTGGGCGTTTTCTTCGCCCAGGCAGATTCGCCGGCTTGTATAGGCAGACTGAACCGAACTTCGAGATTCGTGCTGAATGATCCTTGGACTGGTCACTTCAAATGAAACCTAATTTGGGCGGTCCAATTAGAGAGTGACACGTGGCGGAAGGGGTTTAGCCTAATATGTAATATAAAAAGGGAGTAAACCAAACCCTAGCCGATCGTTCTTGCCGAGCCGTCATCGTACAAACCGACGGGAGCGGAAGATGAGATATCGTGGGTCGCCGGAGCCGGATTCTGGAGGAGAAGCTCCGTCGTTTCCGTGGAGGAACACTGCTAACGAAGCCAAGGATGCCGCCACGGAGAATAACGCGATCCATGGCCGGCAACGGAGGAAACGCCGGAAATGAGGTGAGTTTCCTCCCCTCTCCCTTGGTGCTAGATCTATAGTTATTCTTAGGCGAGACATCGACTCAAACGAGTCTTGATGTGTGAGATGAAGCTTTCTAGGAATGCCATGCTAGAGCTTGTGCTCTAAAGCTTAGTCGTCTTCAACCTCCCCTCGCTTCAAAGTGATGATAGGGGTGGTCTCGTGAAGAGGAAATGGCCTCAAGAGGGAGAATAAGGGTGGAGGAACTTCTGGTTGCGATTTGGGAAAAATCACTTAAGGAGGAAGATGAACGGATGCCGTTCACTTCGCTTCAAGATGCGTGCAGAATCTGTATTCTGCGCGCAGCGACCTTCTTGGATATTTTTAAGCAAGAAGGGGGCGGATCTGGGCTTTCGACTAAACACAAAATTTGTAGCCCTTGAAATTACCTTTCCAACGAGTGGTTGCACGTTTCCATGCGATACCTGTAGCCACGGGAAAGTCCGTTTAAATCTGCTGCGGTTGGAAGTTAATGTCCAGGAATTCTGTATCCTGTACGCAGCAGACTTCGTGTTGCATTTCTGGTATGATGTGAACAGATCTGGGCTTTCGACTAAACACGAAAGTTGTAGCCCTTGAAATTACCTTTCCAACGAGTGGTGGCACGTTTTCGGGCGATACATGTAGCCACGGGAATCCTCAGTCAAAGTTGCTGACCAGATTACATACAATTCTAGGTGATAATAATATGAACTTGGATTCGATGGAATAGACGTTGTAATTAATCTCGAGGTTGGGTGGATTCCTTTGTGTTATTCACCGAGGTAACGTGAGGATTGATGTTTGAGGATTTGAATCCCTATGCCGAGATGTGAATCAAGCCTAAGAGAATGAAAGGCTTTGTTATATTTGTTAGATCACCATTATGCACATTATCTATAATATGTTGAATTCTTTTGGAAGGATTTGTAATTGGTTAAAACTATGGCCAGGATGTGTAATGGATTGATGGAAGGGAATGGATAGTCCAATGCTTAGAGGGTCATTTCCCCACGGGTAACATTGTGAAAGTTAACAAGTGCGGTGTTGACCGTCACTAATGGGAATGAGGTTAAGTTGGATAAAATCGGACGGTTGGGCTTTGTCCTCGGTGTTCACGTCCCGAGGCTCCTTCCGTATTTGATGGATGGTTAGGCTTGGTCCTCGTGCTTTCTCCGAGGCTCCTTCCATGCCACGGAATTGTGGAATTACATGTGGTGTGAGTCGACACGCGGTGTCGTAATCCTGGGTTAAGGATAGTGTGGTAGGTCTACGGGCTCGCCAATCGTCACACCGATGGGAGTTGACAGTTAGACCTTGGGCGGTTGGGCTTGGTCCTCGGTGTTCACGTCCCGAGGCTCCTTCCGTGCAAGGTGAACGGTTGGGCTTGGTCCTCGTGCTCATTTCCGAGGCTCCTTCCGTGTCATACCATAGGCCAGTCAGGGGCTAGGATCTTGGTTCTTATTTACCCGAGAGAACCCGCTGAGCCGTAGTACGCATGTGAGCTCCGCTGTTGTGTCCTAGCGTGGAGGCGTACGGAGGCTTAGGCCAGGTAGTGTGGAGACCAGCCTAGTAGTGGAGATGCCCGCTCCACTGTCACCGTTTGGCCACGACGGTTGATGCCTGAGAGGTTAGCTACCTGCTCGAATAGTGGGAACTATAAGTCTGTGTCGACATAGCGATTGCATGTGCTTGAGCATGGGTGTGTCATTGCATTGCATACATAGCATCGCACTTCATTATACACACAAGACCCTCATCGTATAAGTTTGTATGGGCACTCCTATACGATGAGTTACTTTCTACTGAACGACCCTCAACTTATATGCTTGTATGGGCATCCATATAAGTTGAGTTACTTACTATTCTAGTTATATACTCTCTTGCTGCTGTAGTTCGTAGATTTGAAATAAGAGCTTGTTTATTATACACTGCTGATGTTGCTTCTTATAATATGTATACTCACTTCACCTGTTGTACTACTGTTATTTATATATTGTACCTGTTCCTTTCTCCGCCCGGTGCCGAGGAGTCGCCGGGGGAGCGGATGTGAAACCACTTAGTCTTTTTGACTAACGGTTGCTACGTCTTCCTTTTTAGGAGGTAACCCCACAGGTGGAGTAGCAGGCTATGCAGAAGGACAGCCAAGCCAGGGTGACAGGGCCTGAAGGGACGGTACCGTCGTTACCGTCGGTTATCGATGTGAGTGATAGAAAGATTTTGTTGTAGCCCTTCGGGGCAATTCTGTCTACGTACTCTGATTTTAGAAGCTTGTTGTAGCTTCTTTATTTATGATATTATGGACATATGCTTGGTGTGGATTTGACTTTCATATTAGTATGGTTGGGTTGGCACTTATCTGTTGATATGGTTGGTAGCCGGCAGAATAGGCATCTTGTGGTACAGGTTAGCCTGAGTGCTAGTGTTACCGCAAGACGGCTGTTCTGGGCATAAGACCCCTCTCGTGCCGTGTCTTGTGTTCCGGGAGGGGGGTCTTACATCTGCTAAAAAGAAAAGGAAAGTTGTGGCTCCTCCTCCAAATCCTGACCATTATGTTCCCTACTATATCTTAAAAGGCATTGATCATAAATCTAAAGAATTCCAGCACTGGATGACATTTTCTAAGAATCAGCAGAAATTAAGGAAGAAGTCAAAGAGGTATGACAGTCCTATCCAAGATGGACTCCTAGAGGTCCTCCTCCTCCACCTCCCAGTGCAGGAGCCTCTAGAAACCTATCTGCAAATCCTTCTGCTCAGTCTGACAGGTATAATCCATCCCAGTCATCACAAAGGAAAAGTTCTCAAGGATATCAAGGTAAAACGCAATCTGGCTATCAAAGACTTGATGCTGATGTAAAGGAACAAGTGAAGGAGGTGGTTTATCAAATACCAACTTTCTCTCCTCCTCCTTCCAAAGAACTCAAGAGCTCAACCTCTCCAAAGCCAGATCATGATGTGAAGGCTATTTCAAAAGGTAAGCGAATTATTTTCTCTGAAAAATCTAGCAAGAAATTTGCTGAGTTTGCTCCTCCTTCTTATCTAGTTATTCAGGACAAAGAGCCAGCTGAAAGTCTGCTAGATATGTCTATTAAATTTAAAGCTGTGAAACCTGTTGATAAAACTTCTGAAAATGTGTATGAAAGCCCAGAGCTTGATCCTGATTTCAGGATGGCTCGATTTCTTGAACTTGTTGGTTCAGCCAAAATTAAGAAAGCTAAAGCTGAAGGCAAAGACACTGCAGGATTAACCACTATGTCAAAATTCAGAATGCAAGAGCTCGATAAATTCCAGGTTAGACCTGAGGTATTTGATCCTTCAAAATACATGGAAAAGTATCCTGAAGCAGTTGTCCCAAGGGCGTCAGAAACGAAAATCATTGGAGAACAAGACCTGAAGTTGTCAAGGAAAGAAGCTTTAGATCCTTCTAGGAAGATTAATTTTATTCCTAGTTCTTCTGAACCTAAACCTAATTCTGAACCATCTTAAAATTTCATTGATTGACAGTTAATTGCTTATCTATTTGATTGAGGTTATCTGCTTAGTTATTTCCCTTCATACATTTTTATTTATTTTCAGTAATTAGTTTTGTGTTTAGTTGTTAAGAGACTTAACTAAAATAGCGGGAGATTGTTGGTACCCTAGTTTTGATTTGAGTTCAGTCTTCTCTTTTAGTCTTTTGACCCAAGATTTATCTATGGTCAAAGGTTAGTTGATAGGATAGATTCTCTAGTTGTGTAGAATTGCCTGTCCATATGAAAATCTGGCTAAGTAATTTCTGGTTCGACTATGGTCGAACGTCGCTCGACTATCGTCGATCAGCCGATCGACGATCATCTTCCTGATAGCTCGACTATCTTATTGATAGGTCGACTATATGTTGTCTTTGATAGTTCGACTATCTGTTGATAGGTCCACTATCTGCTCTTCTTGATAGTTCAACTATCTGCTTGGATAGTTCAACTATCTGATAGTTCGACTATCTGTTTGATAGGTCGACTATCTGTTCTCTTTGATAGTTCGACTATCTGTTGATAGGTCGACTATCTATTTTCTTTGATAGTTCGACTATCTGTTGATAGGTCGACTATCTGTTTTCTTTGATAGTTCGACTATCTGTTGATAGGTTTACTATCTGTTTTCTTTGATAGTTCGACTATCTGTTGATAGGTCGACTATCTGTTTTATTTGATAGTTCGACTATCTGTTGATAGGTCGACTATTTATTTTCTTTGATAGTTCGACTATCTGTTTGATAGGTCGACTATCTGTTTTGCTTGATAGCTCGACTATCTGCCTTGATAGATCGACTATCTGATATCTCGACTATCTGTTCTGATAGGTCGACTATCTGCTGAGGTAGTTTGACTATCTTCTTTGATAGTTCGACTATCTGTATCGTTCGACTATCTGTCTGATAGGTCGACGATCTCTGTGCTTCGGTCGACGATCTCCGAGGGTCGTTCGACGTTTTGCTGTATGTCTTTAGTAATTTTGTCATCTTCTATGATGTGATTTATTTCATATTTATTTTGGCATATTTTATAAAAGATTATTTGAATAAATTTATGATATTATTTCCATGCAATATCTGCTCCATTCCTTATGCATGAGCCAATCTTTTTCTGACAAAGTTGTGTGTCTTATTAGTTGAAATATGTTTTCTACTTTATCTGCCAGGCTGTCCTTTATAGCCGTTAGACTCAAAAAGTCTTCTTTGGCCGTAAAGAGTCTCTTCTGATGTGACTTTCTCTAGTATTATTTTATCAGAGTTATTTGCAGCTTCTTAGAAAGCTTTATCCTCTTATAGGATATCTGTCTGCAGTTGTTGTTCTTGCTTTATGCTATTTGCAGCCCAGTTTGCAGATTTCAGTTGAAGACAAGATTCAAACTAAAATTAGAGTCGTTGTTGTTGCTGCTATATAAAGAATTCTTTGGGGAAAGAAATCAACTAGTTCATAGCCAAAAACCAGTTCATATAGAAAAAGAGAGTTCTTTCAGGAAAAGGAGTTCAAAAGCTAACAACAGCATTCAATCTTACAACTTACAGTTTACAACTGCTCTCAGCTCGTTCACATTCAACTGAGAAGAAGTTTTAGCTCTTCACTCTTCTTCAACCTGAATTCTCCTGCCTCCAGGAAGATCTTCACTCAGAGATTTTTGAAGAAGAAGAAGAAGAAGATAGCTGTCTGAAGAAGAATTTTCATTTCATATTTATTATCTTCTTGTAGCTTTTTCGTTCAGATTTTTTGAAGTTTTTTCTGCACTGAAGCAAGACTTCACCTGGACATTCTTTTAGCCAGGGGGAGCCTTGACTCTTTAGAGCTTTCTAGCTCAGTGCAAGTTCTTGAGCTTCTCTAATTCTATTTAAAATAGAGAAGACATTTTAACCTCCTTTCCCCCTCCTGTAAAGGGTTATTACTCCCTTCAAAAGTATACCTTGGTGGCAGGGCACCTGATCAAAAACCTATGTTTGTTTTTAGACACCTGATCAAAAGTCTAAAGGGTTTCTAGATCTACCTGAAGCAGATCTTGTTGGTGGCAGGGCACCTGATCAAAAACCTGAGTGGATTCCTACCTTGTTGGTAGAAGAGTGAACGTACCCAAGTTGTGTGGGGAACCACTATAAATTCCCTTGTGTCGTCTGGTTGTTTGATTTATTACTTGTGCTGTTGGCTGTGATTAGTTTTAACTAGGTTTGCTAGTTGTTGTTTAGGATTCCAAGCCTTAACTGTAATTACAGTTGGCTGCCTTTTGTGCACAACACTTGTGTTAGGCTTTAGGGTTACTTCTCAAATATCTATAACCTTCATTCTGTAATTAACTCCAAGGGAGTTGAGTAGATAGTCAACTTTGCTAGTGCAATTTTTGATTACTCTATTCACCCCCCCCTCTAGAGTAGTATCTATCCCTTTTCTTTCACCTCTTAGATTTTGATTTCTCTCATCTTCCTTTATCCCGATCTACGCCGAGGTGCGATTTGGTTATATTCTCCGGTAAAACCAAGGCAAGTGGTGGTCTATCCTCATTTCCCCATGTCCGATTTGATGGTAATAAATAAGCTTTTGTTCCTTAATTTTTAATGCGTTCTTTTTTCTTTCTTTCCAAGTTATAGAAATGTATAATCCTTATTTAAAGTTTATTCGAATTTATGAGTTCTTGTCATGAAGAGAAAACTTAACCTTGTAGCATTGTAGTGATTGATGAGATGTTATATCGTTAGATTTAATCGCCCCTAACCATTATCATAGGAAACGTTAGAGTTTATTTAGGATTGTAAATCATTTCTAAAGGTTGATCAACCGTGTCTTTAATCTAAAAATGTCGAGTAAAAATCCGATAAGCCAAGTCCCGAGGTTCCTTTCATGGTGTTTCTTTGTTTCGGGTATTGGTGGACAAATCCACTGACCATAAGGTTGTTCCCTTTATTAGTACCTTTTAGAACTCTACCGGTATTTGGGCATCCGCAGCAATTTGGGGTGTGTATAAGAATCCCTCGCAGAAAGATAGATTTTAACATCTGTGGGGGTGTATCTAGAGAAGTGACCACCCTGCCTGTTTCTTTTTTTTGAAGAGTCGACCTCAGGTGGCTAATAAAGTTTTGGAGTATTCTTTCTTAAGATTTAATCATGCTTCCTACCCTTTTGTTTGGGGTGTCTGGCGTGATTTGTCGTACATGCTAATCCACGTAAGTACTTTTTTTTTCTAAATTGTGTACTTTACTTCAGTACTCTTGGTACTGGGTTGGTACCCCGTTTGACCTTTGTTTACTTTTGCTTACTTTTTCTACCACTATGTATACCTTCTTGCAGAAGTGTTCTGTCTTTGGAATGCCTCAGGTTTGGAGAGTTAGCAGGTAGTGGAGCTGGTTTTGGAGTTCTTCAAGCAGTAGTGTTTGAGTTTTTCCCCTCGCCGTAGCGAGGTAGTTTGTTGTTTCAGTTTTTTTTACCTAGTTTCAGACATACTTTGTACTGTGGGTTCGTGTCAGGTATTTGAAACCCACATGATTGTTGATTTTTGACACTTGCTAGTTGATGTGGTTTTCTTATGTTTGGTTTAGATTACTTGCTCTCTGGGATGATTTATTGCTAGGATTGCATGTTAGATATTTTTAACCTATAAACCCCTACTATTAGTAAAGCATACATGTCATATCTTTTAAAACGAAGTCACTACTTTCTGTTTAGCGTAAAGTCTTTTCTATACTTATTATAAATCTTGGGTTTGTATAGTATGAGTTGTTCGTCGGGGACATTTATACTCATGTAGGATGTTATAGTCAATTTAAACAAGTATCTTCCGCAAGCGTATAATTATATTTTGAATCATGGACTAGTTGAAACAATAAGCTGAGGGATACGACTATTTTCTTAACTAAAACCGAATTTCAACCATAACAATATATGTTCTCCTTTTAAACTGTCGAGTTTGGAGTCTTGCTTGAGCATCTGCAGTTATCCCATGCATGGTGTGGCATCACGACGCGTATTTTCCCTTACTCTGATATAATTTTATTGTTGGGAAAATGCGGGTTGTGACAGTTGGTATCAGAGGGAGGTTGCTTGACAATTCGTCAGGCAACCTTCCCTTGTTAGTGTTAGTTGTTTAGTGTTATATCATACACACACCGATCTGTCATCAGTACGTCTTGGCTGAAGCATTAACACTACACTCATAAGCATGATTAGAAGTATATGGGGCATATTATGTAGTATGGGATGCATTATATGTGTTTGTATATGGATCCACCTAGGTGGCAACATGTGAGGGTTATGTAGTATGGGATGCATAACCTCACCACATGAATGCCCATTAACACGTTTTTTTTCGTTGCATGCAACTTTATGTAGTATGGGATGCATAAAATTTCATGTGTACGCCGCTCATAACATGCATTAAGGCCTTTTTTTGGATGCTTAGCACTGCATACATATCATAACATAACATAAGCACAACATGCCAAGCTAAAGATTTACATGATGACATATGTACACACATGATTTTAAATAAGAATAAAGAATCCATGCATTCATATCATAGGCACATAAGTCAATAGGATGATAGGATATCATCCTGAGTAGAACATATCATCATTACAAAATTCCAGAGGAAGTTGCAGCATAAGAAAGTGTCTTTTAAGTATGGTCTGAACTAAGTGGTGTAGTCCTAGTTTAGCTAGAGTTTTAATGTGTTTATGTATTTTTTTTATAATGTCGCATGAGCGCATTGCGACTAGGTCGACTCCCCAGTCTGAGGGTGAGTCGTCAGGTGCGCAGGGAGAGGCGGTGATTGTAGAACTGTGCTAGAGAATGGAGACCATGACAGGTCAAATCGTAGTAATGCAAGCATAGTTGCAGACATTGTTAGCTGCCACCTTAGGACGGCAGCCTGGTGAGCAAACCCCCATAGTGATAGTGTATGAGAGTGAGATCATTAAATTTAATAATTTTGCTTCTGAGTTGAGAGCTGCTGAGGAGTGCAGGGTTAAAGGTTTCTTGGGCAGTCTCCAAAATGACATTCAACAATTTGCCAATACTTACCTGTCCGAGACTAATGCGAGGACAGTTGAAGTTGCTCTTGAATTTGAGACCTTTGGATATGCTAAGGATCGTGGTATGATACCGAGGAAAGAGAAGAGGAAAGGTGTTGAGGATGGAAGCTCTAGGGCATCCGACCCTTCTTTGGAAAAGAAAGGTGGTGAAATTTATAGTTTTTGTGGTCGATCCGGCCATCCTTACGAAAGGTGTTTCAAGAGAAGTGCAACTCAGAAGAAACAACGGGTGCTCACCATCAAAGGAGCACCCAAAGGAGAACTGGTGTGCATGTTCTGTTCAAAGAAGGGACATGATGTGAGTTGTTGCTGGATGAAAGAAAGGACTTATTTCTAGTGCGGGCAGAAGGGACACCAGAAGTCTTCGTGTCCCTGGGCTCAGTCCCCACTGCAGTCTGCTCCTCCTCAGGCTCTGCCTCCGTCCCAAAACCAGGACAAAGGAGAAGGTAAACTGATTGCGACGACTAAAGAAGAAACTCACTCTTCAACCTAAGTTTTCTCAGGTTAGGTTCTAACTAGTTTTTAGTTCAATCATGGTTTTGTTGTTGTTCGAATAAGTTAGGTATGCAATTTTATTAGTAGATTAAGGTAAAGAACTTTTAAGCACGTATTCTTTTTTATTCTGTCGCTACTCACCCATTTGTGGCTAGGGATTTTTTAAAGCGTCATGGTTTGACCCTCGTTCAGGTTGGTGATGTGTTTTGTGTCAAGTTCCTTCTGGTGATTCTGTGGTATCGGACCAAGGTAGTCAGGGGTGTCCGATTCTTTTAGGTGATTTTCTAGTGATTGCTGATTTAAAGGTGATAGACCTAAAAGATTTTGATGTGATTTTTGGCATGTACCGGTTGTCTAGGCATGACTCTGTTATCTAGTGCAAGTTTAAGCCTTTATACTTCAAGATGGACGACGGTCAACCCAGGAGTGTTTATGGTTATCCGCTCCAGGCTTCTCCAGTTATTTTTGCGGTGTGTGCTCGGAAGTTTTTGGATGTTTTGCTTGTTTGATTTTATTTTTGAGAAACCAAGGTTCGTTTGCCGCGTTTAGAGGAGATTCCTATAGTACATGAGTGTTCGGGTGTTTTCCTAGCTAATCTTCCTGGTCTTCCTCCTGTGAGGGGCGTAGAGTTCGTCCTAGATCTGGACCGATTTGTGATTGTATTTATAGACCACGTTTTGGTGTATTCTCATAATTCTGTGGAGCATGCCCATCATTGTCTTTAGTGTTGCCTACTTTGAGGGACCTCTAGTTGTTTGCTAGGTTGAGCAAGTGTGAGTGTTGGTTGCCTCGAGTTTCTTTCTTGGGTCATGTGGTTAATAAGGCCCGAATTTTAGATTGACCCTGAGAAGATAGCTGTTGTTATGGATTGGGATAGCCCTGCCATACCCAAGGTGATTGATAGCTTCCTAGGGTTGACTGGCTATTATAGGAGGTTTGTTTAGGGTTCCTCTACATTGTCTGCATCACTGACTAAACTGATGTAGATGAACACAGCTTTTGTTTTGGGCATTGAGTGCGAGGAAGCTTTTCAGGATTTAAAGAAGAGTTGTGCACTGCTCCGGTGTTTACTTTGCCTACGGAAGGTATAGACTATGGTATTTATGTGGACGCATCACACGTAGCACTTGGTTGCGTGCTGACGTAAGAAGGAAAAGTAATTATGTATGGGTCTAGATAGTTGAAGATTCTTGAAAGGAATTACCCTAGGCATGATCTGAAATTTGCGGCAGTGATACATACCCTTAATTTATGGAGATACCTATTTTATGGTGCACAATGTAAGATTTATTCGGATTAGAAGAGGTTGAAGTACGTCTTCACTCAGAAAGAATTGAGCTCTCGCCAACGTCGATGATTGGAATACGTAGCTGACTATGATGTTGATATTGTGTATTACCCAAGCAACCTGATGTTGTAGCTAATGCCTTGAGTAGGAAGGCAACTAAGATCTTTAACCTCTCTGTGGATTCCCTGGTGGATGAATTTTGCTTAATGAATATTATTGTTGGGAATGATGGTCTGCCTAGTAGGTTGGAAGTAGCAGAGCCTTCATGGATTTCACTCACGAGGCTTCATCAAAAAGACTATCTTGATTTACTACACCTTTGTAATAAAACTGAGAAGGGAGAGCTACCTAATTTTTCTTTGGATGAGTTAAATACCCTGAGATATCGAGGTAGATTTTGTATTTCTGCCTTTGGTGATATTTGGGCTAAGATTTGTAACGAAGCTCATGGTTCCAGTGTTTCCTACCATCCTGGTTCCACCAAAATGTATAAAGATCTAAAGAAAATTGTTTGGTGGTTAGGAATGAAGAATGATTTAGCAAAGTTTATGTCAAAATGTTATACATGCCAACGTGTTAAGGCTGATCATAGAATGCCTGGTGGTAAACTGACACCGCTCGCTATTCTACAGTGGAAGTGGGAGAGTATTTCGATTGATTTCATCACCGGTATACCAAAATCTCCTCGTGAGCATGATTCTATTTGGGTCATAGTCGATAGATTGATTAAGTGTGCTCACTTTGTGCCATTTAAGATTGGGTATTCGAAAAAGAAGATAGCTGAGTTATATCTTGATGAGGTCAATAGATTGCATGAAGTGCCTGTTAGCATTGTATCAGGTCAAGACCCTAGAGTTACGTCTCGTTTTCGGAAGAGCTTAAAAGAGGGGTTGGGTACCGATTTGAGGTATTCCACTGCCTATCATCCGCAGACAAATGGTTAGACAGAAAGGGTAAATCAGATCGTGGAGGATATGATCAGGTGTTACATATTGGATTACGGTGGCGCTTTGGATGAGCATCTCAGACTCATGGAATTTGCTTACAATAATAGTTATTAAGAGAGTCTACAGATGGCCCCGTTTGAGGCTTTGTATGGGAGGCGTTGTAGAACTCCTTTGTTTTGGGCTGAAGTTGGGGAAGACCATTGTTAGGTCCGTAATCCCTTGAAGAGATGAATTGTGCTGTATCTCATATTCGAGAGAAGCTCCGTGTAGCACAAGAGCGTTTGAGAATCATGTTAATCGACGAAGGGTCGATTTTGAGTTTGTCGTTGGGGACTTGGTTTTTCTGAAAGTCTCTCCGATGCTAGGTGTTAAAAGGTTTAGAAGAAACCACAAGTTAGACCCCCAGTACGTGGGACATTTTCGGATTCTTGAGTGCATCGGAGTTTCAGCTTATAGGCTGAAATTGCCTGCTACCTTCACTAGTGCCCATGATGTGTTCCATGTGATCCAATTGCAGAAGTGTGTTCGTAGTGGTCGTCAAGTACTTGACTCGGTGCCCCAGATTCAGCCTAATCTTTCGTTCATGGAAGAGCTTGTCCGTGTTTTGGAATCTCTAGATCGAGTTTTGCGAAGGAATACCATTCCTATGATCAAGATTCTTTGGAGAAATTAGACGTCGAGAGCGCGATGTGGGAATTGGAATCGGCGATGAGGGAACCGCATCTGCACCTCTTCTCTTAGTTTCGGGTATGCCTCTATGTTTTTTGTTATGTTGATTTTCTCGTTTTGGTTTTGGCTTTGGAGATGTGTTAAGTTCCAGGATGAAATTTCTTTTTAGGCAGAGAGACTGTAATTCCCCCGATTTTTTTTAATGATTTTATTCGAATTGATATTGTCGTATTTATGACGTCATAGTGTTAATTTTAACATCGAGTTGACGGCGCAATGCCGTTATGGAATTTTTGCGTCCGTGCGATCGAATCAGTCAAATTCTTGTCGTGATCGGAAAATTTTGCATTTGGATTTTAGGTTGAGTAATTATGGACTTGCTCGTCAAGTTTCGTTGCAATCCGAGCGATATTCGGGCCTCGGCGAGTTTTTGAAGTTTTGTATAATTTATGTTCGTCGTATACTTTGAAACTTTATATCTCGGGAATGGCTCGTCGGATTTAGGTTTTGACTTCGCCGTTGGGTACATAGCATCAGTGTTCGCATATGGCGTGAGTTTCATTTAATTCGGCGTGCGCTTGGGCCTCCGTTTTGAACTCATATTCTTTGTTCAAAAATATAAATATGAATATTTTAATATTAAAACACTATTCAAAAATGTGATTCCCTATTCATCTCTATAGTTTGATTTTGGATATTTTTTGTAAAAAACACTATTCCTAACACTGTTATTTAATTGCTTCTTCTCGAGTGAATTCTCCTGCTTCTCGAGTGATCTTTTGCCTCTCAAGTGGCCTGTTATTAATCTCATTCTCGAGTAACCTTGTCCATCTCGAGTTGCCCTGTACAGTTTGAGTTCGGGCGCCGTTTTGAGCGTCAAAATAGTGTCGGGTGGAAAAGTGGTTAACATGAAAATTTGTTCGTCTCGACGAGATCTACAACTTTCATGGTGGACACTTTTTGACTTGAAGCCATCTTAAGCCTCTATTTTCAATTTTTCCCAAAACTGCTCGTATATAATCCGTACTATTCATTTCTACTCGAGTACTATTGATTTAACTCGAGTACCATTGATTTTTTCTCGAGTATAACTGATTTTTCTCGAATACTACTGATTTCTCTCGAGTGCTAGTGATTTTTCTCGAGTATTATACGTTCCTCTCGAGAACTTTGCTCTCATTCTCGAGTAACCCTTATTCATCTCGAGTAGTCCCCTGCTATTTACGTTGGGACACTGTTTTTATTGTCAAAATGGTGTTGTATAAAAAATGGTCAACATGAAATTTGTTCGCCTCGATGAGATCTACAACTTTCATGTTGGACACTTTTCGATTGGAAGCCATCCTAGACTTTTATTTTTGTTTTCCGCGAATCAGCTCGTAAATAATTTTTTTTATCCTAATTTAGACAAAATATTTTATAAGTACTTATATATATATATATACTCTTATGCTTAGGTTATTAGAAATCCGAAATAAAAACTTCATCTTCTTCTTCTCCGGACTTTTTCCTCCCGAACTAGAGCGGCGTGAGCGAGAGAGAGAAATATTTTCGTGAATCTTCCGTTGGCCGCCGACAGTGCTCCGGTGCTCCAAATCTTCGACCGAGTATAGATCTAGAAAGCTCTCGGTGAGGGCTTCGTTATCGTGGCAAAATCTTCCCCATTCCTTGATTTTTCTCGCTAAGGTTTTCGGCCCTAACTCCAATTTTTGGCCATTCCTATTAGATTTCGATTTCTCTCATCTTCCTTGGTCCCGATCTACGCCGAGGTGCGATTTGGTGATATTCTCCGGTAAAACCAAGGCAAGTGGTGGTTTACTGTCTTTTCCCCCTGCCTGATTTGATAGTAACAAATAAGCTTTTATTCCTTAATTTTTACTGCGTTCTTTTTTCTGTCTTTCCAAGTTATAGAAATGTATAATCCTTATTTGAAGTTTACTCGAATTTATGAGTTCTTGTCATGAAGAGAAAACTTAACCTTGTAGCATTGTAGTGATTGATGAGATGTTATATCGTTAGATTTAATCGCCCCTAACAATTGTCATAGGACGCGTTAGAGTTTACCTAGGATTGTAAATCATTTCTAAAGGTTGATCAACCGTGTCTTTAATCTAGAAATGTCGCGTAAAAATCCGATGCGTCAAGTCCCGAGGTTCCTTTCATGGTGTTTCTTTGTTGCGGGTGTTAGTGGATAAATCCACCGACCGCAAGGTTGTTCCCTTTATTAGTATCTTTTGGAACTCTACCAGTGTTTGGGCATCTGCGGCAATTATGGGAGTGTATAAGACTCCCCCGCAGAAAGACGGATTTTAACATCTGTGGGGGTGTATCTAGAGAAGTTACCACCCTGCCTGTTTCTTTTTTTGGTAGAGTCGACCTCAGGTGGCTAATAAAGTTTTGGAGTATTCTTTCTTAAGATTAAATCATGCTTCCTCCCTTTTGTTTGGGGTGTCTGGCGTGATTTGCCGTAGCGAGGTAGTTTGTTGTTTCAATTTTTTTTCCTAGTTTCATACATACTTTGTACTGTGGGTTCGTGTCAGGTCGTTGACGCCCACATGATTGTCTATTTTTGGCACTTGCTGGCTGATGTGGTTTTCTTATGTTTTGTTTAGATTACTTGTTCTCTGGGATGATTTATTGTTAGGAATGCATGTTAGATATTTTTAACCTATAAAACCCTACTATTAGTAAAGCATATATATCATCTCTTTCAAAACTAAGTAACTACTTTTTTAGCGTAAAGACTTTTTCTATACTTATTATAAATCTAGGGTTTACATAGCATGAGGTGTTCCTCGGGGGCATTTATACTCATGTAGGATGTTAGAGTCAATTTTAACAAGTATCTTCCGCAAGCGTATAATTAAATTTTGAATCGTGGACTAGTTGATCCAATAAGTCGAGGGATACAGCTATTTTCTTAACTTAAACTGAATTTCAACAATAACAACATATGTTCTCCTTTTAAACTATCAAGTTTGGAGTCTTGCTTGAGCAACTGCAGTTATCCCCTGCACGGCGTGGCATCACGGTGCGCATTTTTCCTTACTCTGATATAATTTAATTGTTGGGATAATGCGGGTTGTGACAGCAGGGCCGCGATCCTCGCGTGACATCATTATGACCCTGGAGGGCTAAGTCCGGTCGATGCTCAACCCCCGCCATCGGGCTCTCACCTAGCTGAATAGGCCAGTGGTAGCGCACAGAGGTTAAGTTATGGAAAGTTTTCTCGCTCTAGGGTTTGGTCCCGAGATGCTCCCACTACTAGGCTTCCACCTAGTTGGCAGGGCAGGTATCCTCAAGTGACATCATTATGACCCTAGAGGGCTAAGTCTGATTGATGCTCAATACCCATTGTCAGGCTCTCACCTAGCTGATTGGGCCGGTGGTAGTTCCCAGAGGTTAAGTGAGAAAGTTTTCTTGCTTTGGGGTTAGGTCCCGAGATGCTCTGGCTGTCAGACTTCCACCTAGATGGTAGGGTCGGGATCCTCGAGTGACGTCGTTATGACCCTGGAGGGTTGATTCTTTTTGATGCTTAACACCTGCCATCAGGCTCTCACCTAGCTGATTGGGCCGATGGTAGCGCGCGGAGGTTAAGTGATGGAAAGTTTTCTTACTCTAGGTTTAGGTCTCGAGATGCTCTCGCTATCAGGCTTCCACCTAGCTGGCAAGGCTGGGATCCTTGAGTGACGTCATTATGACCCTGGAGGGCTAAGTTTAGTTGATGCTCAACACCCACCGTTAGGCTCTCACATAGCTTATTGGACCGATGGTATCGCCCAGAGGTTAAGTGATGGAAAGTTTTCTCGCTCTGGAGTTAGGTCCCGAGATGCTCTCGCTGTCAGGCTTCCATCTAGCTGGCAGGGCAAGGATCCTCGAGTGACAACATTATGACCCTACAGGGATGAGTCCAGTTGATGCTCAACACCCGCCGTCAGGCTCTCACCTAACCGATTGGGCCGGTGGTAGCGCCCTGAGGTTTAGTGATGGAAATTTTTCTCACTCTAGGGTTAGGTCCCGAGACTCTCCCACTGCCAGGCTTTCACCTAGTTGGTATGACCAGGATCCTCAAGTGATGTCATTATGACCTCAGAGGTGGAGTCCGGGAGATGCTCCATACCCGCTGTCAGGCTCTCACCTAGCTGATGTGGCTGGGATTCTCGGTGGACATGGCTACATCTAAATTCAGGAACCAGATAGTTGAACTTCAAAGACAGGGCACAAAGGTGATCAATGGTTGGATCCAACCATCCCTGGGTGAGCTGGCCGAGTCTACCATGGGCAGCCTAAAGGTGGAAGAACTATTATCGGCGAGCTGAACACTCGTGAGACCAGCTCGGCATGTCGTCTGGCCCTGCTACCCTGGGGGTAGCATCATCCCATGACAAGATAAGAATGTGGCAAGCTGAGATCTTGTCTTCTACTGGAGAAGGTGAGAGGAGGTGGTCCTCGACGGTTATAAAAAGGGGGGAAAGAATTACAATGGAAGAACAATAAAAATTAGATGGAGGCGTGAGTCAACTCTCACCCTCCCCTCCCTACAGGTAATCCTCCTCGCTCTCCCCTTCAGATGTGTGGCTTCCCCTCGTAGCCCTTGACATCCTTGAACAGTAATTTGAAGCTTTCCTCCTTCTTAATGGGAGGGGTGGCTGGTGAGAACAGGTTCGACACTAGGTTCCTTGCTGAGATCTCTTCGAATCCCTCCACCAGCACCTCCATGTCCTTCATCATCTGGAGGGTGTAGTCAGCGGTACTGATGGAATTGATCTGCATTCTCTCGGTAACCTTGGCCTCGCTGTAGACCTTTGGCCACTTGGGAGGGATGCTCGACTCGACGCCATACTGAGGGAGGAAGATTTTAGTCTGCCGGATCAGCTTGCCCTTGAGCCCTTTGTTATCCTCCCTCAGTCTGCCGTTCTCTTTATCCAGCTCGGTAGTGCGAGCCTCTGCCTCGGTGGTGCGAGCCTTTGTCTCGACGGCACGAGCTTCCAACTCGACGGCGTGAACTTGTAGCTCACTCGCGGCTTCGGCATCCTGAAAAGAAGGGCATGATAAGTTTAATATGCTTGAAAGATCCTAAGTAAAAAAGGAAAGTGGTAGCCGACGCTTACCATCCCGCTGGCCGCCTTCGCAAGTATGTCCTCGACAATGTTGAGTCATCTCCCCAGGTCGGCAGTTTTATCCTTGGCAAGGTCCCGCTCCT
The DNA here is from genome assembly GCA_039513925.1 of Platanthera zijinensis. Lineage (NCBI taxonomy): Eukaryota > Viridiplantae > Streptophyta > Magnoliopsida > Asparagales > Orchidaceae > Platanthera > Platanthera zijinensis. Next base: position 55,896,031 of record CM077094.1, on the reverse strand, counting down.
GCTCGGCCTTCAACGGGAGGTTATTAAGATTAAAGCCCCGGCGGAACACCATATGGTGCATATCTAGGGCCCGCATTTGGTCCTGCAAGCCCTCTTGGCCGAGCTGATGCAGGGTCATGCCAATGTGGCCTCGGCATCCTGGCGGCCATATAAGCCGAAGCCAAGAGCGTAGGCATTACCTGAGAGGGGTTGGCGACCCGACCAGGAGGGATGGAGGGATGAGATGGAGATCCTATGTGCCTCCTCATCCCACCAGACCATCTGCTCGTAGTCGAGTCCTTTTTCTTCCCCCCAAGGCTGAAGAGGGGGTGGCTCTTTGGCAGACCCGACTCGTGGGCCGCTGCTTCTACTACATCAGGGGCAGAGGACTCGCCGCCCTTTAGGTCCTTCTCTAGCGAGCCCTTCAGCGAGCTCACTGGCGACCCTTCGGGGGTGGTCTCCGGCGAGCTTATGAAAACTTGTGTTGTTGTTGTGGTCTCCCTCGAACTTGTTATTGTTGTTGTAGTCCCCCCAGGAGACCATCATTGCCTTCAAATTCTTTTGCGGCGGGGGGGGGGGGGGGGGGGGGCGAGCTACACACTTTGAGGCTAGGTCGTTTCCGTCTAGAGGAGGGTCCGCCAAACCCCAGGTCACCTCGGCAGGCCACCACTGCTGCCCGCTCGTGCGCGAGCGGGTCCAGGTTGAATCCCGAGTCCACATAGGACTTGGGTTAGAAAATGATGATTGAAGGCGAGCCGGAAAGAAGAGAAGGGAAGATTTATACCTACGCCGGGAAGAACATGGAGGAGCAAGTCGAGGCTTGTCTTCGTCTTCCTCCTTCGAATTCTTGGTCGAATTCTTTTGAGGGGTGGCGAGCACGTGTACATATGAACCGTTATAACATAAATGAACTCAAGAATGTCCACATAGAAATGAAAATACACTTATTTGCGGAACCTACGCGTTCCTAATCGTCGTTGTTTTTGCAAAGTCACTAGAGTGTGTCTTGCACGCTTATAGGTGACTCAAAGAGGTGTGGGGCAGTCTGAGCCCTAACATTCTGTTGAAAGTGCAGCACCAGCTTAGGTGCCCACACCTCCTCCTTCTATGGAGACAGTCTGTTTAGTTGCTAAGGCATTGTTTGCAATGATACACGCACAACCTTGTACAACCCCGTGTTCGCCGAAGGGGCTCAGGTAGCCAGGCGGACCTCCCCTGACCCGCGCATCGAGGGGTAAGCCTAGCGAGCCAGCCTGGCCCGCACCCTCTTAGGCGGGCCAGCTTGCGCCCCCTTGGCGGGCCATCCTCCGGCCCGTGCCCTCCCAGCGAGCCAGCCCTTCCCACGCCTATCTTGGTGGGCCAGCCCCACCCGCCTCTTCTAGGCGGGTCGGCCCGCGCCTCCCCAGCGAGCCGGCTCTGGCCCGCACCCCCCTAGGAGGGCCAGCTCGAGCCCCCTTGGCGGGCCATCCTCTGGCTCGTGCCCTCTCGGCGAGCCGGCTCTTGCCCGCGCCTCACGCCGAGTGGAGGCATTGAAGGGTTGCTCACTCGATTCTCAATGGGGAGGACCTCTTACTGCCTTACCCCATTAGCCTGCCCCTGGCCGGTCAATACAGCGGGGTCTCACTTTTGGCAGACCCAGGGGGCTGCATATAGCTGTTCAGAACGGCGGAGATCAGCTGTTGGCAGGCCAGCCCGAGGGGCTTTTGGTAATTTTAAGGCGGCAGAGGTTCGTTATTTATAGACCATCCTAAAAATCCTATAAATAGGACTCAAGGGGTACCTCAGAAGGCAGGCTTACTTGCTCCCCAGTCTTCTAGCGCTTTCTGAGGTACCTTAGCCCAGTATTTTGCTAAGGAGGGGAAGCGCTCAGTGATCTTCCGGGTTTGTTGTGGGACCTCCGAGCCGGGCCCTTGGTCAAGTCCTTTGCTCTCCTTTCCTTTGTTGTTTTTCTTATAGGAGCGAAGTAGGTGCGCGACCACCCCTTCCCCAAGGGTGAACTCCACAAGAGACCGACTTCTAGTTTCAACAAGCCTACTGGGTAGGCACAGCCTATAATGGTGCCATAATAGGTTGGTGTGAGGCCAAAACTTGTGGAGGTTGTGGTACATGTACGAGCAGCGGAACGACAACTGAAGTAGTTCATGAGTTTCAGTCCTCCAACGTTTGCGGGGGCAGGATCCCCAATGCAGGCAGAGGATTGGCTTGCCCGAGTCTAAAGAATTTTGATAGCATTACGAACTGAGGAGAAACAGAAAGTCATCTTGGCCACTTTCATGTTGGAAGGAGAGGCTCGACTTTGGTGGGATGAAATGGAGTTGCACCACTTAGCAGGCAGACAACTAACAAAGGTCTCGATAGGGAGTTTTTGAGACTGTTCTTGGCGAAGCATCTACCGTCGGCACAGTGTATAGCCATGGAAAATGAGTTCTAGCATATAACTCAAGGAGAAAGTAGCGTTGATACATACTTACATGAGTTTACAAGATTGGGACGCTATGCTGAGTCTACCTTCGCCGAAGAAGAGCGTAAGACCAATAGGTTCTAAGAGGGACTGCGGGATGAGCTAAGATTTTTGCTCTCGAGTTCGGTGAACCAATGGTTTCAAGTGTTGGTAGATACGGCATGTGCATTGGAAAAAGATATGAAGAGGGTACAGGGCAAGAGGGACTTAACGGTAACAAAGTCCGAGTTTAAAGCGTCGCGTCCTAAAAAGTCGCGCTACAACAAGAGATGGGGTAATAGGTCCAAGTTTTCTGGACAGGCCGATGTGGTCACAGGTATGAATTGTATAGATTGTTGCTCTATATACTGTATATCTTGTGATTTGCATGTTTATAACTTGAGTGTTCTAGGCTTTGTCCTTATTCGAGACTGTCCGGCGAGAGCACTATTCGATACAGGTGCTTCGCATTCGTTTTTATCTGAGGACTTTGTGTCACGGATCAGAGTGCCTAGTCATATGACGAAAGATAGTGTTAATGCCTAACTAATGCGTGATTCGTGCGGATTGGTCTTGCTATGTTGAGGTGCAGTTAGGAAGTCGGGATTTTGGATTGGAAGCGTCCGTACTGCTGATATCTGAGTTTGATTTGTTCTTTGGAATAGACTGGCTCTCGTAGTAGTGTGCCTTTATAGATTACAACTCAAAGTAAGTCACACTAGGTCAGAATACTGAGCTAGAGACTACAATCGCTGATATGTGAGGATCGAGCAAGATATTGATGTCTGCTCTCCAAGTAGTCAAGTCTGTTCGGAAGGGCGCGGAGTTTTTCTTCACTCTTATTGAGGCTGTTGAGCCGAAGACCAGTTTGTGTGATGTTCCGGTTGTATCGGAGTATGCAGATGTGTTTTCGAAGGATCTTCCCGGGTTACTGCCTCAGCGGGAGATTGACTTCTCTATTGAGTTGGTGCCAGGTGCAAAACCTGTGTCCCGCTCACCATACCGTGTAGTGCCAAAGGAAATGGAAGAACTGAAGGTTCAACTGCAAGTACTGCTAGATTAAGGATATATACACCCAAGTATGTCACATTGGAGCACTCCAGTCCTATTTATGAAAAATAAGGGCGGAAGCTTGTGGCTATGCATTGACTATCGAGAGTTGAATAAGCTGTCAGAGAAGAACAAGGACCCTATTCCACGGATTGATGACTTGTTCGATCAGCTAGTGGGATCAACTCTCTACTCTAAGCTGTACTTAAAGTCTGGCTATTATCAGTTAAGGATTCGGGAACGTGACATTCCCAAGAATGCATTTGATACATGCTATGGTCATTACGAGTTCACTGTAATGTCGTTTGGGCTAACAAATACGCCATCGGTATTCATTTACCTAATGAATCGAACATTTCAAGAGTACTTGGACTTATTTGTCATCGTCTTTATTGATGACATTTTAGTGTACTCTAAGTCTGAATAAGACCATGCGAAATATTTACGAATGGTGTTGCACACCCAGAGAGAGAACAAGCTCTATGCCAAGTTCTCAAAGTGTGAGTTCTTGCTGTCGTCAGTGGTCTTTCTTGGCCATGTCGTTAGTGGAGATGGTATTGCGGTGGATCCGGCAAAGATAGTTGTGATACGAGAGTGGCCGGTTTTATCTTTTGCGGCTAAAGTTCAGAGTTTCCTTGGACTTGCGGTTTACTACAGGCTCTTCGTACATAACTTCTCGCGGATAGCCTTTCCTCTCACTATACAGACGAGGAAAGATCAAAAGTTCATTTGGACGCCGGAGTGAGCACGAGATTTTGAAGAGATAAAGAGTCGTTTGACCACGGCGCCTATTTTGATGTCACCATGTGGTACAGACGGCTATGAGATTTATAGTGATGCGTCAGGGAGCAGCTTAGGCTGCATTCTTCTATAGTTTAGCAAAGTTATAGCTTATGGCTCACGCCAGTTAAAAGTGCATGAATGGAACTACCCCGTCCATGACTTGGTGTTGGCGGCGGTGATATTTACACTTAAACTGCGGCGTCATTACTTATATGGCGTGAAAGTTGACATCTTCACGGACCATAAGATCCTTAAGTATCTTTTAGATCAAAAGGATATAAAGATGCTACAGTGGAGGTGGATGGAGTTCCTTGGGGACTATACCTTCCAGATTCACTATACTCCCGGGAAGGGAAATGTGGTCGCAGAGGCCTTGAGTCATAGGACTCCGGCAAGGGCATGTTGGTTTCAGATGCATGATGAGAGTCTGGGTAACACCCCAAAATAGTACAGATATTTAGTCGACCTGAGCACGATGATCGTCGAGCTGAGCTCGATGAAGATCGTCGAGAGGAGATTGACGAAGGTCATCGAGCTGAGCTGAACAAAATTCGTCGAGGGGATATCAACGAAGGTTATCGAGCTGAGCTCGACGAAAATCATCGATCAGAGATCGTCGAGCTGAGCTCGACAATTCTGGCCTGTTATCAGACCCAAGGCAGAGCGGTGACCCGTATGAGGCAGATAGTGTGCGGCCATTGAGCGGTGCTTGACTTTGTCAACTCCAAACTGAGCCATTGCTTGGTTTTGTTGGTTTGATCGAGTGGTTGGGGTAGAACCCGGGGCCTTATCTGTAGAGAAATGGAATGAGGAAATAATTATTTCCTTTTCTCTCTCTCTCTCTCTCTCTCTCTTCCTTGCTTCCCGAGTATTGGAGCAGAAACCCTTCAGCTAGTGCTAGGGTTGCTTGCTGGAGAAGTTCTTGAGGCCAGAATCAAGGGCTGTAGCAAGGTTCGCGAAGGGGAAAGTGAGTCGCTCATTTCCATCCGCGTAGAAACGCTTTGCCATGGCTCCAAAGAGAACGTTAAGGGTAACGATCTTCCTTCTTGAACATGTGAAGTCCTTATTTTGGCATGTGTATGAATTTCCCCCACCCAAAGGTGGATTATTGAGGGATTTCCCTTGGGTTGATTCTTGAAATCCACAAAAAGTCTTGCATATAAATTCGGAAATGTGTAGTACAGAATAAGCATGCTGTGTGAATCCCATCTGAACAAGTTGGTCTTGATTGGTGATGTTTTATTTTGCGCACCGGAGAAGACTCTGCATATAAACGAGTATTTTGTAGAGTCAGTGGGATGTTCCTGAGAAGGGCAGTAGCAGGAAGTACTGGAGTGGAATTCCAGGAAAATACCCTCGTAATTCTTGTGTTGTATGCTATGGAAAGCCCAGTTTTTTGGCACTACAGGATGCTGCAGGGTTTGGGTTAAGTTGCGGCGCAGAAAGAGAGCTTCTATTGGTCCCACCAAGCGATCGCGAAGAACGATGGAATTAACTCCCGCTTTGATTGTGAAGCCAGTCCTTGGTGGATAGTGTGGCAATTATGTGAGCTGCGAGCTCTTAAAGGCAAGTGTTCCAAATGGGTATGAGGAACGCTGACCCACGTGATTTTGACAATTTGAGCAATGGGCAAGGCTGAACTGTACCCGCGTTATGTCTGACCGACTGGTAGGCCATAGTGATTGGTCTCATTGGAGCGCATAATTAGAGTCTTAGGCCTGCGCGCCATTAAGACTAAAATGCTCAAAGTTTACCGTTGGGTTTTGGACCATGAACGGTGGTGGGACCCTGGTTTTCCGGTACACCAATAATATGCCCTGAGTGCATAGAGCGTTGGGCTACGCGACCGACGTTTGTGATATATTGATTGTGCGTGAGTGCATATCTTGTGATATATCTACTGTGAAATGCTAGGCCTGCAGGGAAAGAATACACTGCCCTAGGAAAGGGGTAGGGTCGTTATAAATTGGTCAGCTGAATGCTGACCGTTACCTTGTTTGCCACCATTGCGGTGGGCTATCCATGTGCAGGTGTTGTAGAGCCGAGCGGGAAATAGCGGGCTGAAGCCCTTGCTACTGCTGCTAGCCCTCGAAGGCTGAGTTAATAACTTTATTGTTTTCAAGTATCGTCAGCCTGTGTGCCGATGTTTTTAATCCACACCTGTGAAGCTTAACTGTAAGGCCTTAAGGCAAAACTTTTGTGTATTTTGTATACATTCTTTGGGGTTATATATAAATGTGGTTGTTTATATATAGAGTGGACATTCATGATTATTTTGTTCAGTAAAAACCTTAAAGCTTTCGATAGCATACTCTGAGTTCGGATGCGAATATGTTTTGGTATTAACCTGTAACCTTTCCGCTTGTTTGTGAACTATGGTGTGGGGCTCTTGCCAGACCTTCTATTATATTTCATTTAACGGATGGGAGCATTACAGTATGATCCAGGAATTGGAGAACTTACACATTTTCTGTGTGGACAAGAATGCCATTGCAAATGCATCCCTGAACTGGATAGAGGTTCAATATGACCTTGAGGATAGGGTTTATCAAGCAACGGAACTCGATAAGAGTTTACAATGCTATGCAGCGGATGCGTCAAATTCCCAATTCTCCATTGATGATGGACTTTTGCGAAAAGTTGGTTGTTTGTGCATCCCGAATGTGGGTAAACTTCATGAGGAATTTATTTACGAAACCAATTTTACAAAGTACTAAATTCACCCAGGGAGAACGAAAATGTAGAAGGACATGAAAAAGGTGTTCTGGTGGCCAGGATTGAAGAAGGACATAGCCCATTATATGGCAAAACGCCAAACTTGTGCCTTAGTGAACTCTGAATGCAAGAAACCTGGTGGTTTCCTGAAGTCGTTACCAATCCTGGTATGAAAGTTCGACAATATTTCTATGTATTTTATGTATGGTCTGCCGAGATCTCAGAGCGGAAATGACGTCATATGGGTTATCGTTGACTGATAAACTAAAGTGTCACACTTCATACCAAACAGGAAGGACGATTCAATAGAAAAATTGGCCAAGCTGTATGTGGATAATATTGTACGATTACACGGCGTGCCCCGTTGCATCGTAAGTGATCGAGATGGGTGCTTCACTTTAAATGATTGGAGGCTAATCCATCAAATGTTGGGGACTAATCTAACGTTCAGTACGGTCTTCCATCCATAAACAGATGGCCAGACTGAGAGGACCAACAGAATAATAGAGGATATGCTCCGTATATGCGCCCTGGATTTCAGGAAGAGGTGGGAAGATCACCTCTATATGGTTTAATTCGCTTACAATAATAGCTATCAAGCTAGTATACAAATGACGCCTTTTGAAGCGTTGTATGGTAGGAAGTGTCGTACACCGTTAGCTTGGGCAAAATCAGGCGAAACTAAGTTTTATAAGCAGAAGGAAGTTGAAGAAGCTAATTCAACAATACGAACTATCCGAGAGAGGCTACTGATAGCTCAGGATAGGCAGGCGAAGTACTACAATGCCAAACACGGAAACGTGGAGTTTGCGGTGGGCGATTGGGTATACTTGAAGATCAAACCATTTAAAGGCATGTACAGGATTCGACGCTTGAAAAAGTTAAGTCCGAGGAATCTTGGTCCGTTCGAGGTTGTGGAGCGAGTTGGAGAATCTGCCTATTGACTAGCTCTTTCAGCGGGATTGAGTGGTTTACACGATGTGTTCCACATATCGGTGCTTCAAAAAGCTGTGAAAGAGCCAACTCACGTGGTTGAGGATGATTGAGTATCGGTCGATAGTGGGCTAACAACAAAAGTTAGGCCCATTCAGATCGAGGAAATGATGATCAAGTAGCTACCAAACAAGAAAATCGGGATGGTCAAGGTCCGGTGGGACAACGGTGGCCGTGATGAGCTTACATGGGAGCTACAGCAAACCATGCGTAGTGAATATCTCGAGTTATTTGTGTAATGTTGTTATAACAAAGTTTTTATGAATACAAAGTTATTGTGACATTTAAGTTGTTGTCTTTCTTATAGCTGTATGTAAATTTCGGGATGAAATTTTAGTAAGGAGGGGAGGATTGTAACACCCCAAAAAGGAGTAGTGTTCATTGCGGGATACCGCGCGGTAATAGGCTTATCGCGGGCAGTAGCTCAGTGAATTAAAAGATCGATTGCTCGGGTTTTTACCGCCTGGAGATAGGATTTTATCGCGCCGCGGTAGAAAATGTCTTCGGCGAAACCACTCAATGCTTTTGAGGAATTGTCAAGAGCGCTACCGCCAGGCGATAGGAATTACCGCGCCGCACTAGTCTCTCGACGAACGTCGAAAGAATTTCTCGAGTAACCAGTCTACCGCTAGGAGCTAACGAGTTATTGCGGGGCGCTAGCTCTGGATAGCGGCACCGGCTGGTCAAAGAGGTTATCTCCTGTGTTACTGTGTGGGGGTAGGAGTTACTGCACGGTGGTAGCTTTTCTATATTGGTTGGACTTGAGATTTTATTCTCATCTTCTTGTATACTTTCTCTTCTTTACTTCTGGAGAGGGAAGAGGAGGAACGTCCAGGAACTCTTGTGGAGATCGATCCAAGGTGTTCTTGTGATTGGAATCACGAGTCGACGCTAGATCCACGGAAATGAAGTTGTGGCGATCAATTCCATCAGTATAAAAGATCACGGTCATGGCTCCAAAGAGAACTACAAGGGTAACGATCTTCCTTATTGGACAAGTGAAGTCCTTCTTTTGGAATATGCATTAAATCCCCCACCAAAAGGTGGAGAATCGAGGGAATTCCTTTGGGTTGATTCATGAAATCCTCAGTGAGTCTTGTATATAGATCCGGAAATGTGTAGTATGAAATAAGCATGTTCTGTGAAGCCCATCTGGAAAGGTTGGTCTCGATTGGTGATGTTTATTTTGCGTGCCAGAGAAGACTCTGAGTATAAACGAGTAATATACTTCGTCTGCGGAGTACTAGAGTTGCATTCCAGGAAAATACCCTAGAAATCCATGGTTTAAGACCAGTTGCATATCGCCGGGAGAAATTGAGAATTGCCAATTATGATAGCTCTTAGTGAGCCATTTGTGTTGTATGCTAAAGAAAGACTAGTGTTTCTGGTACTGCAGGATGCTGCCGGGGTTTGGGTTGAGTTTGGGCGTAGAAAGAGAGCTTATGGTTGTCCTGCCAAGCGATCATGACAAACGCTTGCACTAACACCCTTTTTCATTGTGAAGCCTATCTCTGGGAGACTGTGAGACTAATATGTGAGCTGCGAGCTCTTAAAGGCCAGTGATCTGATTGGGTAAAGGGAAAGATGACCCGCATCGATTGACGATTTGAGCAACGAGAAAGGCTAAACTATACCCACATTATGTTTGACTAACTGGTAGACAAAATTTATTGGTCTTGTTGGAGTGCATAATTAGAGTCTTAGGCCTGCGTGCCATTAAGACTAGAATACTCAAACTTGTCGTTATGTCTGGGACCTCTGAATGGTGGTGGGACCCTAGTTTTCCAGTATATCGATAATGTGCCCTGAGTGCATGGAGTTTCGGGCCTTGCGGCCGACGTTTGTGATATATTGAACTGTGCGTGAGTGCACGTTTTTGTGATATATCTGCTTGCGAAAATACTATGCTTGCAAGGAAGGAATTCCACTATCCCGGGAAAGGGGTAGGGTCGTTATAAATTGGTCAGCTGAATGCTGACCGTTGCCTTGTTTGCCACCCTCATGGTGGATTGTCTCTGTACAGGTGTTGGAGAGTCGAGCGGGAAATAGTTGGCTGAAGCCCATGCTGCTATGCTGGCCCTCGAAGGCCGAATGGAAAAGTTTTACTATTTTCATGTGTGGTCAACCTGCGTGCCGATGTTTATAATCCACACCTGTGAAGTTTAACTGTAAGGCCTTAAGGCCAAACACTTTTGTGTATTTCTATATACATTCCAGTGATACATATAAATTTGGTTGTTTATATATAGTGGATATTCATGATTATTGAGTTCAGTAATATCCCTTAAATCTTCCGCTAGAATGCTCTGAGTTAGGATGCGTGTACTAGTTTTTGATATTCATAAGTAACATCGCTGACTGTCTGTGGAATATGGCATGGGGCCTCGGCCAGAACCTCTGTTATATTTCATATGACGGACGGAGGTGTTACAAAGGTAGTGGCAAACCCCCAAGCACATTCTGCAAAGAGTAAGACTGTAAGAAAGACAATAATTAAGCCACACCAGGTTATTTCTCATGCCATCAAAATCATATCAATTGAAAAGAAGACATCTATTGGTGTAATTTAGAATCAATTAAGTGTACTTACTGGCAGACTTACTTTAGGTCAAATTCTTGCTGAAAGGAACAAGAAGAAAGCTGCTACTCTCCCCTCTGAATAGATAAAGACTTATGGCTTACACACATCAAAGGCTGTTCATTTGAGGGGATACAATATCCATGAGTGTTGGTGTTGTGGCAAGGTGGGTCACTATGTCATAGACTATTCGCACAACCCAAGTGTGCCAAGGAAAAGTATGAGCTATCCTTTTAGGGCTGCTTCCAGTGGATATAGCCATTTTCAAGCTTACATGAACCAAGGACCCAAACACTTTGCGTTCCTAAGGTAAATTAATCTTGTGATTGTAGGTAAGTCCAAGTACCCATCAAATGTCAATATGGTACTTGGACAGTGGTTGTTCCAAACATATGACTGGAACAAGGAGTCATCTAAAGGATTACACTCCTGTGAGGAATAGACCTAAAGTCATCTTTGGAGGTTCAGACAGAGGAGTTACCAAAGGCTGGTATGATTACCAATGACACAGTCTCCATTACAAAAGTAGCTTATGTAGAAGGATTGCAACACAATTTGATTAGAATAAGCCAACTCTGTGATATTAACTATATTATTGTTTTCCACAATGATAAGTGTCTGATCAAAAGGTCAAGTGACCAAGTGATCATTCTGACAGGCAGTAGGAGTAAAAATATTTACTGCTTAAATTTCCAATGTGTAGATTCAGACTCTCTAGTGTGTCTTGTTGCAAATGAGAAAGACTCTTACTATGTGAAATGGCATAAGAGGCTTGCTCATTTGAATTATAAGGCAATCAGCAAGCTCTTTAGTGAAGAGCTAGTTAGAAATGGACCCAATCTGAATTTCACTAAGGAGGGCATTTGCTCTGCATGCCAAAAGGGCAAACAAACAAAGGCCTCCTTCAAGAGCATTGAGGCCAAGGATTTTGAGAGGTTTCTTTACCTCTTACATAAGGACTTGTTTGATCCTATGTCAATTCATAGTCTATGTAGGAAAGTATATACTCATGTGATAATTGATGACTTTTCTAAAATTTTTTTGGTATTCTTTCTTAAGAAAAAGTCTGAAACCCTTGACAACTTTATGACCTTTGTTAGGCAAATTCAGAATTAAAAGGACTGCTCTATGGTCAAAATCAGAAGTGACCATAGCACAAAATTTCAATTTAAATACATGACAAAGTTTTGAGAAGAGCAAGAAATATTTCAGGAGTTTTCTTCTCCAAGAACACCCCAGCAAAATAAGATAGCTGAGAGAAAAAATAGGACTCTCATAGTGGCTAATAGGACATTGCTCAGTGACACTTCTCTTCCAGAATATTTTTAGGCTGAGGCGGTGAACATTGCTTGTCATGTCCTGAATAGAGCCACTTTCAACAAGTACGTAGGAAGACTCCCTATGAGATTATGAAAGACAGAAAACCAAATCTTGCCTATTTCAGAATCTTTGGAAGCAAATGCTTTGTGCATAACACTTGGAAGTGCTACTTGACAAAGTTTGTTGCCAAGTCCTATGTGGAAAACTTTGTTGGGTACAACAACCACGGGAAAGCTTGTAGAGTCTACAAATTGAAGAATAAAGTTGTAGAAGAGTATGTCAATATTGTATTTGATGAGTCTACTATGATTCATAGTGAGCTGCCAAGATCCTCTAGATCTGTAGGTATAAAATTGAAGTTAGTCAAGCTGAGCATTTATGATACACCTCCCGCTGAACAAGCAGAGGTTGAAGGTATGGTCATTCTAGAAGAAGGTCCAGGTGACTTAGATATAGATAAAGATCATCAGGCACTAGAAATTGAGGTTCAAGATACTGTAGAAGGAATGCCAGCTATAGTCAGGCATCTACGAGATCATCACAGAAACTTGATCATTGGGGATGCAAGCCAGTAGGGTTATAACAAGGAGCAAAAGCCTTAATGTAGACATGTATTCAAGATTTTTGTCTCAAGTTGAACCAAAAAAGTTTGAAGATGCCAACATATATCCATTTTGGAATGTGTTTATGCAAGAGCCAATTCAAGAGATGCAATGTCTGGAAGCTAGTTTTCAGACCTCATGGACATAATATCATTAGAACTAAATAGATTTATAGAAATAAGCTTGATGAGAATGGAGTTATCATCAAAAATAAAGTCAGACTAGTTTCCAAGGGGTACAAGCAAGAAGAAGGTGTTGACTTTGATCAAACTTTTACACCAGTTGCAAGACTAGAGGCTATTAGACTATTCTTTGCATCTTCTGCATACAAAGGATTTAAGGTTTACCAATTGGGAGTTAAGTCAGCCTTCCTAGATGGTGACCTGAAAAATGAGGTCTATATTGAGCAACCCTCTGGTTTTTTAATTCTAACTTTTCTGACTATGGGCTGAAACAGGACCCTAGGGCATGGTATGAAACCATGTCTACCTTTCTCATTGAAAACAAATTCTCAAGGAGGAAGATAGACAAGACATTATTTCTAAGTGAAGTCAAGGGCGAGATAATCCTAGTCTAAATTTATGTATATGAAATAATTTTTTGTTCTACTAATGATGGCCTTTGAAAGAAGTTTGCCAAACTTATGCAAGGGTAGTTTGAGATGAATAGTATGGGTGAACTCAAATATTTCTTAGGCCTCCAAGTTAGACAATCAGAGGATGGGTTATTAATCTCTCAGTCTAAGTTCACCAAGGAGTTAATCAAAAAGTTTGGAATGGAGAGTGCAACTATAATGAAAACTCTTATGGGGTCAAGTATGTCAATAGACAAGGATAAGACAGGGAAACCTGTTGATGAAACCTTATATAAAAGCATAATTGTCTCCCTCATCTGCTTGACTGCTAGTAGGACAGACATTATGTATGCTACATGTGTTTGTGCTAGGTATCAGGCATGCCCTAATGAGTCTCATTATTCAGCTGCTAAAAGAATTATGAGATATCTCAAGGGCACACCTGATCTTAGTCTGTGGTACCCTATGGATAATGATTTTGAACTAATTGGGTATTCAAATGCAGATATTGCAGGCTATAAAAAAGACAGAAAAAGCACATCTAGCACCTATCAGTTTCTAGGGAGAAGACTAGTATCATGGAGTAGTAAGAAGCAGACCGGTGTATCCATCTTCACTACAGAATAAAAATATATTCCATATGGGAGTTATTATTCACACCTTCTGTGGATTCAACATCAACTCCAAGATTATAACCTTCAACTAAATAACACTCTAATATATTGTGATTCATCTAGTGTTATCTCAATTGCTAAGAACCCTGTCTCTTATAGTAGTACCAAGCACATTGAGATTAGATATATTTCATTAGAATGCATGTGGAGAAGGAAAACATCAGACTTGAGTTTGTCCCCACTAACAAATAACTAGCTGATATTTTACCTAACCCTCTAGATGAATCCAAGTTCAACACCATCAAAATTGAGGTTGGTATGCTGAACTTGGATTAGCATCATTATGTTTACATGCATATATGCATTTGGAGGATTAACCTTTTGCAGGTAATAAAGAAAGAAATGGACTAACTATCCAGGCAACGAGAACGTTGAGATAACTCAAAGAGTCGAGAGCATCGAGTGCATCGAGTGCACTCAACGCATTTATTCTGGCAGTTCAGATTAAGGCCAATACTAAGTATTAATCACAGTCGTTAATCAAAATATGTAAATCATAACAGGTATGCGCCTCTCCACATTATCGAATATGGGTAACTATAAATAGAAATGTGTGCCTAGAATAATACATATAGTTCTTTGCCCTATTTGACTCTCTGCATCCCTGCCAAAGTATTCACAAGCAAAGTTCTTCAATTCACAGACTACTTAAGGATTCAATGGCACCTAAAAGAGCAGATTTCCTATTCGAGGGCTCTGAACTCGTTAGGAATGGATTCAAGGATTCTCCCAAAGAAATACAGTTAGTTCTTCATCAATTGAATGTTGCCGACCTAGAGTTTGTGCTGTCAGAACCAAGTTCTATCCGGAAGAGAGAAGTGTTGGAACTGTACTCAAATGCTAAAGTGGACTCTTCTTTAAATAAGATTAAGAATTCAATCAGTGGAAATATAATTAATATTTCCTCAAGGAGGTTGAGCAAGGCTCTAAAATGACGAAGTTTGGGTCAACAGATGAAGAGGATGAACTATTTCTTGAGGATGTGAAGTCAGCTCTTAAATGGTGTGGCCTGTCAAAGCACACCACAGGTTTTATAGTGAGAAAAGAGATGAATCTAAAGGGGAAGTTCATGGTAGATGTCATAGGCAAGGCCTTAATCTGAAAGACAGGTTCACATGACAAGATTTCTAGGAAAATGTTTGAGATGATGACAAGTGTGATTATGTCAAAGAGGACTGACTAGAGAAGGATTCTTTTTGAAAGGATAGTGGAATGTATTATAGAACCCAACATGGGTAGAATACTATCCTTATTCTTGATGTACTCTGCTTCATGGATCCTCAATGTGAGGCTAGGAGATAGGAGACATCATATGAGGAAGATGGACTCAAGGATGTTTGATAGGTGGGATAGAGTGTTGCTCCCACACTAAATGCCAGTTGACAGACAGATAAAGAAAGTAGTTACAATCATAAAGAGAGCTCTGAAAGCAGCTTTTTTGAGAGCAGAGGTGAAGAGCCCCATGACCAACAGCTATCTGAATCAATAGCTGAAACCAGAAAAGATATAATTGCTCAGGTGTCTATGTCATCAAAACCCGCTGCAAGGACTCTACCAAGTAGTGGGTCTTAATATGAAGACACTCCAGCAGAACCTATTGAGAAACTGGTTGGTGTTATTTTGGATAGAATTTGTGCAGAGATTGAGGGGGGAACTCTCAGGGGGGATGCTCCTGATGTGGGGGAGCAAGGTCAATATTCTCTTGGTTTATAAGACAAGATTGACTCTTTACTGGATAACCTATAGGAAAGAATAGATCAGATTCCAGCTGAATCTAAACTGTCGCCCTCTAGTGCTCAAGTTGAGGGGGAGCAGGCTCCAGTTTTAGTACAAGGAGATGTCCTCAATACAACTGCTAAAGATCAACAAATTGATATAGACAGTGCTGATGTTGAGGGGGAAATTTGTACAAAGCTCCCTGCTCAAGAGACTAGAAATGTTATTGAAATATCTGCGGCTAATAAGCCAGCTATTGAAATTCATGATCACTCCTCTGAGTTTGAAGTGGCTGAATTAGAAGATAGGGGAGATATAAGGAGGGATGATGTAGATGTCTGCTTACAAGGGGCATCTCAACGAGGTGATGATATGTCTTCCTCCTTCCTGGACAAATTGAAAGGACTACTAGATGACCAGAGAAGACAAATAGAACACTATATAGATGATTATATCAAGGGACGTAGACAAGATCTATCTACTGAGATCAAGTCTATTAGATTTGAGATGAATCTTCTCAAAGCCAACACTATTGTATTCTTCAAAAGAGTTGCTCCAGGAAACATGGAAATGTTGCATACTGTACAAAAGCAAATCATGGAAGCAAACAAGATCTTTCTTAAGAGAAAAATTGATGCTTAGACCCAGTACCTAGATGACCATATGCTGGAGGTCAAGAATCAAGTCACCAAAGGTGTCAACAATTTGGTTGAAAAGAATTCCTCTTCCAAGAACTCCCTGACTACAGTCATAACTCAAGAAGTCATAAAGGGGGCAATCAATGACAAAGGCCGGTATAAAAAAATATATTTGAGCATCAAATGTTATCAGAGGTTCACTAAGCCTAGAACCTTTTATATATGATGATGTTCCTGCCCCCTGAAGGTCAAACTGATGGTGAAGGAGATGAAATATTTTATGAGAATGTTCCAACCTTCAGCCCCACAACTGAACAAATATCAAGGAACAAAGCCAAGACTACTACTGAGGAAGATGCTGAGATCAAATAGAGCAAGATGAGATATAGAGAAGAAATGGAATCAAGGCCTGACTTTGAGATATAGAGTCCTCAATCCAGGACTATCATTCTTTCATCCTGGGACCAAATCAAGGAAAAAAAACTAATAGAATTAAACTGTGCAGGTCCATGGAATGGGCTAAACTTGAAAAAAATGAAAAGATCAGGAGAAAGTTCAGAAGACATAAGAAGGCTAGTACTGTGCTATCAGATGCTCCAGAGCTTATCAAATATTCCCCAAGCCATACAAATTATTTTGAAATGCAAAGGTAAAAGAAGATAGAAGCCGAGGAGAAGGATGCTAAGAGGCCTAGTAGGGGCATAGTCATTAAGGAACCAAAAACCTAAATTCATTTATGTAATTGGTTCCTTAGGGATTTAGGAAAATGGAATATTACTGTTGGCACACATTTTTGTTTATAATTATCAAATTTTGTGATTAATAAAATTCTGGTTGTGTGTTATCTCTTGCTCTTAAATTCTGTGAAATTATCATTTCTGAGTTAGTGTATATCATTGACTAGTGTTCTGACTTCTTTAAATAGGGGGAGATTGTTGGGTCCATTGATCATATTGTCCCAGATTTGAAGAAGGTCCGCAAGTCAATAGTATACACATGTTTGTATTTGATATATGTTCCAGTTCAATGTATGCAAGTTGTCCTTCGTTCATTGATTAGACAGGTTGACAGGGTCAGAATGTTGGTTGGAATCAAGACAAGATACTAAAGAGGCAAAAAATTTCCTAAGTCTAGAAGCATTGAGTGAGTACTCATCACTCAATGCCAGAGGCCTAAAAGTGGTTACAAAAGCTCAGGTATTAGAGCCTCAGTGGAGCTGGACTCAAATCTGGCAAAGTCCAGAAGCATTGAATGAAGGCCTTTCACTCAACGCCTACTCAAAGAAAATCTATCTAAGTACAAGAGCGTTGATTGAAGGAGTCTCACTCAACACCCTATCAAATAAAGCAGGAAAGTTTAGAAGCAATGAGTGATGAAGATTCATTCAATGCCTTGAATCAGAAAATCTGTACAAATCAAGAAGCGTTAAGTGTAGATGGTTCACTCAACACCTTCAGTAAGGATAACAGTCAAGTTCAAATGAATTGAGTGAGGAAGGTTCACTCAACGCCTTAAACCACAAAAATTATGCTAAGTTCAAATGCATCGAGTGATGAAGGTTCACTTAATGCCTTATATGTTAAGCTATCAAAGTCAATAACGTTGAGTGATGAAGGGTCACTCAATGCCTCAGATGTTCGACAATTATTTGGCTAAGTGTTTGTAACGTCCCATTTTACGCTAGACCCCTCGCACGAGTTTTTAGTCAGGAGTGTTAACTCGAGATCGGGGTGCGCCAGACTCGACAAGTAAAATTTGTCGGATATCGTCATGGATATCCGATGAATTTATCAAGTATGACTTATGAGTTGAGACAAATACTTTTCATCGAATATCGTCACGAATATCCGACGAATTCGTCAAGTATATAAGACGAATTGTGTAAGACCCCCCTCCCGAAACACAAAACACGGCACGAGGGGAGTCTTATGCCCAGAGTAGCCGCCTTGCGGTAGCACTAACACACGGGTTAGCCTGCACTACAAGACGCCTATTCCACCGGCTACAACCAATATCAATATACTATGCCAACCCAACCATAAGATAAAAAGAAAGTCAATTCACACATAGTTTTAATTCCAAAACGAAGCGAAAAATAAGAAGCATAACAAGCTTCTAAAATATCATAGTCTAAAAACTGTTTGCTAAAAAAGCTACAACAAAACACTCACAACTGTCACGGACGGTATCGATGGTACCGTCACCTCAAGTCCTGTCGTCCAGGCCTGGATGTCCTGCTGCTGGCCTATCTGTGGGGTTTCCTCCTAAAATGGAAGACGTAGCAACCATTAGTCATAAAGACTAAGTGGCTTCACATCCGCTCCCCCGGCGACTCCTCGACACCGGGCGGGAAAGGAAACAAGTACAATATGTATATATAAAGCAGGAGTAATCAAGCAAGTGACAAGGAACTGGTAAGAATAATATCTCTACGAAGTAAGCTAGAAGTTCTATTAAATCAAATAATTAATCAGCAGGTAATCTACAACAGGAACAGTAACTTAACTTATAAGAGTGCCCATAAAAACTTATAGGTTAAGGTTCGTCTTAACAGAAAAGTAACTCATCGTATAAGAGTGCCCATACAAACTTATACGATAAGGATCTTGTGCATGATATGAATGGTATGATATGAATGCTATGCAATGACCGACCCAAGTTCACACACATGCAAGTTGCTATATCACAAAAGACTTGAAGTTCCCACTTTTCGAGCAGGTAGCTAACCTCTCAGGCGTCAACCGTCGTGGCCAGATGGTAACAGTGGAGCGGGCGTCTCCACTACTAGGTGGTATCCACACTACCTTTCCTAGGCCTCCGTACGCCTCGACGCTAAGAACACAACAGTGGAGCTCACACGCATACTACAGCTCAGAAGGGGTCTTGGGTAGATGTGCACCAAGAACACAGCCCAACCTGGCCTTTGATTTTGAATCGGAAGGAACCTCGGAATCGCACGAGGCGCAAGCCCAACCGTTCTCATGGCGCGGAGGAGACCTCGGGTTATGGACACCAAGTATCTAGCCCTACCGCCCAAGGTCTAACTAGTGACTCCCATCGGTGTGACGACTGGCGAGCCCGTAGACCTGCCACATTCATTATCTCAGTATCACGACACATCGAGTCGTCGCACACCACTTGAACCATCACAACTCACTCGATGCTACCCGTAGGGAGACTACATCTCTAAGCATCGATTATCAACAAAACCCATTAGGCTCGGATCCCGGGTACAAAATACTCTCCCAATAGAGTTCATTCCATTCAAAACTATCTATTCAATTGATCACCTCAATTCATCATATGATAGATATAATCTACAACCAAGCTCAACCATGATTAATCACTAGCCATCCTATCTCAATTCACATCACCATTAACCTAGATGGCTACCAATGTTAAGCACAACATTCATAAGGTTAATAATAGCATCATAATTGAAGGAACCAAATGATATAAATTGCACATCATAACTTTCACAAGAGTACACTTAACCATGAGTTAACATGAGCATTATTATTATATAGCCTGCCACCAAAACTGGAATTCCTGGAGCTACAGGAATCCGCTATAAATGCTCAACCCCTCGTTGGAAATGTATTCGCGAGGGCTACGACTTTCATGTTGAGTCGGAAACCCAGATCTGGTTGCATCACATCATAAATTCGACTCGAAGTCTGCTGCGTACAGAATACAGATTTCCTGGACATATTTCCCCCAATCACAGCAGACTCGAACGGACTTTTCTGTGGCTACAGGTATCGCCTGGAAACCTGCAACCACTCGTTGGAAAGGTATTTTCGAGGGCTACGACTTTCGTGTTGAGTCAAAAATCCAGATATTAACAGAACCCCTCCGAAAATGGCGGCGAAGGTCGCTGCGTGCAGAAGTCAAATTTTTGCACACGTCTTAAGGTAAGATGAACGACATCCGTTCATCTTCCTCCTTGAACCGACCTCCCAAAACTCCTCCAGAAATTCGTCCACCCTTATTCACCCTCACGAAGCCATATTTCTCCACGAATCCTTCTCTCATCTTCACTTTGAAGGATGAAGAGGTTGGAGGGGGCTAAAGCCTAGAAAACAAACCTAGGCATGGATTTCCTAGGAAATCTCCTCCTCACCATCAAGACTCTATGGAGTCGATATCTCTCCTAGAATATATCTACAGATCTAGCACCAAGGGAGAGGGGAGGAAGCTCACCTCATTTCCAGCGGTACCAACATTCCCGGCCATGGATCTAGTCGTTCTTCTTTGCGGCATCTTTTGCTTGGTGCGGTTGTTCCTCACGGCAAAGGAAGGAGAGGGAGAGATCGAGAGAAGGCCGCCTCCAAGAGCTCCGCCTGCTTCCCTCGGCTCCGTCGGATTCGCGAGATCCACGATGACGGCAAGGGTCGATCGGCGCAAAGGCTAGGGTTCGGCTTTAATTTCCCTTTATAAGCCGATGTATTAGGTTACATCTTCTGCCACGTGTCAACGCCTCATTGGACCGCCCATAATGGGTCATATTGAAGTGAACCGGTCCAAGGAACCATCCAGCGCGAATACTAAAATCTGGTTCGGTCCGCCTGTACAAGCCGGCGAATCTGCCTGGGCGAAGAAAACGCACAAGTCAAATTCGGCGGGAATCATCTGTCATTCTCGACGATCGACGAGAATCGTCAGGCATTCTCGACGAATTCGTCGGGTATCAATAATGATACCCGGCGATTTTCCCTTAGCCTAACTTATCGGAAATCTGGCGTTGAGTGCGTTGAGTATTCTCAGCGATACTCGACGATCAGCGAGAATTACCAGGCATTCTCGACGATTTTCCCTTAGCCTAACTTATCGGAAATCTGGCGTTGAGTGCGTTGAGTATTCTCAGCGATACTCGACGATCGGTGAGAATCACCAGGCATTCTCGACAATTTTCCCTTAGCCTAACTTATCGAAAATCTGGCGTTGAGTGCGTTGAGTATTCTCAGCGAAACTCGATGATCAGCGAGAATCACCAGGCATCCTCGATGATTTTCCCTTAGGCGATTTCCTTTCGATCCGTTGGATATCACTCAACCCTACACTCCATCCAACGCACTTGACACCTTTTGCCAATGCGCCCCGAGCCTGAGTCAAGTATCTTTACTCAAAACTCATGCGAGGGGTCTAGCGCGAATTGGGACGTTACAAATCCTATAAACAAAATAAAAGATTTCGTCCCCGAAATCAGGCTAGGGCTATGGGGATGCAAGTACGAAATAAAATGCGCTATAAAAATGTTACCTTGGGAGAACAGCTCCGGGTAGCGCTTCTGCATCAAGTCCACCGGCTCCCAAGTAAATTCTTCCTTCCCATGATTCGACCACAGCACTTTTACCAGAGGCACACTTTTGCGGCGCAGGGTTCTTATCTCATTATCAACGATTCATACCGGCTCCAGTCGCACAGATCTGTCAAACGACACAACACCATCAGATGTGGGGATATATTATTCGGGCCGTAACAGTGCCTTCCGAAGCGACGAGACATGGAACACATCGTGGAGATTTTCTAACTCGGGCGGTAGCTCTAGCCGATAGGCCAAAGGGCCAATCCTTTCCACTATGACATAGGGTCCAACATACTGTGGGCTGAGCTTCTTCACTCCTCGTACTCGTGATACTCCATGCATTGGTTGGATTTTCAGAAACACCTTGTCTCCCACTTGAAATTCCACCATCCGGTGTTTCGCATTATAATACTTTGCTTGCCGACTCTGAGCCTCAAGCATGCGATCCCGTATTAATCTGACTACCGCATCAGTATTATCAATATACTCTATACCCAATGCCTTTGGTTCTTCGTCTTGCACCCAAGACAAGGGGGTCCTACGCCTCCTTCCGTATAGAGCTTCATGGGGTGCCACGCCAATGCTAGCTTGATGGCTGTTGTTATAGGAGAATTCCACTAAGGGCAAGAGTCTTTCCCACGGCTCCCCCCTATCTATCACACACAATCTCAACAAATCCTCCAATGTTCGAATGGTCCGTTCAGATTGCCCGTCCGTCTGAGGATGAAAAGCTATGCTGAAAGTGAGGCGCGAGCCCAAGTAAGCCTGTACAGCCCTCCATTCTTTTGATGTTAACCGACCATCTCGGTCATAGACGATCGTCTTCGGCACTCTATTATACCGCACAAACTGTTCTACGAATAGGCGCACCAAAACATCCACATGCGCCTCCTTCTTCATTGGGATAAACCGGGCTACTTTGGTCAAGCGATCGACAATCACCCACACTGAATCATTCCTCGAGCGTGAGCGAGGTAATCCGTGGACGAAGTCCATGGAGATATCCTCAAACTTCCATTCTGGGATGGGCAATGACTGTAACATTCCACATGGACTTCTGCACTCTGCCTTCACCATTTGGCAGGCCACACAATGCGTAACAAAATACTTGACATCCCTCTTCATGCCCGGCCAACATATCGTCTTCCGCAAATCGGTGTACATCTTTGTAATCCACGGATGTACTGAATATTGGGAGCAATGAGCCTCCTTTAGGATATCCTCCCGAATATTGCCACCTTCGGGAATATAAAGACGTCCATGAAAATTGATGAGGCCGTCTTTTAAGGTGTACTCTTCCGTCATCCCATCCTCAATTGACTTGAAAACCGGAATTAGAGCCACATCCTTCTTCTGCTCCATCCGAATCCGGTCTCGTATGTTGCAAACTATACTCATCGTGGCCAAGTATTCCGTATACTCTTCCGGTTGATCCTTAAATACCAACGTGATCTCCATCTCCTTAAGTATCCGGGCTAACTCCATGCTCATCAAACGGGACTCCATGCTCGATCCCGGTACTTTTCGACTCAAGGCATCAGCTACAGAATTAACTTTTCCGGGGTGGTAGTTCAAGGTGAATTCATAGTCACACAAAAACTCCAACCACCGCCGTTGTCTCAAATTCAACTCCTTTTGAGTATGGACGTACTTTAAGTTCTTATGATCCGAGAAGATCTCGCAGTGGACGTTATACAGATATTGTCTCCAAATCTTCAGGGCGAACAGCACCGCTCCCAACTCCAAATCATGTACCTGATAGTTGACTTCATGCTTCTTCAACTGTCTTGAAGCATAAGCAATCACGTGCCCACTCTGTATCAACACGGCTCCCATCCCTTGGTACGACACATTCGTGTAAACTTGAAAGCCTTCCTTACCCGACGGGAGGGCTAGAATGGGTGCGGTCGTGAGCCGGTCCTTCAACTCTTGGAACACGGCTTCGCATTAGGGTGTCCATTCGTACGGTACACCTTTCTTCGTCTGTGTGGTAAGGGGAAGGGCGACCTTCGAGAAGGCTTTCACAAACTTGCGATAGTACCCGGCAAGTCCAAGAAAGCTCCGTACGTCGGCCACCGAATTCAATGGCGACCATTCCTTCACGGCCCGCACCTTGTCCGGATCCACTGCTAGCCCAGCCCAACTAATCACATGGCCCAAGAAGGCAACCTCTTGGAGCCAAAACTCGCATTTGCTGAACTTGGCAAATAAAGCATGTTCCTTTAACTTCTTCAGTACTAAGGCTAGATGTTCCGCATGCTCCGCTTCTGTCTTGGATTAGACCAGAATGTCATCGATGAACACGATGACAAAGATGTCCAAATAGGGGCCGAACACCTTGTTCATCAAACTCATAAAGGCTGAAGGGGCGTTCGTGAGCCCGAACGGCATCACGGTGAACTCATATAGGCCGTATCTCGAGCTAAACACCGTTTTCTGAATATCGTCCTCCTGTATTCTCAGCTGATAATAGCCCGACCGCGGGTCTAACTTGGAGAACCAATGTGATCTTACCAACTGATCAAATAGTTCATCGATGCGGGGTAGAGGGTAGGTGTTCCGCACCGTTAAATGATTCAATTCTCGATAATCTATGCACAACCGTATGGTGCCGTCCTTCTTCTTAACGAACAAAATAGGAGCTCCCTAAGGTGACGAACTTGGCGAACGAAGCTTGCTTCCACCAACTCCTGAAGTTGGACTCTAAACTCAGCAAGTTCCTTCGGAGCCATTCGGTAAGGAGCCCGTGAAATGGGCTTTGCACCCGGAACTAGCTTGATTTGGAAATCCACCTCCCTATGCGGGGGTAGTCCCGACAATTTCTCGGGGAGTACCTCGGGTAAATCCCGCACCACCCGCACATCTTTGACATCTAATGCCATCTTCTTCAACTCGAAACAAATTACATAGACTTCGTACCCCTCCATATTAGATTTTATTACCTGAATTGAAGATAACAGTTTACGAGGTGCGAGTCTAATACCTTGGAAGACGACTTCCGAGTCTCCATGCCTCAAGGTAACTTGCTTCTCTACACAATTAATTCTCGCGTGGTGCCAGTCCAACCAATGCATGCCCAAAATGAGGTCGAACTCCGGAATCTTCAATACTGTCGCTGCAGTTTCAAAGAACTTCCCTCCTATGAGCGTGTTGAAGTCACAGCTGGCAGACGACGTCATCTCGGATCCGTCCGGGAGACGCACCCTTTACGTAGTGCCAGTGAAATGGTGCACCCTCTCTAAGTCTTTCACGAAGTCCGCCGAAATGAACGTATGAGATGCGCCCGTATCAAATAACGCATAAGCGGGGCTCCCACTAATCATGACGGTGCCTAAAATACCAAGATATAACCACTAGCTAGGAATGTGCATGTTCTATGTATCATAAAAATAAACATGTTCGTGCACTATTAATAAACTCAGTACGTACCTGCGATAACCTCTTGCGGGTTCCGCTCTTGGGTCATATCTAATACGAACACCTGCTCCCGTGCATGTCCCTGATTTCTCCCTGGTTGTCCCCGTCCTCAACCACGGATATGCCCCCGTCCACGAGGAGCTGCTGGAGGGAGAGCAAGAGGAGCATACACGAACAACCACGGACAGAAATGTCGGACGTGCACCGGTTGGTTGCACTCGAAACATACTATGTCACGTCTGCCCCCAGGTTGTTGAAATTGTTGCTGTTGTGGTGGTGGAGGCAAAGCTAGTGGCTGCGGAATCGGGTGCTCCACTCTATAGTTCCGGTTGAACCACCGGCCGCCTCTCTGATTTCCTCTTCCTCTACCATGATCATGTCTCCTTCTATTACTGGGGCCGACTTCCATCACCCCTTCTGCAGGTCTCTTATTACTTTCCATGTGATCTGCCTCTAGTCTCTTTGCCACGTCAATAATTTCCGCCAGGCTAGCGTCAGCTATAAAGAAAAGAGCCTGTCTCAGGGGGTCCCTTAACCCTATGTAAAAGCGCTTCGCATAGTCTCTATCATCCAAGTAATAAGAATCGGCAAACCTAGCGAGGTGTTGGAACTCTTGCTGGTATTCCGTCACCGATTTTGATCCTTGCTTCAGTAGTAGAAATCTCTCCTCAAGTCCATCCCGTGCGGAAGAGGGGATGAAATGTTCCAAGAAAGCTTCAGAGAATTCACTCCAACTAATGTCTGTATACTCTCACCCTCGAAAGGTGGAGCCCATGAGGGACTTCCACCATCGTTTGGCGTGCAGCTCCAGCAACGTCACCACCAAGGTCACTGCTATATTGCTCGGGCATCTTATACCGGCCATCAGCTCTTGAACGGTATCAATCCACTCTTAGGTGCGCACCGCCGACTCTGTCCCTAGGTAAGCAGGAGGGGACAGGGCACGGAAGGTGCACAACCAGGTTGAGCTCGGAGCTTGCTGCTACACCAGAGCTTGTTGGGCTCTAAAAGCATCTAATATTGCTGACAGCATTTGCCCCAGCTCTAATTGTTGGAATTGTGAAGGAACGGAAGGGGTAGGAGTACCCCCAACCGTCTCCACCTGCGCTGGGACCTACGCATAAGGTACGAACTTGGGTCAGGTTGGCTAACACTAAGGTCAAAGTTGGACAAACTTAGTGTGAATTACATATGGGCACACCACTGCTTCCGCTAAGTTAGTTTGTCCCCAAGATGACTAATTGAATGGGAGTAGCCCATTGTTAAATGACTTCTTTAGGTGAGGATCGCGGCAAACTGATACCATTTGTAAGACCCCCTCCCGGAACACAAAACACGGCACGAGGGGAGTCTTATGCCCAGAGTAGCCGCCTTGCGGTAGCACTAACACACGGGTTAGCCTGTACTACAAGACGCCTATTCCGCTGGCTACAACCAATATCAATATACTATGCCAACCCAACCATAAGATAAAAAGAAAGTCAATTCACACATAGTTTTAAGTCCAAAACGAAGCGGAAAATAAGAAACATAACAAGCTTCTAAAATATCAGAGTCTAAAAATTGTTTGCCAAAAAGGCTATAACAAAACAATCACAACTGTCACAGACGGTATCGACGGTACCGTCACCTCAGGTCCTGTCGTCCGGGCCAGGATGTCCTGCTGTTGGCCTATCTGCGGGGTTTCCTCCTAAAATGGAAGACGTAGCAACCGTTAGTCATAAAGACTAAGTGGCTTCACAACCGCTCCCCCGGCGACTCTTCGGCACCGGGCGGAGAAAGTAAACAAGTACAATATGTACAATATGTATATATAAAGAAGGAGTAATCAAGCAGGTGACAAGGAACTGGTAAGAATAATATCTCTACGAAGTAAGCTAGCAGTTCTATTAAATCAAATAATTAATCAGCAGGTAATCTACAACAGGAACAGTAACTTAACTTATAAGAGTGCCCATACAAACTTATAAGTTAAGGTTCGGCTTAACATAAAAGTAACTCATCATATAAGAGTGCCCATACAAACTTATACGATAAGGATCTTGTGCATGATATGAATGGTATGATATAAATGCTATGCAATGACCGACCCATGTTCACACACATGCAAGTTACTATGTTGACACAGACTTGAAGTTCCCGCTTTTCGAGCAGGTAGCTAACCTCTCAGGCGTCAACCGTTGTGGCCAGACGTTAACAGTGGAGCGGGCGTCTCCACTACTAGGTGGTATACACACTAGCTGTCCTAGGCCTCTGTACGCCTCGATGATAAAAACACAACAGCGGAGCTCACACGCGTACTACGGCTCAGAAGGGGTCTTGGGTAGATGTGCACCAAGAACATGGCCCAACCTGGCCTTTGATTTCGAATCGGAAGGAACCTCGGAATCGCACGAGGCGCAAGCCCAACCGTTCTCATGGCGCGGAGGAGACCTCGGGTTATGGACACAAAGTGTCTAGCCCTACCGCCCAAGGTCTAACTAGTGACTCCCATCGGTGTGATGACTGGCGAGCCCGTAGACCTTCCACATTCATTATCTCAGTATCACGACACATCGAGTCGTCGCACACCACTTGCACCATCACAACTCACTCGAAGCTACCCGTAGGGAGACTACATCTCAAAGCATCGGTTATCAACAAAACCCATTAGGCTCGGATCCCGGGTACAAAATACTCTCCCAATAGAGTTTATCCCATTCACAACTATCTATTCAATTGATCACCTCAATTCATCACATGATAGATATAATCTACAACCAAGCTAAACCTCCATTGATCACTAGCCATCCTATCTAAATTACAATCACAATTAACCTAGATGGCTACCAATGATAAGCTCAACATTCATAAGGTTAACTATAGCATCATAATTGAAGGAACCAAATGATATAAATTGCACATCATAACTTTCACAAGAGTACACTTAACCATGAGTTAACATGAGCATTAGTATTATATAGCCTTCCACCAAAACTAGAATTCCTGGAGCTACATCAATCCGCTATAAATGCTCAACCCCTCGTTGGAAAGGTATTCGTGAGGGCTACGACTTTCATGTTGAGTCAGAAACCCAGATCTGGTTTCATCACATCATAAATTCGACTCGAAGTCTACCGCGTACAGGATACAGATTTCCTGGACATATTTCCCCCAATCGCAGCAGACTCAAACAGACTTTCCCGTGGCTACAGGTATCTCCTGGAAACATTCAACCACTCGTTGGAAAGGTATTTTCAAGGGCTACGACTTTCTTGTTGAGTCAAAAACCCAGATATGAACAGAACCCTCCGAAAATGGCGGTGAAAGTCGCTGCGTGCAGAAGTCAGATTTCTGCACACGTCTTAAGGTAAGATGAATGGCATCCGTTCATCTTCCTCCTTGCACCGACCTCCCAAAACTCCTCCAGAAATTCGTCCATCCTTATTCACCCTCACGAAGCCATATTTCTCCATGAATCCTTCTCTCATCTTCACTTTAAAGGATGAAGAGGTTGGAGGGGGCTAAAGCCTAGAAAACAAACCTAGGCATGGCTTTCCTAGGAAATCTCCTCCTCACCATCAAGACTCTATGGAGTCGATATCTCTCCTAGAATATATCTACAGATCTAGCACCAAGGGAGAGGGGAGGAAGCTCACCTCATTTCCAGCGGTACCAACATTCCCGGCCATGGATCTTGTCGTTCTTCTTTGCGGCATCTTTTGCTTGGTGCGGTTGTTCCTCACGGCAAAGGAAGGAGAGGGAGAGAGCGAGAGAAGCACGCCTCCAAGATCTCCACCTGCTTCCCTCATCTCCGTCGGTTTCGCGAGATCCACGATGACGGCAAGGGTCAATCGGCGTAAAGGCTAGGGTTCGGCTTTAATTTCCCTTTATAAGCCGATGTATTAGGTTACATCTTCTGCCACGTGTCAACGCCTCATTGGACTGCCCAAAATGGGTCATATTGAAGTGACACGGTCCAAGGAACCATCCAGCGTGAATACTAAAATCTGGTTCGGTACGCCTGTACAAGCCGGCGAATCTTCCTGGCCGAAGAAAACGCACAAGTCAAATTCGGCGGGAATCATCTGTCATTCTCGACGATCGGCGAGAATCGTCAGGCATTCTCGACGAATTCTGATAATACGTTTTGTAGCCTAAACTATTATCGTATTTTATATTTTATATTGTACAAATTATGTCTATTATTAGTTTATTTTTATCCTTTTTATGTAAATTTTATTGCCACTAACTTTTTCCTGTCTTTTTGCAGGTTTTCAGAAAAATCGCCAAAATGGCCTGTCACGCCCCCTGTCACGCCCTCCTTGGGCGTGACCTTGGGCGTGTCACCCGATCCCGAGGACACCTGCTGGAAGGGACAGATAACGGCCAAAACCGCTGTCACGCCCCCCTGTCACGCCCTCCCTGGGCGTGTCACCGGGCGTGACATGGGCGTGTCGCCCTCTGCCGCAAAGCCTGCCGCCGCATTAAATGTCGTTCCGTCTCAGCACGCAAATAGTACTGTCACGCCCCATGTCACGCCCGTGACATGGGCGTGACACCCTCCTTTTTCGGCGACTGACGGATTTCCGACCAATGATTTGGACATGACATGCCTGTCACGCCCCCCTGTCACGGGCGTGACCTAGGGCGTGACCACCGACGTACCGAAGCAATCATCCCTCCCGCCAGAATCCAGAGCCCGAGGTCAAATCCGTACCTGTCACGCCCCCTGACACGCCCCCCCTAGGGCGTGTCGGAGGGCGTGACCAACCCGAGAAAAAATCTATAAATTGAGCCCCCCTCCCCCCCCATTTCAGCAAGCTTTGGTTGAGTGGGGGAGGTGCTGCCCCTTTGTTTCTTGATCTTTTTTTATGCTTTCTCTCTCTCTCTCTCCCCCTCTCTTTGTACTTTTTGGTTAACCCTAGTTTAATCATAGTTTGTGCTAGCTTTTAATGTAATTTTCTTCTTGCTTAGTGCTTAATGTAGGGCTAGAATAGGGTTTAATTTTCATGCACATGTAACTTTAATTTTCAATAGTGTAACTTGCCCTTTTTATTAATAAAAGTGTTTTTTTTTTAGTTTGTGTTCTTCTTATGCTTTTCTACTCATCTTCCCCCCTTCACTCCATTATGATTAACTAATCCTCCTTGTACTCGATCTTGATGATCCGAGGTTAGAGCGATTATGTTATGATGTTTTAATTAATCTTTTCTTTTTAGGTTAGGGCCTTGAATTACTCTTGATTTATCATGGGTCGGAGGTATATTTTCGATATATACTCTCCGCCTTTGCTTTCATTCTGGGCTAGCCGAGAGGCCGAAAGAATGAAGTGAGCATTCAAGAGTAAAGGGAGTTGTACGCACCCCTCGAGAGAGGCAGACGTCCAAATCTCCCGGATTGGAGTAAAATCCAATAGTGGGGTTCACCGCGTAAAGCGAGTTTTAGGCCTCCGATTTAGACGAGAGTCGGTCGGACCTTCCTAAACTCAGTTGGGCACGACTTCGAGAGAAGCGTGTTCAAGCTTTAGGAACCTCCACGGTCAAGGACCCTTATCCTATTAGGTTTAGATTTTTATCGCATTTTCTTAATCGTCTTTAGCCGAGGTGAATCTCGATCGGGTGCATTTCCATTTCATATTGTTCTACCTTTTGTAGTAATCTCATATATTGTGCTCTTTTATTAACTGCAGTAGTTTCCGTTCTAGCTTAGTTGTTTACTTAATAGCCCTCTTAATTGCAGTGTTTCTTTTTCTAGAATAGCTTTACTTTCTCCCTTGCACTTAGATTTTCTAAAACCCTAGTTTTTCCGTCGATAAGATAATAGCGTTCGTGTGAGTAAGCTTAGCCAACAGTTCCCGGATCTTAATACGACACTTGTGTCCCCTTGCTACAATTCGATAGGTATACTTGCCTCATCGGGTTGCTAGTTCGGTTGCGTTTATTTCTTCGAACCCTAGCGCGCAACAAGTTTTTGGCGCCGTTGCCGGGGACCCAACTTCCGTTGATATTTTGAAAACACGAACCTATTAATTTTATCTCTTCTCTTTCTCATCCCCTTTCTTTAAAGTTTTAAAAAAAAAAAAAAAAAAAATTTTATCACCGCTCTTAATAGAAACCAACCTCACAATTTTTCTACGCCACCTAATTCTCTCGAAAAGGGCAAAGGGCTTTAAGCGCCACTGTCTTGTCTAGTACCTTGCGAACCCTTCACGGGGTAGTCCTTGGGAAGTTCGGGAGTTAATCTATAAAAAAAAATCTATTTCAAAAAAAAAAAATTTAATTTAATTTTCTAAATCTAGTTTTTCTTTCTAGTTTATCCTTTTTCTCTTTCTCTTCTTCTTTTCTGTTCTTTTAGTGCATGACCCGCGGGAGTCCGTCGGTTATTTTGGACTTGGACCACGAAATTGAGCGTACTCTTCGGAGAAGATCGCGATTTCAAGGTCCTACCATCCAAGTGCCGGTTGAGGACTCCGAGTCATTTAATACTTTAAGAATGGAAGAACCCAACGTAGATGAGGCCGTGCAAAGGACTATGTCCTATTATGCACGACCGAACCTCGAGGGAACAGAATCGAGTATAGTCCGCCCTACTATAGCAAATAATAACTTTGAACTAAAGCCTAGCATAATTCAAATGGTGCAGCAATATGTGCAATTTGACGGACTTCAAGATGAAGATCCGAACGCACATATAGCTAGCTTTCTTGAAATTTGCGACACCTTCAAGATAAATGGTGTCACAAATGATGCGATAAGGCTAAGACTCTTCCCCTTCTCTCTAAGAACTAAAGCTAAGCAGTGGCTAAACACACTTCCGAAAAATAGCATAACTACTTGGAATGAATTAACTGAAAAATTTTTGGCGAAGTACTTTCCGCCAGCTAAAACCGCAAAACTTAGGAACGACATCTCTGCCTTCGGACAAATAGACTCTGAAACCCTTTACGAAACCTGGGAGAGATTTAAAGAATTATTAAGACGATGCACACATCACGCGCTGCCTGTATGGTTACAAGTGCAGACGTTTTATAACGGGCTAAATCAAAGCACGAAGCAAATGATAGACGCAGCTTCTGGTGGTACTTTAAATCATAAGACCCCGGAAGCCGCTCTTGAGCTTTTTGAGGACATGGCCATGAACACTTATCAGTGGAATGTGCCTAGGTCCCGCCCGAACAAGCCTGCAGGTATCTATGAAGTGGACAACGTCTCCCAGCTCGCTCTGCAAGTAGAAATCCTAAGCAAAAAAATCACGGAGATGACTGCTGCCTCCGCCCCTCAGGTATGGGAATCTGCAACCCCTACTCCAGAACATTTAGATTATGTTAATAATTTGCCTAGAACTGCTTTTAATAATTTTTCTGCTGCGAATTTTCATCCGCCTGGTTTTAATTTTCCGAATAGTTATAACCCCGCTTTAAGAAATCACCCGAACTTTTCATGGAGTAATCCATCGAATGCGATGCGCCCACCTCCGCAAAATGATTTTTCTGCACAACCACCACCACCACCACTTCTTCAAAATTACCCAAAACCTCCAAGCTTGGAGGAATTATTTTCTAAATATATCACCACAAATGACGCCACTATAAGAACGTTAACCGGAAGCGTAAAAAGTCTAGAAAATCAAGTAGGACAGCTCGCGAAAATAATTTCTGAGCGACCCGCAGGGTCTCTTCCTTCCAATACCGAACCCAACCCGAGAGAGCAAGCGAAAGCTATAACTCTTCGGAGTGGGAAGCAAGTCTCCGGTATGGTAAGTGAAGAGCCCGAGGCAAGCTCCGCTTCTGCTTTTAAAAATCAAAGCTCCGCTCCGCTTCCACCCTCTGCTGAAGAAGTAATCAC
The DNA here is from genome assembly GCA_039513925.1 of Platanthera zijinensis. Lineage (NCBI taxonomy): Eukaryota > Viridiplantae > Streptophyta > Magnoliopsida > Asparagales > Orchidaceae > Platanthera > Platanthera zijinensis. Next base: position 55,863,418 of record CM077094.1, on the reverse strand, counting down.
CCCCACTTTAGAAAATAATCTCACTCCACCACCCATCTTCAAAAATAATTTAACTCCTCCATACCCCTCTGAACTTAATAGACAACGTCAAGATGATCAGTACTCCCGCTTCTTAGAAATCTTCAAACAAATCCACATTAATCTTCCCTTCCACGAGGCTATTTCGCAGATGCCGAAATACGCCAAATATCTTAAAGACCTCCTCACAAACAAGAAGAAGTTAGAGAATCTTTCGCACGTCACGCTAAACGCCGAGTGCTCCGCCGTTTTAACAAACGGTTTGCCGAAGAAAATCAGTGACCCGGGTAGTTTCTCTATCCCGTGTGTCTTCGGTGATCTCTTTGTTAAACACGCGTTAGCCGACTTAGGCGCAAGTATAAACCTGATGCCCTTTTCGTTGTTCAAAAAGTTAGGGATTGGTAGCCTTAACCCCACGCGTATGAGTATCCAGCTAGCCGATAGATCCGTCAAGTACCCGTTAGGAATAGTGGAGGACGTTCTAGTGAAAGTCGACAAGTTCATCTTCCCGGTGGACTTTGTCATTTTGGACATCGAAGAAGACGTCGAGGTTCCCCTGATCCTTGGCCGACCCTTCCTTGCCACCTCCCGAGCCATCATTGACGTAAGCAATGGTAAGCTCTTTCTTCGAGTAGGCGACGACGAAGTCACATTTCCGATCACCCCTTCGATGAAGAACACCTTAGCGAACGATGACTCATGTTTTTTCATAGACGCCGTGAGTGATAATTCTTCCTACTGCCTCTCCGACTTTGAAAAAGAATTTTCTACTTTTTGCTCCTCTTCTCTTACAACAGAATCACTGCAAGGAAGTGATGAATCTTCTTATTGTCTTTCTGAGTTTGAAAAAGAGTTTTCTGATTTTTGTTCTTCCTCTTTTCTTACCACTGAATCTGTACAAGAAGCCGTCTTGGCTGCTAGCCCCACCCCTTATTACGTTCCTTATAAAAAAGTTTATGAAGATATTATTTTTGAAAAAGAAAGAATCTCAAAATCCTCTTATGAAGAACCCCCTACCCTAGAACTTAAAGAACTTCCCGAACACCTTAAGTATGCTTTCTTAGAAAAAGACTCCAAGTTACCAGTTATCGTTTCGGCCTACCTCACGGATACGCAGAACGATAAACTTCTTCTAGTTCTACGTAAGCATCGCCGGGCTATTGCTTGGCAAATTTCTGATATCAAGGGCATAAGCCCATCTTTCTGTACACATAAAATTTTAATGGAAGATAATTCGCGTAACTCTATCCAACCTCAGCGCCGTATAAACCCGAATATGAAAGAAGTAGTTAAGGGCGAGGTTATGAAACTATTAGACGCAGGAATTATCTACCCTATATCAGACAGTAAGTGGGTTAGCCCCGTTCAGGTAGTTCCAAAAAAGGGAGGGATAACCGTAGTTAGTAATGAGAATAATGAATTAATCCCGACACGGACGGTGACGGGTTGGCGTATGTGCATAGATTACCGTAAGTTAAATGACGCCACCCGTAAGGACCACTTTCCTCTACCGTTTATCGACCAGATTTTAGAACGTCTCTCCGGCCATAGCTTTTATTGTTTTCTCGATGGCCTCTCGGGGTACTTTCAAATACCCATCTCCCCCGAGGACCAAGAGAAAACTACGTTTACTTGTCCCTTCGGCACCTTCGCGTATCGGAGAATGCCGTTTGGATTATGCAATGCGCCGGTTACATTCCAACGATGTATGCTCGCAATATTTGACAAGTACGTAGAAAGCATTATGGAGGTATTCATGGACGATTTCTCCGTGTTCGGCGATACCTTCGATAGATGTTTAGAAAACCTCGAAAAAGTCTTAGAACGATGCGAAGAAACTAACCTTGCCCTAAATTGGGAAAAATGCCATTTTATGGTGAGGGAAGGGTTAGTTTTGGGTCATAAAATTTCTGCTAAAGGTATTGAGGTAGACGTTGCCAAGATAGAAGTTATTGAGAAGTTGCCGCCACCTACAAACATAAAAGCTATAAGAAGTTTTCTAGGTCACGCTGGTTTTTATCGACGTTTTATAAAGGACTTCTCCAAGATCACTAAGCCCCTCACCCATCTCTTAGAAAAAGATGCTCCATTCATTTTTGATGACTCTTGTATTTCTGCCTTTGAATTAATTAAAGAAAAGTTAATTAACGCGCCAATTATGATAGCTCCGGTGTGGGACCTTCCTTTCGAGATTATGTGCGATGCGAGTAGTTTTGCGGTGGGAGCCGTATTAGGTCAACGCATATCTAAGAACTTCCACCCCATCTATTACGCTAGTAAAACCCTCACATCTGCACAAGAAAATTACACCACAACCGAGAAGGAGCTCTTAGCCGTAGTATTTGCGTTTGATAAATTTCGCCCTTACATTACACTTTCAAAAATCATTGTTTTTACGGACCACTCGGCCCTCAAGTACCTTCTTGCCAAAACGGATGCCAAGCCTCGCTTGATTCGCTGGGTCTTACTCCTCCAGGAGTTTGACTTAGAGATCCGTGATAAGCGAGGAGCCGAGAACTTGGCCGCCGACCATTTATCAAGATTAGATAACCCCTTTATAGAAAAATTAAATGAAAAATCTTTTAATGACTATTTTCCTGATGAGAAGCTGCTTTTAGTTAATACATCTACTTCTCCTTGGTTCGCGCACATCGCCAACTATCTAGTGGCCCGGGTGCTCCCAAAAGAGTTCTCCTCTCAGCAGAAGAAGAAATTCTTTTCTGAGCTGAAGAACTACTTTTGGGAAGACCCGCATCTTTTCAAAATTTGTGCGGATCAAGTGATAAGGAGATGTGTTTCTTTTGATGAAGGAATTGATATTCTAAAACATTTGCATGAAGGTCCGACAGGTGGGCACTATCAAGCTGCTCGCACCGCTCATAAGGTGCTTTGCGCGGGGTTTTACTGGCCTAGCCTGTTTAAAGACGCGCAAGCCTTTGTGAGTAGGTGTGATAGTTGCCAACGGTCGGGCAATATTTCTAATAAAAATGAAATGCCGCAAAATTATTTCTTAGAGTGCGAAATTTTCGACCTCTGGGGAATTGATTTTGTTGGCCCCCTTCCTTCTAGCTTCGGAAACAAATATATTTTAGTTGCTGTTGATTATGTTTCACGATGGGCTGAAGCCCAAGCTCTTCCTACGAACGACTCCCGAGTTGTAGTCACGTTTTTAAAAAAATTATTTTCTAGATTCGGTACGCCACGCGCAATCGTTAGCGATAGGGGTTCCCATTTCTGTAACGCGCAATTTTCAAAAATCCTTACTAAATACGGCGTTACGCATAAACTGTCCACTGCCTACCACCCCCAAACTAACGGTCAAGTCGAAGTAGTAAATAGAGAAATAAAAAGAATATTAGAAAAGACTGTTTCAACTTCTAGAAAAGACTGGTCAACCAAACTTGACGATGCTCTATGGGCCTACCGAACAGCGTACAAAACCGCCCTCGGATGTACGCCGTATCGGCTGGTCTATGGAAAATCGTGCCATCTGCCCGTGGAGTTAGAACACCGCGCCTTTTGGGCCTTAAAATTTTTAAACTTCGATCCCCACTCAGTCGGTGACCTTCGAAAATTTCAACTAAATGAACTCGATGAGTGGCGCTCTTATGCTTATGAAAATAATAAACTTTATAAAGAGCGGACGAAGCGTTTACACGATAAACACTTAAGGCACCCTAAAAACTTTAAGCCGGGCGACCAAGTCCTGTTATATAACAGTCGTTTACGTTTATTTCCGGGCAAATTAAAATCTCGCTGGTCTGGCCCATTTTCTGTTTTAGAAGTATTTCCTTATGGAACTGTTTTAATTTCTCACCCTGATAAGGGTAATTTCAAAGTGAATGGTCAGCGTCTTAAACTGTATTTCTCTGGTGATGATGATGTCAGTCCAGACACTATTAAGTTTCTGCTTCACGAACTTTAATCTTGAAATTTTTATTTTTTTTGCCAAAAACAATTTTATTTCGGGACAATAATATTTTTGGACAATATTATTTTTGATGCGTCGAGCTCAACGACGCTTTAACCAAAGGGCGCTCTTGGGAGGCAACCCAAGTTATCTTTTTCTGTTTTCTTTATTTTACAATTTTTGCCTCGGACGGCTCCAACAAGCTGAAGCTTCTGCGATCGCCTGCTCCAACATTGCTGAATCCATCACAAAGTCCAAAGAAGACATTCGGGGAGCGACATCACTCAGCTTTCGCAGCAAATAAATCCGGGGAAGTACCTGTATTTCAATTATGTCTTTTCAATTCTGCACTTTATTTTTCTCTCCTTCTCCAATCCCCTTCTTTAGCCATTGAGGACAATGTCTGTTTTAAGCTTGGGGGAGGATTTCCTCCTTCATTTTTGCTTAGTGTAAATAATTTCCTTTTTGTAAATAGTTCTAAAAAAAAAACAAATGAATATCTTAAAATTCCAAAAAAGAGAAAAATTTTCCAAAATCCAAAAAAAGAGAATATTTCTCAAAATAAAAAAATATATATGTATTTTTGAATAGTTTAGACATTTTGGTATTTCAATAGTACCCCTAGTTTTTAGTTTTGTTTTACTCAAAATCTCCTATAAACAACTTAGTTAATTATAATATTTCTAATCGTCCTTTTTAATTATGTTTCACAAGTAAAATGTTGGCCATGCTGTGTTTCTAATTCACGGTAGCACGTTAAGGTGAAATATTTTTCTAAAACTCGCATTTCTATTATGGTTTTTTGTTGTTTATTTCCTTTACTTTCTCAAAAAAATTCATCATCCACTATTTTCTTTCTCGTTTTTGAATAACTTTTGTAAAGTCAACTTTTGAATAACGTAGTAGATGTGAACGATCCAAGTCACCTATTATTTCTATTTTCAAGTTAATTTCATCAATCTTCTTTTATTATCTAGGACTCGCTTTTTGAAAATTTTTCAAACCTTTGTTTTAAATAAATTCAAAAGCGTGAAAATGATTTAGGCCATTTTTGTTTTCGTTTGAGCTTTCCTGCCAACCTAAAATATCTTTTACCACTAGTTAGCCGTTTTTGAGCCTTTTTCCGATTTCATTTGATAGCTCCTCTCTTCATTTCAGTTTCACCAAAGCCAAAATTTCCAACCTATCGAATCGCACTAGCCTTTTTGAGTTTCATAAATTATTTTGACGATTTTTGATAGGGTATTTTGTGATTTTTGTGGAGAAAGGTTTTCGAAAAAAAAAAGGAAGTATGTTCAAAAGTGATGTTTATTTTTGTTTGGCCAACTCAAAAAGGAAAATAAAAATATTTGTGGCCTTTGTTTTGAAAAAGAAAAAAAATGAAAAATGAAAAATGAAAAAGAAAAAGAAAAAGAAAAAAATGTGTACATATTTTTATGAAAGTTTTTGAAACTCTTTGTTTTGGTTTAGTGTGATTTTAAACCTTCACGTTTATCTTTGAATTCCACTCCTAATCATTTTCCTAAACCAAACGTTTCTGTCCTATTTAAGTCCTTTTGATTCACGCTTTTTGTTTTTTATTTAACAACTAAGAAAAGAAAAACAGTAAATCAGTTTTGGTTTTAGATTTAAACCTAGATTTTTGATAATTAAATTGATATAATTATAATGCGTTGCTTGGATCTAGTAACAACTCAATGCGTGTTTTTCATTTTTGTTGCTTTACTTAAGTCCATTTAAAAAAATCTCGCTAAAATTTTGGATGATTTGTTTTTATTAAGTAAAGTTTATAAAAGTTTTACCATACCTAAATAATTGTTTTAGACTTACATTTCACCTTTTCCCTACTAAGAATTTCGCATAGTACTTGTGTAGGCATAATTAGAAGTTTTTGATTAGTCCTTTTTATAAATATCTAGTTTTTATATTTTTGCTTGGGGACAAGCAAAGCTTAAGCTTGGGGGAATTTGATAATACGTTTTGTAGCCTAAACTATTATCGTATTTTATATTTTATATTGTACAAATTATGTCTATTATTAGTTTATTTTTATCCTTTTTATGTAAATTTTATTGCCACTAACTTTTTCCTGTCTTTTTGCAGGTTTTCAGAAAAATCGCCAAAATGGCCTGTCACGCCCCCCTGTCACGCCCTCCTTGGGCGTGACCTTGGGCGTGTCACCCGATCCCGAGGACACCTGCTGGAAGGGACAGATAACGGCCAAAACCGCTGTCACGCCCCCCTGTCACGCCCTCCCTGGGCGTGTCACCGGGCGTGACATGGGCGTGTCGCCCTCTGCCGCAAAGCCTGCCGCCGCATTAAATGTCGTTCCGTCTCAGCACGCAAATAGTACTGTCACGCCCCATGTCACGCCCGTGACATGGGCGTGACACCCTCCTTTTTCGGCGACTGACGGATTTCCGACCAATGATTTGGACATGACATGCCTGTCACGCCCCCCTGTCACGGGCGTGACCTAGGGCGTGACCACCGACGTACCGAAGCAATCATCCCTCCCGCCAGAATCCAGAGCCCGAGGTCAAATCCGTACCTGTCACGCCCCCTGACACGCCCCCCCTAGGGCGTGTCGGAGGGCGTGACCAACCCGAGAAAAAATCTATAAATTGAGCCCCCCTCCCCCCCCATTTCAGCAAGCTTTGGTTGAGTGGGGGAGGTGCTGCCCCTTTGTTTCTTGATCTTTTTTTATGCTTTCTCTCTCTCTCTCTCCCCCTCTCTTTGTACTTTTTGGTTAACCCTAGTTTAATCATAGTTTGTGCTAGCTTTTAATGTAATTTTCTTCTTGCTTAGTGCTTAATGTAGGGCTAGAATAGGGTTTAATTTTCATGCACATGTAACTTTAATTTTCAATAGTGTAACTTGCCCTTTTTATTAATAAAAGTGTTTTTTTTTTAGTTTGTGTTCTTCTTATGCTTTTCTACTCATCTTCCCCCCTTCACTCCATTATGATTAACTAATCCTCCTTGTACTCGATCTTGATGATCCGAGGTTAGAGCGATTATGTTATGATGTTTTAATTAATCTTTTCTTTTTAGGTTAGGGCCTTGAATTACTCTTGATTTATCATGGGTCGGAGGTATATTTTCGATATATACTCTCCGCCTTTGCTTTCATTCTGGGCTAGCCGAGAGGCCGAAAGAATGAAGTGAGCATTCAAGAGTAAAGGGAGTTGTACGCACCCCTCGAGAGAGGCAGACGTCCAAATCTCCCGGATTGGAGTAAAATCCAATAGTGGGGTTCACCGCGTAAAGCGAGTTTTAGGCCTCCGATTTAGACGAGAGTCGGTCGGACCTTCCTAAACTCAGTTGGGCACGACTTCGAGAGAAGCGTGTTCAAGCTTTAGGAACCTCCACGGTCAAGGACCCTTATCCTATTAGGTTTAGATTTTTATCGCATTTTCTTAATCGTCTTTAGCCGAGGTGAATCTCGATCGGGTGCATTTCCATTTCATATTGTTCTACCTTTTGTAGTAATCTCATATATTGTGCTCTTTTATTAACTGCAGTAGTTTCCGTTCTAGCTTAGTTGTTTACTTAATAGCCCTCTTAATTGCAGTGTTTCTTTTTCTAGAATAGCTTTACTTTCTCCCCTGCACTTAGATTTTCTAAAACCCTAGTTTTTCCGTCGATAAGATAATAGCGTTCGTGTGAGTAAGCTTAGCCAACAGTTCCCGGATCTTAATACGACACTTGTGTCCCCTTGCTACAATTCGATAGGTATACTTGCCTCATCGGGTTGCTAGTTCGGTTGCGTTTATTTCTTCGAACCCTAGCGCGCAACAAATTCGTCGGGTATCAACAATGATACCCGGCGATTTTCCCTTAGCCTAACTTATCGGAAATCTGGCGTTGAGTGCGTTGAGTATTCTCAGCGATACTCGATGATCGGGGAGAATCACCAAGCATTCTCGACGATTTTCCCTTAGCCTAACTTATCAGAAATCTGGCATTGAGTGCGTTGAGTATTCTCAGCGATACTCGACGATCGACGAGAATCACCAGGCATTCTCGACGATTTTCCCTTAGCCTAACTTATCGGAAATCTGGCGTTGAGTGCGTTGAGTATTCTCAGCGATACTCGACGATTGGCGAGAATCACCAGGCATCCTTGACGATTTTCCCTTAGGCGTTTTCCTTTCGATCCGTTGGATATCACTCAACCCTACACTCCAACCAACGCACTTGACACCTTTTGCCAGTGCGCCCCGAGCCCGAGTCAAGTATCTTGACTCAAAACTCGTGCGAGCGGTCTAGCGCGAATTGGGACGTTTCAAATTGGACTTGGAATATTTCTATTTTTGGAGGCATCGAGTGCATTGAGTGGTCTTGACGCCATTCAACGAATCGTCGAGTGATACTCGACGAGTGATACTTAGAAAATATTCTGGACTTACAGGCATTGAGTGATCACGATGAATCTCGACGATTCATTAGTGAGTATTGGTATACTCAACGATTTTGACATGGAAAAATTATGTACTCGACAAAGCATCGAGTGCGTCGAGTGGTCTCGGCACCACTAAACGAAGCGTCAAGTGCGTTGAGTGGTCTCGACGCCACTCGACGAAGCATCGAGTGGTCTTGATGACACTCGATGAATTTAAATTAGAATGATTTGGAATTTTACAGGCATTGAGTGGACTCGATGCCACTCGACGAACCGTCTAGTGCGTTGAGTAAACTCGACACCATTCAACGAATTGTCATGTATACTCGACAATTTTAACTTGGAAGTATATTGTACTTTATAGGCATCGAGTGATCACGATGAATCTCGACGATTCATCGAGTGTGTATGCTATACATGACGAATTTGACTTGTCATATTTTTGACCTGGGTGGGATTCACTGTCTTGCATCTATGGATTGAACCGGTTTCAGGAAATGTGCCAAATGACTCCTATGGACAGGTCTTTTCGATAAGACTTATTTTAAATAATAAAGAGCGGTCCAGTAAGAGGGTGACACGTGGCAGGCAGTTTACCCTAATTCTTCCTATAAAAGGGGACTTACAGAAAACCCTATCCGTCACTTCACTTCTTGCTGAGACGTAACCTGTGGCTAAACCATCGGGAAAGAAGAATCCGTCGGAGCTGATCAACTTTCCAGGAAGGATGATACATACGGGAAAAAGATGTCGCTGGGGAGGATAATGAGATCCATGGCCTTAAACGAGGTGAGCTTCCTACCCTCTCCCTTGGTGATAGATCTGTAGTTATTATCCAGGAGAGATGTTGACTCAAATGGGTTTGACTTGCGAGATGAAGATCTCCTAGGAAGAGACCATACTATGACCTTGTCCTAGGGATTTGATGTCTTTAACCTCTCCTCTCTTCTATGTAAAGATGATGGACTTGGTTTCATGAAGAGGAATGGCGTATTGAGGGTGAATAATGGAGGAGGAAAATCTGTGAGTGTTTTTGAACTAATAACTAAAGGAAGAAGATGAACCGATGTCGTTCATCTTACTTTAAGATGCCTGCAGAAATCTATTTTCTGTGCGCAACAAATTTTAAGGCCATTTTCGAGTATTATATGGCCAGATCTGGGTTTTTGACTAAACACGAAAGTCATAGGCCTTTGAAAGACCTTTCCAACAGATGATTACATGTTTTCATACGAGTCTTGAAGCCCCGGAATAGTCCAGTCGAAGTTGTTGTATAGTCCTGACTTAAGTACATGTTGCTCTCGTTTTGAGTAGAACCGGGTTTGGATTTGGTAGACAGATCGTAGCAAAATAATGTTGAGGTTTTTGTAAACTTAGTCTATACGTAATTGTGATAAACAAATAGTTTGGTGAAACACAAATGTACAAACGGTTTCATGGAGTTGGATAGATAAATGGTTTGGGTAAGTCAGTGAACAAATGAATTGATATGTTTGGTTGTACAAATGATATTCTTGTGAAATCCGATAGGGTTGTGCATGATTATAATCCAGAGAATGAAATGGGATTTGGAAAGAAGGTGTGATGTCCGACAACTGAATACATAACCCATTGCTATGTTATCATGCTTGATGTGTATGTGAATCATCATTATATTATTGTGGTTTTCGGATGGTGTTACACTTGTTTTGAATGCTTGATCATGTAGAGAGGAATTGGATGTGGTTAATGCATGGACATGTGATTTGATGATTAATAGGATGTGTTTGGTAGTCCATTACTTAGAGTTGAGTCTCCCTACGGGTAGTAGTATGGGATTGGTGTGTTGTATAAGGTGGCTTGACACTTGTGTAAATGATGAACCTTTACGTGGTATGGAAATGTGGAAGGGTTGGAGGTGTGTGTGTGTTTGCCGCACTGGAACAATATGTTGAGAAGGGACTCAGTTTGGATCCCTTAAATGTGAAATTGCATGCGGCGTGAGCTGACACGCGGTGTTATAATCTTGGGTTAAGGATAGTGTGACAGGTCTACGGGCTCGCCAATCATCACACCGACGGGAGTTGACAGATAGACTTTGGGCGGTTGGGCTTGTTCCTCGGTGCACATTCCCGTGTCACCTTCTATGCTAAGTGGATGATTAGTCTTAGTCCTATGGTGATATGCTCCCATAGGATCCTTCCGTTCCACAAAGAAAAGCCAATTTGGGCTAAGTTCTTGGTGCACATCTACCCGAGACCCCTCTGATCTGTAGTACTAATGTGAGCTCCGCTGTTGTGTTCTTAGTATAGAGGCATACAGAAGTCGAAGACAGGTAGTGTGGAGACTAGCCTAGTAGTGGAAATCCCATTCCACTATCACCGTCTGTCCACGTCGGATTGCGCCTGAGAGGTTAGTTACCTGCTCGTAATGTGGGAACTACAAGTCTGTATCAACATAGCAGTGTGCGTGTGTGTATGTGTGAGTCATCGTATTGCATTCATAACATTTCAATGCATTACATACACAAGATCCTTAACATATAAGTTTGTATGGGCACTCTTATATGATGAGTTACTTTATTGTTAAGCCGATCCTTAACTTATATGTCTGTATGGGCATTCATATAAGTTGAGTTACTTTTTTGTTGTAGGATCTTACTTGTATACTGATATTAATAGTAGAACTACTAGTGTGGATTTAAATACTCATTTGTTTACTTGTTGGATACTCTGATATTATTTATTCTTATACCACTTGCTTGTACTAATACTTACATATATATATATATATATATATATATATTGTACCCCTTTTCCTTTCTCTGTCCAGTACCTAAGAGTCGTCGGGGGAGCGGATGTGATAGCAACTTAGTCTTTATGACTAATGGTTGCTACATCTTCCTTTTTAGGAGGAAACACCGCAGATATAGCAGTAGCAGGTTATGCAAGAGGGCAGCCATGCTAGGGAGATAGGGCCTAATGTGATGATACCATCACTGTCGTTAGTTACTGTTGTGAGTTTCGAGAAATTATAGTTGTTGCCCTTTGGGAAACGTTTTTATGTACTCTGATATTATAGAAGCATTATTGTTGCATCTTTTCATTGATGTACTAGTTGGACTTATATTCTTGTGTGGATTTTGACTTCTGTTTATATTCTTTACGTTGGGTTGGCATTGATGATATTGATCTAGGCCGACAGGATAGGTGTCTTGTGGTACAGGTAGACCCATGTGTTAGAGATACCGCAAGGCAGCTGTTCTGGGCATAAGACTCCCCTCGGTCGTGTCTTGTGTTCCGGGAGGGGGGTCTTATAAATAGTATCAGCTTGCAATGATCCACAGCCAAAGAAGTCATGGAACAATGGTGCCACCCTTATTTGATTAGTCAGTTTATGGATAAACTGACATAGCGGAAGCTGTGGTGTGCAAATGTGTAATTCACATTAAGTACGTTCAATTGTTACCCTATGTTTAGCCAACCTGGCCTTAGGTTTGTACCATTATGTGTAGATTCTGGCATGTGTAGAGCTAGTAGCGAGCACTCCTACCCCTTCCATACCTACCCAATTCCAATAGTCTGAGTTGGGACAGATACTTACGGCAATCTTAGACTCCTTCAGGTCTCAATAGGCCCATGTGGAACAACAAGCCCCTGACTCCAACTGGTTAAGGACCTTTCGAGCCCTCTCCCAGCTTGCTTATCTTAGGATGGAGCCGGTGATCCGTACTAAAGAATGGCTTGACACTGTGCAAGAGTTAATGGCTGGAATCAGATGATCAACCAATATGGTTATGACCTTAGCAGTGTCACTCTTGGAACTGCATGTGAAGAGGTGGTGGAAGTCCCTCATGGGTTCCACCCTCCAGCGATGAGTATACACGGAGATTAGTTGGAACAAGTTTTCTGGAGTTTTCTTGGAGCACTTCATCCCCTTGACCGCTCAAGTCAAACTTGAAGAAAGATTCCTGCAGTTTAAATAGGGATTTAAGTCAGTTATAGAATATCGGCAAAAGTTTCAGCATCTCGCTAGATTTGCTGACTCCTACGAGTTGGATGACTGAGGTTATGCAAAGCAGTTCTACAAAGTCTTGTGAGATCCCCTAATGCAAGCCCTTTTATTTATACCGAACTCGAGTTTAGCTGAGATCATCGATATGGCGAAAAGGCTGGAGGCGAATCACTTGGGAATTGGTAAGAGACAAGCCGAGGGCGTAATGGAAGCAGTCCCCAATTATACAAGGAGGCAGAACAACAGGGGAAGAGGAAACAATAGAGGTGGAGGTCACTTCCGTCAAAATTTTAAAATGGAGCATCCGGCCCTGCAGCTAGCACTACCTCCACCGCAACAACTGTACCTGCAGCCCAGGGAGTAGAACGAGCAAGTTTTCTTCCAGTGCAATCATCCTGGCCATATCCGACGCTTTTGCCCACAAATAGGTGGGGACTCCCCCTTGCTCTTCCTCTGATAGCTCCAGAAGGATGGGGACATGTGCGTGGTTGAGGACGAGGACCACGAGGAAGGAATCCTTGACCCGCTCGAGAGAAGATGTTCGCGCTGGATATGGCGCAAGAGCAGAATCCTCAGGATATGATTGCAGGTATGTCGTGCTTTGGTTAATATGTTATAATTATTTCTCTCTAATTTCCTATGATATGCTAGGAGGCTAGCTTTGAGACTTTATGATTGATACTTAGGCACCGTGATGGTTAGTTAGAAACCAGCTCATACACTGTTTGACACCGGAGCCACTCACTCGTTTATTTGGGCGGACTTTGTTAAATACTTAGAAGGAGTGCAACACTTCACTAGTATCACTCGGAGAGTATGTGTAACGCCCCCGATTTTCCTGCATTTATCTGTATTCTCATTGGCGTTACGATGACGCGTTCCGTGGCTTGTGCCATGTGTGGAGTATGGTTTAGCTCCTTTGAACTGAGTGCCCTGTTTGGTAGCCTGTTGGCAAGATCTCCCTAGCAAGCCGAGTCATTTTGGGTGACCCGGTGTGGCCTCTCGGGGGGATGTTTGTGTTTGGCTTTGTTTGGGTATAACTTGAGTTCTGTTCGTCGAAAGTTAATTTTGACTTCGCCGTTGTGTTCGTAGCGTGGGTATTTAGCTACGGTGCGAATTTCGTAAAATTCCGAGGTGGTTCGGTTTTTGCGTCGTTTGGTGTGTTATTGGTATTTGTGATCAATTAATTAAATTGATTTGGCTTGTTCTGTAGCCCTTCGGTTTTGACCGATTGTTAAATTCTGCGGGAGAATTTAATTGGGCGGTTATCGCCTTGCCTTGGCGGCAGACATATTTTTTTTGGCTTATGCTTATTTTGGTATTTAATTAATGAAATTAAGTAATTAGGCGTTTTAGGGTTCGATTATGGATGAACCGACATTTAGCTTTTTGTATAAAAGCTTTTCTTAAGAAGTGACGGCCCACTTCTTCTTCTTTTCCTGAGAGAGAAGCCGTCGCTGCCTTTTTCGCGGAGAGCAGAGGAGAAAACCGCCCGTCCTGTACCTCCTTCGGTCGGCGATTCCGGGCTTGTTCGTGGACGGAATTCGATTCCGAAAACGGCGTTGTCTTGCTCTCTCCGAGATCTTCGTTTCGACGGTAAGATATTCGATTTTTGTGGAGTTTTGATGAGATTTGGGTTTCGGTTTTGGAGTTTTCAGCCATTAATGGCCGTGAGATTTATTCTAGGTGCTGCGGCTGGTTGTTCCGTGTGAAGAGGAGGAGAGCCATCCAGGCTTCGCTGAAAGGTGAGGCAAGTGGTATTCTTGCCCTTACCAAGTTTCTTTTGATTATTTTTGCTGAAATAGAAATCCCTGTTAGCCCAGGTTAGAGGCCATGATGTTCTCATATTTATTGCTATCTATAGGAATTAGTTCTTCCTATAAACCCCCCCTACTTGTGCTGATGGAACCCAACTTTGCCGGCGTTATGCCGTTTATCTTTGTTCAGATTTGCTCTGGTTTGGGTGTAGCCGAGAGGGAGTGTTAGGAGGGGAGGGGGTGTTTTCCCAAATTTGTTAAGGGTATTACTCGAGTATGGGAGCATGTTACTTGTGAGGTAGAAGTGGATTACTCGGGTATTAGTTCTGGAGTACTCGAGTAGGTGGTAGATACTCGAGTAGTAGCCTTGAGCTACTCGAGTAGTGGTTTCGAGATACTTGAGTAGTAGCTTTGAGATACTCAAGTAGAAGGCATTAACTCGAGTATTTGCCTTGGAGTTACTCGAGTAGTAGGCAACTACTCGAGTAGGGGTTCTGGGTTACTCGAGTAGTAGGTAACTACTCGAGTAAGGGTTTTGAGTTACTCAAGTAGAAGGCATTAACTCGAGTATTTGCCTTGGAGTTACTCGAGTAGTAGGCAACTACTCGAGTAGGGGTTCTGGGTTACTCGAGTAGTAAGTAACTACTCGAGTAAGGGTTTTGAGTTACTCGAGTAGTAGGCATCTACTCGAGTGCAGGTTTGTAGATACTCGAGTAGCTGGTTGGAGTACTCGAGTAGCTGTTTGTAGATACTCGAGTAGCTGGTTGAAGTACTCGAGTAGCTGGTTGGAGTACTCGAGTAGCTGGTTGGAGTACTCGAGTAGCTGGTTGGAGTACTCGAGTAGTTGGTAACTACTCGAGTGCTGGTTATGTTCAAGTAGGTGCTTTGGCTTACTCGAGTAGTAGGTAACTACTCGAGTAGGGGGTTTTGTTTACTCGAGTAGTAGGTAACTACTCGAGTGCAGATACGCGAGTAGTGGCTTTAGCATACTCGAGTAGTAGGCAACTACTCGAGTAGAGGGTTGAGGTACTCGAGTAGTGGGCGACTACTCGAGTAGAGGGATGAGGTACACGAGTAGTTGGTAACTACTCGAGTACTGGAAATTCCCTGCCTTCTTTTTGTCTTAGAATCGTCGAGCTCCGTGTTACCTTAGTGGGATTGAGGTTAGAGTTTGGTTTTGGCCTTAAGTGAGGCTAGCTCACTCAACGCCAAGGTGTAGGTAGGCACCGAGTGGGTCTCAATCAGCGCCTTGTCGTGTTGATTCATTTCAACACTCTTCCTTTACCTTGTTTTCTGTTCCCGAGTGGTTTTCTTGTTATATTTCTGATATTTCCTTGTCGGCTGTTTTCTTTACCTTCTTAAAGGCCGAATCGTGGGTCGTGGTTAGTAGTGGTGGTTTATAGCTCTTCAGGGGGGGTGGAGTTGTGTGACATAGCCAAGGCCACTCTTGTTTTCGTGCTCTAGGTACGGGCTGGGCATGTGTGGGTGGAAGGTCCCTTGTGCTTTCACGTGTAGACCCTCGAGCTTGTTGACTTGGACATGGTGGATTGGGGGACTGCGTTTGCCGTCGATCCGGTTCCTCGTTGTTTGTTTTTGCTACTATCACTCTCCACAGTTTAGGGTGTTAGAAGTTTCTTCCTTGGTAGTTTGCAGCACTTTTGGCTCTTGGTAGCCTAGTAGGCCCGGCAGGATGTTGTTCTTGAGTGGGGTTATTGCTGTTTGCTGTGCTCGTTGTGCTTTTCTGTTTTCCTGGTTTGGACAGTTGTTGCTCTTTCTACTGCATGTTTTTCAGTTACTTCTTCCTTTTAGTTGACTCTTGCATGCAGTTGTTTTTACCTTGTTGCTTGCTGAGGTATTCTGTTTTCTTTTGGAATGCCTCAGGTTCTGAGTTGTAGCCGGTCTGGTGGCTAGTTGAGGCAGTGGTGCTGCTGGTGGACTCCCGGACCTTGGAGATCCGTTTACCTTGTTAGTGAGATAGTTTCTCTGTACCTTCTTGCAGACTTACATATGTGCCAGTGGGTTCGTGTCAGGTTGTTGGCGCCCACTGGTAGTTTTCTTACCTTTGTACTGGATATATTTACTTATGCTGCTACCATTTTCTGGAGATAGTCTACTTGCTCTGAGAAGGTTTTATGCTAGGTTGCTAGTTACCTTTAAACTATAAATATTATTATAAATAAAGCTCATGATCGGCATGTTTTATAAGACTTAATCACTATTTTCCAAATCACGTATGAAAATCGTTTTCTTATATATTATATAAATTAAATGTAGTGTCTTGCATAGCATGAGTGGTTCTCTTGGGACCCTTATGCGCTCTTTAGGGTGTAAAACCTAATTAAAGTATTTTTCTTTCCGCATCGTATAAATATAGTTTTCTTTTGTGGACTAGGTGATCCACTGAGCCGAGGGATACGGTCTCCAAAATATAACTGATTTTCTATTCATAAAACACAGGATTTTCTTGCATAAAGTTTATAGTTGGTTTTGCCTGAGCGTCAGCGGTTATCCCCTGCTTGACGTGGCATCATGACGCGTGTTTTCTCATACTCTGATAATTCCTATAATTGGAGAAAATGCGGGTTATGACAGTTGGTATTAGAGGGAGGTTGCTTGACAAGTTAGTTGAGCAACCTTCCTTTGTTTGCTTTAGTAGTTCAGCATCATGTCATTCACACATCGATATATCATCAGCACGTCTTGGCAAAAGCACGAACACTACACTCATGGCATAACATGAAGTATACGAGGCATATTATGTAGTATGGGATGCATAATATGTGTTCGTATATGGATCCACCATAGGGGCTACATGTGAGGGTTATGTAGTATGGGATGCATAACCTCACCACATGACTGCGACTAGTACGTTTCTTTTTCGTTGCATGGGAATGTTATGTAGTATGAGATGCATAACATTTTCATGTGTACGCCGCTCATGACATGCATTAGGACCCTTTTTAGAATGCATAGCACAAACATGCATATCATATCATTACATAAGCACAACGTGCCAAGCTAAAGATTTGCAGGATGACATATGTACACACATAAGTTTTCAAAACAAAATAAAGTCATGCATTCCCGATCTAGGCACGAGAGTTAGCAAGGTGATGGTTAACTATCCTAGGTTAGGGCATGTCATCAAATTTTTGTTAAAAAGATAAACTCTCAGAGCAAGTTTAGCAGCTTTAAGCCTATATCTATATATGTATGGTCTGTACTTGTGTTTGTGTTCTAGTCGTTGATTGGGGATCTGATTTGGGGTGGTTATGATTATAGGATGGCTAGGCGACCTGCAACTCAATCGACTCCCCTGTCTGCAGGTGAGTCATCTAGGGCTCAGCTTGATGCGGTAATCGAGAGTCTGCGTCAGAGTAGCGAAGCTATGGGCAGACAGTTGGAGGAGGTGTAAGCCCAGATTCAGTCTTTGGTGGCAGTTGTGGCAGGACAGGCTCAGGGTGCGCAAGTTCCTGCTGGGGGGTTAGCTGTTCCTCCTCCCCCTGCACTCGTGAGACCTCCAGTAGTGGTGCCAGTGGAGATGGCCTTCATCTCGCAGTTTCAGAGGCTGAGCCCTCCCACTTATGACGGGAAGGCAGATTTCATGGTTATAGATGATTGGCTGATCTCCATGGAGGAGATGTTTTCGTATTCAGGGATTGCTGGTGACTAGAGGGGGATGCTAGCCACCTATCAGCTTAAAGGCTTGGCTAAGAGTTGGTGGCTGAGAGAGAAGGAGAGCTTAGTAGCTGGATGCTCTTGGGGAATGTTTAAGGAGATGTTGTTGAGGAAGTTCTTGCCTTCGGTCGAGCGCGACCGTCTCATGAATGACTTTCTCTACCTGAAGCAAAGGCAACTCACGGTGGGTGAGTATGAAATAGAATTTAGTAAGTTGAGCCGTTTTGCCCCTGCCTTGGTCAGCGTTGAGGCTGAACGAGTTAAGAGATTTCTTGGTGGTTTGAGGAGCGAAGTGCAGCAGTTGACTAGTGCTTATGGGTCAGTGACTTATGCTGGAGTTGTAGAGGCTGCTCTTAAGGTTGAGGCTATTGAAACGACAAAGAGCAGAGGCCAGCAGATGAGAAAGGACAAGAGAAAGTCTGTGGAGGGGAAGAAGCCCCTGGTACCCGATGTTGTTCCGGGAAAGAGGAGCCGAGTAGTGTGCAGTTTCTGTGGCCGGTCAGGCCATCCTGTCGAGAAATGTTTTAAGAGGTCAGCAGCTAAGAAGAAGGAGCAGGTTCATGCGATCCAGGGTGCTCCTAGGAGAGATGTCTCCTGTTAAGTTTGTAAGCGGTCCGGGCATGATGCGGCCCAGTGTTGGACTAAGGATAGAGTCTGCTTTCAGTGTGGGCAGAAGGGTCATATCAAGTTGAGGTGTCCTCAGGTTCAGACAGCTCTTCCTGCAGTTCCGTTGCAGGCTTTAGCTCCACCTCCGCGTGTGGACAAGGGAAAAGGGAAGCTGAACGTGATTTCTTCTGAGGAGGCTCAGACTTCGACCCAGGTTATTTCAGGTTAGTTGATTGCTGTTTTCCTAGCCTGGTAGTTTTATTTGCTAGAGTGTTGCGGTATTGCTATGGTAGTTCCTTAATTTGTGTGTTCCTATAGGGAAGTTTAAGGTGAAGAACCGCTGGGCGCGTGTTCTGTTTGACTCCGGCGCTACCCACTAGTTCGTGGCTAGAGCCTTTGTAGAGCGTCATCGATTGACTCTTGATCGTGTTCGGGATTCCTTCTGTGTCAAGTTTCCTTCTGGTGATTCTGTGTTGTCAGATTTGGGCATTTTGGATTGCCCGGTTTTGTTGGGGGACTTTTTTGCGAAGGCGGACCTGAAAATGATTGATCTGGAGGACTTCGATGTCATTTTGGGCATGGACTGGCTCTCTCGGTATGATGCGGTCATTCAGTGCAAAGGAAAGCGCTTGGACTTCATCAAGGACGACGGTCAGCCCGGCAGCGTGTATGCTGCTCTGTGTCAGGGTTTTCCTGTCATCTCTGCGGTATGTGCTCAGAGATTGTTTCATTCTAATTGTGGTGTTTGTTTAGTCTCGGCGATTGGAGCTGCTGTTAGCGTGCCACGCTTGGAAGAGATTCCTATTGTTCGTGGTTTCGCCGATGTTTTTCCTGATGATCTTCCTGGTCTTCCTCCTGATCGGGATGTTGAGTTTGTGATCGATTTAGAGCCGGGTACGCGTCCTATTGCTAAGGCGCCGTACCGGATGGCCCCTCGTGAGTTAGAGGAGTTGCGGGTTCAGTTGGATGAGCTGTTAGCTAAAGGGTTTATTAGGCAGAGTTCGTCGCCTTGGGGGTGCTCCTATTTTGTTTGTAAAGAAGAAAGATGGGTCGATGCGGCTCTGCATCGACTATAGAGAGTTGAACAAGGTCACTATCAAGAACAGGTACCCTCTGCCGAGGATCGATGATTTGTTTGACCAGTTGCGTGGTAGCACGGTGTTCTCCAAAATCGATCTTCGTTCTGGTTATCATCAGCTTAGGATCCGTGAGGCGGATATTCCATGGACTGCGTTTAGTTCGAGACATGGACACTTTGAGTTTCTGGTGATGTCGTTTGGTCTGACCAACGCACCATCAACCTTTATGGATATGATGAACCGGGTGTTCAAGGATTTTCTCGATAAGTTCGTTGTGGTCTTCATTGATGATGTGTTAGTTTATTCACGCAGTGCTGAGGAGCATGAGCAGCATTTACGTTTGGTCCTATCGGAGTTGAGGAATCACAAGTTATTCGCCAAGTTGAGCAAGTGCGAATTTTGGTTGCCTCAAGTTTCTTTTCTAGGCCACGTGGTGATAAAGGATGGGATCTCGGTCGATCCAGAAAAGATTGCAGCAGTGATGGATTGGATTAGGCCGAGTACTCCTAAGGAGATCAGCAGTTTCTTAGGGTTGGCTGGCTATTACAGAAGATTTGTGGAGGGTTTCTCTTCCCTAGCCGCACCTTTTACCAAGCTGACTCAGAAGAATGTGGCTTTTGTTTGGAGTGAGAAGTGCGAAGAAGCTTTTCTAGAGCTGAAGGAGAGATTGTGCACTGCTCCCGTCCTGACCCTGCCTACCGAGGGAGTAGATTATGATGTTTATGTGGATGCTTCGCTTGTAGGTCTGGGATGCGTATTAATGCAAGAGGGAAAGGTAATTGCCTATGGGTCAAGGCAACTGAAGACTCATGAGAAGAATTATCCCACGCATGACCTCGAGTTTGCAGCGGTTATTTATGCTTTGAAGTTGTGGAGGCACCTACTTTATGGGGCTCAATGCAAGATCTTCACTGACCATAAGAGCCTAAAGTACGTGTTCACGCAGAAGGAGTTGAATCTGCGTCAGCGGCGGGGGCTGGAGTATGAGGCTGATTATGATGTAGAAATCCAGTATCATCCGGGCAAGGCCAACGTGGTGGCCGATGCCCTGAGCCGAAAGACGGGAAAGATCTTTAACCTCTTCGCCGATCGTTTAGTGGAGGAGTTCCTCCTTATGGATATATCAGTGGGATGCTGTAGTTTGCAGAGTAGTTTGTCAGTGGCAGAGCCGTCCTGGATTTCTTTGACTAGGCTGCACCAGAAGGACGATCCTGATCTTACGCACCTTTTCACCAGGACTGAGAAGGGAGAGTTGCCCGATTTTTCTATCGATGATGCGGGTACTTTGAAGTACCGCGGCAGGTTTTGCGTTCCCGCAGTTGGGGATATTAGGAGGATGATTTGCAGTGAGGCTCATGGTTCCAGTGTTTCCTACCATCCAGGATCTACGAAGATGTACCGTGACTTAAGACAAATTGCCTGGTGGTATGGCATGAAAGGAGATATAGCCCGATTTGTTGCTGAGTGTCACACATGCAAGCGTGTGAAGGCCGATCATGGAAGGCCTGGTGGTAAGTTGACTCCGCTAGAGATCCCGACTTGGAAGTGGGAGAGTATATCTATAAATTTCATTACGGGTTTACCAAAATCCCCGAGAGGATTTGATTCGGTTTGGGTTGCAGTAGATAGATTGACGAAGTGCGCTCACTTCGTGCCTTATAAGATTGATTACCCGATGAAGAAGATAGCAGAGTTATACATGAATGAAGTCATCCGACTCCACGGTGTGCCGGTTAGCATCATTTCCGATCGAGATTCCCGGTTTACTTCTCGTTTTTGGCAGAGTCTGCAGGAGGGTCTGGGTACGGATCTGAGATATTCTACTGCCTACCACCCGCAGACTAATGGGCAGACGGAGAGGGTGAACCAGATTGTTGAGGATATGATCCGGTGCTATATTTTAGACCACGGTGGAGCGTGGGATGAGCGGCTGCGACTCATGGAATTTGCCTACAACAACAGTTATCAGGAAAGTTTGCAGATGGCTCCGTTCGAAGCCTTTTATGGGAGGCGCTGTAGGACTCCGTTGTTTTGGGCTGAGGCTGGTGAGAGGCCTTTGTTGGGTCCCGATGCGCTTGAGGAAATGGAAGTTGCTGTGAAGCTTATTCGGGAGAAGCTTCGTATAGCCCAGGAGAGATATGAAAAGAACGCCAACCGGCGTAGATCTGCTTTGGAGTTTTCCGTCGGGGGCCTTGTATTCCTCAAAGTTTCCCCGATGGTAGGTGTTAAGAGATTTGGTAAGAATCGAAAGTTGGACCCAAGGTATGTGGGCCCGTTTGAGATTTTGGAACGGGTTGGCGTGTCAGCATATAGATTGGATTTACCAGCGAACTTCCCGGGTGTGCATAATGTTTTTCATGTTAGCCAATTGCTGAAGTGTGTTCGCAGCAGTGGACAGCTCTTGGATGTTGTGCCCCAGTTGGAGCCCAACCTCTCTTTTGTTGAGGTGCCGGTTTGTATTTTAGATACTCAGGAGCGTGTGCTGCGAAAGAAGTCCATACCGATGGTTAAGGTTCTATGGAAGAATCAGGATTTGGAGAGCGCGACTTGGGAGTTAGAGTCGGCTATGAGGAGGGCTTATCCTCACCTTTTTTGTTGATTTAATTGGTATGTTTTCCTTCTTGTAACTCCTATTAGTTGTTTCTCCTTCTTTAGTAGGAGTGTTGTGCGTAAAGTTTCGGGACGAAACTTTCTTTTAGGGGGAGTGACTGTAACGCCCCCGATTTTCCTGCATTTATCTGTATTCTCGTTGGCGTTACGATGACGCGTTCCGTGGCTTGTGCCATGTGTGGAGTATGGTTTAGCTCCTTTGAACTAAGTGCCCTGTTTGGTAGCCTGTTGGCAAGATCTCCCTAGCAAGCCGAGTCGTTTTGGGTGACCCGGTGTAGCCTCTCGGGGGGATGTTTGTGTTTGGCTTTGTTTGGGTATAACTCGAGTTCTAGTCATCGAAAGTTAAATTCGACTTCGCCGTTGTGTTCGTAGCGTGGGTATTTAGCTACGGTGCGAATTTCGTAAAATTCCGAGGTGGTTCGGTTTTTGCGTCGTTTGGTGTGTTATTGGTATTTGTGATCAATTAATTAAATTGATTTGGCTTGTTCTGTAGCCCTTCGGTTTTGACCGATTGTTAAATTCTGCGGGAGAATTTAATTGGGCAGTTATCGCCTTGCCTTGGTGGCAGCCATATTTTTTTTGGCTTATGCTTATTTTGGTATTTACTTAATGAAATTAAGTAATTAGGCGTTTTAGGGTTCGGTTATGGATAAACCGGCGTTTAGCTTTTCGTATAAAAGCTTTTCTTAAGAAGTGACGGCCCACTTCTTCTTCTTCTTTTCCTGAGAGAGAAGCCGTCGCTGCCTTTTTTGCGGAGAGCAGAGGAGAAAACTGCCCGTCCTGTACATCCTTTGGTCGGCAATTCCGGGCTTGTTCGTGGACAGAATTCGATTCCGAAAATGGCGTTGTCTTGCTCTCTCCGAGATCTTCATTTCGACGGTAAGATATTTGATTTTCGTGGAGTTTTGATGAGATTTGGGTTTCGGTTTTGGAGTTTTCAGCCATTAATGGCCGTGAGATTTATTCTAGGTGTTGCGGCTGGTTGTTCCGTGTGAAGAGGAGGAGAGCCATCCAGGCTTCGCTGAAAGTTGAGGCAAGTGGTATTCTTGCCCTTGCCAAGTTTCTTTTGATTATTTTTGTTGAAATAGAAATCCCTGTTAGCCCAGGTTAGAGGCCTTGTTGTTCTCATATTTATTGCTATCTATAGGAATTAGTTCTTCCTATAAACCCCCCCTACTTGTGCTGATGGAGCCCAACTTTGCTGGCGTTATGCCATTTATCTTTGTTCAGATTTGCTCTGGTTTGGGTGTAGCCGAGAGGGAGTGTTAGGAGGGGAGGGGGTGTTTTTCCCAAATTTGTTAAGGGTATTACTCGAGTATGGGAGCATGTTACTCGTGAGGTAGAAGTGGATTACTCGGGTATTAGTTCTGGAGTACTCGAGTAGGTGGTAGATACTCGAGTAGTAGCCTTGAGCTACTCGAGTAGTGGTTTCGAGATACTCGAGTAGTAGCTTTGAGATACTCGAGTAGAAGGCATTAACTCGAGTATTTGCCTTGGAGTTACTCGAGTAGTAGGCAACTACTCGAGTAGGGGTTCTGGGTTACTCGAGTAGTAGGTAACTACTCGAGTAAGGGTTTTGAGTTACTCGAGTAGAAGACATTAACTCGAGTATTTGCCTTGGAGTTACTCGAGTAGTAGGCAACTACTCGAGTAGGGGTTCTGGGTTACTCGAGTAGTAGGTAACTACTCGAGTAAGGGTTTTGAGTTACTGGAGTAGTAGGCATCTACTCGAGTGCAGGTTTGTAGATACTCGAGTAGCTGGTTGGAGTACTCGAGTAGCTGTTTGTAGATACTCGAGTAGCTGGTTGGAGTACTCGAGTAGCTGGTTGGAGTACTCGAGTAGCTGGTTGGAGTACTCGAGTAGCTGGTTGGAGTACTCGAGTAGCTGGTTGGAGTACTCGAGTAGTTGGTAACTACTCGAGTGCTGGTTATGTTCGAGTAGGTGCTTTGGCTTACTCGAGTAGTAGGTAACTACTCGAGTAGGGGGTTTGGTTTACTCGAGTAGTAGTTAACTACTCGAGTGCAGATACGCGAGTAGTGGCTTTAGCATACTCGAGTAGTAGGCAACTACTCGAGTAGAGGGTTGAGGTACTCGAGTAGTGGGCGACTACTCGAGTAGAGGGATGAGGTACACGAGTAGTTGGTAACTAATCGAGTACTGGAAATTCCCTGCCTTCTTTTTGTCTTAGAATCGTCGAGCTCCGTGTTACCTTAGTGGGATTGAGGTTAGAGTTTGGTTTTGGCCTTATGTGAGGCTAGCTCACTCAACGCCAAGGTGTATGTAGGCACCGAGTGGGTCTCACTTAGCGCCTTGTCATGTTGATTCTTTTCAACACTCTTCCTTTACCTTGTTTTCCGTTCCCGAGTGGTTTTCTTGTTATATTTCTGATATTTCCTTGTCGGCCGTTTTCTTTACCTTCTTAAAGGCCGAATCGTGGGTCGTGGTTAGTAGTGGTGGTTTATAGCTCTTCAGGGGGGTGGAGTTATGCGACATAGCCAAGGCCACTCTTGTTTTCGTGCTCCAGGTACGGGCTGGGCATGTGTGGGTGGAAGGTCCCTTGTGCTTTCACGTGTAGACCCTCGAGCTTGTTGACGTGGACATGGTGGATTGGGGGACTGCGTTTGCCGTCGATCCGGTTCCTCGTTGTTTGTTTTTGCTACTATCACTCTCCACAGTTTAGGGTGTTAGAAGTTTCTTCCTTGGTAGTTTGCAGCACTTTTGGCTCTTGGTAGCCTAGTAGGCCCGGCAGGATGTTGTTCCTGAGTGGGGTTGTTGCTGTTTCCTGTGCTCGTTGTGCTTTTCTGTTGTCCTGGTTTGGACAGTTGTGGCTCTTTCTACTGCATGTTTTTCAGTTACTTCTTCCTTTTGGTTGACTCTTGCATGCAGTTGTTTTTACCTTGTTGCTTGCTGAGGTATTCTGTTTTCTTTTGGAATGCCTTAGGTTCTGAGTTGTAGCCGGTCTGGTGGCTAGTTGAGGCAGTGGTGCTGCTGGTGGACTCCCGGACCTTGGAGATCCGTTTACCTTGTTAGTGAGATAGTTTCTCTGTACCTTCTTGCAGACTTACATATGTGCCAGTGGGTTCGTGTCATGTTGTTGGCACCCACTTGTAGTTTTCTTACTTTTGTACTTGATATATTTACTTATGCTGCTACCATTTTCTGGAGATAGTCTACTTGCTCTGAGAAGGTTTTATGCTAGGTTGCTAGTTACCTTTAAACTATAAATATTATTATAAATAAAGCTCATGATCGGCATGTTTTATAAGACTTAATCACTATTTTCCAAATCACGTTTGAAAATCATTTTCTTATATATTATATAAATTAAATGTAGTGTCTTGCATAGCATGAGTGGTTCTCTTGGGACCCTTATGCGCTCTTTAGGGTGTAAAACCTAATTAAAGTATTTTTCTTTCCGCAGCGTATAAATATAGTTTTCTTTTGTGGACTAGGTGATCCACTGAGCCGAGGGATACGGTCTCCAAAATATAACTGATTTTCTATTCATAAAACACAGGATTTTCTTGCATAAAGTTTGTAGTTGGTTTTGCCTGAGCGTCAGCGATTATCCCCTGCTTGACGTGGCATCATGACGCGTGTTTTCTCATACTCTGATAATTCCTATAATTGGAGAAAATGCGGGTTGTGACAGTATGCCTTCCAGTTGGATCTGAGATGACCTCGTCCGCCAAGTGTCACTTGGAAGTATGTATTGGAGGAAAGATCTTTGAAACCCCCGTAACGGTATTGAGAATACCATAATTCGATCTCATTCTGGGCATGTAGTGGTTGGATTGGCACCACGCCAAGATAGATTGTGCGGTGAAGAAAATCACCCTGAGTCACGAAGTCTCTGAGGTCATTTTCCAAGGTATCAAATTTACACCCTGTATGTTATTGTCCACAATTCAGGCCCTTGAGGCCATATGGGAGGGGACAAAGTTTATATGATATGTTTTGAATTAAAAGAGATGACATCAAGTGTGAAAGATGCGTGGGTATTGCGGGACTTCCCTGAGGTATTTCCAGAGAAATTTCCAGGATTACCCCCATATATAGAGGTGGACTTTCAAATTAAATTAGTACTGGGTGCTAAATCTGTCTCTCGGACCCCTTACAGAATGGCCCCAACGGAACTCATCAAGTTTTGAGTTCAGTTGCAAGAATTAGTTGAGTTAGGGTTTGTTCGTCCCATTTCATATCCTTGGGGAGCCCCTATTCTATTCATTAAGAAGAAGTACGGAACATTAAGATTGTGCATAGACTATTAGGAACTCAATCGATTAACGGTGCGAAACAACTATCACCTACCCCTGATCGACAAGTTATTTGATCAGTTAGTGGGAGAGCATTGGTTTTCCAAATTGGATCTGCGCTAGGGTATTATCAATTGAGGATATAAGAGGAAGATATCCTGAAGACAGCATTTAGCTCGAGATATGGTTTGTACGAGTTCACGGTGATGCAGTTTGGACTCAGATGAACAGGGTGTTTGAACCGTACTTAGACATTTTTGTCATCATCTTCATCGATGACATTTTGGTTTATTCGAAGATAGAAGAGATGTATGCTGAGCATTTGGCTTTAGTTTTGAAAAAGCTAAAAGAGCATGCCTTGTTCGCTAAGTTCAGCAAATGTGAATTATGGCTCCGAGAAGTTGCCTTCTTGGGACATGTTGTTAGTGGGGCTAGATTAGTTGTAGATCTAGCCAAGGTGTGTGTCGTTGAGGAGTGGTCACCTTTGAAGTAAGCGGCCGATGTACAGAGCATCCTTGGACTTGCTGGGTATTATCGCAAGTTCGTGAAAGGATTCTCAAAGATAGCCCTTCCCCTCACTACTTTGACAAATAAAGGTGTACCATATGAATGGACACCCAAGTGTGAGGCTGTATTTCAAGAGCTGAAAGATAGACTTACCACCACATCCATACTAGCTCTTCCATCAAGGAAAGAGGGATTTCAAGTTTACACTAACGCATCCTATCAAGGGATGAGGGCAGTGTTGATGCAACACAGGCATGTGATCGCTTGCGCATCGAGGCAGTTGAAGAAGTATGAGGCTAATTACCCAGTGCATGATTTAGAGTTGGGAGTAGTGGTGTTTGCCTTAATGATTTAGATGCATTATTTATATGACATTGACTGTGAGAACTTTTCGGATCATAAAAATTTGAAGTATGTCCACACTCAGAAGGAGATGAACTTGAGGCAGTGGCGGTGGTTGGAATTTTTTTGTGATTATGAATTTACATTGAACTATCACCCCGGGAAAGTAACTCCGTAGCAGATGCTTTGAGCAGAAAAGCACCAGAGTCAAGCCCTGACTGTCGGATGATGAGTATGAAATTAGCTCGAGTGATCGAGGAGATGGAGATAATATTGGTGTATAAGGATGATTCTGAGTCATACACTTAATATCTAGCTATCGTGAGCATAGTTTGGAAATTCAAGATCGAATTTGGGTAGAGCAAGGGAAGGATGTTACTCTGGCCCTGGTAATTAAAGCTATTGAGGATGGATCTACTGAAGAGTATACAATGAAGGACGTCCTCATTCATTTCTGTGGCAGGCTCTACATTCCCATGGGTGGTGAAATCTGGGAAGACATCTTGAGAGAGGCACATTGTTACAAGTATTCGGTGCATCATGAGATTTCCAAGATGTATAATGGCCTACAAAAGACCATGTTCTGGCCGAAAATGAAGAGTGTTATTAAGTATTATATTACACACTGTGAGGCTTATTAGAAGGTGAAGGTGGAGTGCAAGAGCCCTGGAGAATTATTACAGTCATTGCCTATCCCCGAGTTGAAGTTCGATAATATCTCCATGGAATTTGTTCACGGATTGCCTCGATCGCGCTCTGGGAACAATTCAGTTTGGGTAATTGTGCATCGCTTGACGAAGGTTGCCAAATTCATACCAATGAAGAAGGAGTCGCATGTTGACATTTTAGTGGATCTCTCTGTGGAACAGTTTGTATGGTACCATGGGGTGACTAAGAAGATAGTCTCCGGCTGCGATGGTTAGTTTACCTCCAAGGAATGGAAGGCAGTTCAAGCATCGTTGGGTTCTCACCTTACCTTTAGCACAACTTTTCATCCTCAGACGAATGGTCAGTTTGATAGGACCATCAGAACTATGGAAGATCTGTTGAGATTTTGTGTACTGGATAAAGGAGAGCCATGGGAAAGGCTCTTGCCACAGGTGGAATTCACGTACAACAACAGTCATCAAGCTAGCATCAGGATGGCACCCTACGAAGCACTTTATGGGAGGTGTAGAACTCCATTGTCATGGGTGCAGGATGAGGATCCAAAGATTTTGGGAATCGAATATATTGATGATACTGATGTTGTTGTTAGATTGATACGGGACCGCATGCTTGAGGCTCAAAGTCAGCAGGCAAAATACCATAATAAGAAACATCGAATGGTGGAATTTCAAGTGGGTGACAAAGTATTCTTAAAGATCGGGTCGATGCATGGAGTTTCACGAGTGCGTGGTATGAAGAAGCTCAACCCGAGATATGTGGGGCCCTATCTATATTAGAAAGAATTGGCCCTATGGCCTATCGGCTTGAGCGACCACCAGAACTGGAAAATTTGCATGATGTCTTCCATGTTATATCGCTCTGAAAGGCACTATTATGGCCCGATCAACATGTTTAAACCACAGATGGAGCAGTGGCAACTGATAGATCTGTTCGACTAGAGCCGGTGCGGATAGTGGACACCGAGACAAGGAACTTGCGTCAGAAGAGTGTTCCTTTGGTGAAGGTCTTATGGTCTAATCATGGGAAAGAGGAATACACTTGGGAGCTGGTGGACTTGATACAGAAGTGCTACCCAGAGTTGTTTTCCTAAGGTAAAATTTAAGCATAATATATTTTCATGCTTTATCTCACCCCACAGCCATAGCCTAATTTCGGGGATGAAATCTTTTATTTTTTTTATAGGATTTGTAACGTCCCATTTCACGCTAGACCCCTCGCATGTGTTTTGAGTCAGGAGAGTTGACTCGGTCTCAGGGTATGCCGGACTCGACAAGTAAAATTTGTCAGATATCGTCACGGATATCCGACGAATTCGTCGAGTATGACTTGTGAGTTGAGACCAATACTATTCGTCGAATATCATCACGAATATCCGATGAATTCGTCGAGTATATAAGATGAATTAGACTTGGAATATTTCTATTTTTTGGAGGCATCGAGTGCATTGAGTGTTCTCGACCCCATTAAACAAATCGTAGAGGGATACTCGACGAGTGAGTATAGGTATACTCGACAATTTTGACTTGGAATAATTCTGAACTCGGCGAAGCGTCGAGTGCGTCGAGTAGTCTCAACGGCACTCGACGAAGCGTCTAATGCGTCGAGTGGTCTCGACACCACTCGACGAATTTAACTTAGAATGATTCGGAATTCTGTAGGCATTGAGTGGACTCGATGCCATACGACGAAGTGTCAAGTGCATTGAGTAAACTCGACGCCATTCAGCGAATGGTCATGTATACTTGACAATTTTAACTTGGAAGTATGCTATACTTTATAGGCGTTGAGTATCACGACGAATCTCGATGATTCGTCGAGTGTGTATGCTATACATGATTAATTTGACTTGGCATATTTTCGACCCGGGTGGGATTCACTATCTTGCATCTATGGCCTGAACCGATTTCGGGAAAAGTCCTAAACGACTCCTGTTGACCGGTCTTTTTGATAAGACTTATTTTAAATAATAATGAGCAGTCCAATAATAAGGTGATATGTGGCAGGCGATTTACCCTAATTCTTCCTGTAAAACGGGACTTATGGAAAAACCTACACTTCACTTCTTACCGAGATGTTACCTGTGCCGAAACCGTCGGGAAAGAAGAATCTATCGGAGCCAATCTACTTTCCGAGAAGAACGATACATACGGGAAGAAGATGTTGCTGAGGAGGATAACGAGATCCATGGCCGGAAATGAGGTGAGTTTCCTACCCTCTCCCTTGGTGCTAAATCTATTGTTATTATCTAGGAGAGATGTCGACTCAAAAGAGTTTGACTTGCGAGATGAAGATATCCTAGGAAGAGACCATACTAGGACCTTATCCGAGGGATTTA
Organism: Platanthera zijinensis; assembly: GCA_039513925.1. NCBI lineage: Eukaryota > Viridiplantae > Streptophyta > Magnoliopsida > Asparagales > Orchidaceae > Platanthera > Platanthera zijinensis. The sequence continues at coordinate 55,833,253 of CM077094.1, read as the reverse complement.
ATGTCTTCAACCTCTCCTCTCTTCTATATGAAGATGATGGACTTAGTTTCGTAAAGAGGAATGGTATATTGAGGGTGAATAAGGGAGGAGGAAAATCTATAAGTGGTTTTGAACTAATAACTAAAGGAAGAAGATGAACTGATGTCGTTCATCTTGCTTTAAGATGTGTGCAGAAATCAGTTTCCTATGCACTGCAAACTTCAAGGCCATTTTCGAGTGTGATACAGCAAGATCTGGGTTTTTGACTAAACATGAAAGTCATAGCCCTTGGAAATACCTTTCCAACGGATTGTTACACATTTTAATACCAGTTATGTAGCCCCAGGAAAGTCCAGTCGAAGTTGTTGTACAGTCCTAACTTAAGTACATGTTGTTCTCGGTTTGTGTAGAACCGGGTTTGGATTTGGTAGAGAGTTCGTAGCAAAATAATGTTGAGGTTTTGGTAAACTTAGTCTATCCGTAATTGTGATAAACAAATGGTTTGGTGAAACACGAATGTACAAACAGTTTGAAGGAGTTGGAATTATAAATGGTTTGGGTAAGTCAGTGAACAAATGAATTGATATGTTTGGTTATACAAATGATATTCTTGTGAAATCTGATAGGGATGTGCATGATTATAATCCGGAGAATGAAATAGGATTTGGAAAGAAGGTGTGATGTCCGACAACTAAATACATAACCCATAGCTATGGTATCATGCTTGATGTGTATATGAATCATCATTATATTGTTGTGGTTTTCTGATGGTGTTACACTTGTTTTCAATGCTTGATCATGTAGAAAGGAATTGGATGTGGTTAATGCATGGCCATGTGATTTGATGATTAATGGGACATGTTTGGTAGTCAACTTCTTAGAGTTGAGTCTCCCTGCAGGTAGCAGTTGGGAATGGTGTGTTGTATAAGATGGCTTGCCACCTCTTCAAATGATCAACCTTTACGTGGTATGGAAATGTGGAATGGTTGGAGGTGTGTGTGTGTTTGCCGTACTGGAATAATGTGTTGAGAAGGGACTTAGTGTGGATCTCTTAAATGTGAAATTGCATGTGGTGTGAGTTGACACGCGGTGTCATAATACTAGGTTAAGGATAGTGTGGCAGGTCTACGGGCTCTCCAGTCATCACACCGATGAAAGTTGACTGATAGACTTTGGGTGGTTAGGCTTGGTCATTGGTTCTCATTCCAGGGGCACCTTCCATGCCAAGTGGACAGTTGGGTTTTGTCCTTTGGTGATACGCTCGAATAGGCTCCTTCTATGCCATAAAGATATGCTAGTTTGGGCTATGTTCTTGGTGCAGATCTACCTGAGACCCCTCTGAGTCATAGTACGAATATGAGCTCCATTGTTGTGTTCTTAGCATCGAGGCATATGGAGGCCTAGGCCAGGTAGTGTGGAGACCAGCCTAGTAGTGGAAAGCTCATTCCACTATCTCCATCTGTCCACGATGGATGGCTCCTGAGAGGTTAGCTACTTGCTCAAAAAGTGGGAACTATAAGTTTGTGTCGACATAGAAGTGTATGTGTGTGTGAGTGTGCATGGGTGAGTCATCGCATTGCATTCATAACATTGCATTGCATTACATACACAAGATCCTTATCATATAAATTTGTTTGGGCACTTTTATATGATGAGTTACTTTATTGTTAAGCTTGTCCTTAACTTATATGTCTTTTTGGGCATTCATATAAGTTGAGTTACTTTCCTGTTGTTGCATCTTACTTATATATTGTTGTTGATAGTATAACTGCTAGTATGGATTGATATACTCACTTGTTTACATGTTGGATACTCTGACATTGTTTAGTCTTATACCACCTGCTTGTACTAATGCTTAAATATATATATTGTACCCCTTTTCCTTTCTCCGCCCGGTGTCTAAGAGTCATCGGGGGAGCTGATGTGATAGCCACTTAGTCTTTATGTCTAACGGTTGCTACGTCTTCCTTTTTAGGAGGAAACCCCACAGATAGAGCAGCAGGTTGTGTAGGAGGGCATCTAGACCAGGGAGATAGGGCTTGATGTGACGATACCATCGCTGTCGTCAGTTACTGACGTGAGTTTCGAGAGATTCTAGTTGTAGCCCTTTGGGCAAAGTTTTTATGTACTCTGATATTATAGAAGCCTTGTTGTTGCTTCTTTTCATTGATATACTAGTTGGACTTATATCCTTGTGTGGATTTTGAATTCTATTTATATTCTTTACATTGGGTTTGCATTGATGATATTGATCAAGGCCGGCAGGATAGGTGTCTTGTGGTACAGGTCGACCCGTGTGTTGGCGTTATCGCAAGGTAGCTGTTCTAGGCATAAGACTCCTCTCGGCCGTGTATTGTGTTCCGGGAGTGGGGTCTTATAGTGTTTTTGTGTTGAGTGAAGATTTACCACTCAATGATTCAGCAGTTAACACTTAAAGTTCAAATGCATTGAGTCTCAAGGCAACACTCAATGCCTTTATGCATTGAGTTACAAGAATTCACTCAATGCCTATGCAGACTGTATGGCGAAAGTTGCTAAGTCAACAAGGGTTGAGTCATGCTGACGTCATCCAAAATTCAAATGAAGCCGTTTTTGCACGCTAAAGGACAAATGGAGCCGCTTGCCTTTTGCAGTACAGTTAATGGAGAAGCTACTTTAAAGTTGCTCATACCACTTACTCATACAGATCAAAGAGCCATTGAACTATATGATATAAAATATCGAAGTAGAGAGTTTAAAAAGGGGTTCTTGAAGTTTTTGAAGAGAGACCATCATTTATGCTAAAAAAGTGGTTGAGATCAAAAACTCTAAGAAGTCTTCAGCACGAACCAAGAACCCTAATTTCTGCCAGGGTTAGTTCGCAAAGCACACTTCATTGTTGTTGTTCGTCTTCAAGACTGTCGCATTCTACTTCAGATCTAATCAAGCTTGAAGGAGCAGAGCTTTGCAACAGCTCTTCTCAGCACAAGCAGAACTACTTTGAAGATTTTATTTCTTATTGTTGTGAAGAGATAGGGTTGTTTCTACACAGTCCAGGAAGCTAACTCATGAGATTATTTCTCTTGATTAAATCATCATAAAAACCTTACTCAAACTGTAGGGTCATTGTGTGATATGAGCTGTAATCCTATATTATAAAGGTTGTGTTAGGAGCTGCTATCTCTGAGTGGGTAGAATACATAAGTGGATCTAAGGTAGGATCTTGAGGGATCTGAGGTAGTAGATATGGTGTATATCTGAGTGTAGGGCTACTGAGCCTGATGTATGATTTGCTTAACTCTGAGTGTAGAGTTGTTGTGCAAGAGGTAGGACTATTTTTTGTCTTAGTTGTAGGAGTGAGATTCACTCTGAGATTATAAGATTCTGAGGGATCTGAGGTGTTAGCTCAAGGAGCTGAGGATATAGAATAAGTTAACCGAATCTAGCACACTGCTAGATAGGTGGAGGGGGAAAAGCATGTACCCTAGATAGGAGAACCACTATAAAACTTATGTGTTGTGATTTTTGAAAGCTAACAACTAACTCTAACACACTCCAAGCTCACAACTTTAAAAGATTTAAAAGTTCCAAAACAAACCTATTCACCGCCCTAGGTGTTTAGCTACCCTTGAACAAAGACTTTCAATGAGATACAATAGAGAAATAATAATATACATGAGTTATTGAATCCATACATCAATCATCAACTACAGATGAACAAGAAATTCATATTAGATCGTGAGAGATTGATTTTGACAAAGAAAGTTTGAAAGATCATCATCAATAATTGAATTTCTTCCATCAATCAGTCGATTGTTAGATTATTGTTGAATCTGCTAAAGAGAATTAGTTTTTCTTCTCAAGAGAAAACTGCATCAGATTCAGAGATGATTCAAGGATAATCTAGAAATAGCGCTCATAATCTTTATGATTCTAATATTCAGAGATTCTTTAGAAGTTCCAGATATCATCATTACTAATCATCAAAAATTTGTTGAGAGGACAAAGAGAGAAGAATAATTCTATCACAAATCTTCTTTCATTTTTCTTCTCACACTTTGTGAAAAGAGTTTTGATAATCCCTCTTCAAAGGATTTAGTGAGAGGTTTTGATACACCCTTTCAGATATCATTATTATTATTAGAGGATAATCTAGAAAAGACTCAGATTATATTGATTCAAGATCTCCTTATCAAAAGATCTGATGTTGGTTCTAGAGTATCCTGATCAAAAGACTCAGACACTATGATAGTGAATTCCTACCAAGGGGGTAAAAGAGTGGATGTACTCAGTTTTAGGGGAATCACAATAATCTTGGGTCTTTTATGTTTTTTCATTTATTTTAATTTATGTGTTGTGATTTTATTTAACCGCATCTAAATCTTGTTGATTGTGAATGTATATATAAATTTTGTGAAATAAAATAAGTATTTGGACTATTCATCCCCCCCCCTCTAGAGAAAACACTATGGAATTTAGTAACTACTCTTCGATTTCAATTAGTATCAGAGTGAGGTTGATCAATATTATGTTAATCAAGAGGAGATTAATCAATAAAAGGTTAATACCTTGATCAAAAAATCATTTCATTTTCTTTAGTATATTTACATTTATATTTTAAAAATGTCTTCAAATACATTCAAAGGATTTGCATCTACTAGGCCACCAGTTTGTAATCTTGAAAAGTTTACACTCTAGAAAACTAGATTCAGATTATACAAGAACTCTATTGATGAGGGTATATTTGAATCAATTTTGAAAACATCACCAATGCCATATAAGAAGGTTGCAGAGGGAAATACAATTGCAGAACCTATTCTAAGAAGTGAATGGACAAACATGGTGAAGAGGATAAAATAGTATGATGTAAAAGCTATGAACATACTAGTTTTTACTATGTCTGATGATAATTTCAAAAAGTTACTAATTGTCAGTCAACAAAAGAGATATGGGAATCACTTTCAAGAATAGTTAATGGAAGTGTAGATGAGAGAAAGGATAGAAGATCACTTTTAATCTCTCATTATGAAAAATTTCAAAAGAAAATTGATGAATCCATAGCATAAATATATGATAGATTCAGCATGAAAATCAATGAGTTGAAGGGATTAAATAAAGACATATCACTCACTAAAATAAATGATAAATTACTCATATTCTTCCCAAGTACATGGGATTCAAGAATTTGGGTCATCAAAGAAGCAAGGTGTCACAAAGAAATTACAACAGATACTTTGCTAGAAAAGTAAAAGTCATATGAACAACTACTAAAGAGTGTAGTTAAAACTGAAGCTAAGGAAAATAGTTTAACTTCTAGAGAATATAAGTTTCTTTCAAAGTTACTTAGAATGAACCATCTATTTCAGAGAATGAGATGTTTAATCTTCTTGCAAGAAGATTTAAAAATGGATAAAATCAGAAGGATTTAGGAGAAGAGACAGATATCAAGGCAAACTAAGGTTTGATAAGACTCCTAATAAGGAGATAATCTATTTCACATGTAGAAAACCTAGACATATATCAACAGAATGCCTAGATCAGCAAAAGGAAAAATCAAGTAACAAGGATCAAAAGAAGAAACACATGAAAAGAAAAGATGAGAAAAAGGGAAAAGGTTTTATTACTGAAACCTATAGTAACATAAGTTCTGAATCCAACTCTTAATCAGAAGAAGAAACTACTACTGAAGAAGCATGCCTCATGGCTCTAGAGACAGAATCAAATCATGATACAAATGAGGTATCTGATTGTTTTTCTGATATTGATCTTACTTTATATGATTTTAAAGATGTTTTAGAGATTTTTGTATAGATCAGATAGAATCTGAAAAGGAAAGTAAATTATTAAGGCAGGAATTGAAATTATATGAAGACTATCCTGATTATAATGAAAAAATAGAGAAGGATAAGGTTTTAAAAATTGAGATAGATAATCTGAATGAACAGGTAAGTAAGTTAACTGAAGAAAACTCTCTATTAAAAGAAGAATTATCAAAGGCAAAGACTTTGAAGACTCCGTAAATAGAAGGAGTTATCAACTTAAGAATATTACTGAAAATCTTAATAAAAGGTTTGATCATTTGAGATTAGGATCAAACCCTCACAAGATAGTATAAATAAATAATTAACCTACCTAAAAAATCATGTGTTGTTTGTCAAAGCAAAGGAAGTACCATTCAAAATAATTCATTATGGATATCCAGAAAGAACATCAATCTTTAATAATGACAAGAGTAAGTCCAAAAGAAAAAGTGTTGTAGATAGACAACCAATGTTAAACAAGAAACAAAAATCAGTAGTTTCAATTAGTTAGGAACATGCATCGACTTCATATCAACACAACTCTTGTGAAACATCAACTTCAAATCGATGTATTCCAATTGTTACGTCGACTTCAACTCGACGCATATCCCTGGAAAGTAATTTTTCTTATCAAAATAACTTTGTAAAGGATTTTTGTAAAGATTGCTTTATTAAAGGTCATAAAACTGGAAGTTGTTAGTTTAATAGACAAACACTCTTTTATCCTATGGGGTATTATGAAAGGCTATCATATACTTTCATTACACCTTATAATATAAAAAGAAGTAATGGGTCCAAGGTAATCTGGATCCTAACTAATGTTTAAAATCATGTTCAGGAAAAAGGTTGTCCTTTCACAAATCAGCAGTGGTATTTGGACAGTAGATGCTCCAGACATATGAATTGACAAAGAGAAATGCTGATAAATTTCAAGGCGAAAAATGGTTCCAAGGTAGTGTTAGGTGATTCTAATTATAGTCAGACCAAAGGTTATGGTATGATTAAAATTGGGGATATCATCTTTGTTAAAGTAGCTTATTTTGAAGGACTTCAACATAATCTGATTAACATTAGTCAATTATGTGTTGGTGAATTCAAGGTTGTGTACACTAATAACTTTTGTCAAATAATAAATTCTAGAACATATAATATTGTGCCAACTGGTTTTAGAAATGGCATTATATATGTTGTTGATTTTGGTTCTTCTAACAATAAATTATGTTTATTCAATACTAAAGTAGACAAAAATAAACTATGGTATAGAAGTCTTGGTCATTTAAACCATAATACCATAGAAATTCTTTTAAATGATCAGTTAGTAAGAGGCGTACCAAAAGGTAAGTATATAAAAATTATTCCATGTAGAGCTTGTCAGCAAGGTAAATATGTAAAATCTTCATTCAAACCAATTGGTAAGCATGATTCTCCAAGAATTTTATACCTACTATATAGGATTTATTTGGTCCTCTTACCACTCAAAATTTAGGAGGTAAGTCTTTCACTTTTATTATTGTTGATGACTTCTCAAAGTTCAGTTGGATGTTTTTCTTAAAAGCAAAGTCTGAAACATTTACAACTCACACAAGATTCAATAAACAGGTTCAATCTGAATTTGACACTAAAGTATCTTTGATTAGAAATGATTATGGTATAGAGTTTGAAAATCATTTGATCATTAGATTTTGTGAGGATGATGGGATAAGGCAAATCTTTTCAGCTCCTAGAACTCCTCAATAAAATGGTGTTCCTAAAAGGAAAAATAAAACACTCATTGAAGCTGGAAGAATATTGTTAGTAGAGTCCAACTTGCCTAGGTCCTTTTGGGCTAAAGCATTCAACATTGCTAATTATGCTCATAATAGAAGTTTTTTTCACAAGAACAAACTAAAGACTCCTTATGAGCTTTTGAAAGGAAAGACACCCATAGTTTCTTATTTCAGAATATTTGGTTATGTTTGTTACACTCTTTAAAATGGGAAAAGTTATCTGGCAAAATTTGATTAGAAAGTTATTATTGAAATATGTTTGGGATATTTCTTATCAAGCAATGCCTATAAGTATCATAATAAAAGGACTCTTAAAATTGAAGAATCCATGCATGTTGTATTTCATGAAACTCATGCTTGTTCCAAGGGGGAGGGAACTTTCACCGAAGATTTATTTCAGGAACATATTGATATAGATGAAAGTCTTAAAGAGTTGAAAGTAGAGGAGAATATAGAAAACCCATCATAAAACCATAATCATCAAAAACAAAATGATGCAAAGGGTTCTGATGATGAAGTACCTATAGAAGGACCTGTTAATTCAATAATTACTAAATAGGCTAATGATCAGGAAGTCTAATTACCTCATGAAGATAGAATAGAAGAATTAATTAATCATGTTCTAATTGCTCAAACAAGAATTGATCCAGATAGATTAATTCTGATGGATCATCGTCCATCATAAGTTAATGGAAATGTGAATCAAGGGGTAAAAACTAGAAAACAACTATGTACTAGAGTGATTTTGCAGTGCTTCCTATACAAGTTTGAACCTAAGAAGTTTGAAGAAGCTGATACTGATCTACACTGAATTGTGGCTATGCTAGAAGGGCTCTCACAGTTTAAAAGGAATAAAGTCTGGGAACTAGTGGAAAGACCAAAGAATTACCTAGTTATTGGAACTAAATGGGTATTCATGAATAAAATGGATACTGATGGAGTTATAGTGAGAAATAAAGCAAGACTAGTTGCACAGGGATATAGGCAAGAGGAAGGAATTGACAACAATTAGAAATTTGCACTAGTAGCAAGTATAGAAGCAATCAGATTATTCCTAGCCTATACAGCATAAAAAAGAATTAAAGTATACCAAATGGATGTCAAAAGTGCCTTTCTTAAAGGATTTCAACAAGAAGAGGTTTTTGTATAACAACCTCCAGGTTTTGTCAATCTCACTTATCCATCTCATGTTTAAAAATTGAACAAAGCACTTTATGGTCTAAGGCAAGCTCCAAGAGCCTTGTATGTGACCTTATCTATATTTCTCTTAGATCACTCTTTCGCAAGGGGAAAGGTGGATAAAATACTTTTCACAAAATACATATGGAAAAGCTGTTTATTATCCAGATATATGTTGATGATATTATATTTGTCTCACAAAATTTTGGATTATGCAAAAGGTTTGTTGACTTACTGTAATCCAAATTTGAAATGAGTAGCATATGAGAGTTATCCTTTTTCCTTGTCTTATAAGTAAAGCAAAGTAATGAAGGTATCTTCATTTCTCAAACTAAATATACCAAGGAATTGATTAAGAAATTTGGCATGGAAAATGCTTCCATAATAAAAACTCTCATGGTTACTAATGTTGTCCTAGATAAGGATGTTTTTAGTATGTTTGTAGATCACAAAACATATAGAGCATTTTTTGGCTCTCTTCTTTATCTAACAGCTAGCAGATCTGATATAATGTTTCCCACAGGTTTCATGCAAGGTTTTAGGTTGATCCTAAAGAGTCACTTCTTTGTTCTGTAAAAAGAATTTTAAGATATCTTATGGGTATACTAGAGATGGGATTTTGGTATCCTGCAAAATCAGAATTAGAATTATATGGATATTCTGATGTTGATTATGCAGGATGTAGATTAGATAGAAAAAGTACCTATAAAACTTATCAATTCCTAGGTACTAGACTAATTTCTTGGTTCAGTAAAAAGTAAACATCAGTCTCTACTTTAATAGTAGAAGTTGAATATATTGCAGTTAGAAGCTATTGTTCACAGATTTTTGTGGTTACAGAATCAGTTACTTGATTATAACTTGAATTTCACCAATTCTATAATAGTTCAAGTGATATTTCAATTGCATCAAATCCTGTCTTGCATAGAAGGACAAAGCACATAGAAATTAGACACCAGTTTCTTAGAGATAGTGTTGAAAAAAGGAAAATTTCCCTTGAATATGTGACTTCTGAAAATCAGAGGGAAGATATTTTCACAAAGCCTCTTGATGAAACAAAGCACAACAAATTTAACAATGCATTAGGTATGCTTGATAAAGCTTAGTCATTATAAATCTCTCAATTTTAAATACAAATATTGCTGGGAAAAACCTACAAAAGACATAAAATTAAAGTCTGTACTCGACGTAACATTGAATAAAAGTCGACAAAACATCAAATTTTATTCAACGCAACATCTAGAGAGGGTGTTTATGAAGAGGTTAATATCAATTCAATGTAATGTTGATATCATTCAACACATGAATTGATTGTAATATTTCTATATACATCGAAAAGAAATCGATGTTGTGCTGACTAAAGGAATATTTATGCCCTAATTTCTCAACGTATTGCCTATTTAGACTTTGTCTTGTTCTCCAAACTCTTCATCTTCCCCGCTCTATTTTCCTTCTACTCTTTCTCCCTATTCTTCCTTGTAATCATTGTAGGTACTCAGATAATAATCATAATCAAATACTTTCAATGTTGACTGAGAAAGAGTTATTGGATGTTCTTGTTCAAGAACTAATATCATTAGTTACTGCATTTATAAAGGAATTCTTGATTTTTAGAGAGTACAATGGTAAACTTTTGATGCTTCAAAATCGGATAAATGAGCTATCAAGTTCTATGCACCTTCTTGATCAACAAGTTAATCAAAGTTTACTACCTGTTAAAGTCTTTAATTCATTCTTTCGAAATTTAATGAAGGGGGAGAAAATTTGAGATAGGAATGGTAGGATTCAAGACTCAGACTGTGTTCAAACTTGTAATATAGATATCAAAGAAATTTCAGAGAGATTAAATAAGGATATGGTTTCAGACATAATTTGTGATGATGAAGAAATTACTAAAAACTTAATGTAAGCATGATTCAAGATACAATGATATTAGATAGTATTGTTCAGATACCTGCTATACAGGAGGAGAATCCATCAGTTCAAATACCAAGTACTCAAGAGCAGAAAATGTTAGAAGGCACTGAGCTGGAGAAAGCTTTTGAAATAGTTAGAGAAAGAGAGGAAGCTGACTTCAAAGCTTTTGAATATGACTTAGCTGATAAGAAAAGGATTTTTCTAAAAAAACTATAAGCTAAGTAATTTGGGAAAAGAAATGATTCTAATTTACTAATCACTCTTCCAGAAATAATTTTTTATCATAATAAGTATGTTGAGAAACATCCAGCTCCTCAAATTGTGGACACCACTGGATATTATCACAAAATAATAGTAGGTCTGGGCTGCAATCAAGATACATATATTCCCTATGAAAGCGAAAATCAAAGAATGATAAGCTTTGTAAAAGCATTAGCCACTAAAACATCAGTAATTGGCGAAAAGCAGAAAGATACTTTTTCTAACAATCTATTGGAATCTGTTAATAAGCTATCTGTAAAAATTTTAGGCAAAGGATATACGCTCAACTCAGCATCACATAATATAGAAGCAGAAGTTCAAAAGCTATTTAATGTTTATCAAGAAATATAAAGTTATCCAGAAAAGGCAAGAATGGTTCATTTTGAATTTGTTGAAAAGATGTCAAAGAAATTATATATTGTATTTACAATATTTCTTGCTAACAATAATTAAGAAGTGATATTGCGTATTGAAGGCGAAGGAATTTTTTTGGATATATTCAGTTGTCTTTCATATCCCTTTCTCAAACTAATTTATCTTTGATACATGTTCAATCAAAATTTTGTATTCTTACTACTGTATATTTATAATATCACTCATAAAATTTTGTAAAATTTGTTAAGTTAAAAAGGGGAGATTGTTGGGAAAAATCCTTATGATTTATCTTAACAAATTATTTTTAGCAATTTTACATCCTAGTTTTATTACTCATAATGTATAGTGAGGGTAATTTGGTCTTAGAAGTCTCATGATGTTATTGATATGAAGGACATAAGAAAGGCATACTAAATATAAGAGAAAAGTCATGAATTGCCAACATATGTCGAGTAGAAGTCGACGCAACATTGACTGGAATTCGACGCGACTTCAAATAGAATTCAGAGCAACTAAAATTGATAAGTTGATGATATTCAAAGAATTATATCGACGCAAACTTTAACATGATATCGACGGAACATTGACTACAGAGATATTCTTATAGACAGTCAAAATTTGATGTTGCTTCAATTAGAACTCGAATTTACATCGATTGAATTTCTTAACATAATTTATTTTGAGATTTTTCAATCAGGATAATTTCAAGAAGGGATTTGCATAACAGAATCTTGGAGACATTAGAAGATGTCAATCAATATATATATATGATGAGATACAATAGAGAAATAATAATAATTATAAGTTATTTTGAATCCACATATCAATCATCAACTACAGATGATCAAGAAATTCATATCAGAACGTAATGGATTGATTTCGACAGAGATATTTTGGAAGATAATCATCAATAATTAAATTTCTTCAATCAATTAGTCGATTATTAGAGTGTTATTGAATCTGTTAAAGAAAATTAGTTCTTCTTCTCAAGAGGAAAATGTATTAGATTCAGAGAAGATTCAAGGATAATCTGGAAATAGGGCTCATAATCCTTGTGATTTTTATATTTAGAGATTCATCAAAAGTTCTAGATATCTTTATTGCTAGACCTCATAAATCTAAAGAAGGACATAGAGATAAGATTAATTCTATCACAAATCTTCTTTCATTTTCTTCTCACACTTTGTGAAAAGTGTTTTCAGAATCCCTCTTCAAAGGATTCAGTGAGAGGTTCTAAGAGTCTCCTTTGAAAGTGAGGGATAGAACTAACTTTACTCTAGATAGTGGTGAATAGAGTATTTTAAAAACTTTGATTTATTTTTATAGCAGATTTAAAAATAAGTGATATATATATAGATAAATAAAATTCACAGCACACAAAATAGAAAGTATCAATCATAGATGACACAAGGATTTTATAGTAGTTCCCCAATAAATTTGGGTACATCTACTCTTCTACCACCCTGATAGTAATCCACTATAGGCTTTTGATCAGGTGCCCTGCCACTAGAAGATCTATTTTCTAAGGGAGATCTAGCAACCCTTTGAGCTTTTGACCAGGTACCCAAAAACCAAAACTAAGTCTTTTGATCAGGTGACTTAAGAACCAAATGTTAACTTTTGAAGGGAGTTAGAACCATGTACACAGTTTAAAGAATAAAATAAATGAGTTAGATGTTGTCTTCTCTGTCAAGAATATCTAAGAAGACTTAGGCTCCATTTGGGGTGACTTCTTTTCAGCGGTCAAGCGGTTACGACTGCATGTACTGGGCCGTAATTAAGGGCCAGTACATGCAGTCGTACCCACTTGACTGCTGAAAATTAGTCCCCCCAAGTGGGGCCTTAGTGGATGATGTTGAAATAAGCTCCCTCTTATTTGAATAGAGATTGTGATGAGGAGAGGGAACTTTTTTGTCAGGGTGTAGGCCGTCTTGTATCTGACTGATTGAAGATTTTTCACTAAAAGAGTCTGAAGCAGCAAGTATGTATATCCCAAAATATCAAACTATATCTGTACATGTGTAGATATATATTTGTATTAGTCTGTATATTTGTGTCAATATATGTCTGTATAACCCTTGAAGCAGCAATCTTTTGAATATATCTATAGAATGTCTGAGAAGAATTCAAATATTTGAACTAAACAATTTTGAAATACCTGAAGAATCCCTTGAGAATGTAACTTCCTTGGAATTAAATATAATTAAAACTCTGTGATAAATCCATATTTAATGCTGCCTTAAACGGCTATATTTGTTTAAAATATTTAGCATTAAATATCAGAGTTGTAACTAACTGTTACCAAGCTTTTAAAATCATTCTGCCTTCTATATATAAAACTGTCTGATCATCGAACTCAGCAAACATTTCGTCGAACTGAACCTTGCTTTCGTCAAACTAAGCTTTAAGTTGAGATCTGAGTTCGTCGAACTGAGCCCTTCATTCATCAAACTAAACTTAGAGTTGAGATCAGAGTTCGTCGAACTGAGCTCAGGTTTCGTCGAATTGAACTTAGAGTTGGAGTTCGGAATTCGTTGAACTGAGCTCAGCGTTCATCGAGCTGAGCTTAGCTTTCGTCGAACTGAGCTTCTCTGGAATTCCTTCTGAAGTAATAACCCTAAAAATAATCTATGACCCTAGTCCATACAAGTTGGGTCAAGATAAAAATCCTAAAAATAGAATAGTAATCCTAGACTAAATCAGTAATAGTTCCAACAATCTCCCCCTATTTGAGTGAAGATACTATCAAAAATGAAAAACACAAAGCATAATTATCTGATAGAATTATAAATTTTCAGCAGATAAAAAAAGTGCTTTGAGAAAGTTTATAAATAACAACAAAGTTCAAAGTTATAATAAAAAATTAAGAGTCCTTCTGAAGTGCAACTGAAGAAGAATCTGAAGAAGATTTGGTGAAAATCAGCTTTCTGGTTGGATCTTCGGACTCTCTTTTACTTAGCTTTAGATCTTAAAAACCAATAATTTTTATGGGAAGAGACTGTAGGAACAACTGCTTCTGGATGCAAGCTCCTATATTCATCAACATTAAATATGCTTTTCTTCCTGTCATGTGTTTAGAGCACCCACTATCCAAATACAATTGTTCCTCTGTGATAGGATAGTTCTTTTCCTGTAAAAACAAGTTAGGTGTTCTTGACCCAGATTACCTTGGGTCCAAGATTTCTGTCACAATAAGTAGAAATATAAGAATATTCAGGTTGATTTTTATATCCAAGTGGATGATATCTCTTGGGAAGAATAATCCACTCAGTAAAGGGGTTTATCAACTTTTGTGTTTGATTATTCTTTTGAAAAGAGGTATATTTTCTGTTTGAAAAGTTTGAGTTCGATGAATTATACTGATTTCATCGACCTTTGTTCGACAAATAGTAGTGAGTTCGTCGAGCTCTATTCACAGAGTAGTAATATTCATTTTCCATGTTCAGCGTTCATTGATCTCTGTTCGACGAATAACAGTGATTTCGTTGAACACCATTTCTAGTGTTCAGAGTTCGTCGATCTTTATTGGACGAATAATATTGATTTCGTCAAGCTTGGTTCAACGAATTCTATTGAACCTAATTTTTCTGAAAAAAGTTTATTTTGTTTTAGAACATTCTTTGGCAAAACTTCAGTTTCTGTATCTTCTAATATTTCCTTTCCTTTAGTAGAAATAAATTTTACAGGGGTAGTTAAAATATTTTTCTGAAGGAGTTGAGGTTGACTAGATGAAGCTCCCAAGCCAAGTTTGACATTTAATCCGGCATTGATTGTACTTGTGATATTCATTAGTTTGATAATTCTCCCATTAAGAGTTTTTTAAAACTTCTTAGCCACTGTTAATTTGTTTTCTAGGGAAACTATTTATTCCTTAGAAATTTTCAAATCTTCTTTAAGTTTAAATTTTCTGAAGATAAATTATTCCGTTCATTTAATTTTTCTCTAAGAAATTTTATTTCCTTCTCAGATTGTATCAAATCTTTATAAAGTAATTTAAAATCTATTTTGAATTGTTCTGATGTAAAATCAAAGGTTGAAATTACCTGATCTTCTTCAGACTCAGATTCAAAATAAAAATTGTTGTTTGATGCACTGATTTCCATCATATAGACTTCTTTAGCATTTGATTATTCATTATCTTCACTTGAACTAGATGAAGATTCAGTGTCTGACTCACTCCATATTTCAGCTACAAAGCCTCTCTCCTTCTATCTGTGTTTACTAGAAGAGGGTTTGTTTGAATGCTTCTTAGAGTCTTTCTCATTATATTCTTTCTTCTAATTTTTAGGACATTTTTGAAGAATGTGTCCTTGTTTCCTGCAACCATAGCAAACAATCTCTTTAGTAAGTGTTTTGTCATACCTTGGTTTATCTTTGTTTCTAGAAAATCTTCTCATGAAGTCTTTTCTGGCAATTTTCTAAAATCTTTTAGAAAAAAGACTCATGAGTTCTTCATTTTTTGAAAGTTATTCTTCCTTTTCAGTTGCTTGAAAAGCAATACTCTTGTCCTTCTATACTGAGGATAGAGTTATTTTTTCAGCTTCTCTTGTTTTGATGAGCTACTCATATGATTTGAGCTTGCCCAATAATATTTCTATTAAAATTTCATTTACACTTCTAGCTTCCCTAATTGCCTAAATTCTTGAATCTCATGTGCTAGTGAAACACATTATAGTTTTTTCATTGACTTCTGTTAAAGTAATATCCTTCTCAAAGGTTTTCAGTTCATAAACTATAATACCGAGTCTTATATACATTTCGGCAACAGATTTAGTTTCTCCCTTTTTGAAATTCTCATATTGAGAAATCAGGTGAGATCTTCTTTCTTTTCTTTCATCTGCTGATCCAGCTACCATTCTAATGAGCGAGTCCTAGATATCTTTTGTTGAGGTGCATTCAGAAACCTTCTGAAAAATATCATCTGAAATTATTTGGGCTAGTATATTCATAGCCTTTGCATCAGTAGTTTTTGCTTTTCTCTGAGCCTCTGTCCATTCTAGTGGAGGTGTAGCATTGGTGCTTGTTGTTGCCAGTGGTAGTGGTGGACCTGTCAAAATTGAATTGTAGATATCCTCATCAATAAAATTCATATATAACCTAATCCTTGCTTTTCATAGTGCAAACTTGTTAAGATTGCAAACAGGAGGTCTAGTGCTTGAGTACTCCTTATTTTGTGCCATGGTAAATTTATCAACTATCTTCTAGGTAAGATAAGATCTATCAGATCTATTGGTTAAGGTGTTAGCCTGTAAAACCAAAAACCAACAACTGATACCAATTGAAAGTGAGGGATAGATCTAACTTTACTCTAGAGAGAGGTGAATAGAGTATATTAAAAACCTTGATTTATTTTTATAGCGGATTTAAAAATAAGTGATATATATATAGATAAATAAAATTCACACCACACAAAATAGAAATTATCAATCATAGACGACACAAGGATTTTATAGTAGTTCCCCAATAAATCTTGGTACATCTACTCTTCTACCACCCTGGTAGGAATCCACTACAGGTTTTGGATCAGGTGCCCTGCCACCAGAAGATCTATTTACTAAGGGAGATCGTGCAACCCTTTGGGCTTTTGAACAGGTACCCAAAAACCAAAACTAAGTCTTTTGATCAGGTGACTTAAGAACCAAATGTTAACTTTAAAGGGAGTTAGAACCCTGTACATAGTTTAAAGAATAAACTAAATGAGTTAGATGTTGTCTTCTCTGTCAAGAATCTCTGAGAAGACTTAGTGGATGATGTTGCAAAAAGCTCCTCCCTGATTTGAATAGAGATTGTGATCAGGAGAGGGAAATTTTTGTCAGGGTGTAGGCCTTCTTGTATCTGACTAATTGAAGATTTTTCACTAGAAGAGTCTAAAGCAGCAAGTATGTATATCCCAATATATCTATCTATATTTGTACATGTGTAGATCTATATATTTATATCAGTATGTATATCTATGTCTATATATGTATATGTAACCCTTGAGGCAGCAATCTTCTGAATATATATATATATATAATGTCTGAGAAGAATTCAAATATTTGAATTAAACAATTTTAAATGCCTGAAGAATCCCTTGAGATTGTAACTGCCTTGGAATTAATTAGAATTAAAACTCTGTGATAAATCCATTTTTAATGCGGCCTTATACAGCTAAATTCATTTAAAATATTTAGCATTAAATATCATAGTTGTAACTGACGGTTACCAAGCTTTTGATATCATTCTGGCTTGTATATATAGAACTTTCTGATCGTCAAACTCAACAAACATTTCGTCGAACTGAACTTGGCTTTCATCGAACTAAGCTTTGAGTTGAGATCTGAGTTCGTTGAACTGAGCTCTGCGTTCGTCGAACTAAACTTAGAGTTGAGATCAGATTTTGTCAAACTATGCTCAGCTTTCGTCGAACTGAACTTAGAGTTAGAGTTCGAAGTTCGTCGAACTGATCTCAGCATTCGTTGAACTGAGCTTAGCTTTCATCGAACTGAGCTTCTCTGGAATTTCTTCTGAAGTATCAACCCTGGAAATAACCTATGAACCTAGTCTATACAAGTTGGGTCAAAATAAAAATCCTAAACATAGAATAGTAGCACAAATCAGTAATAGGGTGTTCTAACATCCTTGAGAAAAGACTCAGATTGCATTAGTTCAAGATTTCCTTATCAAAAAACCTAGTGTTGGTTCTAAGAGTCTCCTGATAAAAAGACTCAAATAATGTGATTGTGAGTTCCTACCAAGGGGGTAGAAAAGTGGATGTACCCAGTTTGAGGGGAACCACTATAATCTTGTGTTTTTTTGCATTTGTTTTAATTTTTGTGTTGTGATTTTATTTACTTGCATCTAAATATTGATGATTATTAATGTACATGCAAATTTTGTGAAATAAATCAAGTATTTGGAACAAAATTTTATTCTTTATTCACCCCCACCCCCTCTAAAGAGAACTCTAAGAAATTTAGAACCTGCTCTCCCATTTCATGTTGTCTTGAAGCAGGGCCTTCAGGAGACCTTGGATCATAAGGTCAAATTTTTGGGAGACCTAGTAGGAGACGCGAGTATGCGTCCTCCCTCCCATCGAAGACTCAAGTGAATTTTGGTTCACTCCCCCACCGAGAATTGTTCATTATACCGCCTATCATTGGGGGAACTCTATGCTAGCGATCGCGATCTCACGCACAGTTACAGGCCATGTGCAATCGAGGGGAGGCTTTGCGGAGAGCTTTCCTTAAGTAGGCAGACACCGAGATGGCCAAGTTCCCAATATTCGGGCCTGCACGAGTACCAGTCACCCTGTGGATTAATTATAGAATCATTGATTTATAATGTCCCAAAGTCGGCCACAATATAAATCTTTATTCTGAGCAGTTTTCTATAATTAAATAATACATCAAATTAACCCATATATGTAAAGTTTTGATTCACCAAATAACACATGTAAGATTTCATGAAATAACAAAATATAATCAAAAACGAAACGAGCATCAAAAAATCTATTTAGAAAAGCTCAAACATTAAAATAAATTATGTGACGTCGAATCGACACTAAATATGAAATTTCATCCTAAGCGAATTCTTTTATTCTTCAAAATATAAAATATTTCATATGCAAATCGGTTTTGAGTCTTTCACAATTCCCTCAGGGGCGGCGACCCTATAGCTGGTGTAGAGGTTTTGGCTGCCACGTTGTTCGACATATCTGGTCACAGGTCCAGAACCTAAGGAGGTGCCTGATGCGTTAACAGTAAGTGCACCAGTTGCTCAGGTAATATATAGTGTAGAGGGTCTCCCCAAGTATCGATCTCAGAGGAATTTAGGTTAGGGTGTATGTTTCAATTGCTTAGAAAATTAATTGTAAGGATTTAAAAAGTGTTTGGATTGGGTTGTTGGTGATTAACGCTAAAAAGAAATAAAATTAATTGTGTGGATCATAAACATCGCTTCACAAGGTGAATGGAATTACATAGGTAATTAACACTGTTTAGCTTGGCAGATGGAAGAGAAGGCTCGCGTATGGAGTAGAAACACTGGAAGAAATGAGGGTCATAATCACCTCATCGTATGACACACAACTAGCAATTGTTATTGCTGCAGAACAACTACCACAATAATGGAATGGTGAGTGGAAGCACAACCTCAAATACAGAAGACCACAAATAGCATTTCTTCACATTAACATCATGGGGTTTATGTGTACATCATACAAAACTTGAATATTGAAACTACAATCAACAATAAGAGGAAGAAAGTGCGTGAGATACAACTAAGTCTGAAGGCACGTCGAGAATTCTCAGGAGGAATTGACGAGGAGTCACTCTACATCCTCGCTCGGACTGCAACTGACTTCTAGGGTATTTGAGGGCTCTCACCTCCTCTTACTTGACTCATCTTCTTCGATTGAACAACGATCTTGCCACGTCGCTAGCAATCTCTCCTCCTTGATGATGAAGATGAAGCTTCGATTCACTTCTTGAAGACTTATGAAGATAGAAGCAGCCTAAGGAAAAGCCCTAATGGAAGGAAAATGGAGGAATGAATTCTGAAGCTTCTTTCTAGATTGGTGGCGATGCAGGTAGAAATTGGGGTGGAAGGGCGCGAAACAGAGAGAAGATCCAAAATAGGGCAACATTTTGCGCTTAAATAGAAAATTCTATCAAAATGGTCACGCACAGTCGAACGCACGACCGTGCTTGCAAAGTCTTGTGATATTTATCCATCAAGATTCCAATTCGGACAAGGGAATGCTCGTGTGATTTTTACTCCTGCACAGTTGAAACAACCATGTACGACCAAAAATGCACGGGCCAGGACAGACTACATTTTTTTCGGTCAAACAACAGTCTGTGCAATTTTCTTCTCGCACGGTTGAAATCAACCGTGCGTGAAGGAAATACATGACCAATAAAAATCATAAAATTTTCAAAAATAGCATGTAGCTTGTATGATTTACTCTCGCATGGTCAAAATCGACCGTGCATGTCCAAAACACATGAGCAGGGGTTGACCCCTGCATTTTAACATAAATACCTCGCATGGGAAGAACACCTCGTATGCAAAGAAATTTCACACAGTCGTACGATCATGAAGATCATCATCTCATCTAGAATGAGGAAACACACGAGCAAAATACACGTGTGTGAATGGAAAAAAAACGTCCGTGCGAAATACATAAAATTCATCAAAAAGAATGGGCTCTACCCCTGTATGTCCAAAACCACAACATGAAGAAAATAAAGTAATGGGAGAACCACGTGCTTACCCCTAGAAAGAAAGTATGCATTTGCACACCACAATAAGCAATGTGCACTTTATTTGAGAATATAAAACTAACTTAATATGAGAAATAATGAACTAAAAGTGATGTGCAATTGCGTAAAATCGACCCAGATAAGTCTGAAAATCCCTATAAAAATCAGACTCATAAGAACTAGCTTCCGTGGCAAGGGGTATGTTCCTTCCCCATATAGTATCTTAGTCAAATTTGTTATCATCACGACCTTACCTTCCACTTATCGACTTACGATGTAGAGTCCTCTCATGAACATCGCGCTTTTGAGATGATTTTAGGTGCCATGGTAGATGTGGTAATACATATACAAGCACGGATTTCACAATTGAAGGAGGAGCTCGTTGAGATGAGGATATCGATGGGGCATCCTGGTGGGGAATTGTAACCGCATGTACTTATTTTATGTCGAAGAGTCCCGTTTTTACTGTGAACCTCATTGTAACTGTTAGCTATAATGAATGTGTGTCCTGTTTTGTTTCGGTGCTTTTATTTTTTGCGGGTCCTTGTATAAGAATGTTCAGTCACGCTGTTAAGAACTCCTTGGGGTGCAATTATAAGTAGGCACCCCTCGGAAAGGGCGTGCACCAATGTCATTTTGATTTATTAGTCAATGTTATAAATAGAGGACCCCACCTGAGCCCTTATGCAGTCAGAAAAGTGTGACCCCCAAGGAAGTGGCAAACTCTTATTTCACTTTGATCCAAGTGTGTGATTGCCTTCTTAAGTGAAAAGACACCCCGCCCTATGCTCGACTGTGCGGGCTTAATCAAGCTGCTATTGAAATACCAACTTAGCAGACATCTTTTCGCATGTTTGCGAGAAAGGGAAGAGAGAGAGAGAGATCACCATCTTCGAGGGAAAACTAGTGATTCCTTTCAAACACTTCGAACTAGGGTGGACTCTCCCTGTCTTCAGAGATATTATGGAGACACTAAATTTCTATAGAGTGGTACCCGCACAATTATTGCTGTACATAGTCACTTTCATCACGTCTTATGTGACTTACCTATGAATGCACCAGATCACCGTCACTCTTAAATTGTTTCACTGCTTATTCTGAACATTGGCTCTAAAATGTAGGCAGCTGAACTTTGGCTCAAATAATATGTGCATCCCAAACCTCATAGACAATGCCCTAGAGTGGAGGTCATGCTTTATTATCTTCAAAGGAAACTTGGGCAGACTCAACGTCATTCTTGACCTTCGGTAAGAGGAAATTTTCCTGTATCCTGATCTATCACTGGTTAGTTCTAGGATTGCAGACTACTTGGAAAAAGAGTGCTTGGACACAATATTATGCCCACCATATAAAGGAGGTATAGAATGTGCCTATTGTAGAATGTAAGTGCTTGAAGTTGTATTTAAGTGTGCATACCTGCTCTTAACCTCTTGACTTGTAGTTGTTCTGATGGTGTATGGCTCCAAACCATACATTCTATTTGGGGACACTAAGACCATCGCTGAGAAGCAACGTGCCCGATAAAAACAAAAGGTTAATGTTGACATGCCCGCCCAATCATCCCTGGAAGCGGATTCACTTGATGAGTTGGTTACTCTACTAATCAGTTGGGGGGCCTAAGTTTATGGCACTTAGCACCCAGCTTCCTTCTCGGAGGGAGTTTTTGAGAATTCTTCCTCACTCCCTGACAGTCGTAGTGGAAACTAGTGGCTCAGTAAATTATGGGGAGAAAGAGATGATTCCTGCATGAGATCTTTTTATGAAGGCCACTACGACAACCCTGAGGGAGCTCTCCTATAACAGCGTAGCTTAAAGCCTTCTAAATGATGCGCTAGCACCAAATGCTCGCCTGTGAGAGTAACTAAAGGTATGAGCCAACCTCTTGTAATACCTTCCTTCTTACCTAGAAAGTCATATGCTCGCTGGTCCATTTTAGTGCAAGAGTAGAGAGTGGTGGATGACACGAGATTCCAAAAGGAGTTGATTCTACTTGGCAGGAGTTCAGCGAAAATGGTGATATGCCTCTTGAAGGAAAAAGAGTCCTTGAAGTCGTAGTATATGAATGTGGATTATGCAAATCTATTTTCAGGACATAAGGATGCGGTGATATTTAGATTGGAGGCGGACTCTACCGAGGTCTAACAGCCCACTCCCTTAGATTCTTGCATTGGATGTGAGAACATCGTTTATATATTAAAATTATTCATTTTGATACCTTTTTCTAAGTGTTCTCTCTAGTTTATATTTGTGCATAAATGTATCTGAAGTATTGTTATCCATGTTTATTAGAAGAATATCCAGTTGTGTGTATGCACTCTCGCTACCATTCGCAGGATAGAATGCTATACGCGGGTTTTATATGAACATTCACATATCAGTGATTATCATAAAGGAGCGATATGATATCTTATGATGTGGTTGATCGTGTGGGTGCTTGTCGATAAGCTAATGAGAAAGTTCCAAATGGCCCCCTTCCGGATGACCGCCCATTTTGAGTGAAAGCATGGATAGAGTGCATGAACGACCATATAGTAACTCATCAATTAGATAGTGAGAAAACCGTAGGCGGCCCCATTATGGGTGTCCGCTTATTTTGAATGAAAATCAAGAGAGAGAGCGTGAATGACTATGCGATCACTCGCTGATAAAGACAAGACAGTTTGTGAGTTATCAAGCGGGCATTGGCTGAAAAAACTGAGGTAGTTTGCGAGTTACCAAGCAGACACTCGCCAAGAAAGCTGAGGCAGAGCATTAAAATTATCAAGTGAGCGCTCGCCGAGAAAGTTAAGGCCAAGTATGTGAATTATCAAGCGGGCACTCACCGAGAAAATAAAGACAGAGTGTGTGAATAAAAGAGCGGGCACTCCACGAGAAAACTGAGGCAAAGTGTGTGAATTATCAAGAGGACACTCCCTGAGAAAACTGAGGAAGAGTGTGTGAATTATCAAGCAAACACTTGCTGAGAAAATTAAGGCAAATTGTTCCAACTATTAAACGGTCATTCACAGAGAAAATCAAAGCAGAGTGTGTGAATTGTCAAGCAGGCACTATCCGAGAAAACCGAGGCAAAGTGTTTGACTTTTCAAGCAGGAACTCGTAGAGAAAACCATGGCAAAGTATGTGAATTATCAAACACCAACTGTTAAAGCCGAGGCAGAGTGTGTAAATTATCAAGCGGGCACCCATCGAGAAAACTGAGGCTAAAAGAGAGGGGATAGATATGCTTAATTCTAGAGGGGAGTGAATAGAGTATTTTAAAAACTTGATTTGTTTTTATAGCGGAATTAAAATAAGTGATAATAATATATAAAAAAGAGGAATGAACAAAACAATCATAGTACAGCAAAATAAAGAGAAACATAAACAGATAACACAAGGAGTTTATAGTGGTTCCCCAAAACTAGGTACATCCACTCTTCTACCACCCTGGTAGGAATCAACTAACAGGTTTTCGATCAGGTGCCCTGCCACCACAGGTTTTTGCTCATGTGCCCTGTCACCATAAGATCTATTTCAAGGGAGATCTCACAACCCTTTAGGCTTTTGATTAGGTGCCCAAAAACCAACACAAGTCTTTTGTTTAGGAGACTTGACAACCAGGTGATAACTTTTGAAGGGAGTTAAAAACCCCTTATACAGTGAGGTAAATAAAGTGATGGTGTCTTCTATTTCTCAAACAACTTGAGAAGACAAGTGGATTGCTGTTGTCAAAGCTCCCCCTGAGATGTTGAATTGTTCAGGAAAGAAGAAAGCTTTGCTCAGGGTGTAGGCCTTCAACTTACTTGAAGTTTCTTCAAGAAGCTTTTAGATAGAAGAATGTTGTTTGTCTCATAAGAATCCTGAAGCTAGAAACTGAAGAAGACTAATGATCTTTTTGTGGCTATTCTTCTTCAATTTTTTGTAAGCACGCTAGCAAAATTCTACATAGAGAATGTATTCTGAATATCAGTTATTCTCTATATATTTTCCTTTTAGTATCACTATGTCTCATGTATCTATTGTTGAGAGGAATAAGAAAAACCCATTTATATTCTGTGCATTAATCAGCCTTCAAATTTTGAATAGAATCCTCGAATTACTGCTCAGAATTTGGGGGTTGAAACGGCTAGAAAATGTCTTAAATGAGTTTCCTCAACTGTCCCAGTAAATAAGCAAGTAATTAACTTTATGAAACCCATAATTAATGCTGCCTTGAACCGGCTATATTCTTGAGAATATAAGTATTAATTATTAAGATAATTACTACCTTTGAATAATATAATTAGAAGTCAAACTGAGAGAGAAAATAACAAACTGGCTCTGATAAGAATTAGTCAAACTCAGAATAGATTTCGTCAACCTAAACTCCAAGTTCATCGAGCTGAGAAATATGTTTCGTCGACCTGAGCTCAGCAAACATCGATCTGGAAAGAAACTGTCAAGACTGAGCTCCAAGTTCGTCGACCAGAGAATCTCAGAAGAGGAGGGAGTTCATCGACCAGAGCTCGGATATCGTCGAGCTCAACTCAGAGAAAGAACTCTGAGTTCTTCGATCCAAGATCGATGATCGTCAAGCTGAGTTCGAAGAACTTCGAACTAAATTCTGAACTCTTTAAAACTGCATTTCTTCTAAGTCTGAGTCTCTAGAGTCTTCTCAAGGCTAGAACATAAGATTCTAACCTAATCTGACTGACCTAACCTTATAACCAATAAATTGACCCTAAACTATACATGATGGTTCAACAATCCTAATTAGTGAACCTATCCCAAATCCAAACTGGATTTCCAACAATCACCCCCTACTTGGGTGAGGTCACTAACCAAAAAAGAATTGAAAAACTAAAAAACACAGCAATAAATATCTGACAGACTTTTGAAAACTATCAGCAGGTATGATAGAGCTATGGTTATACATATAGTTCAGATAAGAAACAACAAAAACATAAAAGATCAAAAATCAGTAGGAGGAGGAGTAGAAGATGATTTTGCAAAAATAATTGTCCTGTTTGGAACTTCTGCTTCCCTCTGAGTCATCTTCATGTCTTAGGCCCTAAGAATTTTTATAGAAGCAGCTCTGGGCACTATAGCTTCAGGATGGATCTGCATGTATTCATTAGTATCAAATAAGTTTTCGTTTACCTGAAACTTGTTAGCTCTTCCTGTCTGTAAGAGGACATAGTTATAAATTCAGATATATCTTCTCCTTCTTTTCTGGCTTTATTAATTTTAGATAGAGCTATAGTCTCCTTGAGTCTGTCCATCCTGTAAACTGGATCCAGCTAAGGTTCATAAGAGGGAGAAGGAGGTCTCTCTGGATTGGAAATCTGTTCAGCATTCTGAGAATTTTTTTGAAGAGGATTTCTGTACTTAATTGATAGCCGTTGAAAGTTGCTTTGACTGGACCTCTATTGATGTTGGCTTTGATAATAAGACTTTGGAGGTCTGCACTGACTTTACTTCTCAGCTGGTCTGAAAGATTGATAGGATGTTGTGCTTTGAGACTGAGAGATATTTCCTGATGTACCTGCAGCAGGAAGAGGAGGAGGTCCTCTTCAGATTTGTATAGGTGGAGAACTGTATCTTTTCTTTTTCTTACTTTTATTTACCTCATTCTTGGAGAATCTCATCCAGTGAAGCATGTCTTTAGAGAGAGGAATGTTATTTAGAATGTAGTAAGGAGTGTCAGTAGTAGGATTTGGCTTAGAAACAGCCTTGGAAGGGGCCTTTCTCTTCTTGGATTTGCTTTTCTTTGAACTTAAATCATCTGAATCATCATCCTACATGTCATCATCAGATGATTCAATAGGATTAGCATAAAAATCATCAATCTCTTTTAGTTGCTCATCAGAAAGGTATTTCTTAGCCTGAGGCTCAGAATATAAATTTTGGAAGGGAAGGGCAGCTGCAGAAACTGAATCTACTAGCTTCTCTAGAGAATTTCCATGTCTGCAAACATAATGCCATCCATATCTATCATAGGGCTTTCATCCCAAATAGCCACAACAAGAGATTCAGCTGAGGGCTCATAGGATTCAAGAGCAAATATTGGCTCTACACATTCTATAACAACTTTTACTTCTTTGAACTCTAGAATTGCAAAACTTACCTTTAGTTGCTCAACAACTTCAGGGCTTAAGGGTGAGGTATAACAAACTATAGCTTTATAATGATCTTGTTGAAGAGTTGGTAAAGAATTTGTATATGCTGTATCAAAAGAATCTAACAAATAAAATAAATCAACTATGGGATTGATAATACAATCACCAACAGTTATAACCTCTAGAATTGCTACTGTTGCTGTTGTTGGTACTGAACCTATTAGAACTGCTGCTGCTGCTACTGCTGGAGAAACTACTACGGTTGCTGGAGTAAGAGCTTCTTAATTGAACATCTCCCCCTGCCTGGATTCAGAGGGTACTGAAACCAGGCCCCTGGAAGAAGAAGTGAGAGAGGAAGAAGGAGCAACAAGAGCAGCAAGAGAGGATATGGAGGAAGCAAGAGCTGCAATTGCCACTGCTATGAGATTCCTGAGTGTTGGAGTGATAAGCTCCAAGAGGTTAGAAATGGAGGAAGGATCCAATTGCATAAACTTAGGAGGTGTCTGAGTAGATATAGATGGATGGATAGAGGAGGTAGATGGAGTGAGAGGAGTAAGAGGAATGAAATCAGTCATAATTTCATCATGAGCATGTGATAAATGTTGATGAGGAGAATGAGGTGGAGATGGTGATAGTAAAAGATCAAAATTTGGGAATGACAGAATGGAATGAAGTTGTATGTCATAAATATGAGGGGGTAAATCGGATTGAGGAGGTGTTGATTGAGGTGAGAATGGTGAGGCTGGAGGGATTGGAGAGGAAGTGGTTGGTTATTGTAGGGGAGTTGATGAAAGAGATATTTAAGGAGGTGGAGATGGAGGAAGAGCATGAACTTCTACTACAGGTGGGGGAGAGGTTGTAACTGCCCTGGTGTCCTCTAAAGTTTTGGAAGAGGAGGAAGCCCTGGATTTCTTAGGGATGGTCCTCTCCCATCTACCAAATAAGGCAGAAGTTAGCCTCTTGGAGGCATTGATGAACATGGTCTAGGAGACCAATAGTTCATGATCCTTGGCCTGGATGAAGATGCCCAAAATCCTCCCAAAAGAAACTTCCTTCTTAAAATTCTTTTTCTTAATCAAATCAAAGAACAACACACCCTAATTAATCAATTTCTTATTAACCAGAGAACACATTACCAAAAACTTATGCTTGTTAATATAGTCATGGGCGGTGTGTTTGCCCATCAAAACCTTCCCTACTACATCAGCCAAAAACATCTATTCTACAGACAAGTTTTTCTTTAACAACTTATTAGGGTTTCCCTCTGAGTGACCCACCTTAATCAACATAGAATCATAATCAGAACTGTATAATTCTATATCATCTTCTCCATTAACAAAACCAAAAATCTCAGATAAAATAGCAGGTGTTAGAGTAACCTGTTGTCCTGCGATGGTACCAATCATTGTTTATGCATTTGGGGAAGTTGAAGTGTAGACACATTCCCTTATCTCGGTCACTGGCAGTTTGATCCTTGTGGTCATACGTTTCCTGAGTTGGTGTTCTTAAAACAGTTGTAGAATATCCGTGAAGATCTGATCGGAATGGCTGAATGAATTGGTGTGAGAATTGTTATTAACCCGAAAAGGCAAGTGTACCTATCAAATTATAGTACCAAGGTCGTATTTAAACTCGGGGCTGTCAAGTACTGCTACTCACGCTTCTACTATTATCCTACCGAAAGATTGTTTGGTTTTGAGAATTTTTAAATTAAAAACTAAAGATATTTTTTTTTGAAACAAAAACTTATAATAAAAAGCTAGCATTCGATCAATGAATCATCATGAAATGAGACGAGGAGGATAAAAATATAGATTTAAATTCGCAAATAAAACTCGACCGTGACAGATCCGATATTAGGAAATAATCTCGCTAGAGCATTAGATCCCCTAACTTATAGATGTTTTGACTGAAATCTCTTTACAAGTCAAAATGGCCTAAAGTCTCATTACCGAAGCGACCCGCACTATTGGATTTAACTCCAATCCGGAGGATTTATGTCATCCTATCTCTAGGGTTGCGTTCAACTCCTTCCTTCTTTGAGTGATCTTTCATACCAACGAGT
This sequence comes from Platanthera zijinensis, assembly GCA_039513925.1. Lineage (NCBI taxonomy): Eukaryota > Viridiplantae > Streptophyta > Magnoliopsida > Asparagales > Orchidaceae > Platanthera > Platanthera zijinensis. The sequence continues at coordinate 55,804,609 of CM077094.1, read as the reverse complement.
CTCTTGACTTCTATGGAATGAGATCAAATGTCTACTACCGTATACCGGAAATACGGAGTCGACGCGAGAAAAATCAAAGAAGGACCGATATTAATTTAGACAAAAATAAAACTAAGAAATAAAAATAATAATCATCTCACTTCATGGATCCTCACGATCAAATGCTAAAGAAAATTAGCTACGCATGTTTAAGAAAGAAACCATGAAAATAAAAGAAAGAGATTTCATTTTCATTGCTAGAAAGAAGAAAGGTACACAATAATAATAATAATAATAATAATAAGACAAGATTATACTATTAAGAAAGAGATTACAAGAAATGAAAAGAAGAACTTAACAACAATAATAAAAAGTAGAAGGAAGCTCTCTTACACTAGCACTATACTTTCTCTCCAATGTCCAACCTCCCAAAGCATGAGACATGGGTTCCTTTTATATGTGGGGAGAAGGATCTAGAATGAAGGGAAAATGAAGGGAGCAAGGGGGGTGGCCGGCCATGTATGTTGGAGAGAGTTCATGCATGATATTTAATGAGGGAGAGATTCATTGCATGTAGTTGAAATAAATAAAAATAGAAAATAAGGGGAATGAATAAGAAATAAAGAGGGGAGAAAGAAATAAAAGAGGAGAGAGGGGGAGATGAATGAGGAGGGGAGAGAGAGGGCCGACCATGTATGGGCTTATTGTGCTGCTTGGTGGGCTCAGGTAGGGCTTGGATTGCATGTAGGGGCTGCTCCAATAGTGGCCGGGCTGCTCCATTGTTGTGTTAAATTTAAGGGCTCGGGTAGGATTGTAGTGGGCTGCTTCAAAAGATCGGGTTTGAGTCAATGGAAAGGGGTCGGGCTGCTCTATGTTGAAGGGACTTGAAGTGGGCTGCTTAGTTGTTGAAAGGTTGCACCAACATGTAGTGCTCGGGCTGCATCTTGGTCTTGTTGGGCTGCTCCTGGTAGCATGAACCTATAATAAACAAAGCCAATACACAACATGTTAGATATATTTCATAACATAACATTAATTATTAAAACTAAACATAACATAACATAACAAACATAACATAACATAATACATAAAAAGATAAAAATACATATAATAAAACTATAGATTTTTATATCATAACACAAAAGACTTTAAATAAGAAATAAAACATAACAAGCATAAAAATACTTAAAAAATATAATTAAACTAGGAATTTTGCATACTAAACTACACAAAAACCGATGCCTAAATGTAGTCATCAAATTCCCCCATGCTAGAGTATTTGCTTGCCCTCAAGCAATTGAAAATGAGAACTAGGGGAGAGAAATAAAAGTAAGCAATTTAGATTTCATAATTAAGAAAACAAAACTTGAAAAATTAAACTATCCTAATTTCTATGTTAACAACTATTGGGGTGAGAAGTGCACAATAGAAAACTTGAAAATGGAGACCTAAAAATTTCATTAGAACATAAAGAAGAATTACACATTTCTAAGTTCCTAAAATAAGGCATCCAAAATAAATGAAAATAAGAATGACAAGAGTAGAAATTCTAAATAAACGGCGCATTGAAAAACTACTAGGTTGATAGAATAATGATTAACCAAAAATCACCTCAAGATAACCTCCAAAGAAATCCATCAATGATGGTGGCCATAGGCTTATCCATTCATACTCTCTCCACTATGCGAATTTACGTCTAAAGATCAAAAGGACTTAAAATAGGTGCTAAGACTTGGCTTAAGTAAATAATTAGGAATTGAAAATCAAGGATAAACATGATGGTTAAAACACACTAAACCAAGGGTGAGCTCTAAAACATAAAAATGATAAAAATGATAAGTATGTCATTTCTCCAGTTAAAACTACAAAACAAGGCCATGAAAATTTTTTCTTTTCAAAATTTGGCCACAAATAAGCTTTTTTTCTCTTGTTTTTGATTTAATAACATTTTGATAATAACTTTTTTTTCATAAAAGAGACCTCCAAATGAAAACTTTAAATATTCCTTTTCATTTTAAAAGATAACCCAACACAGAGATAATATTTAAGCTCAAAATTTAGTGTGAAATAGGAAAGGCATTTTGGCTTTGGTGAAATAATGAAATGAAAGGTGGAGCTAAAATAAATAATCATGGAAAAAGGCCCAAAAATAGTTTTGCAATGGTGAAATTTTTGGTGGGCAAGAAAGGTTCAAACGAGTCAAAGAGTTGTCTAATTCATTTCTAAAGTACGTAAAAATGATGCAAATGTTTCGATAGTAGCTAGGGACAAGTTCTAGACAACAAGAAAGTATTACCCCACAAATGAAAAAGTGATGATGTTACCTAGCAACCATTCATACGCAACTAATCGAATAAAAAGAACACTACAAATTTCTAACTTATAACATAAAAGACAGATGCCTATATTTAAGAATAAGAAATTAGTAAAACAAAGCTATGTTAAAATGATAAATTTAGAAAACCATTTCAAAGAAATCTATATAGAACTACAAAACTGCACGGGTCTACACATCAATAGAAGAAACATAAAAATAGAGATAGAAAATAATTTTTGATTTTGATTTTGAAATAGATTTTACCATTTTTTTTAATTTTTTTTGGGTTTTGTATTTTCTAGTTTTCTTTGGATTTTTGATATAGTTAAATAAAAACAATACTCCTAAAAGGCTTAATATAACTATACTATTTTTTTGTGATTTTGTTTTAAAGCATTTTTTTTAAAGAAACGAAGAAAGAAGACAACTAAACCCTCCCCCATGCTTTGATTCTTCATTGTCCTCAATGAAAGAAACAAAAAAATGAGAAAGAGAAAGAGACTGAGAAGGAGAGAAAAAAAATGCAGAAAGTAAATTAAATAAAAATAACAGGACTTCCCCGGGTTTGTGAGATGAAGGTGGATGTCGCTCCCCCCATGCTAGCTTTTTAACGCACTTGATCATCAGCAGGTTTGATTTGATCCATCTTAAAATCAGCAACATTGGAGCAGCCATCACGAACTAGCATTTGCTTGGCCACCGGAAGGAAGAGAAAAGTACAAAAATAAAAGCAGAAAAGAAATGCCTTGGGCAGGTTCCCAAAAGTGTTCTTTTATTAAACAATAGATTGTCCGAATAATAATATAAGTTTTATAATAGGAAGTCCAAAACGAAATAAAGGTTCCACATGAAAATAAACATTTAAGATTCCAAAATAAGATTCTCCTTTGCAGGAGACACAGAATGATTAGAAATATATAGCTAAAGTCTATGCCCGTTTACTTTAAAATCACCCTTATCCGGGTGCGAGAGTAATACAGTTCCATAAGAGTAAACTTGTTTAACTGTAAATGGTCAAGACCATCTAGATTTAAGTTTGCTAGGAAAAAGACGTAAGTGAGAATTTAAAAGAAGAACTTGATCGCCAGGTTTAAACATTTTAGGGTGTCGCAAGATCTTATCGTGATAGATTTTCATTTCAAGGTCGGGTGGTTTATCAAAATAGTTTTTCAAATTTTTGTCTTTTTTAGAAGTAAAATTCTCAAGATTCTTTTGTTTAAAATCAGGTTCATTTTCAAAAATGGTTTGCACAGACATAACCGTGCCTTCAAAATCATTTGATGAAATTCTAGAAAAAGAAGAGGAAAATTTATTTGATGAGACATTGGAAAGATAAAGAGAAGAGTCGTCATTTAAATCATCAAGAAAAAAACAAGAGTCATCATTTTTTAAAGAGTTTTTCATTGATTCATTAATAGAAAACGTGACCTCTTCATCTCCCACAGGAAGAAAGAGTTTTCCGTTACTCACATCAATGACTGCTTGAGCGAGGGCTAGGAAGGGACGACCAAGAATAAGAGGGACCTCGACGTCCTTTTCAATATCAAGAATAACAAAATCCACCGGGAAGATGAATTTGTCGACCTTCACTAGCACATCCTCCACGATTCCTAACGGATACTTAATTGATCGGTCGGCTAACTGAATACTCATCTGTGTAGGGCTGAGAGTGCCCAATCCTAGCTTTTTAAATAATGAGAATGGCATCAAGTTGATGCTCGCACCTAGGTCCGCTAACGCATATTTTACAAAAAGATCACCAAAAATGCAAGGAATAGAAAAGCTACCTGGATCGTTTATCTTTTTAGGAAGATTAGAATTTTTTATGATCGCCAAGCACTCTTCGTTCAACGTTATATGAGATAAATTGTTCAATTTCTTTTTGTTTGTTAACAAATCTTTAAGATATTTTGCATACTTAGGCATTTGGCTAATCGCTTCATGAAACGGCAAATTAATATGAATTTGTTTAAACATTTCAATAAAGCGTTGATATTGATCATCTAGTATTTCCTTCCTAAGCATAGCGGGATAAGGAGGTGGCGAAAATTCTTTGATAATTGTTGGAGCATCATTTTGAAAAATATCATTTTCTATTTCAAAAATAAACTTATATTTTTAAAAATTAGATTTATCTTTGTCTTCTTTAGAATTTTCATCATTTTTTTCTGTAACGATAATTTTTTCAGTAGTAAGAGAGGCAATCACCTCTAGCTCTTCCCTTATGGTGGGCTCGTGAATAACTTTACCGCTCCGAAGGGAAATCGCTTTCGCGTGCTCCATTGGGTTGGGTTCGGTATTTGAAGAAAGAGAGCCAGGTGGCCTCTCGGAGATAACCTTAGCGAGTTGGTCGATTGTATTTTCTAAATTTTTCATCGACCCTGTTTGATTTCTAATGGTAGCATCGTTCGAGCTTATATATCTAGAAAGTATTTCCTCTAAAGATGGAGGTTTTTGAAAATTTTTGTTTTGAGGTGGTGGGAGTGTAAAATCGTGTGGTGGACGTACGGTATTAGCATTATTACTCCAAGAAAAATTAAGATGGTTACGCCATCCAGGGTGATAAAAATTCGTAGCAGTATTAAAACTAGGAGGAGCAGAAAAAATTCGCATAATTGTTTTGAGCAGGCCTGGGTATGTTCCCTAGAAAATCCACCTGCTCGGCAGCAGCAGCATTCGCAATTTCAAATACCTGAGGGGCGGACGCAGCAGTCATCTCCAAAATCTTCTTGTTCAGCATCTCCACTTGCAATGCTAGTTGGGATACAGAGTCCACTTCATAGATACCTGCAGGTTTATTTAGGCGAGTCCTAGAAAAATTCCACTGATAGGAGTTCATCGTCATGTCCTCTATAAGCTTAAGAGCGGCTTCCGGAGTTTTGCGGTCTAAAAAACAAGCGGAAGCGGCATCTATCATTTGATTAGTCTCTTGATTTAGCCCATTGTAAAATGTCTGAACCTGTAACCATATAGGCAGAGCATGATGAGGGCATCTTCTCAAAAGTTCTTTGAACCTCTCCCAAGTGTCATAGAGGGTCTCAGAAGCAATTTGAGAATAAGAAGTAATCTCATTTCTTAATTTAACAGTTTTAGCGGGAGGGAAATATTTAGCAAGAAATTTATCGACTAAAATGTTCCAAGTAGTGATTGATCCTCTTGTAAGAGAACTCAACCATTATTTGGCTTTTGTCCTTAAGGAGAAGGGGAAGATTCTTAGCCTAATAGCGTCGTCTGAGACACCATTAATTTTAAAGGTGTCATAGATCTCGAGAAAACTAACAATATGTAAGTTCGGATCTTCATCGTGTAATCCGTCGAACTGTACATATTACTGCACCATTTGTATGATGCTAGACTTAAGCTCAAAATTATTGTTCGCAATCGCAGGTCGAACAATACTTGTTTCAGTCCCCTCTAGGTTGGGTCGAGCATAATCGGACATGGTCCTTTGCTGAGCCATTCCTGGGTTAGGATCTCCCATTTCAGAATTAAAATTACAATCACCGTCGGAATCCTCAACCGCTGTTTAAGAAGTGGAAGCCCGAATCGCAATTGTCTCCGAAAGGAGCGTTCGATTTCTAGCTCCAAATCAACAAGTAGCAACGGATTCGTGCAGTTCATGCACTAAAAAAAACGAAAGAGAATGAAGGAAAGGAAATAGAAACTTGAAGAAGAAAACGATAAAGATAATAAAATTTTTGGTTTTTTTGCAGAAGTAATAGCGAAAGCATTTTCCTAATATTGACGAAATAGGTCCCCGGCAACGAAGCCAAAAACTTTGTGTGAGAATTGCTATCAACCCGAAAAGGCAAGTGTACCTATCGAATTATAGTACTAAGGTCGTAATTAAACTCGGGGCTGTCAAGTACTGCTACTCACGCTTCTACTATTATCCTACCAAAAGATTGTTAGGTTTTGAGAATTTTTAAATTAAAAACTAAAGATTTTTTTTTTGAAATGAAAACTTATAATAAAAAGCTAACATTTGATCAATGAATCACCATGAAATGAGACGAGGAGGATAAAAATATAGATTTAAATTCACAAATTAAACTCGACCGTGACTGATCTGATATTAGGAAATAATCTCGCTAGAGCATTAGATCCCCTAACTCATAGACGTTTTGACTGAAATATCTTTACAAGTCAAAATGGACTAAAGTCGCATTACCGAAGTGACCCGCACTATTGGATTTGACTCCAATCCGGAGGATTTACGTCATCCTATCTCTAGGCTTGCGTTCAACTCCTTCCTTCTTTGAGTGATCTTTCAAACCAATGAGTCTCTTGACTTCTATGTTATGAGATCAAATGTCTACTACTGTATACCGAAAATACGGAGTCGACGCGAGAAAAATCAAAGAAGGACCGATATTAATTTCGACAAAAATAAAACTAAGAAATAAAAAGAATCCTCATCTCACTTCATGGATCCTCACGAGCAAATGCTAAAGAAAAATAGCTACGCATGTTTAAGAAAGAAACCATGAAAATAAAATAAAGAGATTTAATTTTCATTGCTAGAAAGAAGAAAGGTACACAGTAATAATAATAAAAAGACAAGATTATACTACTAAGAAAGAGATTACAAGGAATGAAAAGAAGAACTTAACAACAATAATAAAAAGTAGAAGGAAGCTCTCTTACACTAGCACTATACTTTCTCTCCAATGTCCAACCTCCCAAAGCATGAGACATGGGTTCCTTTTATAAGTGGGGAGAAGAATCTAGAATGAAGGGAATATGAGGGGAGCAAGGGGGTGGCCGGCCATGTATGTTGGAGAGAGTTCATGCATGATATTTAATGAGAGAGAGAAGAGAGGGAGAGATTCATTGCATGTAGTTGAAATAAATAAAAATAGAAAATAAGGGGAATGAATAAGAAATAAAGAGGGGAGAAAGAAATAAAAGAGGAGAGAGGGGGAGATGAATGAGGAGGGGAGAGAGAGGGCCGACCATGTATGGGCTTTGTGGGCTGCTTGGTGGGCTCAGGTAGGGCTTGGATTGCATGTAGGGGCTGCTCCAATAGTGGTCGGGCTGCTCCATTGTTGTGTTGAATTTTAGGGCTCGGGTAGGATTGTAGTGGGCTGCTTGGGCTGCTTCAAAAGCTCGGGTTTGAGTCAAGGGAAAGGGGTCGGGCTGCTCTATGTTGAAGGGACTTGAAGTGGGATGCTTAGTTGTTGAAAGGTTGCACCAACATGTAGTGCTCGGGCTACATCTTGGTCTTGTTGGGCTGCTCCATATAGCATGAACCTACAAGAAACAAAGCAAATACACAACATGTTAGATATATTTCATAACATAACATTAATTATTATAACTAAACATAACATAACATAACAAACATAACATAACATAATACATAAAATAATAAAAATACATATAATAAAACTATAGATTTTTATATCATAACAGAAAAGACTTTAAATAAGAAATAAAACATAACAAGCATAAAAATACTTTAAAAATATAATTAAACTAGGAACTTTGCATACTAAACTACCCAAAAACCGATGACTAAAATTAGTCATCATGAATCAAAGTCGATGTCGAATCCAGTATCGTATTTCATGCTGGAGAGAGCAGTCGCTGAAATCGCCATTGTTTTCCTTCAAAAGCGCGGGATAGAGCTCGAAGAAAACCTAGTTATAAGGTTTTCAGAATATGAAGCGGCGAACTCCGTCCTGCGAAAAATAAAAGAAATCTTCGTTCTCAGGTCGACGAAAAATTTCATGAGGAGATAATATCGTCGATCTTAGTTTGAAGAGGGCAAAATTTTTTGCCATTTTTTAGGTCGGCAAACACTTTTCTTAAGTAAGATCGTCGATCTCCGCTCGACGAAAATAAATTCGCACAGAGAGTTCATCGATCTCAGGTCGACGAATTTTCTCAAGAAGAGTTCTCAGATCATCGATCTTCGTTTGACATTTTGTAACTAATTCTTTGACCATAGACAAGAATCAAATTAATGCTTCTCCGTCAATCATACCTAGCTTATTTAGGAAGAACAGATGTTTCTTCTCATCCAATGGTTTAATCAAGATGCCTGCTCTTTGTAAATTAGTAGGGATAAAGACAAGTTAAATTTTATTTTTGTGTACACAATCTCTAATGAAATGATGTCTAATTTTTATATGCTTTGTCCTACTATGATGCACTGGATTTTGTGCAATAGAAATTGTACTGTTACTATCACAAAATATAGTTGAATTATTTAGATTGAAACCATAATCCAGGCGTTGGTTTTGAATCCACAATATTTGTGAAAAACTTCAAGCTACAATGTATTCAGCCTCTGTAGTTGAAGTGGACACAGATGTTTGCTTCTTACAAAAGCAAGACACAAGCCTATCACCAAGGAACTAGCATGTTCCTGATGTGCTTTTCCTGTCAACTCTACATCCAACAAAGTCAGTATCTGATAATATAGTTAATTCAAATTTTGACTCAGTTGGATAAAAGAGTCCTAGATTTGGGCAACCTTTATATATCTCAAAATCCTTTTAAGAAAAATATGGTGAGATTCTTTAGGGTTTACTTGAATCATAGCACAAAGACATGTAGCAAACATTATGTCTGGCCTACTAGCTGTGAGATATAATAAGGACCCAATAATAGCCCTATATGTTTTCTGATCAAATGGTTTGCCATGTTCATCAGAATCAATCACAGTATTGGAAGCCATGGGTGTTTTCTTGGCTGAGGCATCAGTCATCCCAAATCTTTTAACTAATTCCTTAGCATATTTGGATTGGGAGATGAAAATTCCATCAGGGGATTACTTCACTTGGAGACCAAGGAAGTAAGAAAGCTCACCCATGCTACTCATTTCAAACTTGGAATACATCAGGTCAGAAAACCTTTTGCATAGTTCTGAATCAATGGAGCCAAAGATGATGTCATCTACATATATTTGTACTAACAATATGTTATTATTATGATGCCTAGTAAACAAAGTTCTATCTACAATGCCCCTAGTGAACTTATGTTCTAAAAGAAAACTAGCTAAGATCTCATACCAAGTTCTTGGAACTTGCTTTAAACCATAGAGAGCTTTATGCAATTTGAAAACAAAAGAGGGATGTGTTGGAGAAATAAAACCTGAGGGTTCTTCAACATATACTTCCTCTTTGAGTTCACCATTCAAGAAAGCACTCTTGACATCCATTTGGTAGACTTTGAACTTTTTGTAGGCTACATAGGCAAGAAAAATTCTGATAGCTTCAAGTCTTGCAACAAGTGCAAAGTTTTGATCATAATCAATTCCTTCTTCCTGTCTATAACCTTGAGCTACTAGTCTTGCTTTGTTCCTTATGATAGCTCCTTGTGCATCCAATTTATTTCTGAATACCCATTTAGTTCTAATGACTTGATAGCCTTTGGGTCTTGGAACTAAATCCCAAAATCTATATCTCTCAAAAAGATTGAGCTCCTCTTGCATTGCAATAATCTAGTGTGGATCTTGCTCAGCATCTGTTATGGATTGGGGCTCAAGTTGAGATATGAAGTAAGCATGCATCAAATCTTGGTTTAGTTGATGCCTTGTTTGCACACCAACTAATATGTCTCCAATCACTTAAGATACAGGGTGATCTATATGTGTAACAAGATTAGTTGGAGGACTTGGTTCAGCAATAACATTGGGAAATAATCCCTCTTGTTGAATTAAATTTCTTGTTGAAGGTTCAGCAATTATATCACTGACCTCCTCTTCACTATCTTTATCAATATGTGAAGAAGGATGTGATTCAGCATCATTGGTGAGGTTCAGATCATCCAATTTCTAACACAGTTGGGGTACCTACAATAAGTTATTGGTAAAAGAATCCTTCTCCTTATAAAATATGTTAGCTTCATCAAAAGAAATATGAACAAATTCTTCCATTTTCAAAGTAGATTTATTAAATACCAAGAAAATTCTCATTGCAGCTTTGGTCTCAAATTTTCTAAGGTGTTTCTTATTATTATTATGAATGTAACATACACAACCAAATATTCTAAAATAGTTTATTTTAGGTTGCTTCCCTTTGAGTAATTCATAAGGAGTCTTGCCCTTAAGTTTATGTATCAAACTTCTGTTCAGGATATAATTTGCAGTGCTTACAGCCTCTGCCCAAAAGGATAGGGTCATGTGAGCATCTGCAAGTAATGTTCCTACAGCTTCAATCAGGGTTCTATTTTTACTTTCTACTACCCCATTTTTTTGAGTAGTTTTAGGAGCAGAGAAACAATGTCTGATACCTTCCATCTCAAAGAATTCTTGCATAGGAAGAGATTCAAACTCAGAACCATGATCACTTCTGATCAATGCAACTGGATTAAAATACTCAATCTTTATGCTCTTAAGAAAATCTGTAAGAACTTTAAAGTTATCTTACTTGTTTCTCAAGAAGAACACCCAAGTGAACCTCGAGAAGTCATCTACTATAACTAAGGTGTAAGATTTTCCTCCCGGGCTCTGTACAGCAATGGGTCCAAAAAGATCCATGTGTAGCAGATACAGAATCCTAGGTGAGTCACTCATATTAATATATTTAAAAATATTTTAGTTTGCTTACCTAATTGATAATCCCTGCAAAGGCTTTCCTTCTTGTAGGGGCAAGAAGGCAATCCTCTAACAAGGTTATCCCTAGAGATTTTAGCAATATTTTTCAGATTAACTTGTCCTAATCTTTTATGCCATAATTCATTATTATTACTAATTTGATTAAATAGGTAAATTTCTGACCTAGCAGATTTGAAGTTTACTACATAAATATTTCCTTGCTTAAGGCCAATTAAGATAGTTTTATTATCTACAGAAGTAATAATGCAGAAAATTTGTTAAAATGATACCAGATAACCTTCATCACATAGTTGGCTTATGGATATCAAGTTATGTTTGAGACCATTTACATATGCTACCTTCCTTAAAGTGACTGCTCCAACTTTAACATTCCCAGAGCCTTCAGTTTTGCTACAGTTGGAGTCACCAAAAATCACCTTTGGACCAAGATTGGACTTGTAGTTTGTTAAATTGTCCTTGCTTCTTGTCATGTGCTTTGAACATCCACTATCCAGGTACCACTGTTCCTTTGTGGTAGGATAGCATTTTACCTGCACAAAAAATAATTAGGTGTTCTTGACCCAGGTAACCTTGGGTCCCTGATTCTTCTCAAACTTAAAACTATAAATGAAAGAGCATTCAGGTTGGTTCTTATATCCTAGAGGATGAAATTTTCTAGGTGGAATAATCCACTGTGTAAAGTGGTTGAAAAATTCTTTTGTTTTATTAAATGTTCTGTAAGAATTTATGTTTCTATTAAAATGGGATCTATGAATTCTAGTAAGTTCGTCGATCTGAGGTCAACGAATAGGGATAAGTTCATCAAACTGTGCTCAGAGAATGGAAATATTCATTCTTTGTGCCTTAATATCTTTGATCTCGATTCGAAGAACCATATAGGTTTTGTCGATTGTTGTTCGAAGAATAATTATAATAGAAATCTGCATACAGAGTTCGTCGACCTGGGTTCGACAAACTATACACATTTCATCGATCTGAGTACGACGAAAACTGTTGAACATTATTATGATTAAGATTTTTCTTGTTCTTTCTCTTTTTCTTAGGTTTCTGTTTTAGTTCAGTTGGTTCATTATTCTCATCTACTTCATCTTCACTAGAGCTGGAAGATGAAGATTTTTCTTCTATATCACTCCAGGTTTCAGCAATAAACCCTTTGTCCTTCTGCTTATGCTTGTTAGAGGGAGGCTTGCTGTAATTCTTTCTTGATTCCTTGTCTCTTCTTTTCTCCTTCTTTTGATTCTCTGGACACTCAGGAAGAATGTATCCAGGTTTTCTGCAACCATAGCATACAATCTTCTTTGTATGAGTTTTTTCATACCTTGGCTTGCCATCTTGTCTGGATGATTTCCTCCAGAAATCTTTTTTGGTAATCTTGTAAAATATTTTGGCCAACAAGCTTATGAGTTCATCATTTGCTGATGGAGCTTCTGAGTTTTCAGATGCCTTGAAGGCAACTCTTTGCTCCTTTCTTCCTGAAGAGAAAGTCTTCTGCTCTGCTGCCTCTCTTGACTTTATCAGCTGCTCATAAGATTTGAGCTTTCCTAGTAATTACTCGGTGGAGATTTTAGTCAAGCTTCTGGCAGCCTTGATTGGCCAGATCCTGGAATCCCATGTGTTAGGGATGCACATAAGGATCTTGTCATTAATCTCTGTCAGTGAGATATTCTTGTCCAAATTCTTCAACTCATTGATAATTGAGCTGAGTCTATTGTACATGTCAGCCACTGACTCAGAATCATCCTTCTGGAAATTCTCATATTGAGAGATGATATTTGATCTCTTATCCTTTCTCTCATCAGCTGATCCTAAAACCATTTGGTTGAGAGAGTCCCAAATATCTTTAGCTGAAGTGTACCCATCCACTTTCTGGAATATATAATCTGACATAGTTTGTTCCAGAATGTTCATAGCTTTGGCATCAACAATCTTGGCCTTCTTCTAGGCATCAGTCAACTCAGGAGGTGGAACTGCATTTGTGCTTGTTAAAGTGGTAGCCACTGGAGATGGGGGACCTGTCAAGATGGAATTGTAGATGTCTTCATCAATGTAATTCATGTATAATCTAATCCTTGCCTTCCAGATTGCAAACTTATTCAGATTACAAACTGGAGGTCTGGTGCTTGAATATTCTTTATTATGTGTCATGATATAAAAAAGACACTAATAGGTTTTTGAATAAAGTATTTTAAAAACTTTATTTGTTTTATGGCGGAATTAAAATAAGTGATAATAATATATAAAAGAGAGGAATGAACAAAACTATCACAGCAAAATAAAGAGAAACACAACCAGACAACACAAGGAGTTTATAGGGGTTCCCTAAAACTAGGTATATCCACTCTTCTACCACCCTGGTAGGAATCCATTAACAGGTTTTGATTAGGTGCCCTTCCACCACAGGTTTTTGCTCAGGTTCCCTGTCACCACAAGATCTATTTCAAGGGAGATCTCACAACCCTTTAGGCTTTTGATCAGGTGCCCAAAAACTAACACAAGTCTTTTATTTAGGAGACTTGACAACTAGGGGATAACTTTTGAAGGGAGTTAAAAACCCTTTTTATAGTGAGGTAAAGAAAGTGATGGTGTCTTCTCTTTCTCAAATAACTTGAGAAGACAAGTGGATTGTTGTTGTCAAAGCTCCCTCTGAGATGTTGATTTGTTTAGGAAAGAAGGAAGTTTTGCTCAGGGTGTAGGCCTTCAACTTGCTTGAAGTTTCTTCAGGAAGCTTTAGGATAGAAGAATGTTGTTTGTCTCTGAAGAATCCTGAAGCCAGAAACTTAAGAATACTAATGATCTTTTTGTGGTTGTTCTTCTTCAATTTTCTGTATGCACACTAGCAAACTTTTGTACAGAGAATGTATTCTGAATATCAATTATTCTCTGTATATTTTCCTTTCTGTATCACTATGTCTCATGTATCTGTTGTTGAGAGGAAGAAGAAAAACCCTTTTATATTCTGTACATTAATCAGCCTTTGAATTTTGAATAGAATCCTTGAATTACTGCTCAAAATCTGGGGGTTGAAACGATTGGAAAATGTCTTAAATGAGTTTCCTCAACTATCCCGGTAAATAAGCAAGTAATTAACTCTATGAAATCCATAATTCATGCTGCCTTAGAATGGCTATATTCTTGAGAATATAAGCATTAATTATTCAGAGAATTACTGCCTTAGAATAATATAATTAGAAGTCAAACTGAGAGAGAAAACAACAAACTTGCTCTGATCAGAATTAGTAGAACTCAGAACAGATTTCGTTGACCTGAACTCCAAGTTTGTCGAGCTGAGAAATTTGTTTCGTCGACCTGAGCTCGGCGAACATCGATCTAGAAAGAAACTGTCAATACTGAGCTCCAAGTTCGTCGACCAGAGAATCTGAGAAGAGGCAGGAGTTTGTCGACCTGAGCTCGGATATCGTCGAGCTCAACATAGAAAAGGAACTCTGAGTTCGTCGATCCGAGATCGACGATCATCGAGCTGAGTTTGAAGAACTTCGAACTAAATTCTAAACTCTTTAAAACTGCATTTCTTCTAAGTCTGAGTCTCTGGAGTCTTCTCAAGGCTGGAACATAAGATTCTAACCTAATATGACTAACCTAACATTAAAACCAATAAATTGACCCTAAACTATACATGATGGGTCAACAATCCTAATTAGTGAACCTAGCCCAAATCCAAACTGGGGTTCCAACAAAGGCAGAGTGTGCAAATTATCAAGTGGGCACTCATCGAGAAAACCAAGGCAGAGTGTAAAAATTTTCAAGCAGGCACTCACCGAGAAAATTGGGGTAGAGTGAGAGAATGATCAAGAGGGGACTCACCGAGAAAATTGAGGTGTGTGAATTATCAAGAGGGCACTCGCCTATTCGCACTTAGGGGTCCATCGACATAGGTTAGGGTCACTAGTCAGGCAAAAACATTCATAGGGTTCTCGTCCGCAAGCAGTGTTAAAGAACGCTGACGGGGTATAAAGCACCAATTGTTCAAAGCTTGTCCTGAAAATAGAATAATAATGACACCTCAGTCGGTGTACGTCTGGCGATCACGTCCGGACCTACCACAAATTCATATTGGGAGTGTTTCTATAAGGATAATTGTTGTGGTCTTAGGGGTGGGGGAACTAGCTCAGACCGGTGGGAGGGTCAGAAGCTTTATGAACTTTGCACGTGATGTCTGGATACATCCGAGGAGATCCAAGCGGGATCCAGTAACAACATAATGGGAGTAAAAGACATCCATTTCAAACCTTATCATCCTACTCGGGGTTGAGTGTTGTATGCCCAAGAATTCACCTTACGAGGAGGAATGTAGGAACTTACCAACTAAGAGGAGGGCATTAGTGTCTCAGTCAGAAAATAATATAATATAAGAGATGCTTTGAAATATACAGATACGAAAGACAAAATCCAAGAGCATGATTAAGGAAAATAGCACTACATATAATATAAGAGACGCTTCGAAGCCTTAACTATTTTCTGCCCAGCATGAATTTTAACACCTGATGATAGGTAGGCGCGCAATGGCCTGAAAGTCATCTAAGTAGGGAATCTTGACAATTGTGTTCTAGCTACTTGGTGTATCTATCACTAAGAATGGCTCCTAAAGAGCTACTCCACTCAAAATAACCACAAGTTCCACACCTCCTTCTACTTCCTTCTTCTCTCCTGCAAAGCCATATAACGGGCCATCACAATCCTTCAGCAGCCTATCGGTCATCATGACTTCATAAATAAGTCTTAACAAGACATTTACGGAACAACCCATATAAAAATAATACGGGCCACGGTGTAATCCTTGAGAATTTATTTTATGACCATCACGTCATAGAACATATTGATGTTCCGAGGGAGTTCCTCCTCCTGGAATATTACTACTCCTCAAGGGTTGGCGCCAGTGATGAGGAGACCTCCCTCCCTTGCAGCGCTTCAGACTTCCCTTTATAGAGGATTATTCTCCTTATTTACTATGTATGTATTATATATACACGAGCGGGCCAACTCCTTCTACCTCCACGCTCTTATTCGATGCCATGACCGATGATATTTCTCTTCTCGATGTTGTTAAATCTAAGGGTGTTAGGCCCTGACCTTACATTCTCCTTCCCCTTTATGTACAAGGCTTCTCTGGCCTTCTCTGCCAGCAGGTACTTCAACTTGCGTTCTCTTAATAGCTTCTCCAACAGGTTGTAGAGAACCTAGCAATTTTCAGTATCATGTTTCATATCATGATAGAACTTGTAGTAAAGGATGGTGTTTCTTCTCTTGAATAGCCCTTCATGGACCTATGGGGCTTATAGCCTGGTTGTTGTTAGAGGATCTCGACAACCTCCTCTATCAGAACTCTTATGTCAGTGTATTTCTCTACCTCGCTTCCTCACTGCTCTAGGGAGGCTCCCAAAAAGAGAGGGGGATTGTAATTATTACTTGGCAACTATTGTTGGGGGTTTCCTGGCCTAATCAATTCGAAGGCTCGTGGACCTCGCTAATGAAAATTTCATCCCTGAGAATTTTGAGGTCGAAATTCCTATCGGGCATGACTGTTTATTTGGGGGAAATGGGAGGGTGGATGGAAGTGTTCTATGGGTTCTTAGCTCCCAAGTCGGAAAGGTTCATGACAAACTCTTCATTATTGAGCTCACCCGCTTTAAATTGAATGGCACACTATAAAAGCTCACTGTATTAATTCGGCTTCCTCTCGCTTATCAAAAACTTGAATAGCTCAGGTCTCATGCCATTGGTAAACATGACTTAGTAGTCTTGGGGTTCCACATATAGGACCTCCATGATTAAACTCAAGAAGCGATCCACATTATTCCCCAAAGTTTCCTTTAGCCCTTGTTGAATTGAGAACAAAGTGTCGATATCTTGCTTTTGCCGCTTGGATGTGGAGAACTACTATAAAAACTCTTTAGCTCTCTGAAGGATTCAATTGATCCGAGTGAAAGGCTATAAACTCATTCTCTTGCCTTGCTATCAAGTGTGTCGAAAGTAACTTGCAGCGTAAACCCTTCGAGAGGGTCTGCAGGGAAACGGTGGCATCAAATTCTTAGATGTGGTAAGTAGGGTCTTTCTTACCTAAGAACTGAGGAAGTTGTGGCTCTCTAAAGCTATGCAGTGTAATTTCTCTGGCAATAATGAGGGAGAAGGGAGAATAACTGTCTGCCCCCTCGTTAAGTTACTACTCCTCAAAATCAAGATATCTTCCCTGGTATGCTATGACGGTCTCCAGTAAGAACTTTTGGTAGGCTTGTGCGGCCTCACCGTATGGCTGGTGTGGTGGTGGATTCAGCGGTGGTAGATGTAGCCTATTATGGGTCGTGGGTTCTCAAGGGGGCTCAATGACTTGAGTGTGTTGCCCTAGATTAATCAGTTGGTTGATGATTCCTTTATGGAGAATGCCTCTCTTGTGGCAGGATCTTTTATTGCTCCAAGAAAGAGATTACAAAGGAGGGTCCAAGTAACCGATGGGTATGCCCTAATACAAGAGTGGCAAAGAGAAAATGTTAACATACTTGGTGCCTGCAAATACAATAGGGTAGATTCTTGACTAAGTCCATTGTCCAGTTTCGATCACCCATGTCCCCTATTTATACTGGGAATATTGTTCGGTCAGTTCACAAAGAGTCGGGCATTTAATGCTTCATTAAACGTGGCATTAAATGTGTTTTTGACCGAGGTACATAAAGAGTTAGGTGGCAGTGGGTAAGAGAGAGAATAGACTGTGCATGACCGCATATGCTGATGCCAAGGAGGTGAATTCGTGCAGGTTCTTAGTTAGTGCTCTAATGTACTGAGATATCAGCGGTACGGGCAAGTGCACCAAAGAAATATCATCAAGTAATAATAAAACAAAGAGTGATCCCTAAGTATTGATCTCATACAAAGCATGGAAAGGGGGATTTAACTTTTAAGAGTGACTTGAAATTGAGTCTCCAAAATTTTAGCTTTTAGTGGGGTTTGATTTTGATTAGTGGCTACTTGCAAGAAAATAAAACTAACTAACTATGAGGGTGGACTGCACGGCTTTGCACCTCTATGGGTTGTCGACCTTTGCTTCACTCTTCGTTGTATCGCCAACCTCCTCCTTGCACAACGCTCGTGTCAATTAAGAAGACGAAGCCAAACAACTTAACCACAACACAACAAGAATGATATATGGAAGAATCACACGCATAAGGCACTAGGCCTCCCAAGCTACTCCAAAGGAAAGAATAGTGCATGACATGCTTCAATAATAAGAAAATATAAGTCTACGCACATTCAATCCACCACCATAAAAAGGCATAGAAGTAAAATCACAATAACTCAACCTAGTGTGTGGGAGAAAAGAAAATAGATACAAAAAGTTCTTCAGACTCTTCCGTAGAAGAGAGGTTGACTCCAGATAGCGACTCCGTGAATGACTCGCTCAACAGTTACTATATGGGGTAGAGGAACCTTTATCACAACCTCCCAATGGACTAATCTAATCATGGGGTTTGCACAGTCTATGTCTTTATCTTCAAATCCCTAGCTTGTGGTGAACGTAGGAACTCTTCTTCTTCTTCCTTTAGCTTTTGGATAGTATAAAGAGCCTACGGGATGAACCCTAGCCCTAAGAACCCAAAAAATCGTGAAAATGGAATACTAGAACAAATAAAATGTATATTTTTTACTAAAGAAGAAGATGGAGCAGCCTTTTTATAGATGGAGTAGAATTTAGCTAGGCACACGATTAGGTGCGCGACCAGTAGTCGTGCGATAAGGAATGGCCCTAATCGTGCATAGAGGGGAACCTAGATTGACGGGAAAAATGAGATTTTGGGAGGAAATGGTTTGCCTCACACGACCAGTGGTCGTTTTATTTATACTTATGTGTACACTCGTGCATTTCAAGGGGTCTCTTGGGTTGGATTTCCTAATAAGTTGTACACTTCTAGTGGTCATGTGTAGAAAGGGGAGCTAGTGTTTGTGCAAGACAAAATCTGCACAAGGACTGGACAAACTCAGATATCATTATTATACGCAAAGAATGCACATGACCAGTGGTCAGGCATAGAGGGGACCAGTGATCATGCGAGAAGAAAAACCCATGATTACTGGCCTCCTCAATGAAACATAGTCAAGATACACGAGAAAAATACCACAACACTGGTACCTGCAGGTAAAACATCCAGCACCACCAAAAATACATATCCACATAGTCCCAAACAAGATATAAAATCACACAAAAGAAATAAGAAGGAGACTAGGTCTCCTTCATGCATGAAATGACACAAATACTACCATATCTAGCCCAAATGTTCTCCCATGCCATGCAAATGGAAAATTATAGATTTTAAGATGAAATCTACACAAAGATGAGTGATATCAATGGAAAAGCAAACTAAAATAGGTCCTGAAACACTATATGAAATTTTCTCATCAAAACCCCCAAACTTGAATTATTGCTTGTCCCGAGCAATCCAATTATCTATCGGTAGTGGAAAAGGTTAGTTACAAATCACAATAAAAATGGACTTGTTGACCGAGAAGTCTCATGTCCAAGGAGAATACAAATAGGTTATAAGAAATTCCAAAGCATAAAATTAATTGCAGTGTATATAGATCAACTATCGATAAGCTATATCCACTCCTAAATGAAAGAACAATCGATCCCTCCTAGGCATAGTGCAGGCAGGAGAAACAACGCTAAATGCAATATTATGAGCTCAAGATTACCGGGGCGTCCTCAAAAAAAAATCCCTCAATGATGATGGTCATAGGCTCTCCCGGTCACACCTTCTCCAATACACTCGACACAAACTAGATTTACCCATCATTAGAGCATATTTAGGATGAGTGTTAAGGCTTAGGTTTATGGTGAGGTATATTAAAGATAAACGTGAGGGCTAAACACACTTAAACAAAAAATTTGAGATTAAAGCGGAATGACTACCAAAAGCAAAAATTGGTCTAGTGATACCCCTAGAATTGGACTTTTGCACGTGGGGTCACTCACCACTTGCCCCCAACCGCAACAAATATAATTCAAAATTTTCATTTCTTTTCTTTATTTTTTTCTTTTTCTCCTTCCTTTTTTCTTTACTATTTTTCTTTTTATTTTTATTTCAACAAGCACACAACCAAGTATATTAAGAATTTTAACATTCCACCACAATATCAAACTGTTCCCAATTTAAAATATCATGAAAAATTAAAAGTTAAGCTCAGAATTTTAAATGTACAATTGGGTTGGAATTTTGGCTTTGGTGATAAATTGGCAGGGGAAAATAAAAGAAAAAGGCTGGTAGGCACAAATTTGGATTAGCAAATGTAGTGAGAAAAGGTTATAGCATATAGGATCAAACTTTCCAAGGCCAAAATCTTATAGATATATTTAATTGCTATTAAGTGCACATGCTTCAAAGATTGCTAGGGGTGAGTTCGAGATGTCGAGAAAGGACACCCCCTCATCATGAACCTAGAATACAACACTAACGAAGCTACAAACAGCTCTTACACTAGCTTCAAACTCGATCAATGTTGATGCCAAAAGTGCGATCAGAACACAATGTTTGAACTATAGGAGCATATGACTGCTCAGTAGTCGGTTACTTTGAGTCACAGATGAAGGTTGTGGTTAGAAGGATGAGACCGCCAGGTCGTTCTAAGAACCCTAGCCTCCTGAGCTCACGACTTGTCAGATGAGTTCACTCAGGCCGCTCAAGAGAGGCCACACGGCAAGAATAAGCTGGTCGCCCATGTTGTTAAAGAGGTCTCACGGGTAGAAAATAGAATTTTCCCAGGTCACTCAAAGGAGGTCGCGCGGCTTGGAAAAACCTAACCGCAAGTTTGTGTGGCGACTTCTGTGCCAGAACTGCTCCCCCCCAAATCGAGTCGTTTCCCGTCCGTGATCGGGGAATTCCATGAATAAAATCCGTCGCGATGTCCTCAAATTTCCAACGAAAGGGTATTACTTTTACCTACCGTCCGAGGGCAAAGTGTTTGTCGCAAGGACTGGCGTCTTCTTGGAGAAAGAGTTCTTATCAAAAAAGACTGAAAATGTAGAACTTGAAGAAGTTCAAGAACCACAAGTAGTGAATGAACCAAAATTGGATTCTGAGACAGGACTACAAGATGTTGTAACTAGAGAACTTGCCCAAGAAACACAAGTCCTACGTATATCTGGTAGACCGAGGTTTGAGCCTGAGAGATATGGATTTCTCATGTCTCAAATAGGTAATGTGTTGCTTATGGATCATGATGATGAACCAGCAACCTACCAAGAGGCTATGAATGGACCGGACTCCGACAAATGGCTTGAGTCTATGAAATCCGAAATGGACTCCATGTATGCAAACCAAGTTTGGAACTTGGTGGAACCACCTAAAGGGGTACGACCCATAGGATGCAAATGGGTCTTCAAGAAGAAGACCGACATGGATGGGAATGTACAGACATTCAAAGGGCGACTGGTGGCTAAGGGTTTCAAGCAAATTCATGGTATTGACTATGATGAGACCTTTTCCCCTGTTGCCATGGTAAAGTAAATAAGGATATTGCTTGCTATTGCTGCGTATTATGACTACGAGATCTAGCAGATGGATGTCAAAACGGCTTTCCTTAATGGAAACCTCCTTGAAGAAGTGTACATGACACAACCCGAGTGTTTTGTATCCCCAAATGAAGCCACTAAAATATGCAAGCTGAATAAGTCCATCTATGGACTGAAACAGGTCTCTCGAAGTTGGAATCTTCGTTTTGATGAGAAAATCAAAGAGTTTGGTTTCATCAAGAATGAAGACGATCCTTGTGTTTACAAGCGAATCAGTGGGAGCATTGTTGTCTTCCTGATATTGTATGTAGATGACATACTTTTGATTGGGAATGACATTCCTACCCTGAAAGTTGTTAAGAACAACCTAGGGAACTGCTTTTCTATGAAGGACTTGGGTGAAGCGACTTACATACTCGGTATTAAGATCTATAGAGATAGATCGAAGAAGTTGCTGGGTTTGACCCAGAGTACATACATTGAAAAGGTGTTGAAGCGGTTCAACATGCTTGAGTCCAAGAAAGGATTTTTACCCATATATCATGGTGTGAATCTCTCTAAGGACCAGTGTCCAAAATCTTGTGAAGATAAGGACCGTATGAAGTTGATTCCATATGCTTCGGCAATTGGATCAATCATGTATGCAATGTTATGTACTCGACCCGATGTCTCCTTTGCTTTGAGCATGACTAGCAGGTATCAGTCAGACCCCGATGAATGTCACTAGATTGCAGTCAAGAATATCCTGAAGTACTTGAGAAGGACTAAGGATGTGTTCTTGGTGTATGGTGGAGAGGAAGAGCTCGTTGTAAGTGGTTATACGGATGCTAGCTTACAAACTGATAGGGATGACTCAAAGTCTCAGTCAGGATTTATTTTTTGCCTTTATGGAGGAGCTGTGAGCTGGAAGAGTTCCAAGCAAGAGACAGTTGCTGATTCTACAACAGAGGCCGAGTATATCGCTGTGGCTAACGCAGCGAAGGAGGCTGTATGGATTAGGAAATTCATCGGCGAGTTTGATGTAGTTCCTAGCATTGTTGGTCCCGTAGTTCTCTACTGTGATAACAATGGTGCAATTGCACAATCAAAGGAACCTAGATCCCATCAGCGCTCCAAGCACATACTTCGGCGGTTCCATCTTATTCGTGTGATTGTCGAACGAGGAGATGTGAACATTTGCAGAGTGCCGACTGAGGAGAATATTGCGGATCCACTGACAAAGCCTCTCGCACAGAGAAAGCATGATGGTCATACTAGATCAATGGGTATGTGATACCTAAGTGATCAACTCTAGTGGGAGTCTTGTGGGTTGCATGTAAACATATATTCTGTTGGCTGTTTATTATTCATTCATATGATGAATTGTGTACCAAATGTTTCTTTTTACAATTAATGGCAAGTTCTTTTATTGTGATTTTTCTATGTGATAGTTAAATTGTAACATAATAAATACCCTTAGAGTGTTCGCTTCTATAGGACATCAAGTACGTGACTTGAATGTGAGAGCCTATAATTTATTTGAAGCTTCATTCTTAAAAGGTCCCTGGTCGTTGTATCGTCATAGAAACTAAGGGTGATGATGATACCTTAAGACTAGCACGTGCGTTGACTGATGACCAATTCTCACAGGTCATGATATTGTGATATCAAGTCATCACGTGGGTACTTGTTAATGAACAAGTTGTACTGGACAGACCCATCCTAAGACTACTTTGTGGATTGTTGTCTAATCGTGTCACAAGTAGGTCTCTATTGGCAATGGTGTTGTGGTCCTTTGACCTGACGTCACAACATTCATTAAGTGAGGAAGAGCGTGCTTTAATGCCATCTAAAGTCTTCCTTGAGAAAGGTTGATTATAAGGGTGGTTGTTGGGTACGTTACGAATCATTTGGGTGTTTGTGTGTGAGCAGATATGGGATTTGTCCTCCTATATGACAGGAGTTGCATCCATGGGCCCCTTGATGGAACTGGACTGAGAAATGCATGGCCATGCTTGGTTGAGTCAGTATGTGATATTGGACTCACCATTCTCTGGAAGTCCGTTCTAGATCAAGAAACTTGGATTGAGCTATTATGAGGGTGACACGGTCCATGCCTCTAGTTCTTTCCGGATGTAAGGGACAAAGGGACAAAGACAACGCTGGAACATTGGTCATGAAGGCTTATGAGTTATGAACTCTTATTGCTTGGGGAGCAATGATGCATTGCTAGATGCCGCTCATTGTTTGTGAGGTTTTTGGTTTGATACTTTCAAGATCAAGTGGGAGACTATTAGAGTTACCATGGTGATCTAGAAGTGGTCAAACATGTAATCTCACTGCCAATGCGATATGAGCCTACAGGGTCGCAGATAAGAGCATATGGAGAAGTTGGAAGATCGACTGTGTTGGTAAGGGTTACCAATCACCACACAGAATGGGTTCGGGCAAACGTCGCCAATGCAAATTCGACAAGAGTCGTCGAGAATCGTTGAGTATGACTCAACGCTCTCAACGCCAAGGCAAATTCGACGAGAGTCGTCGAGAATCGTTGAGTATGACTCAACGCTCTCAACGCCAAGGCAGATTCGTCGAGAATCGTTGAGTATCACTCAACGCTCTTAACGCCAAGGCAGATTCGTCGAGAATCGTTGACTATGACTCAACGCTCTCAACGCCAAGGCAGATTCGTCGAGAATCGTCGAGTATGACTCAACACTCTCAACGCCATTTCTGCAGACTGATTCTTGCCGACTGATTCTCGCCGAATCTTGAGGTGATTCTCGCCGATCGATTCTGAAACCCTATTTTGATGTGGTCTGCGGATAGCGATTTTGCCTAGGTTTATTTATGTTTTGAGTATAAATAGACACTTAGGGTTTTGGGAATACACATAGTGAATCGGATTGATCGGGCTTTTCTCCTTTGACCGAATCGAAACCGACGGGACTGTTCTACCGTTCTCGTTCGCCCCGCCGATTCTCGAATCCCGCCGGCTGGAAGCGTTCCGCCGCGACATTCGCTCCGCCGACCTCCTCCTCTCCGACGATAGTCGCCGGTGCTGCGCTTCCTGGAGCGGACCTAGCAGTCCGTGGAAGTGTAAGGTGCGATCGATCTCTTTCCGATCATCCGTGTGATGGAATCTTGGTGTTCTCCCGCTCGTGTCGATTTCTGCAGAGACGTAGATATTATTCTACGTGGAACTCGCCACTGACAAGGAATCACATTTGGAGCATCTTCGTTGAGTTGTGACTCAACGCCGTCAAGGTAATTTTTGCCTAATTTTTGTTAACTTCTTGATTCAACATTCATGGCCCGATCCAATCTCTTTTTGGTTGTTCTAGATTTTATTACTTCCGCTGCGTGCGCAAGTGTTGTTCCCACCTCATAGAGAAACCAACAACTCCATGGTGGTGGCTTCCTAGATTAACGGGGAGTTTGAGATAAGGGAGCCGACTCTGCATCTCTACTTGGCAAAGGTAAAGGGAGTTATTGGCACCTTCTAGACCTTTTCCATTCGACACGTGCCCAGGGAAGAGAGTGAGCAAGTAGATCAGCTGGTTAAGCATGGCCCCCGGGTGGGGGGAACCCTCACAGATCTCTTCCGCCCATCCGTCGAAGAGGGGGAGCTAATGGAGGTGAAGTAGCACCCCGCTTGGATGGATCCCTTCACAACGTACATGTCCACTGGGGAGTATCCAAAAGGGATGGACAGAAAAAGGATCAAGTAAAGTCGGCATATTATATCATGCGAGATGGCCAGATGTACCGAAAGACCCTCTCCGGGATGTTGGCACGCTGCATTGCCGAGGGGGAGGTCCGGAGGATCTTGGAAGAAACTCACTCCGGGGAGTGCGGGAGCCATTCCGGGAGCCGAACCTTGGAAGGTCGTATCATCAGAAAAGGGTATTTTTGGCCGACCCTGAGCCGGGATGCGACGAAGTTCGCGAAGGAATGCAACAAGTGCCAGTTGTTCGCCCCCTCCAGCTACAGCCGGCCCGATGCCTCAAGAGTATCACAGCCCTCTGGCCATTTGCCATCTGGGAATGGACTTGGTTTGGCCCTTCCCGCAGGCCAGCGGCCAGAGAAGGTTCCTTCTCGTGATGATTGATTGCTTCTCTAAGTGGTTGGAAGTTAAGGTGTTGGCCAAGGTAACCTCCCAAGTCATCAGGAACTTCATATGGGGGGAGATTATCTGTCATCATGGGTTGCCCCAGGCCATCATCACGGACAACGGCCCTAAGTTCGCCAGCGCCGATTTCATCAGCTTCTGCGAACAGCTTGGGATCGACCTTAGGTTCACCTTGATTCATCACCCCAGGAGCAACAGGCAGATAGAAGCAGCGAACAAGGTCATTGTTAACCTCCTCAAAAAAAGGTAGAGAATCTGAGAGGAAGATGGGTTGAGCAACTCCGTTCGGTCCTTTGGTCCCTTAGAACCACACCTAATACGGCGACAGGAGAGACTCCTTTCAAGCTCTCTCATGGGTGCGAAGCGGTGCTCCCAGTAGAGTTCGAGGTTCGAACCCCCCGGGTGGTCAAATCCGGAGAGGGCAGAGAGGAATGGAGGACCGAGAACGAGGAGGAACTGCGGCTCTCACTCGACATGGTTGAGGAATCGCGAGATCTCTCAGCCATCAGGCAAGAGGAAGTGAAGAGGAGAATGGTCAAATACTTCGACAAGCACGTCAGAGTCAAACAATTTACAAAAGGGGACTTGGTCTTGAGAAAGGTGGATGTCGCAGGGAGGTCAGCCACCGTGGGGAAGCTCAATCCCAACTGGGAAGGACCGTACATCGTACAGGAGGCATTAAAGTCAGGAGGGTATCGCCTCCGGAATGTGGAGGGAGAGACCCTGAGTCTCACCTGGAGTGGTGATGACTTGAAACATTTTTTCCCCTGAGTCTTGTAAACGTCGCTTCAATTTCCTAATAAAACTTCTGTTGATGAACTTATACCCCAACGATGAGAAGAGCAAATGCAAGTCTACCTCAGACCCCGGGCAGATCCCGCTGCCAGGCTCCCATCAAGTTAACAGGGCTGGATGTCACTCGGAGGAGTCGGTCTCAGACCCCGAGTAGATCCCGCTACCATGCTCCTATCAAGCTAACAGGGCTGGATGTCACTCGGAGGAGTCTACCTCAGACCCCGAGCAGATCCCGCTGCAAGGCTCCCATCAAGCTGGTAGGGATGGATGTCACTCGGAGGAGTCTGCCTCAGACCCCAAGAAGATCCCGCTGCCAGGATCCCATCAATCTGGCAGGGCTAGATGTCACTCGGAGGAGTCTGCCTCAGACCCCGAGAAGATCCCGCTGCCAGGCTCCCAACAAGCTGGCAGGGCTGGATGTCACTTGGAGGAGTCTGCCTCAAGCCCCGAGCAGATCCCGCTGTCATGCTCCCATTAATCTGGCAGGGCTGGATGTCACTCGGAGGAGTCTACCTCAGACCATGAGTAGATCCCACTGTCAGGCTCCCATCAAGCTGGCAGGGCTGGATGTCACTCAGAGGAGTCTGCCTCTGACCCCGAGCAGATCCCGCTGCCAGACTCCCATCAAGTTGGCAGGGCTGAATCTCACTCAGAGGAGTTTGCCTCAGACCCCGAGCAGATCCCGCTGTCAGGCTCCCATCAAGCTGGCAGGGCTAGATGTCACTCGGAGGAGTCTTCCTCAGACCCCGAGCAGATCCCGCTGCCATGCTTCCATCAAGCTGGCAGGGCTGGATGTCACTCGGAGGAGTCGGCCTCAGACCCCGAGCAGATCCCTCTGTCAGGCTCCCATCAAGCTCACAGGGCTGGATGTCACTCAGAGGAGTCCGCCTCAGACCCCGACCAGATCTCGCTGCCAGGCTCCCATCAAGATGGCAGGGCTGGATGTCACTCGGAGGAGTCCGCCTCAGACCCCAAGCAGATCCCGCTGCCAGGCTCCCATCAAGCTGGTAGGGCTGGATGTCACTCGGATGAGTCTGCCTCAGACCCCGAGCAGATCCCGCTAATAGGCTCCCATCAAGTTGGCAGGGTTGGATGTCACTCGGAGGAGTCTGCCTTGGACCCCGAGCGAATTCTCTATCTCGGCAGAGAGCCTCAAATGAATCAGCAGGTTGGCAAGGGGACCCCGGTACAATGGGTGGTAAGGGGAGCCGACTCTGGCCTAGAGAACGGCGAGCCCCCAGGGAAGAGGGCCCGGACGGCGACAGCCCGACCGCGCCAATGCCCCGGAAGCCGGCTCGCCCAAGGTCCAAGCGCGCGCCAGGTTTTTATCGCCCACCCAATGACGTGGATGGGTTAGCGAGCCCGAATGGAATCGTCAAGTCGCTCTCTCGCTTCGCGACCACTCAACCTACCCCTCGCTCCTAAGCCTAAGTTCAAAGTTTAAAGCGAGCGGACGACCTCACTCGCTAGCTCACCGTCGCGGCGTCAATGAGAACGTTCAAGGATAAAAGAAATCATGATTAGTGCGAGAATCAAGAGGCGAGTGCAAGAAATAAGGGTATTCGCGTTTCAACTCAAAGAAGAGTTTTGTACATTGACAAAATTAAAAAAAGATAAAGCTATTACAAAAACTGGGCTCTGGCCTGCATCGCCGACACAACAAGAATAGGACGAATGCAAGCTCTCGGTGTGGCGAGCCCTGAGCGGCGGGCCCTTAAATGGGGTGGAATGGCCCGTCGCCCGGCCCCGGCACCGGAAGGAACAGCTCCGGTACCACCTCGCTCTCCAAAAGCTTGGCACCATCGTCCTTGATAAGATTGGCCCTCTGAAGCGTCCGAAAGGTGTACTTTCCAGCGTTGGCCGCGTTCTTCTGCATCATCACTTCGATCTCGTGATCGCTGTAATGAGCGAGCTGGAAGCCGCTTGTAGATGGCGGCGGGGCGGCTGCTGTGGCCTCCAGCGCGTCCACTCGCTTATGCAGCGCCTGCTTCTCCTGTTGGAGGGTGGAGACCTCAGTACCCAGCCGGCTGGCATTCGCCGCATCCTGTGAAAAGGAGAAAAACTGAGTTAAGTTATGCGGGAGGGAATGAAGGTTGAGGCGAGTCAATGGACCTACCGCTCCACCTAGGTACTGAGCGAGAGCGGCCTCTGCCACATCAGCCCGCTTCGGCTGCTCGTCTGCCTCTTCCCGAGCTAGTCGGAGGGCCGCCTCCTTCTCGTTGATGAGTTTGGTGAGGGATGGAGAGCTCTTGTCCAGCCGAAGACATCGTCGGCCGACCATATGGGCCAGCTTGAGGCTGCGAAATTGGGCCCACGCGCTTTCATAAATCAGCACCCGAGTTGCCTCCTCGTCGTAAACGGTGGCGTCCTCTCGCCCGTAGACGCCGAAGGCAAGGTTATAGGCATCCCCGCTGCTAGAGTCATCTTCCAACCAGCTCAGCAGCAACGAGGATACGTAGACCCAGTTTGTCTCCTTATCCCACTAAAGCAGCGGGACTCCGTCCTCGTTGGCGTGCCCCTCGCTATAACAAAAGTTACGATGGCCCCGAGGGATTGCCTTCCCGGCGGGCCGAACCTCCTCCGGCGTCTGCGACGTGCCCGCCTCTTCTCCTAAAGATCTGACGGTCGGAGAGGCCGCGGGGCGGGAACGGCAGACGGCTGGCTCGCGGGGGCCTTACCCTTGTCTCGAGCCGAGGGAGGCGAGCCACCCGCCTTCTTTGACTTCTTAAGCGATGGCGGATCTTGGGGCTGTTCACGGATGGGCCTCTTCGCGGGGGCAGGAGTCGAGAACTCGCGATGGGCGGCAGCCGCCGCCTCGGCCAGCGCTAGCTCGCCGACGGCGAGTCGCGCCCTCTCATACGGTGGATGGATAGGGATGTCGTGCTCGCCTACAAGAAATGGAACTTAGAAAAAATTCGAAGAATTCAAGGATGTGTAGATGGGGCGAGCCGCTTACCTTCACCGGACGGGACAGGGACAAAGTCGTTCAGGATCCTACGGAGGTAGACCACCTCGATGTTCTTCCTGGCGAAGAACCCGAACAGTCCCGCTTCGTGACCCCATAGGGTCGGGGGGCGGTAGCTCGCCTCGCTGAGTTGCACCGGCGAAAAGGGGATGTTGCCGAAGTCCCCCTTGACGAAGATAAACTTCTGAAGCCAGTTGTGGCTCTTATTGACGGTTTCCCGCACTTTGACGTTGCTGCTGGTGAAGCAGGCGGTCCCGTCCTTATTCTCCCAAAAAGAGAACAGCTTGCGAAATATAGCGAGGTTGAACTCTATTTTCTCCTCTCGCAGATAGCAGGAGAACCCGACGATCACTGTGATGGAGTTCGGGGTCATTTGCCCGGGAACCACCCCGTAATACTTGAAGATTTGGAGGACCTCCGGCCATAGGGGTAGTCGAAGGTCCGCCTCAAAATGGGCCACCGGGAATGCGAGCACACCAGCGAATAGCTCATTCATTCGTTCCTCCTTCCTGGGCCGCCTCGCCTCAAAACCTGGCGGGATGAAGTGGCCGACCGCGTCTACAAACTCCCCCTCCGTAAGGATGTCGGGAGGGAAATCATGCTCGGAGAAGGTCCAAGCACATTTGTCCCTCCCCTCCGCCTCGCCACTACATCCACCCATCTTGCAGATTTCTCGCCGAGCAGGACAGAGGGGTTTTTGCAAAGAGCTAGGGGGAAAGAAGAAGCCTTCAATACGGTAGGTGTGAAAGGGCCGTCATGGTCTATTTATAGGGTGAGAAAGGGAGGGAAAATCCTTCTTGGGCGGGAAAGTGCGGATAGCAATAAGGACCTGACGTTTCGACTTGCGAACCCGAGCTGGGTTCTCGCCAACCCGGCAGTCCGCTGCCAACCGCCCGCACTCGCGCCCTCATGATTAAACGGCAACCGCCGAGCGGGCCAGTTCTGACCCGCACGCGAGTCACCTGTCACTTGGCTCGCGAACAACCGATTCGCCTCCGCCAGTACAGGAAAATGGCCCGGCGAGGCGAGTCGGCAAGGCCAAGTCTGTGCGAGGGATGGTCGGCCGAGTCAGGGCATCTCACCCTCACAATCAACAAAGGTCTGAACGATGGCGCAACCCAGAGAAAATTGCAATAAATATTAACCCGCGACGGGCGAAAGTAGTCCTGAATTATTACAAATATCTAGACTGACAGAAGTAAATTGATGAACACCCTGAGCATTACCGCCGCATGCGGGGCGACCCGAACCTGGCGGGTAATAAGTGGCGAGGGGAGGGTGGTGGTGGTTGTGGCGGTGGGGGCGGTGGTGGCGGTGGTGGCGGTGGTGGCGGTGGTGGCCGGCCGGGGAGTGGGATGGTTGGCCGGGAAATTGGTCTGGAGATGGTTCTAGGTCGGGCAAATCGTGACCTTAGGCTCAAGGAAGAAGATGATCTAGCAGCCTTCGGATCATGCATCAAGATCTGTGCTGGTCATTTAAACCTTTCCTTTAAAATGAATTTTTTGTACTATGATAACAGTCACATTAGAAAAATTAATGAAAAATACTTAGAGGCTCAATATGAGTAATTGCTCAACAGATAATTTGTAGATCTATGGGTCTAATTTATTTTAAAATTAATTTGAACCAATTTAGAGTCCTGGTTAGACAACAGCACTCATTTTGGTGATATCTATACATAGGGTTGAACAGAGAATGAATTGAGTGCCCCCATCAATCCAGCCCTCCAAATAACTTGAAATTTGGGATGTGGGCCATTCTTAGCTATCCCTAAAACATATCGAAAAATGGGAATTTTTGGATATAATTTTTCTATAGTTTTGTAAAAATCTAATAATCCATGTATGATTTAATTAGAGGGTCAAAGGACCTCAGAAGTCTCCAAAATTTTGGTGGATGATTTTAGGGTTATTATTTAACCCTGATAAAAATTTCAGCCCAATTGGGTTTGAGTTTAACAGGTTTTGGTGTGACCAAAGTTTGGTCCTTTAAGGGAAAAATTAGGGCAAGGGATTTTGGGGCATGGTGGGGTCAATTCTCACCAAAATGAATTGGGATTTTGGCCAGATCGCCATGGTCAGTGAAGACACCCCCTCATGGAATTTGAGATGAATTGGGGTGGGGTTGCCCTAGGACACTTGTTCAAACAGTAAGGGCTGAACTATGGGGGTTTGTGAAGGACATAGGATGATATGTTCTTATAGGGACTTAGGGTTTAGTCCATGTGTTTCTAGGGTGAAAATATGCCCTAAGAAGGAGTTTAGTAGTATCAGTGCTTAGGCACATCACTTAATCCACTTTGTATTAAATTAGGCCTTTACACCTTAAGGAATAATTGAAGGATCTAATGATCTTGAATTTCCATGAGAGGATGGTAAGAGTTATGTTTATAGTCATATTAAACTTTGAATCATGTTACATAATATTTGGATAAGCTTTCAAATAAGTTCTTTTATAAAAGTGCACAATCATAGATTCCCTTGAAGAATTAATTATATAACATTTTAACTTTAGGTTAGAATGAAATTGTGTCAATCATGTTTTAAGGTTATAATAAAGCTCCGAAAATTTTCTAATGAATTTAGGATTATTATTTTGGACACTTCATTCACAATTTAGCAGGTTGTATTATATACTTAGAAAATTATTATGAAGTAACCACTTATTGGAAGTTGATGAAATTGAGTCAGAGGATCTTTTAATATATTATAAAGCGCTATGAATTTTTATGGAATTTTTGGAAGTATATTTAGAAGGGTTGCTTCACTAAGTATTGTTTCCCATGAAAATTTTGTTGAAATTATTTTGGTGTCTTGTAAGCCAGAAAAATTATTATTTTTGGACAATGATTCTTTCTGTACATTATTAAGATTCGGTAATTTTTCTATAATTTTCTGATGAATAATTTCAGTACTTCCTTCTTTACATATGGTTAATGGAATTATATTGGATAAATTAATTAGAGGCTAAATCATTTCTGTAAAATCATGGAAATTAGTTTTTATTGATATCTCTCTGTTATTTAGTGATCATAATTTTTTGGTGGCCATTACTTGAGAAAATCATGTAGTTCTTGTTTAAAATTACTCATGGCCAATCTTTTGGAAAAATTAATTAAATATCAAATTAATTAGGAAAATTATAATTTCCTGGATTTAGGCTAATTATGTCATGATAGAACTCTAGTAAATAATTTAAGGCTTTTGGATGAGAACTTGAAGGACATCTTATCATGAAAATCATATAGTATATGTTGGTCTGCATAGCGTAAAATAACAGAAGTAGTGATAGCCTTTGCATTGAACATAGAGGATGAGATTGATAGTTCAATGGATTTGAAAGAGGGTGTTGTGTTCATCATAGGGAGCTATGATGAGTGGAGTGTTGGTTTGGCTAGTGTTAAGTGGTGCTCGGGATAGACGAAAGGTCGTCTTTCCTGAGGTGAGGAATGGCCAAAACATACTAGGGTTAGATCCTGTATAACATAAAAAGGGATCGGGTAATCGGGTATAAACCAATAATACTATGTGCCTTTCAAAAAGGAGCTTTGGGCTTCAGCCATCGTAGTTCCTAGTGCCCTTTGAGAACCCTTCACCGGGTATATCGGGGGCAGTCATGGGCTAACCTAAACTGTAGGCAAACTAACTTGCAAGAGTAACTAGCATAATTAGGGATTCACTTTCACTCACCTTGATGCCTCGGGATGTTAGGTTGGTTCACACGGGCTGTAGGCCCGGGGGTTTTGGTGATGGGCAGGCTGGCCCGACGATCTTTGGCTCAGTTGTTTATTGTAACGGACGGGATAGTCCAGGGAGCCTTGGCTCCCTTGGTGATACGTAAGGTTCCATGTGCATAAGGTATAAGGTGGTGGGTCTTTGGTATTGGAGGGTCGATGCACCGACGCCAATACGATGACTCGGCAAGTGTAGTTTAGCACTTGGCCAAATAAAGTCCGGTGCGCCAGCCGGCAAGAGTACGCTGGAGCTCCGCTTAGTGCACCATCATTGAGGCGTATGATAGGTCTGACTGGTAGTGCAATTACCAGTTTAGAGGTGGGAGAGGCCCAACCCACCGCTTCCGTTTGCCACTACGGAGGTATCCTAGGAGGTGATGAGTATAAAAATATACAATTTTGTTTCATATTAAATATACATATTTATAAATAAAAACCTTAGTTTTGATATATAAAACTAACTATTTTTATTATATTGTATTTTTTTGTTTTAAAATTAATTTTTAAGTTTTTCTGAAATTTTGTAATTTTTTCTTAGGTCACGCCCCTAGGTCACGCCCGTGACCTAGGGCGTGACAGCTCTTTTTAATTCCTTTTTCCTGCTGTTTTGCTGGACAGATAAAACTCGGGAGATCGATGGACACGCCTGCTGAACACGGCCGTGCCAATGGCGACACGCCCGTGACCTAATGAAATTCTATCCAGAAGTCCAGCAAGCTGCCGCGCTGTCACCACGCCCAGTGCCGCCTGATGAATCACATGCATGAAACGCCCGTGACCTATTCAGACACGCCCGTGCCCGGCCCAAATTCTATCCAAATTTCCAACCCGCTTGACACCTGTCCCGACAGGCTGCAAGTCACGCCCGTGACCCTGTCATGCCCTACCCGACACGCCCGTGTCAAGGGGCGTGTCACCTGAAATTTTTTTCTATAAATAGGCCGGCAGGGATTTGTAAAATCATTCGAACTCCAGCAGATTCCTTAAGAACTGTTAGGACTCCCTAGCTCTCTGACAAGGAACTGGTAGTAGCTTTCAAGTAATCTAAAGTTCTATAAGTTGTAATTTTTCAGCTTTATTTTCAGCTTTTTAGAAAGTTGTAATATTTTCGGACTTTATAAAATAGACTCTTTCAAATTCAATTCTGAGTACTTTACTGCTTTATTTTCAGTTTTACTTTTCCTTTTTTTTATACTATCCCGAATGAAAGGCGAAGCTCTGCTTATGTCCTGGATTAAGATAGTATAAAACTGCTTTAAAAATTATTTTCAAAACCTTATTTCATACTATCCCGAATGAAGGGCGAGGCGAAAGCCTATGACCTGGATTAAGATAGTGCGGAAGCTCTGCAAAATTTTACTACCCTATCTCAAAAACAAAGGTGAAGCGAAAGCTTAAATCCTGGATTGAGATAGATAGGTAGATATTATTTTCTGTACTTTATACCGCCCCCATCCTGAGAAGAGGCTAAGAACCCTTAGCACTTGGTCAAGATGAGCTCTGGGCTGGATACTATTTTCAACTATTTCAACTCTACTTTCTAGTTATTCTAACTAGGGTTTTCTGTTAATTGATCATATACCAGGTGACGAGACACTACGTTTACGTTAACCCGTTTAAATGCAAGCCTTCCCGGTCGTACTTTCGAGTCAGTGATGCTATCAAAGGGACCCTCTCGTGAAGTTAGATAATTAAGAAATAAAGTTGTTCTTTAATAGCTGAATTAATATCCGCTCAAAGTAATTCTGAAATCGAGGACTAAACTCTAAGTCCCTCTCTTAATAAAATCACGTATATAATTTTTTTTGTATCTTTTAATTTTAAAATAAACCCCACTCCGTTCTTTCGATAAAATAATAGTCAGTTCTAAAAAGTAGAATAATTAACACCGATCCCAGGAAAAATACGACCTTGATATTTTCTATAAAATACTATACTCCTATGCGATAGGTACTCTTGCCTTAATCCACGGGATATAAGTAAGTAAAAAAAATAGATAGACTTATATACGTAAAAGATTATATAAAACCAAATCTATCTTCTTTAAAACAAAATTTACTTATCAAGCTTTTAGGCGCCGTTGTCGGGGACTAGTTTATTTGTGTTAATATTTGAAAATAAAAGAACGCTATTAATTTTATCTTTTCTTTTTCTTGTTATTTAAAAACCTTAGTTTTTATAAAAATAAAATAAAATTCCCTGAATTTAAAACTTTGTTTTTATAAAACCTAATTTTTTTTAACAAGTTTATTAACCACTAACGAATTCTAACAGAAAAACCTAACCTACTTTTTAACGTATTTTATATAAAACTTGAAAAAATAAAAAGTAGTTTATAATAAAAAACCTGCTTTTATTATAAAACTTCTTTTATAGAAAACTTGTTTTATATAAAAAAAACCTGGTTTTAGTTATTTTCCGTTTTAAGTCTATTTGTATTTGTGTTTTTTTTTTACTTAGTTTTTTTTACTTAGTTTTTTTTTATTTTATACAAAAGCCTTTTTTAGTGTATGACCCGCAGAACTCCATCTGATTTAACTCTTGGACTTGATCCTGAAATCGAACGCACCTTTCGCAGGCGCCTCCGATCTCTGAATCAAGAGCTCGTATTAAATCTGGAAGAGTCCGTAGGCACCGCACACGTTCAAGAAATGGCAGCAGAGCAACAACAAATGCCAGAGGTGGTCCCCCAAAGAACCATGTCTTATTATGCACGACCTAATTTAGATGACACCGGGTC
The DNA here is from genome assembly GCA_039513925.1 of Platanthera zijinensis. Lineage (NCBI taxonomy): Eukaryota > Viridiplantae > Streptophyta > Magnoliopsida > Asparagales > Orchidaceae > Platanthera > Platanthera zijinensis. The sequence continues at coordinate 55,768,887 of CM077094.1, read as the reverse complement.
TAGTATCGTTCGTCCACCAATTGCTAATAATAACTTCGAGATTAAATCGAGTATAATCCAAATGATTCAAAATTCTGTTCAATTTGATGGATTGCCCGATGAAGATCCAAACACGCACTTGTCAAATTTCTTAGAAATATGCGACACATTTAAGATAAATGGCGTCACTGATGATGCCATCCGTCTTCGCTTATTTCCTTTTTCTTTACGAACGAAAGCCAAACAGTGGCTAGGTTCTCTCCCTAGAGGATCTATTACCACTTGGGCTGAAATGACCGAAAAATTCCTTACAAAGTATTTTCCACCTGCAAAAACCGCACGTCTGCGTGCGGATATTTCTTCCTTTGTGCAAGGCGAGTCCGAGTCTCTTTATGAGACTTGGGAACGTTTTAAGGAATATCTACGTCGGTGTCCACATCATGCACTGCCAACTTGGCTCCAGGTACAAATATTTTATAATGGTTTGAATATTCAAACCAGACAAGCCATTGATGCTGCCGCTGGGGGCACGCTCAATAACAAAACCCCCGAGGCCGCTCAAACCCTCTTTGAGGAGATGGCCATGAACGCGTACCAGTGGAACGTGCCAAGGTCACGCCCTAAACAAGCTGGAATTTATGAGCTCGACACTTCTTCTACTTTAGCACTCCAAGTAGAAAATTTAACTAAACAATTGGCAGGAATATCTGCTTCCTCCGCCACTACTTGGAATCCGAATAATAATATAATTGAAGAAATCGATTATATGGGGAACTCTTATAGACCTTCCTATAATCCTAATATGAACTTAAATAATAATTCTTATAATCCAGGATATAGGAACCATCCAAATTTTTCGTGGAGCAACCCCAATAATGCTCAACGCCCTCCGACTGCAAATCCAAGTGGATTTGCACCACAACCTCCACAACCACAAACACCACCACCACCACCGAACCAATTTAGGCCAACCCCGATAGAAGACATATTCGCGAAATATGTCAGTATTAATGAGTCCAATATCCGGAACATGACCGGATCAATTAAAAACTTAGAAACACAAATTGGACAAATTTCAAAAATGCTATCGGAACGCCAACCTGGTAATTTGCCAGGAAATACGGAACCAAATCCGCGGGATACTGGCCATTCCAGTAACCCAAGTTGACAAGCCGTCCAACTACGAAGTGGCAGGGAGCTACCACCACCCGTTAGGGTAGAAAAAGAAGCTAAGGTTAGCCCTCCTACACCACTTCCCGTTACAACTTTGCCTCCTCAACCCCCGCGAATTTCTTCCCCACATGTTGTTGTACCTTATCCATTTAAATTAAAAGATGAGCGAGAAGATGAACAATATAAAATTTTTCTAAAAATGCTAAAACAAATTCAAATCAATATACCTTTCTGCAAGGCAATTGCACAGATGCCTAAATACTCAAAATATTTAAAAGTGTTATTTTCAAATAAAAAGAAACTCGAAGATATTTCGAGAGTTTTTCTTAACGCCGAATGTTCAGCCGTTTTATTACATAAATTACCCCCAAAATTAAACGATCCGGGACGATTTTCTATCCCATGTCTTTTCGGTAATCTTTTAATAAAAGATGCGTTAGCAGATTTAGGTGCTAGCATAAATTTAATGCCCTACTCGCTCTTTCAAAAACTAGGATTAGGTAACCCCAGCCCAACTAAAATGAGCATCTAGTTAGCAGATCGTTCTATTAAATATCCAATAGGGATAGTAGAGGATGTTCTGGTCAAAATAGACAAGTTTATCTTCCCGGTAGACTTTGTTATACTTGACATAGAGGAAGACGCCGATGTTCCCATAATTCTCGGACGTCCTTTCCTCGCAACCTCTCGCGTGATAATAGATGTAAGTAACGGTAGACTTCTCTTACGAGTAGGAGATGACGAGGTTACTATCGATATAGATCCCTCTATGAAAAACTCTTTAATAAATGACGATTCCTGCTACCTTGCAGAAGCCTCTTTTGAGGAAAATGGTTTTCCCTATTCTAATTTATTTTCAATAACTGTAGAAGAATCGGACTTGGCAGACTTACCCATTTCAAATGAAATGCCTACCGATGACCCTTTAGAACCTTTTATATCCTTAACTTCTACAACTTTAAAAACTCCAAATTCATATGAAAAACCACCAACCCTCGAGCTGAAAACACTTCCTGCACATTTAAAATACGTTTTCCTTGAAGCTGAATCTAAACTCCCTGTTATCATTTCTGCCGAATTAAATGATAAGAAAACGTCTGAATTAATAGAAGTGTTAAAACAACATCATCATGCATTAGCATGGCAAATTTCTGATATCCAAGGACTCAACCCATCTTTTTGTACGCATAAAATATTTTTGGAAGATAACCCTCGTAAATCTATCCAGCCCCAACGACGTTTAAATCCTAATATGAAGGATGTCGTAAAAGCTGAAGTAATGAAATTATTAGACGCAGGAATTATCTATCCAATCTCAGATAGCACATGGGTTAGTCCCGTACAAGTCGTCCCTAAGAAGGGCGGTATAACGGTAGTACCAAACGCTAATAATGTATTAATTCCAACACATACTGTTACGGGTTGGAGGATGTGCATCGATTATCGAAAATTAAATGATGCCACCCGTAAAGATCACTTTCCACTACCGTTTATAGATCAAATATTAGACCGACTCTCGGGTCACTTATATTATTGTTTTCTCGATGGTTATTCAGGGTATTTACAAATTCCTATAGCCCCTGAAGATCAAGAGAAAACTACGTTCACTTGCCCCTTTGGTACTTTCGCCTATAGGAGAATGCCATTTGGACTTTGTAATGCGCCAGCTACATTTCAAAGATGTTTGCTAGCTATTTTTGGCAAGTTAGTAGAGGACGTTATGGAAGTATTTATGGATGACTTCTCCATCTTTGGAGACTCATTCCATACGTGTTTAGACAACCTCGCTCGTGTTCTTCAACGCTGTGAAGACACGAATTTAGTGTTGAACTGGGAGAAATGCCATTTTATGGTCCGCGAAGGTTTAGTTCTCGGTCATAAAATTTCTTCTCAGGGAATCGAGGTCGATAAGGCCAAAATAGAAATAATTGAAAAACTTCCTCCTCCAACAAATGTAAAATCTATTCGAAGTTTCTTAGGCTATGCAGGTTTCTATAGATGGTTCATTCAAAATTTCTCTAAAATAACAAAACCGTTAACTCATTTATTAGAAAAAGAAGCCCCATTTATATTCGATAGTGAATGCTTAGTAGCATTCAATATTATTAAGGACAAACTTATCAACTCTCCTATTTTAGTAGCCCCAGACTGGTCCTTTCCTTTTGAGATCATGTGTGATGCGAGTGATTATGCGGTAGGAGCTGTCTTAGGACAACGAGTAGACAAATATTTTCATCATATCTATTATGCAAGTAAAACTCTCACATCTACACAAACCAATTACACGACCACGAAAAAGGAACTACTGGCGATTGTTTTTGCATTTGATAAGTTTAGATCTTATATTACACTATCGAAAGTTATAGTTTTTACGGATCATTCTGCTTTAAAATATTTACTAACAAAGGCAGACGCAAAACCCCGTTTATTACGTTTGATTCTCTTATTACAAGAATTTGATTTAGAGATCCGAGATAAGAAAGGCGCAGAGAATTTGGCAGCCGATCATCTTTCTCGACTAGAAAATGCTGCAACAGATACACTCGTGGAAGCCGACATCGAAGATAAATTCCCTGAAGAAAGTCTCCTCGCCCTCGAAAAGGTAACAAACTCTTCTACTCCTTGGTTCGCAGACTTGGCTAACTATTTAGTAGCCCGAGTCCTTCCAAAAGCTTTTTCATTTCAAGAAAAGAAGAAATTTTTTTCTGACTTGAAAAACTACTTTTGGGAAGACACGTATTTATTCCGAGTCTGTGCCGACCAAGTAATTCGAAGATGTTTTTCGAACGAGGAAGGACTAAAAATACTACGGTACTGCCACGAAGGACCAACCGGCGGACATTATCAATCCAACCGGACTGCACGTAAAGCTCTTGAAGCAGGATTCTTTTGGCCTACTTTATTCAAGGACGCTCAAAAATTGGTAAGCGTTTGCAACCGCTACCAACGGTCAGGTAATATTTCCCGTCGGGACGAAATGCCCCAAAACTTTTACTTAGAATGTGAAATTTTTGATCTGTGGGGCATAGATTTTGTAGGCCCTTTACCTCCTTCTTTTAAAAATCGTTATATCTTAGTAGCGGTCGATTACGTTTCACGATGGGCTGAAGCGCAAGCTTTACCCACTGCTGACTCGAGAGTCGTCGTTAAATTTCTGAAAACCTTATTTTCACGTTTTGGCACGCCTAGGGCTATAGTTAGCGATCGAGGTACTCATTTTTGTAACACCCAAATGGCTAAAGTGTTAGCCAAATATGGAGTTACTCATAAACTCGCTACCGCTTATCACCCCCAAACAAGCGGCCAAGTGGAGGTAGTCAATAGAGAACTAAAGCGCATATTAGAAAAAACTGTAGATACCAATCGAAAAGATTGGTCCCTCAAATTAGATGATGCACTTTGGTCCTACCGTACAGCATTCAAAACTATGATCGGTTGTACACCTTATCGTCTAGTATATGGAAAGGCATGTCACCTACCTGTAGAATTAGAACATCGCGCATATTGGGCGCTAAAATTTCTTAACTTAGATACAAACTTAGTCGCCGAACAACGTAAATTTCAACTCAATGAACTTGAGGAATGGCGTGCAAACGCCTATGAAAATAATAAATTTTATAAAGAGCGATCTAAGTTTTATCATGATAGGAAAATTAAATTTCCAAAATCTTTTTCACCAGGTGATCTTGTCCTACTATCTAACTCACGCCTTAAATTATTTCTAGGAAAATTAAAATCCCGATGGACCGGACCCTATACTGTTAAACAAACCTGGCCATATGGGACTGTTCTTATTTCTCACCTTGAACTAGGAACTTTCAAAGTAAACAAGCACCGTTTAAAACTATATTTTACTGGGGACCCTTTTCAAAAAGAACCTGAAACCCTAACACTACTCCATAACCTTGAAATATAAATTCCTTTGTATATTTCCATCTTTTATGCTTTTGTATATTCTGTACATATTTTTCACTTCATACATATGCCTAACATAAGTATGGGGGTGCTTTTAGCTGCAAGTTATTTTCACTTTTATGATATCTCTTATGTTTTAAATAAAAGCATTGTTTATTTTAGTACTCACCAAAACAAGTCAAAATTTTCAAAACCATAGTATGTAACTATATTCCAAAATTCTGAGTTGATCAAAAATGCAATTTATTGAAATTTCAAATTTACTACTCCTTCTCATAACTAGATAGATATAAATATCCGGAATAAATATGTAAAATCCTATCTTATAAATTTCATTACAATCAGAGTTATTATTTTAGCAAGCCTGCTTTCAATATCAAAAGAAATACATATATATACAATAGAAGCAAACATATTATGTTCACCAAACAATTTTAGACTGTAATTATCCTTACTCCATTCTTAACGAAATATAAGAAATACAAACTATTATAGTTGCTCTCAAAATTTTTTATCCAACTCTTGAATATTTATTTATTTCTACTTGACATGTTTTCTTACTCAAGCAAGTATATAGGAGTATGTGCTCCTAGTAAAAGAAAAGATCTTATGTCAATGGGAATAAGATTTCATTCCGTACACATAGGCATCCAATAAATATGAAAAGATTATATGGAAAAGAGTATGTGCTCCTCTAAATATACATTGGATTCAAATAAAAACTCAAGTATGCTTTGTAAATTTTTTGCCTCTTTGGAATTGCATTCCTTAGTAGTTATAACAACGCATAACTTAGATAAAAAGATGATAGAATACAAAAATCTATCACTTCTACAAAAGCCTATTGTATAGGTAAAAAAAAAATTACACCCTTCCAAAGTTGATATTCTATTTTTGTTTAAAATTTTGAGAGAGCATAAATAATATAATGCACATTTTCCAATATATCTCGTATATAGATATAGTAATCATAAAACCAATCTATCCTTGTTATATCTGATTTTAATATATGCTTACTATTTATTTTCAAAAACTTTTATGGCTATAAATTCTAACTCTGGTATCAATGATATGTACGATAACATTCAAATCTTTATTCACCGGATGTTTATACCTATTTTATCTTGACGAATCAAATTGATAGTAAATAGAAAATTTATTAACCTTGTAAATATACTCAACTCTATAATTGCTCTGGAATAGCAAAATCTAAGTATGGGGGTATTTGATGAGTATAAAAATATACAATTTTGTTTCATATTAAATATAAATATTTATAAATAAAAACCTTAGTTTTGATATATAAAACTAACTATTTTTATTATATTGTATTTTTTTGTTTTAAAATTAATTTTTAAGTTTTTCTGAAATTTTGTAATTTTTTCTTACGTCACGCCCCTAGGTCACGCCCGTGACCTAGGGAGTGATAGCTCTTTTTAATTCCTTTTTCCTGCTGTTTTGCTGGACAGATAAAACTCGGGAGATCGATGGACACGCCTGCTGAACACGGCCGTGCCAAAGGCGACACGCCCGTGACCTAATGAAATTCTATCCAGAAGTCCAGCAAGCTGCCGCGCTGTCACCACGCCCCATACCGCCTGATGAATCACATGCATGACATGCCCGTGACCTATTCAGACACGCCCGTGCCTGGCCCAAATTCTATCCAAATTTCCAACCCGCTTGACACCTGTCCCGACAGGCTGCAAGTCACGCCCGTGACCCTATCACGCCCTACCCGACACGCCCGTGTCAGGGGGCGTGTCACCTGAAATTTTTTTCTATAAATAGGCCGGCAGTGATTTGTAAAATCATTCGAACTCCAGCAGATTCCTTAAGAACTGTTAGGACTCCCCAGCTCTCTGACAAGGAACTGGTAGTAGCTTTCAAGTAATCTAAAGTTCTGTAAGTTGTAATTTTTCAGCTTTATTTTCAGCTTTTTAGAATGTTGTAATATTTTCGGACTTTATAAAATAGACTCTTTCAAATTCAATTCTGAGTACTTTACTGCTTTTTTTTTTAGTTTTACTTTTCCTTTTTTTTATACTATCCCGAATGAAAGGCGAAGCTCTGCTTATGTCCTGGATTAAGATAGTATAAAACTGCTTTAAAAATTATTTTCAAAACCTTATTTCGTACTATCTCGAATGAAGGGCGAGGCGAAAGCCTATGACCTGGATTAAGATAGTGCGGAAGCTCTGCAAAATTTTACTACCCTATCTCAAAAACAAAGGTGAAGCGAAAGCTTAAATCTTGGATTGAGATAGATAAGTAGATATTATTTTCTGTACTTTATACCGCCCCCATCCTGAGAAGAGGCTAAGAACCCTTAGCACTTGGTCAAGATGAGCTCTGGGCTGGATACTATTTTCAACTATTTCAACTCTACTTTCTAGTTATTCTAACTAGGGTTTTCTGTTAATTGATCATATACCAGGTGACGAGACACTATGTTTACGTTAACCCGTTTAAACGCAAGCCTTCCCGGTCGTACTTTCGAGTTAGTGATGCTACCAAAGGGACCCTCTCGTGAAGTTAGATAATTAAGAAATAAAGTTGTTCTTTAATAGCTGAATTAATATCCGCTCAAAGTAATTCAGAAATCGAGGACTAAACTCTAAGTCCCTCTCTTAATAAAATCACGTATATAATTTTTTTTGTATCTTTTAATTTTAAAATAAACCCCACTCCGTTCTTTCGATAAAATAATAGTCAGTTCTAAAAAGTAGAATAATTAACACCGATCCCAGGAAAAATACGACCTTGATATTTTCTATAAAATACTATACTCCTATGCGATAGGTACTCTTGCCTTAATCCACAGGATATAAGTAAGTAAAAAAAAGAGATAGACTTATATACGTAAAAGATTATATAAAACCAAATCTATCTTCTTTAAAACAAAATTTACTTATCAGGAGGTTCGGCTCCAAAAAGGGGGAACAAATGGTCTGTGTACACAGAGTCGGGTGGGTGAGTTGCACTTGCATGTTCACATCATGGCATAATTGCATTTCATAGCATAACCATTGCATATAGCCTTGACACCTATTATATAAAGTGGTATGGGACACTTTATACAATAGGCTCTACAAAACGACCCCTTGGTTTATATGTTCGCGCAAGCGTGCTTATAAGTTAAGGTTTTTTCAATAGAATTGTATATATACTTGCTAGAAAACCGAAACCCTAACGTATAAATTGGTATGGGACTTTTTATACGCTAGGAGCCTTGCAAAAGATCCCTTGACTTATGTGTTTTCATATAAGTTAAAGTTACATATTTCTTAGTTTACTTTTTATACATTTCCTGCCTTTTTTTACCTGTTTAGATAGGATTGCTATTCTAGTTCCGCCGTCATCTGTTTTTGTTATTCTCCACTATCATGTCCTCTCCTATCTTCCTCCCCTCTCGGTACCTAAGAGCCATAGGGGAAGTAGTGGGGGATGATAGGGCTTAGTCTTTTAGACTAACGGTTTTCGAACCACATCATTTTAGGGGACCGTGGAGCCCAACATGGAGGAGCAACCCCGGAGGTCGACACGCTTGGAGATTGGGCAGTCTATTACCGGTGTTCAGACAAATGGGAGTGTGAGTCCCAACCACTAGTAGTTTATTAGTTTTGCTTCCGCTTGAGAGACTTATGTAGTGAGGATTTGATGTATTGGGCATGAGCCGTGTTTTCAATACTTTATTATTCTGTGGACTCTCCCTTCGTGGAGATATTTACTATGATATGTGATTCCTGTGGACTTGCTCTATTCTATATTTTGCTACTATTGTGATCAAATCGGCCGGCAGGATCAGCATTTTATAGTGGCGACCTCCCCAAGTGTGAAGGTGTCGTCGCAATGTGGCGGTTCTGGGACTAAGACCCCGGTGGTTTAAAAAGAAAAAAAAGGGGGTCTTAAAAGTGGTATCAGAGGAAACCTCGATCGGAAAAGTAGTAGTCCACAACCCCTAAGTCACCCTCGCATGAGTTTAGTTTGGGGACAAACTAAGAAGCGGAAGCAGTGGTGTGCCCATATGGGGGATCACAGGTAAATTATCCACTTTTAATTACTTTGAGTCGGTTACTTATAATGGCTTTTGTTACGCAGCCTCCGGCACAGCCTACACAACAAGGTGGAGTCCAGCTGACTGCGAATGTTGCACAACCTCCCCTCGGTCCCCACACGATTCCTACAGTTAGAGATGGGGCAGACTCTAACAGTTATTCTGGAGGCTTTCAGGGCTCAACAGGTTCCGGCTCCGCAGCCAAACCCGGGGGCCAATTGGCTGAGTATTTTTCGAGGACATTCTCCCCCGTCCTACTTGGGGACGGAGTCGGGCATTCGGATGGAGGAGTGGCTGGATATCATGTACAAGATGCTGACAGGGATTCTATGCCCTTGGGAGGAAAGGGTACCTCTGGTGGTCTCTTGCTTGGAATCCCATGCCTAGAGATGGTGGAAGAAATCGTTGGACACGACATTTGCTGACAGAGAGGTTGCCGAGATTGCTTGGGGGGAGTTCAAGGCCGCACTGTTGGAGCATTTTATTCTGTAGTCGGCCAGAGATGAGCTGGAAGACTGATTTTTATAGTTGAGGCAAGACACCAAGACGGTGGTTGAGTACCACCAGGAGTTCAACCATCTGGCCCGATTCACAGATTCTTATCAATTAGACGAGGCAGGATACACCAAGAGGTTCTACAAGGGTCTGAGAGTGGATTTGAGGGAAGCTCTGTTGTTCGTGTATGACGGGCCTATTCCTCGGATATTGTAGATGACAAAGAGGATTGAGGCAGATTGGCATACTACTCGAGGCCGGAAGCGGCCAATTGAGAATTAGGGCCAGGGAGCTAGAGAGGATCAGTGACAGGGTTGTATCACTAATGGGAGAGATGGGAGAAGAGCAGAGGACTAGCCTCGTCATGAGGTGAGACAGGAGTAGAGAGAACCAGCAGTGGTGGACCCTCAGCCTCTCTAGATGCGGGAGAGGAACAGACCTGGGGGTATGGCATATCCCGCGCCGGAATGCTTCAACTGCCATCAGATAGGACATATCCGGAGGAACTGCCCCATGAGGGGGGCACAACCGATGCCCCGCCTGCTCAGTATTTTGGAGGCCGAGGCATGGATACTAGGGTGGAGATCGCAGGCAGGAGAGGGAGCAGGTGTATGCGCTAGATTTGACCCAACCACGGAACCCGGAGTAAGTGATCACATGTACGCCAGTAAATGTTAATCTTTCTTTCCTAAATATTAAGATTCATGGGTATAGAATTTACAAACTAGAAAAGAAACCCATAACTAGATTTCTAAGACATTTAACTACCCCAGACATAGTTTTCATCAGTGGTAAGCTCGCATATACACTGTTCGATACTAGTGCTTCGCACTCGTTCGTGTCGGAGGCCTTCATTGAAGGGCTAAAAGGCGTGGAGAGATTCACAGGCTTGATGATGAGGATACGACTACCCGATGGATCGGAGTTGTTCACCTCTACCCACTACAACATGGAGGCAGAGATCGGCGGGAAGGCGTTCGAAGCACCAACAATGATCCTAAGGATGCCAGCTTATGACCTGATTCTGGGCATGACATGGTTGTATTGGAATAATGCCCAGATCGACTGCCTATCAAAGAGGATCACCGTGAGGCATAGGGATTCCCATATCATCATCGAAGGTATCAGACCTTTCCCCCTCTCTTGTTGTCATCCGTGCTGGCCGTCAAGGCCAACTTGCAGGGGGAGGAAGTCTATGAAGTGTTGTTGGAAATGGCTGAGGCCAAGGATTCCATTTCTGATATCCCGGTGGTGCGGGATTTTGCTGATGTATTCCTAGAGAAGCTGTCAGGGCTACCCCCGCACCGGGAGTAGGATTTTCGGATACAGCTGGTTCCAGGGGCTATGCTAGCATCTAGAGACCCTTACTGGATGGCCCCGAAGGAGTTGACAGAGTTTCGAAGCCAGCTGCAGGAGCTAATGGAAGCCGGATTTGTCCGGCCGAGCTCTTCACCATGGGGAGCCCCATTGTAATTCGTTAAGAAGAAGGACGGGACACTTAGATTATGCATCGAATACTGAGCACTGAACCGGCTGACAGTCTGGAACACCTATCTATTACCAAGGATAGATGAGCTATTTGATCAGCTAGAGGGGGCGCATTTCTTTTCAAAATTGGATTTGAGGTCGGGCTACTACCAGTTGCGGATCCAGGAGGAGGACATTCCGAAGACAAACTTCAGTAGCAGATATGGGCTATTCGTGTTTACAGTGATGCCCTTCGGGCTCATGAATGCACCGTCGACGTTCATGAGTCTCATGAACTGGGTGTTTGAGGCATATCTGGATGTGTTTGTCATTGTGTTTATTGATGACATCTCATCTACTCGTGGATAGAGGTGGAGCACACTCGGCATCTGACGCTGACCTTAGAGAGACTGCGTGAGCACCAGCTATATGCGAAGTTAATCAAATGCCAGTTCTGGTTGAAGGAGGTGGCTTTCCTAGGATATATCATCAGTGGATCTGGGTTGGCAGTGGACCCGGCCAAGATTCAGGCAGTTCGGGATTGGCCGCAGCTAAAGGCAGCCACAGACGTGCGGAGTTTTCTGGGACTTGCCGGTTATTACCAGGAGTTCGTGGAGGTATTTTCTCATATTGCCCTTCCACTCACGTCCCTGACAAAGAAAGATGTGCCCTTTGTCTGGACCCCGCAGTGTGAGGCGACTTTCTAGGAGCTGAAGGATCGACTCACCTCAGCTCCTATTTTTGCCCTTCCTTCGGGGAAAGAAGGATTCCAGGTCTATACCGACGCTTCCTACAAGGGCATGGGAGCAATGCTTATGCAAAATGGTCACGTGATAGTATACGCTTCACGGCAGCTAAAGAAGCATGAGCAGAACTACCCTGTTCATGACTTAGAGATGTGGGCGGTCGTATTTTCTTTGAAAGTCTGGCGGCATTATCTGTACGGTTTCCATTGTGACATATACTCTGATCACAAAAATTTGAAATATGTGGACACGTAGAAGGATCTGAATATCAGGTAGAGGCGATGGGTTGAATTTCTAGCGGATTACCTGTACGAGATCCATTACCACCCAGGGAAGGCGAACGTGGTAGCCGATGTGCTAAGTCGGAGAGCCGCCACCTCTGGAGCGGAGCCCCAGATTATGTCCATGGATCTGGTGCAGAGATTAGAGGATATGCACATCACGCTGGTGTCGTCTGATGACTCCAAGCTTTATGAGGAGTATTTATTTTCGATGAGCGCTACTGATGACATTCGAGACCGAGTTAGGGATGGGCAGAGGTAGGATGACAAACTGGAGCCAATATTCTGGGCCTTGGAGGCAGGTACTACTGGGGATTATACATTGAGAGATGATCTAGTATGCTTTATAGGACGAGTTTATATACTAGAGGGAGGCCAGTTCCGGGAGGATATCTTGACGGAGGCCCACTGTAGTCGATATTCGGTGTACCCGGGGGTTACGAAAATGACTGCAGATCTGAAGAAGACCATGTACTGGCCGGGCATGATGATGGATATCACCTACTTCATGACCCACTGTAAGACATGCCAGCTAGTGAAGCTGGAGTGTAGAAACACCGCAGGTTTGTTGCAACCACTCCAAGTGCCGGAGTGGAAATTCGAGGACATCGCGATTGACTTCATATACGGGCTTCCCCGATCACGGACGGGGAATGATTCAATCTAGGTAATTGTCGGCCGGCTAATGAAGGTAGCCAGATTTTTCCCAATCAGGAAGGATGACTCGGTTGGTGTGTTGGTTCAGAAATTCGTGGAGCAGTTCGTCCGTTATCATGGCGTACACAGGACGATTGTATCGGATCAGGATGGACAGTTTACGTACAGGGAGTGGAGATCAGTGCAGACTTACTTGGGCACTCGGCTGAAATTCAGTACAACTTTTTTATCCCAAGACTGACGGGCAAACAGAATGCACCAATCAGACCTTGGAAGATCTACTGCGACTATGCATTCTGGACTGCGGAGAGCCTTGGGAGAAGCTATTACAACCGATCAAGTTCTCATATAATAACAGCCACCAATCCAGCATAAATATAGCACCTTATGAGGCCCTATACGGACGAAGGTGTAGGACTCCGCTATCATGGGTACAGGACGAGGATCCGAAGGTTTTGGGCTCGGAATTTGTTGAGGACACCGAGGCTTAGGTGAGACTGATACAGGACAGGATGTTAGAGGCATAAAGCAGACAGGCTAAATATTATGATGCTCGACATCGACAGGTGGAGTTTTAGGTGGGGGACCAGGTATTCTTGAAGATCAGACCAATGCATGGAGTCACACGGGTGCGTGGTCGGAAGAAGAAGCTTATCCCAAGGTAATGGGGCCTTACAGGATCCTGGAACGGATCGGTCACTTAGTATATTGGATGGAGCTGCCACCGGAGCTGGTGGGTCTGCATGACATGTTCTACGTATCCTCTCTTAGGAGGGCTCTACTATGCCCGGAGCAGCAGATTATGGCCACGGATGGGCCGATAGCATCTGATCGGTCAGTTCACCTAGAACCGGTCTGGATTGACGACAAGGGGATACGAGTCTTGCGCCGCAAGAAGGTCCAATTTGTCATGGTACTGTGGAGGAATCATGGGCGAGAGGAGCACACATGGGAGCCTTAGGACTTGATGCGACAAAGGTACCCAGAGCTTTTCAGTATGGAGTCCTGGTTAGACCACAACACACATTTTGGTGAGATCTATACATAGGGTTGAACAGAGAATGAATTGAGTGCCCCCATCAATCCAGCTCTTCAAATAACATGAAATTTGGTATGGGGGCCATTCTTAGCTATCCCTACAACATATCCAAAAATGGGAATTTTTGGATATAATTTTTCTATAGTTTTTGTAAAAATCTAATAATCAATATATGATTTAATTAGAGGGTCAAAGGACCTCAGAGGTCTCCAAAATTTTGGTGTCTGATCTTTAGGATTATTATTTAACCCTGATAAAAATTTCAGCCCAATTGGGTTTGAGTTTAACAGGTTTTGGTGTGACCTAAGTTTGGTCCTTTAAGGGAAAAATTAGGGCAAGGGATTTTGGGGCATGGTGGGGTCAATTCTCACCGAAATGGGATGGGATTTTGGCTAAAGCCCCATGGTCAGTGAAGACACCCCCTCATGGAATTTGAGATGAATTGGGGTGGGGTTGCCCTAGGACCCTTGTTCAAACAGTAAGGGTTGAACTATGGGGGTTTGTGAAGGACATCGGATTATATGTTCTTATAAGGACTTAGGGTTTAGTCCATGTGGTTCTAGGGTAAAAATATGCCCTAGGAAGGAGTTTAGTAGTATTTGTTCTTAGGCACATCACCTAATCCACTTTGTATTAAATTAGGCCTTTACACCTTAAGGAATAATTGAAGGATCTAATGATCTTGAATTTCCATGAGAGGATGGTAAGAGTTATGTTTATAGTCATATTAAACTTCTAATCATGTTACATAATATTTGGATAAGCTTTCAAATAGGTTCTTTTATAAAAGTGCACAATAATAAATTCCCTTGAAGAATTAATTATGTAATATTTTAACTTTGGGTTAGAATGAAATTGTGTGAATCATGTTTTAAGGTTATAATAAAGCTCTGGAAATTTTATTATGAATTTAGGATTATTATTTTGGACACTTCATTCACAATTTTGCAGGTTATATTATTTACTTAGGAAATTATTATGAAGTAACCACTTATTGGAAGTTGATGAAATTTAGTTAGAGGACATTTTAATATATTTTAAAGCTCTGTGAATATTTATGGAATTTTTAGAAATATATTTATAAGGGTTGCTTCATTAAGTATTGTTTCCTATGAAAACTTTGTTGAAATTATTTTGGTGTCTAGTAAGGCTGAAAAATTATGATTCTTGGACAATGATTCTTTCTATACTTTATTAAAATTCAGTAATTTTTCTATAATTTTCTGATTAATAATTTCAGTACTTCCTTCTTTACGAATGGTTAATGGAATTATATTCGATAAATTAATTAGAGGCTAAATCATTTCTGCAAAATCATGAAAATTAGTTTTTATTGATATCTCTCTGTTATTTAGTGATCATAATTTTTGGATTGCCATTACTTGAGAAAATCATTTAGTTCATGTTAAAAATTACCCATGGCCAATCTTTTGAAAAAATTAATTAAATATCAAATTAATTAGGAAAATTATAATTTCCTTGATTTAGGCTAATTATGTCATGATAGAACTCCAGTAAATAATTTAAGGCTTTTGGGTGAGAACTTGAAGGAACTCCTATCATGAACATCATATAGTATAGGATGATCTGCATAGCGTAAAATAGCAGAAGTAGTGATAGCCTTTGCCTTGAACATAGAGGATGAGATTGATAGTTCATGGGATTTCAAAGAGGGTGTTGGGTTCATCATATTGAGCTATGATGAGTGGATTGTTGGTTTGGCTAGTGTTAAGTGGTGCTCGAGGTCGACGAAAGGTCGTCTTTCCTGAGGTGAGGAAGGGCCAAAACACACTAGGGTTAGATCCAGTATAACATAAAAAGGGATCGAATAATCGGGTATAAACCAATAATACTTAGTGCCTTATGAAAGGGAGCTTTGGGCTTCAGCCCATCGTAGTTCCTAGTGCCCTTTGAGAACCCTTCACCGGGTATACCGGGGACAGTCTTGGGCTAACCTAAACTGTAGGCAAACTAACTTGCAAGAGTAAGTAGCATAATTATGGTTTCACTTTCACTCACCTTGATGTCTCGGGATGTTAGGTTGGTTAACACGGGCTGTAGGCCCGGGGCTTTTGGTGATGGGCAGGCTGGCTCGGCGAGCTTTGGCTCGGTTGTTGATTGTAATGGACGGGATGGTCCGGGGAGCCTTGGCTCGGTTTGTGATACATAAGGTTACATGTGCATAAGGTATAAGGTGGTGGGTCTTCGGTATTGGAGGGTCGATGCACCGACGCCTATACGATGAGTTAGCAAGTGTGGTTTAGCACTTGGCCAAATAAAATCCGGTGCGCTAGCTAGCAAGAGTACACAGGAGCTCCTCTTAGTGCACCAGGGTTGAGGCGTACGATAGGTCTGTCTGGTGGTGAACTTATCAGTTTAGAGGTGGGCGAGGCCCAACCCACTACTTCCGTTTACCACTACGGAGGTATCCTTGGAGTTTCGCCTCCAGAAAGGGGGAACTAAAGGTCTGTGTACACAAAGTCGAGTGGGTGAGTTGCACTTGCATGTTCACATCATGGAATAATTACATGTCATAGCATAACCACTCCATATAACCCTAACACCTATTGTATAAAGTGTTATGGGACGCTTTATATAATAGGCTCTGCAAAACAACCCCTTGGTATATATGTTCACGCAAGCGTGCTTATAAGTTAAGGTTTTATTCAATAGAAATATATGTATACTTGCTAGAAAACTGACACCCTAATTTATAAATTGGTATGAGACTTTTTATACGCTAGGAGCCTTGCAAAAAATCCCTTGACTTATGTGTTTTCATATAAGTTAAGGTTACATATTTCTTAGTTTACTTTTTATACATTTCCTGCCTTTCTTTACATGTTTAGATAGGATTGCTAGTCTAGTTCCGTCGTCATCTATTTTTGTTATTCTCCACTATCATGTCCTCTCCTCTCTTCCTTCTAGCTCGGTCCCTAAGATGCACGGGGGAAGTGGTGGGGTATGATAGGGCTTAGTCTTTTAGACTAACGGTTTTCGAACCACATCATTTTAGGGGACCGTGGAGCCCAACATGAAGGAGCAGCCCCGGATATCGACACGCTTGGAGATGGGGCAGTCTAGTAATGGTGTTCATACAAATGGGACTGTGAGTCTTAATCGCTAGTAGTTTATTAGTTTTGCTTTCGCTTGAGAGACTTGTGTAGTGAGGATTTGATGTATTGGGCATGAGCCCTATTTTACAATACTTTATTATTCTGTGGACTCTCCCTTCGTGGAGATATTTACTATGATATGTGATTCCTATGGACTTGCTCTATTCTATATTTTGCTACTGTTGTTATCAAATCGGTCGGCAGGATCGGCATTTTGTAGTGGAGACCTCCCCGGGTTTGAAGGTGTCAACGCAAAGCGGCGGTTCTGGGCCTAAGACCTCGGTGGTTGAAAAAGAAAAAAGGGGTCTTACAAAGGACAAGGAGAACATGTGGTACTTGAACTCCGTATGTTCCAAGCACATGACAGGAGATAAAGGAAAGTTCCTTAGCCTAGCGAAGAAGAAAAGAGGCATGGTGAAATTTGGGGACAATAGCAAAGGACACATACTTGAAATCGGCACCATAGGTAACAACGCATTTTCAATTTTTTAATGTACTATTTGTAGATTGACCTAAGCATAATCTAATTTCTTTTAGCCGAATTTGTGATAAGGGTCTAAATGTTATATTTGAATCCTCTAAAAACACATTCAAAATTATAGATGCTAAAACTAATTGTGTTTTACTCGTTGCTCATAGATCCCATAATGTTTATACTGTTAGCTTTGAGGATATATCTGCTTCTAATTGGAAATGCATAGTTACCAAGAATTAGGAATTAGATATTTGGCATAGGAGATTAGGACGCTACAGAAGTAAACTTATTGTCAAACTATCGAAAAATAAACTTGCTTGTGGACTTCCGAAACTAAGAGGTAGCTTAAACTCCTTATGTGCTCTTTGTCCAAAAGGGAAATTCATTAAAACCTCATTCAAAAGTACAATTTATATTTCAACGACTAGACCGCTTGAACTCATTCATATGGATCTGTTTGGTCCTCTTAGTACATGTAGTCTAGGTGGAAAGCAATACACCTTTGTTCTTATTGATGATTATTACTATTATTATTGGACGATCTTCCTTACGAACAAATCCGACACATTCCTTTAGTTCACTAATTATGCACTAGACTCCAAAATGATAAGGAACTAAAAATAAAATACATAAGGATAGATCATGCGGGGAATTTGAGAATGAAAATTTCACGAACAATTGTAATAATTTAGGAATTAAACACGAATTCTCAGCCCAACACACTCCTCAACAAAATGGGGTAGTGGAAAGAAAGAATCGCACGCTTCAAGAGTTAGCAAGCACCATGCTCGCCGAGTTCGGCTTGCCTCAATATTTCTAAGCTGAAGCAGTTAACACAGCATGTTATGTGATGAACCGAGTCATGCTTTGCCCCATTCTTAGGCTAACTCCGTATGATCTCTATTTAAATAGGAAGCCATCAGTTTCATATTTTAGAGTCTTCGGTTGCTCTTGATTTATTCTAAACACTAAGGATCAGTTAGGAAAACTTGACGAAAAATCATACCATGGCATCTTATTAGGATATTCTAGTACGAGTCATTCCTATAGGGTCTATAACAAACGAACCTTAGTTGTTGAAGAATTGCCTCACGCCCACTTCACAAAAATTCACCAACTATAGTCCCTAGATAAAACGAAGAGAAAATTGATGATGATGCATAGTTAGAAGCTAAGAGTGAGGAGAAAGAAATGTAGGATAAAGTTCCAATTCATGTAGATGAATTTAGGCCTCCAACTGCTCTAAATTTCTTAAAAGAGCATCCACAAGAACTAGTAATAGTAGAGCCCACACAAGGGATTAGAACTTTATCGGCATTACATGAATCTTTTTTGGACTTGTGTTTCCTATCTGAAATTGAACCCAAGAACATCTTAGAAGCATTAAATGATGTATCGTTGTTCTTGACTATGACTGAAGAGTTAAAGTAATTCGAGAGAAGTAAAGTCTGGGTGTTAGTGGAGCGTCTAGATAGCCATCTAATTATTGGTTTGAAATTGGTTTATAAGAATAAACTTGATTGTGACTCTAAGATAACTAGAAATAAGTTTAGGTTGGTGGCACAAGGGTACTCGCAGATAGAAGGCGTGGATTTTGAAGAATCATTTGCACCGGTTACACGTCTTGAATCAATTTGTATGTTCTTAGCGTTTGCTAGATTTAAACAAATTAAGTTATATCAAATGGATGTTAAGAGTTCATTCTTTAACGGATATATTAAGGAAGAGGTGTATGTCGAGTAACCACCCGGATTCAAGAATGCTGACAACCAAAATCATGTATACAAGTTGGTGAAAGCCTTATACGGATTGAAGCAAGCACCCTGTGCTTGTTATGATAGGCTCAAAACTTTTCTACTAGGACATGGGTTTAGGATGGGTAGGGTGGACACCACTCTCTTTGTGAAGCACGAGAATCTTAATTTAATTCTTTTATAAATTTACGTTGATGATATTATTTTGGGGCAACAAATAATAAATTATGTAAAGAAATTATCACTTTAATGCAGTTTGAATTTGAAATGAGTCTAGTTGGAGAGTTATCTTATTTCTTAGGTTTTCAGATTTCTCAACGTAACGATAGAATCTTTATAAGTCAATCAAAATACATAAAAGATATGTTTGTGTTGGGTATTGTATCCACAATAACCTAGATTTGTGTGAAGTCACCCTTGAACTAAGCTGAATTAATTATGTATTTGATGTTATTCTTTAGTTGAATGCTTGTAGATCATTATTGCTAAGTGTAGACCAATGTCAGTTTATAATGAGTCACTAAACACAAGACCATGCAATGTAATCCCTCATTGCGTGACCCATGGTGTTGACTTATGTGTAACCTCTCTATTAGGATGAACTTCATTTTCAGGTACTAAAGCATTGGAAGAAAGGAATCTTTGATGTTTTAAAGAAAGAAGAATCAGTTATTCAGAGAAAATTTTCTAAGTCCTTTTCTCGAGAAATGAAGTGTGTTTCTCGAGAAGCCTAAGTTTAGTTCTCGAGAAAGCAATGCTTTTCTCAATAAACCACAAGAACTCTCGAAAAATTCTTAGAAACAATCTCCAAGCCTCTTTTCTAGAGAAAGCCCTGAAGATTTCTCGAGAAACCAAGTTCATTTCTCGAGAAAGGAAAGTAGTTCTCGAGAAGTCAAAAATCGTTTCTCGAGAAGCCAAGTATATTTCTCGAGAAATAAGTCCTTCAGTCCACAGATTCTGCGATAAGTATTTTCTCGAGAAACTAAGTTAATTTCTCGAGAAAGCAAAGTTGTTCTCGAGAAGTCAAATTTATTTCTCGAGAAATAAATTCATTTTCGCGAGAAACCAAGTTCTTTCTAGAAAAATCAGTTCCTCAGTTCAAAGATTTTGAGTAAAATATTTTTCTCGAGAAGGCTATGACCATTTCTTGAGAAACCAAACTCTTCTCAAGAAATCCTATTTCTTCTCGAGAAATAGAGTTGCAGAAAATTTCTTTTAAAATCTATTTGACGGGATTTCGATATAATCTATGTATCTCATGATTGGTCCACGTGGATCATTCCTTAATAATTTTAGACCATTAGATGATGTTCTATATAAAGTCTTTTCAGAGGAATCGCTAAACCTAATAATAGTAATCAGAATCGCACCGCAATTTGAAGATCGTGAGAAGTCGCGCCATCATCATCATTCTTTATTGTTGCTCATCTTTCGATCCAACAATTCTAAGAAGAAAAGATTTGACAGATCACACACCCAAGTTCTTCAAACATCTACTTGATCATGTCGGGTCCTAAGATTTTCAAATCTAAGTTTTCTCTGGATTTCTTCCTCAACTTTATCAAAGAAATTTTTATTTTCAAGAAGAAAGAACCTTGAAGATTTTTAGATCTGAGAGTGTAAAGTCTTTTTATTATTGTTGCAAACGTCTATTATCACTCTTTGTAGGAAGTTTGTTCTTCCGAGTGTAGATACCATTTTGGGGGATCGAGTTTGTAGGATCTTTGCACTCCGAGTTTGTAGGAGTGTATTATCTCCGAGTTGTAGGAGCATTGCTCCGAGTTGTAGTATTGTTGCAATCCGAGATTTAGTGAAGTAGCTGAGGCTAGTCGTGGTGCTAGATAGGTGTAACATCTCATTGCTAACTAGACCCCTAAGAGTGGTTTTGGTCATGACTAGGTCATGACAAAACCCTAGGAAGCTAAAAAGGGCCAAGTGATTGGAGGCCAAGGTGAGAATCACCTTGGTCTGCCTATGGCACAACCTCATCATCAAACCAAGGGATTGACCTTAGGGTTTCACCATGACTCCATGAACCCCACCACAACATCACTAACCTATTAGAGGGTCCACTAGATCCTTAAGGGTCCATTAGAGTCGACCCAAAGTGGCCAATTTGACCTAGGACCACCATAGGCCTAAATTGGGCAAGGTGCCCTAACTAAGGGCAGTTGGCCTCAAATGTGCCCAACCAACCTTGCCTAGGTCTCCCTAGACCTAAATTGGTGTCAATGGGTCATCAAGGACCCATTAGGGTCAGCCCTAGAGGCCAAGTTGACCAAAGTCAACTCTAACCCCAAAGTGGTCAAAGTGTCCTTACTAAGGGTCAAGTGACCTCTAAGGTGCCAATTCAACCCTACCCAACCCTACATAGACCTTAGGCGAGGCCAATGAGTCATCAAGGACCCATTGGGGTCAACCCAAATGGTCATGTTGACCAAGGTCAACTCTACCTTAAGGTTAAGCCAAATTAGCCCAAATGGGTTAACCCAAGCTCAAGCCCATTTTCCCCCACTTGGGCTAACTTTATTTTAATTGATAATAATGATTTTATGGGCTGCCAATAGGCTAGGGAGATGAACAAATTCGTTCATGATGACGAGAAGAGAGAAAACTCCATTTGCCCTTTAATGGAGGAGAGAGAAAGTGAGAAAGAGAGCCATTCATGGCCAAGGGAGGCCAAGGGACTTCTCCCTTCATTTCCAAAGAATGGATTCATCTCCCTTGCTGAAATAGGAGAAGTTCAAGGGGTTTTCAAGGCTATTCAAGGCTGGAAACGGTGAACCCAAGGCATGGCCGAAATTATCCTTCATGGCCATAAATGGCTTGAAACCATGACCCTTCCTCTCCCCCATCTAGCCTTCTTAAAAGACTCCCTAGACTTAGAGATGAAGTTTCCACCCTGACCCGATGGATTGGAACTTTGTACTGTGCTGTAGGAGAATTCCGGCGATGCCACCACCGTGCCAATGGCTATCCGACGATCGGCTCGTCTCCAAACCGCGAACAAGGTCCTCCTCTACTCCTTCTTTCGTGGGTAGATCGTAGGAATCCCTTAGGACAAGAATCAGACTCAATTGAGCTGATCCAAGTTTTCATTTCCATGGCTTTTTCCAAAAAACATGGTGGTCGGGTTCGCCGGAAATGGCCTCTCCAGCGGTCATGCCGCTCCCTGACGGTAGCCCTCACCTAAACGGAGGTAGTGGTGGTGGTGGCCGGCCAGGGAGATGGCTGGGTGGACGGAAAATCTGCTTGGAAAGCTATAGGTATTTAGGGCGTTTTTTTACGGGTTCTGTTTGGTAGGGAAGATGAATAGTAAATTTTATTATTATTCATTTATTAATTATAATGAATTATTATTCCCTTTTTATCACACCTTTTGATATTACCAAATGAAGCCCTTAGAGGCCGATTTTGGAAAATGTCCGGTCACAAAAGTTGTCGCCCGTGAAGTCTAGTTTATTTTAAAATTTGTTTGAACCCATTTGGGTAAGTGGTTTGATCACAACACCCATTTTGGTGGGGTCTACACATAGGCTTGACCAAATACTTTTTTGAGTTCCCCCACCAATCCAGCCATCCAAATGACTTGAAATTTTGGATAGTGGTCAATCTTACCTAAACTTAGAACATATAAAAAATGGGAATTTTTGGAGAACATTTTTTCATAGTTTTTGTAAAAATTTAATAATCAACCCATAAACTAATTAGGTGTCCTAAACATCTCAAAACTCCACCAAGATTGGGTGAGTGGTCTTAGAGGGCATGTTAGGGCTCTGGTAAAATTTTCATCTCATCTAGATATGTTTTGGTCAGGTATTGATCCAACTCTAGGTATACGATTATAGGGCTATTTGGGTCAAAGAGCTATTTTTGATGTTTGAGTAGTCAAATCACCTCAACAGAGGCTGAGATTTTGACCACTGACTTGGTAGGACCACTATCACCCTCTTAGGGAATATGGAGTGGTTTAGGATTGTTTTATCCTTGGATCCAAACTCAAACCCTAAAGGGAGGGTTTTGAGGGTTGTGAAGGCCATGGGAGAAAATGCCCTAGTATTGCCTTGAAATTCAGTAGAGTTGACATTAGCATAATATAAATCATCTGGATGGAATCTAGGAGTATTTAGAGATAGGTAGATACCTCAAAAGCCTAACCTTTGTTTTAGGGTAAAATCTCAAATAAGTAAAATCAGTCAATAAACATTATCTAAAAGCTGTGAAACTCGGGTAGCGTGAGTTTTGGAAAGGGTAGAACCTATAGCAATTTTACTGGAGTTTTATGATGTTTATTTCTAGCACTTCATTTGTAAAGTTTGTTATAGCCCTAATTTACATTTTAATTATTTAGATCTTTCTGTTCATTAAAACCCCATGAAATCTTGGAAGTAAATGTTTTAGATCAGAATGGTTGCTCTTAAATTTTTGTATAATTTTTAGTTGAGAAAATCTAGTACTTCATTCACAAATGTTAGAAAGGGGTTTTATGCTTTAAAAAACTAATTATGGATGATATTTCTGTTGAAAAATTATGATACTTAGGAATTGAGACTTTCGGGCCATTATATGCTTGTAGACATTTATTAATGATTTTTAGAATCTTAGTTACGGCACTTTCTTTACAAGTCCACCTTTTGGAGATTTTTGATAATTAATTTATTCAGAGATTAATACTTGCTGAAAATTATGAAACTTGGTCAATACTATTCTTAAGGTTGTATCTGCATAGTATAATTAATTTACAATTTTTGGATGGATATTCTCTGTACTTGATTCATAAATAACGAAAGATAGAAAATAATGCTAAAATAGTTTTAGTGCCCTTTTTTTGATAAAATAATTGTGATACTTTGGATTTACCATATTGAGATAACATAATATTTATAATAATTTTGTTATGAGTATTTAGGGTAGTTCATGTTCAAACCGGTAGCCCCTTGGAATTTTTGAGAAAATTAATTAAACATCAAAATAATCTGGAAAATTATAATCTTTTGGATTTAGTCTATTTTTGTCATGATAAGTCTCCAGAAAATAATTTAGGGTATTCAGATGATTATTTAGATTATCTCCTATTCGGTTCGACGTATAGTCTAGGTTGGTCTGCACTTAGCAAATCATTAAAGTTGTAATAGGATATGTCTTGGGATAGTTGTTGGAGTTATTCATTTTGTTGGGTCAGATAGATGTGGATGATTTAACCATAGAAGGATGGGAGGGGTAGTGAGAAGTGGTTTGGCTAGTGTGTAGAGGTGCTCGGGTTCGACGAAAGATCGTCTTTCCCGAAGAAAGGAAGATTAAAAATCACACTAGGTTAGTCTATCGTAACACGAGGAAGTAATGGGTAAGGGAATTAACCAATAATAATAAGTACCTTGCGAAAGGGAACGATGGGCGTAATCCCATCATAGTTCCTAGTGCCCCTTGAGAGCCCTTTACAGGGAATACCGGGGGCAGTCCTGGGTTAACATAAACTATATTAACAAACTGAAAAGAGTAACCTAGTAATTAGGATCTCACATTTCACAAACACTGTTAGCACAGGAAGATTGTTGGGAGCTTCAGCTCTGTTAGTTTTGAGACGGACAGTTTGGTCCGGGGAGCTTCGGCTCGATTAGTTAAAAGACGGACGAGATGGTCTGGGGAGCTTCGACTTGATTGGTTTAATACGTTAAATTTGCATTGCATAAAAGGAAAGAAAATAAAGATGGTGGGTCTTCGGTATTGGAAGGTCGATGCACCGACGCCAATACGCTGACTCGGCAAGTGTGGTTAGCACTTCGCCAACAGAATTCCAGTGCGCCAACCGGCAAGAGTACGCAGGAGTCTGCTTCGTGCACCAAGCGTTGAGGCATACGATAGGTCTGACCGGTAGTGCTTTACTAGTTTAGAGGTGGGAGAGGCCCAACCCACCGCTTCCGTCTGCCACTACGGAGGTATCCTGGGAGGTTACGGCTTCAAAAAGGGGGAACTAAAGGCCTGTGTGCACAGAGTCGGGTGTGTGTGTTGCACTTTCATGTTCCATCATACCCACTAGCATGTCATGGCATAATCGATTCATTTAACCCCTGACACCTAAGGTATAAGTGGAATGGGATGCTTATACAATTGGACTTGCAAAACGACCCCTTGGTCTATAAGCTTGTGTGGGCAAGTTTATAAATTAAGGTCAAATTATTTATATATATTGTTGTTATTAACTGACACCCCAACGTATATATTGGTATGGGACTCTTTATACGATAGGAGCCCTGCAGAAGATCCCTTGGCTTATGCGTTTCCGCACATAAGTTAAGGTTATTTTTCCATACTTTACCTCACTGCCACATGTATTATAAAATTCTAGTAATGGTCCGTTGCCACCTGTTTTTGATTACTCTCCACCTTCAAGTCCTCCCCTCTCTTTCTCTCTGCTTGGTGCCTAGGGGCTATGGGGGAAGGGGTGGGGGATGATAGGACTTAGTCTTATAGACTAACGGTTTTTGGACCACATCATTTAGGGGATCGTGGAGCCCAGCATGAAGGAGCAGCCTCGGAGGTCGGCCCGTTTGGAGATAGGGAAGTCTAGCTAAGGAGTTCAGAAAGTTGGGACTGTGAGTCCCTGATTCTAGTAGTGTTTTATTTTGCTTCCACTTGAGTGATTATGTAGTGAGGATTTGATGTATCGGGCTTAAGCCCTTATTTAAGTACATTTATACTCTGTGGACTCTCCCTTCGTGGAGATTTTATTACTCTGATATGTGATTTTTCTGTGGACTTGATTTTACTTTATTATGCTACCATTCTGTGATCAAATTGGCCAGCAGAATTGGCATTTTGTGGTGATGACCCTTCAGGGAGTTAAGGTGTCACCGCAAAGCGGCGATTCTGGGCCTAAGACCCCGGTGTTTAAAAGAAAAAAAATGGGGTCTTACAATAGGCGTGGTGGAGAGTGGATATACCCAAGATTGGGGAAACACTATAAATTCCTTATGTCGTCTGGGTTATGCTTGATTATTTTTTGTTTTGTTTACTCTCAAGTTTTTATTCCACAAATGATGCAGATCTCACCTATTCACCCCCCTCTAGGTGATTTAGGTAGGCACCTAGATACTTCAATTGGTATCAGAGGGAAGGTTGTTCACAAAAAGTTTCACACCTTGAACAGACCTACTTCTAGTTGTCATAGAGATTATCAAGCATGGACAGATCCAAGGATTTTGCAAAGCTTCCGGTGTGCACCAAGGCTATCTTTCCCTTGTGGAAAGAGAGAGTAAGATTCTTCATGGAAGCTGTTGATCCCTGCCTCTTCATGATAGGGGAAGAAGGTCCCTATGTTCCCATGATTGTTATAACATCCCAATTCGCGCTAGACCCCTCGCACGAGTTTTGAGTCAAGAGACTTGACTCGGGCTCGGGGCTCACTAGCAAAAGTGTCAAGTGCGTTTGATGGAGTGTAGGGTTGAGTGATATCCAACGGATCGAAAGGTAATGGCCCAAGGGAAAATCATCGAGAATGCCTGGTGATTCTCGCCGATCGTCGAGTATCGCTGAGAATACTCAACGCACTCAACGCCAGATTTCCAATAAGTATGGCCCAAGGGAAAATCGTCGAGAATGCCTGGTGATTCTCGTCGATCGTCGAGTATCGCTGAGAATACTCAATGCACTAAACGCCAGATTTCCGATAAGTTAGGCTAAGGGAAAATCGCCGGGTATCATTGTTGATACCCGACGAATTCGTCGAGAATGCCTGACGATTCTCGCCGATCATCGAGAATGACAGATGATTCCCGCCGAATTTGACTTGTGCATTTTCTTCGCCCAGGCAGATTCGCCGGCTTGTACAGGCGGACCGAACCGGATTTCGGTATTCGCGCTGGATGGTTCCTTGGACTTGGTCACTTCAATATGACCCATTATGGGCGGTCCAATAAGGCGTTGACACGTGGCAGAAGATGTAACCTAATACATCGGCTTATAAAAGGGTGTTAAAACCGAACCCTAGCTTTTGCGCCGATCGACCCTTGCCGTCATCGTGGATCTCGCAAAACCGATGGAGCCGAGGGAAGCAGGCGGAGCTCTTGGAGGCAGCCTTCTTTCTCTCTCTCCCTCTCCTTCCTTTGTCGTGAAGAACAACCGCACCAAGCGAGAGATGCCGCAAAGAAGAACGACTAGATCAATGGCAGGGAATGGTGGTACCGCTGGAAACGAGGTGAGCTTCCTCCCCTCTCCCTTGGTGCTAGATCTGTAGATATATTCTAGGAGAGATATCGAATCCATAGAGTCTTGATGGTGAGGAGGAGATTTCCTAGGAAAGCCATGCCTAGGTTTGTTTTCTAGTCTTTAGCCCCCTCCAACCTCTTCATCCTTCAAAGTGAAGATGAGAGAAGGATTCGTGGAGAAATATGGCTTTGTGAGGGTGAATAAGGGTGGACGAATTTCTGGAGAAGTTTTTGGGAGATCGGTGTAAGGAGGAAGATGAATGGATGCCGTTCATCTCACCTTAAGATGCGTGCAGAAATCTATTTTCTGCACGCAGCAATCTTCATGGCAAATTTCGGGTGTGTTCTGGCCATATTTGGGTTATCGACTAAACACGAAAGTCGTAGCCCTTGAAATTATCTTTCCAACGAGTGGTTACACGCACTCGTCGGATTCCTGTAGCAACGAGAATCCTTGGTCGAAGTTGCTGACCGGCTCAAGGCTGCACCTAAATTTTGGGTTGTGCAATGTGGAGTGCGATTTGGTGGAATTTAATGTTGTGATCCAACTCGAGGTTTGGGTGAGCTCTTTTGACATAATGTTGATATAATAAGTTGAGGTTATAAATCTGAATTCGTATATCGAGGTGTGGACAAGTTTAATTGAAGGAAGAGCCTGATATAAATGGGTAGTTATAAATTAATGAATATGTAAATGATTTAGCTATTGCCAAGATGTATGATGAATGGATAGAAGGGAATTAGTAATCCAATGCTAAGAGTGTCGTCTCCCTACAGGTAGCATTGTGGAAGTAACAAGTGAGGTGTTGACTGTCACTAGTTGGAATGATGTATAGATGAGTAAAGTTGGACGGTTGGGCTTGGTCCTCAATGTTCACATCCCGAGGCTCCTTCCATGCCAAGTGAACGGTTGGGCTTGGTCCTCGTGCACACTTCTGAGGATCCTTCCGTATGTGATGGATGGTTGGGCTTGGTCCCGGTGTGCATGTCCAGAGGCTCCTTCCATGCCACGATATTGTGGAATTGCATGTGGTGTGAGATGACACGTGGTGCTGTAATCCCGGGTTAAGGATAGTGTGGCAAGTCTACGGGCTCGCCAATCGTCACACCGATTGGAGTTGACAGCTAGACCTTGGACGGTTGGGCTTGGTCCTTGGTGTTCACGTCCCGAGGCTCCTTCCGTGCCAAGTGAACGGTTGGGCTTGGTCCTCGTGCTCACTTCCGAGGCTCCTTCTATGTCACGCATAGGCCAGTTCGGGGCTAGGATCTTGGTGCTCATTTACCCAAGAGAACCCCCTGAGCCGTAGTACGCATGTGAGCTCCGTTGTTGTGTTCTTAGCATTGAGGCGTACGGAGGCCAAGGCCAGGTAGTGTGGAGACCAGCCTAGTAGTGGAGATGCCCGCTCTGTTGTCACCGTCCGGCCACAACGGATGACGCCTGAGAGGTTAGCTACCTGCTCGAATAGTGGGAACTAAGTCTTTGTCGACATAGCGATTGCATGTGCTTGATCATGGGTGAGTCACTGCATTGCACACATAGCATTGCACTTCATTACATACACAAGACCCTCATCGTATAAGTTTGTATGGACACTCCTATACGATGAGTTATTTACTGCTGAACGACCCTCAACTTATATGCTTGTATGGGCATCCATATAAGTTGAGTTACTTACTGTTATAGCTATATACTCTCTTGCTGCTGTAGATAGTAGATTTGTAAAATAAGTGCTTGTTTATTATACACTACTGCCTTTGTTGCTTATGATATATATACTCACTTCACCTATTGTACTACTGTTATTTATATATTTTACCTGTTCCTTTCTCTGCCCGGTGCCGAGGAGTCGCCGGGGGAGCGGATGTGAAGCCACTTAGTCTTTATGACTAACGGTTGCTACGTCTTCCTTTTTAGGAGGAAACCCCGCAGGTGGAGCAGCAGGCTATGCAGCTGGACAGCCAGGCCAGGATGATAGGGCTTGAGGGGACGGTACTGTCGCTACCGTCGGTTACAGATGTGAGTGGGAGAGATTTTGTTGTAGCCCTCTGAGGCAATTATATTCACGTACTCTGATTATGTAGAAGCTTGTTAGCTTCTCTTTTGTTATGCTTATGGATATATGCTTAGTGTGGATTGACTTTCTTATATTATTATGGTTGAGTTGGCATTAATGTGTTGATATTGGTTGTTGCCGGCAGAATAGGCGTCTTATGGTACAGGCTAGCCCGAGTGCTACTGTTACCGCAAGGCGGCTGCTCTGGGCATAAGACCCCTCTCGTGCCGTGTCTTGTGTTCCGGGAGGGGGGTCTTACAAATGGTATCAGCTTGCTACGATCCTCCAAGGCGAAAGTCACTTAACAATGGTGCCACCCCATTTGATTAGTCAGTTTGGGGACAAACTGACTTAGCGGAAGCAGTGGTGTGCCCATATGTAATTCACACTAAGTTGTCCATCTTTAACCTTAGATTAGGCAACCTAACCCTAGGTTTGTACCTTATGTGTAGATCCCAGTACATGCTGAGCCAGTAAGGGGCACCCCCGCCCCATCTGTACCTAAAGAATTCCAACAATCAGAGCTGGGGTAGACGCTCACAGCGATTTTGGACGCATTTAGGTCCCAATCTCAGTAGGCACCTGTACAACAATAGGGTCCGGGATCTAGTTGGTTAAACGTTTTCTGAGCTCTTTCCCCTCCCGCTTATATTGGGACAGAGTCGGCGGTCCGTAAGAAAGAGTGGCTCGACACTATACAAGATTTGTTGGCAGGAATAAGATGTCCAAACAACATGGCGGTGACCCTTGTGGTGACACTCTTAGAGCTGCACCCCAAAATGTGGTGGAAGTCCCTCATGGGCTCCACTTTTCGTGGAAGAGTGTACACGGACATTAGTTGGAGAGAATTCTCCGAAGCCTTCTTAGAGCATTTCATCCCCTCGGCCGCTCGGGATGGTCTGGAAGAGAGATTTTTGCAACTAAAGCAAGGGTCCATGTCGGTGACGGAGTACCAACGGGAGTTTCAGCACCTGGCTAGATTCACTGACTCCTATGAGCTTGATGATAGAGGGTATGCAAAATGATTCTACAAAGGCTTGCGAGATCCCCTAAGGTAAGCCCTTTTGTTTATAGCGGACTCTAGTCTGGCGGAGATTATAGATATGGCGAAGAGATTGGAAGCGTACCACTTGGGAAGTGGTAAGAGGCCAGCGGAGGGCGTGATGGAAGCCGGCCCCAGCAACAGAAGGAGATTCGACAATAAAAAGGGAAGAGGATATCAGAGGGGTGGCGGGCATTTCCCCCAGAACTTTAGAGAGGAGCGCCCAGTTCCGCAACAGCTAGCATTACCTCCACCTCAGCAATTTCAGCAATACGGCGGAAGACGGGAACGGGTGTGCTTTGAATGCAACCAACCGGGACACATTCGATGCTACTGCCCGCAACTGTTTGGAGATGCGCCTTTTTCTCTCCCTCCAGCAGCCCCGCGGGGGAGTGGGTATGTGCGTGGTCGAGGACGAGTACCACGAGGAAGAAACCCTGGACCCGCTCGAGATCAGATGTATGCCTTGGACATGACTCAAGAGCGGAATCCTCAAGAGATGATTGCAGGCACGATTTGAATTAGCCATTTTGCTTCCATTAATATCCTCTAGTGGCTTAAGATATACTAGATGTCTAGCTTGAGTATTATTAAATGACACTTAGGCACCGTGATGGTCGGGGGGAAACCGGCTTATACGTTATTTGACACCGGCCCTCACATTCTTTCATGTCCAAAGACTTCATCAAGAATATACCCGGAGTGCAATATTTCACTGGTATTGCCCGAAGAGTATGCCTCCCAGATGGATCTGAGATGACGGCAACCGCGAAGTGTGAGTTAGAGATAACCATTGGGGGAAAGACCTTTGATACCCCTGCCACAATTTTGAGAATACCAGAATTCGACCTCATCCTGGGTATGGCGTGGCTTGATTGGCACCATGCAAGAATCGACTGTGCAGAGAAGCGCATCTATTTGAGACATGGGGATACTGATGTAGTCTTCCAAGGTATAAATTTCGCACCACGAATATTGTTAT
The DNA here is from genome assembly GCA_039513925.1 of Platanthera zijinensis. Classification (NCBI taxonomy): domain Eukaryota; kingdom Viridiplantae; phylum Streptophyta; class Magnoliopsida; order Asparagales; family Orchidaceae; genus Platanthera; species Platanthera zijinensis. The sequence continues at coordinate 55,737,451 of CM077094.1, read as the reverse complement.
CCTCAATCCAGACCTTGAAAGCTCATATGAGAGGGGATGAAGTCTACATGATATGTTTCGAACTAAAAGAGATGAAGGTAGATGTGAAGGATGTGCGGGTAGCACGGGATTTCCCTGAGGTATTTCCTGAGAAATTGCCAGGGTTACCCCCGCATAGAGAAGTGGATTTTCAGATTAAGCTTGTACCAGGAGCTAAGCCTGTCTCCAGGACCCCTTATCGGATGGCCCCAAAAGAACTCACGGAGTTTAGAGTTCAACTACAGGAGCTGGTAGAATCAGGGTTTGTTCGCCCCAGCTCATCACCTTGGGGAGCCCCTGTTCTATTCGTCAAGAAGAAAGATGGAACCATGCGTTTATATAAAGACTATCGGGAACTCAACCGAGTGATAGTACGGAACACATACCCGTTACCTCGGATCGATGAGTTGTTCGACCAACTGGTGGGAGCGCATTGGTTCTCCAAGCTAGATTTGCGCTCGGGGTACTACCAATTGAGAATACAGGGGGATGAAATACAGAAAACGGCTTTCAGCTCAAGGTACGATTTATATGAGTTCACAGTGATGTCGTTTGGGCTCACAAATGCCCCATCAGCTTTCATGAGCTTAATGAATAAAGTGTTTGAGCCCTATCTGGACGTCTTCGTCATTGTGTTCATTGACGACATCTTTGTCTACTCAAAGACGGAGGAGGAACATGCCGGGCATTTCGCCTTAGTTTTGGAAAAGTTAAAAGAGCACGCCTTGTTCGCCAAGTTTAGCAAGTGTGAATTCTGGCTTAGGGAAGTGGCTTTCTTGGGTCATGTAATCAGTGGGGCTGGACTAGCTGTGGATCCGGCCAAGGTGCGTACCATGAAGGAGTGGTCACCCTTGAAGTCGGTGGCCGATGTGAGGAGTTTCCTGGGACTTGCTGGATACTATCGCAAGTTCGTAAAAGGATTCTCCAAGATTTCCCTCCCGCTTACTTCTTTGACAAAGAAAGGTGTGCCATTTGAGTGGACACTCCAGTGTGAAGCGGCATTCCAGGAATTGAAGGATAGACTTACCTCCGCCCCCATCCTTGTCCTTCTGTCTAGGAAGGAAGGATTCCAAGTTTACACGGACGCGTCTTATCAGGGGTTGGGAGCGGTGTTGATGCAGCACGGGCATGTAATTGCTTATGCTTCAAGACAATTAAAGAAACATGAAATCAATTACCCGGTGCATGATTTGGAGCTAGGAGCGGTGGTGTTCGCCTTGAAGGTACGGAGGCATTATCTATACGGCGTCCACTATGAAATCTTATCGGATCATAAAAATTTGAAGTACGTCCATACCCAGAAGGAATTGAACTTAAGACAACGGAGGTGGTTAGAGTTTCTATGCGACTATGAGTTCACCTTCAACTACCACCCCGGAAAAGCGAACTCGGTAGCCGATGCGTTGAGTAGGAAAGTACCTGGCTCGAGTCAAGAGTCTTGGTTGATGAGCATGGAGTTGGCACGGATGATCGAGGAGATGGACATCACCTTAATATTTAAGGCTTCTTCGGAATATACGGAGTACCTGTCCAACATGAGCATAGTTTGTGATATCCGGGAACGGATCCGAGTGGAGCAAGGATTAGATGCGGCTTTGGCCCCGGCAATAAAGTTAATCGAAGACAGGACTATCGACGAGTACACACTAAAGGACGGCCTCGTTTACTTTCGCGGCCTGCTCTACATTCCCAAAGGTGTCAGAATCTGGGAGGATATTATGAGAGAAGCACATTGCTCTCAATATTCCGTGCACTCGGGAATTTCAAAGATGTACGCCGGCTTACGGAAGACGATGTGTTGGCCTGGAATGAAGAAGGATGTCCGGTACTCTGTTACGCATTGTGAAGCCTGCCAAAAAGTGAAGGCGGAGTTCAGGAGCCCCGATGGTCTGTTGCAATCGTTGCCAATCCCCGAGTGGAAGTTCGAGGATATTTCCATGGACTTCGTACATAGGCTACCTCGCTCCCGCTCAGGAAATGATTCAGTGTGAGTGATCGTTGATCGCCTGACGAAAGTTGCCCGGTTCATCCCTATGAAGAAGGAGGCTCATGTGGATTTCTTAGTACGCCTTTTTGTGGAGCAGTTTGTACGGTATCACGGCGTACCTAAGACGATAGTTTCAGACCGCGATGGTCATTTTACCTCCAAGGAGTGGAAGGCGGTACAGGCTTATTTGGGCTCACGCCTTACCTTCAGCACTGTATTTCATCCACAGACGGACGAGCAGTCTGAGTGGACAATCCGAACATTGGAGGATCTGTTGAGGTTGTGTGTGATAGATAGGGGAGAGCCGTGGGAAAGACTCTTGCCCTTAGTGGAATTCTCCTACAACAACATCCATCAAGCTAGCATTGGCATGAGACCCCATGAAGCCCTATATGGAAGTATGTATAGAACCCCCTTGTCTTGGGTGCAAGATGAAGACCCGAAGACTTTGGGTGTTGAATGTATAGATGACACGAATGCAATGGTTAGGTTGATACGAGATCGTATGTTAGAGGCTCAAAGTCGGCAGGCGAAGTATTATAACGCTAAACACCGGATGGTGGAATTTCAAGTGGCAGACAAGGTGTTTCTGAAAATCCGACCGATGCATGGTGTATCACGAGTACGAAGAGTGAAGAAGCTCAGCCCACGGTATGTTGGACCCTATGTTATAGTGGACAAGATTGGCCCTTTGGCCTATCGGCTGGAGCTACCGCCCGAGTTAGAAAATCTCCACGACGTGTTCCATGTCTCATCGCTACGGAAGGCGTTGTTGCGGCCCGAACAATACATCCCCACAACTGATGGTGTTGTGGCGTCTGACAGATCTTTGCGACTGGACCCGGTACGAATCATTGATAATGAGATAAGAACCCTGCACCGCAAAAGTGTTCCTCTGGTAAAAGTGTTGTGGTCAAATCATGGGAAGGAAGAATTTACTTGGGAGCCGATGGACTTGATGCAGAAGCGCTACCCAGAGCTGTTCTTCCAAGGTAACATTTTATAGAGCATATTATTTTGTACTTGCATCCCCATAGCCCTAGCCTGATTTCGGTGACGAAATCTTTTATTTTGTTTATAGGATTTGTAATGTCCCAATTCGCGCTAGACCCCTCGCACGAGTTTTGAGTCAAGAGACTTGACTCGGTCTCGGGGCACACTTGCAAAAAGGTGTCAAGTGCATTTGATGGAGTGTAGGGTTGAGTGATATCCAACGAATTGAAAGGAAATGGCCCATGGGAAAATCGTCGAGAATGCCTGGTGATTCTCGCCGATCGTCGAGTATCGCTGAGAATACTCAACGCACTCAGCGCCAAATTTCCGATAAGCATGGCCCAAGGGAAAATCGTCAAGAATGCCTGGTGATTCTCGCCGATCGTCGAGTATCGCTGAGAATACTCAACGCACTCAACGCCAGATTTCCGATAAGTTTGGCTAAGGGAAAATCGCCGGGTATCATTGTTGATACCCGACGAATTCGTCGAGAATGCCTGACAATTCTCGCCGATCGTCGAGAATGACAGATGATTCTCGCCGAATTTTACTTGTGCGTTTTCTTCGCCAAGGCAGATTCACCGGCTTGTACAGGTAGACCAAACCGGATTTCGGTATTCGCGCTGGATGGTTCCTTGGACCGGGTCACTTCATATGACCCATTATGGGCGGTCCAATGAGGCGTTGACACGTGGCAGAAGATGTAACCTAATACATCGGCTTTTAAAAGGGAGTTAAAACCAAACCCTAGCTTTTGCGCCGATCGACCCTTATCGTCATCGTGGATCTCATGAAATCGACGGAGCTGAGGGAAGCAGGAGGAGCTCTTGGAGGCAGCCTTCTTTCTCTCTCTCCCTCTCCTTCCTTTGCCGTGAAGAACAACTGCACCAAGCGAGAGATGCCGCAAAGAAGAACGACTAGATCCATGGTCGGGAACGGTGGTACCGCTGGAAATGAGGTGAGCATCCTCCCCTGTCCCTTGGTGCTAGATCTGTAGATATATTCTAGGAGAGATATCGACTCCATAGAGTCTTGATGGTTAGGAGGAGATTTCCTAGAAGAGCCATGCCTAGGTTTGTTTTCTAGGCTTTAGCCCCCTCCGACCTCTTCATCCTTCAAAGTGAAGATGAGAGAAGGATTCGTGGAGAAATATGGCTTTGTGAGGGTTAATAAGGGTGGACGAATTTCTAGAGAAGTTTTTGGGAGATCGGTGTAAGGAGGAAGATGAATGGATGTCGTTCATCTCACCTTAAGATGCGTGCAGAAATCTTTTTTCTGCACGCAGCGATCTTCGTGGCCAATTTCGGGGGTGTTCTGGCTATATTTGGGTTTTTGACTAAACACGAAATTCGTAGCCCTTGAAATTATCTTTCCAACGAGAGGTTACACGCACTCGTCGGATACCTGTAGCCACGGGAATCCTTGGTCGAAGTTGCTGACCGGCTCAAGGATGCACCTAAATTTTGGGTTGTGCAATGTGGAGTGCGATTTGGTGGAATTTAATGTTGCGATCCAACTCGAGGTTTGGGTGAGCTCTTTTGACATAATTGTGATATGATAAGTTGAGTTTATAAATCTGAATTCGTATATCGAGTTGTGGACAAGTTTAATTGAAGGAAGAGCCTGATATAAATAGGTAGTTATAAATTAATGAATATGTAAATGATTTAGCTATGGCCAAGATGTATGATGAATTGATAGAAGGGAATTAGTAATCCAATGCTTAGAGTGACGTCTCCCTATGGGTAGCATTGTGGAAGTAACAAGTGAGGTGTTGACCGTCTCTAGTTGGAATGAGGTATAGATGAGTAAAGTTGGACGGTTGGGCTTGGTCCTCGGTGTTCACATCCCGAGGCTCCTTCTGTGCCAAGTGAACGGTTGGGCTTGGTCCTCGTGCACACTTCCGAGGCTCCTTCCATATGTGATGGATGGTTGGGCTTGGTCCTCGGTGTGCATGTCCCGAGGCTCCTTCCATGCCACGATATTGTGGAATTGCATGTGGTGTAAGACGACACGTGGTGCCGTAATCCCGGGTTAAGGATAGTGTGGCAGGTCTACGGGCTCGCCAATTGTCACACTGATTGGAGTTGACAGCTAGACCTTGGACGGTTGGGCTTGGTCCTCGGTGTTCACGTCCCGAGGCTCCTTCCGTGCCAAGTGAACGGTTGGGCTTGGTCCTCGTGCTCACTTCCGAGGCTCCTTCTGTGTCACGCATAGGCCAGTTCGGGGCTAGGATCTTGGTGCTCATTTACCCAAGAGAACCCGCCGAGCCGTAGTACGCATGTTTGCTCTGCTTTTGTGTTCTTAGCGTTGAGGCGTACGGAGGCCTAGGCCAGGTAGTGTGGAGACAAGCCTAGTAGTGGAGATGCCCGCTCTACTGTCACCGTCCGGCAACGACGGATGACGCCTGAGAGGTTAGCTACCTGCTCGAATAGTGGGAACTAAGTATGTGTCGACATAGCTATTGCATGTGCTTGATCATGGGTAAGTCATTGCATTGCATACATAGCATTGCACTTCATAACATACACAAGACCCACATCGTATAAGTTTGTATGGGCACTCCTATACGATGAGTTATTTACTGCTGAACGACCCTCAACTTATATTCTTGTACGGGCATCCATATAAGTTGAGTTACTTACTGTTATGGCTATATACTCTCTTGTTGCTGTAGATAGTAGATTTGTAAAATAAGAGCTTGTTTATTATACACTACTTCCTTTGCTGCTTATGATATGTATACTCACTTCACCTGTTGTACTACTGTTATTTACATATTGTACCTGTTCCTTTCTCCGCCCGGTGCCGAGGAGTCGTCGGGGGAGCGGATGTGAAGCCACTTAGTCTTTATGACTAACGGTTGCTATGTCTTCCTTTTTAGGAGGAAACCCCGCAGGTGGAGCAGCAGGCTATGCAGCTGGACAGCCAAGCCAGGACGACAGGGCCTGAGGGGACGGTACCGTCGCTACCGTCGGTTACAGATGTGAGTGGGAGAGATTTTGTTGTAGCCCTCCGAGGCAATTATATTAACGTACTCTGATTATGTAGAAGCTTGTTAGCTTCACTTTTGTTATGCTTATGGATATATGCTTAGTGTGGATTGACTTTCTTATATTATTATGGTTGGGTTGGCATTTATGTGTTGATATTGGTTGTTGCCGGCAGAATAGGCGTCTTGTGGTACAGGCTAGCCCGAGTGCTACTGTTACCGCAAGGCGGCTGCTCTGGGAATAAGACCCCTCTTGTGCCGTGTCTTGTGTTCTGGGAGGGGGGGTCTTATAATTGCTTCCACTATTTATCCAACCAAGAAAGTGCTGAAGAAACTGATGGATCTTAACAAAGATGAGATTGTCCTTGTGTCTCTAGACAAGAAAGCCAAGAACATAATCGCTAGCGCACTCGATGATTCAATGTTGCAGAACCTAATACACTGCCAATCTACAAAGGAAATGTGGCAGTCTCTGATTGTTTTGATGGAAGGCACCGAAGAAGTAAGGGATGACAGAAGATCCCTTCTGAACCAAAAGTATGAGGCCTTTAAGCAAGGCCCCAAGGACACAATAGCTGGTATATTTGAGAACTTCTTTAAGATTCCCTGAAGAACTAGGGTCGAGTATTCACTAATGGAGAGCTTAATGACAAGTTCATAATATCCTTAAATAAGGAATAGGACAACAAGATTTGTGTTATCAGGGAGTTTGGGATACTGGCTGACACTGCCCCTAGAACCACTTCGGGAAGCTTATGTCCAATGAGCTTCAAATCAACGTCAGAAAAGCTGAAGAAGAGGGCAGTAGATCTTCATCAAACAAGAGGTATGTTGCACTAAAGGTAGATAACTCGGGAATGGCTAAAGCAACATCTCTTGCTCCCACTCAGGAATAAAGTGAAGGAGACTTAGATCCATGCTCCTTGGGATCATATTTATCTGATGGAGAGTTTTCTCTTCTCTCCAGACATTTCAAAAAGTTTCTCAATATGAAGGAACCGATGAGAGGAAAAGACTCCTCATACAGGAGATCACGTCACGATGTTGATCATACAAATAAAAATTACACAAATGACAGGTATAAATCTAAGTAGAACAAACATAATTCTACTGACATTGTGTGTTAGTACTGAATGATCCAGCGAGCAGACTCTTATTTGGGTGGTGGTTTCGATGAGTCGACTGTCGCGGACCTGCTAGAAGGTCGAAGTTTCTAATGAAAGGAGGAAAGTGCACCTATCGCATGTAGTACTCGATATTAGGGATAATACCGAGGTCGTATTATTCTCGGGGTCGGGTTGATTATTCCTACTCCTCCAGGAGTACTATTATTTTACTGAAAGTAAGGTGGATTTTTGTTTTGTCACTTCAAGACGGAAATATGACGGGTTAACGCTCGGCATCGAATCAGATTAAGACTAAAATAACTTAAAATAATTAATGAACTTAGTTTTCAAATTAATAAAAGGAGCTTGGCCGTGGAGGTTCCATAAATAAGAGCACACCTATCTCTAGGTAATATCGCTCACCTGAACGCTAAGACTATTCGACCGAACGTTAGTCCGACGAAGGATTCCTCTTAACGCCTACTTTACGCTAAGAACCCCGTTATTGGGTGGGGAGCCCAATCCGACAAAACTACGCTTCTCCTCTTTCGAGGGTGTGTACGCAGTTCTATTTACCCAGGGGGATCAGTCCATATGCACGGCCTCTCGGCTAGCTAGCATATGGATAACAGAAATAGATCCCACACATCGATTATGCGGGTCTACGCATCGTTAACCTGGGGCAAACCTCAAGTCCTTAAATTAAAATGAAAATAAAGGACTTTAATTAATTCAAATCATTTTATATGTCCCAATGCTCTTTAATGCCGAGGGCTAATAACTATTAGACTCTCATCGGTATGGGGACAGCTTTATGGTTTTAATGAGGCGCGAATTCGAAATTTAGCACTAAAATGATATAAGAAAGAAGACATAGAAACAACAGAGATTTAGAAACAATTCAAAAGCTAACTAAAACGAGAACTCACACACACTTCAAAACCATAAATAAATAAAGTAGAGACAAGTCCTACTCGAATGTGCAGGCAGGAAATAAATGTAATTACAAGTCCTACTCAAACGAGTAGGCGGGAAATAAAGCGAGTCCTACTCAAAAGAGTAGGCGGGAAATAAAAGCAAGTACTAGTTCTACTCAAATGAGTAGACGATAAATGGCAAGTCTTACTCAAATGAGTAGGCAGGAAATGAAAGCACACCATTAAACTCTTAACAAGTGGGCGGAAATAAATGCGCACATGCACACACCTTACGTGAATTGAAGAAAGCAAGAAAATCAAAGTAGGAAAATTTATCTCCTACACACACGCACCCAACATAATTGAAAAAGCGATAAAATTACGAGCCCCGGCTCAAATGAGTGGGCGGGAGAATGAAAGCAATAAAATCTATCCTCATACACTCACACACACTAATATGAAATAAAAAGGACACAATGAAAATCTATTCTCATACACTCACACACACTAAGTAAAAACAAGAAAGACAAAGTTACCTAAAAATTAAAACGACTTTATTTCTTTTCTTAGAACATGCTAAAAACACATAAAAACATGAAATAAAAGTTAAAGAAGCAAAAGTTTTTTGAAAACAAAGTTAAAATCAAAGTTTTTGAAAAATTAAAACGTTTATATTTTCATTCTTAGGACTCCATAAAAGTGATGAAAAAGTGAAAAAGAAATAAAAATTAAAGGAACAAAAAGGGGGTTTTACAATCCTAAAACAAAGTTAAGTAAAAAAACAAGTCAAAAATCACTTTAAGACCTCTTTTACAATTTCATAGGAATGAAAATATAAGAGTTTAAAAAGTTTTCAATACAACATTTCATTTTGAAAAGAATACTTAAACAAAACTTTGTCATTATAACGATTCATTTTTTAGATAAAAACCTATCATGAAACCTAACATGACAACTAATTAAGGGCATGAAGAAAATTAACTAGTTAAACTCATACCACACACACACACTTCTCATAGAGATACAAGACAAAGAGAAACATGAGAATGAAAAGGATAAGAAAAATGGGCACACAAGTTCATTCCAAAGCCAAGATAGAAGAGAAAAGCTAACATGATTTATTGATTGAAAAGAACTATTACAAAGCTAAGAGAAAGCTAAAGCAAACATAAAAGGGAGGGGGGAGAAAGTTCTCCTTATATGGCTATGGAGTCCACAAGGGTAGCCAACTAAACACACTAAAATTGGCTCAAAAAATTGAACCCTTGGACCTTACAAAATTTTTTTATTTATAGACAAATTTTCGGGTTGGTCACGCCCGTGACTAGGGCGTGACAGGGGGGCGTGTCAACAATATTCATGAAGCGATCTGGCGATTTGACGGCAAGCTGACTTCGGGGCGGTCCACGTGTCGGTCACGGGCATGACATGCTTGTCACGGGCGTGATAGGGGGCGTGTCGGGGAGGTCGATCTGGGCGCGGTTCGCATCGAAAAGTCGTCGCGGGTCTTATCGGGCCAGGTGGAGGAGTCATGCCCGTGTGGCATCTTGACACGGGTGTGTCGGGTCGGGTCAGGGGCGTGTCTGGTCATTCGATGATCGTTGATCAGAAACTCGCCAAGCTGGAGTTTCACGCCTCAATCACGGCCGTGACATGCTCATAACGGGTGTGACCTACGCCGATTTTCACAATTTCTGCAAATTTTTTTGGAAATCAAAAATAAACTCAAGTTAGGAAATATTTACAAAAAATGGAAATTTATTAAACAAAAATAACAAAAATAAATTTAAAAGACTTATGTAATTTACATAAAAAATATATATATTTACAACTTATCAAATACCCCCATACTTAAGCTTTTGCTATTCCAGAGCAAAAGTTTGAGGTGAACTTATAAGGAATAAGAAAAACTCTAAATTTAGTTACCGTTATAAATTAATTATAAGAGAGATCTAAATAAATATACGGGGTATAAGACTTAAGTCCTAAAATTATGTAGATGATTTAAATAGGGCAAAAGTTTTTGCCAAAAGACTTCTTGATGTAATCAAATAGAAAGCAATATTGTACTTGTTAGGTCAACAAAAATAGCTTGGAATTATATGAACTTTTGCTTATAGGAGTTTTACTCGAAATAATGCAATTTACGAAATATGCTCTCAAAAAGATTTTTGAATTAATTCTAGAGTCATAAAATTGGCTAAGGGGGTTTATGTTGGTTTATGAAGTGGCTTGGAATTTTGAGGCGAGGTAATTTTTTCTCGAACCTCCATTTTTTTTCTTTTTTGATTATTAGAAAAATGAAATCTTATTTTCCTAAAATGATGATTTTTTTCAACTTCATAATAATAAAATTAACCCAATGTATATGTGTAGGAGTAATGAATTTTATCCTCTTACTCCATAACATATAATCTTTTTAAATTATTGGGTGCCTATGTTTACGGAACGAAATCTTATTTCCATTGACATGGGATCTTTTTAAGGGTAAAATTGTTATCATTCCAAGTTGGACATGATAAATAAGGGGAAGAGAAGAACTAGATTTTTAATTAAAAAAATTTTTGAGAGCAACCTTTATAAATTGTGTGTTCCAATTTTTCAGAAAACAAAAAGTAAGAATAATTGAATTCTATATTCGTTATTTTCTAACATAATACATGTGCTTCTATCATTTAAAAATTAGAAGTAGTGCCTAAAACGAGTCCGCTATTTATAACAAAGCATAATGAATTCTTTAAAACTTAACCCCGCCTATTTAAATTTTCCAATCTATAATTAACAAACGAATAGTGAACAAAGAATTGATCAAATTCTTATATAAATAAACTCAAAACAAAATTTTTGGATAGCAAGAAAATTAAGAATGATATATTTGATTTATTTGTTTTATAAAATATATATTTTTGTTTGAATTTTTAAAGTTATTATCTTTTTTTGTATTTTTGTATTTATTTCTTTAATATATACATACTAAAGAAATGAAAATGCGAAAATCAATTTTTGGATTTTTAAGTTTTGTAAATTTTTTGAATTTTTAAGAAAATTTTCATTCTATTTACAAAAATTAGAGAAAAAGAGAAGTTATTTACAAGGATGAGAGAGAAAAGAAAGGGGAAAAGAGAAGAGTATTTACAAAAAATATTTACATTAATTTATTTACAAAGAAGGAAAAAAATATTTACAAAGTAAAATTAAATATTTTTGGAAATTTTTTGTTTTAAAATTTTCTGTTTGTTTTGGAAAATAGAAATGAAGAATTAAAAGAAGTGCAGAAAAGAAAATAGGAAAAACACGAAGACACCCCCATACTTAATTCCAACATTGTCCCCAATGTTGTAAGATAAGTATGCGGAATCAGAAAAATTAAATGCAATATGTACAGAAGAAAAGAGGGCGGGTAGAAATGTCCCTGATGCGTGGTCGGGGAAGCCCGTTTAGAAACCCTGCGTTATTAGAAAAAAATAACAAACATTATAAATAAAGTGCGAAAAAGATAAGCGAGGGGTGCCTCCCAGGAGTGCATTGTTTATAGTCATGTAGCTTGACTATATTGGCTGGTTTATATAGAGATGAGGGATATGGTTTCATTATGCTCGATCACTGGGTCGCCCGCTATATTAGACTTTAACCGATGACCGTTTACCTTAAACGAGCCTTTTTCCGGGTGGGAGACAAGCTCGTCCCCATATGGAAAAACTTCTTCAACTTTGAAGGGACCGGACCAACGAGATCTATGTTTCCCTGGCAAAAGTCTAAGATGTGAATTATATAGAAGGACAAGATCGCCCGGAGAAAAAAAATTTGGGGACTTGATTTTTCGATCGTGATATAACTTAGAACGCTCCTTATAGAACCTATTGCTCTCATAAGCGTTCGCACGCCATTCATCGAGCTCGTTTAGTTGCAGTTTTCTATTTTGAGTGGCTAAGTTAGCGTCGAGGTTTAATAGTTTTAAAGCCCAAAGAGCGCGATGCTCCAGTTCTACGGGTAAATGGCACGCTTTGACATAGACTAATCGAAACAGAGTACAACCGGTGGTGGTTTTGTATGCCGTACGATACGTCCATAACGCCTCGTCATGTTTAACGAACCAATCTTTCCAATTAAGTGAAATGGTTTTCTCCAATATGCATTTAATCTCTCAATTTACTACCTCAACTTTACCACTTGTTTGCGAGTGGTAGGGGGTGGCAAGCTTGTGCATGGCTCCGTATATAGCTAACGTCTTAGCCATTAGAGTGTTACAAAAATGTGTTCCCCTATCACTAACAATTGCGCGAGGTGTGCCGATGTGAGAAAATTATTTTTTAAGAAATGTAACGACGACTCGCGCATCGTTGGTGTGGAGAGCTTGCGCCTCCACCCACCTCGATATGTAGTAGACCGCCACTAAAATATATATATATTTGAAAGACAGAGGTAGGGGGCCAACAAAATCTATGCCCCATAAATCGAAGACTTCACATTCTAAAAACATGTTTTGGGGCATCTCGTCTCAACAAGAGATGTTACCCGACCGCTGACAGCTATCGCATACGCGCACAAAATTGTGAGCATCCTTGAAGAGAGTAGGCCAAAAGTAGCCTGCCTCTAGCGCCTTCCGAGCGGTCCGGTTGGCTTGATAATGCCCACCTGCTGGGCCCATGTGGCAGTGCCTAAGTATTTGCGCGCACTCCATACCTGTGATGCATCTTCAAATCGCTTGGAACACAGATTCGAAAAAGAAATGGGTCCTCCCAAAAGAAATTTTTCAAGTCATAAAAGAATTTCTTCTTTTGCTGACTTGAGAACTCCTTCGGAAGCACCCGCGCGACTAAATAGTTCATAAAATCTTTGAACCAAGGCGAAGATGACGAAGACGAACGAATGGCAAGAAGGAGTTCCTCGGGGAATCTGTCATTTATTTAAGATTCGACGAGCGCTTCCTCGCCCGGATTTTCTAAACGGGAGAGGTGGTCTGCCGCAAGATTTTTTGCGCGCTTCTTATCCCGGATCTCCAAGTCAAACTCTTGAAGGAGGAGGATCCATCGAAGAAGGCGGGACTTCGCATCGGTTTTAGCTAGTAAATACTTAAGGGCGGAGTGATCGGTAAAAACGATAACTTTAGATAGCGTTAAATACGAGCGAAACTTATCGAAAGCGAAAACGATGGCTAAGAATTCCTTTTCCGTCGTTGTGTAATTCACTTGTGCGTAAGTGAGCGTCTTGCTAGCATAATAGATTGGATGAAAATGTTTGTCTATGCGTTGGCCAAGAACGGCGCCTAAGGCAATATCACTAGTGTCGCACATGATTTCAAACGGAAGGGACCAATTAGGGGCCACTAGAATTGGGGAATTGATAAGTTTTTGTTTTATAAAATCAAAGGCAGACTCGCAATCGCTACTAAAGACAAAATGTGATTCCTTTTCCAAGAGGCGAGTTAGAGGTTTTGTGATTTTTGAAAAGTCTTGAAAAAAATGTCTATAAAAGCCCGCGTGGCCAAGGAAGCTCCTAATAGATTTTACGTTAGTTGGCTGAGGGAGTTTTTCTATGATTTCTACTTTGGCCTTATCGACCTCTATCCCCTTAATAGAAATCTTATGGCTGAGGACCAAAACTCCTCGAACCATAAAGTTACATTTTTCCCATTTTAGAACAAGGCTTGTGTCCTCGCACCGTTGGAGGACACGATCTAAATTTTTAAGGCAATCAGGAAAAGAGTGTCCAAAAACAGAGAAGTCATCCATAAATACTTCCATAATATCTTTTACTAGCTCGCCAAAGATTGCTAGCATACATCTTTGGAATGTAGCAGGCGCATTGCAGAGGCCAAATGACATTCTTCGATAGGCGATGGTGCCAAACGGGCAAGTAAAAGTTGTTTTCTCTTGGTCTTCGGGGGAAATGGGGATTTTGAAAAACCCCGATAAACCATCGAGAAAATAATAATATGGATGACCGGAAAGACGCTCGAGAATCTGGTCAAGAAACGGTTGTGGGAAATGGTCCTTGCAGGTGGCATCATTAAGTTTGCGATAATCGATGCACACACACAAACCCGTAACAGTACAAGTTGGGACGAGCTCGTTGTGCTCATTTTCCACTACGGTCAGACCGCCCTTCTTGGGCACGACATGAATGGGACTAACCCATGCACTATCAGAAATTGAATAAATAATACCAACATCTAGTAATTTAATTATCTCAGCTTTCACTACGTCTTTCATGTTTGGGTTTAGACGTCGCTGCGGCTGAATGGCTTTGCGGCATTTATCGTTTAAGAAAATTTTGTGAGTGCAAAAAGAAGGGTTAATCCCCTTAAGGTCAGAAATTTGCCACGCAATTGCGTGGCGATGTTTAAGCAAAACCTCTAATAAATCGGAGGTCTCCGTATCGCTCAAATGCGAAAGAATGATCACCGGGAGTGTACCATTTTTTTTTCCAAAAAGGCGTATTTGAGGGATTCAGGCAATGGTTTGAGTTCTAGGGCGGGCGGCTCTTCTAGCGAGGTTTTAATTCTAATGTCTTTTGAACCAATTGTTTCAAAAGGCAACTCCGTAGACTCGTCCTAATCGCAATAAAAATCTTCGAGTGCAGAAGTATCGTTGGCTAGAGAAATCGACTCGAAAAAGGGAGAAGAATGGTCTCCGTAAAATGCATCTAAACTATAGCATAAATCGTCGCTTGATGAAGAGTCCTCCATCGAGGGATTAATAGAGAAAGTAACCTCATCATCTCCTACCCGAAGGAGGAGACGGCCATTACTAACATCTATTAAGGTACGGGAGGTGGCGAGAAAAGGGCGACTGAGTATTATTGGTACCTGGACGTCCTCCTTGATGTCTAAGATGACGAAGTCTACCGGGAAGATAAACTTGTCGACTCGGACAAGGACGACCTCCACTACCCCGATAGGGAACTTAACCGAGCGATCCGCTAATTGGATGTGCATATTCGTAGGGGCCGGAGTGCCCAACCCTAATTTTTAAAAAAGCGAGAACGACATCAAATTAATGCTCGCGCCTAAATCAGCTAAGGCGAATTTTACCAATACATTGCCAAAAAGGCACGGGATGGAAAACCGTCCCGAGTCGTTTTGATTTTTGGGCAATTTATTTGTAAGTTCCACCGAGCACTGAGCGTTGAGAGCAATATGCAAAACATCTTCTAATTTTCATTTATTAGAAAGGAGTTCTTTCATATATTTTGCATATTTAGGCATCTACGAGATAGCCTCGCAGAAAGGAATATTAATATTAATTTGCTTTAATAATAAAATAAATTTTTTATACTGCGCGTCCTGACGCTCTATATCCATCTTATGAGGGTACGGTATTGGCGTTTTTAAATTAATTTTAGCGTTTAAATTTTGTAAAACTGACGAAGACGAAGAAGAAGGAAAAGGGGAAGGAGGAGATATGTGTACCTGCGGATCGATCCATTTTGGATCGACCACCTCCCTACCGCTACGGATGGTTATAGCATTGAGGTTCTCCTGCGGATTGGGTTCCGTGTTCCCTGGCAGTGCCCCTTGCATGCGTTCTGACATTAGTCGTGCCAGCTGTCCAACCTGGAGTTCAAGATTTTTAAGCGATCCGGTAATATTCCGGATATTTGATTCGTTGGAAGCAATGTACTTATTAAAATTTTCCTCCACCGGGGACGGCTTCATAGGAGGGGGAGGAGAGTAGTTGGGCACAAAACAAGGAGGGGGGCATTCCGCGTTGTTCGGGTTGCTCCATGAGAAGTTCGGGTGATTCCTCCATCCCGAATTATAATTATTACCATATGGGTTGTTGTTGGGATTGAAGGGAAGACGACCCGAGTTTCCCAAAAAGTCCACGAACTCTTTGGTAGCGCAGACGTTAGGGGAGGGAAAACAGAATTTGCCCAGGGCACAGTGGTGGAGGAAGTAGCCATCTCCGCCACCTGCTTTGTTAACCTTTCGACCTGAAGGGTTAACAGAGCGGTGGCATCCACTTCAAAAACGCCGACCACCAGCTTAGGACGTCCCCTAGGGATGTTCCACTAGTAAGCGTTCATCGCCATCTCTTCAAAAAGAGCCTGGGCGGCAACGGGGGTTTTATTGTTTAAGGTCCCCCCGGCAGCTGCGTCGATCATCTGACATGTTTGGAAGTTAAGGCCATTATAAAAAATTTATACCTTCGACCACGCTGGCAGCGCGTGGTTCGGGCACCTGCGAAGAAACACTTTAAAGAATTCCCAAGTCTCGTAAAGAGACTCGGAGTCATTTTGGACGAACGAAGATATGTTCGCCTGCAATTTTGCAGCTTTTGCGGGCGGAAAATACTTCGTTAAGAAGCGCTCTGCCAATTCAGCCCAGGTGGTGATGCATCCTCGAGCGAGGGAATTCAACCAGACCTTAGATTTGGATCGGAGGGAGAAGGGAAATAAGCGCAAGCGTATGTCATCTTCAGTGACGCCATTAATCTTGAAGGTGTCGCATATTTCAAGAAAGCTCGACAAGTGTACATTCGGGTCCTCATCAGGCAGTCCGTCGAACTGCACGACATTTTGGATCATTTGAATGATACATGACTTTATTTCAAAATTATTGTTCGCCATAATTAGACGAATAATAATCGACCCCGTGTCATCCAAGTTAGGTCGGGAGTAGTAAGACATTGTACGCTCGACCGCCTGGGCTGGGTCAGGCTCGGCCATAGAAGAAGCAGAGGGTTCTATGGTGGAGTCTTCGGGGTCTAAAAAGGGAATTCGGCGTTGAGATCGAATACGCGCAAGAGAGCGGTCGGTCTCAGGGTCGAAGTCAAGATTTTTAGAGCCTGAGGATTGTCCACGGGTCATATACACTAAAAAAACGCGAAGGGGGAAGTATATAAAATTTATTTTATTTTTTATGAGATTTTTAAGTAGTTTTTTTTATGAAAATAAAGTAAAACTAAAAGAGTCCCGGATTCGAAATAACAACCGTCGTCCCCGGCAACGGTGCCAAAAACTTGATTGATCCCGCGAGCAGACTCTTATTTGGGTGGTTGGTTCGATGAGTCTACTATCGCGGACCTGCTAGAAGATTGAAGTTTCTAACAAAAGGAGGCAAGTGCACCTATCGCATATAGTACTCGATATTCGGGAGAATACCGAGGTCATATTGTTCTCAGGGTCAGGTTGATTATTCCTACTCCTCTAGGAGGACTATTATTTTACTGAAAATAAGGTGGATTTTTGTTTTGTCACTTAAAGACGGAAATAAAAGAAAGCTGAAAATTTACTTAGATTATTCGATGACGGGTTAACGCTCGGCATCGAATCAGATTAAGACTAAAATAACTTAAAATATTTATTTAACTTAGTTTTCAAATTAATAAAAGGAACTTGTCCGTGGAGGTTCCACAAATATGAGCACACCTATCTCTAGATAATATCGCTCACCTGAACGCTAAGACTATTCGACCGAACGTTAGTCCGACGAAGGATTTCTCTTAACGCCCGCTTTACGCTAAGAACCCCGCTATTGGGTGGGGAACCCAATCCGACAGAACTACGCTTCTCCTCTTTCGAGGGTGTGTACGCAATTCTCTTTACCCAGGGGGATCAGTCCATATGCATGGACTCTCGGCTAGCTAGCATATGGATAACGGAAATAGATCCCACACATCGATTATGTGGGTCTACGCGTCGTTAACCCGGTGCAAACCTTAAGTCCTTAAATTAAAATGAAAATAAAGGACTTTAATTAATACAAATCATTTTATATGTCCCAATGCTCTTCGATGCCGAAGGATAATAACGATTAGCCACTCATCGGTATGGGGACGGCTTTATGGTTTTAATGAGGCGCGAATTCGAAATTTAGCACTAAAATGATATAAGAAAGAAGACATAGAAACAACAGAGATTTAGAAACAACTCAAAAGCTAACTAAAACGAGAACTCACGCACACTTAAAAACCATAAAAAAATAAAGTAGAGACAAGTCCTACTCGAATGAGCAGGCGGGAAATAAATGAAATTACAAGTCCTACTCAAACGAGTAGGCGGGAAATAAAGCGAGTCCTACTCAAACGAGTAGGCGGGAAATAAAAGAAAGTACTAGTTCTACTCAAATGAGTAGACGATAAATGACAAGTCCTACTCAAATGAGTAGGCGGGAAATGAAAGCATGCCATTTAACTCTTAACGAGTAGGCGGAAATAAATGTGCACACGCACACACTCTACGTGAATTAAAGAAAGCGATAAAATCAAAGCAAGAAAATTTATCTCCTACACACACGCACCCTATATAATTGAAAAAGTGATAAAATTGCGAGTCCCGGCTCAAATGAGTGGGCGGGAGAATGAAAGAAATAAAATCTATCCTCATACACTCACACACACTAACATGAAATTAAAAAGACACAATGAAAATCTATCCTCATACACTCACACACACTAAGTAAAAACAAGAAAGACAAAGTTACCTAAAAATTAAAACGACTTTATTTCTATTCTTAGAACAAGCTAAAAACACATAAAAAGATGAAATAAAAGTTAAAGAAGCAAAAGTTTTTTGAAAACAAAGTTAAAATCAAAGTTGTTGAAAAATTAAAACGTTTATATTTTCATTCTTAGGATTCCATAAAAGTGATGAAAAAGTGAAAAAGAAATAAAAAAAAAAGGAACAAAAAGGGGGGTTTTATAATACTAAAATAAAGTTAAGTAAAAAGACAAGTCAAAAATCACTTTAAGACCTCTTTTACAATTTCATAGGAATGAAAATATAAGAGTTTAAAAAGTTTTCAATACAACATTTCATTTTGAAAAGAAGACTTAAACAAAACATTGCCATTATAACGATTCATTTTTTAGATAAAAACCTATCATGAAACCTAACATGACAACTAATTAAGGGCATGAAGAAAATTAACTAGTTAAACTCATACCGCACACACACACTTCTCATAGAGAGACAAGACAAAGAGAAACATGAGAATAAAAAGGAGAAGAAAAATGGGCACACAAGTTCATTCCAAAGCATAGAAAGAAGAGAAAAGCTAACATGATTTATTGATTGAAAAGAACTATTATAAAGCTAATACAAAGCTAAAGCTAAAGCAAACATAAAAGGGAGGGGCGAGAAAGTTCTCCTTACATGGCTATGGAGTCCACAAGGGCAGCCCACAAAACACACTAAAATTGGCTCAAAAAACTGAACCCTTGGACCTTACAGAATTTTTTTATTTATAGACAAATTTTCGGGTTGGTCACGCCCGTGACTAGGGCGTGACAGGGGGGCGTGTCAACACTATTCATGATGCGATCTGGCGATTTTACGGCAGAGCTGACATCGGGGCGGTCCACGTGTCGGTCACGGGCGTGACATGCTTGTCACGGGAATGATATGCTTGTCACGGGCGTGACAGGGGGCGTGTTGGGGAGGTCGATCTGGGCACGGTTCGTGTCGAAAAGTCACCGCGAGTCTTGTCGGGCCAGGTGGAGGAGTCACGCCCGTGTGGCATCTTGACACGGGCGTGTCGGGTCGGGTCGGGGCGTATCTGGTCGTTCGATGATCGTTGATCAGAAAATCGCCGAGCTGGAGTTTCACGCCTCAGTCACGGGAGTGACATGCTCGTCACGGACGTGACCTATGCCGATTTTCACAATTTTTGCAAATTTTTTTGGAAATCAAAAATAAACTCAAGTTAGGAAATATTTACAAAAAAAGGAAATTTTTTAAAAAAAAATAACAAAATTAAATTAAAAAGACTTATGTAATTTGCATAAAAAATATGTATATTTATAACTCATCAATTACTGTAATAAGCCAGGTCACGTGATCGTCGATTGCCCTCATAAGAAGAAGTAGGGTGGAAGAAAAGAAGAGCATAAGTCCTCCCACGGCAAAAAGAAGGAGAAGTTCTTCATGGCAAAGAAGCAGAAGAGCCTCAGTGATACTGAATCATCTGAGTCAAGTGAGGATGAAGAAGCCTACTTTGGGCTCATGGCTCACTCCGACAAAGAAGAAACTGACACCCAATTACATGCAGAGGTAAATTCTCACACCATTCTTTCATAGTCTAATGCCCTAGATGATGTTCATGTAGACTGTTCCTCTGATGATGAATCAAAACTCATGGCTCAGTATAAAGAGCAGATCAAGGCCTATGACTAGTGTAGAAAAGTTGTTAGAACTCAGGCCAAGGAGATAATATCCCTTAAGGTCGAGGAGATCACTCTAAGGGAGGATGTTGCAAGAATGAACTCAATCAAAGACGAACTCCACTCCCTGGTCGATGACAACAACAGTACACATAAGCTCCTTAAACAAAGAGAGAAAATCATCGATAATTTTGAAGGGTAGCTTGCCACTGAAAAGAGACTTGTTGAAAGCTTCTCCAAGCCCAAGACAATCCTTCCACTTATTGCTGAATTCTCAGCTCAAGCTAAAGGAGCTGGCTTAGGTCATGTGGCTGCTTCTAGTAAATCTTTCATGAGGGCCAAGACTAAAAAGAAAAATAAGGCTTCTACAAAAGCAACCACCGAAGAGAAAGGTAAGGGGCCTATCAGTCACACCACATTTAAGAAGGTTATTTTTCCTTCTAATGAATTTGATTTTTAGAACTCCTATGGTCACTTGACAAGACCAATTCAGGTTGAACCTATCAAGGACTATAAGGGGTGGACTCGTCCCTGAAACTTTATTGCAAGTGTCTTCAAATCACCTTATGAAGAGATAACTCTACAGATCGTCCCTATGTTCATGGTCAAAATGACAAGAAAGCTCCAACAGTGAAACCCGTTATTCAAAAGCCACTTGAGAAGAACAAGCCATGTGAGTACTATCATCATGAGGATTCTACATCCATGTCAACTGCTCTTGCTAGACCACACGTTTAAAAGGTCAAGCAGGAGACTTAGAAAAGATACAATAGGTTTGACCGTTGGTGTTGCGGCAAAGTTGGTCACTTTGTTGTGGATTGCTGGTTTAATCCGAGAAATATTGTAACTCCTCAAGTTAATCATATGAGACAGACCACTCATTGTGTTAACACTCGTAGGGGGAGTATGCTAACAAGGAACCAAGGACCGAAATCTTATTGAGTTCCTAAGGTAAAATGATCTATGATTACAGGTATGTCCAAAGGCCAACAAAACGCCTATCTGGTATTTGGACAGTGAATGCTCTCGTCATATGACTAGGACAAGAAGCCTACTTCAAAATTATACTCTAGTCAAAGACGGTCCAAAGGTTATCTTTGGTGGTTCTGACCAGGGAATTACAAAAGGCTACCATATGATTTCTATTGGTGTAGTCTCATTCACTGATGTGGCTCATGTGAAAGGATTAGAACATAATCTGATTAGCATAAGTCAGTTATGTGATAAAGGCTTCATTGTTACTTTCTCTAAGGATCGGTGCCTGATAAAATTGGCCTCTACTATGGAGACGGTATTAACAGGAACTAGGAGTAGAAATATCTTTTGTCTTAATTTTCTATGTTTAGACACCTCTACACCAATGTTTTTTGTTGCAAAAGATAGTGCATCTCTTTGTAACCAATGCCACAAGATACTAGCACATATTAATTTCAAAACCATTAATATGTTATTTTCTCAAGACCTAGTACGTGAAGCACAGAATATTAAGTGCATTAAAGAGATTCCATGTCACACATGCCAAATGGGCAAGCAGACAAGTGATACCTTTAAGGGTATTGCTGATAAATATTCCTCAAGGTGGTTATATTTACTACACATGGACTTATTCGGCCCAATACAAGTTCGTAGCTTAGGAGGTAAGTCATATACGTTGGTAATTATTGATGATCACTCACATTTTACTTGCTATGTTCATGAATTTTGTCAGGTAAATTCAGAACCAATTAAATTGTTCAGTGGTCAGATTCAGAAGTGACCATGGAACAGAATTTGAATCTGGTGCCATGATAGAATTTTGTTGAAGCCTAGGTATCTTTCATGTGTTTTCCTCCCCGCGTACTCCACAATAAAGTGGAGTTGCAGAGAGAAAGAATAGAACACTAATTGAAGCATGTACTACAATGCAGACTGACTCCTCTCTACCATAGTACTTCTGGGCTGAGGTCGTTAATACAGCTTGTCATGTGCAAAACAGAGTGTTGATCAACAAGAATCACCGTAAGACTCCATTTGAGCTACTGAAAGGCAAGAGACGGACTGTGTCCTACTTCAGGATCTTTGGCATTAAATGCTATGTACTTAATAATGGGAAATATCATTGTAAAGAGTTTGGAGAAAAATGTTTTGAAGATATTTTTGTAGGTTATAGTAGTCATAGTAAGGCTTATAAAAATTTTAATAAGAAAAGTCTGGTGGTAGAAAAGTCAATAAACATTGTATTTGATGAGACAAGCATGCTACATAGCATCTCTTCCAGTGTTTTCGTTGAAGATGCAGGTTCAAGGCTGAAAGAGTTAAGCTTGGATGAGACAGTTGAAGGAAATTCTCAAAAGTTCATCGAGATCACTCCTCCAACCTCAATTAGAGAGGGAGATCACCAAGATGAAGAAGTCATCCAAGTTGAAGATGAAACTCTAGAAATAGTATAAGCTCCCAATGCAAGGACCCTAGAGCTCCGACACTTGAGGGATCACCCGGTTGATCAAATCATATGAGATACTCGTGATGGTGTAAGAACACTAAGAGGTACTACTAATGAAAATATGCATTTGAGTTTTCTCTCGCAGGTTGAACCAAAGAAATTTGAAAAAGCAAATAAAGACGCATCTTGGATAGTTGTAATGGAAGAAGAACTCAATCAGTTCAAGCGATGCCAAGTTTGGAAGCTTATACCAAGACCCAAAGGCAAAAATGTAATTGGAACAAAGTGGGTCTATAGGAATAAGTTGGATAAAGACGGAACAATAATCAAATACAAAGCCAGACTTGTAGCTAAGAGATATAGACAAGAAGAAGGCATTGATTTTGATTATACCTATGCTCCAATGGCAAGAATTGAAGCTATCAGGTTATTCCTCGCATATGCTGCTCTCATGGGCTTCATTGTCTATCAAATGGGCATAAATTCGGCCTTCCTCAATGATAAAATAAAGGAAGAAGTATATGTGGAAAACCCCTAGGTTTTATTGATCCTAACCATCCTGATTATATTTATTTATTATTTAAAGCATTATATGGTTTAAAATAAGTTCCACGAGTTTGGTATGAAACGTTGTCTAACTTTCTTCTTGAGAACAAGTTCACAAGGGGAAAGATAGATAAGACATTATTTTTTAGGGAAGTAAAAGGCAAGCTTTTGCTAGTGCAAATTTATGTCGATGATATTATCTTTGGATCTACTGATGACAACCTCTGCATGAAGTTTTCGAAACTTATGCAAGGGAAGTTTGGAATGAGTAGTATGGGTGAGCTGAAGTATTTCTTAGGACTTCCGGTGAAGAAATCTGAAGATGGAATTTTCATCACTCAGACGAAGTTCACCAAGGAGTTGATAAAGAAATTTGGAATGGAGGATGTAACCTCTATGAGGACTCCAATGGGTTCAGCTATGTCTCTGGACAAGGATAAAAAAGGGAAACCTTTTGATGAAATCAAATACAGAAGCATAATTAGATCCTTGCTCTATCTTACTGGTAGCAGGCCTGACATAATATTTTCAACATGTGTGTGTGCTAGATATCAGGTGAACTCTAAGGAATCTGACTACACTGCTGTAAAGAGGATTTTGAGATACCTTAAGGGAACACCAAATCTTGGCTTATGGTACCCAAGAAATAATGATAACGAACTAATTGGAATTTTAGATGCAGACTTTACAGGTAGCAAAGAAGACAGAAAGAGCACTTTTGGGACTTGCCAATTCCTAGGACGAATGCTCATATCTTGGAGTAGCAAGAAATAGAATTGTGTTGCAATCTCAACCGCCAAGTCAGAATATATTTTTGCAGGCAGTTGTTGTTCACAACTTTGATGGATAAAGAATCAATTTGAAGACTACAACTTGAAGTTTAGGGACATTACTATGTGTTGGAGTTAGTGACCAGGCGGTCTGGCGGCTTGTCTTGGCAGATTGAAGACCGCACGGTCTGGAGGTTTCCCTTCAGCGGTTTGGTTGTTGGGCTGTTGCAGTCTGGAGTCCAAGCGGTCTAGCAATTTGTCTCAGGCGGCTTGGAGACCGGGCAGTCTAGCGGTCTCCCATGGAGGCTTCTCTCTCGCGCGCGATTAGCCCTTCTCATCTAACCGCACGGCTTGTGCGGTTTGTTTTTCTCATAGGCCGCTTAGTCCTGTAAATTTTTAGTCCCACATCTCTAATTTGTATTCCCTCTTCTCTCCTCCATTCTATAAAAGGGAGGTAATACCTTTGTAATAGAGAACTTTTTTAGATAATAAAATTTCTGTTATACCACTTCCGGTTTGTTCTTGTTCGTTTCTTTATGGTATCAGAGGACTCTATCTCTCCTCCTGATTCTGTGTGCCTTCTCTGACCACATGACCTGTCCGCGGGGCTTGCTTCTTCTTCTCACGACCTATCCTCGCGACTTGTTTCTTCCTCCTTGCGCTCTGTTCATGTGGCTTATTTCTCTCCTTATCGTTGCCCTTTGAGTGTGCGACCTATTTGGTTCGCTTTTCTTCTCGCCGCAACGTGTGCTTAGTCACCGTGACCTCTTCTTTAGTCGCTGTGACCTCTTCTTTAGTCGTCACGACCTGTTAGCCTTGTTCGCCTTATTTGTCTTCCCGTGAACTCTTCTCCATCTTCTTCTGTTCGAGCGGTCTGCTTTCTAGCCGTTCGACTTTTTCCCTCTGCTTGGTTCTGAGTCTTTGTCGTGGTTTTTATGGCCGCTGGTGTCTATCATCATGACCGCCGCAGATCTCTTTCTCCTAACCACTGCGATTTCTCCCTGTTCGCACGGCTTGTTTCCTAACCGCACGGTTTATTTCTTAACCGTTCATCTTCCTGTTATTTTCTCCTATGGCTCTTTCTGATGCTTCTACTGCCACCATTCCTGTCGCCAATTCGGCTCCACCTCTTCCTCCTACTCCTTCCGGGAAACTTGGCACCATTCCCAAACTTGTCGGCTCCAACTACCCAGATTGGAGCGTCTCCTTCACCTTTCTCCTTCGCTCGCAATGCAAATGCAACCATCTCTTTGATGACCCTCCTCCCACCACTTCACCTCTCTTTGATGATTGGGATGTGAGTGACGTGCTTGTGCATACTTGGCTCGCTAACAGTCTCTCTAATGAATGCCTTCCCGTCATCCGTCATGATGAGACGGTCAAGGCCACCTGGCTTGATCTTGTCATTCTGTACTCAAAGGGGTCTCAGACATCCCGCATCTATATGTTGTATGCGGACCTCTTTGCTCGTCCTACCTTGTCTCCTGTTATTACCTACCAATAGGTTCAGGCTCTCGGGGCTGAGATTCTTCAGAATCGCCCCTTTTCTGCAGATTTTGCTCAACAACACAAGCACTTCCAGGAGCTTCTTGTTGTGTGCTACCTTCTCCAGCTTCCTGACACTTATGATATGATCCGTCAACAAATTCTAGGTGGGCGTAATCTCCTACCTTATATGCCACCGCTGCCCGCATCGTCGCTATCACCTCCTTCCTTCAGCGCCCGCTTCTGCCCGCTCCTTCTCAACCGGACAACTACGCTCACCAAACTCAGTGGAGTTGCTCTGGTAGCTGCAGTCACCAGTCTAGCGTACATTCTCCTTCCCGCTACCTTTGCTCTCACTGTGGCCGCACCGGCCATACGGTGGATCGCTGTTGGATGAAGCATCCCAATATTCACCCCTCGGGTGACTCTTCCGCCTCTTCTTCCAAGCCGTCTGCCTCCGTGTTCACATCATCAGGTAGTGCCCACGTGGTGACTCAAGGTAAATGGCTTATCAACTCTGGTGAGACTAATCACATGGCGGTTAATCCTCAGTACTTCTATATCCTTGAACAACATGATCAGTTGCCTCCTATACTCATTGCAGACGGTTCTCCCTCCCCGGTTCATGGGTCGGGAGTGGTTCATGTTACTCCATCTCTTCGCCTAAAGGACACTCTCTATATGCCCAAATTTCCGTGCAACTTATTGCCGGTTACCTCTTTATGCAAGCAGCTTCAGTGCTCTGTGAATTTACTCTGACTTATTGTTTTTTTCAGGATCCGAGCTCCCAACGGACGATTGCTACTGGGACTGAGAGCGACGGCCTCTACTTCCTCGACAATGTTTCCGTTGTAATGGCCTCCCCAGCCCACGACTCGAAGGACGGCCGCCGGCACCCCCAGCACCACGCTCGAAAGGGTTTGATCCCTAGTGGCAACAACCTGCCGCTGCTGGAAAAAAGGCGCGGAGAGGGGTTGGGGTGCATGGTCTGCAGACCTTGTTAGGCAGCTCAGTTGGTGATGAGAGTTGTGGTAAAGAGTCTCTTATCAAGGTCCTGGGGTTCGATCCCTAGTGGCAACAACCTACCGCTACTGAAAAATAGGCGCGGAGAGGGGTTAGGGTGCATAGTCTGCACACCTGGTTAGGATGAACCCTTTCGAGCGTGGTGTTGGGGGTGCCGACGGCCGTCCTTCGAGTCGTGGGCTGGGGAGGCCGTTACAAAAAGTGCACTTTTTGTAATGGCCTCCCCAACATACAGCTCGAAAGGACGGCCGTCGGCACCCCCAGCACCATTCTCGAAAGGGTTCAGTCTAACCAGGTCTGCAGACCATGCACCCCAACCCCTCTCCGCGCCTGTTTTTCAATAGTGGTAGGTATTTGCAACTGGGGATCGAACCCAGGACCTTGATAAGAGACTCTTTACCACAGCTCTCATCACCAAATGAGTTGCAGCTTAGTTGGTGATGAGAGCTGTGGTAAAGAGTCTCTTATCAAGGTCCTGGGTTCGATCCCCAGTGGAAACAACCTACCACTGCTAAAAAACAGGCGCAAAGAGGGGTTGGGGTGCATGGTCTGCAGACCTAGTTAGGCTGAACCCGTTCGAGCGACGTGTTGGGGGTGCCAGCGGCCGTCCTTCAAGTCGTGGGCTGTGGAGGCCATTACATCCGCCTTGTCCTCCTTCTCCTCTTCTTGTACGGATCTTCTCCCATGGCATCTCTGCCTCGGTCATCCTCCTCCACGACTTCTACATCAGCTTATGCCCCACCTCCCTCCTTCCAGTACTCCTCTCAACTGCGACGCTTGTCAGCTTGGCAAGCACCACTGTTCCTCCTTCCCACCAAAGCAAGGTCAGGGCTCTACCCTTCCGTTTGATCTAGTCCACTCTGATTTCTAGGGACCTGCTCCTACCCTCACCATTGGTCGGGGTAGTTCTAATTTTGTTACTTTTATTGATGATTTTTCTAGATGTACTTGGGTGTATCTCTTACGAGATCGCTCTGAACTTTTGGATGTATGGATCTCTTTTTATCAGTTAATTAAAACTCAATTTGGTGTTTGTATTAAAACTTTTCGCTCAGACAATGCTAAATAATATCTGAGTCATGCGTTTACTATTTTATGTGTGCAATATGGCATTATTCATCAAACCAGCTGTGTTTATACCTGCCAGTAAAATGGGGTGGCGGAACGTAAAAATCGTCATCTCCTCGATGTCGCTCGTACCTTGACGACCCAGATGCATGTTCCTCGCTCCTATTGGGGCTATGCTGTTCTCCTTGCCTACTACCTCATCAATCGCATTCCCTCCACGGTTCTCCATGGGAAAACCCCATTCTCCATTCTGTATCCGGGCAAGGAGCCTTTTCCTCTCCATCTCCGAATCTTTGGTTGCACTACCTTTGTGCATGCCCCATCTGCCACCCGTGATAAGCTCTCCCCTCGATCCACCAAATGTGTCTTTTTGGGGTACTCCACCACTCAGAAAGGCTACTGTTGGTTTGACCCCGTTCTTCATAAGCAGTTCATCTTTGCTGACGTCACCTTCTTCGAGAATGCCTCCTACTTCTCAGATGACTCCTCTCCTCTCCCCCCAGCTTCTGATACTCTGGTTTTTCCCTTCGTTCCCTTGTCTCCTACTGAGATCTCACCCACTACACCATCTCCATCCACTCCTCTCCCTCCGCCTCCCTCTCTCTCTTCTCCGCCACCGTCTCCCTCATCTCCGCCGCCGTTGCGCTCTACTCCCGGGCCAGCTCTCTTTGCCACGGATGCTCCGGATGCCGAGGGACCCGCCGACTTGGATCTTCCTGTTGCTCTTCGCAAAGGGTTGCAAACGTGTACTCTAAACCCCCTTACTGCTGTTGTTTCATATGATCGTCTTACCTCTTCTCGCAGGGCCTTTGCACTGGCTATCTCTACCACTTCCACACCCCGTTCCTACAAGGAGGCTCTTGCTATTCCTCATTGGAAGATGGCCATGGATGATGAAATGGCGACCCTAACTGAGCGGAGTACCTGGACTCTTATTCCTCCTCCCTTAGGTACTGATGTGGTTGGCTGTCACTGGGTCTTTGTGGTCAAATATCGCTCGGACGGCACAGTTGATCGTTATAAGGCCCGCCTTGTTGCTAAGGGCTTTACTCAGACCTATGGGGTTGATTACTTTGACACCTTCTCTCCCGTGGCTTGTCTCAGTACTATCCGGGTCCCACTCTCT
The DNA here is from genome assembly GCA_039513925.1 of Platanthera zijinensis. Classification (NCBI taxonomy): domain Eukaryota; kingdom Viridiplantae; phylum Streptophyta; class Magnoliopsida; order Asparagales; family Orchidaceae; genus Platanthera; species Platanthera zijinensis. The sequence goes on along the minus strand of CM077094.1, from coordinate 55,708,894 downwards.
GTGGCTGTCAATAGAGATTGGCCGATTTACCAGTTGGATGTCAATAATGCCTTCCTTTATGTTGATCTTCAGGAGGCCGTCTACATGGAGCAACCTCCTGGGTATGTTACTCAGGGGGAGACATGAGTATGCCGGCTGAAGAAGGTAATCTATGGCCTCAAGCAGAGCCCTCGAGCTTGGTTTGACAAGTTCAGCGGCATCGTGGCGGCCGTTGGTTTTGCACAAAGCTCTGTCGATCACTCGCTATTCATTCACAAAACTTCCTCGGGACTGTTGGTTCTTTCTATGTACGTCGATGATATTCTTCTCACTGGAGATGACCAGGAAGGGGTAGCCTTGACAAAGCGGTATCTTTGTCAACATGTGGTCACGAAAGATATGGGCTCTCCGAAGTACTTTCTAGGGATCAAAATCTCTCAAAATCCCAACTCCTTAGTCCTCTCCCAACATAATTATGCTCTTGATCTATTAAAAGAGCCAGGATTGACTGGAGCCAAACCTGCCTGATTCCCCATGGCAACCAGAGAAGACAAAACCTGGATAGATGATTCGCCTGCTCTTTCAGATATTACGCGGCACAGGCATCTTGTTGGTAAGCTCATATATCTCACAGTGATCAGGCCCGACATTTCCTATGATGTGGGCAAGGTGAGTCAATTCATGCAAGCTCCTAGGGAGTGCCATCTACAGTTCTCCTTGTGGATCTTGGAGTATGTCAAAGCAGTGCCTGGGAAAGGATTACTCTTTTAGAAGAATGGTCGTCTGAGGGTTGAAGCATACTCAGATGCGAGTTACGCTGATGACAAAGGGGATCGTAAGTCAACCTCGGGTTTTTGCACCTTTGTTGGGGGAAATATGGTGAGCTGGAAGAGCAAGAAGCAGTCTGTTGTTTCTAGGTCCAGTGCAGAAGCAGAGTATCGTAGTATGGCATCGACCACTTGTGAGTTAAAGTGGTTACGTGCACTCATGATGGATTTAGGAGAGGTCTACAACTATCCTCTACCTATGTTCTGTGATAACAAAGATGCCACATACATCTCAAAAAATCCGGTCTTTCATGAAAGAACCAAGCACATTGAGGTCGACTGTCATTTCATTCGTGAAGAGATTTTGAAGGAACAAATTTGCACTCCCTTCATCACTTCTGATAAAGAGTTGGCTGACATCTTCACCAAGCCAGTATCCTCCTTGTTTCTTCATATTTGCGACAAGCTGGGCATGATTGATATATATGCTCCAGCTTGAGGGGGAGTGTTGGAGTTAGTGACCGGGCGGTCTGGCGGCTAGTCTTGGCGGATTGAAGACCGCATGGTCTGGCGGTTTCCCTTCAGCGGTTTGGTTGCTGGGCTGTTGCTTTTTGGAGTCCAAGCAGTCTAGCGGTTTGTCTCAGGCGGATTGGAGACCAGGCAGTCTAGCGGTCTCCCATGGCGGCTTCTCTCTCTCTGGTGGTAGCCAAGCGGTTAGCCCTTCTCATCTAACAATGCGGCTTGTGTGGTTTGTTTTTTGTATAGGCCGCTTAGTCCTGTAAATTTTTAGTCCCACATCTCTAATTTGTATTCTCTCTTCTCTCCTCCATTCTATAAAAGGTAATAGAGACCTTTTTCAGATAATAAAATTTCATTTATACCACTTCCGATTTGTTCTTGTTCGTTTCTTACACTATGCTTTGTGACTCCTCCAGTGCTATAGTAATTGCCAACAATCCAGTTTCTTACAGCCAGACAAAGCATATCGAATTGAGATATCATTTCATCCAAGATCATGTGGAGAATGGGGACATCAACCTCCAGTATGTTGCAACAGAAAGGCAAGTTGCAAATATTTTCACTAAGCCACTAGACGAGGCCAAGTTCTCTTTCTTCAAGACAGAACTTGGTATGCTTAATAAGGAATCCTGAATATTTCACATATGAAGTCAAGAGAAGATTCTAAAATCAACCACTCAGAAGATTACAAGAGGATTCTTACTCAGCAAACCTTCAGATAAATTCAAGCTCAGATATGGATTTCTCTGAAAACTTCATGGATTTCTCGGAAAAAGTAATAGACTTCTCGAGAAAGAACTTATATTTCTCGGAAATTACTGGATTTCTCGGAAAATTAATGGACTTCTCGGGAAACTTAAATGGACTTCTCAGAAAACTAGACTGGATTTCTCGAGAAACAATCTAGACTTCTCGACCTCTCGAGAAATCGGCTAATCTAAATCTTCTAGAAGAATTCGAACTGCCATTCCTCGGGTACGCTTTTCTTAATTCTTAACAAATTCAATTTTATATAAATAGTTAAGTGCATAGAATATCCCAATCAACATTTTCGAAAAAGCTTTCCCGAGAAAAACACTTCAGTTCCGCCAAAGGTCACCTCCGCTCTTCTCGCAAACTCCATCGATTCTTCTCTGAAAAGTCATAAATTTCTTATCTTCTTCAATCGATGGCTCCTACTGCAAAGATTGTTGTCGACAGTGAGTTCATTCGCTCATGTATTGAAGAATTCTCCGACGATTTCCGCAATGTCATTCTACTTCTTGAAACCGTCGGCCTCTCTTTCATTCTCGAGTATCCGTGCAAAGTTCTGATTCTAGAATTAGAAGAGTTCTTCAGAAATGCTAAGCTTAAGAGGAGTAAGAAGTTGTTGAAAAGTTCTATCAGAGATATGAAGATCAAAATCAAGGCATCCTCCTTAACAAAATTTCTTAGATTGCCCTCCATTGATGAGGAAGATTACTTGGAAGAACCCAATTACTCCAAGGCTCTGTCATTTTGTGGTCTCTCTCAATCCACTACCTCCATTCGCAGATAGCATATGAATGATGAAAGCAAGCAATTGGCCGAAATTGTAGGAAAAGTTCTTCTCTGCAAAATACGTTCAATTGGATATATATCCTCTGACTTCTTCTGCATGATTACTATTGTGGTGTGTCGCAAGAAATTTCAATGGGGACACATATTATTTGATAAGATTAAGGAAAGCATGAAGGCACCTTACTTTGCAAGGATCATTTCTCTTTATCTGAGTCAAGTGCACCCTGAAATCTTTGACTTGTCCAAAGGTGTGTCCATTCACCACCTAAAGAAAGTCACACTTACCTCCATCAATAGATTGAAAATCAGAATTCCAAAGAAATGCCAAGATCCTGTAGTTCCAAGGATTATAGTTAATGAGGACAGGACCCCATCTCCCCTTCTTACTGATACAGTTGGCACATCTGTTGCAACTAGTGAGGGGGAGCTTGCTCCTTCAGTTTATGAAGAAGATCAACAAGCTGAGGTAGCAGACACAGAAATTCAGTCAGATGTTCCTACATATCAGGTTATACGGCAAGTTCTTGATGATGATGTGCTAGTGGAAAAGGAAAATCAAGCTCAGTCTAATAATGAGAAGAGCACCTCTGTGCATGATGGTGGCTCAGGTATGGATATTGACTCTTCTTCTGATTAGGAAAATCTTAATGATGCCCAAGTGGATACTGAAGAGATTCCAAAAGATTCTAAGCCACAGGAACAAGTTGAGGGGGAGAATGAGGATATGCTCTCTGATGAGGAAGAAGTTATCCAAAAACCTGCAGAACCTTCACTCAAGAATTTAGAATTCTCTCTACCTATTATTCTTGGAGAGGAAGGGGATGTGATGATATCTGCCCAAAGAGGCAAAAGCACAGTTGTTATTGAAAAATACCAATCTGGACAGCTCCAACACTACCTCCTCCACCTCCTCCAGTTTAAGTCATTCCTGATGATACCCTTCTGGGTAAGATTGAGTCTATGTTGACAAAGTAAAGAGAGTACTCTGACAAGTTTCTCAAAGAAGTATCTGAAAGAGTAACTACTCTTGAGAAAGAGATGAGCAGAGGATTTGCTGAAATTCAGAGTAATATAGATGAATTCAAAAGACTGCTAATATTGGTGGCAAGGCTTTAGACCACACTATCACTAGTGTTGGTGAAGTCATGAATCAAGTAGTCACTGTTGTACAACCCCATATTCGCTGGGGAGGCCCGGGAGGACTAAGACCTCAGTGGTCAGGGTTGGGTCAGGCCCGGGTTAGCCCTAGGGCGGACCGGCAGAGTTCTCGCCCTTAAGGTGCTCCCGCCTATTGGTAGGCGATATCGTTCGCGCCAGGACTCAGGTCTTCACGTCCAGCGGTAATGACGTCAAAACCACCAAGGGAGAGAACCCTCTCGGCGAGAGGTCTCGCCAAGGTGAGCTCAGCTAAGGCTCAGCGAGAGCCTTCTCGCCCGGGGTTCTCGCCAAAGTAGGTTCATGTGGTGGGGCCTGGCACCCAGGAAAAAGGATTATTTTATTATTATTATTTCATTATCCTCGGGTTAAATTACCTGTATACCCCTGGGATGACATCGGGATTTGGCTATTGGCAGACCCATCAGGGATATTTCAGTATTTTCAGGTCAGGAGAAGACTATAAAAAGACCCATAGGGACTCTTTGGAAAGCAGGCTTCTCATTTTACTCTCTAACTCCAGTGCTTTCTGAAGAGCTCCCGATCTAGCTTTTGGTTTTGGAGGGAAAGCTCTCAGAGATCTTCCGGGTGTGAGGTGGGACCTCCCAGCTGAGGCTTTGGGTCAGTCTTAAGGACCTTAGCAGCTAATCAGGGGTCGAGATTTGAGAGAAGTAGGCGTCTGTTGCACTTTGGTTTGTGAACAGTCGTTGAGGTCAACATTGGCTTCAACAGTTCTGGTGCGGTGAGCGTGGAAGCAGTCGGTGCAAGAAAATCTTGAGTCGAGTCCCATAGCAGGAGGTGAAGGTGAAGGATCTGGCGCAGGAGAATCACCCACCCAGGGAGAAGAAGCGACGAGGAAGATGTTAAAGGATTTCAGGCGAGAGGTCATGCAGACGATCAGCTTGGCCTTCTCGACAAGGAATGAGTGGGAAACGCCGCAGGCTCCTGTGGAGGCGGTCCCGCTATTAGGCGAGAACGCCCCAGGGCAGCGCCCCAGGAAGGAAGTCCCGGTGGAGGCAGGCGAGAGGGATGTGGCTGCGTGGGAGCTTTTCCCAGGCCAGCGTCCCGGAAAGGAGGTTCCGGTGGATCTGGGCGAGAAGGAGGCGACAGTGCGGGAGCTCTTCCCCGGGCACGGTCTCGCGGATCGGTCCAGCCAGCCGAGGTCGCGGGACGGGCCCTCTCGCCAGGCAGGGGGCGAGACCCCTTTTAGTGAGCTCATCGTCTCGGCCCCAGTGCCGGAGGGGTTCAGGGAGCCGGATATGACCTACTACACCGGGAAGGATGACCCAGTTCAGCACGTGCAATGGTTTGAGGATGTGGTGTCGATAAGGCAGATGTCGGATGCCTTCAAGTGCAGGCTTTTTGCCATCACTCTGAAAAAAAGGCCAGGGACTGGTTCCACCAGTTGTCGGCGAGCTCGATCTATAGTTTTGAGGACCTGCGCAGGGGTTTTCTGTTGAGGTTCTCGACTTCGAAGAAGCGGAAGAAGGAGGCTGAGTGCCTGTTTGCGGTGAGGCAGAAGCCGGAGGAGACGTTGGGTCATTACGTTGACCGGTTCCAAGAGGAGATTCTCCTAGTCCAGGAGGTCTCGGGGTATGCACTGATGCTTGCCTTCACCCTGGGGCTGAGGCCAGGATTTTTTAGCATGGAGCTGAAGAGAGTGCCCCCTCTCTCTTTTGAGGAGCTCATGGAGAGGGAGGCAAAGGAGATAGACTTCGAGTGGGCAAACCCTGCGTTTGCGAGGAAGCTGGCCAGGTTGGCGGAGGATGATGTGAAGGAGCCGACAGCAGGGAGGCAGAGATAAGTGAGAGAGCAGAGGGAGCCAAGGGAAGATAGGAGGAGGGAAGAACCCCGAGGGCAGGGACAGCAGCATGGGGGGGCCAGGGAGCTGAACAACCGATTGGGGTGGAGGCCTCAGGAAGGCCGCCCCCAGGGCCAAGGGGATTTTCAAGGAAGAGACAACCTCCGGGAGCCAAGAAGACTCGAGCAAGGAGGATGGAGGCAGGGACTGAGAGGTAACCCCCCACCACCGCAGGAGCCATGGAGGTGGGAAGAGGAAGAGGAAGAAGAATTCGAGGAGCAGGGAGAAGAGGAGGAGGAGAAGGAAGAGGGGGCAGGGTGGTGTTGCCCTATTTTGACTTCCATCAGGAGGAAGGTCACGCGACGGCCACCTGCCCAGAATTTCTAGAGATGAGGGAGGCCATAGGAGCTGGAAGGCAGGATCCGCCTACAAGGATCGTCGAGGTGCAGCACGGAGAGGCTGAGGATAGATGTGAAGACAGGGTCGATGTGGGGACCCGAGGGGGGATCGGAGTGATCCATGGGGGAGTAGGGATCGAGGCAACCCGCAAGGGGAGCCTTCAAACCATGTTCCGCAGAGGGGTCGCCTCGACCTCCCTAGCTCCCCCCCCCCAGAAGAAAAGATCACCTTCTCATCCGCAGATATGCCAGACTACGAAGACCCGTTCTGCGATGCACTAGTGATCCAGACAGCGGTGGAGAACTTCACAGTCTCCCGGATACTGGTGGATAATGGGAGCTCCGTGAACGTGATCTTCAAGAAGGCCTTCGATGAAATGAGGGTGGAAGGAAAAAGGGTCATGGCTTCCGACAGACCGCTTTTTGGTTTTTCTGGAGAGAGGAAGGAGGTAGAAGGGGGAGTGGGCCTGCATGTGAAGCTTGGGGGTGTCTCGCGGAACTGTAGGTTCGTGATTGTAGACGCCCCAAGTAGCTACAACACCATCTTTGGGCATCCTCTCATCAGCGCCTTTCGCTGTGTCCCCTCCTCATTTCATCATTGCCTCAAGTTCAACAACGGAGGGGTGAAGGTTAGGATCAGGGGGGACCCGAAGGTGGCAAGGCAGTGCTATATGACGGCGGTAAACACCGTGTCGTGGATGGCTGAGGCGGACGAGCTGGAGAAAGAGATGGTAGGTCAGGAAGGAGGTATAGAAGTAGAGGAGGCGAGCCCGCAGGAGGTGGGGGACTTGATGATGGAGGAGGTAGTGGAGATGGGAGAGATGAGCCTGGGAGAGGCGGGGGAAGGAGAGCAGAGGCAAGAAGAAGGCCTGGTGGAAGCAATGGGGGTTAAAGAGGTCGGAGGAGAAGAAGTTGAGCAGGAGGAGGCAAGGGCAGGATGGGAGCGATAGAGGCTGGAGCCGGCCGAGGAAGTGGTGGAGATGGAGGTACTCACCAGAGCGGGGCAAGTACAGAAGGTGCGGGTCAGCGGAGGCTTAAGCCTCGAGGACCAGACGCGGATGCTAGGCTGCATCCAGAGCAACATCGACATCTTCGCGTGGAGCACGGCAGACATGCCGGGTATCGATGCAGACGTAGCTTGTCATCGCCTGAACCTGTACCCGAGGGCTCGCCCCATGCGCCAGAAGATGAGGGCCATCGCTACCAAGCTGGAGGAGCCCATCCGAGAGGAGGTCAGGAAGCTTCTGGAGGCAGGCTTCATCTCGGAGATCCAGTATCCAGGCTGGATCTCCAATGTGGTAATGGTAAAGAAGGGGGGAGGAAAGTGGCGTATGTGTATCGATTTTTCCCTGTTAAATAAATCATGCCCCAAGGATTGCTATCCCCTGCCTCGAATCGACGCGCTGGTTGATTCAGCTGTTGGTTTTTCTGTTATGAGTTTTTTGGATGCTTTTTCAGGTTACCACCAAATCCGGATGCACCCTCCCGATGTCAAGGATGTCTCCTTCATCACGAGAGAGGGATGCTTCAGCTATAAGATGATGCCCTTTGGATTAAAAAATGCAGGGGCAACATACCAACGCATGATGGATCGAGTCTTTCAAGACCAAAGGGGGAAGAATCTAGAGGTCTACGTCGATGACCTACTGGTCAAAAGCAAATGCGTGGATTCCCATTTGCGGGACTTGGAAGAAACGTTTGCCACCCTGCGGAGGTTCAAGATGAGGTTGAACCCCTTGAAGTGTGTCTTCGGGGCCAGTCGCGGGAAGTTTCTCGGACACCTCTTGACTCCGGCAGGGGTAGAACCTAACCCGGACAAGGTGAAGGCTATATTGGACTTGGAGTCACCTCGCAGCGCCAAGAAGTCCAGCGCCTGATGGGAAAGTTGGTCGGGCTAAGCAGGTTCCTCTCCCGATCCGGGGATAGGTGTTCTTTTTTCTTCAAAGTGCTCCGTAGTAATCAGGTGTTCGAATGGACGAATGAATGCGAAGATGCTTTTCAGGGGCTGAAGAGACAACTCTCCCAGGCTCCTCTGCTCCAAAGCCCCAAAGAAGGGGAAGACCTGGCCTTGTATCTCGGGGTGGGGGTGGAAGCTGTGAGCTCCGTCTTGGTTAGGGAAGAGGGGAAGAAGCAGCTGCCCGTCTATTACGTAAGCCGAATCCTGAAAAAGGCGGAACTCCGCTACCCCATCCTGGAGAAGCTGGCTTATGCCTTGGTTGTTTCGGCAAGGAAGCTCCGTCCATACTTTCAAGCACACTCAATTAGGGTGGTCACCGACCATCCTCTTTGCAAGATCTTCGAGGGGGTAGAGCACTCGGGAAGGCTGGCAAAGTGGTCTATCGAACTAAGCGAGTTCGACATCTCGTTCGTCCCGAGGCTCTCCATCAAGGCTCAGGCCGTGGCAGACTTTCTGGCAGACTATGTCACTGAGGCTGAGAGTGAGGAGCCGAAGTCCCACGAAGCATGGAAGATGATGGTCGATGGGGCCTCGGGAAGGCACTCCCTGGGAGGGGGTGTAGTATTGGTGAGTCCTCAAGGGGTTACCATAGAACAGGCGGTGGTTTTCCACTTCCCTGTCACCAATAATCAGGCGGAGTATGAGGCAGTGATAGACGGCCTTCGATTGGCAAGGGAATTGGAAATACAGGATGTGGAGACCTTCACTGACTCGATGGTGGTAGCGTCACAGATCAGAGGGGAGTTTGAGGTTCGGGAGCCTACCCTCATGAAGTATCTATCCAGGGTAAGGGCAATCATCGGAGGGTTCCGTTCCTTCTCTATTCAACACGTTCCCAGGGAGGAAAGCGCAGCAGCTGATCGGTTGGCAAAGTTTGGGCCTCGGGGAGGAGGGACCGTAACTGAACTTTTCCGACCAGCAATTGAAGAGGGGGAATCGATGGAGGTGGGTCGGCGATCCTCATGGGTGGACCCATTGGTGACCTTCCTTACCACAGGCAAGCTGTCAGAGGGGGTTAAGGAGGCGAAAAGCTTTAGGCGAAAGGCAGCCCACTACCTGATGTTGGAAGGGGGCTTGCACCGAAAAATATTATCAAGGCTCCTCGCGAGATGTGTGACCGAGGAGGAGGTCCCGAGAATCCTGGAAGAGGTGCATTCGGGATAGTGCGGCGGTCACTCGGGAGGAAGAACGTTGGAGGCAAGGGTGATAAGACAAGGATACTTCTGGCAGACCTTGAGGAAGGATACAGTCGAGTTTGCAAAGAGATGTCTGAAATGTCAAGTACACGCCCCCTCCAGCTCTTACCCGCACAAAGGCTTCGGAGCATCATGGCCCCATGGCCCTTCGCCATTTGGGGAATGGATCTGGTTGGACCCTTTCCTCCAGCTAGCGGGCAGAGCAGGTTCCTCCTAGTCATGATCGACTACTTCTCAAAGTGGCTGGAAATCAAGGCCCTAGCCAAGGTTACCTACCAGGTCATCAGGAACTTCGTTTGGGGGAAAATCATATGCAGGAATGGGCTACCTCAAGCGATAGTGACGGATAACAGTCCTCAGTTTGCCAGTGAAGAGTTCATCAGCTTCTGCGCCCAACTGGGGATTGACCTCAGGTTTGCTTCTGTCCATCACCCCCGGAGCAACGGCCAGGTGGAAGCGGAGAACAAGATCATCGTGAACTTGCTCAAGAAGAAGGTGGAGAACCTGAAGGGCAACTGGGTGGAGCAGCTCCCTTCTGTCCTGTGGGCCTTGCGAACAACTCCAAACATGGCCACAGGGGAGACCCCCTTCAAGCTCTCTCATGGGTTTGAGGTTGTCCTCCCAGTAGTGTTTGAGGTTCGGTCTCCACGGGTCGCAGTCGCGGGTGAAGGAGGCAAAGCTTGGAGGTTGGAGAACGAGGAGGGATTGCGCCTCTCATTGGATATGGTAGAAGAGCTATGGGATGTTGCTTCCATCAGACAAGAAGAGACAAAAAGGCGAATGGCCAGGTACTTCGATAAACACATTAGGGTTAAGCAATTCGCCGAGGGGGACCTGGTGCTAAAAAACGTCGACGCAGCAGGAAGGTCGGCCCCTGTGGGCAAGCTCAACCCCAACTGGGAAGGGCCCTACATAGTAAAGAAGGCTCTGGCTAATGGGGGTTACTACCTCCAGGATGTGGAGGGAAGGACCTTGAGCCACACCTGGAATGGTGATGACTTAAAACGTTTCTACCCTTGAAGGGAGAGAAGGTGTTGTAATATGGTGAATAAATGTTATCATTTCAAAGTAGTCTTTTCAGAATGTTGATTCTCTAGAAAATGCTATCACAAGAATAGGTCTTTTCTACCCTAAAAATGCTTTTGCTCTAACTGACTATGTCTCCCCATCTTGACGATAGAATAGGCATGGGTGAAGGAATCTTCATCAACACCCCGAGCTCGGCTCGGCCCCAGGTAGACCCGCTGCGCAGGCTCTCATCTAACTGGCAGGTCCGAATGCTCGCCTATGGGGGAGAGGTTTTGCTTGATCTTCATCAACACCCCGAGCTCGGCTTGGCCCCAGGTAGACCCGCTGCGCAGGCTCTCATCTAGATGGCAGGTCCGAAGGCTTGCCTGTGGGGGAGAGGTTTGGCTTGATCTTAATCAACACCCCGAGCTCGGCTCGGCCCCAGGTAGACCCGCTGCGCAGGCTCTCATCTATCTGGCAGGTTCGAAGGCTCGCCTGTGGGGGAGAGGTTTGGCTTGATCTTCATCAACACCCCGAGCTCGGCTCGGCACCAGGTAGACCCGCTGCGCAGGCTCTCATCTAGCTGGCAGGTCCGAAGGCTCGCCTGTGGGGGAGAGGTTTGGCTTGATCTTCATCAACACCCCGAGCTCGGCTCGGCCCCAGGTATACCCGTTGCGCAGGCTCTCATCTAGCTGGCAGGTCCGAAGGCTCGCCTGTGGGGTAGAGGTTTGGTTTGATCTTCATCAACACCCCGAGCTCAGCTCGGCCCCAGGTAGACCCGCTGCGCAGGCTCTCATCTAGATGGCCGGTCCGAAGGCTCGCCTGTGGGGGAGAGGTTTGGCTTGATCTTCATCAACACCCCGAGCTCGGCTCGGCCCCAGGTAGAACCGCTGTGCAGGCTCTCATCTAGCTGGCAGGTCCGAAGGCTCGCATGTGGGGAGAGGTTTTGCTTGATCTTCATCAACACCCCGAGCTTGGCTCGGCCCCAGGTAGACCCGCTGCGCAGGCTCTCATCTAGCTGGTAGGTCCAAAGGCTCGCCTGTGGGGGAGAGGTTTTGCTAGATCTTCATCAACACCCCGAGCTCGGCTCGGCCCCAGGTAAACCCGCTGCGCAGGCTCTCATCTAGCTGGCAGGTCCGAAGGCTCGCCTGTGGGGGAGAGGTTTGGCTTGATCTTCATCAACACCCCGAGCTCGGCTCGTCCCCAGGTAGACCCGCTGCGCAGGCTCTCATCTAGCTGGCATGTTCGAAGGCTCGCCTGTGGGGGAGAGGTTTTGCTTGATCTTCATCAACACCCCAAGCTCGGCTCGGCCCCAGGTAGACCCGCTGCGCAGGCTCTCATCTAACTGGCAGATCCGAAGGCTCGCCTGTGGGGGAGAGGTTTGGCTTGATCTTCATCAACACCCCGAGCTCTGCTCGGCCCCAGGTAGACCCGCTGCGCAGGCTCTCATCTAGCTTGCAGGTCCGAAGGATCGCCTGTGGGGGAGAGGTTTGGCTTGATCTTCATCAACACCCCGAGCTCGGCTCGGCCCCAGGTAGACCCGCTGCGCAGGCTCTCATCTAGCTGGCAGGTCCGAAGGCTCGCCTATGGGGGAGAGGTTTGGCTTGATCTTCATCAACACCCCGAGCTCAGCTCAGCCCCAGGTAGACCCGCTGCGCAGGCTCTCATCTAGCTGGCAGGTCCGAAGGCTCACCTGTGGGGGAGAGGTTTGGCTTGATCTTCATCAACACCCCGAGCTCGGCTCGGCCCCAGGTAGACCCGCTGCGTAGGCTCTCATCTAGCTGGCAGGTCCGAAGGCTCGCCTGTGGGGGAGAGGTTTTGCTTGATCTTCATCAACACCCCGAGCTCGGCTCGGCCCCAGGTAGACCCGCTGCGCAGGCTCTCATCTAGCTGGCAGGTCCGAAGGCTCGCCTGTGGGGGATGGGTTGGGTCCTTGACTCATGGTCCTTGGTTCTTGATTTATGGTTACTCAGTGTTACAACAAGCCCGGCTCAGCCCCCGGTAGACTCGCTGCGTAGTCTCCCATCTAGCTGGCAGGTCCGAAGGCTCGCCGGTGGAACATAGATCTAGTTTGTGAGAAGGTATCTTTTCATGACCCTGGCCTAGATCAGAGACAGCCCTAAAGGTCTCCGCCAGTAGAGGTCTCGGCCAGTCAGGGGTCTCGGCAAAAAGGTCTCGGCTGGGGGATCTCGTTGAAGGAGGCCCCCGGCAGACCTAGGCATAACGACCTAATCGATGGTGCAAGGCTCCCGCCTAGTCAAGGTGACCCTAAAGAGACTTAAGGGTTTCGGCGGAAGCTCGCGCAGAAGCCGCTGGCTCTCTAACCTATTCGTCCAAGCAAACACCGGCAGTGAAAAATGAAACATTACATTATATTAAATAGTTACAGAGGTTTGGAGCTTCTCGCTCATTACAAAAATGTATCAAAAGAAAAAAAAAGAAAGCACTTCAAGGGGACGCGCTGTAATCCCCGCTGGTACTCTCGCCCGAGTCCCCGTCGGAGTCCTCGGGCGAGCTCGCCCCAGACGTCTCGCCGGTAGCGGAGGAAGACTTCTGGGTATCTGAAGGAGGAGATTCGGGCGCGTCGGGGGGCTTCGGGACTGGATCGAATAGCCAAGGGAGGAGTTGGAGGGCGTCGATGGTTACGCTGTCCTCCCGAAGCAGCTTCGCGTCTCGCAACGTCTCGACCGTCAGCCTGACAGTAGCCTGGGCGTTCGCCTGGAGCAGCTTGTCGATGTCATACACCGAGAAGTGTCGACTCTTTAATCTCTCATCAAGCGTCGGAGGCGGGCCTTTCGCTGCTTTCGCACGCCGGAGTTGGTCCCTTAATAGGACGTTCTCGCAACGTACGTCAGCCAACTCCGCGCGGAGCGCCATGGCCTGGGCATAATCCTGTGGAGAAGAGATCAACTCAGTAAATACGGCGCAAGCGTGACTTCGAGTAGCGAGAGCAAGGATCCAGGAAGATCCCGCTTACCTCGGCCGCGGGGCGTAGGGACAGCGCTTGCTAAGCATCCGCCAACTCTTGCCGAGCACTCGCGAGCTCTGTCTTCGAAGAGCGTGCTCTGGCCACCGCTTCTTCCCTCGCCTTGTACATGTCGGCGAAGTTCTTGTCGATGTTGATGCTTCGACGCGCGCACATATGTGCAAGCTCGAACCCGCGAAGCAGGGCCCGGGTAGCATCGAAAGCCAAGAGCCGGGTGGGCGTCTGGTCGAAGACACTGGCGCCCTCTCGGCTATAGAGGCCATAGCCCAGCGAGAAGGCCTCTCCAGTAACCTCATCCCGCTCTTACCAGCAGGGAAGGAGCGTTGAAACCGCAACCCTGTTGGATTCGGGATCCCATTGGAGTAGAGGCTTCCCTTCCGCGTCGACGTGCTTCACACCGAGGCCATAATTTCTGTGCCCTTTCGGCACTTCCCTGGGCGGGGTCAGGGCGGAGGTCTCGGCGATGACACCCTCTCCTCCCGCCATGTCGGCGGCAGGAGGGTTCTTGGCAGTAGCCTCGGTACGCCTCCTAGCGGAAGCACCCATCTCGCTGGCCATCTGGAGCAGCCCTTCGAAGGACTTGCCCAAGGCGGGATGTCGGGCAGGCGAGACGGCCAAGTCCTTGACCTTGTCCGCAGCAGATGGCTTTGGCCTCTTCAGCGATCGCGAGGCGGGAGCGGCGCCTTTTCGCTTCTTAGCTTCGGGCGCCGAAGGCTGAACGGGCTCTTCCCGGCAGGCGCGGCGCTGGCCTCCGCTAGAGCGAGAGAGCCTCTCGCAACCCGATCCACGACACCCGGGGCCACAGCAAAAGGTTGGCGTAGAGGGACCTCCCGCTCTCCTGCAAAGATAGCGCTGTTCAACACAGGAAGATCCTAACGAAAGATCAAATTTAAGGCGGGACCATACCTTCGCCCGGGTGAACGGGAGGAAGGGAGTCGACGTCTCGCCGGAGGAAGAGAACGTCAAACTCCTTTATTCCGAAGAACTCCAGGAGTGCGCTCTCGCGCGACCCCAGAATGGGCGGCTTGTAAGCAGCATTCTCGTACTGGACGGGTCGGAGCGGGACGTTGCCGAAGTCCCCGGTGACGTAGACAAACTTCTCGCCCCAATGGTGATGTTTATTGGCAAGGTCGGTGGTCTTGAGCAGCTGCCCGGAGAAGAAGACCACGCCGCCTTTGGCGCAGAAGTTGAACAACTTGCGGAAGATCGGCATACTAAACTCGATCCTCTCGGATCGCATGTAGCAGATGAATGCCACAAGAATCGCGACAGAGTTTGGGTTCAGCTGGGCGGGAACCACCCCATAGTAGCGGAGGGCTTGTCGAATCTCCGGCCAGAGGGGTAGGCGGAAGCCCACCTCAAAATGTTCGAGGGGGATGGCGAGCTCTCCCGTTTCCGGGGTATTCACGTTGTCGTGATTACCCGGGTTCCGCGCCGAGAAGCCAGCGGGAATGAAGCGGTTGACGATCAGGTTGTATTCGCCCAAGGTGAGCGTGCAGGAGGGGAAGAGATGCTTGCGGAATGCTTCCACGCAATGAGCGCGACCCTCGTTCTCGCCCGGTATTTTGAGTTTTGGGGTAATAGCGAGAACAATAGAGAGGAAGAGGCGGAAGCAATTGGGCGAAAGCAAGGAAGGGGAGTTGAGGTTCCGGATCAGAGAAGTAAATGCGGTTGGTAGACTTCAATATTTATAGGGAACCGTGGTCGTTACGGCCCCGTCCGATGGAAAGAGAAAATGACGGCGGGGTATAGCTGTCACGATCTGGGCCGGTGACACCTCGTTTTTTCCCCCGCGGGATGACGGCAGTCGACGATCATCTCTAGTTTTGGCGCAAGCCACTTAGTTTTGGCGCAAGCATCCTAATTTCAACACATTATTAAAATTCGCAGCACAATGAAAGAAGAAACGGATAATAATTTGCTCTCGCCGCCGAGAGCAGAATAAAGTTAATAACAATTATTACAAAGGCATAAAGGTACATGGCGGAAGGGAAGGCTAATAAGGGAGAAGGGGCGAGACCTAGATGAACTAATACGGTTCCCAGCGCCATCGCCCTCGCTCCCGCCGCCTGGTTCTCGGAGTCACCAGCGGATTGAAGTAAGATGATAGGGTGGTACACCCTAGGTTAATCCGCCTAGCATGATCCCGGATCTGCGCGATGCATCTCCCTGGCGAAGACTCGGCAGTAGGCCCTCCCGGTCGATCAATCTCGCCCAAGAAGAAATCACGCTCCAGGGCCTCCAGCCTTTGTTCCACGGATTCGCGGAACGCTCTCGCCGCGGCAGCATGGGCGCGGTCTCGCCGGATGAGCTTGGCCAGAATGGCCGAGATCTTCCTCCTCCGCTCCTTCGCGTTCCCGGCGCCGTTCAAGGTTTCTTCTATCTCGCCGGGCGAAGGAGGAAGGGAATCTTCTTCTTCTTCGTCTTCTTCGTCTTCTTCTTCTTCTCTCTCCTCGTTGGCTTCCGACCGAGAGCTGGGATCCCCTGCGAAAAGTGCGCCCAAGGTTTTTGATTAAGGCATAACGACCAGCCGACAAGAATGTCTCGCATACCTGCAGTCTGGCGAGAGCCATTGACTGGCGTCGGGTGAGAAGGCCCGACCCCTCCGTCAGTTCCATAAAGGAGGTGGAGAGGCTTTCCACGCCCTGGGCGGAAGGGTTCGCGCTCAATAGTCCCAGCCTGGCCGGAAGCAGGGAGAGAGTTGTCATCTCTCAAGGGAGGATCAGCATCCTTAGTAACGGAAGGGTCAAAGGCCACCCCTCTCGCCTGCAGGGCGGGATCTGCTGCGGAAGGAAGCATCTCGCCGGTTCTCGCTTCATCCCCCCGTGTGACAAGACCCGGGACGACGGAATCTGGCTCTGCGAGAAGATAGCTCAGACAAGGAAAAGTACGGTTGAAATATTGAGAAGTGGCAGAAAGGATACCTATCACCCGGGTCTCGGCTGGAGGAATTGTCTCCGAGACCCTCGTTCGATCCTCAGGAGGGAGGGCTGACGAATCTGGGGGAATCGGGGAAGACCCGGCGACGTCGTTTGGAGCGGATTCCTGCGAAAGGTCACGTTAACTATCGGGCCTATAGCGTAATCAGCTCGGTAAGCATGGTCGGAAGGCATACCTTTTGAGGGGAGGGGTCCCCCGCAGGAATGGGAGTAGGAGAAGGTGAATCCCTGTTCTCGCGAGCAAGGTCTCGCCGGACCACCTTCGCTTTCCTCTTCCCCTTTTTCTTCTTCGGCTCAGAGGGGCCGATGTCTGAAGATTTCCTCGATAGTCAGGGCGCTACCGCAGCACTTTTTGCTAAGGCTCGCGCTTGAGCCGCGAGTAACCGATCTTGAAGGTCCTGCGGAAGTGG
Source organism: Platanthera zijinensis (assembly GCA_039513925.1). NCBI lineage: Eukaryota > Viridiplantae > Streptophyta > Magnoliopsida > Asparagales > Orchidaceae > Platanthera > Platanthera zijinensis. The sequence goes on along the minus strand of CM077094.1, from coordinate 55,692,240 downwards.
CTTGCCAGCACGCTTAGCAGACATCTTGGTATCGCGCATAGAATCCCGGGCGAGAGCTCAGTGAAGAAACATCAGTTCGGAGGCAAGACTTATGGTCATCCGTCGGCGTGTATTTATAGCCGCAGTAGGGCCCGCCAAAAGATTCTCTTGGCTGACGGGCACGTGTCCAGCGAATTATTTGGGGTTAGACTTGTCTTGTCGAGCGCAGGGCTAGCTCGAAAAGAGCGGGGATTATGTACAACCCCATATTCGCTGGGGAGGCCCGGGAGGACTAAGACCTCAGTGGTCAGGGTTGGGTCAGGCCCGGGTTAGGTCTAGGGCGGACCGGCAGAGTTCTCGCCCTTAAGGTGCTCCCGCCTATTGGTAGGCGAGATCGTTCATGCCAGGACTCAGGTCTTCATGTCCAGCGGTAATGACTTCAAAACCACCAAGGGCGAGAACCCTCTCGGCGGGAGGTCTTGCCAAGGTGAGCTCAGCTAAGGCTCAGCGAGAGCCTTCTCTCCCGGGGTTCTCACCAAAGTAGGTTCATGTGGTGGGGCCTGACACCCAGGAAAAAGGATTATTTTATTATTATTTCATTATCCTCGGGTTAAATTACCTGTATACCCCTGGGATGACAGCGGGATTTGGCTATTGGCAGACCCATCAGGGGTATTTCAGTATTTTCAGGTCAGGAGAAGACTATAAAAAGACCCATAGGGACTCTTTAGAAAGCAGGCTTCTCATTTTACTCTCTAACTCCAGTGCTTTCTGAAGAGCTCCCGGTCCAGCTTTTGGTTTTGGAGGGGAAGCTCTCAGAGATCTTTCGGGTGTGAGGTGGGACCTCCCAGCTGAGGCTTTGGGTCAGTCTTAAGGACCTTAGTAGCTAGTCAGGGGTCGAGATTTGAGAGAAGTAGGAGTCGGTTGCACTTTGGTTTGTGAACAGTCGTTGAGGACAACTATGGCTTCAACAACTGTGGCTAACAATCAGATACAATTCTGAAGAAAATTGAACAACAAAACTTGTGAAGAAGTTAGGAAATTCAAGGAAGATGCCATAGAGACTCTAACTGTAGAAGTCAGAAAGGGGGAGGAAAAGGTGAAAGAAAATCTACAAAGGAAAGTTCAAGAGATGAAGACTCAGTGGGACAATCAACTGAAAGAGATCAATACAAGTGTAGAAAAGCAAATTAAGGGTGTAAACATCTATATTTATGAGACTGCTGTATGGATGCCTAATCAAACCTTTCCAGATTTTCAAGTTGATCCAAATGAGGCTCCACCTTCTCATCTTGATCCAAATGTCTACAAGCCTACATTTTCTCCTAGACCAAAATAGTTTGAAGTTCCTCCTAAAAATTATTCTCAAGTCTGGACTTCTGATCAGCCAGAGATTCCTCATGACCTACCTCCTGAAATGTCAGTGCCTAAGAAAAGGAAGTATGGTGATTGTGCTTCTGCCAGTCGATCTATCCTAAGTCAAGGAGCTGCTAAAAGGAAAGAACGGGAATTTGCTAAAGTTTGGAGTCCAACCTCTAAGTCTCTAATTCTAGACACACTGAATCTAGTTGTGGAATTTAATGAAAATAAGGATGATCATTACAGTCATAAGGAGTGGGAGCTATATGATAAATCAATGACAAAAAGAAGGATTTATGATTTTGAATATAGGTGTAATAATCCTAATTCTCCTCCTCGACCTCCAAAGTACTATCCCAAGCCCTTCAGCTATCAGAAAAGGCAACAAGAGAAGAAGGAACGATAGCACCAGCAACAATACAAATGTTTTGAGATTATCAGTATTATAGAATTTTGTGGACCAAGATATTTCTATGGACAAATTCTATATATATATATAATTTTGAATTTTGATGATCATTTTATCTCTTAAATGTCACTGCATATATTGTTTTGTTTGTTTGTTAATTCTTTGATTATCTTGAAATAATTCACCTTAGTGTAGAGGGTTCTGACTTCTATAAATGGGAGAAGATTGTTGGGTATTGTATCCACAATAACCTAGATTTGTGTGAAGTCACCCTTGAACTATGCTGAATTAATTATGTATTTGATGTTATTCTTTATTTGATGCTCATCTTTTGATCCAGCGATTCCAAGATGAAAAGATTCGACAGATCACAGACCCAAGTTCTTCAAACATCTTCTTGATCGTGTCGGGTCCTAAGATTTTCATATCTAAGTTTTCTCCGGATTTCTTCCTCAACTTCTTCACAGAAATTATAACTTTCAAGAAGGAAGAACCCTTAAGATTTTCAGATCTGAGAGTGTAAAGTCTTTTTATTGTTGTTGTAAACATCTATTTTTACTCTTTATAGGAAGTTTGTTCTTCTGAGTGTAGATCCCATTTTGGCGGATCGAGTTTGTAGGAGCTTTGCTATTCGAGTTTATAGGAGTGTAACATTTCTGAGTTGTAGGGACGTTGCTCTGAGTTGTAAGATTGTTGCAATAAGAGATTTAGTGAAGTAGCTGAGGCTAGCCGTGGTGCTAGATAGGAAGGTGGAGAGTGGACGTACCCAAGATTGGGGAACCACTATAAATTCCTTGTGTCATCTGGGTTATGCTTGATTTTTTTATTGTGTTGTTTACTCTCAAATTTTTATTCCGCAAAAGACACAGATCTCACTTATTCACCCCCTCTAGGTGATTTAGGTAGGCAACTAGATACTTCATCTTGTACGATTTGTCTTTGAGAATCTAAAACAAGTAAAGACTCTAATGAGTGCCTCTCTAAAATTAGGAAAGGATGAAAGTGGCATTACGGTGGATCAAATGTTCTTTAGAGGAATGATCAGATCACTTCTATACTTAAGTGCGTCTAGGCCCGATATTACATTCGTGGTGTGTCTATGTGTTAGATATCAAGCCGATCCTAAAGAAACACACTTTAAAGCTGTAAAACATATCTTTAAGTATCTTATAGGCTCCCAAAATCTTGTTCTTTGGTACCCACACACCACTGATTTCACACTCCACGGGTACTATGACTCCGATTATGCTGGATGTTAACTTGATCGCAAGAGCACGAGTGGTACCTGTCACTTCCTTGGTCCGGCACTAGTCTCATGGTAAAGTAGAAAACAAAACTCGGTTGCCCTATCTACTGCTGAAGCAGAGTATATTTCCTAGGGAGTTATCATAACCCGCATTTTCTCCATAATTAACGATATATCAGAGTAAGAGAAAACGCGCGTCATGATGCCACATCAGCAAGGGATAACTACAGATGCTCAGGCAAAACTCTTACATGACACTTTTATGAAAGATCCGTAAGTTATTAAGTGGAAAATCTAGTTAAAGTTTAAGCGGTTAATCGTATCCCTCGGCTCAGTGACTCATCTAGTCCACGGGAAAAAGGTAATTATATGCTGCGGAAAATACTTTATTTACAATATTAGACATCCTACATGAGTATAAAAATCCCTAGAGGACAACTTATTGTATTCAAGACTTTAGATTTATAATAATTATGAACGTAGCTTTTACGACCGTTAAATATAGTGATTTAGATTTCAAATATGGCATGTACGAAGTAATAGAAATAATAATTTTATATTTTAAAATATCTAACATGCAACCTAGCATAAAACCTTCCTAGAGAGCAAGTACAACTAACTAAAAAGGTAAACTAGCAGCTAGCAAAGTATTCAACATTCCAAAAGAAAACTACCATTGGGTGTCAACAATCTGACACGAACCCACTGAAAGTATGCATGTCTGAACTAAAACTGAAAACAACAAACTACCTCACAACAGTGATGAAAAACCACTGCAGGAAAAACAACTGCATTAACTGCAGTCCACAAGCTACCACCCAACACAACCGCTCCACCGACTACAGCTCTGAACCTGAGGCTTTCAAAGAAATAACATCTCAGCAAGAAACTTGCAAGTGGCAATAGAAATAAGCAGGTAATAAGTAGAAAAAGTCAAGAAAGGGTTTACCAAACCTGACTATAAGAAAAGTTGAAACCGCAGCTGATTAGCCAAATAAAAACAGGTAAAGTGAAAAGTTTACAATAATGGAGTAAAAGAATTTTGCACTAAGTGCGAAATGAAGCCATGCTTCGACAAATTCTGCAATGATAAGTATAAAATAGCATAACTCGTCTGCAAGAAGCAAATAAGCACAAAAAGCTCGAAAACGTGAATCATTAACACTAGTGGAAAAAATCGGGCCGGAGTTAGTGACCAAAACGTCCAAAATAGAACTACCAGACCCAAACATCTCACAAAACGGCACTACGGTGGTGTCCACTTGTCCCAACACAACCCAACTGTCAGCAAAACAGATACCAAACAAACCACCAAGTGTAATGATTCACAAACCGGTGTCCAGTTTGTGGTCCTTTATCCACTGCCAACCTTCCTAGCTGAAGAAAACACCATACCCAAACACCCCACACAAAACCCAAGCCTAAACCCAAAGAAATCCCTTGAAAATCCCTAAAATCACTTTAAGGACCATACACGATTAATCGGACACAAATCGGCGAAAAACACTAAGTCCAGATACAATTCGGCGAGTATACCCGACGAATACTGTCGATACTCGATGAAAAGGACATAAAGCGGCATGTATACTCGACGAAAAGACTTGTTCGCCAGACCACTCGACGCTTTCTAATCCTAAGCCAAACACGATGAATTCGTCGAATGCACTCAACGCTTCCTACTCTAGGCCATACTCAATGAATCGTTGAGTGCACTCGACGTCTTTTACCTTCACTTAATGCCACACCCGCCGATACTCGACGAACTCGATGCCTAAATACTCGACGAATCTACTTCACTCAACCTACGCCAACTGATACTCGATGAACTCAACTCCTAGATACTCGACAAATTTACCTTAACGGATTTCTACACCTAAATCATACTCGATGAATACTTCCCACTATATACGATGAAATTGTCCTTAGGCTAAACTATGATACTCGACGAATCTACTACCAATACTTGACGAATTTCGGTCAGACCTCTACGCCTAAACTCGACGGATAATGGCTGAAATCTTCTAACTCTCTTATGGATTCCTCAAACTTAATACCTATACTACTCCTACGCTCTAAGGAGAAGAAATGAACAAAAGAAAAGCAAGAAACGGTTACAAGAAGAAAATCACCGCTTTCCTCAATTCTTGGAAGAATCTACCTCCTCCAATGCTCCACGGCAAGGATCGGCCGTAAGAAGACCCAGACAACATTTCCTAAAACTTTTGGGGGAAGAAGGAGGTCAAAATCACAAACCCTAATACACAAAAATCTGGGGAATGGGGAAAGCTTACCACGAATGCATAGATCTTGGCGAGAGCTTTCCAAATCTCTAATCTATTGATAAAACTGACCACTGAATCATTAGAAATCATGGGCCGAAAGCACGCGGGAAGCTGAACTCCTCCTCTTTCATAAAACAGACGATGGCTCGGTAGGGAAGACGATGAATAGGGATTTGACACGACCCTAATAACTAGTTATATATATATATATATATAAATAATCTTTATATTATTTTTCAATTAATAATAAATAACCCCAAAATGACCCGAACTCAAACTAATTCGGAATCTTATGAAAATCGCACCCTATCTAAATACCGATGCTACGAATCCAATGGCCGAGTAAAAATCAAAATCGGACAAACCAAACCCGGGTAAAACACCACCCAAAGATAAAACACCACCACATCCCTATAAAAAACTCCACCGAGTCACCAAAATAGACCCGGCTCGCGAGGGAAGGTGCACAACCAAGCCAAAACCAACCACAAAGGAAAACCCACTGAGCAAACCCATGCTCCAACAAATGACACCCATTAACTATGAGTCAACGTAACGCCCTGACTTCAAAAATACATCACTACGGGAATTAAAATAAACACCAAAAAATCAAGGGCGTTACAGCCTCCCCCCCCCCCTAAAAAGAAGTTTAGTCCTGAAACATAACAAAAAAAGGATCAAATCCAAAACAGAAGAAGAGTAACCAAAGGTTATCAAAGAAAACACTTACCAAAATCATCATGAGAACAGATGAGGATGAGCCTCCCTCATAGCTGACTCCAACTCCCAAGTTGCGCTCTCCACGTCTTGCTTCCTCAACAAAACTTTAACCATGGGTATTATATTCCTTCGCAATACCCGATCTTGAGTATCCAAAACACGAACAAGCACTTCCAAGTAGGAAAGGTTAGACTCCAATGGGGGAACAACATTAAGAATCTGCCGGTTGCTAACAACACACTTCCACAACTAGCTCACGTGAAAGACATCGTGCACACCAGGAAAATTTGCAGGCAAATCCAGTCTGTAAGCTGATACACCAATCCATTCAAAAACTTTAAAAGGTCCCACATACCTAGGATCCAACTTGTGGTTCTTGCCAAACCTCTTAATTCCAGACATCGGGGAAACCTTAAGAAAAATCATGTCCCCAACAGCAAATTCCAATTTAGTACTTCGACGATTAACGTTCTTTTCATAACGCTCCTGAGCTATTCGAAGCTTCTCTCGAATATTTGTAACAGAAGTATCCATTTCTTCCAAGGCCTCCAGACCCAACAACGGTCTCTCACCAACCTCGGCCCAAAACAAGGGAGTTCTGCAATGTCTCCCATACAAAGCCTCAAACGGGGCCATCTACAAACTTTATTTATAACTGTTGTTGTACGCAAATTCCATTAACCTCAAATGCTAGTCCCACGCTCCTCTGCGGTCCAAAATATAACATATGATCATATCCTCCATGATCTGATTTACTCTCTCCTTCTAACAATTTGTCTGCGGATGATAGGCAGTGGAATACCTCAAATCAGTACCCAACCCTTCCTGTAAACTTTTCCAAAAGAGAGACGTAAACCTGGATTCTCGATCTGATACAATACTAACAGGTACTCCATGTAATCTGATTACCTTATCCAAGTATAACTAAGCTATTTTCTTCATGGAGTAGTCGATCTTGAACGGCACGAAGTGAGCACACTTCGTCAGTCTGTCCACTATAACCCAAACTGAATCGTGTCCTCCGGGAGATCTCGGTAATTCCATACAAAAATCCATTGAAATACTCTCCCACTTCCATCTTGGAATTTCTAATGGCGTCAACTTTCCTCCAAGCCTTCCATGATCGGCCTTAACTTGCTTGCAAGTAAAACATTCAGATACAAACTTAGCGATATCACCCTTCATACCAGACCACCAAACGATCTGCTTCAAATCCCTATAAATTTTAGTAGAACCAGGGTGGTAGGCAATATTGGTCCCATGTGCCTCACTGCACAACTTAAGTTGAATGACGTCAATAGTGGGGATGAAAAATCTACCGCAGTACTTCAAGGTACTCGTGTCATCGATCGAAATGTTTGGTAACTCCCCTTTCTCCGCTCTATTATAAAGGTGCAACAAATCAGGATCCTCCTTTTTGTGTAGCCTTGTAAGTGTAATCCATGAAGGCTCTATTACTTCCAAACTGTTGGGTGAGTCGCTACTCCCAACCGATATATCCATCAAAATAAATTCCTCTGCCAGCAAATCCACAGAAAGGTTAAAAAATTTCACTGTCTTCCTACTCGGGGCGTTGACTACCATATTAGCTTTGCCCAGATGGTATTGGATCTCAACAACATAATCTCCAATATACTCTAACCATCTCCGCTGGCGCAAGTTCAATTCATTTTGAGTGAAGACGTACTTCAAACTATTATGATCCGTTTAAATCTTGCACAATGCTCTATATAATAGTTGTCTCCACAACTTCAGGGCATAAATCACAGTTGCGAACTCTAGATCTTGCATAGGGTAATTTCTCAAATGTATCTTTAACTACCGCGACCCATATGCAATCACTTAGCATTCTTACATCAACACAAAACCAAGCCCCATATGTGATGCGTCCAAATACACAGCATGCTCTATCCCATCGGTAGGCAAGGCCAACCCCGGAGTAGTGCACAATCTCCTTTTTAATTCCTAAAAAGCCTCTTCGCACTGATCACTCCAAACAAAAGCTGCGTTCTTCTATGTAAGCTTAGTCAGCGGCGCGCACAATAAAGAGAAACCTTCCACAAACCTCCTATAATATCCTTCCAACCCTAGGAAACTTCTTATCTCTTTGGGTGTGGTAGGTCTATTCCAATCCATTATAGCAGCTATCTTCTCGGGGTCCACAGAAATTCCATCCTTATTAACCACATGACCCGGAAAGGAAACTTAAGGCAGCCAAAAATCACATTTACTTAACTTAGCAAACAACTTACGCTCTCTCAAGGAAGAAAAAACCAAATGCAAGTGTTGGGCATACTCCTCAGCACTACGGGCGTATACAAGAACATCATCAATAAATACGACCGTGAAATGGTACAGGAAATCCTTAAACACTTTGTTCATCATGTCCATGAAGGCAGAGGGTGCATTGGTCAAACCAAAGGACATTACCAAAAACTCAAAATGTCCATGCCAAGAATAGAAAGCAGTCTGTGGAATATCTATCTCACAAATCCTTAACTGATGGTAGCCTGAACAAAGGTCCATCTTTGAGAACACATTGCTACCATGCAACTAATCAAACAAGTCATCTATTCTCGGCAAGAGATACCTATTCTTGATTGTTACCTTATTCAATTCTCAGTAATCAATGCACAACCTCATCCATCCATCCTTTTTCTTCACAAATAGCATGGGAGAACCCCACGGCGAAGAACTCGTCCTGATAAATCCATTCTGCAACAACTCATCTAGCTGGGTATGCAACTCCTTCAGCTCATGCGAGGCCATACAGTATGGCGCCTTAGCAATAGGATAGGTACCCGGCTCCAAATCTATGACGAACTCCACATCTCTCTAAGGTGGAAGACAAGGAAATACATCAGGAAACTCGTGCACTACAGGAATATCCTCTACACTCGGAAAACTATCACCGGTCTCCAACACTGAAACCAAACAGGCAAAACAACTGGAATCTAAAAGCTTCCGAGCACATACCGTGGAAATAATAGAAGAAACTTGGCGCAGAAAACCATAAACACTCATGGGCTGACCGTTGTCCATCTTAAAGTCCAAACACTTGACCTTGCATTGGATGACTGCATCATACTTGGACAACCAGTCCATGCCTATGATCACATCAAAATCTTCCAATTCTATCACCTTTAAATCAGTAATGGATAGAAAGTCACCTAATAGAATCGGATAACTCTGAATGCCTTGGTCCGACACCATTGAATCGCCAGAGGGAAACTTGACATGAAACATGTCGCCAACAAGATCAAGGGTCAAACGGTGATGCTCTACAAAGGTCCTAGCCATGATTGAGTGGGTAGCACCGGAATCAAAAAGAACGCGCGCCCAACGATTCTTTACCTTAAACTTCCCTATAAAATTGCATATGGAACTAAGGGAACGAGCGTCAAAACTACAGCTACGAATCAAAAGATAGAACTATGTTAGGTTCTACCTTAAACTACCTGAGTACACGCTTGAGCTTCCTCCAATGACACCATGTTCAGCTTGACCTTCCCCTTATCCAATTATTGTAGTGGCGGCAAGGCCTGAAGTGGAACTGGTTGCAACAGAGGTTAGCTTGCGGGCACTTCGACTTGAAATGTCTTTTCTGTCCACACTGGTAGAAAACCCTTTCCTTTCCCCAACAATGGGGAGCATCATGCCCCATATCTTACACGCAAAACAAAATTAATCTCCTTTAGGAACTCTCTGAATCGTGTGAATCTACTCCTTCTGAGCTCCTAATCTCTGGTAACATCTTTCAAATGGATTGTTTGGCCGGCCACAAAAACTGCATATTTCTTTGCTCCTTTTCCTCGAAGCAGTACCGGATTCCTGGGAACTCTTACCCTCACCAGTCTTTCTCTTATCTTTTCTCATTTATTGACCTCGGTTCTTGGAATTTTTGATCGCCTCGACCTTCAAAGCAGCCTCTACAACTTCAGCATAGCTTTCGGATCCATAAGAACTAGCCAGCTGCTGGATGTCATTTCTAAGACCACCTAGAAAACGTTTAACTCAACTAGATTTTGAGGACACCATGTTAGGGGAAAATCGGCACAGTTTGTTGAACTCCACCTCGTACTCGCTAACGGTGAGTTACCTTTGCTTGAGGGGTAGAAAATCATTCATCAAACGGTCCATCTCAACTGATAGCAAAAACTTTTTCAGTAGCAATTCCTTGAAGGATTACCAGGAGAACCCAACCTTAAGGTTTTCCTTTTCTCTCAACCACCAACTCTTTGCATGTCCCTTGAGCTAATAAGCAGTGATCATTACTCTCTGGTCCGCTAAAACTCCTGAGTATGCGAACATCTCCGCGATGGCTATAATCCAGTCATCTAAAACCATAAAATCTGCTCTACTATCGTATGTAGGGGGTCCTAATCGCTGGAAATGCAAAATAAAGGTCATCTCTCGTAGAAACAAAATCGGGGGCACCAGAGGGGCGGGGGGAATAGGAACAGTTTGACCCATAGCTGGGTCCTACGCTCTAAGAGGCTGACTAGAAAAAACCTACAAAAACGCTTGGATCTGCAACTTCATCTCCAGCATTTGCCTCGACAAAGCCTCATTGCTCTGCCATAATCCTTCCATCACAGCCTCACTCTGGGCACCAGATGATTCCCCCTTCGATTAGGGAGTCAACCTCGTCATCGTATGCTTAGGCGACATCTAATAAAATAACGAATATCTAATCAAAACCTAGCTAAACCGCTAGAACCAAACAACATAGTTCAGACAAATACATGCGTAAATACTTTCTCATGCTGCTAACTTTCTCTAGGGTTTTCATTTATCATGTCATGCCTAAACATAGGATGGTATACTATCATCCTACTAACTCATGTGCCTAAACCATAAATTCATGAATTATTATTCTTCTTTTTGACCCAAAACCATGTGTGTACATATGTCGTCATGTAAATCTTTAGCTTGGCACATGTGCTAATGCTATGTTATGCCATGTATGCCATTCTATGCATTCTAAAAAAAAGCCTTATTGCATGTTATGAGCAGCGTACACATGAAATATTATGCATCTCATACTACATAATATCGCATGTAATGAAAATCAAAATCTAATGTGCATTCATGTGATGATTATTATGCATCCCATAGTACATAACAGTCACATGTTGCCTCCTATGAGGATCCATATACAAACACATATTATGCTTCTCATACTATATAATAGGCCTCATATACTTCTTATAATGTTTATGAGTGTAGTGTTCATGCTTCAACCAAGACGTACTTGAAAGTGAAGGGATCGATCACACTAACTCTAGAGGGGGGTGAATAGAGTATTAAAAATCTTTTGATAAATTTTTATAGTGGATTAAAATAAGTGATAACTATATGTAAATAAGTAGAAATAAAACACAGAAAATAAAAAATAGACCAACCAAACGACACAAAGATTTTATAATGGTTCCCTTAAAACATGGGTACATCCACTCTTCTACCACCCTGGTAGGAATCCACTACAGGTTTTTGATCAGGTGCCCTGCCACCACAAGATCTTTTTTTAAGGGATACCTTGCAACCCTTTGAGCTTTGGTTCAAGTGCTCAAAAACCAAACTAAGTCTTTTGATCATGAGACTTAACAACCAAAGGGATAACTTTTGAAGGGAGTTAAGAACTCTTTTACAGTGAAAGAAAAAAAAGATAATTTTGTTTTTCTCTATTAATAATCTGAGAGAAGACAGTGGATTTGTGGATATTATCAAAGCTCCCCCTGAGATGTAGAATAGTTCAAGAGAATGGAAGCTTTGCTCAGGGTGTAGGCCTTCAGATTGCTTGTTGATCTTCAGATAGCTTTTTGACAAATGTTGAAAGATTGTCACTTGAAAGCCCTGAAGCAAAAACTGATGAAGAACTTGAGTTGTATAAGAACTGTTCTTCTTTCAGTTTTCTACAAAATAATATTCTGTCACACATACCTCTCTGTGTCTATTCTTGTCTTACTACTATCTACCTTGAAAAAAAATTCTTAGATATATTCCTTGCAGATTTCAGCATTTGAAATTTGAATTCCTTTCCTTGATTGACTGCAGATATTCTGGGAGTTGAATGGCTAGAAATTATCTTAAATGAATTTCCTCAACTGTCCAAGTAAATAAGTCAAGTTATTACTCTGTGAAAACTATAATTAATGCTGCCAAGGATTGGCTATATTCATAAAAATATTGTGCAATAATTACCAGATTATTACAGACATATTATAACATTATTTGAAATTCTTCTACCTTAGTTGAACTGAAATCATCAAAGAATAGTCGATTTTAACCTGGGAGAAAATAGCTGAACTCAGCAAACTTTCGTCGACCTGAGATCCAAATTCGTCGAACTGAAAACTGATTGATCGTCAACCTGAGATACCAGATTAAGAGGTTGAAGATCAACGAATGGAGCTCTAATTTCGTTGAGCAGAAAATACACTAGCCAATCGAGCTCCAAGTTCGTCAAACTGAGAAGGCACTTCGTCGAGCTAAGAATCATATAAAAGCTCACAGATCATCGATATCAGCTGGACTTTTGTCGAGCTCAACTCAAAGAAGGAACTCTGAGTTCATCGATCTGAGATCGATGATCGTCGAGCTGAGTTCAGCAATCGTCGAACGCCTTTTCTGTCTCTTAGAAAACTGCTTTTCTTTGGAGGTCTTCTGTCTCTAAGTATTTTAAAAGGAGAACCAATCAATCTAGGTTTGTTCACCTTACCTTAACACTGATAAAAACCTATGACCCTAGACTATACATGTTGGGTCATCTAATAATCCTAATAGTGAACCTAGCCCAAATCAACACTAAACATAGGTGGGGTTCCAACAGTACTGATGACACATCGGTGTATGTATGAAATGAAACTAGAAAACTAACACAAACCTGAGATAGTTGTTCGGTCAATTGTGAAATAATCCATCTGAACCTAGCCCAAAGCGTCATGATGGCACGTCAGCAGGGGATAACTGTAGATGCTCAAGCAAAACTCTAACTTGACACTTTTATGAAATATCCGTAAGTTATTAAGAGGAAAATCCAGTTAAATTTTAAGTGGTTAGCCATATCCCTCGGCTCAGTGGCAATATTTTATTTACAATATTAGATATCCTACATGATTATAAACATCCCCAGAGGATAACTCATGGTATGCAAGACTCTATATTTATAATTATTATGAAAGTATCTTTTACGACCGTTAAATATAGTGATTTAGATTTCAAATATGGCATGTATAAAGTAGGAGTAATAATAATTTTTATATTTTAAAATAACTAACGAACAACCTAGCATAAAACCTTCCCATAAAGCAAGTACAACCAACCAAAAAGGTAAACTAGCAGCTAGCAAAGTATTTAACATTCCAAAAGAAAACTACCAGTAGGTATCCACAACCCGACACAAACCCACAAAAAGTATGCATGTCTGAACTAAAACTGAAAACAACAAACTACCTCACGATGGTGAGTAAAAACCACTGTAACAACTGCAGTCCACAAGCTACCACCCAAACCAACCACTCCACCGGCTGTAGCCCTAAACCTGAGGCATTCAAAGAAAGAACACCTCAGTAAGAAATTTTGAAGTGGCAATGAAAATAAGCAGGTAATAAGCAGAAAAAGGCAAGAAAGGGTTTACCAAACCCGACTATAAGAAAAGTTGAAACCACAGCTGATTAGCCAAATAGAAATAGGTAAAGTGAAAAGTTTGCAATAATGGAGAAAACGAAATTTGCACCAAGTGCAGAACGAAGCCATGCTTCGACAAATTCTGCAAGGATAAGCATGAAATAGCATAACTAATCTACAAGAAGTAAATGAGCACAAAATAGCTATAAAATGTGAATCATTAACACTGGTGGAAACAACTGGGCCGGTGTCGATGACCAAAACATCCAAAACTAAACTACCAGACCCAAACATCTCACAAAAAGGCACTGTGATGGTGGCCACCTTGCCCAACACAACCCAACAGTCCGCAAAACAGAGACCAAACAAACCACCAAGTGTAATGATTCACAAACCGGCGTCCAGTTGGTGGTCCTTTATCCACTGCCAACCTTCCTTGTCGAAGAAAACACCATACCCAAACACCCCACACCAAACCCAAGCCTAAACCCAAAGAAATCCCTTGATAAGCCCTAAAATCACTCTAAGGACCATACACGACGAATCGGACACAAATCGGCGAAAAAAACTAAGTCTAGCTACAATTCGGCGAGTATACCCGACGAATACTGCCGATACTCGACGAAAAGGACATAAAGCAGCATGTATACTTGACAAAAAAGACTTGGTCTCCAGAGCACTCGACGCTATCTAAGCCTAAGACAAACACGATGAATTTGTCGAATGCACTCAACGCTTCCTACTCTAGGCCATACTCGACGAATCGTCGAGTGCACTCAATGCCTTTTACCTACACTCAATGCTACGCCCGTCGATACTCGACGAACTCAACGCCGAGATACTCGACGAATCTACTTCACTCAACGCCACGCCATCCGATACTCGACGAACTCGACGCCTAGATACTCGATGAATTTACCTTAACAGATTTCTACCCCTAGTTCATACTCGACGAATACTTCCCACTATATACACTGAAATTGTCCTCAGGCTAAACTATGATACTCGACGAATCTACTACCGATACTTGACGAATTTTGGTCAGACCTCTATGCCAAAACTCGACGGATAATGGCTGAAATCTTCTAACACTCTTATAGATTCCTCAAACATAATCCCTACACTACTCTTATGCTCTAAGGAGAAGAAATGAACAAAAGAAAAGCAAGAAACGGTTACAAGAAGAAAATCTCTACTTGCCTCAACTATTGGAAGAATCCGCCTCCTCCAATGCTCCATGGCAAGGATCGGTGTAAGAAGACCCAAGCAACATTTCCTGAAACTTTTGGGGGAAGAAGAAGGTCAAAATCACAAACCCTAACACACACAAATTGGGGAAACGGGGATAGCTTACCACAAACGCGTAGATTTTGGCGAGTGCTTTCCAAATCTCTAATCTATTGACAAAACCGACCACTGAAATACTAGAAATCGTCGGCCAAAAGCACGCGGGATGCGGAACTCCTCTTTTGCAAAACAGACGACGGCTCGGTAGGGAAGACGATGAATAGGGTTTTGACACGACCCTTATATCCTTATATATATATATATATGCATATATAAATATTCTTAATATTATTTTACAATTAATAACAAATAACCCCAAAACGACTCGAACTAAAACAAATTCAGAATCTTACAAAAATCGCACTGTAGCTAAATACCGATGCTATGAATCCAACGGTGGAGTTGAAATCAAAATCCAACAAACCAAACTCGGGTAAAACACCACCCGAAGATAAAACACCACAACATCCTTATAAAAAGCTCCACCGAGTAACCACAACAAACCCGGCTCGCGAGGGAAGGTTCACAACCAAGCCAAAACAAACCACACAAGAAAACCCACTGAGCAAACCCATGCTCCAACAAACAACACTCATTAACTATACGTCAACGTAACGCCCTGACGTCAAAAATACGTCACTACGGTAATTAAAATAAATACCGAAAAATTAGGGGCGTTACAGGAGTTGTTGCGCACAAGCACTTTGGATGTCCCAAACGTTAGAAGAATTTGGCCTAATTTATAGAAACGTTACTCTTAGGTGCGACAACAAAAGTACCATAGACTTGACCAATAATCTAGTGCATCACTCATAGCCAAAACATATTAACGTTCGTCATCACTTCATTCGAGATCACCTTAAGAAAGAGAACGTGAGAGTAAGCTTCATTGGCACCGACGACCAACTAGCTGACATATTCACAAAACCCCTCCTAGATGCGCGTTTCTTGCTACTTCGACTCGAGCTGGGTGTTTTGGACCTTTCTTCCTACTCTTGGTGTTTTTGTTTTTCTTCTTTAGTTGTTTTCTGTTTCTTTTTTTCTTTGTTTCTATTTTCGTATTTTTTTAACAAAAAATATGGGAAAAAAAACAAAAAACATATCTTTGCCTATTCAGTTTGTATTTTTTTGGGGTTACTGCTTGATTGTGGTTTATTTTTAGTTCTTTTTGTGGTTTGTTTTTCTTCTTTTGTTGTTTATTTTTAGTTCTTTCTGTGATGTATCAAATCTATAGGTGTTTAGCTACTCAGTGCGAATAGATATGATAGTATTCGTCGAATATGCCTCTAGGTATGTGTGAGGATTTAGATAGCGGAATGATGTCACACTATTCACACATCCCTAGACGGAGCACTCTTATAGAAAGTATATACTTATATACTATAACTCGTGATCTTGTGTCTACCACGTTAGAAATACCTTGAATAATCAATGTCACAATACATATGCATTTTTATAAAGGGTAGAACTTTGGGCAAAATCTATAGTGGTCAAGTCCTTTGTATACAAGTTAAAGTGTATACATCTATGTGTGTAGATTTTGATTGATTTTGGGTCCTTAAACTATAGACTGTAAAATTGATAGCCCAACGCATCTAAATTAAAATGAATGTCATCAAGCCTTGTGTCAAGGATACCCCCCAAGCACTAATCACTCCTCCTAATAAGTCTTTATGAGCACTGTGAGGATGAGCAACTTGGTCCAAAAACCATTTTGATCTTATGCACGGACTAGAACCTTAAGCTTAGTGCCCCTAGATGTAGCCCTTGTATAACATGGATAGCAATGTGACGTTATTTTTCACTCTATTCCTCTCGCGATAGCATATTAAATTACTGAGATAAACATATAATGAATGTTAATTCTACTTAGTGTTTGTCTTCTGATGCTACACGCTCGCACGTCATTACTCTATTTAACACTTCCAAGCATAAGAATTGGACTGACACGGCACTAAATATCTATAGCGCGTACGCTCTTGCACACAATTTTTATTCATGACTTGTACATAGTTCCTCTACATTAATTCTATAACTCCTGTAGCATTGTACTCTATATAGCTATGTGCTTAGTCTACTTGTGTTGTCCAATCTCTTATAACTCTGAATGATTATTTCAAACTATTTCTACGTACTGCATTCATCTGTGTGACCTTTATGCTCAATATTCTCTTATTTCATACTTGGTCACCCCTATTGTTTTTCACCTCTTGATTCACTTTCTATAAACCAGCACTGTTTACTTTCTTTCTCATACTAATTATATATTGTATTTTGTTTCTCCCGTGCATGTGTATGTCTATTTTTGGTCTAGCCCATCCCCTTTCGATAATATCAAAAGGGGAGAATAGATGGTTCATGAGTCATGCGTAAGTGTAGATCACATGTAGGGGGTGTAACATCCCAAATTTCAAATAACTTAGATTTGGGTTAGACATGTGGTGGATGCTAGGGTTTAGCTAGGTTTGACCCTAGGAGGAGGATTTGGACCATGTGGGGCCCACTATGGGGCCCAAGTCAACCTAGGTCAAACTAGGCTAAATACAAACCCTAGCCACACCATGACCCCACCACATTGCCCTAACCCTAAATACAATCTAAGTGGACCCCAAGGTAGGCCATGGGGTCAACTAGTTGACCCATGTTGGGTCAAGTCAACATTTTGACCTAAATAGTGAATATGGTGCCCTAGCCCATTTCACTAGGTTGGGTCTACCCAAATCAACCCAAACTCATTAGGTGGGTCTAAAGTGACCCTATACCCCCTATGGAAGAGAAAAATAGGGGCATGCAATGGTAATTTTGGGAATTACCTAGGAGAGAGAAAATGTGACAAATAGGAGAGAGAAAGTGTTAAGGAAGTGGTGTGGGCCACTTGGGCTCATCCCACCAACCCACCATGGGTTGGCTGACCAGGTAAGGGTATTAGGAGGTGTGAGGACCCACCATGCAGCCTTGGGTCAAGCCCAAGCCCAAACCCGGCCCGACCTAACCTATTTCATTAGGTGAACCAACTCCCCCTCCTCACCACCCACCCACCTTGGCCCCAACCATGAAACCCGACCCTTAGGACCTAATTAAACCAGCTGGAGTAGTGGGGCCCACTCCCAAGCCACCTAGCCGGCCACACACCCAACCCGAGCCCTCAACATTGTTGAAATCGCCCCTCCTTGGTGAATCCGCCCCAAGCTTTGGTGAAGTCGCCCCCCTCTCTTAACTCAGCCCCAAACCGAGCCTATCCCTCATTCCATTCATTCCTACCCCTGAGACAGAGAGAGAGAGAGAGAGAGCCGGAGCCACCTGCAGCCATGGCAAGCCAAGGAACTCGCCGGAATGTTCATGCTAGGGGAAGCCGCCGCCACCCTCGACCACAACCACCACCGGTCCGTATCCCCTCCCCTCTTACTGTACTAGTATCCTAGATCATCTAGGTTAGAGGTCGAGCTCAAAAGAGCTCGACTGTAGGCCTCTAAAGCTTGGAAAAGCTTCAAAAATGGTGGTTTCTTGGTTTTTCGGGTTGGTTGCGCCGCCGCTCTCCGCCGCCCAAGTCGCCGGCCAGTTCAAGCCCCGACCACCGTGAGGCCGGGGGATGACTTGGCCGGAGGTCCCGCCGCCGGCGATGGCCGGGAATGGCCCCGCAAGGAACACCTGCACGGGTTGGCCTGCATGCATGTGCATGGAGAAGACGCACAGCCACCGTTCGATTGGCTTCTAGATTCGTGCAAATTTTTAATATTAATTCTGCATCATTTAATTTTATGTATAAATGAAATAGTGTCACATGGTAACAGTTATTTTGCATGCTGTTTATGAGGTACTTAGAGGCCCCACCTTAGGATGGACCCTGAATTAAAAAGCTAGATAGATGAGTTAACTTTAAAATGCCACAGAAATCATAGGTTTTAAACCAGTAGGCTGCCCTGTAGGGCTGTTTTGCTAGGACTGCCCCCTAACTAGGGCAGAAATTAAAACTGATGCTTAGCTCAAACCCTAAGTCCAAATGGACTGAGATTTTGGGCATGTGGCTTATTTGGTCAAATCTAGGCCCTCCCCAAAAATCAGAATTTTTGGGGAACATTTTGCTATAGTTTTTACAAAAATACCCAAAAGTAAATAAATGTGATTTTTGGAGTTTCCTAACTCCAAATGGCCCCAAATTTTGGTGGCACCCTCTCATGGGTATATTAGACCCATGGTTAAAATTTGGGCTAAATTGGTTCACTGCATGATGAGGAATCTCACTTGCATGTTTGAGAAATGAAATTTGACTTGGGCTGCAAATAGCAATTTTGCAGAATTTCAAATGGCTGCCCAAGCCAAACCAGAAGCCCCCTTGACCTGAAATTTTTGTCAGAGGTATAATTAGGGCATATTCAGGCTCTGCCCAAAAATGGGCTTGATTGGAAAACAAAATGTGGGAAAATTACCAAAATACCCCTAGGGCTTAACTAGGTGATTCTTGGAGTTAGCTAACTCCAAATGGCCCCAAATTTTGGTGGCTGGCCATTAGGGACCATATAGACCAGTGGTAGAAATTTCTCTGAAATTGGAACAAGTCATGTTGGGAAAGACCCACATGCAAGAATTGAACTACTTAGGTTCGGGGTGCAAATAACAAGTTTTGATATTTACCTAAAGGGGTGCAGTTAGAATGCACACCCCCTGATTTAGTAGACCAGTAGGGTATAATTTAAAACCCTAAGTTAGTTGGGATTTTTGGGAGCAAAAATCTCACACTTAATAAATTTGGCTATTTTGATAATTTGGTGAACACGTAAGCATTTTCTAAAATGATTCAAACTAGGGTTTAGAAGATTCATAAAACCCTAATGATATTATATAAACTCAAGGGAGACATATTCGAGCCCTTGAGATTCGACTTGATAAATTGAAGATTTGAATTATAAGTATTCGGGAAAATGACGATTTTACCCTTAACAGTAATTGAATGATTCTGATGATGATAAGTAATAAATAAATCGACGTGTCCTACTTATAATAATTTCATGTGATTAAACACAACACAATGCATTTGGAAGTTCATTCAATGGATCATTAGATAGGTCATCTCACCCTAGTCATTCAGTCTCGATAGACGTGTCGTACGTAAATGCTTATCTAGAGAATACCACCCTAGGTTAATGAACAGAACGATGGGGATGGTATTATAACTTGGAAATGGCAGGGTGGTATTAGGTCTGGGGCTACATTTAGAATAAGTAGGATTACTCTACTAGGACCACCGGGAGATAGAATAAAATGGGATAGTCGTGGAAATTGGGAATAAACCCGGGTGGTGTTGATGGCATCATAAGTATAGCAACGAGTGATAGAGTGCAAATCACTTTACAATAGGCATAACGGAGTCCGACGGAAGACCGTCGCCTTTCCGATAATAATACCATAAGTCATTAGGCTACTAAGGAGTAACACTAAAGGAGAATCGTGGGTAATGGGTAAACATCAACTAAAACAAATTATCCTTGCGAAAGGGAACTTCGGGTTTCATGCCTGTCTTGGTTCCTAGTGCCCTCGAGACCCCCTCACGGGGCATGCCTTGGGCAGTCCTGGGATTCACTTTAAATCACTAGGTATAATAAACCTTAAAACAAGAGTAGTCTAATAGGTTTGGAGTCCTACGCGATAGGTTCGCCGGTTAAATAAGGTTGGGAACATCATATGGGTTACTTGCTCACCTGTTTCACAAGGTTGGAGGGATACAAGTAATAAGCTCATCCTAACCGGGTTGGAGTGGCTTGCTCACCTGTTTCTTAAGGTTGGAGGGATACAAGCGCTTACTCACCCAAATTGGATTGGAGGGAATGTATTAACAATATCAGTACGAGCAGGAAGCTCCGATTAATACCTTGCATGTGCATAAAATTAGTGGCGAGTCACGCGGGACTGGCCAGTCGATGCACCGATGGCAGTACGATGACTCGGGCGAGGAGTACGGGTGGAGGGGCCAGTATGCTTAAATATATAATACTGCGGAATCCCCGAAGACGTACACTCGACCTACAAGACTGACGGGTAGTCAGCAAAATACGTACGCAAAACTCTAGAGTGCACCTAGGACGTGTACAGAGGCGTATGAGAGGGGTCTAGGTCTGGTAGTGCTTATACCTACCTAGAAGTGGAGAGCCCGCTCCACTGTTGCCGTAGCCACAACGGTAGTACCCGAGAGTGATGCAAGCTCTCAAAAAGAGGGAACTAAAGGTCTGTGATCACGGAGTCGTGTGTGTGTGTTGCACTTGCATGTTTAACATACTCATCATAACATACATTCATTCATTAGGACATACGCTTCATAGATCCTTATCATATAAATTGTATGGGCGGTTTATATGATAAGTTACTTTTGGAAACCCTAACTTATAAGTTCGTATGGGCGTTCATATAAGTTAGGGTACTTCTGTGATATTGATAGGAGTAGGAGTAGCAGTAGCGTACTTTCCTTTCTGTACTGCATTTACTTTCAGTTCTATCTTTTTACTGCAGTCCTTTTCTTTCTGCACTGTCTTTACTTACTTGCACTTTATATAGAACTGCTAGATTTTACTTATTCCTACTAGATAGAAATGTCACCTGCTTCCACTTTGCTACCCCTTGTTGTCCTCCACATCCTCCTTCCATCCGGTGCCTAAGAGCGACAGGAGGAGGTGTTGAGGATACGACTTAGTCTTTTTGACTAACATACGTTGACTCCCCCTTTTTAGGAGCTCGAGGAGATAGACCAGCACGTCCAGCGGGACGAGGAGGCAGGGCATGAGGAGCAGCTACCACCACCACCAGACACTACTACCGCACGTCCTCAGGTGGGAGGAGATGTAGTAGATAGCTTAGTTTACAGCTTTCTGTTTTGTGAGAGAGACCCTCATTTCTATTGATGTATATGGGCATAAGCCCTATTTCACTTTTGTACTCATTTTGGACTGTAGTAGCTTTTCATTTCCTTATATATGATATGCTCTGTGACTTCTGTGGACATGTGTATTGGTTTGGTTATACACTTTCACTTCCGCAACTCTAGTGAAAAATGATCGTAATAGCCGGCAGAATCGGCGTCTTACGGTGTCGACTAACTCAGGAGTTAGTGTCACCGTAAGGCGGCGGTTCTGGGCATAAGATCCGGGTTAGCCTCGGGATGAGGAGACAGGATCTTACAAACTGGTATCGGTTGAAAAACACGATCATTAGAGAAAGAAGTCCACAACACTGGAACACCCCGCTCGAGAGTAGTTTGCGGACAAACTATTCAGCGGAAGCAATGGTGTGCCCATGTGTAAAAAGTCACACTAAATAGTCCATTAAACAATGAGTTAGGCCAAATTTTGAAGAATTTTGACTTAAGAATCACCTTTTTGCAACCTCTACAGGTCGCCGTGCCACAGAACGTGGTCCCTCCCCCTCCGGATGCCACTCCGTTCATGCAGACTGAGATGGGACAGACCCTTACTGCGATCCTAGATGCATTTAGAGCCTAGCAGGCCCCGGCACAGCTGCCAAATCCAGGGTCAAACTGGTTGAATGCGTTCAGGAGCCTGTCCCCGCCCATGTACCACGGGACGGAGAATGCTGTGAAGACAGAGGAATGGCTGGAGGCCATACAGGAGATGCTTGCAGGCATCAGTTGCCCGGTGCAACAGGCAGTACCCTTGGCGACTTCTGCTCTAGATTCACATGCCTGGAGATGGTGGAAATCCATGATGGATTCCACATATGCTGATAGGGACCCATCAGAGATCTCATGGGAGGAGTTCAGTGAGTCCGTCCTTGGATATTTTGTGTCAGATACAGACAGAGATGAGTTGGAGGAGAGGTTCTTGAACCTCAAGCAGGGGACTCGTTCAGTGATTGAGTACCAGAGGGAATTCTCCCATTTGGCCAGATTTGCAGGCTTCCATGATCTAGAGGACCGGAGGTATGCAAAGAAGTTCTACCGAGGACTTAGGGATTCAGTACGGCAGGCACTGCTATTTATTTCTCATGGATCATCAACAGAGATCATCGAGATGGCAAAGAAGCACGAGGCGGACCAGCTTATGACACAGAGTAGAGGGAAGAGGCCACTTGATGGGCCATGGCACGGAGAGAGTAGTAGAGGCCCCCAGAAGGGCAAGGTCATTGGGTTCAAACGAGGCGGGGGACGTCGCCGTCCCAACTACCGGCAGGAGAACTACAGGCAAGAGAATTACAGACAGGAGAACTACAGGCAGGAGCAGAGGCCTCCTCCAGTGTATGCTCCTCCACCTCTTCAGATTCATGGACCGATCGGGCAGGAAGATCAAGGTCAAAGACAAGTGGTCTGTTTTGGGTGCCACCAGCCGGGGCACTATAGAGCTGATTGTCCGCAGCAGTTCCGTCAGCTTCCTCCTCCTCCTCCACCCCCTCCAGTGGCCCCTCTAGCATACCAGGGTCGAGGTCGAGGACGAGGCCGAGGCCGAGGACATCACGGCCGAGGCAGGGGTCGTGATCAGATGTACGCCTTGGATCTTGCCGTTCCAAGAAACCCAGAGGAGGTCATTACAGGTAATTTAAAACCTTAAAAGTTTCATTTCCTTCAAATTACTTGATCTTATAAGCTCATTAAGCCTCGTAGAATAACACTCGTTAAAATAATCAAAACCTCAGGCATAGTCATCATCAATGGCAAACCTGCCCATACCTTATACGACACGGGTGCTACACACTCGTTCATATCAGAAGCCTTCATCAAAGGGCTAGATGGTGTGGAAAGATTCACAGGCGTGGAGAGAAGGGTGCGTCTGCCTGACGGCTCGGAGATAGTGACTACGGAGCATTGCATCTTGGAGGGAGAGATCGCTGGCAAGATATTCCAGATACCGGGGACGATCCTGATGCTGCAGGACTTCGACATTATTCTGGGCATGGTGTGGTTACACTGGAACTACGCCCAAATAGACTGCCTGTCCAAGAGGATCACCCTCAGGCATGGCGACTCCTACGTCACCATCGAAGGTATCCGACCTATCCCACCTCTTTCATTATCTTCCATACAGGCTGTCAAAGCCTACGAGCAGGGCGAGGAGGTGTATCTTGTATGCTTCGAGATGATAGTGGCGGAGACGGCCATTTCCGATATACCCGTGGTCCGGGATTTCTCCGACGTATTCCCGGAGAAATTGCCCGGACTACCACCGGCCAGAGACACCGACTTCCGCATCCAGTTGATACCGGATGCCAAGCCCGTATCCCGGGCACCGTACCGGATGGCTCCAAGGGAGCTGGCAGAGTTCAGGACGCAGTTACAGGAGCTAGTGGAGTCCGGGTTTGTCCGGCCTAGTTCTTCACCCTGGGGAGCACCAGTTTTATTCGTGAAGAAGAAAGACGGTTCGCTCCGGTTGTGCATTGATTACCGGGAATTGAACCGGCTTACGGTCCGGAACACTTACCCACTGCCACGGATTGATGAGCTGTTCGATCAGCTTCAGGGAGCATTCTGGTTTTCGAAGCTGGACTTGAGATCTGGATACTATCAATTGCGGATCCAAGAGGAGGACATACCAAAGACGGCATTCAGTTCTCGGTATGGCTTGTTTGAGTTCACGGTGATGCCCTTCGGGCTCACGAATGCGCCCTCAGCATTCATGAGTCTGATGAACCGTGTATTCGAGCCTTACTTGGATCGGTTCGTCATAGTCTTCATCGACGACATTTTGGTCTATTCCAAGACCAAGGAGGAACATGCGTAGCATCTATCGTTGGTTTTGGGGAAGCTGAGGGAGCATAGCATGTATGCTAAGTTCTCTAAGTGCCAGTTCTGGCTTGAGGAGGTAACGTTCTTGGGACACACCATCAGTGGGGCTGGACTAGCCGTGGATCCAGCTAAGATCGAGGCAGTTAGAGATTGGCCGCAGCCGAAATCGGCCACGGAGATACGCAGCTTCTTGGGGCTAGCAGGCTACTACCGCAAGTTTATGGAGGGGTTTTCCAGGATAGCTCTCCCCCTCACATCGTTGACGAAGAAAGAGGCAGGATTTCATTGGTCTGAGAAGTGCGAGGCAGCGTTCCAGGAATTGAAGAGCAGGCTCACCTCATCCCCTATCCTTGCACTTCCAGCTGGGAAGGAAGGATTCCAGATTTACACTGACGCATCATACCAGGGAATGGGTGCTGTCCTAATGCAACACGGTCATGTGATAGCATACGCTTCGAGACAGTTGAAGAAGCACGAGCACAACTACCCAGTCCATGACCTAGAACTCGGGGCAGTGGTATTCGCATTAAAAATATGGAGGCACTACCTGTACGGGATCCATTGTGATATTTTCTCCGATCACAAGAATCTCAGGTACATCGACACTCAGAAGGATCTGAATCTACGCCAGAGGAGGTGGCTGGAATTCCTATGTGACTACCAGTACAAGATCCATTACCACCCGGGGAAGGCAAACACTGTGGCGGATGCCTTGAGCAGGAGAGCCGGCACTACTGGTCCGGAACCTCGGGTGGGAGCTATGTCGTTGGCTCAGATGGTGGAGGGCCTGCACATTACTGTGGTGTCAGAGACTGAGCCAGAGCTGTACCGGGAGTATCTGAACTCCATGATTAGTGATTGTGACATTCGGGAGCGCATCTGGGCGCATCAGAGGCAGGATGCAGATTTAGAGCCGATATTCGGAGCCCTAGCTGAGGGCAAGGCAGAGGATTACACGCTACGCGACGACCTCGTTCATTTCCGTGGCCGTATATATATACCCGCAGGAGGTGGTATCCGGGAGGACATACTCAGGGAGTCGCACCAATCACGGTACTCAGTGCACCCCGGTATCACCAAGATGACGGCTGATTTGCGGAAGAGCATGTACTGGCCTGGGATGAAGAGGGAGATCATACATTATGTTACACACTGCGAGGCATGTCAGCTAGTGAAAGCTGAATGCAAGAGCCCAGGAGGGTTATTACAGCCATTACCGGTGCCAGAGTGGAAGTTTGAGGATATTGCTATGGATTTTGTGCATGGGTTGCCTCGCTCCCACTCTGGGCACGATTCCATTTGGGTCATCGTCGATAGATTGACCAAGGTAGCCAGATTCATACCGATCCGGAAGGACGCCCCAGTTGCCGTATTGGTGAGGTTGTTTGTGGAGCAGTTCGTTAGATACCACGGCGTCCCCAAGACGATTGTCTCGGATCGTGACGGTCGATTCACTTCTAGGGAGTGGAGGGCAGTGCATGCTTACTTAGGTTCGCAGCTCTCTTTCAGCACTGCCTTCCATCCACAGACCAACGGTCAGACAGAGCGGACCAACCGGACTATGGAGGATCTGCTGCGTCTTTGTATTTTGGATACGGGGAAGCCCTGGGAGCGACTGTTACCCTTGATTGAGTTTTCTTATAACAACAGTCACCAGGCGAGCATTGGGATGGCTCCTTACGAGGCACTATATGGGAGGAGGTGTCGGACACCTCTATCATGGGTACAAGATGAGGATACACGAGCTCACGGTTCAGAGTATGTCGAGGATACGGAGGCTCAGATACGTCTGGTCAGAGATCGGATGTTGGAGGCCCAGAGCAGACAGGCGAAGTATTACGATGCGCGGCATCGTAAGGTGGAGTTTCAGGTGGGAGACAGGGTTTTCTTGAAGATACGTCCAGTGCACGGTGTTTCCCGGGTGCGGAGGCACAAGAAGCTCAGTCCGAGATATATGGGGCCTTACTTGATCCTGGAGCGGATCGGCCCCTTGGCTTACCGACTGCAGCTACCGATAGAGTTGGGAACTCTGCACGACGTCTTTCACGTCTCCTCCCTACGACGAGCACTCCTTCGCCCTGAGCAGCATATTTCTACTACCGACGGGCCAGTAGCATCAGATTGATCAGTTCGTTTAGAGCCGGTCCGGATCGACGATACCGCCGTCCGAGTGTTGCGGAAAAAGAAGGTCCCTCTCGTGAAGGTGTTGTGGTCCAACCACGGACGGGAGGAGCACACCTGGGAGCCGAGGGATCTCATGATGGAGCGACACCCGTAGCTATTCTCCTCAGGTACAACTTAGATTTATATTTTCCATCTAGTTACGTTTCGAATCTCTTATAAGCTTGTCGTAGAAACCCCGTAGCCCGAACTTAAATTTCGGGGACGAAATTATTTTTTTTGTTTATAGGGTTTGTAACATCCCAAATTTCAAATAACTTAGATTTGGGTTAGACATGTGGTGGATGCTAGGGTTTAGCTAGGTTTGACCCTAGGAGGAGGATTTGGACCATGTGGGGCCCACTATGGGGCCCAAGTCAACCTAGGTCAAACTAGGCTAAATACAAACCCTAGCCACACCATGACCCCACCACATTGCCCTAACCCTAAATACAATCTAAGTGGACCCCAAGGTAGGCCATGGGGTCAACTAGTTGACCCATGTTGGGTCAAGTCAACATTTTGACCTAAATAGTGAATATGGTGCCCTAGCCCATTTCACTAGGTTGGGTCTACCCAAATCAACCCAAACTCATTAGGTGGGTCTAAAGTGACCCTATACCCCCTATGGAAGAGAAAAATAGGGGCATGCAATGGTAATTTTGGGAATTACCTAGGAGAGAGAAAATGTGACAAATAGGAGAGAGAAAGTGTTAAGGAAGTGGTGTGGGCCACTTGGGCTCATCCCACCAACCCACCATGGGTTGGCTGACCAGGTAAGGGTATTAGGAGGTGTGAGGACCCACCATGCAGCCTTGGGTCAAGCCCAAGCCCAAACCCGACCCGACCTAACCTATTTCATTAGGTGAACCAACTCCCCCTCCTCACCACCCACCCACCTTGGCCCCAACCATGAAACCCGACCCTTAGGACCTAATTAAACCAGCTGGAGTAGTGGGGCCCACTCCCAAGCCACCTAGCCAGCCACACACCCAACCCGAGCCCTCAACATTGTTGAAATCGCCCCTCCTTGGTGAATCCGCCCCAAGCTTTGGTGAAGTCGCCCCCCTCTCTTAACTCAGCCCCAAACCGAGCCTATCCCTCATTCCATTCATTCCTACCCCTGAGACAGAGAGAGAGAGAGAGAGAGCCGAAGCCACCTGCAGCCATGGCAAGCCAAGGAACTCGCCGGAATGTTCATGCTAGGGGAAGCCGCCGCCACCCTCGACCACAACCACCACCGGTCCGTATCCCCTCCCCTCTTACTGTACTAGTATCCTAGATCATCTAGGTTAGAGGTCGAGCTCAAAAGAGCTCGACTGTAGGCCTCTAAAGCTTGGAAAAGCTTCAAAAATGGTGGTTTCTTGGTTTTTCGGGTTGGTTGCGCCGCCGCCGTCCGCCGCTCTCCGCCGCTCTCCGCCGCCCAAGTCGCCGGCCAGTTCAAGCCCCGACCACCGTGAGGCCGGGGGATGACTTGGCCGGAGGTCCCGCCGCCAGCGATGGCCGGGAATGGCCCCGCAAGGAACACCTACACGGGTTGTCCTGCATGCATGTGCATGGATAAGACGCACAGCCACCGTTCGATTGGCTTCTAGATTCGTGCAAATTTTTAATATTAATTCTGCATCATTTAATTTTATGTATAAATGAAATAGTGTCACATGGTAACAGTTATTTTGCATGCTGTTTAGGAGGTACTTAGAGGCCCCACCTTAGGATGGACCCTGAATGAAAAAGCTAGATAGATGAGTTAACTTTAAAATGCCACAGAAATCATAGGTTTTGGACCAGTAGGCCGCCCTGTAGGGCTGTTTTGCTAGGACTGCCCCCTAACTAGGGCAGAAATTAAAACTGATGCCCAGCTCAAACCCTAAGTCCAAATGGACTGAGATTTTGGGCATGTGGCTTATTTGGTCAAATCTAGGCCCTCCCCAAAAATCAGAATTTTTGGGGAACATTTTGCTATAGTTTTTACAAAAATACCCAAAAGTAAATAAATGTGATTTTTGGAGTTTCCTAACTCCAAATGGCCCCAAATTTTGGTGGCACCCTCTCATTGGTATATTAGACCCATGGTTAAAATTTGGGCTAAATTGGTTCACTTCATGATGAGGAATCTCACTTGCATGTTTGAGAAATGAAATTTGACTTGGGCTGCAAATAGTAATTTTGCAGAATTTCAAATGGCTGCCCAAGCCAAACCAGAAGCCCCCTTGACCTGAAATTTTGGTCAGAGGTATAATTAGGGCATATTCAGGCTCTGCCCAAAAATGGGCTTGATTGGAAAACAAAATGTGGGAAAATTACCAAAATACCCCTAGGGCTTAACTAGGTGATTCTTGGAGTTAGCTAACTCCAAATGGTCCCAAATTTTGGTGGCTGGCCATTAGGGACCATATAGACCAGTGGTAGAAATTTCTCTGAAATTGGAACAAGTCATGTTGGGAAAGACCCACATGCAAGAATTGAACTACTTAGGTTCGGGGTGCAAATAACAAGTTTTGATATTTACCTAAAGGGGTGCAGTTAGAATGCACACCCCCTGATTTAGTAGACCAGTAGGGTATAATTTAAAACCCTATGTTAGTTGGGATTTTTGGGAGCAAAAATCCCACACTTAATGAATTTGGCTATTTTGATAATTTGGTGAACACGTAAGCATTTTCTAAAATGATTCAAACTAGGGTTTAGAAGATTCATAAAACCCTAATGATATTATATAAACTCAAGGGAGACATATTCGAGCCCTTGAGATTCGACTTGATAAATTGAAGATTTGAATTATAAGTATTCGGGAAAATGACGATTTTACCCTTAACAGTAATTGAATGATTCTGATGATGATAAGTAATAAATAAATCGACGTGTCCTACTTATAATAATTTCATGTGATTAAACACAACACAATGCATTTGGAAGTTCATTCAATGGATCATTAGATAGGTCATCTCACCCTAGTCATTCAGTCTCGATAGACGTATCGTACGTAAATGCTTATCTAGAGAATACCACCCTAGGTTAATGAACAGAACGATGGGGATGGTATTATAACTTGGAAATGGCAGGGTGGTATTAGGTCTGGGGCTACATTTAGAATAAGTAGGATTACTCTACTAGGACCACCGGGAGATAGAATAAAATGGGATAGTCGTGGAAATTGGGAATAAACCCGGGTGGTGTTGATGGCATCATAAGTATAGCAACGAGTGATAGAGTGCAAATCACTTTACAATAGGCATAACGGAGTCCGACGGAAGACCGTCGCCTTTCCGATAATAATACCATAAGTCATTAGGCTACTAAGGAGTAACACTAAAGGAGAATCGTGGGTAATGGGTAAACATCAACTAAAACAAATTATCCTTGCGAAAGGGAACTTCGGGTTTCATGCCCGTCTTGGTTCCTAGTGCCCTCGAGACCCCCTCACGGGGCATGCCTTGGGCAGTCCTGGGATTCACTTTAAATCACTAGGTATAATAAACCTTAAAACAAGAGTAGTCTAATAGGTTTGGAGTCCTACGCGATAGGTTCGCCGGTTAAATAAGGTTGGGAACATCATATGGGTTACTTGCTCACCTGTTTCACAAGGTTGGAGGGATACAAGTAATAAGCTCATCCTAACCGGGTTGGAGTGGCTTGCTCACCTGTTTCTTAAGGTTGGAGGGATACAAGCGCTTACTCACCCAAATTGGATTGGAGGGAATGTATTAACAATATCAGTACGAGCAGGAAGCTCCGATTAATACCTTGCATGTGCATAAAATTAGTGGCGAGTCACGCGGGACTGGCCAGTCGATGCACCGATGGCAGTACGATGACTCGGGCGAGGAGTACGGGTGGAGGGGCCAGTATGCTTAAATATATAATACTGCGGAATCCCCGAAGACGTACACTCGACCTACAAGACTGACGGGTAGTCAGCAAAATACGTACGCAAAACTCTAGAGTGCACCTAGGACGTGTACAGAGGCGTATGAGAGGGGTCTAGGTCTGGTAGTGCTTATACCTACATAGAAGTGGAGAGCCCGCTCCACTGTTGCCGTAGCCACAACGGTAGTACCCGAGAGTGATGCAAGCTCTCAAAAAGAGGGAACTAAAGGTCTGTGATCACGGAGTCGTGTGTGTGTGTTGCACTTGCATGTTTAACATACTCATCATAACATACATTCATTCATTAGGACATACGCTTCATAGATCCTTATCATATAAATTGTATGGGCGGTTTATATGATAAGTTACTTTTGGAAACCCTAACTTATAAGTTCGTATGGGCGTTCATATAAGTTAGGGTACTTCTGTGATATTGATAGGAGTAGGAGTAGCAGTAGCGTACTTTCCTTTCTGTACTGCATTTACTTTCAGTTCTATCTTTTTACTGCAGTCCTTTTCTTTCTGCACTGTCTTTACTTACTTGCACTTTATATAGAACTGCTAGATTTTACTTACTCCTACTAGATAGAAATGTCACCTGCTTCCACTTTGCTACCCCTTGTTGTCCTCCGCATCCTCCTTCCATCCGGTGCCTAAGAGCGACAGGAGGAGGTGTTGAGGATACGACTTAGTCTTTTTGACTAACATACGTTGACTCCCCCTTTTTAGGAGCTCGAGGAGATAGACCAGCACGTCCAGCGGGACGAGGAGGCAGGGCATGAGGAGCAGCTACCACCACCACCAGACACTACTACCGCACGTCCTCAGGTGGGAGGAGATGTAGTAGATAGCTTAGTTTACAGCTTTCTGTTTTGTGAGAGAGACCCTCATTTCTATTGATGTATATGGGCATAAGCCCTATTTCACTTTTGTACTCATTTTAGACTGTAGTAGCTTTTCATTTCCTTATATATGATATGCTCTGTGACTTCTGTGGACATGTGTATTGGTTTGGTTATACACTTTCACTTCCGCATCTCTAGTGAAAAATGATCGTAATAGCCAGCAGAATCGACGTCTTACGGTGTCGACTAACTCAGGAGTTAGTGTCACCGTAAGGCGGCGGTTCTGGGCATAAGATCCGGGTTAGCCTCGGGATGAGGAGACAGGATCTTACAGGGGGAGCTTCGTTCACTGTATGCACGTAGATAGGGGAGAATGTAGAACACATATATAGGGGGAGCGCGTGTGTAGGGGAGGTATATAGAACCTGAAACTTGAGTTTTCAAGACTATCTCTTATATATATTCGTTATATCATGCACTTCATTATTATATCTCATGAATGGAACTTGATATTATCAAAAGGGGGAGATTGTTGGAGCCGACAGTTCACATACCCTTAGTTTGATAATATCAACTCTTATGTTGTATTTGATTACATCTTGTGTTTGGTAGAGTGTGCAGGTTTATAGATCCAAGAAATTCAAGGAACCCTCCTCAGGAACCTACGGTCGAGCAGTAGTAGTTAACATAGGGAAGTAGCCTGAATTAAATGGACAAAGCTCTCTGGAACCTACCACACTACGATAGTCCTACCACCCGCCCTAGCTTGATGAATTAATTTGCTAGGCTCTTGGGAACCTACCGCGCAGGAGCTAGCTTTATAATGTGATGTGCTAGGGCAGGCATTGAGAGCGTCGAGATAGACCTACCGCCAAGAATTATCTTGGTACCACATCGCGGTAACACACTCAACGCACGAGGCGCTAAGAGCGCTAATACAGAGGCATCGAGTGTGTCGAGACATGTATACCACCAGGCTCTACCTAGCTACCGCGTCGCACTAGCATTGGAAAAAGGAAAATATTCGTTTTGAATATTTTTCCAAATTTGGAGGACAGCTGTCAACATCAAGAACGTGAATCTACCGCCGAGCGATAGCCTTACTGCCAGTGATAGCCTTTTTTCACAAAGACGTATATAAAGGAGCCTCGTTTTCTGTGTTCAATACTTAAGACGAAAAGAGATGGAGATTTATGACTCCTAGGGTTCGGTCGCCTCTCTCATGTCCATTCCATCGTCTTCGTCGAAGGAAAAGAAGACCTCCTCCCTCCCGATCACCAACGAAGAACTCTTGCAAGCCTAGAACTACATCGACTATAAAGAGATGATCAGTTGCAAGTACACGAAGATCTCAAGCACCAGCCTTGGATCGCTCGATGGAGGATTCCTAAAGAGGGAGATTTAACTCGATTTAAATCCTTTAAATTTTTGTTGTATTCTTTCTCTATTTAGCTTGTGGTGAAGGAAATCGACAGGGATGGTCGTCGGAATCTGGGGAATGATTCTGTTAGAAATCATCCCGAGGAAGGGACATCTAGATCGGGTGATCTAGCAAGGCTCTAAGACCCTTCCTTCGTGGAGGTGTAGAGTTGGCTCGAAGACCTTTCTTGGAAGGAAAGTGAGAGAGACAACCGGTCCGTGGAGCAGGTCAGTATAGAAAACCAAAAGTTGTTTTAATTCACCGCCTTCGATCTCCGGCGTGAAGGAGATCAAGTTTGTGTAATCTTAAAACAATTATTGATTTTAGTTTTGGCAATGAAATTTGTTTCCTATTTCTTTACCTGTGTGTACTGTTGTGGTTGTTAGAATGTGTTGTTCCAAAGAGTGCATAGATCTCTAAAGGAGAATCTGCCCAGGAAAACGAGTTCAGAGACATACTACCGCGCGCTAGCTATCTAGCGCCCCACGGTAGCTTCCTAAACTAGTTTTTTTGGTTTGAAATATTTCAAATTTTAATAAATATCATTAAACCTTATTCACCCCCCCCCTCTAAGGTTGGCCACTAGATCCAACAAAGGGTTCAGCCCATTGAGCACTAACTTGATCACCATACTGATCATCACCATATTATTCATCTTGTTTGTAATCATACTGATTGCCTGTCTATCCTACTGGAATAAGAGTAGGAACAATGTTATAATATGAATATTGATCAAGCCCCAATGAACCACTGATTACATTGGAAACCCAAACATCATTCCCAGTGTTGGCTTTAATCATTGCCTTCTCCCCCCTTTATGACCTCTCACCAACAGTTGCATTCAACGAGTTCTTTGCAATAGAGAGTGTAACGCCCCCGATTTTTTTCGATGATTTTATTTAAATGGGAAACGTCATATCTGTGATGTCGTGGCGTTAATTTTAACGTCGAGTTGACGACGCAATGCCGTTAAGGCATTTTCGCGTCCGTGCGGCCGAGTCGGCTGAATTCTTGTTGTTATGGGAAAATTTTGCTTTTGGAATTTAAGTTAGGTAATTTTGGACTTGCTCGTCAAGTTTTGTCGCAATCCGAGCATTTTTGGAGTCTCGGAGCGTGTTTAGATCTTTGTGTTGTTTTGCTCGATTGAGCTTCTGTCGATTTGTCTCAAGATTTGGTGTGTCGGATTTGAGGGTCGTCCTCGCTACCAATTCGTAGGGTCGACATTTTTATTCTGGAATTTTGGACAAAAATTATTATTATTTTTTTTATTTTTATTTCTGCCTCAGCTCTTCAGTTCTCGTAATGCCCTTGTATCTGAGAAGTTTTCTCCAATTCTCAAGAACCGGTCTTGTTCCCGAGATGTCTTGGTGAGTTCTCAAGAAGTAGCTTGTTCTCGAGAAGTCCTTGTGCGCTGCCTTTAGCTAGCGTTGAGTGGAACTCGACGCTGTCTCGAGAGAGTTGAGTGGCACTCAATGCCATCTCGAGAGTGTTGAGTGGCACTCAACGCCGTCGACTGCTGTTGTTAGTGTCAAGTTTTCCTCTTATACTCGAGTTGCTGCTCTTGGTTCTCAAGTAGTCTTCTGCATTTCTCAAGAAATCTGTCTTGCTCTCGAGAAATGTCTTAGTTCACGAGAAGTCCCCGTAGTTCTCGAGAAATTCCCTCTCCCTTATCCTCGAGAAATGCATTTGTTCTCGAGAAGTAGTACATGGGATTTTCCCTTGTTCTCGAGAAATCCTCTCTCTTATTCTCAAGGAATGCCCTTGTTCTCGAGAAATGCCTTTGTTCTCGAGAAATGCCCTTGCTCTCGAGAAAAGCCTTTGTTCTCGAGAAGTAGTACTCGAGAAATGCCTTTGTTCTCGAGAAATGCCCCTGTTCTCGAGAAAAGCCTTTGTTCTCGGGAAGTAGTACTAAAAAATCAGCTTTCCACTCGAGTAGTCTGGTCTTCACTTCGGGTTTTTCGGTTCAGTAAACTCGGTTCGTTCCTTAAGTAGGGTTACGCTAATATTACATCTAGTATAAATACCTACTTGTTCTTCTTCCTCCTTAAGCTGACCAAGTCGATCTCCTGAACCAGAGCGGCATGAGCGAGAAGAAGTGTCCGTTCGTGACTTTTCGATGGCCGCCGACGGTGCTCCCGTGTTCAAAATCTTCAACCGAGTATAGATCTGGAAAGCTCTCGGCGAGAGCTTCGCCCTCGTGGTAAAATCTTTCCCTTTCCTTGAGTTTTTCTCGTTAGGGTTTTTCGGCCCTAACCTCTTTTTTGCTATTCCTGTTAAGATTTCAACTCCTCCCGCATCTTCTTGCCCCGATCTTTGATGTGGAGTGATTCAGAGGACTTTTCCGGTAGAAACTAAGGCAAGTGGTGGTTTCCCCTTATTTCTCCTTGTCCAGTTTGATGGTAATGGCTATGTTTTCATGTTCCTTAAAATATTCTACGCTTATTCTTCCAAATTATTTTTATGATTAACCTTCTCAATGATCACATGAGGTTGTAACATTTTGTCATGGTGAACTCGATTTTTGTCCGAATATGTTTGATCATTCCTGAAGTGTCTTATTGATGGCTTTAAACGCCTTAGATTTCATTATTGAACGGATTAGTGTTATTTAGGATTGTAAATCATTCCTAAGGGTTGATCAACCATGTCTTGAAACTAGAAGTGTCAAGTAGAATCTGACGAGCCAAATCTCGAGATATATATATGTGTTGTGGTTTTTTTGGGTTTCTAAAATTGTGGGAGTTAGTGGATAAAACCACCTCCGCGTTGTCTGACTCCTTTATTGTACCTTGTGGAAGCCTACCGGGTTTTTGGGCATCTGCAGTGTATGGTGGAGAGTATGAGACTCCCTCACAGTTAAGCGGATAAATTATTTGTGAGGGGTGTGTCCAGTTGAGTGACCACCTCGCCCGTGTTTTTGGGTAGAGTCGACCACAGGTGCTTAGTGAAGGTATTTAAATTTTCTTTCTTATGTTTCTACTTATTTTTGTTCCCTTTTTGCCTTGGGAATTATGGTGTATTTGTTGGAGTACGTGACGATTCACCTAAGAATTTCTTTCTGTTCCTATTTGATGCCTTACTTCAGTATTGTTGGTCTTGGGTTGGTACCCAGTTTGACCTTTGTTTTATTTTGCTTCTTCTCTGCTGCCATTTTTCCCTCTTGCTGAGGAGTTCTGTCTTAGGAATTCCTCAGGTTGGGAGCATTAGCGGGTAGCGGAGCCAATTTTGGAGCCCTTGCAGCAGCAGGTCGGCTGTGGTTTTTTCCCCTCGCCGTAGCAAGGTAGTTGTTGTTTCAGTTTTCATTTCCTAGTTTCAAACATACTTGGTATCGTGGGTTCGTGTCAGGTTGTTGACGCCCAAGGGATTGTTGAACCTTGACACTTGCTAGCTGATGTGATTGTCTTGTGTTTGGTTTACATTACTTGCTCTCTAGGATGATTTATTGCTAAGACTGCATGTTAGATATTTTCAAGCTTATAAAAAACCTATTATTAGGAAAGCATCCATGCAATCTTTTTAAAACTAAGTCACTATTTTTTTGCTTAGCGTAAAGAGTTTTCCTATACTTATTATAAATCTAGAGTTTGTTTAGCATGATTTGTTTCTCGGGGACATTTATACTCATGTAGGATGTTAGAGTCAAATTAAACAAGTATCTTTCGCAAGCATATAAATTATATTTTAAATCATGGACTAGATGATCCACTAAGCCGAGGGATACGGCTATTATCATAACTTAAACTGGATTTCATTCATAATAATTTATGTTTCCTTTTAAAACTGTAAAGTCTGGAGTCTTGCCTGAACGTCTGCAGTTATCCTCTACACGGCTTGGCATCACGGCGCATATTTTCCCCTTGCTCTGATATAATTAAATTGTTGGGAAAATACGGGTTGTGACAGTTAGTATTAGAGGGAGGTTGCTTGACAATTAGTTGGGCAACCTTCCCTTGTTAGTGTTAGTTATTTAGTGACATTTCATACACACACCGATGTGTCATCTGTACGTCTTAGCTGAAGCATAGTAACAACACTCATAG
Source organism: Platanthera zijinensis (assembly GCA_039513925.1). Classification (NCBI taxonomy): domain Eukaryota; kingdom Viridiplantae; phylum Streptophyta; class Magnoliopsida; order Asparagales; family Orchidaceae; genus Platanthera; species Platanthera zijinensis. The sequence goes on along the minus strand of CM077094.1, from coordinate 55,655,273 downwards.
CATGATAAGAAGTATACGGGGCATATTTTGTAGTATGGGATGCATAATATGTGTCTGTATATGGATCCACCATAGGCGGCAACATGTGATGGTTATGTTGTATGGGATGCATAACCACCATCACATGGGTGCCCATTAGCACGTTATCTTTTCTCGTTGCATGCAATGTTATGCAGTATGGGATGCATAACATTTCATTTGTCCGCTCATGACATGTATTAGGGCCTTTTTAGAATGCATAGTACTGCATACATTGCATATCATCGCATAAGCGCACGTGCTAAGTAAAGGTTTACATGATGACACATGAACACACATGATTTTAAATAAGAATAAAGAATACATGCATTCATGTCATAGGCACAGGAGTTAAATAGGATGATAGGATAGCATCCTAGGTAGGATATGGCATCATTATAAACTCCCATTGCAAGTTGCAGCTTAAGCAAGTGTCTTTTAAGTAAGGTCTGAACTAGTTTTGTTTGCCCTAGTCATAATCTAGGATGTTGATTGAGTGTTCGTTTTTTTTAGAAACGCCGCCAATGCGTCCTGCGATGAGGTTGACTCCCCAGTCGGAGGGTGAGTCATCAGGTGCACAAATTGATGCGATTATTGAGGGTCTACGTCAGAGCAATGAGGCTCTATCGAGACAATTGGTTGTGATGCAATCGTAAATTCAGTATTTATTGTATGTCGCTCCCACGCAACAACCTTTAGTGCAATAGCCTTCCTTGGGTCAAGCCGTGCCTGATACCCCTACTCGATCCTCTAGTGCCCCCGATGGAGATACCACCAGAAATGAATTTCATAGCGCACTTCCAACGATTAGGACCTCCCACCTATGACGGGAGTGCTGACTTTATGGTTTTAGATGATTGGATCATCTCCATCAAGGAGATGTTTTTGTATTCCGAAATTCTAGAAGCCCAGAAGGTGATAATTGCATCCTATCAATTAAAAGGCCTGGCCAAGAGTTGGTGGATTCGGGAAAGGGAGAGTATGAAGGAAGGCTGTTCTTGGGAATCTTTTAAGAAGGTGTTGTTGAAGAAGTTTTTACCCTCGGTCGAGCAGGACCGCCTGATGAATAACTTCCTGCATCTAAAGCAGAGACAGCTCACCGTGAGCGAGTATGAGATTGCATTTAGCAAACTGAGTAGGTTTGCTCCCGATTTGGCAACTTCGGAGGTGGGTAGAGTGAAACGTTTCCTTGGTGGACTAAAAAGCGATGTCCAACAGTTTGCATGCGCTTACAGAGCAGAAGTTTATGCTGAGGCAGTGGAAGCTGCACTGAAGGTTGAGGCGATTGAAAATGCCAAGAACCGCGGTGCTGCGGCGAGGAAAGAGAAAAGGAAGGGTGTTAAGGATGGTAGCTCCAGGGAATCTGGCCCTTCTTCGAAGAAGAAAGGTAAGGAAGTGTGTAGTTTCTGAGGTCATCCTAGCCACCCTTACGAAAGGTGTTTCAAGAGGACTGCCACCTTGAAGCAGCAGCAGGGGCACGCCATCCAAGGTGCACCCAAGGGAGAGCTTGTATGCTTGTTCTGTGCAAGGAAGAGTCACTATGTGAGTCGGTGCTGGATGAATGAAAGGACTTGCTTCTAGTATGGGCAGAAGGGACACCAGAAATCTTTGTGCCCCCAGGCTCAGTCCCCACTGCAGCCAGCCCTGCTTCGAGCTCTGCAGCCACCACCAATCCTGGATAAAGGAAAAGGAAAGTTGAATGTGATGACCAGCGAGGAAGCTCAAACCTCTACGCAAGTGATATAAGGTTAGCCCAAGTTTAAAATATCCTTATTATTTATCGTTATTGCCCTAGTTATCGTTCGTTTAGTTATGTATGTTATGATTTTCGGGGAGTTGAAGGTGCGGAATAGGTGGGCGCGCGTTCTTTTTGATTCGGGTGCCACACATTCCTTTGTGGCCCGGAGGTTTGTTGATAAACATCACCTGGATGTGGATCAATTGGGAGACTCCTTCAATGTCAAGCTTCCTTTCGAGGATTCTGTGATATCTAATCATAGAGTTCTGAGATACCCTATTCATCTTGGCAATTTTCTGGCCTTTGCGGATCTGATGATTTTAGACCTTGCTGATTTTGATGTGATTTTGGGCATGGACTGGCTGTCCAAGTATGATGCGGACATCCAGTGCAAGGCTAAGAGATTGGATTGCAGGATGGACGACGACCAACCTATGAGCGTCTATGGATTTCAGGACAGAGTTTCCCCTGTCATTTCTGAGGTACGTGCTTTTTGTGCTATAGAGTCTGGTTACGAGGCGTTTTTAGTTTCTATTTCTGCTCTAGAAATAGCTTTTGTTACACCACGTCTTGAGGATGTCTTGATGGTGCGAGATTTTATAGATGTCTTTCCTGAAAGCCTTCCAGGACTTCCTCCTGAAAGGGAGATAGAGTTTGTGATAGACCTCGAGCCAGCTACTCACCCAATTGCTAAGGCACCATATCGTATGGCTCTGCGTGAGTTGGATGAGTTACGTACTTAGCTCGATGAGTTGCTGAGGTGTGGTTTTATTAGACCAAGTTCTTCTCCGTGGGGTGCTCCGGTTTTGTTCGTAAAGAAGAAGGAAAGAAGAAGGATGGATCGATGAGGCTTTGCATCGATTATAGGGAATTGAATATGGTGACCATTAAGAATAGATATCCCCTGCAAAGGATTGATGATATGTTCGATCAGTTGCGTGGTAGCTCGGTATTTTCAAAGATCGACCTTCGCTCAGGCTACCACCAGTTGAGGATTCGTGAGGCAGATATTCCTTGAACCTCTTTCCATTCGCGGCATGGACATTATGTGTTTTTGCTGATGTCTTTCGGTTTAACCTATGCACCCTCTGCTTTCATGGATTTGATGAATAGGGTGTTTAAGGATTTCTTGGACCGATTGGTGTATTCCTGCAATGTTGAGGAGCATACTCAGCATTTGCGTTTGGTTTTGTCGACCCTGAGGGAGCATAAGCTATATGCGAAGTTGAGCAAACGTGAGTTTTGGCTACCTCAGGTGTCCTTTCTGGGTCATGTCTTAATCAAGGACGGTATTTCTATAGACCCGACCAAGATTTCTACCGTGATGGAATGGGAGATATCTTCTACACCTAAGGAGATTAGGAGCTTCTTAGGCCTGGCTGGCTATTATAGAAGATTCATGGAATGATTTTCGGTGTTGTCTGCTCCTCTAACTAGACTTACTCAGAAGAATACTGCATTTTTTTGGAGTGATAAGTGTGAAGAGGCTTTCCAAGAGTTGAAGAAGAGACTGTGTACTGCCCCAATTTTAGCCTTAACTACTAAAGGAGTTGAGTATGCTGTGTATGTCGATGCATCACACATCGGACTTGGTTGTGTTTTAATGCAAGATGGTAAGGTGATCGCCTATGGATCGAGGCAACTAAAGATTCACGAGAGAAACTATCCTATGCATGATTTGGAGTTTGTTGTCGTAATTTATGCATTGAAGCTGTGGCGACACTTATTGTATGGCGCGTTGTGCAAGATCTATACGGACCATAAGAGTTTGAAGTACATCTTCACTCAGAAGGAACTAAATCTGCGCCAGCGTCAGTGGTTAGAATATGTGGCGGATTTGAAGTGGAAATTCTTTATCATCCAGGAAAGGCTAATGTAGTAACTGATGCTTTGAGTAAAAAGACCGCTAAAATTTTTAATCTATCGGTACAGTCCTTAGTAGAAGAATTCATGTTGATGGATATTGAGGTTGGGAGTCATACTGTGCCTGCTAGTTTGGAAGCGGTAGAACACTCTTTGATTTCCCTTACTCGAGCACACCAGATGGATGATCCTAATTTGTTGCACCTCTGAAATAGAACTGTGAAGGGAGAACTACTAGATTTATCCTTGGATGAGTTGGATACCTTGAGGTATCGGGGAAGATTTTGCGTCCCCCCCTTTGGTAATATTCGAGCTAAGATCTGTGTTGAAGCTCATGGTTCCAGTGTAGCCTATCACCCTAGTTCCACTAAGATGTATAAGGATCTAAAGCAAATTCTTTGGTGGTCAGGGATGAAGAGCGATATCGCCAAGTTTGTATCAGAATGTTATACGTGTCAGCATGTCAAGGCTGATCATAGAAGGCCTGGTGGTAAATTGACACTACTTGATATTCCAAGTTGGAAATGGGAGAGTATTTCAATGGATTTTATCACAGGTCTACCAAAATCTCCCCGTGGGCATGACTCTGTTTGGGTGATGGTCGACAGATTGACAAAGTGTGCTCACTTTGTTCAGTTTAAAATAGGGTATTCGATGAAGAAGATAGCTGAGCTATATCTTGAAGAGGTCATCAGGTTACATGGAGTGCCTGTTTGCATTGTATCAGATCAGGACTCTAGATTTACATCTAGCTTTTGGAAGAGCTTGTAAGAGGGGTTGGGTACCGACTTGAGGTATTCCACCGCCTACCATCCGTAGACGAATGGGCAAACAGAAAGAGTAAATAAGATCATGGAGGACATGATTTGATGTTACATTTTGGACCACGGTGGAGCGTGGGATGAGTGTCTGAGGCTAATGTAATTTGCCTTTAATAATACTTATCAAGAGAGTCTGTAGATGGCCCCGTTTGAGGCCTTATATGGGAGGCATTGTAGAACTCCTTTGTTTTGGGCTGAAGTTGGTGAGAGACCGTTGCTAAGTCTGAAAGCCCTTGAGGAGATGAAGTGACTCATATTCGAGAAAAGCTCCGTGTGGCTCAAGAGCGCTATGAGAAGTATGCCAATCAACGAAGGGTCAATCTGGAGTTTTTCGTTGGAGACTTGGTTTTTCTGAGGGTTTCTTCGATGTCTGGCATTAAAAGGTTTGGAAGGAACCACAAGTTAAACCCCTAGTACGTGGGACCTTTCCAGATTCTTGAACGCGTGGGAGTTTCAGCGTATGGGCTGGAGTTGCCTACAACCTTCCCTGGTGTCCATGATGTGTTCCATGTGAGCCTATTGCGAAAGTGTGTTCGTAATGATCGTCAAGTAATCGACTCGATGCCCCAGATTCAGCCCAACCTTCCGTATGTGGAAGAACCTATTCTATTTTGGATTCTCAAGAGCGTGTTATGCAAAGAAAGACCATCCCTATGGTCAAGATTCTTTGGAGAAATCAAGACGTCGAGAGCGCGACGTGGGAATTAGAATCAGCAATGAGAGAATCTCATCCGCACCTCTTCTCTTAGTTTCGGGTATGTAATTTTGTTTTCAGTTATGTTTGATTTTATCGTTTTGATTTGGTTTTGGAGTTGCGTCAAGTTTCAGGACGAAACTTCTTTTTAGGGGGAGCGCCTGTAACGCCCCCTATTTTTTTCGATGATTTTATTTAAATGGGCAACGTCATATCTGTGACATCGTGGCATTACTTTTAACGTCGAGTTGACGGCACAATGCCGTTAAGGCATTTTCGCATCCGTACGGCCGAGTCGGCCGAATTCTTATTTTTATGGGAAAATTATGCTTTTGGAATTTAAGTTAAGTAATTTTGGACTTGATCGTCAAGTTTCGTCCAAATCCGAGCATTTTTGGAGTCTCGGAGCGTGTTTAGATCTTTGTGTTGTTTTGCTCGATTGAGCTTCTGTCGATTTTATCTCAAGATTCGAGGGTCGTCCTCGCTAACAATTCGTAGGGTGGACATTTTTATTCTTGATTTTGGACAAAAATTGTTATTTTTATTTTTATTTTTATTTCTGCCTCAGCTCTTCACTTCTCATAATGTCCTTGTATCTGAGAAGTTTTCTCCAGTTCTCGAGAACCGGTCTTGTTCTCGAGAAGGCTTGGTGAGTTCTAGAGAAGTAGCTTGTTCTCGAGAAGTCCTTGTGCGCTGCCTTTAGCTACCATTGAGTGGCACTCGACGCCATCTCGAGAGGGTTGAGTGGCACTCAACGCCGTCTTGCGAGCGTTGAGTGGAACTCAATGCCGTCGACTGCTGTTGTTAGTGTCAAGTTTTCCTCTTATACTCGAGCTGTTGCTCTTGGTTCTCAAGTAGTCTTCTGCATTTCTCGAGAAATCCATCTTGTTCTCGAGAAATGTCTTAGTTCTGGAGAAGTCCCAGTAGTTCTCGAGAAATTCCCTCTCCCTTGTCCTCGAGAAATGCCTTTATTCTCGAGAAGTAGTACTCAGGATCTGCCCTTGTTCTCGAGAAATCCTCTCTCTTGTTCTCGAGGAATGCCCTTGTTCTCGAGAAATGCCTTTGTTCTAGAGAAATGCCCTTGTTATCGAGAAAAGCCTTTGTTCTCAAGAAGTAGTACTCGAGAAATTCCTTTGTTCTCGAGAAATGCCCCTGCTCTCGAGAAAAGCCTTTGTTCTCGGGAAATAGCACTCAAAAATCAGCTTTCCACTCGAGTAGTCTTGTCTTCACTTCGGGTTTTCCGGTTCAATATCCCGGTTCATTCCTTAAGTAGGGTTACGCTAATATTACATCTAGTACAAATACCTACTTCTTCTTCTTCCTCCTTAAGCCGACCAAGTCGATCTCCTGAACCAGAGCGGCATGAGTGAGAAGAAGTGTCCGTTCGTGACTTTTCGATGGCCACCGATGGTGCTCCCGTGTTCAAAAACTTCAACCGAGTATAGATGTAGAAAGCTATCGGCTAGAGCTTCGCCCTCGTGGTAAAATCTTTCCATTTCCTTGAGTTTTTCTCGTTAGGGTTTTTCGGCCCTAACCTCTTTTCGGCTATTCCTATTCAGATTTCAACTCCTCCCACATCCTTTTGCCCCGATCTTCGATGTGGAGTGATTCGGAGGAATTTTCCGATAGAAACTAAGGCAAGTGGTGGTTTCCCCTCATTTCTCCTTGTTTGATTTGATGGTAATGGCTATGTTTTCATGTTCCTTAAAATGTTCTACTCTTATTCTTCCAAATTATTGTTATGATTAACCTTCTCAATGATCACATGAGGTTGTAACGTTTTGTCATGGTGAACTTGATATTTGTCCGGATATGTTTTATCATTCTTGAAGTATCTTATTGATCGCTTTAAACGCCTTAGATTTCATTATTGAACGGATTAGTGTTATTTAGGATTGTAAATCGTTCCTAAGGGTTGATCAACCATGTCTTGAAACTAGAAGTTTCAATTAGAATCTGACGAGCCAAATCTCATGATATATATATGTGTTGTGGTTTCTTTGGGTTTCTAAAATTGCGGGAGTTAGTGGATAAAACTACCTCCGCATTGTCTGACTCATTTATTATACCTTGTGGAAGTCTACTAGGTTTTGGGGCATCTGCGGTGTATGGTGGAGAGTATGAGACTCCCTCGCAGTTAAGCGGATAAATTATTCGTGAGGGGGGTGTCCAGTTGAGTGACCACCTCGCCCGTGTTTTTTGGTAGAGTCGACCACAGGTACTTAGTAAAGGTAGTTAAATTTTCTTTATTATGTTTTTACTTATTTTTGTTCCCTTTTTGCCTTGAGAATTCTGTTGTATTTGTTGGAGTACGTGATGATTCACGTAAGTATTTCTTTCTTTTCCTGTTTGATGCCTTACTTCAGTACTATTGGTCTTGGGTTGGTACCCCGTTTGACCTTTGTTTTATTTTACTTCTTCTCTACCACCATTTGTCCCTCTTCTTGAGGTGTTCTATCTTTGGAATGCCTCAGGTTCGGAGCATTAGCGGGTAGCGGAGCCGGTTTTGGAGCCCTTGCAGCAGCAGCTCAGCTGTGGTTTTTCCCCTCGCCGTAGCGAGGTAGTTATTGTTTCAGTTTTCTTTTCCTAGTTTCAGACATACTTGGTATTGTGGGTTCGTGTCAGGTTGTTGACGCCCATGGGATTGTTGAACCTTGACACTTTCCAGCTGATGTGATTGTCTTATGTTTGGTTTACATTACTTGCTCTCTGGGATGATTTATTGCTAGGACTGCATGTTAGATATTTTCAAGCTTATAAAAAACCTATTATTAGTAAAGCATTCATGCAATCTCTTTTAAAACTAAGTCACTATTTTTCTGGTTAGCGTAAAGACTTTTCCTATACTTATTATAAATCTAGAGTCTGTTTAACATGAGTTTTTCCTCAGGGACATTTATACTCATGTCGGATGTTAGATTCAAATTAAACAAGTATCTTCCGCAAGCGTATAAATTATATTATATATCGTGGACTAGATGATCCACTAAGCCGAGGGATACGACTATCTTCATAACTTAAACTGGATTTCATTCATAATAATTTATGTTTCCTTTTAAAACTGTAGAGTCTGGAGTGTTGCCTGAACATCTGCAGTTATCCCCTACACGGCGTGGCATCACGGCGCGTATTTTCCCCTTGCTCTGATATAATTAAATTGTTGGGAAAAATCCGGGTTGTGATAGAGAGTCTTTCATAAAGAAAGTTGACTCCCTTAGTGACATGGTTCCTAACCTCTAATAGGTGATCATCTAGGTACTAAGTGCAAGAATTTATTCTCCTCTCCAGAGTTATCTTATGCACTTCCATGAGGATTTTCTGCACTTCATGGACCATTTTCATGTTGCTAGTTGTGATGTTGTAATTTTGCATGATGTCAAGCTGCTTCTTCCTGATTTCCTCAAGCTTTTTTTCAGTGTGGGTAACAGTTGGGGAATCTCTCATGAAGAATGACACTGTGTGGGTGACAGTTAGCCTTCGATAGGTTAACTTCAAATCTAATGGAATTTATTTCAGTGGATAGATCCTTTCTCAACTCTTTGATGGAATCATCAATAAAGTGTTCAAGTTATCTTCTCTGGTCATCTAGCAGACCTTTGAGTTGAGTTAAGAAAGTGGAGGACATTTGATCACCCTGATGAGATATGCCTTGGTCATATACATCATCATGCTCTTGCTTTACTTCTTCCCTTATCTCAGAATCAGTTCTCCTGTATTCAGAAGAGTGATCAGTAGCATCACTCTTTGTCTCATTAACAACAGGTTCACCATCCTCAGAAATTTCTATAACATTCTCATTTTTTGAGCAGGGAGCTCTTTTGGAATCTCCCCCCTCAATCTTTGCATTCTCCATAGGAATTGACTGATTTGTATCTACTATAGTTTGAGCATATTCATTCATTTTATTAGGGACTTACTCACCCTTAACTTGAGGATAGAAAAGAATCACTTCAGGACTTTCTGGAGTTTGAGCAATCCTATTCATTTTCAATGCTAGCCACTTATTTGTCTGTGGAGACAAACTCGAGACTAATGTCTTCTTTTTCTACATGCTCCCTAATAAAGTGATATCTAATCTCAATATGCTTAGTCCTGCTATGAGATATAGGATTCCTAGCAATAGAGATTGCACTAGACGAATCACAAAACATTGGAGTTCTACTTAGCTGGAGATTATAGTCTTGGAGCAGATGTTGAATCCATAATAGCTGGGCATAGCAACTACCAGCTGAGATGCACTTTGATTCAGCTGTTGAGATGGCAACACTTGTTTGCTTCTTGCTACTCCAAGAGACCAATCTTCTTCCTAGAAATTGATAGGTGTCTAAGGTACCTTTCTTGTATTCTCTGCAACCTACAAATTCTATATCTGAATACCCAATTAGTTCAAATTCATTATTCCTAGGATACCATTGACCAAGATCAGGTGTGCTCTTGAGATATCTCAAAATTCTTTTTGCTGCAGAATGATGAGATTCCTTAGGGCTTGTCTTGTATCTAGCATAAATACATGTAGCATACATAATGTATTGCATACTTGTAGTAAGGTATAGGAGGGAGCCAATTATTCCTATATACATGGTTTCATCAATAGGTTTCCCTATCTCATCCTTATCTATTGACACATTTGACCCCATAGGAGTTTTCATTATGGAGGCACTCTCCATTCCAAATTTTTTAATTAACTCTTTTATGAACTTAGACTGAGAGATGGATAGACCATCCTCTGACTATCTTACTTGGAGGCCCAAGAAATACTTGAGTTCACCCATACTGCTCATCTCAAACTGCCCTTGCATAAGTTTAACAAACTTCTTGCAAAGGCTATCATCAGTAGACCCAAATATTATGTCATATACATAAATTTGGACTAGAATGATCTTACCCTTGACTTCCTAAAGGACTAATCACTACTAGAAAATAGACTTTTGGCTAGGGCAAATTGCCCTGGCAAAAAGTCCAAAACCGTGGCTAAGAAGCTTTAGCCACAGGATAGCCACAGGAAAAATTCGTGGCTAAAGTCGGCGTTGCTAAAAATTTTAAGCCACAGATTGGTCGTAGCAAATAGTATTAGACATGGAGAAAAATTGTCGTGGCAAATAAGCCAACTATTAGCAAAAGTATGAAACCCTGGCTAAAAGTGAACTCATCATTTTTTAAAAAAATTATTTGCCATAGTTGTAAGCCGTGACAAATACTAATTTATGTTTTTTAAAATACATTCAAAATACTGTAATGCTAGACATGTGTTCCCCTCATTATAATATAGTATTGTAACAAGATCTATTGGCATATAAATTATCAAAAAAAATCTCTATGGAGAGCTTTGTGAATTTCAAAGGCACAAAATAGAGTATATACTAACTCACAATGACTAAAGATATGTAATACGATGACGAACAAACACATTAACTAACTCACAATGTCGTCAAGTGCTTCAAAAATTAAATAGGGAAAAATAATATTATTAGGCAATTTCATTTAATAAGAATAGTATATTCTACGTGAAAGTGAGGGGATAAGATACTTACTACTCTAGAGGGGGGTGAATAGAGTATTCAAAAATTAAGGAGACTCTAAACACTTCTCTTAGAGCTATTTGTGGAATAGAAATATAAAAGCTTTAAATCTAAATCCTAACTTAGTGTAGTGAATAAAAGAGAAGCTCACTGAATTTTCAGTTGAACTTTTATCCAAACACAGAACCTAGCAACCTTGTTAAAACTATCACAGCCACAGAGCAATGATTAAAGTAAGCAACAGACAACATAAGAGATTTATAGTGGTTCCCCAATTGGGTACATCCACTCTTCTACCACCCTGGTAGGAATCCACTACAGGTTTTTGATCAGGTGCCCTGCCACCAGTAGATCTGCTTCAGGTAGATCTAAAGACCCTTCAGGCTTTTAATCAGGTGCCTAAAAACCAACAAACAGGTTTTTGATCAGGTGCCCTGCCACCAATGGTTCACTTTTGAAGGGAGTAATAACCCTTTTATATGAGGTTGAAAGAGAGAATAATATGTCTTCTCTGTGTTCAGAGAAGCTAGTGGATAGCTCTGAATATATCAAATCTCCCCCTGGCTTAGAGAATGTCCAGGAAGAAGCTTTACTTCAGGGTGTAGGAACTCCAAGTTGCTTGAGAAGACTTTCTGATGCAGCCTTGAAGAAGACTCTAGATTTTGAATGAATGTTCTTCTTCAGCAGCTTTTGCAATTTGGGAGAGTTTGAAACAATGAATGTTCAGCAATCTGGAGGTTCTTCTTCTTGAAATATTGAACTCTGAGTATTGATTTTCCTGAAGACAGGATGAACTCAGGAAGAAGAAGAACTTTTCTTTTCTCTTGAGATGTCTGGTTCTGTGTCTACTATATGTTTGTATGTATTATTCTCTGTATTCTGAGTTGTGAAAGAGTATCTTTTTCTTCAGCCGACTGCACTAATAATATAGAAACTTCTCTCCTTTTTGAAAAAGCCTCGAGCCCTGCACTAGAAAAACTTTCCAAATAATAGAATAAAACAAAATAAAGAAACCTGCACCTGCAATCTTTTGTCATTCCCAAAAAGGAATTAAGGATATTAAAAATATCTTATCAATTTGACTTTATAAATTGGCACAGAAAACAAAGCCTAATGGCTATATTACAGCTGTAGAAAAGCATGATTTTATCTGATAAAACAAACGGATTTATTTTGCCAAATCTCTCAATTAATGCAAAAGGAATATTGCAAATAAGCAAAAGAATTTAAGCATTAAATTGAGCAGAATATACTGAATAAAATATGTCTTAAACAAGAGGAAATAAACCAAAGATCAAATGAAATGACTATAGATAAAAGCAGATAGAAAGCGTCGACTAGAGATCGAAGATCATTCATCTGAACAAACAGATCGTCGACCTGAAGAAAAACTGTCTTCACAGAAATCATCGACCAAGGCTAGACGATCGTCAATCTGAATAAGCAGATCGTCGACCCACTTCAGAGTTCATATAACTCTGAGATCGTCGATCATCATTCGAAGATCGTCGAGCGCCATTCGACTATCGTCGAGCACAATTCTACTTAACCATTTTCATTTCAATTCAATCTCAACTAATCTAACCTAAGGGTAGACTAACCTTTAGTCTAACCATTGACCATAGATAATTCTTGGGTCAATTAAGCCTAATTGAGATGTCATGGCCCAAATCAAAACTAGGGAACCAACAATCTCCCCCTATTTGGGTGATGTCACTCCACCAAAAACAAATCTAATAAAAGCAGATAAGAATAAACAACAGCAAACAGATTAGAATAAATTGGGTAGTCAAAACAAATATCACAGACATTTATCAACAGAGTCTGAAGGAGGAGTAGAAGTAGCAGGAGAGAAAGTGATTTTTCTTCTAGGATCACATGCATCCTTCTTTGATAACTTCAAATCCTACTCTCCAATATTCTTTAGTTCTCCAGCTTTAGGTAGAACAGCTTCAGGATATTTTTCCATATACTTTGAAGCATCAAAAACTTCTGAACTGACTTGGAACCTGTCCAATTCTTTCTTTCTATATTTTGACATAGTAGAAAGTCCTGTGATATCTTTACCTTCAGCTTTAGCTTTCCTGATTTGAGCAGCTCCCACCAATTCTAAAATTCTAGCCATTTTGAAGTTAGGATCAAGCTCTTGACTTTCATAAGTGATTTCATCATCTGGATTCAATGGATTTATAGCCTTAAATTTTACTGATTGAGTTAGAAAACTCTCAGTTTTCTCTTGAGATGGCTTGACATTTTAATCTTTTGGCTCTTGAATCATAAGACTAGATGGAGGAGCATACTCAGCATAATTCTTGCTTGATTTGTCAGAGTATGTAACTCTTTTTCCTTTGACATCTACTGGCTTGACCTGGGCAGGTTTTTCTTTTAAAGGAGACAATTTTGTTTTGAGAGGAGACCTAGGAGCTGGAGGAGGAGAGAAAGTTGGTTGTTGATATACAACTTCCTTTACTTGATCTTTTTTACTGTCCGAATGCCTAGTCTGCCTCTGATCATGAGACCTGTTGGGAGGAGGCTGCCTGCCCTTCCTTTGATAGATGTAAGGTTGATTTGGTCTGGTAGAAGGAGCAGAAGATCTTGGAGCAACATTTCTTGAAGCACCAGCAGAGGGAGGAGGAGGAGGAGGACCTCTCTGAATCCCCTTGGGAGGAGGAGAGTTCTTCCTGCTCTTCTTCCTTGCTTTTTGAGCATTTTTTGAATACCAAATCCAAGCCTCAAAATTCTTAGATTTAGGATCAATTCCTTTTAGAATATAGTATGGAATATCATGATCTGGGTTAGGAGGTGCTAGAGCTATGGCCTTCCTTTTCTTTTGAGCAGTCCTTTTCTTTTTCTTATTACCTTCTGAAACATCAGAATCTTCATCCTCATCCTCAGAATGTGAGGACTGAGGTTTTGCATACAGATCATCAATATCTTTTAGCATAGCTTCCTCTTGTTCTTTAGTTTTCAGAAGAGCCTTTTCTCTTTCTTCTTCTAATATATCTTTAGCCAAGAGAGAATCCAAATCTAGACCTGGGGTGTCATCCCAAAGAGTAGAGGGCGCAGAAGATACAGTAGATTCAACTTCTGGAACACAACTAACACACCTTTATCTGAAGACTCTACTGAATTCCACTTAGCTTCTAAGAAAGAGGTAATAATCCCTTCTAGATATCTGGCAAATACAGGAGTGGAAATCTCCTCAAGACAAAATTTGAAGGCAAAGGCTGCTTCAGCTATTGCTTCAGAAATAATAAAACTGTCTGAAGGCTCATTGGTCTCTTATAGCACATAATGGCCTGAAGGGAATCAAATGAACAAGGGGAGGACTGACAGATATAATGGCCTCCAAGGGATGAGAGAGAGGACTCATCATCTGAATCAATAAATGCATCCAGTTCATCTGGAACTATTAGAGCATTTATATCTACTACTATCCTCTGAACTGAATCTGGAAAGACTTCATCTGGAACTGCATCTGAACATGTTTCTAGCTCTACTGCTGCTGGAGATTATACAACCTGACGAGCCCAAGCAGAGCCTGAATCATCATCATTGAGCATCTCCCCCTGCCTGGGTTCAGTGGCAACTAAACCCAAGCCCCTAGAGGAAGAAAGGGCTGAGAGGGCAGTAATTGAAGCAGCAAGTGATGAGATGGAGATAGTGAGGGGAGCAATGGCTTCAACTATCATTGTTTTGATGGATGGAGTAATGAGGTCTAGGATATTGGCAATAAATTCTGGTGTAATTTGAAATGATGGAGGAATGATAGATGGGGAAACATCAGAATTGATGTTCTTCTGAGCAGGGGATTCATCAATTGGGGAATTATGATGAGATGGATGATCATTAGTGGGTGATTGATGATTTGAAGTAGTTGTGGAATGATGAGGAGATGGAGTAAGCAGATTAAACATGGAATCTTTGTTGAAATTTTGTATCTCAGCTAGATGAGCTGGAGTTGGAGAAGCAGATTGTAACATCCCATTTCCGGCTAGACCCCTAGGAGTCGGTTGGTCGTGACAGAACCCGAGGAAGCCCAAAAATCGAAATAAATCGGCCGAGTTTTCGGGTCACGGGTTGGTCACGCCCGTGACCGACCCGTCACGCCCGTGACCTGGGCGTGACTACTTCGACGATCGTCGATCTCCACGAGACGATCGCCGAACGTGCTGCCTGGGCATGTCACGCCCGTGACCAAGGTGTCACGCCCGTGACTAAGGGCGTGACTCCTTCGACGATCGTCGATCGCCTTGAGACGATCGTCGACCTTGCAGCCCGGGCATGTCACGCCCGTGACTTAGCTGTCACGCCCGTGACCTAGGGCGTGACCAGCCTTCGACGATCGTCGATCTCTATTCGACGATCGTCGACCTCGAAATATGCCATTCGGGTCTGTCACGCCCGTGACCCAAGGTGTCACGCCCGTGACCATCCATCGACGATCGTCGATCTCAGTTCGACGATCGTCGAGCCCAAAATTGGCTATCCGGGCCTGTCACGCCCGTGACCTACGTGTCACGCCCGTGACATTGGCCGAAACGACGGTTCAGACCCGAAATTATTCTAACACGCGTGGTAATAAATGCTGGTGTGGGAGTTACACCAGGAGTAACTTCCGGCCGTTTTCCTTCTGAAATTATATATTAAATGAGGAAGATATGGTCCAATAGGAAGCCGCCAGCTGGACACACCTGTTCAGTTTCCACCGTTTCTTATCCCTTCACTGTAACCGAAACGTTAAGGGGGAGGAACCGTCATGGCCTTTAAGGATTTACCCATTCACCTTCCCACTTCCTGACTTATAAAAGCCCACCTGGTGAAAGAGGAGAAGGTTACACGCTCAAGTAATCGGATCAGACCCTTGTTCTTGTTGTAGGAGAAGTTCAGCAAACGCCACCACCGCGCCATGGCACCCCGACGTTCTTCTCGCCTTCAAACCGCGAACAAGGTCCTCCTCTACTCCTTCTCTTTCATGGGTAGATCTTAGGATTCTTAGAAAGGAGGTTCGCGCTCAATGGAGCCGGATCCATCTCTCGTTTTCATGGAAAAACCATGAAAAAGGTATTTTGAGTTCGCCGGAAACCGCCACCTCCGGCGGCCAAACCACCGCCGACCGCTAGCCATCGCCTCAACGGAGGTGGTGGTGGTGGTGGCTGGCCAGGGAAGTGACCGGACGGCCGGCAACGGATCACGGAAACGTTACAGGAAAAATGGCTTCCTGGTTCTGGTTTCGGGTTCTGAAGAAGATGAACAGTAGATTTAATATATAATACATAGATTATTATATAGTACATAATGGAAAATAGATTATTTGAATGTATTTTTGAGGCTGCAAAACGAGGCACTTAGAGGCCGATTTAGGAAAAATGACCAGACACAAAAATTGTAGCCCTCGGGGTCTACTTTAATTTAAAACTGATTTTATTCAATTTGGGTGAGTGGTTTGAACACAGCACTCATTTTGGTGGGATCAAGACCTAGGTTAACCAGAAATTAAAATGGTTGCCCACGGTTCATAACATGTCCAAATGACTTGAAATTTGGACTGGAGGTCTATAATATGCATATCGAGAGGCTGTCCAAAAATGAGAATTTTTGGAGAACTTTTGTCTAAAGTTTTTGTAAAAATTTAATAAACAATATAAAATTAATTAGGAG
This sequence comes from Platanthera zijinensis, assembly GCA_039513925.1. NCBI lineage: Eukaryota > Viridiplantae > Streptophyta > Magnoliopsida > Asparagales > Orchidaceae > Platanthera > Platanthera zijinensis. Next base: position 55,638,959 of record CM077094.1, on the reverse strand, counting down.
ATGAAATTAAGCCCAAACTCCCCCAAATTTTGGGTGGTGGTCCCTGGCATCAATATTAAGATCTGTACAAAATTTCAACTCGATTGGTCGAGTTTTGAATAGGGAATTATCAAGTCCTAGATAGGCCTTGGTGAGGGGTACTTTGGGGAAAAGTACAATTAGAGATGGAGTGGACAAATCTCCTCAAGAGAGGCTGAAGTTGTCGGCCGCTGATTTGTTGAGTCTATTTCTACCCTCTTGGGTAACATGGTGTGGCTTAGGGTGGATTTTACCCTAAGAGATTGGCTCAACTCCAACGGGTGGGAGTTTGAGGTTTGTGAAGGACATAGGAGCAACAGCTCTTGTATGCCCTTGAAATTTGGAGGAGAGGGGGAGGATATGATGAAAACCCTCTGGTTGAAATAGTGAAGGAATTGGAGGTAGTTAGGTACCTCGAAAGTTGAGATTTTGGAATAGGATAAACATGTAATATAATTATTTTAAGCACTAAATCTAATCCAAAAATTATGAAACTCGGGAGGAGGGAGTTTTAGGATGTATTAGACTTATGGTAATTTTTCTGGAATTTTATGATTAATATATATTATACTTCATGTGTTAAAGAATTATTAGCCCAATTTGTTGTTTCAATTATTTGGAGGCTTTACATTAATTATAATCAGTTAAAATTCTGGATTTAGATCTTGAATAGTAGAACAATGATCCCTGAATTTTTATAGAATTTTATGTTGAGTAAATCTAGTACTTTACTCACAAATGATAGAAAGGGCTTTTATGTTTAAAAAATTATTATGGATAGAACACTTGCTGGAAAATTATGAAACTTAGCCAGTGCAAATTTTAGGCCTTAATCTTCATGTCATAAATTATTTAGAATTTTTGGAAGAATATTTTCTGTACTTGATTCATAAACTATAGAAATTAGAGATTATTCCCAAATAGTTTTTCAGGTTATTTTGATGATAGAAAATTATGATACTTAGGATTTAGCCTTCTGAGATAGCCTACTAATTATCATAAATTTGCTGGACATCTTGCATGAATAATTAGGATAGTTCATGTTCAAACCGGTGGCCCTTGAGATTTTCGAGGAATTTAATTAAATGCCAAATAAATTAGGAAAATTTCCATTTTCTGGATTTAGGTTATTTATATCAAGATAAGTCTCCAGTAAATAGTTTAGGGCATTTGGATGAGTAATCAATCATTGCATAACCGGTTCGACTTGTAGCCTAGGTTGGTCTGCATTTAGTAAATTGGGAAATGCAATAGAACATGATCTGATGAAGATATAAAGAGTAGTGAGTAGTGGTGATAGTTAGAGTTAAGAGGTGCTCGGGTTTGGCGAAAGATCGCTTTTTCCGAGGAGTGGAAGGTTTAAAAATCACCCTAGGATAGTCTATCGTAATATGAGAAGGGAATCGGGCTAAGGGAAAACAACCAATAACAATAAGTGCCTTGCGAAAGGGAACTTCGGGCCGTAATGCACCGTCTTGGTTCCTAGTGCCCCTTGAGAGCCCTTCACGGGGTATACCGGGGGCAGTCCTGGGCTAACGTAAACTGTAATAATAAACTGGCAAGAGTAACTTAGTAACTAGGATTGCACCTTTCACAAACACTGTTGGCACAGGAAGATTGATGAGAGCTTCGGCTCGGTTGTTCTGGAGATGGACGGGATGGTCCGGGGAGCTTCGGCTCGGTTGGTTGGAGACGGACGTTTGGTCCGGGGAGCTTCGGCTCGGTTCTGTTTGTTTTGCGATTAAACTTGCATGTGCATAAGATAGGAAAGTTAAGGTGGTGGGTCTTTCGATATCGGGGAGTTCGATTGCACCGACACCGATATCGTTGACTCGGCGAGGTGGTTAGCACTTCGCCAACAGAAGTCCGGTGCGCCAGCCGGCAAGAGTACGCAGGCGTCCGCTTAGTGCACCAAGAGTTGAGGCGTACGATAGGTCAGACCAGTGGTGCTTTTACTGGTTTTGAGGTGGGCGAGGCCCAACCCACCGCTTCCGTTTGCCACTACGGAGGTATCCTGGGAGGTAACGGCTCCGAAAGGGGGAACTAAAGGTCTGTGTGCACAGAGTCGGGTGTGTGAGTTGCACTTGGATGTTTCATCATACCCACTAGCATGTCATAGCATAATCGATTCATTAAACCTTGACACCTAAAGTATAAGTGGTATGGGACGCTTATACATTAGGACCTGCAAAACGACCCCTTGGTCTATAAGCTTGTGTGGGCAAGTTTATAAATCAAAGGTTAATTTCAATATATAACAACCATTGCTGTTTGATAACCGACACCCCAACGTATAAGTGGTATGGGACACTCTATACGATGGGAGCCTTGCAAAAGACCCCTTTAGCTTATGTGTTCTCGCATAAGTGAAGGTTTAAATTCATATAATTGCTTTTCTTACTGCTAGACCTATTACAACAATCATATTAACTGCTCACCGAATACACCTTGCTAGATTAGTTTCCGCTGCCATCTGTTTCATGATTATCTCTACCATCATGTCCTTTCCTTTCTTCCTCTCCGCTCGGTACCTAGGAGCCATGGGGGAAGGGGTAGGGGATGATAGGGCTTAGTCTTTATGACTAACGGTTTTCGAACCGCATCATTTAGGGGATCGTGGAGCCCAGCATGGAGGAGCAGCCCCAGAGATCGGTGCGCCTGGAGATGGGGCAGTCTAGCTCCGGAGTTCATACAGCCGGGACCGTGAGTCTCGACCTTGAGTAGTTTACTGTTTCGCTTCCGCATGAGAGACTTGTAGTGAGGACATTTTGTACCGGGCATAAGCCCGTATTTATAGTACTCTGATGTTTCTGTGGACACTCCCTTCGTGGAGTCTTATTATATTTATGTGACTTTTATTATTGTGGACTGCATTGCTCTTACTTCAATAATTGTGCTACTTTCTGTGATCGAAATTGGTCGGCAGAATCGGCGCCTTGTGGTGATGACCCTTCAGGACGTGAAGGTGTCACCGCAAAGCGGCGGTTCTGGGCCTAAGACCCCGGTGGTTGAAAAAGAAAAAAAAAGGGGGGTCTTACACAGATTGTGATGGATGGTTCACAGGAGAAGAATGAATTTCAATGGAGTTGGATGGCAAGGAGGATGAAGCAGGAATTTCTTCACTAGGATGGGAAGTGGCTTCAGGAGCCCTTGTGCCCTCAGATGTTATAGTGGCAGACCCAGCCTTTGATGATTTTTGAATGGTCCTCTTCCACTTAACAAACAGAGAAGAATCAATTCTCTTGTTGGCATTGATTGTTGTAGGAGCAGAGCCTAACAGCTAAGAAGCTTTCTTGGATAGAAAGAACCCAATCAGCCTACCTTGAGTCACCTCTTTCTTGTTGTTCTTCTTCCTGAGCAATTCAAATAGCAATCCAGCCCAGTTGATTGCTTTCTTATTCACTAACGATGACATCAAGGCAAAGTGTTGTCTATTGATGTTGTCATGGGCTGAATGCTTTCCAAGCAACACTTTTCCAACCAGGTCAGCCAAGAACTAAAATCCAACAGATAAGTTTACTTTCAAGAGCTTAGATGGAATGCCTTCTGCATGTCCCATCTCGATCAGCATTCGACCATACTCAGCAGTATCTTGCTCATACTCATCAGATCCATTCTTTAACTCAAATATTTCAGTCAGAATTTTGGGAGTAAGAGTTACCTCCACGCCGTTGATGGTTTCTGTCATTGCTTTGTCATCTGAAGAAGATGTATAAACCCATTCCTTTATTTTTGATAGGTGGAGTTTGATTTTTGTAGACATGAGTTTCTTGAGACCTTGATCATCACATAGCTACAGCATTTCTCGGAAAACTTGTTCGCAGTCGCTGAACGAATCAAAATCAACACTGAAACCGACATCGAACTTCATCACTGATGAATTGTAAATATACCTATATTTTTGTATTTTAATTATGTCATTTGACTTTATTTTTATCTTTTTTAGTTTATTTTCTTTAATAAAATGCTTCTTTTTTGTAAATTTTATACTAACTTAAATTATTTTTGTTTTCTGAAATTTTTCAGAAAAATGAATTTTTGGCCTGTCGCGCCGGTGAACATGCCCGACACGGGCGTGTCAGGCACTCAACGCCATCATCGAATCGACACTCAACGATTTCACTGTTCAAGACTCAACGCCTTCATGTCACGCCCGTGTCAAAGCTTTTCATGCCCGTGTCGATGTCGGCACTCAACGCTTCGTCAACTGTCAACGCCGCCGACATCGAGCTGCCAGCTGTCCCGGTCACGCCCCGCTTACATGCCCGTGACAATTCTATCACGCCCGTGACCTGGGGCGTGACCGCCACGTTTTCGCCCCGAAGTCAAAGCTCCAGTCAAGTCAACCGATCAGCTCATGAATAGTAGTGACACGCCCCCCTGTCACGCCCGTGACCTAGGGCGTGACCAACCCGAAAATTTGCCTATAAATAAGAGCTTCCAGGAAGCTTATTTTGTCCACTTTTTTGACCACTTTGGTTAGGGGAGGTGCTGCCCAATTGGATTCCATACTTATGTAAGGAGAATTTCTCCCCCCTCTCTCTCTCTTAGTTTGTATTAGGGTTTTTACTTTAATAAAATATGAATTTTTCTCTCTTAATTTGTATGAATACTCCATTTGAATGCGCCTACTTAAGCAATTTTTCGTTCATCTTTTTGTATTTCTTTTATGTTTTCATCTTTTTAGCTTTCATAACTTAGTTAGATTTAGGATTTATCGGCATTTCTAGCCGTTGTGCCGTCCGTCTAGTTTTCATTTCCCGCACTTTTTAGCTTTAGCTTTTTCTTCTTTATCATTTTCATTCATATAGGTTTTATAAAAACTCCCCTAAAAGTGTTCGTTTATATTTTCTTTAACTTAGGCTCTTAGGAATGTAAAACTTCTCGTTCCTTTTTAGTTTTATTCTCACCTTTTTGGAGGTTTTATAAAAACTTATGAATAAAAATGTAGTCGTTATAATTTTTCGCTCACTTCATTTTAGCTTTTTAATTTCAAAACTTTTAGTCCGGTTAATTTTTATTTCATCTTTTTATGCATTTCTACCGCATTCTAGCGGTAGAAATGCAGTTGTATTAATTTTTCGAGTACTTCCATTTTGCGTTTATTTGCAAAACTTTTCGCTCCGGTTAATTTTAATTTTCACTTTTTATGCATTTCTACCGCATTCTAGCGGTAGAAATGCAGTCGTTTTAATTTTCTGAGCTCTTTGTTTTTCTCATTTTTGCAAGTGTGTGTGCGTGTATGAGTTAGGTTTTACTGCTTTATTTCATTTCTGTAGAGTGCGGGTGTGCGTATGCATTTATTTCCGCCTACTCGTTAAGAGTTAAATGGCGCTTTGCTTTCATTTCCCGCCCACTCGTTTGAGTGGGACTTGTCTTTTTACTGCTTTCATTTTCTTCCTACTCACTTGAGTAGGAAAACTTTGTGTGAGTGCGTGTGTTTTCATTTCTGTAGAGTGCGTGTGTGTGTTTTACTTTCAAGTAGAGTGCATGCGTGTATGAGGTAAATTTACTCCCGCCCACTCATTTGAGCCGGGACTTGCAATTTTATCGCATTCTCAATTATGTAGAGTGCGTGCGTCTAGGAGATAATTTTACCGCTTTATTTATCGCTTTCTTCAATTAAGAAGAGTGTGTGCGTGTGTGCATTTATTTCCGCCTACTCATTTGAGTAGGGTTTGCTTTATTTAATTTTCTTTATGGTTTTGAAGTGTACGTGAGTGCCTGCATCAATTAGCTTTCAATTTATCTAATTGTCCTATTTTCGTGTCTTTTCTTATAATTGTTCAGTGCTTAAATTAACACTCACGCTTCACCTAAAAACCTAAAGCCGTCCCCATACCGATGAGTGGCTAATCTCTTTTAGCCTTCGGCATCGAAGAGCATTGGGACATAAAAAATGATTTGAAATAATTAAAAAACTTTATTTTTATTTTAATTTAAGGACTTAAGGTTTACCCCGGGTTAACGACGCATAGGACCACATAATCGATGTGTGGGCTCTATTTCCGTTATCCATACGCGACGCCGAGAGGCTGCACGTATGGACCGATCCCCCTTGGGTAAAGAGAACTGCGTACGCCCCCTCGAAAGAGGAGAAATGTAGTTCTGCCGGATTGGGTCCCCCACCCAATAGTGGGGTTCTTAGCGTAATGCGGGCGTTAAGAGGAATCCTTCGTCGGACTAACGTTCGGTCGAATAGCCTTAGCGCCCAGGTGAGCGATATCCCTAGACCAAGGTGAGCTCATGTTCTTGGAACCTCCACGGCCAAGTGCCTTTTATTAAATTAAAAACAAAGTTTAATAATTGTTAAGAGTTATTTTAGTCTTAATCCGATTCGATGCCGAGCGTTAACCCGTCATCGAACTAATTTAGCAAAATTCCGCTTTCTTTCTTTCCGTTTTAATTAAACTAAAAAATCCCACCTTACTGTTAGTAAGATAATAGTGTTCCTGGAAGAGTAGATATAATCAACGCATCCCCGAGAATAATACGACCTCGGTATTTTCCCGAATACCGAGTACTACTTGCGATAGGTGCGCTTGCCTCCTTTCGTTAGAAAACTCGATCTTCTAACCGGCCCGTGGAATCTGACCATTTCGAACCAACCACAGTAGGTCTCTGTTCCGCGGCCATCAAGTTTTTGGCACCGTTTTCGGGGAGCACGGTTGTTATATTGAATCCGGGACTCTATTAATTTTACTTTATTTTCAAATAAAAAATTTTATACAAAAAAAAAAATCCTTCCCCCTTTCGTTTTTTTTTATGGTGCATGACCCGTGGACAACCTTCGAGTTCTGAAAATCTTGAATTCGACCCCGAGATCGACCGCTCTCTTGCGCGTATCCGATCTCTCCGCCGAATTCCTTTTTTAGACCCCGCAGAATCTATCGGAGAACCCTCTTCTTCTTCTATGGCTGACCCGAATAATGCCCAACCGGCCGAGCGTACTATGTCTTATTACGCTCGGCCCAACTTGGATGATACGGGGTCGAGTATTGTTCGGCCCGCTGTGGCCAACAATAATTTTGAAATTAAGTCAAGTGTGATTCAAATGATCCAAAATGCCGTGCAGTTCGACGGACTGCCGGATGAGGACCCCAACAATCACTTGTCTAATTTTCTTGAAATTTGTGATACTTTTAAAATTAATGGCGTCACTGATGACGCCATTCGTTTGCGCCTTTTTCCCTTCTCTCTTAAGTCCAAGGCTAAGGCGTGGTTACTCTCCCTCCCGCAGGGATCCATCACGTCCTGGGCGGAATTGGCCGAGAAATTCCTTACGAAGTATTTTCCGCCCGCGAAAACTGCAAGACTGCGGGCGAACATATCTTCGTTCGTCCAAAACGACTCCGAGTCTCTTTATGAGACTTGGGAACGCTTTAAGGAATTCCTCCGCCGGTGCCCGCACCACGCTCTGCCAACGTGGTTGCAGGTACAAATTTTTTATAATGGACTTAATAGTCAGACGCGTCAAATGATTGACGCGGCTGCCGGGGGCACTCTGAACAATAAGACCCCCGAGGCCGCCCAGGCCCTTTTCGAGGAAATGGCGGTGAATGCCTACCAGTGGAATGTCCCGCGGGCGCGCCCTAAGCAGGCGGGCATTTTTGAAGTGGATGCCACTGCTCAGCTAGCCCTCCAAGTGGAAAGGCTAACTAAGCAGGTGGCGGAGATGTCTGTTGCCTCCTCCACTCCGCCTTGTTTTCTCCCCCCCCCCCTCCAACGTCTGCGTAGTCGACGAGTTCGTGGACTACATGGGAAATCCGGCGCGTCCCTCATTTCAAAACAACCCTTATAGTAGCCACTATAATCCGGGTTGGAGGAACCATCCGAATTTCTCCTGGAGCAACCCGAACAACGCGCAGCGTCCTCCTCCCCCTCCTTTTGTGCCAACGTTTCCTCCTCCCCCTCCTATGAAGCCATCCCCGGTGGAGGAAAATTTTAATCGTTATGTCGCGTCCAACGAGTCTAATATCCGGAACATCACCAGATCGCTAAAAAATTTAGAACTCCAGGTTGGACAGCTGGCGTGACTTATGTCGGAACGCGCCATGGGGGCACTGCCAGGGAACACGGAGCCCAATCCAAGGGAAACCGCCAACGCTATAACCCTCCGTAGCGGTAAGGAGGTGGTCGATCCAAAACGGATCGATCCTCATATACAAATGTCACCTCCGACCCCTCTTCCCTCTTCTTCGATTACGCAACCTTACCGATTTTTAACGATAAAACTATTTTAAACAAGGCGTTGCCCTACCCGCATAAATTAGATAAAGAGCGAGTTAACGCGCAATACGAAAAATTTATTTTATTACTTAAACAAATTCACATTAATGTTCCTTTTTGCGAGGCTATCTCGCAAATGCCTAAATATGTGAAATTTTTAAAAGATCTACTTTCTAATAAATGCAAACTCGAGGATATTTCGCATATATCTCTCAACATTGTCTGCTCGGCGGCTCTTACTAGTAAATTGCCCTTAAAACAAAACGACCCGGGAAGGTTCTCCATCCCGTGCCTTTTTGGCGATGTATTAGTAAAATACGCCTTGGCAGACTTAGGCGCGAGCATTAATTTGATGCCGTTCTCGCTCTTCCTGCGTTTAGGTTTGGGTACTCCTGCTCCTACCAATATGCGCATCCAACTAGCGGATCGCTCGGTTAGGTTCCCCATCGGGGTTGTTGGGGATGTCCTTGTCTGAGTAGACAAGTTCACCTTCCCGGTGGACTTCGTCATCTTGGACATCGAGGAAGACGCCAACGTACCAATAATACTTGGTCGCCCATTCCTCGCGACCTCACGTGCGTTAATTGATGTAAGTAATGGTCAGCTTCTCCTTTGAGTAGGAGACGACCAAGTTACTTTTTCTATTAACTCCTCTATGGAAGACTCGTCGCCGAGCGACGATTTCTGCTATTCTTTAGATTCTTTTTATGGAGATTGTTCTTCTCCGGTTTTCGAGTCCGAGTTTTTAAACGAAAATATTTTCTCGCTCGAAAATTTTTATTGCGATGAGGACGAGTCTACGAATATGCCTTTTGAACCAATTGGTTCAAAAGACATTAGCACTAAAACCTCACTAGAAGAACCGCCCATCCTAGAACTCAAACCATTACCCGAATCCCTAAAATACGCCTTTTTGGGGAAAAATGATACACTCCTGGTAATCATTTCTTCGTATTTAAGCGATTCGGAGACCTCCGATTTATTGGAGGTTTTGCTTAAACATCGCCACGCAATTGCGTGGAAAATTTCTGACCTAAAGGGGATTAACCATTCTTTCTGCACTCACAAAATTTTCTTAAACGATAATTGCCGCAAAACCATTCAGCCGCAGCGGCGTCTTAACCCAAACATGAAAGACGTCGTGAAAGCTGAGATAATTAAATTATTAGATGCGGGGATTATTTATCCCATTTCTGATAGTGCGTGGGTTAGTCCCATTCATGTCGTGCCCAAGAAGGGCGGTCTAACCGTAGTGGCGAATGAGCACAACGAGCTCGTCCCAACTCGTACTGTTACGGGTTGGCGTGTGGTCATCGATTATCGCAAACTTAATGATGTCACCCGCAAAGACCATTTTCCACTACCGTTCCTTGACCAAATTCTTGAGCGTCTTTCCGGTCATCCTTTTTATTGTTTTCTCGACGGTTTATCGGGGTTTTTCCAAATCCCTATTTCCCCCGAAGACCAAGAGAAAACAACTTTTACTTGCCCCTTTGGCACCTTCGCCTATCGAAGAATGCCATTTGGCCTCTACAATGCGCCGGCTACATTCCAAAGATGTATGCTAGCAATTTTTGGTGAGCTAGTAGAAGATATTATGGAAATATTTATGGATGACTTTTCTGTATTCGGATGCTCATTCCGGGATTGTCTTCGTAATCTCAATCGTGTCCTCCAGCGATGCGAGGACATGAATCTTGTTTTAAATTGGGAAAAGTGTAACTTTATGGTTCGAGGAGGTTTGGTCCTCGGCCATAAGATTTCGATTAAGGGGATAGAGGTCGATAAGGCCAAAGTTGAAATCATAGAAAAACTTCCTCAGCCGACAAACAAAAAATCCATTAGGAGTTTCTTAGGCCACGCGGGCTTTTATAGGCGCTTCATTCAAGATTTTTCAAAAATAACAAAGCCGCTTACTCACCTCTTGGAAAAGGAATCACCTTTTGTCTTTAGTAGCGATTGCGAGTCTGCTTTTAATTTTATAAAACAAAAACTTATTAATTCTCCGATTCTAGTGGCCCCTAATTGGTCCCTTCCGTTCGAAATCATGTGCGACGCTAGTGATATTGCCTTAGGCGCCGTTCTTGGCCAACGCATAGAAAAACATTTTCATCCTATTTATTACGCTAGCAAGACGCTCACTTCCGCACAAGTGAATTACACGACGACAGAAAAGGAACTCTTAGCCGTCGTTTTCGCTTTCGATCAGTTTTGCTCGTATCTTACGCTATCTAAAGTTATCGTTTTTACCGATCACTCCGCCCTTAAATATTTATTAGCTAAAGCCGACGCGAAGCCCTGCCTTCTTCGATGGATTCTCCTCCTACAAGAGTTTGACTTGGAGATCCGAGATAAGAATGGCGCGGAGAATCTAGCGGCAGACCACCTCTCCCGTTTAGAAAATCCGGGTGCGGAAGCGCTCGTCGAATCTGAAATAAATGACAGATTCCCCGAGGAACGCCTTCTCGCCATTCGTTCGTCTTCGTCATCTTTGCCTTGGTTCGCAGATTTTGCGAACTACTTAGTCGCGCGGGTACTTCCAAAAGATTTTTCAAGTCATCAAAAGAAGAAATTCTTTTCCGACTTGAAAAATTTCTTTTGGGATGACCCCTTTCTTTTCCGTATCTGCGCGGACCAAGCGGTTCGACGATGCGTCGCGGGAGTGGAGTGCACACAAATATTGAGGCACTGCCACGAGGGTCTGGCTGGGGGGTACTATCAAGCCAACCGGACCGCTAGGAAGGCGCTAGAGGCGGGCTACTTTTGGCCCACTCTCTTCAAAGACGCGTACAATTTTGTGCGCGCATGCGATAGCTGTCAGCGGTCGGGTAACATCTCACGTCGCGACGAGATGCCCCAAAATATGTTTTAGAATGCGAAGTTTTCGATTTATGGGGCATAGATTTTGTTGGCCCCCTACCTCCTTCTTATAAAAATATGTACATTTTAGTGGCGGTCGACTACGTATCACGGTGGGCGGAAGCGCAGGCTCTCCCCACCAACGATGCGCGAGTCATCGTTACATTTCTAAAAAAATTATTTTCTCGCTTCGGCACGCCTCGCGCTATTGTTAGTGATAGGGGAACGCATTTCTGTAACGCTCTAATGGCTAAGACATTAGCTAAATACGGAGTCACGCACAAGCTTGCCACCCCCTACCACCCGCAAACAAGTGGCCAAGTTGAGGTAGTAAATCGAGAAATAAAACGCATATTAGAAAAAACCGTTTCACTTAATAGGAAAGATTGGTCCGCTAAGCTCGACGACGCGTTATGGGCGTATCGTACGGCGTACAAAACCGCTACCGGTTGTACCCCGTTTCGATTAGTCTATGGCAAAGCGTGCCATTTACCCGTAGAACTGGAGCACCGCGCACTTTGGGCATTAAAACTGTTAAACCTCGACACTAACTTATCCGCTCAGAATAGAAAACTGCAACTAAACGAGCTCGATGAATGGCGTGCGAACGCTTATGAGAGAAATAAGTTCAATAAGGAGCGTTCTAAGTTTTATCACGATCGAAAAATTAAAACCCCCAAAATTTTTTCTCCGGGCAATCTAGTCCTTCTTTATAATTCTCATCTTAAACTTTTTCCTGGCAAGCTAAAATCGCGATGGTTCGGCCCCTTCAAGGTTGAAGAGGTTTGGCCATATGGGACCATACTCGTCTCCCACCCCGAAAAAGGCACTTTTAAGGTGAACGGTAATCGGTTAAAGTCTTATATAGTGGGCGACCCTGTGATCAGTAGGAGCGAAACCATAACCCTTCTCCATATATAAACCCGCAACTATAGTCAAGCTACGCGACTATAAACAAAGCGCTCCTGGGAGGCACCCCACGTCTATCTTTTTTCGGTCTTTATTTATTATGTTTTCTATTTTTCTAATAAATGCAGGGTTTCTAATGGGCTTCCCCGCGCGCGGATCAGGGACGTTTTCTGCCCCCCTCTTTTTCCTTTTTTGTACATATACCTGCTGTCTTGTTCCTCATGCTTAGCATACAACATTAGGGACAATATTGGATCTAAGTATGGGGGTGTTTTCGTTTCGTATTTTCGTACTTTCTTTTTCGCTTACAAAAAAAAACAAAAAAACAAAACTTCAAAAAAAAATATATAACACAAAAAAATCAAAAAAAAATGATTTTAATTAAAAATTTTTTGAAGTTTCATTTTTGAAACTTTGACTTATTTTAACTCGATCCGCGAGATCCGCCTCATCGAGCCATCCACATAACAAGTCATCTCGCGGCTACCTAGTTTATATTTTTGTAAATATTCTTGTAAATATTTTTGTAAATAATTTTTGTAAATACTTTTTGTAAATATTCTTTCTCTTTCCCCTCTCCCTTTTTCCCTCTCATCCTTGTAAATATTTTTTCTTTTTCCCAAATTTTTGTAAATAGAATGAAAATTTCATTAAAAATACAAAAAAATTCACAAAACTTAAAAATCCAAAAAAAAATTCATTTTCGTTTTTTTTTCTTTCTTTTTAGTATGTATATATTAAAGAAATAAATACAAAAATACAAAAAAAAGGGCATAACTTCAAAAAAAAAAAAAACAACAAAAAATTTTGTATGTAAGTTTAGAAACAAATAAATCAAACATTTCATTCTTAAGTTTCTTGTTATCCAAAACTTTCGTTTTGAGTTTATTTATATGCGAATTTGATCAATTCTTTGTTCACTATTCGTTTGTTAATTATAGATTGAAAAATCTAAATAGCCGGGGTTAAGTTTTAAAAAATTTATTATACTTTGTTAAAAATAGGGGACTCGTTTTAGGCACTACTTCTAATTTTTCATAGATAGGAGCATGTGTACCATGTTAGAAAATAACGACTATAGAATTCAATTATGCTTGCTTTTAGCTTTCTGAAAAATTGGAACGTACAATTTATAAAGGTTGCTCTCAATTATTTTTCAATTAAAAATCTAGTTCTCTTTTCTCCCCTTACCTATCATAACCTACCTGGTATGATAAAAATATTTCCCCTAAAAGAAAAAGATCTTATGTCAATGGGAATAAGATTTCATTCCGTAAACATAGGCACCCAATAAATTAAAAGATTATACGTTACGGAATAAGAGGATAAAATTCATTACTCCAACACATATACATTGGGTTATTTTTATTTATGAAGAAGAAAAAATTTTATGTTAAGGAAAATAAGATTTCGTTTTCCTTTAACATCCAAATCAAAAAAAAATTGGAGGTTCGAGAAAAATAACCTCGCCTCAAAATCCAAGCATCTTCATAAACCAACATCAACCCCCCTTAGCCAATTTCATGACTCTAGAATTAATTCAAAAATCTTTTTGAGAGCATAATTCGTAAATTGCATTATTTCCGATAACACTCCTATAAGCTAAAGTTCGTATAACTCCAAACTATTTTTTGTTAATCTAATCATTACAATTATTGCTTTCTATTTGATTACATCAAGAAGTGTTTTGGCCAAAACTTTTGCCCTGTTTAAATCATCTAAATAATTTTAGGACTTAACTCTTATACCCCGTATATTTTTATTTGATCTCTCTTATAATTAATTTAGTGGTAGCAGAACTTAGGGTTTTTTATTATTCCTTATAAGTTCACCTCAAACTTTTGCTCTGGAATAGCAAAAGCTTAAGTATGGGGGTATTTGATGAATTGTAAATATACCTATATTTTTGTATTTTAATTATGTCATTTGACTTTATTTTTATCTTTTTTAGTTTATTTTCTTTAATAAAATGCTTCTTTTTTGTAAATTTTATACTAACTTATATTATTTTTGTTTTCTGAAATTTTTCAGAAAAATGAATTTTTGGCCTGTCACGCCCGTGACCATACCCGACACGGGCGTGTCAGGCACTCAACGCCATCATCGAATCGACACTCAACGATTTCACTGTTCAAGACTCAACGCCTTCATGTCACGCCCGTATCAAAGCTCGTCATGCCCATGTTGATGTCGGCACTCAACGCTTCGTCAACTGTCAACGCCGCCGACATCGAGCTGCCAGCTGTCCCGGTCACGCCCCGCTTACACGCCCGTGACAATTCTGTCACGCCCGTGACCTGGGGCGTGACCGCCACATTTTCGCCCCGAAGTCAAAGCTCCAGTCAAGTCAACCGATCAGCTCATGAATAGTAGTGACACGCCCCCCTGTCACGCCCGTGACCTAGGGCGTGACCAACCCGAAAATTTGCCTATAAATAAGAGCTTACAGGAAGCTTATTTTGTCCACTTTTTTGACCACTTTGCTTAGGGGAGGTGCTGCCGAATTGGATTCCATACTTATGTAAGGAGAATTTCTCCCCCCTCTCTCTCTCTTAGTTTGTATTAGGGTTTTTACTTTAATAAAATATGAATTTTTCTCTCTTAATTTGTATGAATACTCCATTTGAATGCGCCTACTTAAGCAATTTTTCATTCATCTTTTTGTATTTCTTTTATGTTTTCATCTTTTTAGCTTTCATAACTTAGTTAGATTTAGGATTTATCGGCATTTCTAGCCGTTGTGCCGTCCGTCTAGTTTTCATTTCCCGCACTTTTTAGCTTTAGCTTTTTCTTCTTTATCATTTTCATTCATATAGGTTTTATAAAAACTCCCCTAAAAGTGTTCGTTTTTATTTTCTTTAACTTAGGCTCTTAGGAATGTAAAACTTCTCGTTCCTTTTTAGTTTTATTCTCACCTTTTTGGAGGTTTTATAAAAACTTATGAATAAAAATGTAGTCGTTATAATTTTTCGCTCACTTCATTTTAGCTTTTTAATTTCAAAACTTTTAGTCCGGTTAATTTTTATTTCATCTTTTTATGCATTTCTACCGCATTCTAGCGGTAGAAATGCAGTTGTATTAATTTTTCGAGTACTTCCATTTTGCGTTTATTTGCAAAACTTTTCGCTCCGGTTAATTTTTATTTTCACTTTTTATGCATTTCTACCGCATTCTAGCGGTAGAAATGCAGTCGTTTTAATTTTCTGAGCTCTTTGTTTTTCTCATTTTTGCAAGTGTGTGTGCGTGTATGAGTTAGGTTTTACTGCTTTATTTCATTTCTGTAGAGTGCGTGTGTGCGTATGCATTTATTTCCGCCTACTCGTTAAGAGTTAAATGGCGCTTTGATTTCATTTCCCGCCCACTCGTTTGAGTGGGACTTGTCTTTTTACTGCTTTCATTTTCTTCCTACTCACTTGAGTAGGAAAACTTTGTGTGAGTGCGTGTGTTTTCATTTCTGTAGAGTGCGTGTTTGTGTTTTACTTTCAAGTAGAGTGCGTGCGTGTATGAGGTAAATTTACTCCCGCCCACTCATTTGAGCCGGGACTTGCAATTTTATCGCATTCTCAATTATGTAGAGTGCGTGCGTGTAGGAGATAATTTTACCGCTTTATTTATCGCTTTCTTCAATTAAGAAGAGTGTGTGCGTGTGTGCATTTATTTCCGCCTACTCATTTGAGTAGGGTTTGTTTTATTTAATTTTCTTTATGGTTTTGAAGTGTGCGTGAGTGCCTGCATCAATTAGCTTTCAATTTATCTAATTGTCCTATTTTTCGTGTCTTTTCTTATAATTGTTCAGTGCTTAAATTAACACTCACGCTTCACCTAAAAACATAAAGCCGTCCCCATACAGATGAGTGGCTAATCTCTTTTAGCCTTCGGCATCGAAGAGCATTGGGACATAAAAAATGATTTGAAATAATTAAAAAACTTTATTTTTATTTTAATTTAAGGACTTAAGGTTTACCCCGGGTTAACGATGCACAGGACCACATAATCGATGTGTGGGCTCAATTTCCGTTATCCATACGCGACGCCGAGAGGCTGCACGTATGGACCGATCCCCCTTGGGTAAATAGAACTGCGTATGCCCCCTCGAAAGAGGAGAAACGTAGTTCTGCCGAATTGGGTCCCCCACCCAATAGCGGGGTTCTTAGCGTAATGCGGGCGTTAAGAGGAATCCTTCGTCGGACTAACGTTCGGTCAAATAGCCTTAGCGCCTAGGTGAGCGATATCCCTAGACCAAGGTGAGCTCATGTTCTTGGAACCTCCACGGCCAAGTGCCTTTTATTAAATTAAAAACAAAGTTTAATAATTGTTAAGAGTTATTTTAGTCTTAATCCGATTCGATGCCGAGCGTTAACCCGTCATCGAACTAATTTAGCAAAATTCCGCTTTCTTTCTTTCCGTTTTAATTAAACAAAAAAATCCCACCTTACTGTTAGTAAGATAATAGTGTTCCTAGAAGAGTAGATATAATCAACGCGTCCCCGAGAATACTACGACCTCGGTATTTTCCCGAATACCGAGTACTACTTGCGATAGGTGCGCTTGCCTCCTTTCGTTAGAAAACTCGATCTTCTAACCGGCCCGCGGAATCTGACCATTTCGAACCAACCACAGTAGGTCTCTGTTCCGCGGCCATCAATCACGGACAGGGTTCCAGAGGAAATCTCCATGGATTTGACGAGCAAAATCGCAAGAAGAGAGAGGGAGAAAGCGCAGGACGAGAGCTCGAAATAGTCCTGAAAGCAGAATACGAAAAGGCGAGCTCCGTCGACGATCTTCAGACCTAAATAGATGATCGTTTAGACATAAACTAGAATCATCGATCTCTGAATGAAGATCAGGAGAATCGGTCATCGATCGTCGATTGACGGTCGATTTCTAAAGCAGAGTCGTCGATCGTCGATTGACGATTTCTATCTCTAAAAGCAGAGAGCTGTCGTATACCAAGGGTCGACGAATTAGCTCAACCTGTTCGACGATCTTCGAACACCGTTCGACGATCTCAGAACAGATTTAAACTTCGCTGATTTTTACACTTAGTCTGATCCATTCATCATGCCTAGTTGATTCAAAAATAATAGATGTTTCTATTCATCTAAAGGCTTTGTAAATATATCACTTCTCTGAAGATCTATGGGTATAAACTCGAAATTTATTTTATTCTTGTCAGCACAGTCTCTAAGAAAATGGTGTCTAATGTCTATGTGCTTTGTTCTAGAATGGTGCACAGGAGTTTGTGCTATGGAAATAGCACTGGTACTGTCACACATAATTTTGGTGTTTTTGTGTGTGTACCCATAATCCAAGAGTTGATTCTGAATCCACAGTATCTTTGAACAGCAACTAGCAGCTGCTTTATATTCAGCCTCTACAGTTGAAGTTGAAATAGAAGACTGCTTCTTGCAAAAACCAAGAGACTAATCTCTCACCTAGGAACTGACAAGTCCCTGAGGTGCTCTTCCTGTCAACTCTACAGCCAGCATAGTCAGCATCTGAGTATCCAATCAACTCAAATTCTGATTCAGCTGGGTACCAAAGTCCTAAATTTTTGCATCCCTTCAAGTATCTTAAGATTCTCTTAAGAAGAGTCAAGTGAGATTCCTTGGGGTTGACCTGAAATCTAGCACAGAGGCATGTGGCAAACATTATATCATGCCTACTTGTAGTTAGATATAATAGGGAACCAACAATGGCCCTATAATATTTCTGATCAACAGGCTTTCCCTTTTCATCAGAATCAATAACTACATTAATAGCCATAGGAGTGCGCATTGTAGAAGCATCTGCCATCCCAAACTTCTTTACCAATTCCTTGGCATATTTAGATTGGGAGATGAAGATACCATCAGCATCTTGTTTCACTTGGAGACCAAGGAAATAAGACAGCTCACCCATACTACTCATCTCAAACTTAGAATACATTAGGTCTGAGAACCTTTTGCATAGTTTGGGATCAGTGGAACCAAATATAATGTCATCCACATAAATTTGAACTAACAGGATCTTGTCCTTGTGGTGCTTAATAAAAAGGGTTCTATCAACTATTCCTCTAACAAACTTATGTTCTAAAAGGAAACTAGCTAGAGTTTCATACCATGCTCTAGGAGCCTGCTTAAGTCCATACAGAGCTTTTTGCAACTTAAAAAAATGTGAGGGATAAGTTGAAGAAATAAAACCGGGGGGTTGTTCAACAAATACCTCTTCCTTTAGCTCTCCATTCAGGAATGCACTCTTTACATCCATTTGGAACACCTTAAACTTCATGTAGGCTACATAGACTAGAAAGATCCTTATTGCCTTTGTCCATGCAACAGTAGCAAATGTTTGATCATAATCTATGCCTTCTTCCTATCTATAGCCCTGTGCTACAAGCCTTGCTTTATTCCTTATAATAATTCCTTGAGCATCCAACTTGTTTCTAAACACCCATTTGGTGCCTATAACCAGTTGATCTTTTGGTCTTGGGACCAAATTCCAAACTTTACACTTTTCAAACTGGTTTAGCTCCTCTTGCATAGCAATGATCCAGTGGGGATCTTGCTCAGCATCTTTTATGGTTAGGGGCTCAATTTGAGAAAGAAAACAAGCAAGCATCACATCTTGACTTAGTTGATGTATAGTTTGCACACCAGTTGAAATGTCTCCAATCACTTGAGATGTAGGATGATCTCTAAGTGTGACATAATCAGTTGGTGGTATGTGATCTTCAACAACAGTTTGAATCAATTCCTCGGGTGGACTTGGATTAGGTGTTGGTAGAGTTGCAATCACTTCTACTTGGTCTTCATCACTGTCTGAATCAGCTATCTGAAGAGTTAGTTGAGGTTGAATCTCCTGAGTGAGTTTCAGCTCATCCAAATTCTTGCACAAGTCAGGTACCTGTAAAGAGTTATTGGAAGAAGTTTCCTTCTCTCTATAAAACATGTTAGTTTCATCAAAAGATACATGTACTGTCTCTTCAATTTTCAATATGGATTTATTAAATACCCTATAAGCTTTGCTTACTTGGGAATATCCTAGAAAGATTCCCATTGAAGCCTTTGCTTCAAACTTTCTAATGTAATCTTTGTTATTGTTGTGAATGAAAACTACACAAACAAAAACTCTAAAATAATATATTTTAGGTTTCTTCCCTTTAAGCAATTCATAGGGAGTCTTCCCCTTTAGTTTATGTATCAGACTCCTATTCAGTACATAGTTTGATGTGCTAACTGCTTCTTCCCAAAAGGATAGAGGCATATTAGCATCTGCTAACAATGTTCCTGCAGCTTCAATTAGGGTTCTGTTTTTCCTTTCAACTACCCCATTTTGTTGAGGAGTTCTAAGAGCAGAGAAGTTATGCCTGATACCTTCTTTCTCACAGAATTCTTGCATAAGAAGAGATTCAAACTCAGTACCATGATCACTTCTGATCAAGGCAACTTTAGTAGAGTACTCAGTTTGTATACAAAGTAGAAAATCTGTAAGAACTTTAAAGTTATCAGATTTAGTTCTTAAGAAGAACACCCAAGTGAACCTAGAGTAATCATCTACAATTACTAGGGTATAGAATTTCCCTCCTAGACTCTGTACATCTATTGGACCAAAGAGATCCAAGTGCAATAGGTACAGGATTATTGGTGAATCACTTTTATTTACAGCTTTGAAACTATTCTTTGTTTGCTTGCCTAGTTGACAAGCCTTGTATAGGCCTTCCTTCTTGTAGGGGCAAGAGGGCAAACCTCTGACAAGGTTGTACTTAGATAACCTAGATATATTCTTAAGGTTTACATGACCTAGCCTCTTATGCCACAAAGTATTATTACTACTCACTTCATTAAATAAACAAATTTCAGAAGAGGTGGAATTAAAAGCTACAAGATAAATATTTCCTTGCCTAATGCCTACTAATATAACTTTATTATTCAAAGTAATATTGCACAGAGTATTGGAAAACCAAACCTGGTAGCCAGCATCACACAACTGACTTACAGAAATGAGATTGTGCTTCAGTCCTGTGACATAAGCTACCTTCTTGAAAGTCACTGACCCTATGGTGAATTTACCATATCCTTCAGTCTCACTACAGCTGGAATCACTAAAGACTACCTTTGGTCCCAACTTGGCTTTGAAGCTTGAAAGGTTCTCTTTGTTTCCAATCATATGCTTAGAGAATCCACTATCCAAATACTACTTGTCCTGAGTGATAGGATAGGTCTTCACCTGCAATAAGATAAGTTAAACATTGTGGACCCAGGTAACCTTGGGTCTATTGTTCTTCACATAGGAAAAACTAGAAATGAAAGAATATATAGGTTGAGGGTGATATCCTAAGGGATGAGATCTCCTAGGTGGGATAATCCAATTAGAAGATCTAGGGTTGTTGTTAAACTTATGGTTTCTGTGTGCATTGTTGTGATTCTGGAAATTTAGTTCTGATCATCAATCGATGTTCGACGATCGGTACCCAGATTGTCGATCTTGGTTTTCAGAAAAGGATTCTGGATTCCACGATCGTCGATCTCTGTTCGACGACTTAGGCTGAGATCGTAAATTACTCGTTGCTAAGTAGTTATACCCAGCAGGTGAGTTCAGAGATCGTCGATTGTCGTTCTACGATTGGTGCAGCGATCATCGATAGGCGTTCGACGATTTTTGTATTTCTATGAATTTCTATTTCCTTTTGTCTCTCTTAATCTTATTTAAGGTTTTCTTAGCCTTTTGAATAACCTCAGTATTGTGTACTCCCTTTTCAGAAACAAACTTTACTGGAGTAGAAAGATTGTATTCAAGGAGCAACGGGGTTTCACTAAGGGAGGCTCCTAAGCCCAACTTATTGTTGCCTGTCCTAGTGTTGGCAGTGCTTGTGATTTCTAGCAACTTAAGGCTTTTTTCATTAAGTGAATCTTCTAACCTCTTAGATTTAGCTAGTTCTAATTTAAGAAATTTAATTTCTTCAGATGCTCTAGTGAGTTCAGATTCTAACCTAATGTTTTCACTAGATAGAGATTCTGATTCAGCTTGTTTATCTCTAAGAAACTTAATCTCCTTTTCTGAACTAAGTAAATTTAGGCAAAGATTTTTAAATTCATGCTTAAAATCATCAGAGGTAAAATCATAAGATGTAATTACCTGGTCTTCATCAGATAATTCATCCTCCTCATCTTCAGTCATCTTTGCAGCTGAGTTGCTGCTGCAGGTATTGATTGCCATAAGGCAAATCTCTTTAGCTTTCTTCTCCTCTTCATAATCTTCACTGGAGCTGGAGGAAGAGGAGTCTTCCTCAGTGTTACTCCAGGTCTTTGCAACAAGGCCTTTCTTTTTCTTCTTATATTTATGAGAAGATGTCTTGGAGCAGTGCTTCTCATGTTCCTTTTCTTTTCTCCTTTCCTTATGCTTTGTCTCTGGACACTCAGGGAGAATGTGTCCAGGCTTCCTGTATCCATAACAAACAATTTCTTTAGATGGGGTTTTATCATACCTTGGCTTGTCATCATATTTTGATGACTTTCTTCTGTTGTCCTTTTTGCCCATCTTGTAGAACTTCTTGGCAAAGTGTGCCATCAGTTCTTCATTTTATTGAGTCACTTTGGACTCATCATCAGCCTTAAGAGCAAGGGTTTGCTCTTTCCTTATTGGATTAGATGCTTTGGCTTCAGCTTCAGCTTACCTGGTCTTCAGTAGTTGCTCAAATGATTTGAGCTTGCCAAGGAGAGCTTCAGTTGAAATCTCTGTTATACTTCTGGACTCCTTGATTGGCCAGATTCTGAGATCCCATGTGCTGGGGAAGCACATCAGTATTTTATCATTGACTTCTGTCAATGTGATCTCCTTATCAAGTGTCCTCAGCTCATTGATAATGGAGCTGAGCCTTGTGTGCATAGCTTCTACTATCTAAGCTTCCCTTCTTGAAGTTCTCATATTGGGATATGAGGTTGGACTTTCTGTCCTTCCTCTCATCAGCTAAACCAGCTATAATCTGATTCAGTGAGTCCCACATGGCTTTTGCTGATGTGCAATCAGCCACTTTTTGGAATCTCTCATCAGACATAGTCTGAGCCAGAATATTCATAGCTTTGGCTTCAGCTATCTTGGCCTTCTTGTAAGTTTCATTATAGTCAGGAGGTGGCACTGCACTGAGATTTGCAGATGTTGTAACAGTAGCTGCAGCAGGCGGTGTTAAGGCCCTGTTAAGATAGAGGAAAAATATCTTCATCAATAGAGTTCATTTAAAGTCTAATTCTTGCCTTCCAGATGCCAAACTTGGCTAAGTTGCATACTGGAGGTCTGGTGCTAGAGTAATCTTTGTACTGGGCCATGAATCTAATGTGAGTGTATATGGTATCAAAGTATCTTATCACAAGATCTAATGGTTCAGGTGTTAGCCTGTTCAACCAATCAACCTAATAAGGATTTAGTTATTGAATAAGAAACCTCCCTCTGATACCAATTAAAAGTGAGGGGATAAGATACTTACTACTCTAGAGGGGGGTGAATAGAGTATTCAAAAATTAAGGAGACTCTTAACACTTCTCTTAGAGCTATTTGCGGAATAGAAATATAAAAGCTTTAAATCTAAAGCCTAACTGAGTGTAGTGAATAAAAGAGAAGCTCACTGAATTTTCAGTTAAACTTTTATCCTAACACAGCAACTAGCAACCTAGTTAAAACTATCACAGCCACAGAGTAATGATTAAAGTAAGCAAAAGACAACACAAGAGCTTTATAGTTGTTCCCCAATTGGGTACATCCACTCTTCTACCACCCTAGTAGGAATCCACTACAGGTTTTTGATCAGGTGCCCTGCCACCAGTAGATCTGCTTCAGGTAGATCTAAAGACCCTTCAGGCTTTTGATCAGGTGCTAAAAACCAACAAAAAGGTTTTTGATCAGGTGCCCTGCCACCAATGGTTCACTTTTGAAGGGAGTAATAACCCTTTTACAGGAGGTTGAAAGAGAGAATAAGATGTCTTCTCTATGTTCAGAGAAGCTAGTGGATGGCTCTGAATATATCAAAGCTCCCCCTGGCTTATAGAATGTCCAATAAGAAGCTTTGCTTCAGGGTGTAGGATCTCCAAGTTGCTTGAGAAGACTTTCTGATGCAGCCTTGAAGAAGACTCTAGATTTTGAATGAATTTTCTTCTTCAGCAGCTTTTGCAATCTGGGAGAGTTTGCAATAATGAATGTTCAGCAATCTGGAGGTTCTCCTTCTTGAAAGTTTGAACTCTGAGTATTGATTTTCTTGAAGACAGGATGAACTCAGGAAGAAGAAGAACTTTTCTTTTCTCTTGAGATGTCTTGTTCTGTGTCTGTTGTATGTTTGTATGTATTATTCTCTGTATTCTAAGTTGTGAAAGAGTATCTTTTTCTTCAGCCGACTGCACTGATATTATAGAAACTTCTCTCCTTTTTGAAAAAGCCTCGAGCCCTGCACTAGAAAAACTTTCCAAATAATAGAATAAAACAAAATAAAGAAACCTGCACCTGCAATCTTTTCTGTCATTCCCAAAAAGGAATTAAGGATATTAAAAATATCCTATCAATTTGACTTTACAAATTGGCACAGGAAACAAAGCCTAATGGCTATATTATAGCTGTAGAAAAGCACGATTTCCTCTGATAAAACAAATGGCTTTATTCTTCCAAATCTCTCAATTAATGCAAAAGGAATATTGCAAATAAGCAAAAGAATATAAGCATTAAATTGAGCAGAATATACTGAATAAAATATGTCTTAAACAAGAGAAAATAAACCAAAGATCAAATGAAATGACTATAGATAAAAGCAGACAGAAAGCGTCTACCAAAGATCGAAGATCGTCGTTCTGAACAAACAGATCGTCGACCTAAAGAAAAACTATCTTCACAGAAATCGTCGACCAAGGCTACACGATCGTCGATTCTAATAAGCAGATTGTCGACCCACTTAAGAGTTCATATAACTCTGAGATCGTCGATCATCATTCGAAGATCGTCGAGCGCCATTCGACTATCGTCGAGCACAATTCTACCTAACCATTTTCATTTCAATTCAATCTCAACTAATCTTACCTAAGGGTAGACTAACCTTTAGTCTAACCATTCACCATAGATAATTCTTGGGTCAATTTAGCCTAATTGAGATGACATGGCCCAAATCAAAACTAGGGAACCAACACTACGTTTGTGGTATCATTATAGGCGATAAGATTTTATTTGAATTTCAACATACAATGAAAATAGAACTTGTTGCTAATGCAACACTAGATACAAAGAAAATGCTGTTCAAACACTATGTTGCTGTTGTATAAGCGGTTGTTGTCAGTTCACATTCTGTATTAATTAATACTCCTGAAGACAAACAAAATAGAACTTGATGCAAGAGATTGTGCCATTTGTGTAATACCAGCAGTAGCACACAATGAACTAACTACTAGATTGAAAAAAACTTCCATAGTTGCAAAGCTCTGAACTCCGACCAACAACTACTATGGAGGAGGAACTGACCTGTAAACTTTGCTTAATGAAACCCTATGCCAGAAGGAACTACTATAAATTACCTAATAAATAAAGAATCTTTACAACAAGAATCTAATGTACCCGGGATTGTGATCACATGCACGAAGGTTGGAGCGGAAAGTCTTGGAGAAGGGTGGAGGAGTGGAACCCTTAGGAGCAATGGTGATGAGGAGGAATCATCCTGCGATCGGCAAAAGGGAAGCCACAGTTATCGCGATATAGGGCGTTGATGCCCGATGCTAGCAGAGGATCTGTTGGTTAGGGAACAATGGGGATTATTGCTCTGCACGGTGTAGCGGCATCGTTGTTTGGATGCGGCCGAATCACGAGGGGGTGTTGCAATTGCGGCTGCAGCTCGGCTGTGGCTGTAAACTTTCTTTATTTTAGTTTTCTGTTGGGTACATTGGAAAATGTGTACCTGATTTGAAGAAGCCTAACTTAGCTTAATGATATACATCAAGGTGTATTTGATGTTGTTTTAAGTGGACATGTGCAGGTGAAGGAGTATTAAAGAATACAGGAAATTATTCTAAGTCCATATGTAGACACCTAAAGAAAGTGCGTCGACACTTCAGAATAATTGTGTCAACACTTGAAGGAAGCAGTGTCGACTCACAGAAAGATAGTCGACCACATTTGTGTCGACACTGGGAAGCAGTGTCGACTCACAGAAAGATAGTCGACCACACTTGTGTCGACACTGGGAAGCAGTGTCGACTCACAGAAAGATAGTCGACCATATTTGTGTCGACACTGGAAAGCAGTGTCGACTCACAGAAAGATAGTCGACCTCAACTATGTCGACACCTGAAGGCAGAGTCGACACATACTGAGTTCTGAATTTACAACAACTGTGTCGACACACAGGACTTGTGTCGACACACTGCAAAGTCAAGACCAAGTTATTTTCTGAAGAAAGATTAAGTGTTGAGTCGACACAAATTCTCTGTGTCGACTCATTCTCAAGATGAAGTTCTGAAGAAGCAGTGTCGACTTAAAGGCAAACTAGTCGACATCATCAAAGGCTGTGTCGACACCAAAGTCACTTGTGTCAACACATATAGACAGTTGGTCTCGACACTTTCTGACAGTCTGTCTCCACACTTTGCTGTCCAAGACTAAGGCACAGGATCTGTTTGAAGACTTGACAGCTTTGGGTTGCAACCGGTTAACTGATGTTGTCAGACTTATCAAAAGTCAGTTAGAAACCGGATCAGCCGGTTACCATGAAGAAGATCTATAAATAGACAGTTCAGAGAGAAGTAAATTATTATTATTGAATTTTGGCAATCAATTTGAGAAATCAAATCAAGAAGGAGTAATACACAAAAGAAGATCTTCATCAGAAGATCTAAGAAGACGATCTTAGGATCTGTCTAAGTAGAGTTCTTTCAAGAATTTAGAAGTATCATCAAAGGTGTTGGATAGAGAGGGATCCAAACTCTTGAAGAAGAAGAAGGAAGCCATCATTGGTTTCTCAAGAAGCTGTTTGGAAATCAACTCAGCTAAGTTCAGATTCAAGAAGCTTTGAAGAAAGCTCAGATTCAGTTGATTTCATCAGTTGATCAAGATTTGTCTTGTTCTTTTCTCTCTCAACAAAGGCAAGATAATAAAAACTTCTTTTCTAATTTCTGTAGGATCTGTCAATACAGATCTGAGTTGTAAGCCTGTGTTATAAAGGCTGAGTATAGGAGAGTTGATCTCTGAGTGGTAGGGCTGTTTGCCTGAGTGTAGGAGAAGGTTCTTCTCTGAGTTGTAGGCTTTGTGATATGGCTGAGGTAGGGCTGTTGAGCCTGAGTTATAGGAACCTTTTCAGGTTCTGAGCTGTAGGATCTGTGGATCTGAGTAAAGAGGAAGTTTGGCCGAATCTAGCATACTGCTAGATAGGTGAAGGGGGAAGTGGATGTACCCAGACCTTGGGGAACCACTATAAAACAGTGTGCAATCTGTGATGGTTAAATTTCTGTGACTGTTGTGCTGTGTGTTTTAATTCTGTAATTGAATTCTGCCAAAAAGTGTTAACAAGCTTTAGAACCTATTCACCCCCCCCCCCTCTAGGTGTTTAGGTTATCTTGAAAGTAAAACTATCAAGTGGTATCAGAGGGAGGTTCCTCAAAAAGTACTTAACAGTCTGAGGTAGATCTGAAAGGCAGAATCAAGATTCAAGAAGATGGGTTCTGGAGAAAATCACAAGGAGTTAGGGTCAATGAAGTTACCCATCTGCAGGAAGGAAATCTTTGGAATTTGGAAAGAAAGAGTCAGATTGTTCATGGAAGCATCTGACCCAAGGATATACATCACAGTTCAGGAAGGACCCTTCATTCCAATGAAGGTATCAGTTCTTGATGCTAATATTCAAACTCCAAAAAGTTATTCTGAAATGACCAAGGATGAAATCATTTTGGCAACCATGGACAAGAGAGCTCAGAATATTATTGTGAGTGCCATAGATGATTCTACATTTCAGAATCTGATTCACTGCAAGACCTCCAAAGAGATGTGGGACACCTTGATTGTCTACATGGAGGGATCTGAAGAAGTAAGACAGGATATGAAGTCTATGCTCAACCAGGAATATGAAAGTTTTAGACAAGGAAAAACTGATAGCATAACTGAATGCTATAAGAAATTCTATAGAATTGTGAATGAGTTAAAGTCCTATGGAAGAGTATTTAGTACCTATGAACTGAATGACAAATTCTTAAGATCCTTGATAAAGGATTGGGACACAAAGATCTGTGCCATAAGAGAAGTGGCTAAACTGGCAGAGATTTCTCCTCCAACCTTATTTGGAAAGTTGCTATCCTATAAAATGCAACTTATGGTGAGGAAGGAGGAGGAAAAGAATTCAAAAGGAGAGCATAGAGAAAAGACAGTGGCCTTCAAGGCAGAAGCCACTAGAAAGAATAGGAGGATATCACCATCTCCTCCTAAGGAAGTTGTAGAAGTTAGTTCTGAAAATTCAGATAATCAGGGTTCAGAAAGCTGTGAGTCAGATGCAGATTTTGCTGCATTTACAAGGCAATTCCAGAGATTCTTAAAGAAGAAGCAGTGGAAGTCTAGGCCCTCCTCATCACAGCAAGTTGATGACTATTATCAGAAGAAAAAGTCATCAAGGAAAGAGAAGAGCAGAACAATGCCCAGCAAGTCCACTACTTTAAAGATTGTCTGCTATTGTTGCAATAGGCCTGGACATGTAGTGGCTGACTATCCTGATAAGAGAAAGGAGTCATCAGACAAGAAGAAGACTTATCAAAAGGGCAAGAAGGAAAAATCCTTTGTTGCAAAGAAGGAAAAGAGCCTAACAGATCAATCAACTTAAGAATCAGAATCTGAAGCTGAAGCATATATTGGACTGTATGCTGCTACTGAAGAAGAGGAGTTCATGCAATTGCTAGACTCCATCTATGAACAAGAAGATAATCAGTACATCGGACTGATGGCAGGATTAGAAGAAGACATGTACCAGAATCAGTCTGGTCCTAGTAAGGTACTATGTCCTTCAATAAAATCTATTTATAGTACAAGTGCAGAATCAGCTACATCTGTATCAAGTGATGTAGATGCATCTGAATCTGAAGGAGATGTCTATCAATTGATAGATAAGTATGGGGACTTGTTGCAGGCCCTTAAGAAAAGCAAGAACCTGGTTAAATCTCAGGCTCAGGAAATTGCTGATCTAAAGGTAGCTGCAACTGAGTTTGAAAAAGTAATTGATCAGAAGTTAAATGAAATTGCCAAACTGAAGAATATATCTATTATTCAGATGGGCACAATCAATTATACCAATGATCAAGTGAAGAGTCTGGAGGCCAGACTAAGAATAGAAAAGGAGTTAGTGGCAAGTTACTCTAAGCCAAAGTCTGTCTTACCCTTGATAGATGAACTTGTTACTCAAAAGGGTAAGGCAGGATTAGGATTCAAAGGTAACCCCAGGGCAGCCCAATTCAAGAGGAAAGGCAAAGCTCATGTCAAGCCACTGAACTTTTCAGTCCCTATTAAGTTTAGAAAGGTGCAAGTGCCTTCTAACCAATATGATCATGAAGATATTCATGGTCATTTTATGACTAATATTTTGATAAACAAGGGTGTAAATGCCAAGAGGCCTATCTATGTTCATAAACCCAATGGTTATAAGAAATCAGTGGGTGAAGCTGCTGCAGCACCAGCAATGGACAGAAATTCCTCTGTCAAGGGTGTATCTAGAACTAGATACAATAAGTTTGAATGTTGGTGCTGTGGCAAGAGAGGCCATTTTGCATTAGACTGCTGGCATAACACAAGTGTTAGAAAGAACAATAGTCTACCTGTTAGAAGAGATAATGGTAGCTTTTTTAATGCTATCCTGAACCAAGGACCCAAGACTTACTTGGGTACTAAGGGTAAGTAAATCTGTGTTGCAGGAAAGTCCAAGTGGTCATGCCCCTATATGGTACTTGGACAGTGGTTGTTCCAGACACATGACTGGAACAAAGGGGCTGTTGAAGGAGTATACATCTGTCAAAGATGGACCTAAAGTGATCTTTGGTGGATCTGAAAAAGGA
The DNA here is from genome assembly GCA_039513925.1 of Platanthera zijinensis. Taxonomy (NCBI): domain Eukaryota; kingdom Viridiplantae; phylum Streptophyta; class Magnoliopsida; order Asparagales; family Orchidaceae; genus Platanthera; species Platanthera zijinensis. The sequence continues at coordinate 55,609,917 of CM077094.1, read as the reverse complement.
ATCATCAAAGGGTTTGGTAACATTTCTACTAACCTAATTACTATCACCCAAGTGGATTATGTAAAAGGTTTGAAACACAATCTAATAAGCATAAGCCAGCTGAGTGATTTAGGATATGACATTTCATTTGTTAAGGATGGATGTCATATCAAAAGGTCAAGTGATTAAGAGATCATATTGACTAGATATAGGAAGAGAAATGTATATTGTCTTTATTTTGTATGTAAGAGCAAGGCTTCTTCCATCTGTCTTGTAGCTGATGATAATGCTTCTCATTATGTCAAGTGGCACAAGAGATTGGCTCATCTTAACTACAAGACAATTGGCCAACTCTTTAGCAAAGAGTTAGTAAGGAATGGTCCTCAAGTTAAGTGTATAAAGGAAGGGATATGCTCAGCTTGTCAAAAGGGCAAGCAGACAAAATCCTCCTTTCATAACCTTGAAAACAAGGATTCTGTGAGGTGCTTATACCTCTTACATATGTATCTTTTTGGTCCTATGCCAGTTCATAGTCTAGGTAGGAAGGTCTACACTTTTGTGGTTGTAGATGACTATTCTAGATTTACATGGGTGTTCTTTCTGAGACAGAAATCAGAAACCCCAAGTGTCTTACTTAATTTTGTGAAGCAGATTCAGAATGAACTGAATAGTACAGTGGTCAAAATCAGAAGTGACCATGGTACTGAGTTTCAATCTGAAAGCATGACAAAGTTATGTGAAGACTTTGGGATTTTCCAAGAGTTCTCCTCACCTAGAACACCACAGCAAAATGGCGTTGCTGAAAAAAAGAATAGAACATTAATTGAAGCTGGTAGAACTCTATTGAGTGACACCTCTCTTCCAGAATATTTCTGGGCTGAGGCAGTTAACACTGCATATCATGTGATCAATAGGGCTTCTATCACCAAGAACCACAAAAAGACTCCCTATGAGATTATGAAAGGTAGAAAACCAAATCTATCCTACTTCAGGATCTTTGATTGTAAATGCTATATACTTAACAATGGCAAGACATACCTAACTAAGTTTGCTGCCAAATCCCAAGATGGGATATTTGTTGGGTACAACATAAATAGTAAGGCCTATAGAGTCTTCAACTTGACTACTCAAGTTGTTGAAGAATCTGTACATGTTGTGTTTGATGAAACAAGATTAATCAACTGTGAGTTGTCTTGTAGATCAAATGATTCAACAGGTATAAGCAAAAGAATGGACAAGCTCTCCATTGCTGAAGCATTAAAGGAAGATGGAGCATTAGAAAATGAAGGCTACTGTCCAGGGGGAGTACAAAACTCAATAGATGCTGATGAAAACCAAGAGGTTCAGCATGAAGAAGGAGCTGGAGATGTTCAACCAGAAAGGAACCTTCCTCCAGCTACAAGACATTTAAGAGATCATCCAGCTGAATAGATTATAGGTGATCCAAGACAGGGAGTGCAGACTAGAAGCAGAAATCAAAGCACAGACCTGCATTCAAGTTTCCTGTCTCAAGTGGAGCCTAAGAAGTTTGAAGAAGCCATCCAAGACCAGCACTGGACTGATGCTATGCAAGAGGAGCTGAATCAATTCAGAAGGTGCAATGTCTGGGAGCTTGTTCCTAAACCAAGAGGGCACAACATAATTGGCACAAAGTGGATTTATAGGAACAAATTGGATGAGAGTGGAATAATAGTGAAGAATAAAGCAAGATTGGTTGCAAAAGGATACAGGCAGGAAGAAGGGATTGACTTTGATCAAACCTTTGCCCTAGTAGCAAGGCTGGAGGCAATCAGAATGTTCCTTGCCTATGTAGCCTATCAAGGCTTCAGAGTGTACCAGATGGATGTGAAATCAGCATTCCTGAATGGTGATTTAAAAGAGGAAGTCTATGTAGAGCAGCCATCAGGTTTTATAGATCCTCTTAAACCAGATTATGTCTATAATCTTAGGAAAGCTTTGTATGGGTTAAAGCAAGCCCCAAGGGCTTGGTATGAAACCCTGTCTACTTTCCTTATTGAGAATAAATTCTCAAGAGGAAAAATAGACAAAACTTTATTCCTTAGGGAATCCAAAGGTAAGATCATCTTAGTTCAGATCTATGTTGATGACATAATCTTTGGATCTACTGAAAACAACCTTTGTAAAAAGTTTGCCAAACTTATGCAAGGGAAGTTTGAGATGAGCAGTATGGGGGAACTTAAGTTCTTCTTGGGACTCCAAGTAAGACAGACTGATGATGGCCTGTCCATATCCCAGTCTAAGTTCACCAAAGAATTAATTAAGAAGTATGGCATGGAGTCATCCTCCACTATGAGAACTCCTATGGGAACAAGTATGCCTATATGCAAAGATGATGCAGGTAAACCTGTTGATGAATCTTTATATAGAGGGATAGTTGGCTCTCTACTATATCTCACTGCTAGTAGACCAGATATTATGTATGCTACATGTGTCTGTGCTAGGTACCAAGCCTGCCCTAAAGAATCTCATTATACTGCAGTCAAAAGGATTCTGAGATATCTTAAGGGCACACCTAATCTAGGCCTTTGGTACCCTAGGAATAGAGATTTTCTTCTAACAGGTTATTCAGATGCAGACTTTGCAGGCTGTAGAGAGGATAGAAAGAGTACAACAGATACTTGTCAATTCTTGGGAGGAAGATTGATATCATGGAGTAGTAAGAAGCAGACCAGTGTGGCAATATCCACAGCTGAGTCAGAATATGTTGCTGCTGGCAGCTGCTATGCACAGCTATTATAGATACAGCATCAGCTTAAAGATTATGGTATTCAAGTAAGTAGAACACCTCTTTTGTGTGATTCTAAGAGTGCAATTTCTATTGCTAATAATCTTGTTTCTCATAGTAGAACTAAGCATATAGAAATTAAATACTATTTTCTTAGAGAACATGTAGAAAGAGAAGACATCTCATTGGAATTTGTTAAAACAGATTATCAAATAGCAAATGTATTTACTAAGCCACTGGATGAAACAAAATTCAATAAATTTAAAATTGAATTAGGCATGCTGACCATTGATTAGGTTATCAACAAACTTACAAGTTGTATTAGATTATCAAGTGGTATTGACAAAAACATAAATTGGCTAAGTAAAATTGTGTCGACACATTCAGTGAAAATGTGTCGACTCAGTAAAGTCATGTCGACTAGTCAGAGAATATGTGTCGACACAGAGAATTTGTGTCGACACTTAAGAATCAAATAGTCGACTCATCCAGGAATGTAGTGTCGACTTCACCAGAATAGTGGTGTCGACACTTACAGATTTTTTGTCGACACTTAGCCTAAGAGTCGACACAGAATTTCTGATGCTCTACTATGTCTCTCGGGTGTCGACAAATCCACAATTGGTGTCGACACATAGTAGACAGACTTGCTGTCAAGACAATAGAAGTTTGTGTCGACACACTCCATCTGTGTCGGCACATATAGACTATTTTTGCCCGCCTTTTGATCTTCTTTCAATAGAAGGTATAAATAGGTCAAGAACTTATTCTGTCGACACGCTTACAAGGTTTTCGAGACTGAAACCCTGTGTCGACATTCTCTCTCTCTCTTCTCTCAAGCTTTCTCGTCTGATCAATGGCACCAAAGGTTGAAGATAACATCAATGAAGGATATGAGTTGGTACGCAATGCCTTTGCTGATGCCCCGACAAATATTCAAAGGGTTATAACTCTAATCTCCGAATCTGGAATAGAGTTTCTAGTTTCTGAACCTTCAAAGATATAAGAAGGAGGTGCTTGAATACTTTACCTCTGCATCAGTGGATTCAGCTGGTCTCAAGATAAAATCCACAGTTCATGGGACAAAGGTGAAAATCACACCAAGAAGTTTAAGAAAGATTCTATAATTGCCTATAGTTGAGAATGAAGAAGAGGTCCCAGCTTCTAAGTCAAGGGAGGCTCTCCAATGGTGTGGATTGGATCCAACCCTGAAGATTGGAGCTGCTTTCAACAGAAAAGGAATGAATCAACAAGGAAAATTTTTGTCTGAAGTAGTTTGGAAAGTAATTTTGTGCAAACCAGGTGGACATGATAGGATTTCAGCCTATATATTCAGCCTAATGACCAGAATTGTGTTTACAATTCCAACTGACTGGTCAGCTGTAGTATTTGATAAGATCAAGGAAGGAATCAAAAAGCCAAATCTGGCTAGAATTGTGAGTTTATACCTGACTGGGGTGATCCCTGAGGTTATGCAATGACTGTCTGGGACAAAAATTAATCATATGAGGAAAATGGATATAAGATTATTTTCAAGGTGGGATAGGGTGCTGTCTAAAGATGTGCCTGATGAGAACAGGCAGGACACCCCTGTGAGATCCCCTGCACATGATCTAGGCACTGCCCAGCATCAAGAAGAGCAAGTGAGAAAGCAGGTTGAAGATCAGCCTGAGTCTGTTCAAGATGAAACCATTCCTGCCCAAATGCAGGGGGAGCAAGCTCACTCTCCTACCTAGAATGTATCTACTTCAGAACAGGTAAAGGGAAAGCAAATGAGTTTTCCTGCCAAGGACATTCCTAATATTTTTACTCCTGCACAGGTACAGGGGGACCAAGTACATTCTCCTACCCAGGAAATTCCACATACTGAACAAGTGCAGGAGGTGCAAATGTCTGAACAAGTGCAAGAGGAAGAACAAATTGATTTATCAAAAGATGTGAATATTGCAGATCTGGATGATTCAACATCTGTTCAAGCTCAGAAGGAATACACTCTAGATGAGTTATTTCCTAATATTGAAATTGCTACTGATAGAATAGAGGAGGAGCAAGACAATGACAAGGCACTAGATATGGAGATAGAGCATGAAGCTGAGAAGGAACAAGGAGTTGAAAAGGAGCAAGTAGTTGAGGGGGAGCCTGTGCATGTTGAGGCTAAACAACATGGCACTGAGACAGATATTCCTCCTACTTCTCCTGACAGAGTTCAAATTGAAAGTTCATCTGATTCTAAGAATGAAGAAGCCAGACTGGCTAAGAAGAAAAAGCTCATGGTCTTTAAGAGAAGGAGCAAAAGCTATAAGCAGACTCTATAAACTACACCTCTCCAATCTCCTTCTGAATTTAATTATAACAAGTTTATGATAGACTTGCAAGTTAAGTTAGATGAACATAGATTGGCTGTTGAAAAGTATGTTGATGAGAGCAATAAATCCCTTCAATTTAACTTGGCTCAAGATATTAAATCTATTAGATTTGAATTAAATATGAATAAGAAGGAGATGACAGATTGCTTCCATAAGGGAGGTAATGCTGTAGTGTTTTTGGCTAAACAACAGCAGTCTATCCTCACTAAAGTGGATGATATTGCTTTAAAGCAAGGTTATGTTTTGGAGAATCAGCTAAGGATGAATGATAATTTAGCTGAATCTCACCATGAAATTCTTGAAGAGTTCACAAAGGCTACTGCAGGGATGACTAAAGCACGAGCAAAGGAGATGGAAGAGTTTGATAAGAAACTTCAAGAAGCCATTGAATCAGTTAAGACTGCCATCACTACATCTCAGAAGGACATATCTAACAAACTACAAAAATTGAAACCATATTTTAAAGAAGGTGTGAATTATCTAGATGGCCAGATCAGATTTCAGAAGAATGATCTAAGAGATCATATTACCAGAGAAGTCATAAAGGGGGAGAGGTTGTTAGTTCATGCTAGCTCAGATCACACCAAATGGGTGATAAATAGTATTCGAGCCACATTGGGATATCCACCTTTGTGTGATGATGCTATGGTGGCTGAGTCCGGAATTCAAACAGGTCTACTTGAAGGCAATCAACCTGAGATTGCCCAAGTCATTTACCCTCCTCCTGATTTTGATATGATTGATCAGCAAGTTCAGGATATGTATAGTCCTCCAAAGGAGTTTACCAAGGTTGTAATTGAAAAAGTTGATAAGCCTGATGCCAACTTGCAAGAACAGCAAGTTGCTCTACTATCCAAGAAAAGATTTAGAGAGCAGGCTGAACTTAAGCCAGATTTTGAGCAGTGGAGCCCTACTTCAAGAAATATTATACTAACTGCATGGAAGACTATAAAGGACCAAGTACATGATAGAGGGAAGTGGTATAATGAAATGGAATGGCAAAAGCATGAAGCTAGGCAAGAAGCTATAGTACAGTTCAGGAGAAAAGCCAAGCTGGGAAGGCTGCCACCAGATGCTCAGGAGCCGAGCAAGTACTTTCCAAAGCCCTTTCATTACTTTGAAAGGCAAAGTCTCAAGGAAGAAGCACAGAAGAAAGCTGAGCTAAAAGGCAAGAAGCCAGCTGAAGTTGTTAAAGCTCCTGTGAAGGCTCAAATCCAATCTGGCAAAGGAATTGTCATAAAAGAGCCTGATCAGTCTTAGTTCTAAGTTCTTTAAAAAGTGTTTTGTAATGTTTTGTTTAATCATTCAATGTAAACATCTGTAATCAAACATTACCAAGTTATAAACAAAATTTTGTTTGGAATCATATATTCATGTTCACTCTGTGATGAATTATTAATATTTTGTTTATATTAAGTATTCCTGTAATGTCATACATCATCATATTATATTTGTTATAAATGGTGTATATCATTAACTAAAAGGGTTATGACTTCTCCAAATAGGGGGAGATTGTTGGGTACATTGGAAAATGTGTACCTGATTTGAAGAAGCCTAACTTAGCTTAATGATATACATCAAGGTGTATTTGATGTTGTTTTAAGTTGACATGTGCAGGTGAAGAAGTATTAAAGAATACAGTAAATTATTCTAAGTCCATATATCGACACCTGAAGAAATTGTGTCGACACTTCAGAATAATTGTGTCGACACTTGAAGGAAGCAGTGTCGACTCACAGAAAGATAGTCGACCATATTTGTGTCGACACTGGGAAGCAGTGTCAACTCACAGAAAGATAGTCGACCACACTTGTGTCGACACTGGGAAGCAGTGTCGACTCACAGAAAGATAGTCGACCATATTTGTGTCGACATTGGGAAGCAGTGTCGACTCACAGAAAGATAGTCGACCTCAACTATGTCGACACCTGAAGGCAGAGTCGACACATACTGAGTTCTGAATCTACAACAACTGTGTCGACACACAGGACTTGTGTCGACACACTGCAAAGTCAAGACCAAGTTATTTTCTGAAGAAAGATGAAGTGTTGAGTCGACACAAATTCTCTGTGTCGACTCATTCTCAAGATGAAGTTCTGAAGAAGCAGTGTTGACTTAAAGGCAAACTAGTCAACATCATCAAAGGCTGTGTCGACACCAAAGTCACTTGTGTCGACACATATAGACAGTTGGTCTCGACACTTTCTGATAGTCTGTCTCAACACTTTGCTGTCCAATACTAAGGCACAGGATCTGTTTGAAGACTTGACAACTTTGGGTTGCAACCGGTTAACTGATGTTGTCAGACTTGTCAGAAGTCAGTTAGAAATCGGATCAGCCAGTTACCATGAAGAAGATCTATAAATAGACAGATTCAGAGAGATGTAAATTATTATTATTGAATTTTGGCAATTAATTTGAGAAATCAAATCAAGAAGGAGTAATACACAAAAGAAGATCTTCATCAGAAGATCTAAGAAGACGATCTCAGGATCTGTCTAAGTAGAGTTCTTTCAAGAATTCAGAAGTATCATCAAAGGTGTTGGATAGAGAGGGATCCAGCCTCTTGAAGAAGAAGAAGGAAGCCATCATTGGTTTCTCAAGAAGCTGTTTGGAAATCAACTCAGCTAAGTTCAGATTCAAGAAGCTTTGAAGAAAGCTCAGATTCAGTTGATTTCATCAGCTGATCAAGATTTGTCTTGTTCTTTTCTCTCTCAACAAAGGCAAGATAATAAAAACATCTTTTCTAATTTCTGTAGGATCTGTCAATACAGATCTGAGTTGTAAGCCTGTGTTATAAAGGCTGAGTGTAGGAGAGTTGATCTCTGAGTGGTAGGGTTGTTTGCCTGAGTGTAGGAGAAGGTTCTTCTCTGAGTTGTAGGCTTTGTGATAAGGCTGAGGTAGGGCTGTTGAGCCTGAGTTATAGGAACCTTTTCAGGTTCTGAGCTGTAGGATCTGTGGATCTGAGTAAAGAGGAAGTTTGGCCGAATCTAGCATACTGCTAGATAGGTGAAGGGGGAAAGTGGATGTACCCAGACCTTGGGGAACCACTATAAAACAGTGTGCAATCTCTGATGGTTAAATTTCTGTGACTGCTGTGCTGTGTGTTTTAATTCTGTAATTGAATTCTGCCAAAAAGTGTTAACAAGCTTTTGAACCTATTCACCCCCCCCCCCCTCTAGGTGTTTAGGTTGTCTTGAAAGTAAAACTATCATTTTCTATACTCAATTTTTATTGAAATTTTTTTCATTATTTTGTTTGATTTTCTTGGAATTGCTATAATTGCAGAGCATGGGACCTTTCCTCATACTTTGCTCTGAAGATGATCAATTGACTCCCTACCAAACTGTGTCGGGTTTTGTTGAATGTCTTCAAGAACTTGGTGTTGATGTTAACTTCATCAAGTGGAGCAGTTCTTCTCATGTTGGTAAGTTTTTGATTCTTTTAAATTTATTTAATAGAAGAAAGGTGCCAGGTTGGATTGGCTCTCTAAATGAAACATATGTAGAGACAGGTTGATGTTTTCTAATTCTTACTACCATCTTTTTGAATTAGTGTTATGGCATTTAATTTTGTTTTAATGAGATAAAATTCAATTGTATGATAGAAGAAAAACCACTTTAATAAATCGATGGTCTAGATGACTTCCTAGAAGATTAACTTTATGGATGCTAGTTGTACTATTAGTACATACATAAATAAGTAATTTTAATTAATTGCATACAAATTAAATCTAGTATGTCATTTTCTAATATTACTTATTTTACTTCATGAATTCTCTATATTTGTGTCATCCCATTTGTTTTTTTTTTGCTCAAGCTAATGGGTGAAGACAATTACTTTATATTTCCGCACCAACATAATTTTCATCTCTTCAATTTCATATTAAACCAATAATATTGTGTGCCTTAACAATCTCTCCTTCATGTGAGAGCTTTCTACATTCTCCATCAGTCCGTCCTCATATGGTAGCTTCTCGGCATCATCAAATGTCACTAACCAAGATCACATAACTACGTGGACGCATAGTAGGAGTCGTCATTCTCTCTTAGACTTTGTTGAAACATGATTGAAAGCACAAATGTGTATTGGAGCCACAAATCACATGAACATACTTGATCCTAATCAAACCATAGACATTGATACACTTTGTTAAAGAGTGTGAACTGAAGGTGGATGGAAGACTCCACAGTTGGGTTAGATATATTAGTTTTCAAACCTGTTTTCAACCCTAAATCTAATCCCATTAATGAGGCCAGCCACTTGATCATATAAGGTTTATGTTTAAAAATATTCCTAACATTGTTTAGAATGTCGAATACACCGTACAATACACCTTCAACAACACATGTTCATTCTTCAACCACACATTTTGTCAGTGTAGTGAGCTATCAAATGGGCTACATTCTTATGGTTATGTTGTTGTTATTGATTTTGTTGTCTTGTCAACTTTATGTGGGAAGGGATTAAAGCAGGATAGTTACATAAGTAGCCAATTTTTTTGTATATAGGTGTAAAAATGTTTACTTCTATTCCACCCAAGGTGTTCTTAAATTACATTTTTGCATTGGATGTCTGCATACATACAAGTTGAATATTGATGAGATTGCAAGAACAAATCATCTAGATGCTCCACACTTGAAACTGCTATTTTTGGCTGTATTATTATCGGAAAAAACTGATCGTTTAACGGATTAATATGATTTAAATTCCATAAAAAAGCATCATCAATTTCTGCGTTGTTTGCAATAAGAACAGGTTCCCAAAACTAGTATTATATTATGCATGTGACTTTAGACAGATAATGTTCAAAAGTTTTTTGATGGAAGGAAACAAAACATAGAGATAGGCATTTGAGATACATAGAGATAGACATTTGAAAAGCTCAAGTTGTAGTTCTACCTGATATAAGGCATTCCTGCAAATGTTGGTGCTGGGTAGACAAACAGAGGAATGCTTGAGGAGGACCTGCATCGGAGAGGGAAATGATTTTCCTCTTGAAAGAGTGTTAAAACATTCTGAATATACATATAGATAAAAGAATTAAATAGTCCAGTTTTCACTTTGGCATCCTATTTCATAGTAAACTAAAAGCTGAACTAAAGTTGAACTAAAACAGTCCAGTTTTCATAGTCCAATTGAACTAAAAGTTGAACTAAAAGCTGAAAATTCTAAAGTTGAACTAAAAGCTAAACTAAAGTTGAACTACAACTTTGGCATCCTATTTTACAGTCCAATTAAACAGTCCAGTTTTAACTAAAATATGAACTAACGTTAACTGGACTGTTAACTTTGGCATCCTATTTCACAGTCTAGTTTTATAAACATTCTTAATGATGCAGTGAGCATGAAGAAAGTGAATTAAACAAAAACAAAATATAGAGATAGGAATTTGAGATACATAGAGATAGACATTTGAAAAGCTAAGGTTGCAGTTCTACCTAATATAGGGAATTCCTACAAATGTTGGTTCTGGGAAGATAAACAGAGGAGTGCTTGAGGATTACCTGCATGGGAGAGGGAAATGATTTTCAGCTTGAAAGAGAGGTAAATGGGAGTTTAAGTACCTGCGATGTGTAGGAGCAGGTAGCCGGAGAGGTTAAGGGGAGTAAAAATACCTGTGTTGGAGAGGTAAAGGGAGCTTAGGTTGCATGAATCACAATGGGCCGGAGCAGCTTATTAGAGAAGGGTAAGATGATGGCGTGAGATGTAACAGCTCACGGCCTTGGCAGGAATCGTGAGATGCTAGAGCGGGGAGCCGATGAAGGGAGAGATGATGGAATGGTGAGCAGTTGAAGGCGGTTGCACTTTGAACGATGCCCTAGAAAAGGGAACAGGGAACCCCACATTCACTAGAACGCAAACGGAGATGGAACGGCGAACCCTTCTAATGTTGGCAAAGACTTCGAATGCTGGCGATTTTTGCTGATGAACCCTTAAAATGTGGGTGATCTTTGCCGTCAATGCCTTGTACTGTCGGTGAACACTTCGAAATCCGGTAATTTGTGGAGAGCGGGCATTGGGGATCTCGGCAAAAAGGAGATATGAAGGAAGGTGCGAGCAGAAAAGAGGGTTCTGTGCAAAAGCTCTAGCCTCTAGAAAGCCTTTCGATAATGTAAGTTCTATTATCTACGGTTTTTGCAGTCGTGGCTAATGTCAGTGTATTAGCCATGATTTTTAGTCCCTGTTCAAAAAAAGTGTAGCAGATATTCACTTTTCTAGTAGTGAATGTCTTGTCTATCTTTCCCCTTGAGAATTTGTTCTCATTGAGAAAGCTAGACAGGGTTTCATACCATGCCGTGGGGGATTGCTTTAACTCATACAAAGCTTTTCTAAGCTTTAATACATAATCAGGAAAGTTAGATTTAACAAAACCTGAGTTGCTCAACAAAGAATTCCTCTTTTAGGTCACCATTTAAGAAAGTTTACTTTACATCCATTTCGTAGACCTTGAATCCTTTATGTGCAGCATATGTAAGGATAATCTTATAGCTTCTAATCTAGCTACAGATGCAAAGGTTTAATCAAAATCAATACTTTTTTCTTGTTTGTATCCCTTGGCAATCAGTCTAGCTTTATTCTTGATTATAACACTCTTCTCATCAATTTTATTCCTATAGATCCACTTGGTTCCAATGATGTTATGTCCTTGTGGTCTGGGAACCAGCTTCCATACCTTGCATCTCTTGAACTGGTTCAATTTTTATTACATATCCATAATCCAAAAAGGGTCTATGTTGGCATCTTTAAACCTTTTAGGTTCAACCCGAGATAGGAAGCTAGAGTACATAGTAATGTTGAGGCTTCTACTACTTATTATAACCCCTTGGATAGCATCACCTATGATTTGATCTCTTGGATGATCCCTCAAAGGCCTGACAGCTGCTGTCATTGTATTCTCAGCATCTTGAACATCAATGGTTGGATTCTGTGTGTATTCACCCATGCCCTTTGTACTTTGTCCTTCTTTAGGAATGCACACACCATCATCTTGCTCTTGGGCAGTAGGAGGAGTATCCTTGATGGTCAGTTTATCCATATCCAACTCCACATCTGCAGATCTAGAGGAGCTAGGTAGCTCACTGTTAACCATAGATGATTCATCAAACACAATATTTACAGACTCTTCTACAACTTGATTATTCAAGACTCTATATGCTTTGTTATGGTTGTTGTACCCAACAAAGATTCTTTCATAGGATTTGGCAGCAAACTTAGTCAAGTAGGACTTCCCATTATTGAGCACAAAGAACTTGCTTCCAAAGATCTTCAGATAGGCAAGATTTGGTTTTCTGGCTTTATAATCTCATAGGGAGTCTACTTGTGATACTTGTTGATAGAAGCTCTACTCAGGACATGACAAGTAGTGTTCACTGCCTAATCTTAGAAGTATTTTGGGAGAGAAGTGTCACTGAGTAGTATCATTCCAGCTTCTATGAGAGTTTTATTTTTCCTCTCAACAATCCCATTTTTTTGGGGTGTTCTCGGAGAAGAAAACTCCTGATAAATCACTTGTTCTTCACAGAACTTTATCATGCCTTCAAATTGAAATTCAGTACCATGGTCACTTATGATTTTGATCACAGAACTATTCTTTTCATTCTGAATTTGCCTAACAAAGGTCACAAATATATTAAGGATTTCAAACTTTTTATTTAAAAAGAAAACCCAAGCAAATCTGGAATAGTCATCAACTATCACAAGTGTATAGACTTTCATACCTAGACTATGAACTGGCATAGGACCAAACAAGTCCATATGCAAGAGGTACAAACACCTCTCAGAATCCTTAGCCCCAGTACTATTAAAGGATAATTTTTTCTAGTTGCCCTTTTGGCATGCAGAGCAAGTGCCCTCTTTAGTGTATCTTAGATTAGGTCCATTTCTGACTAGCTCTTCACTGAAGAGCTTGCAGATTATCTTGTAGTTCAAGTGAGCAAGCCTCTTATGTCATTGCACACAAGAGACTTTCTCATTTACTACTAGACATATAGGTGAGTCTGTACTTAAACATAAGAAGTTTAAACAATAAAAATTTCCACTCCTAGTGCATGTCAAAATGACCTCTTGGTCACTTGATCTTTTTATAAGACACTTTTCCTGTGTGATACAATGGCATAGACAATATCACATAGTTGGCTTATACTAATCAGATTGTGTTGCAATCCTTCCACATAAGCTATATTTGTGATGGAGACTATGTCATTGTTGATCATACCAAAGCCCTTGATGACTCCTTTGTCTAAACCTCCAAAGATCACCTTAGGTCTATTCTTCACAGGAGTATAATCCTTAAGATTACTCCTTGTTCTAGTCATGTGCCTAGAATAACCACTGTCCAAGTACCATATTGGCATTGTATGGGTACTTGGACTACCCTTCAAATACAGATTAGTTTACCTTAGGAACCCAAAAGGGATTGGGCCCTTGGTTCTTATTAACTTGAAAATGCGCATGTCTACCTACAGCAGTCCTGACAGGAAGATTCACCCTTGCCCTTGGCACACTAGGGTTGTGCCAACAATCTATGGAAAAGTGTCCCACCTTGCCATAGCACCAACATTCATTAATGTTATATCTCCTCTTTTGAATAGCCTTGAAAGAGTGCAAGCTATCAATAGTTGTCTGTTTAGAGGGGAGAGCATCAGCCTTCTTCTTGTTTCTTTCAGCAAGTATCTAACTGAAAGTTAGTCTGCCAATAGAGGTATGTGGTTTATTCTATATAGCATCAATAGATGTCATCTATGTAGTTGGCATGGAGTTGATGGCTTCAGAAACTACCAGGTGTAGCTTACTGACTGTCTTACCCTTAGTCAAGGTGTTTTCTGGAAGAACCTGAGAATAGGTCACTGCCTTATCCTTGAGTGTGGGGGCTGGAGCACCAAACACAAATGGTCCATAATGGGTCATTTTGATTTCGTCATGGGGAGCCTTCAGTGCATTCACACCCATATCCTTTCTCCTTCCATTTTAAGATACCTTAATATTCTTACAGGAAGAGTTCCCATTCTTCTAATGACTATACATGATGTCCCGGTCATACTTGTTGGAAGGGAGGATTACCTTTTGAAAGGTGGTTTGAGGCACTATAGGAGCTTTGCCTTTCCCTTTGGAATGGGCCGCTCTAGAGTTCCACTTGAACCCTAAACCTCTCTTATCCTTTTGGGAGGTGAAGGAGTCAATCAGTGGCAGCACAGTTTTGGGCTTAGATAATTCAGCCACAATCTTCTTCTCCTTGAGAAGCTTCTCTTAAAAATCCATGATGATCTTGTTTTTTTGGCTAATGGTCCCAATTTGGATAATTAAGATTGTCTTCAGTTGGCTAACTTCCCTCCTCATCTGAGCTAGCAAGGGTGTTGACTCAGACTGTAGGGAAGAAGCATGCTGTAGGGAGGCAATCTCCTCAGCTTATCTCTTGACAAGCTTTTTGATCTTCTTTAGAGCATCCAAAATTGCACCATACTTATCAATCAATTGATTGACATCATCTTCAGATTCTGAACTATCATTCCTACTAGAGAAAATGGATGCTTTAGATTCTAAGTCATACTCATAGATATAGGGAGAGCTAGGAATATAGTGTCCCGCATCAGGAATAAGATTATCCTGATTATATTCTTATATGGCCATGAGTCTGAACTCCTCATCCTCTTCACAGTCACTGTCAACAGAGGATAGTGGGGCCCTTATGACAGATGGGGCGGCAGGATGATCAGACTCTTCTTTAATAGTCATGAGACCAATGTAGGCCTAATCTTCATCTGATTATGAAGACTCAGAATCACTGTCTGATAGGCCAACAGTCTTCTTGGCCAAGAAGCTCTTTTCAGCCTTCTTGTCCTTATGATGTTTTTTTCCTTCAGACTTTGTGAGCTCCTTCCTTTTAATTGTACAGTTAGTAATGACATTTCCACTCATGTTGCATCAATAGTAAACAACATTAGTCTTAATATGTTTGTTCTATTTGGAGTCAATCCGTTCCCCAGAGGGGTCTTTTCTGGACTTATCATTGTGCCCTTAAGATATCCTTCGTTGGATGCAGCTTCCTTGATGAGGAGTTTGAAGTGCCCTTATTCTTCCATTGTCTCCTCCTGCTTAGCATCTTCTTAAACTGATTGGAGAACAGTGTTAGTTCTCCATCTGATATCTCACTTCCAGAGGAGCTCGGATCTGAGCTCACTGACTCTACAACTCTCTTTGGTGGATAACGAGTCTTTTCCCTATTTTTTTCTTGTGGCTTCAGCTCTGAAGGCCACAGTCTTCTCTTTGCTAATAGATCTAGTAGCATCCTTTTCAGACTTCCTAGAGTTCAACTGCATCTCATGGGATAACAACTTCTTAAACTAATTTTGAGGCAATGTGTTGGCCAAGTTGCCAACTTCTCTAATGGCAGAGATCTTGATATCTCATTCTTTATTAAGGGATCTCAATAACTTGTCATTCATCTTATAATTAGTGAACTGTCTGCCATATGTGATTAGACTGTTCACTATTATGAAGAACTTCTCATAGCATTCAGCTATGGAATCCTTCTTCCCTTGCTTGAATGCTTCATATTATTGATTTAGGATGGATTTTCTGTTATCCCTCACCTCATCTGTCCCTTCCATATAAATAATGAGAGAGTCCCATATTTATTTGTCTATTTTATAGTGGACAAGGTTCTGGAAGGTGGAGTCATCTATGGCACTACCAATAATGTTTTGTGCCCTCATATCCATGGTTGCCAAGATGACTTCATCCTTAATCATTTTAATATACTTATTTGGATTCTAGACATTGGCATCTAAGACAAATACCTTTATGGGAATGAAAGGTCCTTCTTGGAGTATAATGAAGATCCTAGGGTCTGAGGCTTCCATGAATAGCCTAACCCTTTCTTTCCAAATTCCAACATTTTTTTTCTGCAGATAGGGAGCTTCATGGAGCTCAACTCCTTGTGGTTCTCACCTAAACCCATGAAGTTAATATTCAGCTACTCTTGGTGATTTGGTTAGACTATTAAGTCTTTTTTGAACAACCTCTCTCTGATGCCACTTGAATGTCTTTGTTTCAAGAGTAGTTATACACCTAAAGGGGGGGGGAATAGGTTTCAATTCTTTATGACTACTTTTTAATCTAGTATGTTGTGAGTTAGATTATTGAGTTTGCTTTCATGAACGTAGATCATCACACTAGTATTTATAGTGGTTCCCCAAGGTATGGGTGCATCCACTTTCCCTCCAACCTTTCTAAAAGTGTGTTAGACAAGGCAATCTCCTCCAAATCTCGGCTCAAAGAGCTTATAATATAGATCCCTTAGGATCTCTTAGAATTCCTCCAAGTCTTACCTCAGGCCTAAGCCATACCCACTCAGAGTAAATTTTACTCCTACAGTATAGTTATCCTCCGGATCACCTACCTCAGGCTTAACACAAAGCCCTACAACTCAGGATAGAAGGTTATCCCTACACTCAGAGATAATAAACCTCCTACTGCTTAGTTATCCTCCAGATCACCTACCTCCGGCTTAACACAAAGCCCAACCACTCAGGCTAGAAGGTTAGCCCTACACTCAGAGATAATAAATCTCCTAAAGCTCAGATCTAACTCAAATTCGACCTCTCAGCCTTTATACTTTAGGCTTACAACTCAGATTAATAATGATCCTACAGAAAGAGTTAGGTTTTGATGGTGATTGACTCCAGAGAAAAAGATTCTCTGAGTTTTCTTCTTCTTTAACTAAAAAACTTCAGTCCAATCTTCTCCACGGCAATTAGTATTTAGATCTTTAGTAGTTTAGCTTGTGTTGAGAAGACACTACAAAGCCATGTAGCTTCAAGACTTTGATGTAATAGTATATTATAGTGGCCTTGAAGATGAACAGCAACCTGAAGTAGCTCTGTAACTTCATCTTGTTCAGAAAATGAGATTTTTGATCTTGTTGTTGAAGTTAAATTAATTCTTCAGTTCTTTTATTTCTTTAACAACCAACTCATATTTGTGGTTCACAGACTAACTTTAAGAATGAGTTCCAAGAAATCTTCTTCTTAATCGAGAGGAAGAAGATGACCAAAAAAACTTGTTTTTTAATTTCTCGAAAATTTCCTTTTATTGATCTCCATCCAATGGCTTTATGCGCAATATGGACTAGCCAGAATCAGCAACTGCAATATTTCTTTTGCATTAAATGATGTACTAAAGTCATGCGGCTCCTTTTGTCATCTAGCGTGCAAATCCCACTACATTTTAATTCTTGATGACATCAGCATGACTCGGCGCTTGTGGACTTGGTAATTTCCAGACAATCTGTATAGGCATTGAGTGAGGCTTTGTCACTCAACGCAAAAATACTTAGCAGAACTCTACATCTTGAGGCATCAAGTGAACATTCAACACTCAATGCTTTTGATATTAACAGTATTACTATTAAAGAGTTGAGTGATCCTTCATCACTCAATGCTTCTGGACTTTGTTGAAATTTCTCTACATGAAAGCGTTGAGTGCAGCTTCTACACTCAATGCTTCTGGACTTTGCATGTTTTCTTGATGGGGCGTTGAGTGGCCTGTCTTCACTCAATGCTTTTATACTTGATCTGAAATCCAGTTGAGTAGGTGTTGAGTGAACTGCCATCACTGAATGCTTTTGTCCTTAGACATATTTCTTATAACACCTCCATCTGTCAATGTGGAATATAACAGAAGGTCTGTCTGGGGCCCCCATTCCATATTCCACGGACAGTCAGCAGAGTTATAGGTTAATATAAAAAATACCAAACAATTCCTAAATCAGAGCATTCTAGCGGAAGCTTCATGGTTTATTAGAACTCAAGTAATAATAAATGTCCACAAATACCATATAGGAATGTTATACAAAATACACCAAAAGTGCGGCCTTAAGGCCTTATAGTTGTTCCTCACAAGAGGAATTTACAAACATCGGCATGCAGGTCGGCCACACATGAAAACTATAACAAGTTCTTCACTTGGCCTTCGAGGGTTGGCATAGAATCAAAGGGCTGTAACCCGCCACCTCGTGCTCGGCTCTCCAGCACCTGCACAGGGACATTCCACCATAAAGGTGGCAAATAAGGCAATGATCATCTTTAGCTGACCAATTTATAATGACCCTACCACATTCCCGGGGTAACGATTTTCCTTCCCTACAAGCATAACATTCATATATAGATATATCACACGAAGGTACAACTTAAGCACCATTCAATATATCACAAATTTTTGCATCAACTGCCAAATGTTTCGTACACTTAGGGCACATTATTGGTGTACTGGAATTCCTAGCCCCACAACCGTCTAATAGTCCCAGACTTGACGGTCAACATTGAGCATTATTAGCCTGGCACATAACTGTGCTATAGCCACGACTCTTCCCCTTGCCAATGGTAGTTATCATGTTGTTTAGGTCTATTTAACCAAACCACATAGAGCGGGTATAGTTCATCTCTTTCCCGTTGCTCAAATTGCCATGTCATCACCGAAAGCCAAAACCTTTGTGGCCAATCTACATGATGTGGGTCAGCCTCCCCTTTCCCATAATTTAAAACATAACCAACGTTACGTACAATGGCTCTCAAGGACATCAAAGCTGGGCACCTAGGCTCACAGCTCACCTACTAGCCACACAGTTTCAACGAGACAGGCTTTGCAAGCACAATACCATCTGGGAGTTTTGGAACCCCTGATTTGGATTTGGGCTAAGTTAACTACTTAGGATGTATGACTCACCTTATATAGTCAGGGTCATTTTTGTTCATCCTAGGGTTTAGGCCAGTCCTTTAGATTCAGATTTCATGGACCAGCCTGCAGTGGATTTCAGGAGAATCGGTCTTAGAAGAATTTCAGAGTTCAAAATATAAGTTTGACGTTCATCGAACTCAGCTCAACGATAGTCGTGCTCTACTCGAAGAACTCAGAGTTCCTTCTCTGAGTTGAGCTCGGTAAAATTCGAGCTCAGGTCAACAAACTGTGCTCAAGACAGATTTCCCAGTTTGACGAACTTGGAGCTCAGAGAATGTCAGCTATTCTTGGGGACTCGGATTGCTGAGCTCAGGTCGACGAAGGGGATTTCTCAGCTCGACGAACTTGGAGTTCAGGTCGATGAAATTTTCCCTGAGGTCGACGAAATATGTTCAGAGCCTAAATGTTAAGTTTTCCTTATCTTTCCCCCTCTTCATTCCATCCTAAGTCAATAATTCTCTGAGTAATTAATCCTTAAATTTTCTAAGAAAATAGACGTTCAAGGCAACATTAATTAAGGTTTTCATCAAAGTAAATACTTGATTAATTATCGGGACAGTTGGGCAAATACAATTAAAGTCAGATATTCCAGTCGTTCTCCTTCCTAGATTTCCAGCAGTAATTAATGGACTCATTTCAAATTCTGAAAGAAAATTTGCAGGCAGCATATATAAAGCGAATTTCTTTTCTTCTCAAACATATAACACACATAATAGAGGGAGCCGACTAATAGAGATACAATAAGATTCTTACCTTCACTCTGAAAAGAAATTATGTTTGCCCTTGCATACTCAAGAAGAACGAAGAAGAACACCATCTAAAAAATCAAGTCATCTTCAACTTCTGATCTAGGAATCTTCAGAGACAATTATTCAACATCTGTCTACATGTTCCTGGACATCTTCAAGAAAAGGCTGCAGACCTACACCCTATGCAAAGCTCCAGTCTTCCTGAACTTCTCTATAACACAGGGGGAGCTTTGATAACAAAGATCCATTTTTGTCTTATCTGTTGTTTTGAGAAAAAGGGAAGACATAATCAACTTTTCTTACACTGTAAAAAGGATTTCATAACTCCCTTCAAAAGTCTGACTCGTTCACAAGTCTCCTTCCAAAAGACTTGGGTTGGTTGTTTGGGCACCTGATATAAAGCCTAAATTGTTATGAGATCTCCCTGTAAATAGATCTTATGGTGGTAGTCACCTGAGCAAAACCAGCTAGTGGATTCCTACCAGGGTGGTAGAAGAGTGGATGTACCCAGTTTGGGGAACCACTATAAAATCTCTTGTGTTGTCTGGTTGCCCTTTTTCTTTTTTTACTATGCTGTGATAGTCTAGCTTTATTCTCTTTACATAATATTTGTTATCACCTATTTTACTGCTAAATCATATAAATCTATAAAAAAAAAAATTAAAACTCTATTCCCCCTCTAGAGCTAATAAGATCTATCCCCTTCTCCTTCAATTAGTATCAGAGGGTAGTCTATTTGGTTCTACAAGGTAACACTTGAACCAACAGATCCTTCTAAGATCAAAATTTCTCTAGTACATTACTTATACCATGGTACAGAACAAGGACTATACAAGCACCAGACCTCCAGTTTGCAACTTGAACAAGTTTTCTATCTGGAAGGCAAGAATTAAATTATATATGAACTCCATTGATGAAGATATTTTTAATTCTATCTTGACAGGTCCACTAGCTTCAGTGGCTACATCTACTGTAACTTCAAGCACTCATGATGTTCCACCACCTGAGTGGACAGATGCATAGAAGAAGGCCAAGATAGCTGATGCCAAGACCATGAACATTTTGGCTCAGACAATATCAGATGACATTTTTCAGAAAGTGGCATAGTGCACCTCAGCTAATGCCATTTGGGATTCCCTAAACCAGATGGTTGCAAGATCTGTAGATGAGAGAAAATACAGGAGATCAAATCTTATCTCCCAATATGAGAATTTCAAGAAAGAAGAGTCAGAGTTAGTGAGTGATATGTACAATAGACTCAGCTCAATCATCAATGAGCTGAAAACTCTTGATAAGGACATAACCCTCACTAAGGTCAATGATAAAATTCGCATGTGCTTCCTCAGCTCATGGTATTCCAGAATCTGCCCAATCAAAGAGGCCAAAAGTCTGAATGAGATTTCAACTGAATCTCTACTAGGAAAGCTCAAATCTTATGAGCAGTTAATGAAGACTAGAGAAGCTGCTGAGCAGAACACTCCCTCATCAGCTAGAAAGGAGCAAAACATAGCATTCAAAGCATCTGAAGAAACAGAAGCTACATCAGCTAGTGAAGAACTTTTGAGTCTCTTAGCCAAGAGATTCAACAAAATGGCCAAGAAGGATTTCAGAAGGAAGTCATCTAGACAAGATGACAAGCAAAGGTATGATAAAACCCCAACTAAAGAAATTGTCTACTTTGGTTGCAGGAAGCCAGGAAACTTCATATCAGAGTGTCCAGAGAATCAAAAGAAGGAGAGAAGAAGAGAAAAGGAGCCCAGGAAGCAGCACTACAGCAAGCCCTCCTCTAGCAAGAATAAGAGGAAGGAGAAAGGCTTTGTTGCTGAAACCTGGAGTTAAACTAAAGATGAATCTTCATCTTCCAGCTCCAATGAAGATGAAGAAGAGACTAAAGAAAAGGAGGTTTGCTTGATGGCTATTGATGCATCAGGAATCCTCTCAGAAGCTGAGCAGTTAGACAGTGAAGAACCTCAATCTGAAGAAGATCAGGTACTATCCTCTTTTGATTTCAATTCAGATGGTCAAACTCCTTAGAGAAAAACTAACTGAACAAGATAAATTCTGTTGGGGCTGCGGTCCGGAATCGCCCCCGCGCTGCGGTGCTATGCGGTAATGGCTTAACTGGCTGCCCCGTGGATCCGCCCGAGGACCTTTGATATAAAGATTAGTGGCGCCGTCCTCCAACAGTCCGGGCTTTTGGTGCGAGTGGTTGCGCTAAGTCCTCTCAATTGGTATCAGAGGGAGGTCGCGGGTTCGAAACCCCGGGGTCGTTTCCGGGGGGATTGTTGGGGCTGCGGTCCGGAATCGCCCCCGCGCTGCGGTGCTATGCGGTAATGGCTTAACTGGCTGCCCCGTGGATCCGCCCGAGGACCTTTGATATAAAGATTAGTGGCACTGTCCTCCAACAGTCCGGGCTTTTGGTGCGAGTGGTTGCGCTAAGTCCTCTCAATTTCCTTTCTGAAAACATTAAATTGAAAGATGAATTAACTTTAGCTAATGAACTAATCATCTCTCTAAAAACTTAATTAGCTGAGGCAAGGCAACTTGAAGAATCCCTAAATGGGAGAAGCATCAAGTTGATGAACATCATAAGAACAGTAAATGCCAGACTTAATGGCAAGCTAGGCTTAGGTGCTTCATCAAGCCAACCCCCATTAATTCAGAAAAACATACTGTCAACTCAAATCAAATTTGTTTCTCAAAAAGGCAAAGAAAAGGTAGATGATCATAGTATGAAGCAAATAGAATTAAAACAGAATAATAAGAAAAAGAGAAAGAATAAAAAAATCCTAACTATAACAATGTTCAGCAGATTTCGTCGAACTCAGATCCACAAAATGTGTACAGTTCGTCGAACTCAAGTCGACGAACTCTGAATGCAGATTTTTATTATAATTATTCTTTGAACTGCGATCGATGAAACCAGTATGGTTCTTTGAGCCGAGATCGACGATATTGGGGCACAGAGAATGAATATTTTCATTCCCTGAGCGGAGTTCGACGAACTCATCCCCATTCATCGACCTCAGATCAACGAACTCACAAGAATTCGTCGAACCCAGTTCAAGATAACAGAAATTTTAATTCTTTTTGAACCATTAATCAACCTAGGGAATATCTCAATCCATTCACCAAGTGGATAATACCACCAAGAAGATATCACCCTCTAGGGTATAAAAATCAACCTGAATGTTCCTTTATTTCCATTTTTACGTATGAAAAGCAACAAAGACCCAAGGTAATCTGGGTCAAGAACATCTAATCTGTTCTTATGCAGGTGAACTCCTATCCTACTACAGAGGAACAGTGGTACTTAGAAAGTGGCTACTCAAGGCACATGACTGGCAGTAAGGAAAATCTAACCAACTATGAGTCCAATCCAGGTCCAAAAGTGATATTTGGTTACTCCAACTATGGCCAGACTAAAGGCTATGGGAAAGTAAATATTGGAGTTGTCACCTTCAAAAAGGTGGCTTATGTAAGTGGACTAAAGCGCAACCTAATCTCCATAAGTCAACTATGTGACGAAGGGTTTCAGGTATCATTTAATAACTCTTCCAGCATTATCACTTCTGTAGAAAATAAAGTAGTTTTAACTGGAACTAGAATAGGAAAAATTTACAAAGTAAATTTTAAGACTGCTAGGTCTGAAATATGCATATTCAACCAGGTTAGTAATAATATCAACTATGGCATAAGAGATTAGTACATGTTTACTTAAAGAACATTGCTAAATTATCTATGGACAACCTTGTAAGAGGATTGCCTTCTTACCCCTACAAGAAGGAAAGCTTATACAGGTCTTAATAATTAGGCAAGCAAACTAAAAATAGTTTTAAAGCCATTAATAAGAGTGATTCACCTAGGATTCTGTATTTTCTCCACATGGATCTTTTTGGACCCATTGTTGTACAGAGCCTAGGAGGGAAATCTTATACCTTAGTGATTGTAGATGACTTCTCAAGGTTCACTTGGGTGTTCTTCTTGAGGAACAAGTCTGATAACTTTAAAGTTCTTACAGACTTTCTTAAGAGCATAAGGATTGAGTACTCTACTCCTATTATAATGATCCGAAGTGATCATGGTACTCAGTTTGAGTCTCTTCCTATGCAAGAATTCTATGAGATGGAAGGTATCAGGTATTGTTTCTCTGCTCCTAGAACTCCTCAACAAAATGGGGTAGTAGAAAGGAAAAACAGGACCCTAATTGAAGCTGCAGACACATTACTTGCAGATGCTTACTTGCCACTATCCTTTTGGTTATAGGCTGTAAGAACAGCAAATTATGTACTGAATAGGAGTCTGATACATAAGCTTAAGGGCAAGACTCCCTATAAATTACTTAAAGGGAAGAAACCTAAAGTAGATTACTTTATATTTTTGCTTATTTATGCTACATTGATAACAATGACAAGAAATATCTTAGAAATTTTGAAGCCAAGGCTGCAATGGGAATTTTCCTAGGATACACCCAAGTAAGTAAGGCATATAGGGTATATAATAAATCTACTATAAAAATGGAAGAGATTGTACATATATCATTTGATGAAACTTACATGTCTTATAAGGAGAAGAATCCTTCTACCAGTGAAACTTTGCAGGTACCACACTTGTGTGAGAAGTTGGATGAGTTGAACCTCAAAAATGAGACTATTGCACATCCCTCTCCACATATAAATGAAGACAGTGAAGATGAAACCACTGAAGTGGATGTTGAACCAACATCAGCTCCCATAATTCCATAAGAGGAATTAATTCCCCAAGCTGTTGTTAACCAACTCCACCTACTGAGTTTGTCACACTTAAAGATCATCATGTATCTCAGGTGTTTGGATACATGTCAGTAGGTGTGCATACCAGGGATCAACTCAACCAAGACTTGATGCATGCCTGCTTCATATCTCAAATTGATCCCCAATCCATTAATGATGTTGAGCAAGATCCATACTGGATTATTGCAATATAAGAGGAGCTTAACCAGTTTGAGAGATGCAAAGTTTGGGATTTAGTTCCAAGACCCAAAGACTACCCAGTCATTGGAACTA
Organism: Platanthera zijinensis; assembly: GCA_039513925.1. Lineage (NCBI taxonomy): Eukaryota > Viridiplantae > Streptophyta > Magnoliopsida > Asparagales > Orchidaceae > Platanthera > Platanthera zijinensis. The sequence continues at coordinate 55,585,295 of CM077094.1, read as the reverse complement.
AATGGGTATTCAGGAATAAACTAGATTCCCAGGGAAATATTGTCAGGAACAAGGCAAGGCTAGTTGCTCAAAGCTATAGACAAGAGGAAGGCATTGACTAAGACCAGACATTTGTACCTGTTGCAAGGCTTGAAGCAATTAGAATCTTGCTTGCTTATGCTGCCTACAAGAAGTTCAAAGTATATCAAATGGATGTCAAGAGTACATTCTTAAATGGTGAACTTAAAGAAGAGGTTTATGTGGAGCAACCACCAGGTTTTATTTTTCCAACCCATCCTTCTTATATCTTTAAATTGCATAAGGCTCTCTATGAACTAAAGCAAGCTCCAAGAGCTTGGTATGAAACCTTAGCTAGCTTTCTTCTAGAGCATAAATTCTCTAGGGGCATAGTAGATAGGATATTGTTCACTAGATATCATAAGGATCAAATCTTATTAGTACAAATTTATGTAGATGACATTATTTTTTGCTCTATTGATTCCAAACTATACAAGAGGTTCTCTGACCTAATGCATTCCAAGTTTGAAATGAGCAGCATGGGAGCTCTCTTACTTTCTTGGCCTCCAAGTGAAGCAACTGTCCGATGGCATCTTCATATCCCAGTCTAAGTATGCTAAGGAGCTAATCAAAAAGTTTGGGATGTCAGATGCCTCAGCAAAGAAAACACTCATGGCTTCTAATGTTGTGACTAAGTCTGATGAACATTGCAAGCCTGTTGATCAAAAATTATATAGGGCATTGTTGGGTCCCTATTATATCTCACAGCAAGTAGGCCAGACATAATGTTTGCTACATGCCTTTGTGCAAGGTTCCAGGTGAACCCTAACGAATCCCACCTTACTTTTCTAAAAAGTATTTTAAGATATATAAAGGGTTGTCCTAGTTTAGGACTCTTGTATCCAACTGAGTCAAAGTTTGAGTTGACTAGATACTCAGATACTGACTTTACTAGATGTAGAGTGGACAGAAAAAGCACCTCAGGGACATGCCAGTTCATTGGTGCTAGACTAGTGTCCTGGTTTAGCAAAAAACAGACATCTGTGTCTACTTCAACTACAGATGCTGAATATATAGCAGCTGGAAGTTGTTGTACCCAGATACTGTGGATTCAGAACCAACTCCTAGATTATGGTTTCAACTTAAATAATTCAACCCTACTATGTGATAATACAAGTGCAATTTCCATTGCAAAGAATCCAGTACATCATAGTAGAACTAAGCATATAGAAATAAGGCATCATTTCATTAGAGATTGTGTGGACAAAAATAAAATTAAGCTTGTCTACATCTACACTGATTTGCAAATAGCAGACATCTTCACCAAACCCTTGGATGAGGGGAACCATCTGTTCTTTACGAATCATCTAGGTATGATAAATGGAGAGGCTTTAATTAAATTTTTGTCTTTGATCGAAGAATTTATCAAAGTTTGTCGAATGGAGATCGACGAGCTGAAAAATCTTCTTGAGATTTTTTGTCGACCTGAGATCGACGATATTTCTGTGTGAAATCATTTTCGTCGACCTGAGATTGACGAACTTTCTTCAGAAAATATTTCGTCAACCTAAGATCGACAAACTATTTTCCCTTGTCTTCAAACTGAGATCGATGAACTTTCAGCATTCGTCGACCTAAGATCGAAGACTTTTTATTTTCGCAAGACAGAGCTCGTGGCTTTATATTCTGAAAACCTTATAATAGGGTTTTTCTTCGAGCTAAATCCCACGCCTTCAAAACTCTCTTGCACTTGATCTTTCTTGTTTTTGCAGGAAACCATTTCAATTTAAGCAATCTCACTGTTCGGTATGAAATATGATACAGGGTTCGATATCGACTTCGACTCCTTTAGTCATTCGGACAATATCTTCAAGGATATTCTGAAACTATTTGAAGATCAACAGTTGAAAAGTTTATGACAACCAGAATCAAACTACCAGCGGTTGAGATCAAAGAATGGGTATATTCTTCAACCGCTTCTGATGCTGAGAAGATGACAGGAATAATTTCAGGAACTCGGGTCTCTCTAACCCCTGCCGTCTTATATGAGATTTTCAGTTTTGTGAATGGGGAAGAAGATATTGAAATAGATAGCTCTGAATTTGATGAGATGTTGCTGAAAATGGGTCACTCTGAAGGAAACCCAAACAAGTTATTGAAGAAGAATTTTTCGGCTGAATATAAATTCTTGGTTTATATAGTGGGCAAAGTCCTGCTAGACAAGCACACCGCTCACGAGTACATCACGAGGCACCAGTTTCTGGTTAAGAGTGCCTTGGTGAATAAAAAAAAGGTTAACTACGTTAGGTTTATTTGATTTAATCAGGAAGAAGAACTCTAAGAAGGAAGCTTGTTTTGCAAGGATACTTGGAATTTTTCTGTAGGAGAAGGCAAATGATTTACTGGTCTCTCAAACAGTTTTCATTAATGCTTCTAAAAGGATAACCTCTGACCTCTTTAGCAGATGGTAGAGGACTATTATCAATCCATCTAAGGCTTCCTCCTCCTTAAGACCTTCTGAGAGCACAAGGGCTGTTCCAGCCACTCCCCACCCTGTTGAAGAATCCTCAATCCTCCCTCAGCTACCTCCTTCAACAACACTTCTTCCAACAACAACTCCTTCACCTCCTTAGTCACCACCTCCTCAATCTCCTCCACCACCTCATCTTACTGACATACATCCTCATACATTCATGTCATCCCCATCCTTTGATTTGCTAACCTCAATACCATCTACTCCAAATTCTCCTCAACAAGACATCTCAACTCGTATTCCATCTCCTCTTGCATCACCTTCTCAGGATGACATCATGCAAGATGTTATTCCATCTGATGTCATTCCTCCCTTTCCTCTATCTGTATCTACTCAGATCCCACCTGAGTCTATATATTTGGATATTCCCTCCATCTCCATCCATCCATCTATATCAACTCAGACTCCTCCTAAGTTTGTGTATATGGATTCTTCTTCCATTACCACCCTTCTGGAACACATCACACCAGTCATCAGGCAACTCATTGTAGAGGCAATCACACCTCTTGCTGCCTCCATCTCATCTCTTACTGCCCTTTTTGCAGCCTTCTCTATCCCTCCTTCTTCTATCAGGGGCCTGGATCTAGTTTCCACTGAAACCAGGCAGGGGGAGATGCTCTATAAAGAATCAGCTCCGGCAGCAGTAGTTCCAGTAATGTAATATGAAGCTCTAGCAGCAACAACAGTGATTCTATAAATTGTGCCAGAGATCATAACTGTTAGTTATTGTGTGATCAATCCCACAGTTGATTTGTTTTGTTTATTGAATTCTTTCAATTCAGCATTCTTTAATTTTCTTCAAGACTTGATCCAAGATCAGTTTAAAGCCTTGGTTTGCTATACTCCTCCCATTAGCCCTGAGGTTGTAAAGCTACTAAAGGCCAATTTTGCAGTTATTGAGCCAGTCACAAAATAAACTCCCAAGGATATCTCTCCTCCAACTTACAAAATGGATGAAAGTCCTATACCAGACTTGGATGATATCATGCTTGCAGATATAGAAGAAGAAGCAAAAGAAAATCAAATTATTACTAAAAGTGTTGTAGAGCCAGAAATTTTAGAACAACCCCAGCCAGAGAAGTAGATCTCTAAGGAAACTCTAAAAGAGATTGATGATTTATATGATAACCTTATTGGATCATCTGATGATGAAATGATGATGAAGATTATGATTATGATGAGCCATCTTCTAAGAAGAGGAAGCTAAAGAAGAAAGCCCCTCCAAAGTCTGTTCCTAAGCCTAATCCAATTGGAGACACTCCTTATTACATTTTGAACAAAATAACTCCATATAAAGGGATGCCTAACTGTATATGGTTGTCCAAGAATGAGCAAAAAAGCAAGGAAGAAGAGCAGAAGGTACTCTCCTCCTCCTCCTCCTCCTTCAAAAAGGAACTTGAGAGGTCCTCCTCCTCCTCCTCCAACTGCAGGTGCTTTAGGAAATGTATCAAAAAGATCTACCTCATACACTCAAACATACCAAAGGCAAGACAGATCTTTAAGATTTTATTCTCAAGGAAGCAGTCAGCATCAGCATCAACATTATAAATCTTCTAGAAACAGTTCTCATCTTCCTCCAAAACCAGCAAGTCCTCCAAAAGCTCCAGTTGAACCTGAAAAAGAGAATAGTCCTGAAAGGCCTTTGTCTCCTGCTTATGATCAAGAGATGGATCCAAATTCTAAAATGGCCAGATTTAATGAATTAATTGCTCTATCTCATATTAGAAAAGCAAAGGAAGAAGGTAAGACTCCTCTCAAATCTCAACTATGTCATCTTATAGGAAGAAGGAACTTGAGAAGTACCAAGTGGGCAAACTTTTCAATATTATACTTATATGAACTTGCACCCTGAAGTAGTGGTCCCCAGAGCTGTATCTAAAAAAACAATTGGTGACTCATACATGAAGATGACTCTAAGAGAAGCAGTTGATCCAAATAGGAAGATAATTTTTACCAAATCTTCTGCTCCTCTCCAGTCTGATTTATAAACTCTTAATTTTTTTTACTATTTTGATTTGAACAATATACATGTACCATAGCTATATATATATCTGCCAATGATTTTCAAATTTTGGTAGATATTTTATCGCTGTGATTTTATGTTTTTCTTTATTTTGTTGTAGTAACCTCACCCATATAGGGGGAGATTGTTGGAACCCCTGATTTGGATTTGGGCTAGGTTAACTACCTAGGATGTTTAACCCACCTTGTATAGCTAGGGTCATTGTTCTTCGTCCTAGGGTTTAGGCCAGTCCTTTAGATTCAGATTTCATGGACCAGCCTGCAGTGGACTTCAGTATAATCGATCTTAAAAGAATTTCAGAGTTCAGAATATAAGTTGACGTTCGTCAAACTCAGCTCAACGATAGTCGTGCTCTACTCGAAGAACTCAAAGATCCTTCTCTGAGTTGAGCTCGACGAAATTCGAGCTCAGGTCGACGAACTCTGCTCAAGATAGATTTCTCAATTCGACGAACTTGGAGCTCAGAGAATGTCATCTATTCTTGGGGAATTGGATTGCTGAGCTCAGGTCGACGAATGGGATTTCTCAGCTCGACGAACTTGGTGTTTAGGTCGACGAAATCTACCCTGAGGTCGACAAAATCTATTCAGAGCCTAAATGTTAAGTTTTTCTTATCTATCCCTCTCTTCATTCCTTCCTAAGTCAATAATTCTCTGGGTAATTAATGCTTAAATTCTCTAAGAATGTAGTCGTTCGAGGCAGCATTAATTATGGTTTTCATCAGAGTAATTACTTAACTTATTCTCGGGACAGTTGGGGAAATATAATTAAAGTCAGATATTCCAGTCGTTCTCCTTCCTAGATTTCAAGCAGTAATTAATGGACTCATTTCAAATTCTGAAAGAAAATTTGCAGGCAGCATATATAAAGCGAATTTCTTTTCTTCTCAGACATATAGCACACAGAATAGAGGGAGCCGACTAACAGAGATACACTAAGATTCTGACCTTCACTCTGAAAACAAATTCTGTTTGCCCTTGCACACTCAAGAAGAATGAAGAAGAACACCATCTAAAAAATCAAGAGTCATCTTCAACTTCTAATCCAGGAATCTTCAGAGACAATTATTAAACATCTGTCTACAAGTTCCTGGACATCTTCAAGATAAGGCTGCAAACCTACACCCTGTGCAAAGCTCCTGTCTTCCTGAACTTCTCTATATCACAGGGGGAGCTTTGATAATAAAGATCCATTTTTGTCTTCTCTATTTTTTGAGAAAAAGAGAAGACATCATCAACTTTTCTTACACTGTAAAAAGGGTTTCATAACTCCCTTCAAAAGTCTGACTTGTTCACAAGTCTCCTTCCAAAAGACTTGGGTTGGTTGTTTGGGCACCTGATCAAATGCCTAAAGGGTATTGAGATCTCCTTATAAATAGATCTTGTGGTGGCAGTCACCTAAGCAAAACCTGCTAGTGGATTCCTACCAGGGTGTAGAAGAGTGGATGTACCCAGTTTGGGGAACCACTATAAAATCTCTTTTGTTGTCTGGTTGCCCTTTTTCTTTTTGTACTGTGATGTGATAGTCTAGCTTTATTCTCTTTACATCATATTTGTTATCACCTATTTCACTGCTAAATCATATAAATTTGTAAAAAGTTTTTAAAGCTCTATTCACCCCCCCCCCCCCGTCTAGAGCTAATTAGATCTATCCCCTTCTCCTTCAGGGAGCTACCGCCAGTGATAGCCGCTACCGCCTGGCGTTAATAATGGAACATTGCTTTCTGTCTCCAGACTCAGCCACAACTAGAATTTTTTTCAAGAAAAACCTTCAGCATCCTACAGTATCAGTAACTAGACTTTAATAATATATAGCTCACCAAGATCCATTGCCAGCGATATCCACTGTCGCTTGGAGATACCTACAGTTATCAAAACCATGGTATTCTCAAGGTATTTTCCTGGAGCGCATCTCCAGTACTTCCTGCTACTCAATTTATAGGCACAACCCCTTGGACTCCATAACTACACGGTTATACTCAGAGTCTTCTTTAGCATGCAAATTAAAACATCACCAATCCAGACCAACCTATCCGGATGGGCTTCATATAGCATGCCTATTCCGTACTATGATTTCCGGATTTTATATGCAAGACTACCTGGGGATATTACGTATCAACCCATCGGAATTCCCTTCACTTTCCACCCTTTGGTGGGAGATTTCATACACATGAAAACATAGGACATCACTTGTCCAAGAAATAAGATCGTTACCCTTGTAGATCGTTTCGGAGCAATGATCAAGACTTCTATCCGGATGGAATGGATCACCTCGCTTTCCTCTTCACGGATCTACTTTCAGCTCGTAAATCTGACCACAAGATCTCCTTCACCAAGCTTCCAAAGCTCAGCCTTCTGCCCCTCTTCTTCCTTCCTTTTAAGAACTAGATGAGAAGGATGAGAGAATAACAGAAGGGAAAATGAGAAAATAATCTCGTCCATAGCCTTTATCTGAAAGCTACCGCCGCGTGTTATCTGCTACCACCACGCGGTATCATAAGCGGTGGCCGCTTAGCCCAATCGGCATCAATCTGGCCCTCAAAAACGCCTCCACCTTACTGAAACAAGGCTAGCTATCGCTGGTGTTACCTCACTACTGCCGGGCGTTACCATCCAGAGACGTACTATTAATTTAATCTGGCTATCACCACGCGATAGCTCACTACCGCCCTATGATAGGCTCTCAACGATACATCGAGCGCATTGATTTCGTCGAGTTGTATCGTCGCACAATACCTTTCTACCGCTCCATGGTACCTACCTGAAATGAAGGTTTATTTAATTCAGCGGGATACCATTGGGATTAACACTACCACTAGATGGTAACTCCCAAAAGTCAATGTCTTCCCTTTCTCAGGAACTTTGGGGCATTACATTTCTAGTCAGCAACACTGAGGCTTTGCTACATAGAGTTCTGTCAATGCTTTTCCCTTTCTGGCGTTGAGTGAAGTGAGTTCACTCAACACTTTTGTACTTAGTCAATTTTCTGCTTGTTCAGCACCCTGTCTTGAGTCCAATTATCATTATGAATCTGACTCCCTGTCTAGTCAATGTAACAGTATACAACCTGCATACAATGAACTTGAACATATATTAGATACATTCATGTATATTCCATTGACTTGTGGAATTTCTTCAAATCTTGGATATTGTGATCAATGAACCCAACAGACTGGTTGTCAAATGATATAAGCAAGAGGAAGGTATTTATTTTGATCAATCCTTTGTACCAATTGCTTGACTTGAAGTCATAAGGTTATTCTTTGCATATGTTGTATATAAGGGATTTATGGTCAACCAGATGGATGTTAAGTCAGCTTTCCTAAATTGTCACCTAAAAGAGGAGGTCTATGTTGAGCAACCATCAGGTTTTGTCAATTTTACTTTTCCTGATTATGTATTTGATTTGAGAAAAGCATTGTATGGGTTGAAACAGGCCCCTAGGGCTTGGTATGAAACCTTGTCTAGCTTTCTCATTGAGAACAAATTCTCAAGGGGAAAGATGGACAAGACATTATTCCTAAGGGAAGTCAAGGGTAAGATAATCCTAGTCCAAATTTATGTAGATGATATAATTTTTGGGTTTATTGATTAAGCCTATGCAAAAAGTTTGCTAAACTTATGCATGGGTAATTTGAAATGAGGAGTGTGTGTGAACTCAAGTATTTCTTAGGCCTCTAAGTTAGACAGTTAAAGGAAGGACTGTTCATTTCACAATCCAAGTTCACCAATGAGTTAATAAAGAAATTTGGTATGGAGAGTGCCTTAACAATGAAAACTCCTATGGGGTCAAGTATGTCTATAGACAGGAATGTGATTGGGAAACTAGTTGATGAAACCATGTATAGTGGCATAATTGGCTCCCTCCTCTATTTGACTGCTAGTAGGCCAGACATTATGTTTGATACATATGTTTATGCTAGGTACCAGGCTTTTCCTAAAGAGTCTCACTACTCTACTACTAAAAAATTTCTTAGATATCTCAAGGGCACACCTAATCTTGGTCTGTATTACCCTAGGAATAATGGTTTTGAACTAATAGGGTATTCAGATGAAAATTTTGAAAGTTGCAAAGAAGACAGGAAAAGTACATCAGGTACTTGTAAATTTCTAGGAAGAAGGCTAGTGTCTTGGAGCAGCAAGAAGCAGACCAGTGTAGCCATCTCCACTGTAGAATCAGAGTATATATCAGTTGGGAGTTACTGTGCACAGCAACTATGGATTCAACATCAACTTCAAAACAATAATCTCCAGATAAGTAAAACCCTTATGTTTTGTGATTCTTTAAGTGCAATTTCAATAGCTAAGAATCCTGTTTCACATAGTAAGACCAAGCATATTGAAATTAGGTATCATTTCATAAGAGAGCATGTTGGGATTGAAGATATCAGTGTTGAGTTTATCTCCACTAACAAACAAGTGGTTGACATCATTAATAAGCCTCTTGATGAAGCCAAGTTCAACACCTTCAAATTTGAATTGGGTATGTTGAACTTAAAGTAGCATTATTGTGGTAATCCATTTCTATTATATGTATATGTGCGTTTGGAGGTTAACTCTCTATAGGAAAACATGAAAGAAAAAGTTTAACTGACCAGGCATTGAGAGAACTGAGTTAACTAACCAGGACTTGGGAGCACTGAGTTAACTCCAGATGATGAGAGTGTCGAGTGCACTCAATACATACAATCTGACATGTCAGAATACATCAAATTCACGAGATTAATCACAACCATTCATCATATCATATAAATCACGACAGGTTCGCCCCTTTCCACATTCTCGAATAGAGTAACTATAAATAGAAATATGTGCCTAGGATAATAAACATATTTCCATAGCCTTTTTCAACTCTCTGTGTTCTGGCCCCCATTTTCTTGAGTCGAATTCTTCTTCTCCCCATCGATTCACTGATTCAATAGCTTCTAAAGGAGTAGACCTCTTCTTTGAGGGTTCAGAACTTATCCGGAATGGATTCAAGGATGCACCTGAGGAAGTTCAGTTATTTCTTCATCTCTTGAATGCTGTAGACCTAGAATATATACTGTCAGAGGAATGTTCTATTTGGAAAAGAGAAGTTCTAGAGCTTTACACCATAGCTAAAGTAGATTCCTCCTCCTATAATCTAAAAACCCCTATAAGTGGAAATAAGATTAAACTTACTTCTAGAAAGTTAGGTAAGGCCTTGAAACTGACCAAGTTTATCCCTTTCGATGAGGAAGATGAATTATTTCTTGAGGATGTAAAGACAGCTCTGAAATGGTGTTACTTGTCTAAGAACACCAGTAGATCTATCATTTGAAAGGAAATGAACCTAAAAGAGAAATTTCTAGCAGATATTATTGGCAAGGACCTAATCTAAAAGACAGGGTATCATGATAAAATTTCAAAGAAGATGTGTAACACCCCCATCCGTCACATAGCATATAACAGAAGGTTCGGCCGGAGCCCGATGTCATATACTACGAACAGTCGATGGAGTTACTAATTGAGACTATAACTCAAAAACACACATCCTATCATAGAGTGCATTCTAGCAGAAGTACTTTAAAGGTTAACAGGAACCCAACTAACTGAATGTCCACTATCATAAAACAGGAATGAATAAACAAATACACAAAGTCTTGGTCTTAAGGCCTTTCATTGTTCAACTCAAATTAAATTATCCTGCATACATCGGCATGCAGTTCGGCCACACATGAACAATAAAATAAACGGGTAATTCTCTTTGGACTTCAAGGGCCAGCTTCGTAATCATGGGCCCCAGCCTGATATATCCCGCTTGGCTCGGCTGCACCTACACGAAACATTCCACCGCATGGTGGCAAATAAAAGTAACGATCAGCATTAGCTGACCAAATAATAACAACCCCACCCCTCACTCGAAGTGGCGGTGCTCCTTCCCTACAGGCATTAGTATAGCAATAAATTGGAAATCAAAGAATTCAACTTAAGCACCATTCGCCACAGGCATTGGCGCAAATGCCCAACGCCCCGTGCTTGTAGGGCACATTCTTGGTGCATAGGAATATAAGGGTCGCACCACCATTCTCTGTGACGGTCAATAATATTTGAGCTTTCAGTCTTACAGGGCTAAAGCCAGAGACAATGCCCCTATGGCTATGACCAAATCATGTGATTTACACTTTGACTCACTCCAGGTTGAATGGCATAGGCAAGGGTACAGTTCAGTCACATCCCGTGCTCAAATCGTCCGGCTCACAGGACTGACGTGGTTCATCACCCCCTTTCCCTTTTTTGTATGATCCATAACCCTGTTAGGATCCTTGGCTAACACTCATTGCTACCAAAGCTTAGAAAATTAAGCACACACTCCACAAACAGGCCCCCAGGTCTTCGAGAGATAGGCACCTACGGCCCTTAGGTCTCACAAGACAGTCCTCACAAAATAGCTCGCAGGTCTCCTAGAGACAGGCTTTAGCAAACAGCCACAAGTTTTCTAAGAAACAGGCCTTAACAAACAATACAAAGCTCACTGGGAGCTATCGCCGGCGGTAGTGCTACCGTCATGAGGTAGGGGGATAGACTATCGATTTTTCCCCCAAATCAAGTGTTTTCCTGGAGTCTACATCCAGTACTCTCAATACAGCCATCTAAACACCCCGTGACTCCAAAATTTACGTGATAACCACGGAGTCTTCTCTAGCATACACAACATGCAAACATCACTAATTTAGACCAACCTATCCAGATGGGCTTCATACAGCCTGCATATTCCGTACTTTGATTCCGGATCTAAAGGGAAGACTAACGGGGATACACAGATCTACCCATCGGGAGAACCTCCTCCACATATTCATGGAGTTTCTTCCCTCAAATGCCAAACGAAGGACTTCACATGTCCAAATAAGTGGATCATTACACTAGAAGTCCTCTTCGGCTCCATGGAAGAAATTCTAGCCAGATGAATACGACTGCTGCGTCTTTGCCTCCATAGATCTGAACTCGCCTCGCGAATCCGAGCTCCGAATATCAAATGGCAGTGATATCTTCTCTCTCCAGCGCTACTTATCCTCCTCCAAACATCCTGCCCAAGTTTCTCAAACTCCACAAGAAATGAAGAGAAAACGGCGAAACCAACACTATAAACAGAGCTACCACTGTATAATAACTAGCTACCGCCGCGCAGTACCGTTAATCAACGCCTCATTTCGTGTGCCAACTCTCAGGCCCTCCAATCACATGCTGACATGTGGCCACAATGTTACAGCTTCGTTATCATCACGTTATAGGATGATAATGCTTCGTGGTAGCTAGCGACGGTTACAACACGACCGCTCCTGCTACCTCTGCATGATAGTTACCACCACTGTGCGGTAGAAACCCGAGATCTTCGACAAATAAATTGCCAAGCTACCGCCTGTGGTATCTCTACCGCTGGGTGATAACTTCCTGAGAACTCAGCCAAATAAATGGCTAACGCCGCACGATAACAACATACCACCGCGTGGAAGACTAGGAATTGAATCACCACGCCTCACTCAACGAACTTGATGCCTGACGCTACCGCCACGTGGTATCAGCCTACCGCCGCACGATAACAAAAGCGTTGAGTCAACTCGCCTTACTCATTGCTCTCGACGCCTAGCGCTACTGTGGCACGGTACTGGCCTACCCCCGTGCGGTACCCTCTTTTCTTGCCTACAAAAAATTGGGGTGTTACAAATCTCCCCCACTTAAAGAATTTCGTCCCGAAATTACATATTGCTATAAAATGAAGGAGTATTAATACTACGAAAGTATACCTCAAACAAAAAGCTTGGGGAACTCCGCCTTCATGATTTATTCCCTCTCCCATGACATCTCCTCTCGGCCACAGTTGTCCTAACAGATCTTGACCATCCTAATAGACTTATTCTGAAGTTGCTTGACTTTTGAGTCTTTAATACGAATAGGCTTGACCTTCATTGTCAACTCACCATCAATCGATACCTGATCCGCCACAACCACCTGCGTAGGCTCTTGCACTGCCTTCCACAACACAGATATGTGGAATACCTCATGAAGACCACTAAGTTTTGTACAAAGCTTAAATCGATAGGCGGCTTCACCAACGCGCTCGAAAATCTCAAACGGCCCAAGGTATCTTGGACTTAGCATTTTCAGCCATCGAATCCTTGACACACCCTTGAACGGTGATCTTCAGGTATACCCAATATCCCATGGTGAACTCAACATTCATGTGCTTGGCATTGTAATATTTAGCTTGTTTATCATGTGTAATCAACAACCTATCCCTGATTGTCCGAACAATGGAAGTCGCCTCCTAAACTTTCTTCCGCTTATATAACTTTGACTCACCCGTCTCCAACCATGACAACAGAGTACAACACTTTCTACCATATAGGGCCTCGAAGGGCTCCATTTGAATGCTTTCCTGGTATCTTTTGTTGTAAGCGAATTTGATCATATACAAGTGATCCTCCCACTTTTTCCTTAAATCTAGGACGCATATACAAAGCATGTCCTCAATCGTCCTATTTACCCTCTTGGTCTGACAATCCGTCTGCGGGTGAAAGGTCATACTGAACTTCAGTTTGGTACCCAATAGTTGATGTATAAGCCTCCAGTCATTAGACGTGAATCTCCCATCTCGATCACTCACGATGCTACGGGGCACACCATGTAGTCGAACAATATTATCCACATATAATTTTTATAGTTTCTCCACTGAATCATCCTTCCTATTTGGGATGAAGTGCAACACTTTCGTCAAACGATCAACGATCACCAAGATGGGGTCATTTCCCTTCTGCGATCTCAGCAAACCATGTATTACATCCAAGGATATGTCGTCGAACTTCCATTCTGGCATAGGCAAAGACTTCTAAAATACACCGCGCTTCTAACATTCAGCCTTCACCAAGGCACAATCAAATGAAATTTTTGGAAGGGTGATGTTCTGGTCTAAATGGCCATAATATAATTTTGTTCAGATTTTTGGGTTAATTTATATAGTACCTTATTCACAACCCTAGTTGTGCCCTAGATATTTACTTTGATGATTCTGGAATTTCTGTTCACTGGAATGTTATGAAATCTTGGATTAGGGCATCTTATAGCATGTTATACCCTTTGTATTTTTCTTGGGAGTTTTATCTGATTATTTTAGGTACTTCATTCATAAAATTATGAACTATGAATTTTGATCAAAAATAGATGTGGAGGTTAGTATTATTATAAAAATTATGAAATCTGGTCAGTGGGTGTTTTATATCAATATGTAAGTCCTGGAATTTTCTCATAATTTTTAAGTAATTATTTACAGTACTTACTTCAATAACCCAAGAGCTTGTATTAACAATGTAAAATTAAATTAGGAGTTACTGTTCACTGGAAAATTGTGAGAATCCTCCTAGAGTGTTTTTAGGCCATGATGATCATGCTGGATTTTTGCTATAATTTTTGGAACAATATTTCTGGCCTTTAATTCTTAAAATAGGTATTATGAACCTTATATGCTAAATTAAGATTTTGGGGCCTAAACTATTTTAAAAATTCACATGTCTTAGATTTACTGTTATTTGCTCTGTAAAATTTATCATGATTTTATGAAGTCTTATACTTACTTTAAAAGTGCACTTCATGACCAAATGGTAGCTCTTGGAACCCTTAAGAAAATTAATTAAAATATCAGAATATTTAGGAAAATTCTTATTTTCTGGATTTAGTCTATTTGTGTCATGATAAGCCTCCAGTAAATAACTTAGGGCACTTGGATGATTATTTGGATTGTCCCCTATTCGGTTCGACATATAGCCTAGGTTGGTCTGCATGTAGCAAATTACTAAATAGCAATAGGACATGATCCGGGATAGTTGTTGGAGTTGTCGTTTTGTCTTGGTGGACTGGTGTGGATGATTTCACTATAGAGGGATAGGAAGAGCTGTGAGAAGTTGTTTGGCTTGATTCTAGGGGTATTTGGGTTCGATGAAAGATTGTCTTCCCCGAGGAAAGGAAGAGTAAAAATCACTCTAGGTTAGTATATCGTAACACGAGAAGTAATGGGTAAGGGATTCAACTAATAATAATAAGTGCCTTGCGAAAGGGAATGATGGGCTTCAGCTACCATCATAGTTCCTAGTGCCCTTTGAGAGCCCTTCACAGGGAATACCGGGGGAAGTCTTGGGTTAACGTAAACTGTAATAATAAACTGAAAAGAGTAACAAAGTAATTAGGATCTCATATTTCACAAACACTGTTTGCATGGGGAGATTGTTGGGAGCTTCGGCTCGACTGGTTAAGAGACGGACGGAATGGTCCGGGGAACTTCGGCTCGATTGGCTAAGAGACGGACGTTTTGGTCCGGGGAGCTTCGGCTTGGTTTTTGTCTGATTACGGTTAAACTTGCATGTGCATAAAAGGAAAGGAAATTAAGGTGGTGGGTTTTCGTTATTGGAGGGTCGATGCACCGATGCCAATACCCTGACTCGGCAAGTGTGGTTAGCACTTCGCCAACAGAAGTTCAGTGCGCCAGCCGGCAAGAGTATGCAGGCGTCCGCTTAGTGCACCAAGCATTGAGGCGTATGATAGGTCTGACCGGTAGTGCTTTACTGGTTTAGAGGTGGGCGAGGCCCAACCCACCGCTTCCATCTTCCACTACGGAGGTATCCTGTGAGGTAACGGTTCCGAAAGGGGGAACTAAAGGTCTGTGTGCACAGAGTCGGGTGTGTGAATTGCACTTGCATGTTCCATCATACCCACTTGCATTTCATAGCATAATCGATTCATTTAACCCATGACACCTAAAGTATAAGTGGAATGGGACGCTTATACATTAGGACTTGCAAAACGACCCCTTGGTCTAAAAGCTTGTGTGGGCAAGTTTATAAATTAAGGTTAAATTCAATATAAATATATGTTGTTGTATGATAACCGACACCCCAACATATAAGTGGTATTGGACACTTTATACGATGGGAGCTTTGCAGAAGATCCCTTGGCTTATGCGTTTCTGCTCATAAGTCAAGGTTATAATTCATACTTTACCTTACTGCCATTTATATTATAAACTGCTAGTATAGGTCCGCCGCCACCTGCTTTGTTTTATTCTCCACCTTCATGTCCATCCATCTCATCCTCTCCGCTCGGTGCCTAAGGGCCATGGGGGAAGGGGTGGGGGATGATAGGACTTAGTCTTATAGACTAATGGTTTTCGAACCAGATAATTTAGGGGATCGTGGAGCCTAACATGGAGAAGCAGCCCCGGAGGTCGGCCCGCTTGGAGATGGGACAGTCTAGCTCAGGAGTTCAGTCAGCTGGGACTGTGAGTCCTGACTTATATTAGATGATATAGTTTGCTTCCGCATGAGCATTTTGTAGTGAGGATATGATGTACCGGGCATAAGCCCGCATTTCTAGTACTCTGATTATTATTTTGTGGACACTCCCTTCGTGGAGATTTTATTTTTATATATGTGATTTACTAGTGGACTTGCTTTTACATACTTCAATTATTGTGCTACCTTTCTGTGATCGAATTGGACGGCGGAATCGACGCCTTATGGTGATGACCCTTCAGGGCGTGAAGGTGTCACCGCAAAGCGGCGATTCTTGGCCTAAGACCCCGGTGGTTTAAAAAGAAAAAGAAAAAAAGGGGGTCTTACAAGTACAACGTTTTATTTTTTTCAAAAACTTATTTTATGATATATTAAGTGCGGTCCAATGAGAGAGTGACGCCTGTCACAACATGCATTTTCTCTGAATTACACTTAGACAATTAAACATGCAATCGATGGATTTAAACTCACTAATAGCCTTGGTTGACGAATTTGAACTTATGTTACTACCATATATGACGAATTCTAACTTAGCCTAACAGTTATTCAATCAACGGATTAACCTAGGAAAACAATTATATACTTGAAAAAATTAGACTTAATTCGACTTTCATATAGGGCAAATCATAACTCTAACCTAACAGGAAAACACTCGACCGGTTAAACTTATGCAAAGTGACAAATCTGACAAATCTGAACTTAGATTATCGGTCATATACTACGTATATACACTTCCCAGAAATTCTACCCTAATCCATACTTCTGTACAGGAAAGGAAGCAAAACCACGAGAGGTAAAGAATAAGCAAGGGGAAAAACCGCCACTTGCCTCAAATCTTGCCGAACTCTGGCAAAACCAGCAATCCTTCTCATGGATCTAGTCGCAAAAACACCTAAGCAGAAGAAACTGAAACTTTTCGAGAGTAGAGGAGGTCAAAACCGCATACCCTAACATCTAAAAATCCACGAAATGGGAAAAACTCACCGTACAAACGTAGATCTTAGCGAGACCAATCTGAATCTACCCTCTGATGATGATTCGAGCACCGGAGCTCCTTCAATCAACGGCTGAAGGCTCTCCAAAGACCGTCTCTTTTTTCTTTCGCAAAACAGTTGACAGTTTCGGAAGGAAGACAATGAATAGGGTTTATGTCTCATCGCAAGGCTATTTATACATATAAATATATGTATTATAATAATAATTTATTATTAATTGATTGTCCAAACGACCCAAAATTCGCACCAACTCGGATTTCTATGAAAATTGCACCGTAGCTAAATTTCAATGCTACGAATCTAATGGCGAAGTCATAATTAAGATCCGATAAACAAACTCGGGTAAAAATCTCCTAAATTTAAAACACCACCATTCTAAGAAAGGCTCCACTGTGTTCCAAAACGAACCCCGGCTCGCAAGGGAGTATCAAAACACGGGATAATTAGCCAAGCTAATACTCCCAAACCAAAACCTCGGATACCAACGAGCAAATGTCACGCTCCGACAATGGTACCTACCAACTAAGCGTAAATGTAATGCCCCGACACTATAATTACGTCGATAAAAGAATTAAATTAAACATAGAAAAATCAGGGGCGTTAGAGTCACTCCCCCTAAAACAAAGTTTTGTCCCAAAACTTGCAACATAACTGAATCTATTATAAAAGAAATAAAATAACCAAGGGTTATTGAGTAAAAACACTTACCAAAGGAAACTAGGAGAGTAGATGAGGATGAGCCTCTCTCATAGCTACCTCCAACTCCCAAGTTGCGCTCTCCATATCTTGGTTCCGCCACAAAACTTTAACCATCGATGTTGTCTTCCTCCACAACACTCGATCTTGAGCATCCAGAATGCTTACAAGCATTTCTACATAGGAAAGATTAGGCTCCAACTGGGGGACAAAATCAAGAACCTGTCGGTCGCTAAGCACACATTTCCGTAATTGGCTCACGTGAAATACATCGTGCACACCAGGAAAATTTGCGGCAAATCCAGCCTATAAGCTGACACTTAAATGCATTCAACAACTTTAAAAGGTCCTATATACCAAGGATCCATCTTGTGGTTCTTTCTAAACCTCTTCACACCAGATATCGAGGAAACCTTAAGAAAAACCATGTCCCCAACAGAAAATTCCAAATCATTCCTTCGACAATTAGCATTCTTCTCATAACGCTCCTGAGCTATTTAAAGCTTCTCTCGAATATGTCTCCTAGAAATATCCATTTCATCCAAATCTTCAGGACCCAACAATGGCCTTTCACCAACTTTGGCCCAAACAAAGGAGTTCTGCAACGTCTCTCAAACAAGTCCCCAAATGGGGACATCTGCAAGCTCTCTTGATAACTGTTATTATAAGCAAACTCCATCAATCTGAGTCTCTCATCCCACGCTCCCCCGTGGTCCAAAATATAACATCTTATCATACCCTCCAAAATCTGATTTACTCTGTTGGAACCTCTGTTTGCCTTTGTGATAAGTTCGGTCTTAGGTTGTTTAGACCCTTTTGTATAGCCTGGGACTCTATCTTTAGTCTTAGTTAGATCCCCTTTAGATCAGGTTTGGGCAGACCATCTTTGAATTGGACTTAGATTCAGATTCAGAATATGTTGTGATCCATCTATAACAGTTCGACTATTGTCGAACTCATCTCGACGATCGTCGATCTCCCATCGACGATATCAGAGTCTCCTACTCTGAACTGAGCTCGACGATCCATGAGCTTAGGTCGACGATCTCTTATTTCTCTCATGTAATCAAAGCTCGACGATAGCAATTCTCTGGTCGACGATCTCACTCCCAAGGATGATAGCCGTATTTCTTGAAGCATTTATTATGGAATTCACAGAATATTGTGTAGAGACAGTTATGGATTGTATTTATGACTGCCAGCCATTCTAGCTGTTGGGGCTCGTTATTTCTTGCAGTAAATTATGCCTTGCCTTGGGAATTCAAATTCAGGCCATTTCTTTTCTCACTGATAGAATATACATCTCAAGATAACACAAAAGAGAGAATAAGACAACATACCAGTCAGTAATTAAACAGAAAGAAAAGAATCTGTAGCTCTCAGTGGTTATTACATGCTTTGCTAAGAAGAAGAAGAAGAACTCTCTCTGAACAAGTTTTCTCAAGTCTTCTTCTCTCTTCAGTCTTCAAAGATTCACAGAGAATCTCAACATCAACCACTGTTTTCAGATTCAAAAAGGGCTTTACAACATTTTCCCTTTGTAGTCCTACACCCAGGGCCAAGATTCATCTTCCTGGATTCATATAATATCCCTAGGGAGCTTGGACATTTTATTTTTAATCCACATAATCTTCTCACTTGTCTGAGAAATAGAAGATTCTCATATACTTTTTCTTTTACCTCCATCTGTACAGGGTTATCTCTCTCTTCAAAAGTGAACTCTTTGGTGATAGGGCACCTGATCAAAAACCTATTGGATTTTGAGCTCCTGATCAAAAGCTCAAAGGGTCCCTAGATCTACCTGCAGCAGATCTTGTGGTGATAGGGCACCTGATCAAAAACTTAAGTGGTTTCCTACCTGGGTGGTAGAAGAGTGGATGTAACCAGTTTTGGTGAACAACTCTAAATTTTATTGTGTCGTTGCCTTGTGATTTCTTTGTGTGTTGTGTTGCTGTGGTAGTCCTTCTTATTTCTTCTCTCTAGTCTCTTTTATTAGTATTTCTATTCCGCAATTAAATTTTTAAATAATTTTTAAATACTCTATTCACCCCCCCCCCCTCTAGAGTAAGAACCAATCTATCCCCTCACTTTCAATTGGTATCAGAGGGTGTGTTTTTGTTGAAGGTTCTACAGGCTAACACCTGAACCTAAGATCTCTCATAGATATCTTCTTACTCTATTCATCTTTGTTATACCATGACTCAGTACAAGGATTTTGCAAGCACCAGACCTCCAGTTTGCAACTTGCAAAAGTTTGGAATCTAGAAGGCAAGAATAAGACTTTATATGAACTCTATTGAAGAAGATATTTATGCATCTATCTTAACAAGAGTACCTTTGCCACCAGCTACCACCCCAAGAACTTTCGCAAACATGACTGTAGTACCTCCTCTAGACTACATTGATGCATACAAGAAAGCAAAAATTGTTGATGCAAAAGCCATGAATATACTGGCACAAACAATGTCTGACGACATATTTCAGAAAGTAGCTGAATGTGAATCAGCTAAGGCCATCTGGGATTCCTTAAACCAGATGGTTGTAGGATCAGCAGATTAAAGGAAGGATGGGAGAGCTCATCTCATCTCCATGTATGAGAATTTTAAAAAGCAAGAAACTGAGCAAGTTTCTGAGATGTATAACAGACTCAGTATCATTGTTAATGAACTGAAAATCCTTGACAAGGACATCTCAGTCACAGAAAAAAATGACAAGATTCTCATATGCTTCCTCTGCTCATGGGACTCTAGAATCTGGCCTATCAGAGAGACCAGAAGCACGCATGAGATGACCACTGAATCAGTCTTAGGAAAGCTAAAATCCTATGAATAGCTGCTGAAGACAAGAGAAGCTGAGCAACAAAAGAATGCTACACCAACAAGGAATGAGCATAATATTACTTTCAAAGCTTCAGAAGAATCAGAAACTTCTCCATCAAATGAAGAACTGATGAGTCTCTTTGCAAAGAGATTCTTCAAGATGGGGAGAAAAGAATTTAGAAGAAAATCATCAAGGAGTGAAGATAAACCAAGGTATGATAAAACTCCTTCTAAGGAAATCATTTGTTTTGGTTACAGAAAAGCTAGACACATTCTTCCAAAGTGTCCAGAGAACAAGCACAAGGAAAGGAGAAAGGAGAAAGACTCCAAGAAGCAGTCCAGCAAATCATCCTCCTATAAGCACAAAAAGAAGGAGAGAGGATTTGTTGCAGAAACATGGAGTGACACTGAAGAATCATCTCCCTCCAGCTCTAGTGAAGATAAAGAAGAAGCAAATGCCAAGGAAATTTGCTTAATGGCCATCAATGCTTCAGGAAATGTCTCAGAAAAAGAAGAATCTTAAGAATGTTAAGATTGTGATCAGGTATTGGATGATTTTGACTTTACCTCTGAAGATTTTAAATCAAACTTTAAATATATGTGTAGTTATCTAATTAGGTCTGAGAAGGAAATCAAACTTCTCAGAGAGGCAAGTTAACTATGACACCTTAGTATCAGAAAACAACAAATTAAAAAATGAAATAGACTTGTATAGTGAACAAATCATTTTTCTGAAAATGGAATTAAGGCAAAACATCTAGAGGAATCATTAAATTGAAGAAGTAAACAGCTAGAAGAAATAACCAGCACACTCAATGCTAGGCTTAATAAAAGTAAGTTAGGATTAGGTGCATCATCTAGTGAACCACTAGTCATTCAAAAAAATCATCTCTCACAACCCATAAAGTTTATTTCAGAAAAAGGCAAGAAAAATACAGAGCAAATTAAAAAGGTTAAAAAGGTTCTAAAACAAGTTGAGAAAAATAAAGAAAAACAAACAACCAAGTCTCAACAAAAATCTTCGAACCAAGATCGATGATCTCAACATTATGCATCGAACGCCGATCGACGATCTCAAAACCCAGAGCTTGAGTTCAAACAATCTGCAAAAGGTGTTCAACGATATCACTATGGCATAAAAGACTAGGGCAATATTTACTTTGTTGATTTTCATTCTGCTTATTCAGAAATCTGTTTATTTAATCAGGTTAGCAATAATAACACTTTATGGCATAAAAGACTAGGGCATGTAAACCTTAGAAACATTGCTAGGTTATCTAGGGACAACCTTGTTAGAGGATTGCCCTCTTGCCCCTATAAGAAGGAAAGCCTTTGCAGGGCTTGTAAAGAAGGAAAGAAAACTAAAAATAGCTTTAAATCAGTTAATAAGAGTGATTCACCTAGGATTTTATATCTTCTTCATTTGGACCTTTTTGGACCAATTGTTGTACAAAGCCTGGGAGGGAAGTTCTATACTTTAGTCATTGTAGATGACTTCTCTAGGTTCTCTTGGGTTTTCTTCTTGAGAAATAAGTCAGATAACTTCAAGGTTCTTACAGACTGTCTAAAATACATAAAGATTGAGTAATCTACTCAAGTTGTATTGATTAGAAGTGATCATGGCACTGAGTTTGAATCTCTTCCTATGCAAGAATTCTGTGAGAAGGAAGGTATCAGGCATTGCTTCTCTGCTCCCAAAACTCCTCAACAAAATGGGATAGTTGAAAGGAAAAATAGAACACTCATTGAAGTTGCAGGCACATTGCTTGTTGATGCTCACATGCCTCTATCCTATTGGGAAGAAGCTGTAAGCACAGCAAATTATGTCCTGAACAGAATTTTGATACACGAACTTAAGGGCAAGACTCCCTATGAATAACTCAAAGGGAAGAAACCTTAAATAGATTATTTTAGAATTTTTGGCTGTATTTGTTTTATCCATAATAACAACAAAGATTACCTTAAAAAGTTTGAAGCTAAAGCTACAATGGGAATTTTTCTAGGATATTCCCAAGTTAGCAAGGCATATAGGGTTTTCAATAAATCATCTTTGAAAATTGAATAATCTGTTCATGTTACTTTTGATGAAGCTAATATGTTTTACAAGGAGAAGGAAGCTTCTACCAGTAATCTCTTATAGGTACCAAATCTATGTGAGAAAGTGGATAAATTGAATTTCACCCAAAAGGTGATATCTCATCCCTCTCCACAGATTGATGAAGATAGTGAAGAAGAATCTCTAGAAACTACTGAAGGCTCTCCAACAACAAACTTAATTCCATAAGAGGAATTAATTCTTGATGCTGATGTTATTGATCAAACTCCACCTCCTGACTATGTTGCACTTAGAGATCATCCCATATCTCAAGTGATAGAAGACATGTTAGTGGGTGTGCAGACAAGGCATCAACTCAATGAAGATATGAAGCATGCTTGTTTCTTATCTCATATTTAACCCTCATCCATTAAAGATGCAGAGCAAGATCCACACTGGATTATTACAATGCAAGAGGAGCTAAATCAGTTTGAAAAATGCAAAGTTTGGAATTTTGTTTCTAGACCCAAAGGACAGCTACTAATTGGAACTAAATGGGTCTTCAGAAATAAATTGGATGCTCAAGGCATAGTTGTCAGAAATAAAGCAAGATTAGTAGTACAAGGCTACAGGCAAGAAGAAGGTATTGACTATGATCAGACCTTTGCACCTGTTGCAAGGCTTGAAGCTATCAGAATTTTCTTGGCATATGTTACTCACAAGAAATTCAAGGTATATCAAATGGATGTCAAAAGTGCCTTTCTCAATGGGGAACTTAAAGAAGAAGTATATGTGGAACAGCCACCAAGTTTTATCTCTTCAACTCACCCCTCCCATATTTTTAAATTGCATAAGGCTCTCTATGGTCTAAATCAAGCTCCAAGAGCTTAATATGAAACCCTAGCTAGCTTTCTTTTAGAGCATAAATTTTCTAGAGGCACTGTAGATAGGACTTTATTTGTTAGACATCATCATGATAGGATTCTGTTAGTTCAAGTATATGTTGATGATATTATATTTGTATCTACTGATTCTAAACTTTGCAAAAGGTTTTCTGACCTTATGCACTCCAAGTTTGAAATGAGTAGCATGGGTGAACTCTCTTACTTTCTTGGTCTTCAAGTAAAGCAAGCTCCTGATGGCATCTTCATATCCCAGTCCAAATATGCTAAGGAATTAGTAAAGAGGTTTGGGATGGTTGATACCTCAGCTATGAAGACACCTATGGCTTCAAATGCAGTAATTGATTCTGATGAAAAGGGCAAACCTGTTGATCAGAAAAATTTTAGGGTCATTGTTGGGTCCCTATTATATCTTACTGCAAGTAGACCTGATATAATGTTTGCAACATGTCTTTGTGCTAGATTTCAAGTCAATACTAAAGAATCTCATTTAATTCTCCTCAAAATAATTTTAAGATGTTTAAAGGGTTGTCCTAATCTAGGACTTTGGTATCCCACAGAGTCAGAATTTTAATTAACTGGATATTCTGATGCTTACTATGTTGGATGCAGAGTTGATAGAAAAAGCACTTCAGGAACCTGTCAGTTCCTAGGTGATAGATTAGTTTCCTGGTTTTGTAAGAAATAATCTTCTGTGTCTACATCAACTGTAGAGGCTTAATATATAGCAGCTAGTAGTTGTTATTCATAGATCTTGTGGATTCAAAATTAGCTATTGGATTATGGGTACTCTCTCAAAGATTCCACCATATTTTGTGATAGTACCAGTGCCATATCTATTGCACAAAATCCAGTCCTGTATTCTAGAACCAAGCATATAGAAATAAGGCATCATTTTCTTAGAGACTGTGTTGACAAAAACTAGATTAACCTCAAGTTTATCTCAACTGATTTGCAAAGAGGAGATATTTTTACCATGCCTTTGGATGTGCAAAAACATCTATCCTTTTTGAATAAGCTTGGAATGATAAATGGAATGGATTAATCCTGAATTTTGTCTGTGTGAAGATGTGGCCAACGATCGTCGAACGGAGATCGACGATCTTCGAGGTCATCTTGAGCTCAATCGTCGACCTGAGATTGACGACAGCTCTATGTGAAGACAAAAATCATCGACCGAAGATCGACAACTTTACTTCAGAAAATTAATCATCGACCTCAGCTCGACGATCAATTTTTTGACTGAGATCAGAGACCAAAGATATTATTTGCTTATAAATTAAATCTTTGACCTAAGATCGACGTTTTTGTTTTTATCGTCGGCCAGAGATCGTCTCCTCATATTCCAAAAACCTATATATAGGTTTCTTGTCGTTCTCTGTCCCGCTCTTTAATATTTCCCCTTTGCTCTTGATTTTTGCTCTCTCAAGTTTACAGGTTTTCCATGGCGATCTCTGCAGCAGTTCTCGCAGTGATGAAGTTCGACACAGGATTTGATGTCGACTTCGGCTCTTTCAGTCATTGTGATGTTGTGTTTCAGGAAATTCTACAGCTTTGCGACGATCAAGGGTTGAAGAAACTTATGTATACAAGGATAAAGCTATCTGTTGCTGAGATAAAGGAATGGGTTTACACCTCCTCTGTCAATGATTCTTCGATGATTGGTTCCATCTCGGGACAACAGGTTACTCTAAACCCTGCATCTCTTATAGAAATTTTTGAGCTAAAGAATGGAACAGATGATTTGGATCATGACAGTACAGAATATAGTAGGATGCTTCTGTAGATGGGTCATGCCGAGGGCATTCCATCTAAGTTATTAAAGAAAAACCTATATGTAGGGTTTAAGTTTCTCGTGGATATTGTTGTCAAGGTTCTGTTGGGCAAGCACTCGGCCTATGATAATATCAACAGGCAGCAGTTTTCCATAATGTCTGCTCTTGTAAACAAGAAGGCCATTAATTTGGCCAGCTTGTTTTTCGATTTGATTAAGAGAAAGAATAGCAAAAAGTAAGTCTGTCTAGGAAGGATTATAGGAATGTTCCTAAAACAGAAAGCCCCAAAGCTTTTGATTTCTCAAACCATAGCCATTAATGTTAGCAAAAGGATGGATTCATCTTTGTTCAGGAAGTGGGAGAGGTCAATTCAGAAACCCTCCAGGGCTGGAACCTCCTCTCGCACATCTGAGGACACCAGGGTTATCACAACCACTCCTCACCCTACTGAAGAAGTTCCCTCTCTTCCTCCTCCACCCCCTGCATCTCCAACCATCCCCAATGTCTATTCTCACCCTGCCACTGCCTTTCCAACTCCTCCTTTATCTCAAGCCACTCTTTCCTCTCCTACCCAGTCTCCTCAACACCATATTGAATCTCACCTCTTCTCAAACTTGACATCTCCAAATTTTGATCTGCTCTCTCCTTTCTCATCCCCTTCTCATCAACCTAATTCACCAATAAACTTTGAAGCCTCTCCTAACAACTCTCCTCAAAATTCCCCTATCCATTTCCCCAGAAACTCTCAAATCCAGGATGAGATCATGACAGATCTCACTCCTTCTCCCTCTCATACTTTTGTCTCAACTCAGACTCCAGCTGAGTTTCTTCCAGATGATCATATCTCTCTCTCTCTCTCATATTCTGGAACTTCTTACTCCCACCCTAAAATCCCTGATAATAGAGGCAATTTCACCTCTTGCCCAATCTAATTCATCTCTTTTTCCCTCATCACTTCTCTCTCTACTTCCTCTGTCCCTTCTTCATCTAGGGGCCTGGTTCCAGTCCTAACTGAAACCAGGCAGGGGGAGATGTCCCATGAAGATGCTGTAGGTCTAGTATCAGCAGAAATTCAGGTTCAGACTCCTCCAGCAGAACAGGAAGAAGAAGCTTTTCAAAAGTTTTGTGCAGACATAGTTCTATTTTCAGATTTGCTGATGACAGATGAGGACACTGATGTGTCAATCCCTGAGATTTCTAGTGGTTATTATTTTATTAACCCATTTATTGACTTGCAAATTCTTTTACATTCTTTCTCTATGTTTAGAACAGTTTTGTTTTTAGATGAGGCTATTTCTTCAAGGGATATAGTCTGTTATACCAGACCCATAAGTCCCTCTATTATGAAACATCTTCTGCAAAATAAATCAGCTCCAGCTTGTTCAGACACTCTATCAGTTACAAAATGTACAGATATTTCACCCTCTATGGATGTTGAGTTTTTGATTTCTTCAGAAAAGAAGAATGAGAATGATGCTCTCTTAATTGCTGATGATTTACTTGATATAGTGGCCTCAGAAAATTTGGCTTTAGCCCTAGAAACAAGTCTAATCAATCTTTGTGAGCCTATTAGTCCTTATCCCTATTTGGATGATTTGACTAGTAATTACATTCTGGAAGAAGCCAAAGAAAAGTCTGCTAAGAAGATAATTGACAAGAAAATAAAGGAAATAGATGAATTATATGTCAATCCTCAAGTTTTATCTGATGATGATGATTCAGATGATAGTGATTCTAAGAAAAAGAAAGCCTCAAAGAAAAGAAAAGCTGCTCCCCAGGCTGCTCCTAAACCAGGAAATACTAATGATACACCTTATTACATTTTGAAAGGAATTACCCCATACCCTGGCATGGAGAGCTTGATGTGGTTATCCAAGAATGAGAAAAAAGCAAGAAAGAAGAGCAGGAGATATTCTCCACCTCCTCAGAAATTCAGAAGAGTTCCTCCTCCTCCTCCTTCTGCTGGTGCTTCAGGTGTTATCTCTCAAGCTTCTGGTGCATCTTCCCAGCCTTCCTCCTATTCAAGATCATCTCAAAGGCAGGACAGATCCTCCAGAACTCAGTTTCAGAGAAGTAGTCAGCAGCACAAAAGTCAGAGCTCCTCAGAGCAAGTGAAAGAAGTAATTTATCAGAATCCTTCATCTTCTCCTTCTCTCTAACAAATTGCTTCAAAGACTCAAATGACAGCTACTTACACAGTCAAAAGACATGATGAATCTCTCATATCTAAAGGAAAATATAGTGAGGCTGCCCCTCCTAGTTCTCTCTACTCCCAAAGTGATGAACAGCTTAATTCAACATCCTTTCAAGCTCAATCAACTCAGTTCAAAGCAGTCACAGTATTGCCTCCTCAAGAAGATCAGCTACCTGTTGTACAGGAACTTGACCCAAACTTCAGGATGGCTAAATTTCAGGAACTGATTGGCCTTTCTTAGATTAGAAAAGCTGTATAAGAAGGGAAAGATCCATCTTCATTCTCTACAATGTCATCCTTCATAGAAAAGGAGCTGGATAAACTTCAAGTAAGCAAGAAAGTCTTCAATCCAGCTTAGTATATGGCTTTGCATCCAGAAGCAATTGTGCCCAGAATCAACACTCAGACATCTCTTGGTGGGCAATACTTGATGACATCCAAGAAGAATGCACCAGACCTAAGCAGGAAGATAATTTTCTCAATCCCTTTATCTGGCTCTTCATATGATAAACCATAGTTTATGTTATTTGTTTAATGATTAACTGATTATGTACAATGTACTACTATAACATATCTATTGATGGTATTTCATTCCTTCAGATATTTATGGTCTTGGCAGTTCATTTCTTTTCAGTTTTGTTTTTAGTGACCTCACACAAATAGGGGGAGATTGTTAGAACCTCTGTTTGGCTTTGTGATAGGTTCACTCTTAGGTTGTTTAGACCCACTTGTATAGCCTGGGTCTCTGTCTTTAGTTTTAGTTAGATCCCCTTTAGATCAGGTTTGGGCAGACCAGCTTTGTATTGGACTCAGATTCAGATTCAGAATATGTTGTGATCCATCTATAATAGTTCGTCTATGGTCGAACTCAGCTCGATGATCTCAGAGTCTCCTACTCTGAACTGAGCTCGACGATCCACGAGCTCAGGTCGACGATCTCTTGTTTCTCTCCAATAATCGAAGCTCGACGATAGCCATTCTCTGGTCGACAATCTCTTATCTCTGGTCGACGATCTCGGAACTGAGCCTTACGATTTTATGCTGTCTTCTTCTATCAGTTTTTCAGATCAGTCAGAAGTCTTTATTTGGTATGGCTATGTTCAATTATTTTAAGGTAAGATATATTCTGATACTAAATGATGATACTCCCAAGGATGATAGCCGTATTTCATGAAGCAATTATTATGGCATTCACAGAATATTGTGTAGAGACAGTTATGGATTGTATTTATGATTGCCAGCCATTCTAGACATTGGGGCTCCTTATTTCTTGCAGTAAATTATGCCTTGCCTTGGGAATTCAAATTCAGGCCGTTTCTTTTCTCACTGATATAATATACATCTCAAGATAACACAAAAGAGAGAATAAGACAACATACAAGTCAGTAATCAAACAGAAAGAAAAGAATCTTTTGCTCTCAGTGGTTATTGCATGCTTTGCTAATAAGAAAAAGAAGAACTCTCTCTGAACAAGTTTTCTCCAGTCTTCTTCTCTCTTCAGTCTTCAAAGATTCACAGAGAATCTCAACATCAACCACTGTTATCAGATTCAAAAAGGGCTTTACAACATTTTCCCTTTGAAGTCCTACACCCAGGGCCAAGCTTCATCTTCCTGGATTCATACAATATCCCAGGGGGAGCTTGGACATTTTATTTTTAATCCACATAATCTTCTCACTTGTCTGAGAAAGAGAAGATTCTCATATACTTTTTCTTTTACCTCCATCTGTACAGGGTTATCTCTCTCTTCAAAAGTGAACTCTTTGGTGATAGGGCACCTGATCAAAAACCTATTGGATTTTGAGCTCCTAATTAAAAGCTCAAAGGGTCTCAAGATCTACCACAGCAGATCTTGTGGAGATAGGGCACCTGATCAAAAACCTAGGTGGTTTCCTACCTGGGTGGTAGAAGAGTGGATGTAACTAGTTTTGGTGAACCACTATAAATTTTCTTGTGTCGTATGTATTGCTTTGTGATTTCTTTGTGTGCTGTATTGCTGTGGTAGTCCTTATTTCTTCTCTCTAGTCTCTTTTATTAGTATTTCTATTCCGCAATTAAATTTTTAAATAAGTTTTAAATACTCTATTTGTAACACCCCTATCCGTCGCATAGCATATAGCAGTAGGTCCGGCTGGGGCCCGACGCCATATACTACGGACAGACCGGTTGGTTACGCGTTGAAACCATTCAACCAATCATGTCGTCCTACACAACACCTAGCGGAAGCAATTTATTAGGTTGCACCAGAAATAAGAACCCAGCCACAACAGCATGAATGTCCATTACAAACTCAGGAATGTATACATACACCAAAAGAGAAATGGCCTTAAGGCCTTACACTGTTCACTTAACAAAAGAAGTGTTTTCATACTTCGGCTCGCAGGCCGGCCATACATGAAAAACGGGAAAGAAACATAAGCAATTAGGCCTTCGAGGGTCGGAACAGCAAGAAGGGCTTTAGCCCGCTATTTCCCGCTCTGCTCCACAGCACCTGCAAGCCACAAACCACCGCCCGGTGGTAAACAATAGCAACGATCAGCAATGCTGACCAAATTATAACGATCCCGCCCCCACATTCGGGGCGGCAATGCTCTTTCCCTGCACTTTATTAGCATAGGCAATTATATAAAATATTTGCACTTCACCACAGGCGTAGGCTCGCACGGCCACACACCCCGTGCACTCAGGGCACATTCTCGGCGAACCGGCCAACGTCATGTCAATTCAAGCCATAGACGTTCCCAATCCACCACCGCCTCTTGGACGGTCATCCATATGAGCATTTTGCCTTCCTGGCCTTGGTCACGGCAATTTAAGCCATAGACCGCCGAAGACCCTCATCCATGCCAACGGTCCTACCGAACGACATAGACCGAGTACGGTTCCGCCTGACCCGTGCTCACATCGTAATGACCATTTAAGCCATATACGCAGGCCAAGAATCACCGATTCCCGTTTCCATCACAATAATCACATAACCCGGTTATGTTCACGTTGGCCCCCAGCCACCGTGTTGGCAAAACCCGCTTTTGTCCAGTTTTCCGGGTGCACCTTAGAGTTAATCTCCAAGGCTCCCTGATGCAATCTACCACGTAGAAAACCCGAAAAACACCCAAACACCCGGAGTCTTCCCCGGTTCATATGCAATGCAACATCACCGATCCGGCTCTACTTGTCCGGATAGGCTTCACATACAATGCCTATGTCCGTTTTCGCATACGGACTCTACACAAGGGGGACTTTACATATCTACCCCAAGGAACGCTCCAACTCTTCGCTCACTCGCGAGAGAGGGCTTCCTATGCAAAGGGAAAAAGGGCTTCACATGCCCAAGGATGAGAAATCGTTACCCTTGTGTTCTTCCGCGGCGCCATGAAAATCTATGCGGATGAAAAGCACCGCAATCTCCTTGCCTCCGCGGATCTGAAGACGGCTCGCGATTTGGAGCTCCGAATCTCCACCGGCCTCCGGAGTTGACCTCCTTCTTCCTCCTCCAAGCTATCCCTTCTCTCTAGGTTTTAGAGAGAGAGTGCCCAAGTGAAATAAGGGTTTCAAAACCCTATTCCTGGCTAAAACCACCCAGGAGCAGCCCCCCACCGTCGGATCCAAAGCCAAGGAAATGAACGGCCAGGATTAGATCTGAAATCCCAAAAACTGGGCCGAACACGGGTTCACACACGGCCGTGTGCCTGGCCGTGTAGCTCATTCGCCGTCTCGACCAAAATTGAAAACCAGCAACATGGCATGTGACAGGGCCTCCGACACGCCTGTGTCGTCTGCGACATGCCCGTGTCGGGACCCGTGTCACGCCCCCCGTGTGCAATTTATCAACACTTCGCAGTCAGAGAGGTACACGGCTTGGTGACACGGCATCAGACACGCCCGTGTTCGTGCCCGTGTCATTACACGTGTACCCAACCGCACAGCCAAGGTGTGACACGGCCTGGGACACGCCCATGTCTTAGGCCGTGTTCCACCACACGACCATCGTCGACCTGAACTGGTCGACGACACGGCCCCGAGCTCGACACGCCTGACACGGCCTCCGACACGCCCGTGTTGGGGCCCGTGTCACCTGCACCAAAAACTTGTCTTGGCCAAAATCGATCCCCGTCGCTCCTACAACATTTTGGGGTGTTACAATTCTACCCCCCTTAAAGAATTTCGTCCACGAAATTAATAAAGGAAAAACAGGACTTAACGTAAAACAGTACCTGAGCGAAACAATTCCGGGTACTCCTCGAGCATAGTCTGCTCCCGTTCCCAAGAGAGCTCCTCACGCCCGCAATTATCCCACCGGACCTTAACCATCCGGATCTCCTTATTACGAAGCCTCTTGACCTCAACATCTTCAATACGAATGGGCTTGACCCTAGTCGTCAACCCCTCGTCCACCGGCACTTGATCAGCCGCAATCACCTGCGAAGGCTCTTGAACCGTCTTCCGCAACACAGAAATGTGGAACACATAATGTAATCCACTTAACTCCACCGATAGCCTCAAACAGTATGCCGCTTCGCTGACTCACTCCAGAACCTCAAAAGGTCCAAGGTATCTTGGGCTCAGCTTCTTCAAGCGTCTCACCCGCGAAACCCCCTTGAACGGCTTCACTTTCAGATATACCCAATCGCCTACCGCGAACTCCACGTTCCGGTGCTTGGCATTATAATACTTCGCCTGCCGGTCCTGAGCGATCAACAAGCGCTCCCGAATGATCCGCACTAACGAGGTAGCACTCCCCACCTCCTGCTTCTTGTACAACCTTGCCTCACCCGTTTCAAGCCACGATAACGGCGTGCGACACTTCCTACCATACAGGGCCTCGAAGGGCGCCATTTGTATACTTGCTTGGTAGCTGTTGTTGTACGCGAACTCCACCAAATACAGGTGGTCTTCCCAATGCTTACCGAAACCCAGAACACACATGCGTAGCATGTCCTCCATCGTTCTATTGACCCTCTCGGTCTGCCCATCCGTCTGCGGATGGAAAGCTGTACTGAACTTTAACTTTGTCCCCAGCATCTGCTGCACCAACCTCCAATCATTTGACGTGAACCGCCCATCGCGATCACTCACAATGCTACGGGGCACACCATGCAGCCTAACAATATTGTCAACATACAACTTTGCCAACTTCTCTACTGAGTCACCCTTCCTATGCGGAATGAAATACGACACCTTAGTTAGCCGATCTACGATCACCCAGATGGCGTCATTCCCCTTCTGCGACCTTGGCAACCCGTGCACAAAGTCCATAGATATGTCGTCGAATTTCCACTCCGGTATAGGCAAGGACTTCAGAAATCCTCCCGGCTTTTGGCATTCCGCCTTCACCAAGGCGTACGTTTGGCATTTTGCCACGTACAACGCCACATCTTTCTTGAGCCCCGGCCACCAAAACAACTTTTTGAGATCACGATACATCTTCGTGCTCCCTGGGTGGATTGAGTACTTGGTATGATGAGCCTCGTACATCAACTGTGCCCGGAGGTTACCCCCACTCAGGACGCACAACTGATGATCCTTCCTTAATAAACCATCTTCCACCGAGAACTGGGAATTTGACCCATCCTGAGCGGCCTCCATAAGCTCCTTCATGGAGTCGTCTAACTCCAATGCCTGCCGAACCCGGTCAGCCAGGTCATACTGCACCTCTGTCCAGTTTAACATTGCTTTGGCGCTCGTCTGCCTGTCAACGCAACAGATCTCAAGTTCCTCCAACTCCCATACTATCCGCTCATCATGCACCGACAACCAGTTGGCTTGGGCGGGAGCCCTGCGGCTCAGCGCATCTGCAACTGCGTTGCCTTTCCCGGGTACATAATGTATTTTGAAGGTGTAGTCCCCTAGGAACTCCATCCACCTCCTCTGCCTCATATTAAGGTCCTTTTGATCCAACAAGTATTTTAGGCTCTTGTGATCGGTGTATATATCGACCCTTACGCCGTAAAGGTAGTGCCTCCACAACTTGAGTGCAAATATCACGGCCGCCAACTCCAAGTCGTGCACCGGATAATTCCTTTCATGCACCTTCAACTGACGCGATCCATACGCTATCACGCTCCCACGCTGCAACAACACGCAGCCCAAGCCACTACCCGAAGCGTCGCTATACACCTCGAAGCCCTCGGTCCCACTCGGCGAACTAAGCACTGGCATCGTGGTCAACCGTCTCTTCAGCTCCTCAAAAGCTTGCACGCACTCTTGCATCCATAAGAATCTCTGATCCTTCCTAGTCAACTTCGTGAGAGGTAAAGCTATCCGCGAGAAGTTCTCTACGAAGCGCCTGTAATATCCGGCAAGCCCGAGAAAGCTACGGACTTCCGCGATAGAAGACAACGCAGGCCACTCCCGTATTGCAACAATCTTTGCCGGATCCACCGCTATACCTTCCCCACTCACTATATGACCAAGGAACGCTACCGAGGGTAGCCAGGACTCGCACTTGGAGAACTTTGCGTAAACCTCATTCCTTCTCAGAGTCTCCAACACCAGGTGCAAGTGCTTGAAGTGGTCTTCTTCGCACTGCGAGTACACTAATATATCGTCAATAAAGACGATCACAAAGCGATCCAGGAAGTCTCGGAACGTCCTGTTCATCAAATCCATAAATACCGATGGCGCATTCATCAGTCCAAACGGCATGACCGTGAACTCGAAATGCCCATATCTTGTACTGAACGCCGTCTTCGGGATATCACACTCCCTGATCATCAGCTGATAGTACCCCGACTTCAAGTCCAACTTGGAGTATACCGACGATCCGACTAACTGATCAAAGAGATCATCAATCCTCGGGATCGGGTACTTATTCTTCTCCGTCAACTTGTTCAATTCTTGGTAGTCGATACACAGCCGCATACTTCCGTCCTTCTTCTTAACGAAGAGGACCGGTGCGTTCCAAGGCGACGATCTTGGACGCACATAACCATGCTCCATCAGCTCCTCCAGCTGAACCTTCAACTCCGCCATCTCCTTTGGCGCCAACCTATAAGGAGCACGTGACACGGGCTTGGCACCCGGCACGAGCTCGATGGTGAAATCGATCTCCCGCTACGGTGGGGCTCCAGGAAGACTATCCGGGAACACATCGGGGTATTCGCAAACCACGGGAATCTCAACCAAAGTGGACTTTGGCTCCACAGTCCCCACTATCGCGAAGAACAGCTCTGCACCAGCACGAACTGCCTTCACCACCTGAAGAGCAGACATCAGTTTCTTGCTCGACCCCTTCAGCCCCTCGAATGTAGTCTCCCGCCCTACACCCAGCTTGACCTCCTTACGGTCACAGTCAATCCAAGCTTTCTGCTCTGTAAGCCAATCCATTCCAAAGATCACGTCGAACTCTACTAGCGGCAATAATGACGCTAGCAAGTCGAACTCTTGGCTCCCAATGTGAACCTTCACTGCGCACACTCTGTCCGCACGCATCGAGCACCCATTCGGTAGCAGCACATCCAACTTGTCCTTCGCCATTGAAGAAGGGACTCCGATGCGCGATATAAAGCTTTCGGACAAGAAGGAGTGTGAAGCTCCCGTATCGAACAGTGCCCGTGCCGGACTATCACTAATCACAACAAAGCCTATACAAACAATATTAGGCTAATAAGCAATAGATAACGGTATTAAAGCTAACTTGCTATAAATTAACTCATACCTGTCACCACATCCGCTTGCTTGATGGCCTCCTGCTGGCCCAAGTTATAGACTCTAGGCTGAGTCGGAGCATAGTGGGACGCGGTCGACTCCACTGCTTTGCCCTTCTCCTCGTAGGTAGCTCCTTGTTTCCTTTCGGACTTTGAGCGTCCACTCCAGCAATCACGGGCAAAGTGCCCCGTCTTTCCACACGTGAAACAAGCGCCCGGGGTTCGATTGGTAGTTGCCCCCGAGGCACCCGTAGAAGAAGCTGGACCTGACGTCCTAGCCTTTTTGAAGAATTTTCGATAGCCCGACTTCGACGTAGTCGGCGCTTTGAACTCCGCTTTCTTACTACCGGATTCCTTCTTCGCTTGGACATTCTTCATGTCCTTCTCCAAGGACCGGGCCGAACTGACCAGGGTCATGAAACCCTATTCCTTGGGCCCCGACAATAGCAACCTTAAATCGTCTCTTAGCCCTTCATAGAAGCGGCTCGTCTTGCGCTCCTCGTCTGCGAAGGTAGCCCCGGCATATCTCCCCAACCGAGTAAACTCGTGGAGGTACTCATCAACGGTGCAATCCCCTTGCACCAACTTCTGAAATTCGCTTTCTAGCGCAATTCTCTGCGCCGAGGGGAGGTATCGAGCCATGAACAGTCTCGCAAACTCCTCCATCGAAACTTCGGCCAACGGCCTTCCCTGCAACTGATGTAGCTCTAGGCCTTCCCACCATAGTCTTGCGTCCCCATCCAAAAGGAAGGTCGTTATAGTGGTCTTCTGCCACTCTTCCATTTCCGTCGCAGTCATCACCCTGTTGACCCTTGAGAGCCAATCCTCTGCTTGGGTCGGGGTTTCTGCCCCCGTGAATACCGGTGGATGAAAACCCATCACGTGCTTCAGTTGCCTTTCAGTTGCTCTCTGAGGCAACTCTGGCTCCAAAACTACTTGCTCAACCCTCCTTTGCTCTGCCGTCTGAAGCGGTACTTGCTCTACAGCAGGAGCAGGCTACTGCACCTGTCTTGCAGGCTGCGCATTGATCATAGCAAAGACAGCTTCTGCCACCAATCTAATGGTCTCGGCAGACGGAGGTGTTGCAGGCGCATCGCTTGACGCACTGCTCGCCTGAGAACCTGGCCGTTCCGACGGCCCAGCACCACTCCTGGTCACATATAATCGTGCAAAACACCGATAAGCGACCAAAAATTACTGCAAACAGCAATAATAAGAACACGCAGGTTCCTCAAACATGTGTATTTTCATTCCTAAGTGGACATTCATGGGTTCTTTTCTTGTTATAACGATGACGAACACACATGTGCTCACCACCCCTTAAAGTGAATTCGCCCACGAATTCATTTAAGCTTGACCGAAACCAGAAGTCTGATACCAATTTGTAACACCCCTATCCGTTGCATAGCATATAGCAGTAGGTCCGGCCGGGGCCCGACGCCATATACTACAGACAGACCGGTTGGTTACGCGTTGAAACCATTCAACCAATCATGTCGTCCTACACAACACCTAGCGGAAGCAATTTATTAGGTTGCACCAGAAATAAGAACCCAGCCACAATAACATGAATGTCCACTACAAACTCAGGAATGTATACATACACCAAAAGAGAAATGGCCTTAAGGCCTTACACTGTTCACTTAACAAAAGAAGTGTTTTCATACTTCGGCTCGCAAGCCGGCCATACATGAAAAACGGGAAAGAAACATAAGCAATTAGGCCTTCGAGGGCTGGCACAGCAACAAAGGCTTTAGCCCGCTATTTCCCGCTCTGCTCCGCAGCACCTGCAAGCCACAAACCACCGCCCGGTGGTAAACAATAGCAACGGTCAGCAATGCTGACCAAATTATAACGATCCCGCCCCCACATTCGGGGCGGCAATGCTCTTTCCATGCACTTTATTAGCATAGGCAATTATATAAAATATTTGCACTTCACCACAGGCGTAGGCTTGCACGGCCACACACCCCGTGCACTCAGGGCACATTCTCGGCGAACCGGCCAACGTCACGTCAATTCAAGCCATAGACGTTCCCAATCCACCACCGCCTCTTGGACGGTCATCCATATGAGCATTTTACCTTCCTGGCCTTGGTCACGGCAATTTAAGCCATAGACCGCCAAAGACCCTCATCCATGCCAACGGTCCTACCGAACGACATAGACCGAGTACGGTTCCGCCTGACCCGTGCTCACATCGCAACGACAATTTAAGCCATATGCGCAGGCCAAGAATCACCGATTCCCGTTTCCACCACAATAATCACATAACCCGGTTATGTTCACGTTGGCCCCCGGCCACCGTGTTGGCAAAACCCGCTTTTGCCCAGTTTTCCGGGTGCACCTTGGAGTTAATCTCCAAGGCTGCCTGATGCAATCTACCACGTAGAAAACCCAAAAAACACCCAAACACCCGGAGTCTTCCCCGGTTCATATGCAATGCAACATCACCGATCCGGCTCTACTTGTCCGGATAGGCTTCACACACAATGCCTATGTCCGTTTTCGCATACGGACTCTACACAAGGGGGACTTTACATATCTACCCCAAGGAATGCTCCAACTCTTCGCTCACTCGCGAGAGAGGGCTTCCTATGCAAAGGGAAAACGGGCTTCACATGCCCAAGGATGAGAAATCGTTACCCTTGCGTTCTTCCGCGGCGCCATGAAAATCTATGCGGATGAAAAGCACCGCAATCTCCTTGCCTCCGCGGATCCGAAGACGGCTCGCGATTTGGAGCTCCGAATCTCCACCAGCCGCCGGAGTTGACCTCCTTCTTCCTCCTCCAAGCTCTCCCTTCTCTCTAGGTTTTAGAGAGAGAGTGCCCAAGTGAAATAAGGGTTTCAAAACCCTATTCCCGGCTAAAACCACCCAGGAGCAGCCCCCACCGTCGGATCCAAAGCCAAGGAAACGAATGGCCAGGATTAGATCTGAAATCCCAAAAACTGGGCCGAACACGGGTTCACACACGGCCGTGTGCCTGGCCGTGTAGCTCATTCGCCGTCTCGACCAAAATTGAAAACCAGCAACACTGCATGTGACACGGCCTCCGATACGCCCGTGTCGTCTGCGACACGCCTGTGTCGGGACCCGTGTCACGCCCCCTGTGTGCAATTTATCAACACTTCGCAGTCAGAGAGGTACACGGCTTGGTGACACGGCATCAGACACGCCCGTGTCAAACTAGACACGCCCGTGTTCGTGCCCGTGTCATTACCCGTGTACCCAACCGCACAGCCTAGGTGTGACACGGCCTGGGACACACCTGTGTCCTAGGCCGTGTTCCACCACACGACCATCGTCGACCTGAACTAGTCGACGACACGGCCCCGAGCTCGACACGCCCGACACGGCCTCCGACACGCCCGTGTCGGGGCCCGTGTCACCTGCACCAAAAACTTGTCTTGGCCAAAATCGATCCCCGTCGCTCCTACAACATTTTCGGGTGTTACACTATTCACCCCCCCCCCCCCCTCTAGAGTAAGAACCAATCTATCCCCTC
Organism: Platanthera zijinensis; assembly: GCA_039513925.1. Classification (NCBI taxonomy): domain Eukaryota; kingdom Viridiplantae; phylum Streptophyta; class Magnoliopsida; order Asparagales; family Orchidaceae; genus Platanthera; species Platanthera zijinensis. The sequence goes on along the minus strand of CM077094.1, from coordinate 55,546,875 downwards.
ACTTTCATACTCTCTCTGTCTGACCATTGGTCTGCGGATAATAAGCGGTGGAATACCTCTGATCGGTACCCAACCCTTCCTGTAAACTTTTCCAAAAGTGAAACATAAACCTGGAGTCTCGATCTTAAACAATACTCACCGACACTCCATGAATCATGATAACCTCATCTAGGTACAGCTCTGCTATTTTCTTCATGGAGTAATCAATCTTGAAAGGCACGAAGTGAGCACACTTTGTTAGTCTATCCACTATAACCCAAACAGAATCATTCCCTCGGTGAGATCTCGGCAAACCAGTAATAAAATCCATAGAAATACTCTCCCATTTCCAACTTGAAATCTCAAAAGAAGTCAACTTGCCACCCGGCCTTCTATGATCCGCCTTAACTCGCTTGCAGGTGAGGCATTTTGACACAAACCTAGCTATATCAACTTTCATACCATACCACCAAACGATCTGCTTCAGATCTCAGTACATCTTGTTAGAACCAGGGTGGTAGGCAACACTAGAGCCAAGCGCCTCACTGCATATCTTAACTCTGGTATCCTCAAAATCGGGGATACAATACTGTCATGGTACTTTAAAGTACCCACGTCATCAATGGAAAAGTCTAGTAACTCCCCTTTCTCAATTCTATTACGGAGGTGCTGCAAATTGGGATCATCCTTCTGATGTAGTATTGTGAGTGTAATCTAAGAGGGCAATAACACTTCCAAACTACTCGACGATTTGCTACTTCTGATCGGTATACCCATTAACAGAAACTCTTCTACTAAGGATTCCATTGAAAGTCCAAAGATTTGCGCGGTCTTTATACTCAGGGCATCGGCTACCATATTAGCTTTTCCTAAATAATACAAAATGTCAACCTCATAATCCACGACATATTCTAACCATCTACGTTGGCGTAGGTTCAAATAATTTTGAGTGAAAACGTACTTCAAACATTTATGGTCCGTATAAATCTTGCACAAGGCGCCATACAACAGATGCCTCCACAGCTTCAAAGCATAAATCACAGCCGCAAATTCCAAATCATGTGTAGGGTAGTTTCTTTCATGAATCTTTAACTGTCTCGATCCATACACAATTACCTTACCTTCTTACATTAGGATACATCCAAGCTTGACATGTGATGCATCAGCATAAACGACATACTCTACTCCTTTGGTAGGCAAAGACAAAACCTAGAGCAGTGTACAATCTCTATTTCAATTCCTGAAAAGCTTCCTCGCACTTATCACTCCACACAAATGCTGTATTCTTCTGTGTAAGCTTAGTCAGTGGTGCAAACAGCATGGAGAAACCTTCCACAAACCTTCTATAATATCCTGCCAACTCTAGGAAACTTCTTATCTCTTTGGGTGTGGTAGGTCTATTTCAATCCATCACGACAGTAATCTTCTCTGGATCAACATAAATACCATCCTTATTAACCATATAACCCAGAAAGTAAACCTAAGGTAGCAAAAACTCGCACTTGCTCAGCTTAGCAAACAACTTATGCTCTCTCAAGGCAGATAGAACCAAACGCAAGTGTTGGGCATGCTCCTCAGCACTGCGGAAATAAACTAGAATACTGTCTATAAACACGACCATAAAACGGTCCAGAAAATCCTTGAGCACTCTGTTCATCATGTCCATGAAGGCAGAGGGTGCATTAGTCAAACCAAAGGACATCACCAAGAACTCAAAATGTCCAGACCGAGAACGGAAAGCAATCCTTAGAATATTTGTCTCACGAATCCTCAACTGATGGTAGCCTAAGTGAAGGTTAATCATCAAAAACACAGTACTACCACGTAACTGATCAAATAAATCATCTATTCGTGGCAAGGGATACCTGTTATTGATAGTCACCTTATTCAGTTCCCTATAGTCACTACACAGCCTCATGGATCCATCCTTTTTCTTTACAAACAACACAGGAGCACCCAAAGGCGAAGAACTCGGCCTAATAAAACCACACTGCAATAACTCATCCAGCTGGATACATAACTCTTCCAGCTCATGAGGGTCCATACGGTACGGTGCCTTAGCAATATGACGAGTACCCAGCTCCATATTTATAACAAACTCTACATCTCTCTTAGGTGGAAGACCAGGAAGATTATCTGGGAAAACATCAAGATACTCACGCACCACCGGAACATCCTCGACACACGGCAAACTATTAACGGTTTCAAAAATAGAAAACAAATAAGCAAAACATCTGGAATCTAAAAGCTTCCGAGCACATGCCACCGAAACAATCGGGGAATCCTGGCACGGGTAACCATAAACACTCCTGGGTTGGCCATTTTCCATTCTAAATTCCAAACGTTTGACATTACACTAAATAACCGCATCATATTTGGACAACCAGTCCATGCCCAAGATCATATTGAATTCCTCCAGGTCTAGCACCTTTAAATCAACAACAGCTAGGAAATCGCCCAAAAGAATCGGATAACCTAGGATACCCTGGTCTGATACCACCGAATCACTAGAGGGAAACTTGTCAAGAAACGCATCATCAACTTGATCCAGAGTCAGACGATGATGCTCTATAAATGTCTTAGACACAAACGAGTGGGTAGCACCAGAATAAAAGAGAACGCGTGCCAAACGGTTCTTTACCTTAAACTTCCCTATAAAATCGCATACATAACTGGTCGAACAACATCAAAACAACAGCTACGAGCAAAAAAGGAAGAAACAAAACTAGGTCAGAATCTAACCTAAAATCACTTAAGCAGACGTCTGCGCTTCCTCCAGAGACACCGCGTTCAGTTTGCCCTTCCCTTTATCCAATCACTGCGGCAGCGATAAGGCTTGGAGTGGAACTAGTTGTAGCGTGGGCTGAAGCTGCGGGCACTTTGACTTAACATGCCCCATCTATCCACACTAAAAGTAGACCCTATCCTTAAACAAGCAATGGGCAGCATCGTGCCCCTTTCGCTTTCACAAGATACATACCAGATCTTTTTTGGGAGCGCTTTAAATAGCATGTACTTGCTCCTTTTTCTGAGCTCCTATTCTCTTGAAACATTTCTCGAATGGGTGGCCCAACCGGCCACAGAAACTACACGCTTCCTTGCTTCTCTTCCTTGAAGCATAACCAAATTACTTAGAGTTTTTCCCTCATATGACTTCCTTTTATCTTTCCTCATCTGTTGGCCTCGACTCTTAGCATTGTGGATTGCTTCGACCTTCAAGGCGGCTTCTACTATTTCAGCATAACTTTAAGACCCATACGTACTGGCCAGCTATTGAATGCCATTCCTAAGACCACCCAAAAAATGCTTAACTCTACTAGATTCTGAGGATACCAAATTCGGGGCAAACCGGCTCAATTTACTAAACTCCACCTCGTACTCACTAACGGTGAGTTGCCTTTGATTCAAGTGGAGAAAATTATTCATCAAGCGGTCTTTCTTGACCAACGACAGAAACTTCCTCTGTAATAACTCCTTGAAGGCTTCCCACGAACATCCGTGCTTCAGGTTATCCTTTTCTCTTAACCACCGGCTCTTTGCCAGACCCTTCAACTGGTAAGCAGCAAACATCACTCTCTGGTCAGTAGAAACCCCAGAGTAAGAGAACATCTCCTCGATAGCTATAATCCAGTCATCCAAAGCCATGAAGTCTGCTATACCATCATAGGTAGGAGGTCTTAGTCGCTGAAAATGTGAAATAAAGTTCATCTTTGGTGGTAGCACAACTTGGGGCACCAGAGGAGCAGGAGGAACAGGAACGGCCTGACCCATGGCAGGGTCTTGCACTCTAAGCAGTTTTCCTTACACAATAGTCAACAAGGCTTGGATCTGCGATTATATCTCCAACATTTGCCTGGACAGAGCCTCATTACTCTGTCACAGTCCTTTTATCATGGCCTTATTCTGAGCTCCAGACGAATCACCCTCAGACTGGGGAGTTGACCTCGTCGCAGGACACCTCGACATTCTAATAACACAACAAATAACTAATTAAAACCTAGCATATCGCTAGAACTACACAACCTAGTTCAGACAATACATGTACAAATACTTGCTTAAGCTGCGAACTTGCTCTGGGATTTTGTTTTATCAATGATGTCATGTTGTCATCCTTCTGACTCGTATGCATAGACCATGAATGCATGAATTCTTACTCTTTTTGACCAAAAACCATGTGTGTACATGTGTCATCATGTAAATCTTTAGCTAGACACGTATGCTAATGCAATGCTATGGCATGCATGTTGTGCTATGTAATGTAATAAAGGCCTTAGTGCATGTTATGAGCGGCGTACACATGAAATATTATGCATCACATACTACATAATATAACATGCAACAAAAAGAAAAATCTAATGTGCATTCATGTGATGATTGTTATGCATCTCATACTACATAACAATCACATGTTTCCCCCAATTAGGATCCATATACAAACACATATTATGAATCCCATACTACATAATATGCCTTGTATACTTCTTGTCATGCTTATGAATGTAGTGTTCAGGCTTCAGCCAAGATGTATTGATGACAAATCGGCGGATGTATATAATGGAACTTAGACAACTAAAACTAACTAGAGATAGTCATTCGACCAATTATCAAACAACCTATCCCATAGATACCAACTATCACAACCTGCATTTTCTCTGAATTACACTTAGACGGTTTAACATACAATCAATGGATTTAAACTCACTAACAGTCCTAGTTGACTAATTTGAACTTAAGTTACTACCATATACGACGAATCTGAACTTAGCCTAATAGTTATTCAATCGACGAATTAACCTAGGCCAACAATCATATATTTACAAAATTTGACTTAATTTGACTGTCATATATTGTGAATAATAACTCTAACCAAACAGGCAAACACTCGACCGGTTAAACTTAGGCTAACTTGCAAATCCGACAAATCTGAACTTAGATTATCGGTCATATACTACGGATATACACTTCCCCGAAAGTGTACCCTAATCCACACTTCTGTACAGGAAAGGAAGCAAAACAACAAGAAGTAAAGAATAAGCAAGGGGAAAACTTCCATTGGCCTCAAATCTTGATGAACTCTGGCAACACCAGCACTCCTCACGGATCTGGCCGCAAAAACACCTAAGCAGAAGAGCCTGAAACTTTTCGAGAGGAGAGGAGGTCAAAACCACATACCCTAACGTCTAAAAATCCACGAAATAGGAAAAATGTTGGGTACACTGAAAAATATGTACCAGATTTGGAGAAGCCTCATCGTACTCATTGATATACATCAATTTGTATATGATGGATGTTTGAGTTTCATTGTGCAAGTGTAAGGTTTGCAAGAAAATTTTCTAAGTATAAGTGTCGACACTTGTGAAAAATTGTGTCCACACCCAAAAGTTGTGTCGACACTAGAAGCAAGGCTTGTGTCAACACTCAGGCATTGTGTCGAAACATGAAAAAGAAGTTGTGTCGACACCCAGAATTGGGTCGACACTTGAGGAAGGAATTGTGTTGACACCTGAAGCAGAAGTTGTGAAGACACCCAGGAGTTGTGTCGACACCAGAAGAAAGGCATGTGTCGACACCCAAGAATTGTGTCGACACCTAAAGAAGGTTTGTGTTGACACACAGGACTTGTGTCGACACACAAATAGCTCCATCTTTCAACAACAGCTTTACTGAGTCTGGAAATCTTGTGTCGACACATAGGACTTGTGTCGACATACACTCATTGATATCTGGACATACACTCAACGCCATTTGTCAACATCAGCTATGTCAAGACTAGAAGCAGTTTGTGTCGACACACAGGACTTGTGTCGACACACACTCAATGATGTTTGGACATACACTCAACGCCATCTATCAGCATCAGTTATGTCGAGACCAGGATCAATTGTGTCGACACACAGGACTTGTGTCGACACATACAAACAGAAGCTGTGTCGAGAAGCAGAAGAATGACTGTGTCGACACATTAAGTGTTGTGTCGACATCATCAAGGCTTGTGTCGACACTTAGTTCATTTGTGTCAACACATGTGAAGTTATTTGTTGAATGTTTCCTGCTTAGTTATAAAGTCATTACAAACTCAACTGTCAACTGAAGATTTGATAGTTGTCATAAACAATAAGTCTGACACCTTTGTTAGAACTGTCAGAAGGTTGTTACAAATAGGAATAGCCAGTAATCATTGAGAAACTCTATATAAAGGACTGATCCTTGACAACCAAATTACAAGAAATAATTAAGAAAGCAATTAAGAGGGATCAAATCAACACAGACCCAGAGAGAGAATTCAATAATAAGAAAGGGGGACCCTTAAAAAGGCAGAACCTGAACAGTCTGCAAGAAAGATTCAGATCTATTTCTAAATCTAAGAAGGGAGCTGTCTGAAGATCAACTTCTACTCCAAGTCAGATCAACCTCATTTTGTTCAAACAATAAGCTTTGAAAAAGCTAAGTCAGGTTGGATCTGAAGTATACAGATTATTCAAGAACTGATCAAAAAGCTCACAGCAAATTGAGAAGTTTTATCAGGGTGAAATTTTTGTACTTCTAAATATTCTTTTTCCTTTATAAGATCTTCTTAGATCTGAGTTGTAAGCCTGTGTTTATAAAGGCTGAGGTAGGGTTGAGAGCCTGAGGTGTAGGACTTGTGAAAGTCTGAGTTGTAAGCCTAGTGTTAAAGGCTGAGGTAGGGTTGTTGCCTGAGATAGGGTTCTTTGGAAGAATCTGAGGTAGGACTTGTATAAGTCTGAGCTGTAGGAACCTATCAGGTTCTAAGGTGTAAGATATGTGGATCTGAGTTAGTGGAAGGAAGTTGGGCTGAATCCAGTTCTCTGCTGGATAGGCGTAGGGGGAAAGTGGATGTACCCATAACTTGCAGAACCACTATAAATCCGGTGTACTGTTCTGTGATGTGATTGTTGTGCTGTGATTGCTGTGTTGTGATTGCTGTGCTGAGAATTGTATTATCTGTGCTAAGTTAGAATAAGTTAATTGTCTAAAATTTATTAAAGAAAATTAGAACCTATTCACCCCTCCCCCCTCTAGGTGTCTAGGCTCTTGAAATCAAGTCTTTCAAAAAACTCACTATACAAACGTAGATCTTGGCGAGAGCAATCCAAATCTACCCTCCGATGACGAATTCGAGCATCGTAGCTCCTTCAATCAATGGCCGAAGACTCTCCAAAGACTGCCTCTTTCTCTCTTTCGCAAAATAGTCGACGATTTCAAAAGGAAGATGATGAATAGGGTTTCTTTCTTATTGCAAGGCTATTTATACATATAAATATATGTATTATAATAATAATTTATTATTAATTATTCGTCCAAACGACCCAAAATTCGCACCAACTTGGATTTCTATGAAAATCGCACCGTAGCTAAATTTCAATGCTACGAATCCAACGGCGAAGTCAGAATTAAGATCCGACAACCAAACTTGGGTGAAAATCTCCCGAAGTTAAAACACCACCATTCCCAAAAAGGCTCCACCATATTCCAAAACGAACCCCGGCACGCAAGGGAATATGAAAACACCGGAGAAATTAGCCAAGTTAATACTCTTAAACCAAAACCTCGGATACCAACGAGAAAAAGTCACGTTCCAACAATGGTACCCACCAACTAAGCGTCAATATAACGCCCCGACGTCAAAATTACGCCGATAAAAGAATTAAATTAAACATTGAAAAATTAGAGGCATTACAACGCGTGATAAGATAATCTTTAACCCTAAATCACAAGCCACTCCTTTATAAACCTGAACCCTAAAAGCTTTTGGGATCGGCTGATTTTTACTCTTCCTGAAGAACGGCAGATCAAGCACGATACCGCCGAAAAATCCGAACACGACATACTGTCAAGAAGAAGGGCACAATTCATGGCCAGAAATCAGGTGAGCTTCCTACCCTCTCCCTTAGTGCTAGATCTTTAGATCCAAAGTATAGGAGAGACATTGGCTTAAGAGAGCTTGATTTGGGTGTTTAATGGAGATTTCCTAGGAAGGAACACCGCTAGAACTTTCGTTCTAGGACGTCGATCGCCGCGTGAATATCTTCAATTATCTCCTCTCTTCATTACAAAGATGGCGAACTTGATCTCGTGATGAACCGTGGTCTAATGAGGGAGATAGGGAAGATAGCAGTTGGATGTGTTTTTTGTGATGGCTGGTGGAAGGAGATGAACTGATGTCATTCGTACATCTTTATGATGCGTGAAAAAGTACAGTACAGAAATCTATTTTTCTGTGCGCAACAGATTTCAAGGTAGATTTCAGGTGTGCTACGGTTTGATTCATGTCTGAATCTTGACATAAAAGTTGTAGCCCTCAGAAAAACCTTTCTAATGGATGGTTACACATTTTTGGGGAAGTTCTATAGCTCCATGAAAGTGCAGCCTAAGTTGTTGTGTTGTAATAATTTAAGTGCAGGTCTGTTCTGTCTAAGTGTACATGGCTAAACTGAAACCCAATTTCAGGTGTTATGGATTTAGATTTGAACTCTAGGCTAACACAGAAGTTGTATCCCTTGAAAATACCTTTTCAATTTGGGGTTGCTTGTAATTTTTGGTGGGTTGTAGCTTCCGGAATGCCAGTTTTGATAAATTATGGCGCGTAGCCATGATGTATTAATATTTGGATGATTTCCTTATTCTCCAAACTGATTACTCAGGAGATCGGTTGGTAAATAGTTGTTGATATGTGATCACCCCTTGCATGATTAATAAGTTTTGGAAAGAGTACTTGTTGCGAGTACTTGGAGGTTTGTGAAACAAAGTTTAGTAGAGTTGATTGAATAATTATGATGCGTATGCATATGATAAATACTAGAAAGGGTTTGATGACGTATAGCCCCATAATCAAATGATGAGATTAACATTGATCTCAAGTATTGAATGAATGACTGGTATAATCCACTGCTTAGAGTATGATAACTCCCTACGGGTAGCAATGAGGGATTGGTGCAGCAATTAGGATGGATTGTCATCTTGTGTTAAATGTGCACCCTTTGTGTGCTTTGGAGCACTATGTTGGCTATGATATGAAGGGACTTGGTTTGAGCCCTTGATTGTATGATAACATGGTAAATGTGAATGACATGTGTTGAGTGTGTGTTGATGCACGGTATATGATCCTATGTTAAGGATTTGGTGGCAGGTCTATGGGCTCGTCAGTGATCAAACTGACAGGAGCTGGCAGTTACACCTTGGGAGGTTGGGCTTGGTCATTTGGTGTTCACTCCCAAAGGCTCCTTTCGTGCTAGTGGGTGGTTGGTCTTGGTTCTTTGATGATTCGCTCCCAAAGACTCCTTCCGTACCAGTTATAGCCAATTGGGCTGAGCTCTTGGTGCACATCTACCCAAGACCCCTTTTGAGTCGTAGTACGTAAGGGCTCCGTTGTTGTGTTCTTAGCATTGAGTTGTACGGAGGCCTAGGCCTAATAGTGTGTATGCCCGCCTAGTAGTGGATACGCCCGCCCTACTATCACCGATTGGCCTTGACGGTTGATGCCTGAGAGGTTAGCTACCTATTGGAAAAGGGGGAACTAAAGGTCTATGTCAATATAGCAAGTGTGTGTGTGTGTTTATGCATGTGTGAGTCATCATACTACAGTCATTTCATATCATTGCATTGCACCTCATAATATTCTCAACATATAAATTTGTATGGGCATTTTTATATGATGAGTTACTTTGGTGTACCCAATCCTTAACTTATAAATTTATATGAGCATTTTTATAAGTTAAGTTAAATTCTGTACTTATGAATGATATGTTGTTAGAGTAGATGTGCCTTTTCATATATTGATTACTACTGTTGTTACCTACTTACTATTGTAGTGCTACTTATACATGTACTATTGGATACATAATGCTCTCCTATCATTTGATTTGGCATATATATTACTACTATATTGTGCTCCTCCTTTTCCACCACCCGGTGCCTAAGAATCATTGGGGTGAGCGGATGTGATAGCCACTTAGTCTTTATTATTAACGGTTGCTATGTCTACCATTTTAAGGAGGATACCCCGCAGTTGGAGCAGCAGCAGTGCCTTGTGTAGGAGGACAGTCAGGTAAGGGGAACTGGGCCAGATACGACGATACCCTCTCTTACTTTTGTGGCTGATGTGAGTTGCGAGCATTATGATGTAACCTTCGGGCAGTTTTGTGTACTCTGATATTAAAGGAGATGATGTAACTTCTAATTATTATTGTACTGTTTTGGACATTCACTTAATGTGGATTATGACTTCTATGTTCTTCTTTTGGTTGGGTTGGAATTTGTGTTATCGGATTAGCCGACAAAATAATTGACTTGTGGTATAGATTATCTTTTGTGCTGATGCTACCACAAGGCGGCTGTTCTGGGCATAAAACTCTTCTCGACCGTGTCTTGTGTTCCTGGAGGGGGGGGTTTATAATTAGTATCAGCTTATAACGATCCTACGATAAAGAAGTCATTGAATGTGGTGTTACACCCGCTCGATTATTCGGTTTGTGGGCAAACTAAATTAGCAGAAGCAGTGGTATGCCCATTTGTGAGTCACACTAAGTATGTCTACACGTTACCCTACGTTTAGCCAACCTTACCCTAAATCCGTATTTTATGTGTAGATTTTGGTATATTCAGAGCCAATAACAGGCAATCTCGTTCCTCCGATCCCTACTCCATTCCAACAGTCGGAGTTGGGGCAGACCCTAACTGCAATCTTAGATTCCTTTAGGTCTCAGCATCCCCCCGGTGCAGCAACAGGCCCCAGGCTCCAATTGGATGAGTATCTTACGAGCTCTTTCTCTAGTTGTTATTCACAGGATGGAGTCGGCTATTCGCACAGAGGAGTGGTTGGATTCTGTGCAGGAGTTGATGGCCGGAATCAGATGTCTAGCCAGTATGTCTGTCACCTTAGCAGTATCTGTCTTAGAATCACGCGCAAAGAGGTGGTGGAAGTCCCTTATGGGTTCCACTTTTCAAGGACGGGTATACACTAACATCAGTTAAAATGTGTTCTCTAATACTTACTTAGAACATTTTGTTCCCTTTACTGCTCGAGTTTTACTCGAGTAAAGGTTCTTGTAGTTAAAACAAGGATCTAAATCGGTTGTGGAGTATCAACGGGAGTTTCAGCACCTTTCTAAGTTTACTGACTCCAATGATTTAGATGATCGCGGGTACGTGAAGCATTTCTACAAGGTTTGGGATACCCTCTCAGGCAAACTCTTTTGTTTATAGCTGACTCGAGCCTGCATCAGATAATTGACATGGAAAAAAGATTGGAGGCGGACTATCTTGGGGTCCAAGCTAGTGGTAAAAGACTGATAGAAGGAGTAGTAGAGGCATGACCTAGTCGAAGGAGGCAGCTTTCTAGAGGTAGTGGTGGAAACCGAGGAAGCGGCGGATGTTTCTACCCGAATGTTAGGATGGAGCGTCCGGCCCCGTAGTTAACACTACCTCCACCCCCGTAGATTCAACCTTATCGATGACCAAGAGAGCCATTTAGGCAAGTTTGTTTCCAATGTCATCAGTCGAGCCATATCCGACGTTATTGCCTATAGCAAGGTGGGAATGTTCCCCATGTTTTTCCTCCAGCAGCTCAGCGAGGACAAGGGAAAGTATTATTATGCCCCCATCCATCACATGTAATATAACAGAGGGTCCGGCCAGGGCCCCACGCCATATTTCACAGATAATCGGCGGAATCACATGTAAATATCAAAATACTGTCTACTCGCATCTTAACTCATAGCATTCTAGCGGAAGTTTATTACTTGCAAGAACTCATCCAACGAATGTCCACTAAATATATAAATGACACATTTATATATAATACTAGGAATGTATACAAATACACAAATGCTCACAGCCTTAAGGCCTTACATGTTTCTCTTTATAAGAGGTGGTTTCATACATCGGCATGCAGGCCGGCCACACATGAAATCAAATTCTTCGCACAGCCTTTAAGGGCCTACATGCAGCAGCAGTAAGGGCTTCAGCCAACTCAATCCAAGTCAGCATCAGCAAGGGCAGCACCTGCATATGGACGTCCACCCCAAGGGTGATAAACAAAGCAATGGTCAGCATTTAGTTGACTAATTATAACGACCCTACCCCTTACCCGGGGTAGTGGGTCCTTCCCTGTATGCATTGCAATCACAATATATATATATATATATCACAACAAGATGTGCACTCACGCACACAATCAACATATCACAACCATCAGCCACGCGGCCCGACGATCCGTGCACTCAGGGCACATTACTGGTGTACTGAATCATTCCAGGTCCCACCACCGATTATAGGTTATTAGCTTGTTGGTCGGGCACTAGTCTACTACAACACGCATGTTGGACAGATCCTCGCCCATACCACTCAGAGGTGTTCACCTCACGACAATCATTGAGCAATTAGTCTTAACGGCGCGCAGGCCTAAGACTCTCATTATGCGCTCCAACGAGACCAATTACCCGGTATACCAGTCGGACTACATAACGCAGGTATAGATAAGCCACCCCCCGTTCCTCAAGTTGTCATGCCATCACCGAATACCGAAGTACTCATGGCCAATTTATAGGCGCAGGTCGGTTTCACCTTTCCTGTTCAGCACGAAGCCTTTTTAAGAGCTCTCGGCTCACAATAGCCACACTATCCACCAAGCACTGGCTTCACAATCCAAAGAGAATGGCTCTCATGGCAACATCGCAAACAGCTCAAGATTCATACTGGTATTTTCCTCGAATTCCACTCACGTACTTCCTGTTACTACCCTTCATAGGAATAACCCATCGACTTCATAAACTACACGTTTATACGCGGTGTCTTCTCCGGTTTGCAATATGCCACATCACCAATCAAGAATAACCGTCCGGATGGGCTTCACATAGAATGCCTATTCCGTACTACTCATTTCCGAATCTAGATGCAGACTTAACCGGGGATATCAACCATCAACCCGCTGGAATCGCTTACACTTTCCACCTCGTGGTGGAGGATTCCATGCACATGCATAAAGTAGGACTTCACTTGTCCAAGAAGGAGATCGTTACACTTGACGATCACTTTGGAGCCATGGAAATCTAGCCGGATGGTAATCACCGTAATGACTTTGCCTCCATAACGCTGAACTCGGCTCTCGATTCGGATCGCTGAAGCTCCACCGGTGGCCGGAATCCTTCTCTTTCTTCCTTCCTTGCTCTCCTCTCTCTCTTCTCTTTATAAAGAGAATGGTCAACATAGAATGAGAGTTTATCTCTCAGTCCTTGGTCTTATAACAGCAGAAGGAGTCCTGTACCATTAGATCCAAATTGAAGGAAATGAACGACCACGATTCGCTCTGAAAAGAATCTTCCCTGGGCTGACACGGCTTATGGCATGCCCGTGTCATAGGTCGTGTACCTTAAGTGGCACACAACAGACTCAAACCATACCAGGACACGTTCTTAGGCATGCCCATGTCAGCTCCTGGCACGCCCGTGTCAACAAGTATATGCCTGTGCTGAGGGGCGTGTCCCTCAATCGACACAGGACAAACAATCCCGAAAGGGACATGGGTTCCCAACACGCTCGTGTCACCTTTGACACGCCCGTGTCATCCAGATCATGCCTGGGATCCAGGCCGTGTTCCTTACCCGACACAGCCCGGCTACCAACCCAAGCAAGACACGCCCTAGGACACGCCTGTGTCCCTGGCCGTGTCGCCTCTCGAAGATCGTCAACTGCACTTCATCGAGAACTCGCAACAACACATTGAAGTACATTCCCTTGGACACGCCAGTGTACCAGGCTGTGTGCCTCACTCGAGGCCCACTCGAGACCCACTTGAGTACACAGAGCTGGACACGCCCTGGGACATGCCCGTATCCCAGCCCGTGTTACCCAGCCTGAACTCCAAATTGCGGCATGCCCGTAATGAGTAGGTTACGGAGTTTGTGAGGATGCTTGTGAGTTCCTTGTGTTGTATGCTCTGTATGAGCTGAATGCGATCTTTTTGTAATGGCATCCCCAGTACACGCTCGCAAGGACGGCCGTCGGCACCCCCAGCACCACGCTCGAAAGAGTTCATCCTAACCAGGTCTGCAGACCATGCACCCCAACCCCCCTCCATCCACAGGCAGGTTGTTGAGGCTGGGGATCAAACTTGAGACATCCTTGATAAGGAGTTTTCAAACCACTCCTCATCACCAATTGAGCTGCAGCTCAGTTAGTGATGAAGAGTTGGAAAACTCCATTGTTAAGCGTGCTCGGGCTGGAGTAGTATTGGGATGGGTGACCTCCTAGGAAGTCCCCGTAGTGCGCGCTTGACGATCGAGTTTGCCTCATCAAAGGGAGGCTGTGGACACTAAAAACCCGCTCGTGGGCTGGAGAGGGGTTGGGGTGCTTGGGTTGCAGCCCAGTAACGTCGCCTAGAGTAGAGCCGTGACATCGTCACGTTTGATCGGCTAGGGTCGTTACAAGTACATGGTCGAGGATGAGGGCCACAAGGTAGGAATCCTGAACTTGCTCAAGAGCGGGTGTTTGCCTTGGATATGACTCAAGAATGGAACCCCCGAGACATTATTGTAGGTATTTCATAGTTAAATTGTTATGTTATAAGCATTCGTCCTTAGCATGCCTGAGTTTATGCTAAAATCTAGCTTGAAATTATTATAACTTAACATTTAGGCATCGTTACTGTTAGTGGGAGACCTGCCCATATTCTATTTGATTTCGGTGCCACCCACTCATTCTCTCAGTGGACTCCGTAAAGGATTTAAATGGTGTGCAACATTTCACTAGAGTCACTCGAAGAGTACGCCTCCCAGACGGCTCCGAGATGACCTCGTCTGCCAAGTGTTACTTGGATGTATATATTGGGTGGAAGCTTTTCAAGACCCCTACAACAGTGTTAGGGATGTCAGAATTTGATCTTATTCTGGGTATGACATGGCTAGATTGGCATCATGCTAGGATTTATTGTGCGGCAAAGAAGATCACCTTAAGACATGGAGATTCTTAGATAATTTTTCAAGATATTAGATTCGCACCCCGAATTATGTTGTCTTCAATTCAGGTCATTAAGGCCCATAAACAAGGGGATGGGGTTTACATGATAAGTTTTGAGCTAAAAGAGATGGAGACTAGCATGAAGGATGTACCAGTGGTGCGAGATTTTCCTGAGGTTTTTTCCGAAAAGCTACCTGGATTTCCCCGGCCTAGGGAAGTATACTTCCAGATTAGGCTAGTGTCAGGTGCTAAACCCATCTCTCCAATCCTTTACAGGATTGCTCAAAAGAAACTGGCAGAGTTTAGGGTCCAATTGCAAGAGTGAGTAGAATCAGGGTTTGTTCGTCCCAGTTTGTTACCCTTGGGAGCCCCTGTTTTGTCTGTCAAGAAGAAGGATGGATCATTACGACTGTGCATAGACTACCGAGAGCTAAACTGACTGACGGTGTAGATCACATATCCTTTGTCTCAGATCGACGAGCTATTCGATCAGCTGGTGGGAGTGCATTTGTTTTCCAAACTTTATTTGTGCTCGGGGTACTATCAGTTAAGAATACAATAAGAAGATATCCAAAAAACAGCGTTTAGCTTGAGATACGGCTTGTACGAATTCACTGTAATGTCGTTTGGACTCACAATCGCCCCTTATGCATTCATAAGTTTGATGAATAGGGTATTTGAGTCGTATTTGGATGCTTTTGTCATCATATTTATTGATGACATTTTGGTCCACTCCAGGATAGAGGAGGAACATGCGGAGCACTTGGCCTTAGTTTTAAAGAAACTAAAGGAGCATTGTTTATATGCTAGTTTAGCAAGTGTGAGTTTTGGCTCCGAGAAGTTTCCTTCTTAGGACATATTATAAGTGTTGTTGGACTAGCAGTAGATCCGGCCAAGGTGTGTGCTGTGGAGGAGTGGTCTCCTTTAAGGTCAATAGCTAACGTACGAAGTTTTCTTGGACTTGCTGGGTACTATCGTAAGTTTGTTGAAGGATTTTTGAAGATCACCCTTCCCCTCACTGCTTTAACAAAGAAGGGTGCACCTTTTGTATGGACACCCAACTATGAAGCTGTATTTCAAGAGTTGAAGAACCGTCTTACCACCATGCCAATACTCTACCAACTGGGAAGAAAGGATTCCAGATTTATACTAACGCATCCTATCAGGGCATGGGGGCGGTGTTGATGCAACACGGACATATGATTGCGTATTCTTCTAGATAGCTCAAGAAGCCATGAGTGAATTATCCAGTGCATAACTTAGAGCTGGGAGCAGTGGTCTTCGCTTTTAAGATTTGGAGACACTCCCTAAATGGCGCCCACTGCGAGTTCTTTTTAGATCATAAAAACTTGAAGTACATCCACACCCAGAAGGATTTGAATTTGAGGCAGCGGCGGTGGCTAGAGTTTTTTTGTGATTATAAGTTTACATTGAACTATCACCCTGGAAAGGCGAACTCAGTGGCGGATGCTCTAAGTAGAAAGACACCTGTGTCAAGCCTTGAATCACATTTAAAGGTTATAAAGTTGGCAAGAGTGCTTGAAGAGATGGAGATTACGCTGGTGTCTAATTGTCTCGAGGCCTATTTAGAGTATTTGGCCATCATGAGTATAAATTGTGACATTCGAGATAAGATTTGGGGAGAGCAAGGCAAGGATGCTGCATTGTCCTCTGTATTTCAAGCAATAGTGGTAGGAACAGCGAAAGGATATATGCTAAATGAAGATCTCATTTATTTTCACGACAGGCTTTATATTCCTACAGGTGGTGGGATTCGGGAACACATCCTGAGAGAGGCTCACTGCACCAAGTATTCGGTGCATCCTGGAATTGCTAAAATGTACATCGAGTTGTTGAGGACCATGTTTTGGTCAGGAATGAAGAGAGATTTCACATACTATGTTACATACTGCGAGACTTGTTAGAAGGTAAAGGTGGAGTGCAAAAGCCCTGGTGTATTATTGCAATCGTTGCCCATTCCAGCGTGTAAGTTTGAGGATATTTATATGGATTTTATCCATGATCTTCCCTGATCTAGCTCAGGGAATGATTAAGTTTGGGTGATTGTTGACCACTTGACAAAGGTTGTCAGGTTTATCTCAATGAAGAAGGAGGTATATGTTGATGCATTTGTACGTCTCTTTGTGGAACAGTTCGTTCGGTACCATGGGATGCCTATGACAATAGTTTCGTACCGTGATGGTTGCTTCACCTCTAAGGAGTGGAATGTAGTTAAAGCATATTTGGGTTCTCGCCTTGCCTTTAGCACGAGTTTTCACCCTCAGACTGACGACCAGTCTGAGAGAGCAATCAGAACAATGGAGGATTTGTTGAGGCTATACATTTCTGATAAGGGAGAGTCGTGGGAGAGACTTCTACCATTGGTTGAGTTTTCATATAATAATAGCCACCAAGCAAGCATCAAAATGACACCTTATGAAGCACTCTATGGTAGGAGGTGTAGTGTGACACCCCAAGGTTCTGTAGGAAGGAAAAGAGGGTATCGCGCGGCGGTAGGACAATACCACGCTACGGTAGCACCAAGCGTCGAGAGCGCCAAGTAAGGAGAGTTGACTCAACTCTTTTGTTACCATATGGCGGTAGGATGATACTGTGTGGTGGTAGCGTCAGGCGTCGAGAGCGTTTGGGGAGGTGAGGTGACTCAATGCTTAGTCTACCGCACGGCGGTATGTTGTTATCGCGCAGCGCTTGCCAATTTATTGGTCGGGTTCTTAGGAAGTTATCGCCTGACGATAGTGATACCGCAGGCGGTAGCTTGACAATTTATTTTTGGAAGCTCTTGGGTTTCTACCGTGCGGCGGTAGTAAATATCATGTGGCGGTAGCGGAAGCAGTCGTATCGTAACCGTCCCCAGCTACCGCAAGGTGCTAGCATCCTATTGCACAGCGATAGTGCAGTTGTCACGGCGTGGCCACGTATCGGCCTGTGGTTAGAGGGCTTGGGCGGTGGCACACAAATCAAGGCATTGATTCGCCATACCACGCGATGGTAGCTAGTTACCGTGCAGTAGTAGCTCTATTTTGTGTGTTCGTCTGGACGTTTTCTCTTTATTTATTTTGGAGTTTGAGAAACTTAGGCTGGACATTTGGAGGAGGAGAAGCAGCGCCGGTGAGAGAAGATCTAACCGTAGTTTGAGACTCGGAACTCGGATTCGCGGGGCGAGTTCGAATCTATGGAGGCAAAGCCAATAAAGTCGTTTTCATTCGGTTAGAATCTCTTCCATGGCCCCGAAGCGGACTTCTAGGGTAGTGATCCTCTTACTTGGACATGTGAAGTCCTTATTTTTGTCATTAGAGGGTAAACACTTCACGAACACGTGGAGGTGGTTTTCCCAACGGGTAGATCCGTATATCCTTGTTAGTTTTGCTTTTAGATCCGAAATCGAAGTACGGAATAGGCATGTTGTGTGAAGCCCATCCAGATAGGTTAGTCTGGATTGGTGATGTTTGTATATCAGAGAAGACTTCGTGGTTATCGCGTAGATTTCAGAGTCACGGGGTGTGCAGATGGCCGCGTTGAGAGTACTGGATGTATAATCCAGGAAAACACCGGAGTTGGGGGAAGAATCGATATTCTTTCCCCCTACCGCGTGGTGGTAGCACTACCGCCAGCGATAGCTCCAAGTGAGCATTGTATTGTTTGTTGAGGCATGTTTCTTAGAAACCTTATGGCCGTTTGCTGAAGCCTGTCTCTGGGAGACCTATGGGCTAATTTATGAGGCCTGTCTTGTGAGACCTGGGGGCCGTGGGTACCTATCTCTCGATGACCTGGGGGCCAACTGTGTGGAGCGTCAGCTTAATTTTCTCATCTTTGGTAGTCATGTGTGCTAGCCTAGGATCCTTACAGAGTTATGGAACGCATAGAAAAGGGAAAGGGGTTGCTGACCCGCGTCAGGCCTACGAGCCGGACGATTTGAGTACGGGATATGGCTGAACTGTACCCTCCCCTATGTCGGTCGACTGGGAGTGGTCAAAGTGTAAATCACATGACCTTGTCGTAGCACTGGGGCATTGTCTCTGGCATTGGCCCTTGTAAGACTGAAAGCTCAAATATGATTTTCTATCACAGAGAATGGTGGTGTGACCCTTTTGGTCCTGTGCACTAAGAATGTGCCCTGAGAGCAAGGGGAGTTGGGCATTTGTGCAAACGTCTGTGGCAAATGGTTCTTGAGTTGCATGTTTTGATTGCCAATATATGATTATATTAATGCATGCAGGGAGGAGCACGGCCACCCCGAGTGAGGGGTGGGTCGTTATAATTTTGTCAGCTAATGTTGACTGTTGCTATTTTTTGCCACTGTGTGGTGGAATGTTTCATGCAGGTGCAGCTGAGCAAAGCGGGAAATAGCGGGATGGAGCCCAGGAATGCTAAGCTGGCCCTTGAAGGCCAAAGCGAATTATCCGTTTTTTTTATTGTACATGTGTGGCCGGGGTGCGTGCCGATGTATGCAAGACATTTTAATTTGAGTTGAACAATGTAAGGACTTAAGGATAAGACTATTTGTGTATTTGTTTATTCATTCCTACTTTTATGTTAGTGGACATTTAGTTGGTTGGGTTCTCGTTAATCTTTAAAGTACTTGCACTAGAATGCAATCTGTGATAGGATGTGGTACATAGTTTATGATTTCAATTAGTAACTCCTTCGACTGTTCGTAGTATATGTCATTGGGCCCTGGCTGGACCTTCTATTATATGCTATGTGACGGACGGGGATATTATAAAGTTAGTATCAGATTCTAGTGTCGGTCTTTCTTATTTGAATTTTTGGGCAAATTCTTTTTAGGAGTGGTGAGCACATGTATGTGTGTTATAGTTATAACATAAAAGAACCCACGAATCTCCACTTAGGAATGAAAATACACATGTTTGAGGAACCTACGTGTTCCTATGATTGCTTTTTGGCAATTGTTTGTCACCTAATTGAGTGTTTCGCAATTATAGGTGACTAGGAGTGGTGCAGAGCAATCACAACGTCAGCACTCTACGGAGAGTAGTGCATCCAATGACGTGCCTGTGACCCCTCCTTATACTGAAACCATTCATATGGTACTTGAAGCGGTGTTCTTTATGATCAATACCCAACCAGGGAGGCAAGTGTAGCCTCCTGCTCCTGGATTAGGTCATGTATCGCTTGGCATAGCGGAACCTTTGGTGACAGATCAAGTAGCGGTAGAGACCGTAGTGCAGAGGATAGCAACTGAGAAATAGCTAAATCACGTGATGAGCTTTAACCCACCAGTGTTTTTGGGGACTGAGGCCCTAACACAAGCTGAAGACCGGCTTTCCAGAGTTAAGAGAGTCATATCTGCAATAGAGACTGAGGAGTGGCAGAAGGTTACTATATCCACTTTCCTTCTCGATAGTGAAGCAAAGTTATGGTGGGAGGAGTTAGAGCTATATCACTTTGCTGGGAGGCAATTTACTGATATCTCGATGGAGGGGTTCTCATGACTATTTCTGGCACGATTCATCCCGTCAGTGCAGAAAATAGCTATGGAGAATCAGTTCCATAGACTGACTCAGGGTGACAGTAGCATGGACGACTATCTTCATGAGTTCACAAGATTGGGACATTATGAAGGCTCCACTTTTTCTAATGAGGAGCGTAAGACCAACCAGTTCTACGAAGGACTGCGTGACGATCTAGGGTTAGACCTCTCAGGTCCTATGATGTAGGAATTTCTAGTCTTGGTAAATATAGCCCGATCTCTGGAGAAGGATCTGAAGAGAGTTCAAGGTAATTAAGTAGGACTAGGTGGTGAAGAGGTCAGGCTTTAAAGTTCCAAGTTCGTCAATGTCTGGGCATCGAAAGTGGTTTAAGAAGCCCAAAACTTTTGGACCGACTACTTCATCGATTACTACTGGAGCATCATCTGGGCAAGGAGGCCATCAAACAAGGAAATGTAGTGACAGGTATGTGTTAGAGTTTAGCAGTAATACTTTGAACCTTATACTTTGGTCGTATGACTGTCGTGTTCTAGGCTTTGTCATGGTTATGGACTATCCGGCTCGAGCACTGTTTGATACAGGAGCAAGACAATGATTTCTGCTCTCCAAGTAGTTAAAGTAGCTTACGAGTGGGTGGAGTTGTTCTTTACCCTGTTGGAGACTAAGAAGGCAAAGACTGGTTTGGTCAGTATTCCAGTGGTGTCGGAGTCTGCTGATGTATTTCCCGAAAATCTCTCTAGAGCCCCACCTCAGAGAGAGATCGAGTTCACCATTGAGTTGGTGCCAGTTGCCAAGCCGGTTTCACGGTCTCCTTACCGCTTAGCACCGAGAGATATGGCAGAATTGAAGGCGTAGCTTCAAGAGCTGATAGAGCAGGGGTTTGTGCGTCCAAGTTCGTCACCTTGGAGCGCCCCGGTCCTCTACATGAAGAAGAAGGATGGAAGTCTGCGACTGTGTATCGATTATCGGGAATTGAATAAACTAACAGAGAAGAACAAGTACCCAATTCCGAGGATCGATGATCTATTCAACTAGCTAGTTGGGTCGACTATGTATTCGAAGCTAGAATTGAAAGTTGGATATTGTCAGTTGAGAATAAGGGAAAGTGATATTCCAAAGACAGCGTTCAGTACACGTTATAGGCATTATGAGTTCAATGTCATATGTTTCGGGCTGACAAATGCGCCATCCGTGTTTATGGACTTAATGAACAGTACATTCAAGAAGTATCTAGATCGGTTCGTTAAAGTGTTCATAGATGATATCCTGGTGTACTCCCAGTCCGAGGATGATCATATGGATCACTTACATATTGTTCTAGAGACTTTGAGGAGCAATTAGTTGTATGCCAAGTTCTCCTAGTGTGAGTTTTGGCTTTCTTCCATGACATTCCTTAGTCATATTATTAGTGGTGAGGGTATCGCAGTAGATCCGATAAAGGTTGCTGCAATACGGGAGTGTCCTTTGTTGTCTTCTGTGGCCGAAGTCCTGAGTTTTTTGGGGCTTTCCATCTACTATATGTGTTTCGTGGAGAACTTTCACGTATAGCTTTACCCCTCACAGCCCTGACAAGGAAAGATCAGAAGTTTGTTTGGTCGCTAGCATACACGCAAGCTTTCGAAGAACAGAAAATTCATCTAACCACGGCACCTATTGTACGCTCGCTATGTGGGACAAAAGGCTTTGAGATCTATAGCGATGCTTCAGACAGAGGCTTAGTCTGTGTTTTGTCACAGTATAGGAGAGTAATAGCTTATAGTTCGCGCCAGTTGAAGGTGCATGAGAGGAATTATCCGGTCAATGACTTGGAGTTGGCGGTCGTGATATTCGCGCTGAAGCTCTGGAGGCACTATCTATACGGAGTGAAGGTCGACATTTACACAGACTATAAGAGCTTAAAGTATCTGTTGGATCAGAAGGACTTAAATATGTGTCAGCGAAGGTGGATGGAGTTCCTTGGGGACTACACCTTCAAGATACAATATATCCCTAGCAAAGGTAATGTTGTTGCAGATGCATTAAGTCGTAGAGCTCCTGCGCAGGCCAATTGGTTATTGATGCATAACAAATGTCTCGTTCGAGATTTGGAGGCCGTAGAGATATTTTGTGTTGATAGGAGGTAGAGTGTTGAAGCACGTTTGAGTTGGATAGAGGTACAATATGACCTTGCCGATCGGATTCGGCAGGCTTTGGATTTGTATGACAGTATGAAATGCTACATAGCTAAGTCTTTAGAAAGGGAAAATACCCAGTTTACTGTTGATAATGGGCAGTTGTGGAAGAACAGTTGTTTGTGCGTCCCAAAGGTGGATAAAATACAGGAAGAATTAATGTACGAGGCTCATTATACCATGTACTCGATTCACCCAGGGAGCACGAAAATATATAAAAACATGAAAAAGCTGTTCTGGTGGTTAGGACTGAAGAAGGACATAGCACTGTATGTAGCAAAGTGTCAGACTTGTGCCTTGTTGAAGGCGAATGTCAGAAGCCTTGTTGATTTTTGAAGTCTTCACCTATACCGGAATGGAAGTTCGAAGACATATCCCTAGATTTCGTGCATGGTTTGCGGAGATTGCAGAGGGGGAAATGACGGCATTTGGGTGATCGTTGATCGTTTGACGAAAGTATCGCATTTCATCCCGAATAGGAAGGACAATTCGGTGGAGACACTGGCAAAATTATATGTGGATAATATTGTTCGACTAAACGGTGTGCCCCGTAGCTTCGTGAGTGACCGATATGGCCATTTCACGTCTAATGAATGGAGGCTAGTACATCATCTGTTGGGTACCAAACTGAAATTCAGTACGGCCTTTCATCCGAAGACGGGTGGTTAGACCGAGAAGGTAAACAGGACGATAGAGGACTTGTTTTGTATGTGCGCCCAAAATTTCGGGAAAAAGTTGGAGGATCACATGTATATGATCGAGTTCGCTTACAACAACAGCTACCAGGCAAGTATTCAAATGGCGCCCTTCGAGGCCCTATATGGAAGAAAGTGTCGTACTCCATTGTCATGGTTGGAGACGGGCGAGTCAAAGTTGTATAAACGAAAGGAAGTTGAGGATGCGACTTCTATTGTTCGGACAATCAGGGAGCGGCTATTGATTGCACAAGATAGACAGGCTAAATATTACAATGCCAAGAACATGAATGTTTAAATCGCCATGTGCGATTGGGTTTACCTGAAGATTAAATTGTTCAAGGGTGTGTCAAGGATCTGACGGCTGAAAAAGCTAAGTCCGAGATACCTTGGGTCGTTTGTGTAACATCCCATTTCCGGCTAGACCCCTAGGAGTCGGTTGGTCATGACAGAACACTAAGAAGCCCAAAAAATTGAAATACATCGACCGAGATTTCGGGTCACGGGTTGGTCACGCCCGTGACCGACCCGGCACGCCCATGACCTAGGGCGTGACTCCTTCGACGATCGTCGATCTCAGGGAGACGATCGTCGGGCGCAGAATTTTCAACCCGGGCCTATCACGCCCGTGACTTATGTGTCACGCCCGTGACCTAGGGCGTGACCCCTTCGACGATCGTCGATCTCAGCGCGACGATCGTCGAGCGCAGAATTTTCAACCCGAGCCTGTCACGCCCGTGACCTATGTGTCACGCCCGTGACCTAGGGCATGACCCCTTCAACGATCGTCGATCTCAGCGGGACGATCGTCGAAGCGCAGAATTTGCGTCATGGCCATGTCACGCCCGTGACCCAGGTGGCACGCCCGTGACCAAGGGCGTGACCCCCTTCGGCGATCGTCGATCTCAGCGAGACGATCGCCGAGCGCGGAATTTGCCTCATGACACTGTCACGCCCGTGACCCATGTGTCACGCCCGTGACCTAGGGCGTGACCACCCTTCGACGATCGTCGATCTCAGTTCGACGATCGTCGAACTCAGAATTGGCCACTCGGTCCTGTCACACCTGTGACCTACGTGTCACGCCCGTGACCAAGGCCGAAACGTCAGCCAAACTGGAAATTTTGATAACTGACATCATAATCAATTCTGATTATGGGAATGTACAACAGGAATATTTATGGGTCGTTTCCTTCTCTAATTATTTAATAGAAAGAGAGAGTGAGGTCCAATAGGAAATCGCCACCTGGATCAGTCGTTTCATCTTCCACCTTTTCCTCTTCTCTGCATCATAACTGAAACGTTATTAAGAGAAACATTCATGGCAATGAATGTTTCATCCTTTCCCCTCCCCACTTGGAGATCTATAACAGCCTCCTTAGAGCAAGAATAGAAGGTTACACGCTCGATCAAACAGATTCAGATTTCTGCTCTTGCTGTTGAAAAAGTTCAGGAACGCCACCACCGCGCCATGACAATCCGACGTTCATCTCGCCTTCAAACCGCGAACAAGGTCCACCTTTACTTCTTCTCTTATGGGTAGATCTTAGGATATTAGAAATGAAGTTCGTGCTCAAAGGAGCCGGACCTACCTCGTGTTTTCATGGAAAACCATGGAAAAATATTGTTTTGAGTTCGCCGGAAACCGCCACCTCCGGCGGCCAAACCACCGTCAACCGATAGCCATCGCCTCAACGGAGGTGGTGGTGGTGGTGGTGGCTGGCCAGGGAAGTGACCGGACGGCCGGCGACGGATCGCGAAAGAGCTACAGGAAATATGAGTTTTCTGTGTTCAGGTTTTCGGGTTCTGTAGAAGATGAACAATAAAAATAGTTTTATATAATAAAAATTATGTAAATAATATAAAAGGAAAAGGTACATTAAATGAGCACATGTTGATGCTGTAAAACGAAGCACTTATAGGCCGAATTAGGAAAAATAGCCAGTCACGAAAGTTGTAGCCCTTCAAGTCTAGATTAATTTAAAATTGATTTCAACTCGTTTGGGTAATCGGTTTGATCGCAGCACCCATTTAATGGGGTTGTACCTAGAGTTGGGCAGAAACTAAAATGGATGCCCACTCTTCTTCCTTTGTCCAAATGACTTGAAATTTGGGAAGGGGGTTACCCTTAGCCATATCTAGAGGCTGTCCAAAAATGGGAATTTTTGGAGATACTTTGCCTAAAGTTTTTGTTTTAATTTAATAAACTTAGAGGAATTTATTTAAGTGGTCAAATGACCTCCAAACCCTCCCAAATTTTGGTGAGTGGTCCCTGGCTATAAAACGTAGTTCTGTACAAATTTTCAACTCACTTGGATTAGTTTTGGATAGGGAGTCACCTATTCTTAACTAGGCAATAGTGAGGCATTTTTGAGTAAAAAGTGCACTAGAGGTTAGAATGGTCATATCACCTCAACAGAGACTGATATCTTGACCACTGACTTGGAGGGATTACTATAACCCACTTGGAGAGAATGGTGTGGTTTAGGGTTGATTTACCCTAGGATACAAGCTCAACCCTAAATGGAGGGTTTTGAGGGTTGAGAAGGACATGGGGGCAATTACTCTCTTATTGCCTTGAAACTCTGTAGAGTTGACATTAGCATGATAAGAATCATCTGAATGGAGTCTTGGAGAATTTGGGGACAAGTAGATACCTCAAAACCTTTATTTTAGCTTTAGGGTAAAATACTAATTAAGCACAATCCGTCACTAAACTTTATCCAAAGGCTGTGAAATTAGGGTAGAGTAAGTTTTGGAGTGGTTAGAAGCTATAGAGATTTTACTGGAATTTTATGATATTTATTTCCAGCACTTTATTTGTAAAGTTATTTATAGCCCTAATTGATGTTTTAATTATTTGGATCTTTCTGTTCATTAAAACCCCATGCAATCTTGGAAATAAATGTTTTGGGACTGAATGATTACCCTTGAATTTTTGTATAATTTTTAGTTGAGTAAATCCAATACTTCATTCACAAATGTTAAAGAGGGGTTTTATGCTTTGAAAATTAATTAAGGATGATATTATTACTGAAAAATTATGAAATTGGGCCAATGCTAATTTTAAGGCTTTTTTTGCATATTATAATTTATTTATAATTTTTGGAAGAATATTCTCTGTACTTGGTTCATAAATAATGGAAGATAGTAAATATTGGTAAAATAGTTTTTAGTACCCTTTTGATGATAGCAAATTATGATATTTTGGATTTACCCTATTGCGATAACCTACTATTTATTATAAATTTTCTGGAATTCTTGCATGAGAACTTAGGGTAGTTCATGTTCAAACCGGTAGCCCTTGGAATTTTTGAGGAAATTAATTAAATGCCAGATAAATTAGGAAAATTACCACATTCTGGATTTAGGCTATTTATATCATGATAAGTCTCCAGTAAATAGTTTAGGGCATTTGGATGAGTTTTGGGATCATTGCATAACCGGTTCGACATATAGTCTAGGTTGGTCTGCATATAGCAAATTTGTGAATTGCAATAGGACATGATCTGAGAAAGTTGTTGGAGTTAGTCATTTTGTCTGGGTGGACAATTGTGGATGATATCACAATAGGATGATATGAAGAGTAGAGAGAAGTAGTGATAGCTAGGGTTAAGAGGTGCTCGGGTTCGACGAAAGATCGCCTTTCCCGAAGAGAGGAAGGTTAAAAATCACCCTAGGATAGTCTAACGTAATATGAGAAGGGAATGGGTAAAGGGGATCAACCAATAACAATAAGTGCCTTGCGAAAGGGAATGATGGGCTTCAGCTACCATCATAGTTCCTAGTGCCCTTTGAGAGCCTTCACGGGGAATACCGGGGGCAGTCCTGGGTTAACGTAAACTATAATAACAAACTGACAAGAGTAACTTAGTAATTAGGGCTGCACCTTTCACAAACACTATTGGCACAGGAAGATTAATGAGAGCTTCGGCTCGATTGGTAAAGAGACGGACGTTTTGGTCCGGGGAGCTTCGGCTCGGTTTTTGTGTGTTTACGATTAAATTTGCATGTGCATAAAAGGAATGAAAATTAAGGTGGTAGGTCTTCAGTATTGGAGGGTCGATGCACCGACGCCAATACACTGACTCGGCAGGTGTGGTTAGCACTTCGCCAACAGAAGTCCGGTGCGGCAGCCGGCATGAGTACGCAGGCGTCCGCTTAGTGCACCAAGCGTTGAGGCGTACGATAGGTCTGACCGGTAGTGCTTTACTGGTTTAGAGGTGGGAGAGGCCCAACCCACCGCTTCCGTCTGCCACTACGGAGGTATCCTGGGAGGTAACGGCTCCGAAAGGGGGAACTAAAGGTCTGTGTGCACAGAGTCGGGTGTGTGAGTTGCACTTATATGTTTCATCATACCCAATTGCATGTCATAGCATAATCGATTCATTTAACCCTGACACCTAAAGTATAATTGGTATGGGACGCTTATACATTAGGACCTGCAAAACGACCCCTTGGTCTATAAGCTTTTGTGGGCAAGTTTATAAATTAAGGTTAAATTCTATATATATATATATGCTGCTGTTTGATAACCGACACCCCAACGTATAAGTGGTATGGGACACTCTATAAGATGGGAGCCTTGCAGAAGATCCCTTGGCTTATGTAACATCCCATTTCCGGCTAGACCCCTAGGAGTCGGATGGTTGTGGTAGAATCCCAGGGAGCCCAAAACTTGAAATAAATCGACCAAGAAATCAGGTCGCGGGTCAGTCACGCCCGTGACCCGCCATGTCACGCCCGTGACATAGGGCGTGACCATGATCGTCGGTTCCAGGTCGACGGCCGTCGACCCAAAATGGACCCACGGGCATGTCACGCCCGTGACCCGCCATGTCACGCCCGTGACATAGGGCGTGACACGCTCGACGATCGTCGATTTCAGTTCGACGTCGTCGACCCAGAATTTGGCCACACGGGCAAGTCACGCCCGTGACCCGCCATGTCACGCCCGTGACATAGGGCGTGACCACGCTCGACGATCGTCGATCCCAGTTCGACGCTCGTCAACCCGGAATTGTCCTCATGGGCCAGTCACGCCCGTGACCCACAATGGCACGCCCGTGACATTGGGCGTGACCACGCTCGACGATCGTCGATCTCAGTTCGACGGTTGTCGACCCAGAATTTGCCACGGACCAGTCACGCCCGTGACCCGGGTGTCACGCCCGTGACCACCCTTCGACGATCGTCGATCTCAGTTCGACGATCGTCGAACCCAGAACTGCTAACCGGGCCTGTCACGCCCGTGACCTATGTGTCACGCCCGTGACCAAGGCCGAAACGTCAGCCAGACTGGAAGTTTCGGTAACCGACGCCTTAATAAATTCTGGCTGTGGGGATGAAAAATCAAGAGTATTTATGAGTCGTTCCCTACTTTAATTATGTTGATAATTAAGGAAAAGTGGGTCCAGTAGGAAATTGCCACCTGGCAAACACCTCTTCATCTCCAACTTTTCAACTGCCATTCGTTTTAACTGAAACGTCATAAGGTGTGATTAATGGCCGCCAACGTTTCATCCTCAACGTTTCACCCTTTCCCCTCCCCATTTGCTCATCTATAAAAGATTCCTGAAAGCAAGAGGAAAAGGTTACACTCCCTCAACTGTTTCAGACTTCCTCCTTGCTGTTGAAGAATTTCCGGCGACGCCACCACCGCGCAAATGGCTTCCCGACGCTCTGCACGCCTTCAACCCGCGAACAAGGTCCTCCCCTCCCTCTTCTTCTGCGGATAGATCTTAGGAATCGTTAGGAGAGATATCGGGCTCAAAAGAGCCAGATTGGGTGAGCGTATTGGTGGTTTTCCGAAAGTTTCATGGTGGCGGGTTCGCCGGAAACCGCCTCTCCGGCGGTTGTGTCGCCGCCCGACGATAGCCCTCGCCTCAACGGAGGTGGTGGTGGTGGTGGCCGGCCAGGGAGATGGCTGGGTGGCCGGGAAATAGCTTGGAAAAGCTACAGGATATTAGGTTTTATGCCTCTGTTTCGGGCTGTTGAAGAAGATGAACAGTGGCATGAAAATTAAGTTCTAGTTTTTAAATCCATTTCTGAGTGAGATATCTGTCATGCTAAATAATTTGGGAAAAATACCTAAAGGCTCCTACGGGAAAAATGATCAACATAGGAATTGTAGCCCTTGAAGTCTAGTTTAATACAAAATTAATTTCACTCGATTTGGGATCTTGGTTAGACCACAGCACCCTTTTTGGTGAGGTCTATCCAGAGGGCTGTCTTGACCTTAGAAAAATTCCCCACTCCAATCCAGCCATCCAAATGACTTGAAATTTGGGGTGTGGTCTAATCTTACATATATCTAGGTGCTACCCAAAAATGTGAATTTTTGGAGAATATTTTTCTATAGTTTTTAGAAAAATTCAATAATCCTAGCCGATTTTAATTAGATTGTTAAATAATTTCCAAACCCTCCCAAATTTTGGTGAGTGGTCCCTGGGTTCACCATAAGGTTCTCTTTAATTTTTCATCTCATTTGGAGATGGTTTGGATCAGAAATGATCAACCCAAAGTTTTGCCCTAATAAGAGGCCTTAGGTTAAAAGTGCACTTTTGAAGTTTGAGTGGTCAAATCACCTCAACAGAGGCTGAGATTTTTACCACTGGCTAGTAATATTCTCTAGCACCCCCTCATGGAGTTGGAGGTGGATCGGAGTAAGTTTACCCTAAGGACCAAGGCCAAACCCTAAGGATGGGTCTTGGTGGTTTGTGAAGGTCATGTGGTCAAATGACCTCGGATTGACCCGAGATTGGGTGATGAGAACCATAGGGCTAATATTGTTCTCTGGATGAAATCTTAGTAGATTTGGAGATCGTTGGAATATCTAAAAATCTAACCCTAGTTTAGGGCGCAAAACTTGCAGAGATAGGAAATGACACCTAATCACATTAAAAAGTGATGAGAAATGGGTAGAGTTGGTTATAGGGGTAGTACAAGCTCTGGATATTTTTCTATGAATTTTATGATCACTATTTTGGGTACTTCCTTAATGATTTTGTAGTTGTATGATTTGCTTAGAGAAAATTATTATGGAGTACAAACTTCCTGTAAATTGATGAAATTTAGGCAGAGAACCTTTATTATGATTTTAAAACTCTGTGAATTTTTATGGGATTTTTAGAAGCTTAATTCTAAGGCTTGTTTCATTAAGTATTATTTATCGTGGATATTGGATTAAATCTATTTTAATGCTTATCAAGCTGGTAAAATTATGATTCTTTGCACAAGGGTCTTTTCTATATCATACTATTAGTCAGTAATTTTTCTATAATTTTATGATGAGTAATTTCAGTACTTCCTTCTTTAAAAGAGAATAATGAGATTGTAATGGATAAATTAATTAGAGGCTAAATATCTTTTGTAAAATCCTGCAAATTAGTATTTGATGATACCTTACAGTTATTTAGTGATCACAATTTTCGGGTGGCCATAACTTAAGAATATCATGTACTTCATGTTAAAAATTACCCATGGCCAATCTTTGAGAAAAATAAAATAAATATCAGATTAATTAGGAAAATTATAAACTTCTGGATTTAAGCTAATTAAGTCATGATAGATCTCCAGTAAATTTTATAGGAGATTTGGAAGATAATTTGGAGTACCTCCCCTTATGTACCTCATATAGTTTAGGATGGTCTGCATTTAGTAAAACCACGGAATTCTGATAATCGATGGTTGGTAGGGCAAGTTAAGGTTGAGTTCATTATTAGAAGTCAGGATAAGTAGAATGTGGGACTGGTTAGGGTAAGGGAGTACGGGGACGACGAAAGATCGTCCGTCCCGGGAAGAAGAGGAAGAGTCTTAATACTCTAGGGTTAGTACTAAAGCAACTAAAAGGGGATTGGGTAAAGGGTAGACAACCAATAATAATAAGTGCCTTGCGAAAGGGAACTTCGGGCCGTAATGCACCGTCTTGGTTCCTAGTGCCCCTTGAGAGCCCTTCACGGGGTATACCGGGGGCAGTCCTGGGCTAACGTAAACCATAGGAGTAATAAAATTAAAAGAGCAACTAGTATAACTAGGGTTGCACACACTCACTCCCCGGTAGTTAGGAAAGTAGAATTATAGGATTACTTGCCATCAGACAGTAGCTCTGAAGGTAGATGCACGGACAGTACTGTCCGGGGGGCCGCGGGCTCGAGGGTTGGAGTACGGAGAAAAGTGGTGGGTCATCGGTACTAGGCGATCGATCACACCGACAGCGGTACGATGACTCGGCGAAAAGTCTGGAGGGTACATCCAGCAGCAGTACGCGGATACCCTAGGTTGTGTTCTTCTAGGGGCGTACGGAAGGGCTAGGCCTGGTAGTGTGGTTACCCGCCTAGGAGTGGGGGGCCCGACCCACTGTCTCCGTTTGCCACTACGGAGGTTCCTGGGGGTGAAGCTAGCCTCCCGAATAGGGGGAACTAAAGGTCTGTGCGCATAGAGTCGTGTGCGTGGGTTGCACTTGCATGAATCATGGCATAGCATATCACTACACTCATATTTGCATATAACCGACACCCCAACGTATAAATCGGTATGGGACTTTTTATACGATGGGAGCCTTGCAGAAGATCCCTTAACTTATAAGTTTGTATGGGCATTCATATAAGTTAAGGTTACTTACATACTTACTTACTCGTTGCTTACTTTCTATTCTCTAGCAGTCTTTAATGCCATTTGCTATTTATTAATTGTTCTACCTATTACAACATTTATATTGTTCACCTAATATACCTTGCTAGTTAGGTCCACCATCACTTGCTTGACTATTCTCCACTTTTGTAGCTTCCCTTTCCTCCTCTCCGCCCGGTGCCTAGGAGCCGTGGTGGGAGGGGTAGGGGATGATAGGGCTTAGTCTTTATGACTAATGGTTTTCGAACCAAACATTACAGGAGCTCCGGATGGGAGACAGGGACCAGCACCAGCGGAGTACGGTGCGCATGGAGGTGGGACAGTCTAGCACCGGTGCACCTGCGACCAGCTCCGTGAGTGATTAGCATTTTCTTATCTTCCGCGATGAGCGTCTTGTAGTGAGGACTTTGATGTACCGGGCATGAGCCCTTTTATTTCCAGACTATTTATACTCTGATGATTTTCTGTGGACACTCCCTTCGTGGAGTTTTATTTTATGTGATATTCTCTTCTGGTGGACTTGCTTCTCTCTTGCTTGCTACATATTGGGATTGAAAAGGCCGGCAGAATCGGCGCGTTGTAGTGGCCACCTTCCCGGATGCGAAGGTGTCACCGCAAAGCGGCGGTTCTGGGCATAAGACCCCGGTGGTTGAAAAAGAAAAAAAAAAAGGGGTCTTACAAGTGGTATCAGAGGGAACCTCGATCGAAAGAGAAGTAGTCCACAAAAACCTTGGGCCACCCCCGTGCGAGCTTAGTTTGCGGACAAACTAGCAGCGGAAGCAGTGGTGGGCCCATAAGGGAAATCACATGTGAAAGTCCATCATACCTCTTCTTAAATTCCATTCATTTCGCTCGCTAACAAATGGAAATTTTGCTTGTAGCCTGCGACAAACCCTACATCGCAGCAGGGGACACCTCAGGCTCCAGATGTGGTCCCGACTCCGCCAGCACCCGTTCCGTTCCAGCAGACGGAGATGGGGCAAACACTGACGGCCATCTTGGAGGCCTTCAGAGCTCAGCAAGCCCCGGCCCCACAGCCAAACCCCGGGGCCAATTGGATGACGGTCTTCCGAGGACTTTCCCCTCCATCCTACCAGGGGACGGAGTCCGCAGTACGTACGGAGGAGTGGTTGGACACCATTTATGAGATGTTGGCAGGGATTCGATGCCCCACGGAGGAGGCAGTCGCTTTGACAGTCTCCTGCTTAGAATCACACGGAAAGAGATGGTGGAAATCTCAGCTGGACACCACCTTTGCGGGGATGGACTGTGCTGATATTACCTGGGAGGAGTTCAGAGCAGCGCTCTTGGGACATTTTGTATCTCAGTCGGCGAGAGATGACCTGGAGGATAGATTCCTGCGATTGAGGCAGGGGAACAGGACCGTGGTGGAGTACTATCAGGAGTTCACTCATCTGGCCCGTTATGCGGACGCTTACCAGTTAGACGATGCTGGCTACGCCCGGAGGTTTTATAAGGGGCTGCAGGATGACATGAGGCAGGCCCTCCTTTTTGTTTCAGAGGGGAGTCTGGCCAGGATTCTGGAGATGGCTAAGAAGAGAGAGGCGGATCAGCTCACAGTGAAGAATCGGAAGAGACCGGCTGATGATTCGGTGATTGGAGGTCGTAGAGACCGTCCTCGGGGCCAGGTTATTGGAGAGAGAAGGAACGGGGATCAGCCCCGTCAGGAGTTTGGGCAGGAGCAGAGGACTCAGGGGATATTGGCTCCCCAGCCTATACAGATGCTGGAAATGCCAAGGACGGCAGGGCAGCCACCCGTATGCTATCAGTGCAACCAGCCAGGGCATATCAAGCGGAACTGCCCTGTGGGGCGAGCACCCCCACCAGCACATCAGGGCGCTCCACCTCCCCGACAGTTTGGCGGACGAGGACAGGACCGAGGACGGGGATTCCAGGATCGAGGTCATAGGCCAGAGAGAGAGCAGGTGTATGCTCTAGACCTGACACAGCCCCGGGACCCGGAGCAGGTTATCACAGGTATGGCAGTACTTTTCAGATTCTTCTTATATAAACTACTATTTTAAACATAACCTGGTTAGAAATTAAGAGAAGATAAACTACAATAAGAATACTAAGACATTTAATTACCCCAGGCATAGTGTTCGTGAGCGGCAAGCCCGCTCACACCCTCTTCGACACTGGTGCGTCGCAATCCTTCGTGTCGGAGGATTTCGTGAAAGGACTGGCAGGAGTGGAGCCATTCACCGGGAAGATGATGAGGGTGCGCCTACCCGACGGGTCAGAGATATTGACCTCTGCTCATTGTAATATGGAAGCAAGAATCGGCGGAAAGGCGTTTGAGGCACCAGCGACGGTTCTGAAGATGCCAGATTATGATCTGATCCTGGGCATGACTTGGCTCTATTGGAACCATGCCCAAATCGATTGCGTGGCGAAGAGGATCACCGTGAGGCACGGCAACTCCTTCATTGTTATCGAAGGTATTATACCAGCACCCCGTACCTTGCTATCGTCTGTGCAGGCCGTTAAGGCCCACCTGCAGGGGGAAGAGGTTTATCAGGTCCTCTTTGAGGCGGTCGTAGCCAAGGATTCCATTGCAGATATTCCGGTAGTGCGGGACTTCGCCGACGTGTTTCCAGAGAAGCTACCAGGGCTACCCCCGCACAGAGAGAGGGACTTTCAGATTCAGCTCATACCGGGGGCTAAGCCGGTATCTAGAGCTCCCTATCGAATGGCCCCAAAGGAGTTGGTGGAATTCCGGAGTCAGCTTCAGGAGTTAGTGGAGGCCGGGTTCGTCCGACCTAGCTCTTCACCATGGGGAGCTCCGGTGCTGTTCGTCAAGAAGAAAGACGGGACCCTTCGTCTGTGCATAGATTACCGGGCTCTGAACAGGTTGACGGTCCGGAACACTTATCCCTTACCACGGATAGATGAACTTTTTGACCAGCTGGAAGGAGCCCATTGGTTCTCAAAGCTGGATCTGAGGTCAGGATACTACCAGCTTCGCATTCGGGAGGAGGACATCCCGAAGACGGCGTTCAGCAGCAGATACGGCTTGTACGAGTTTACCGTGATGCCGTTCGGGCTCACGAATGCACCCTCCGCATTCATGACTTTGATGAATCGGGTGTTCGAGGAGTACCTGGATGTCTTCGTCATTGTATTCATCGACGACATCCTCATCTATTCAAGGACGGAGGAGGAGCACGCGAGACATCTAGCCTTGACCTTGGAGAAGCTGCGTGAGCACGAGATGTATGCCAAGTACAGCAAGTGCCAGTTCTGGCTGAAGGAGGTGGCCTTTCTGGGTCATGTCATCAGTGGAGCAGGTCTGGCAGTGGATCCGGCAAAGATCCAGGCAGTACGGGATTGGCCACCACTAAAGTCGGCCACGGAGGTTCGAAGTTTCTTGGGACTTGCCGGTTACTACCGGAAGTTCGTAAAGGGGTTCTCTCAGATTGCCCTTCCTCTTACGTCTCTGACGAAGAAGGAGTCCCCTTTTATTTGGACGCCGCGATGCAAATCTGCCTTCCAGGAGCTGAAGGATCGTCTCACCTCGGCCCCCATCCTTGCTCTTCCATCAGGGAGGGAGGGATTCCAGGTATATACAGATGCTTCCTATCAGGGGATGGGAGCCGTCCTTATGCAGAATGGGCACGTAATAGCCTATGCCTCCCGTCAGTTGAAGCAGCACGAGCAGAACTACCCCGTGCACGACTTGGAGATGGGGGCAGTCATTTTTGCTCTTAAGATCTGGCGGCACTATCTCTACGGGGTACATTGTGATATCTTCTCCGACCACAAGAATCTGAAGTACGTCGACACCCAGAAGGAGTTAAACATCAGGCAGAGACGCTGGGTGGAATTTCTTTCGGACTACCAGTATACCATGCACTACCATCCGGGGAAGGCGAACGTGGTTGCGGATGCTCTGAGCCGGAGAGCGAGTACGACTGGAGCAGGCCCGCAGCTGATGGCCTTGGAGTTGATTAGATCATTCGAGGAGATGCAGATTTCGCTAGTATCTGAGGATGACCCGGAGCTGTACATGGAGTACCTGGGATCGATGGCTACTACAGATGACATCCGAGACCGCATCAGAGATGGGCAGAGGCTGGACGAGAGAACTGAGCCGATATTCCGAGCCTTGGAGGAAGGCACGACAGGAGATTACACTTTGAGGGATGGGCTTCTGTGTTTCCGGGGCAGAGTCTACATACCAGCAGGAGGACGGATCCGGGAGGACATTTTGACGGAAGCTCACTGCAGCCGGTATTCGATACACCCGGGGATCACCAAGATGGTAAAGGATTTAAAGAGGACTATGTACTGGCCGGGTATGAAGAAAGATATAACGTATTTTGTGACGCATTGTGAGGCCTGCCAGCTCGTGAAGGCGGAGTGTAGGAACCCGGCAGGCTTGCTGCAGCCGCTTCCAGTGCCGGAGTGGAAGTTTGAGGATATAGCCATGGACTTCATACATGGGCTACCTAGATCCCGTGCGGGGAACGACTCGATCTGGGTGATAGTGGACAGGCTGACAAAGGTGGCCAGATTCATCCCAGTGGCGAAGGACACACCGGTCAGTGTTTTAGTACGGAGGTTCATCGAGCAGTTTGTGCGTTATCATGGGGTGCCCAAGACTATCGTTTCGAATCGGGATGGGCGGTTTACATCCAGGGAATGGAGGTCAGTCCAGGCCCATCTGGGTTCTCGGTTGACTTTCAGCACAGCTTTCCACCCTCAGACCGACGGACAGACAGAGCGCATAAACCGTACACTGGAGGACCTGCTACGACTGTGTATTTTGGACCGTGGCGAGCGTTGGGAGAGATTGCTGCCACTGGTCGAGTTTTCGTACAACAACGCTCATCAGTCCAGCATAGGCATGGCTCCATACGAAGCGTTGTACGGAAGGAGGTGCAGAACCCCACTATCATGGGTTCAGGATGAGGATCCGCAGGCACTGGGCTCGGAGTTTATGGGAGATACAGATGCTCAGATTAGATTGATCCGAGACAGGATGTTGGAAGCCCAGAGCAGACAGGCGAAATACTACGATGCGAGGCATCGCCAAGTGGAGTTCCAGGTAGGAGACCGGGTTTTCTTGAAGATACGGCCGATGCACGGAGTCTCGCGGGTTCGCGGGCGGAGGAAGCTCAGTCCAAGATATATGGGGCCCTACAGGATCCTGGAGCGGATCGGCCCCTTAGCCTATAGACTGGAACTACCGCCGGAGTTAGCGGGATTGCATGACGTCTTCCACGTCTCCTCACTTCGGAGGGCTCTGCTACGCCCTGAGCAGCTGATTCCCTCGGCAGATGGCCCGGTGGCCTCGGATCGGTCAGTCAACGTGGAGCCTATCAGGATTGACGATACGGCAGTGCGGGTCTTGCGGAGAAAGAAGGTCCTGTTAGTCAAGGTTCTGTGGAACAATCATGGGCAGGAGGAGCATACATGGGAGCCACAGGACTTGATGCGGCAGAAATATCCGGAACTTTTCCGTCAGGTATACCTCAAACCCCTCTGGACGATCAATTTACCTTCCTGTTTTAAACCAATGGAATTGAAATTTCAAGAATAGGGGCTAATCTTTTGTTTATTGGGGTGTATATACCTAGTTAGGTGGGCGAATTAACCTTAGATTCGAAACCGCACAAGCAAACGTAACGTAGGGAGGTAATCATTCGGTTCTCATGGGATGTTACAAGTTTATTTTTCCCGATTTAAGTCCCGTAGGCTTAACCTTGATTTCGGGGACGAAATCTTTGTTTTGTTTATTGGGATTTGTAACATCCCATTTCCGGCTAGACCCCTAGGAGTCGGATGGTTGTGGTAGAATCCCAGGGAGCCCAAAACTTGAAATAAATCGACCAAGAAATCAGGTCGCGGGTCAGTCACGCCCGTGACCCGCCATGTCACGCCCGTGACATAGGGCGTGACCATGATCGTCGGTTCCAGGTCGACGGCCGTCGACCCAAAATGGACCCACGGGCATGTCACGCCCGTGACCCGCCATGTCACGCCCGTGACATAGGGCGTGACACGCTCGACGATCGTTGATTTCAGTTCGACGTCGTCGACCCAGAATTTGGCCACACGGGCCAGTCACGCCCGTGACCCGCCATGTCACGCCCGTGACATAGGGCGTGACCACGCTCGACGATCGTCGATCCCAGTTCGACGCTCGTCAAACCGGAATTGTCCTCATGGGCCAGTCACGCCCGTGACCCACAATGGCACGCCCGTGACATTGGGCGTGACCACGCTTGACGATCGTCGATCTCAGTTCGACGGTCGTCGACCCAGAATTTGCCACGGACCAGTCATGCCCGTGACCCGGGTGTCACGCCCGTGACCACCCTTCGACGATCGTCGATCTCAGTTCGACGATCGTCGAACCCAGAACTGCTAACCGGGCCTGTCACGCCCGTGACCTATGTGTCATGCCCGTGACCAAGGCCGAAACGTCAGCCAGACTGGAAGTTTCGGTAACCGACGCCTTAATAAATTCTGGCTGTGGGGATGAAAAATCAAGAGTATTTATGAGTCGTTCCCTACTTTAATTATGTTGATAATTAAGGAAATGTGGGTCCAGTAGGAAATTGCCACCTGGCAAACACCTCTTCATCTCCAACTTTTCAACTGCCATTCGTTTTAACCGAAACGTCATAAGGTGTGATTAATGGCCGCCAACGTTTCATCCTCAACGTTTCACCCTTTCCCCTCCCCATTTGCTCATCTATAAAAGATTCCTGAAAGCAAGAGGAAAAGGTTACACTCCCTCAACTGTTTCAGACTTCCTCCTTGCTGTTGAAGAATTTCCGGCGACGCCACCACCGCGCAAATGGCTTCCCGACGCTCTGCACGCCTTCAACCCGCGAACAAGGTCCTCCCCTCCCTCTTCTTCTGCGGATAGATCTTAGGAATCATTAGGAGAGATATCGGGCTCAAAAGAGCCAGATCGGGTGAGCGTATTGGTGGTTTTCCGAAAGTTTCATGGTGGCGGGTTCGCCGGAAACCGCCTCTCCGGCGGTTGTGCCGCCGCCCGACGATAGCCCTCGCCTCAACGGAGGTGGTGGTGGTGGTGGCCGGCCAGGGAGATGGCTGGGTGGCCGGGAAATAGCTTGGAAAAGCTACAGGATATTAGGTTTTATGCCTCTGTTTCGGGCTGTTGAAGAAGATGAACAGTGGCATGAAAATTAAGTTCTAGTTTTTAAATCCATTTCTGAGTGAGATATCTGTCATGCTAAATAATTTGGGAAAAATACCTAAAGGCTCCTACGGGAAAAATGATCAACATAGGAATTGTAGCCCTTGAAGTCTAGTTTAATTCAAAATTAATTTCACTCGATTTGGGATCTTGATTAGACCACAGCACCCTTTTTGGTGAGGTCTATCCAGAGGGCTGCCTTGACCTTAGAAAAATTCCCCACTCCAATCCAGCCATCCAAATGACTTGAAATTTGGGGTGTGGTCTAATCTTACATATATCTAGGTGCTACCCAAAAATGTGAATTTTTGGAGAATATTTTTCTATAGTTTTTAGAAAAATTCAATAATCCTAGCCGATTTTAATTAGATTGTTAAATAATTTCCAAACCCTCCCAAATTTTGGTGAGTGGTCCCTGGGTTCACCATAAGGTTCTCTTTAATTTTTCATCTCATTTGGAGATGGTTTGGATCAGAAATGATCAACCCAAAGTTTTGCCCTAATAAGAGGCCTTAGGTTAAAAGTGCACTTTTGAAGTTTGAGTGGTCAAATCACCTCAACAGAGGCTGAGATTTTTACCACTGGCTAGTAATATTCTCTAGCACCCCCTCATGGAGTTGGAGGTGGATCGGAGTAAGTTTACCCTAAGGACCAAGGCCAAACCCTAAGGATGGGTCTTGGTGGTTTGTGAAGGTCATGTGGTCAAATGACCTCGGATTGACCCGAGATTGGGTGATGAGAACCATAGGGCTAATATTGTTCTGTGGATGAAATCTTAGTAGATTTGGAGATCGTTGGAATATCTAAAAATCTAACCCTAGTTTAGGGCGCAAAACTTGCAGAGATAGGAAATGACACCTAATCACATTAAAAAGTGATGAGAAATGGGTAGAGTTGGTTATAGGGGTAGTACAAGCTCTGGATATTTTTCTATGAATTTTATGATCACTATTTTGGGTACTTCCTTAATGATTTTGTAGTTGTATGATTTGCTTAGAGAAAATTATTATGGAGTACAAACTTCCTGGAAATTGATGAAATTTAGGCAGAGAACCTTTATTATGATTTTAAAACTCTGTGAATTTTTACGGGATT
Source organism: Platanthera zijinensis (assembly GCA_039513925.1). Classification (NCBI taxonomy): domain Eukaryota; kingdom Viridiplantae; phylum Streptophyta; class Magnoliopsida; order Asparagales; family Orchidaceae; genus Platanthera; species Platanthera zijinensis. The sequence continues at coordinate 55,506,665 of CM077094.1, read as the reverse complement.
TTTAGAAGCTTAATTCTAAGGCTTGTTTCATTAAGTATTATTTATCGTGGATATTGGATTAAATCTATTTTAATGCTTATCAAGCTGGTAAAATTATGATTCTTTGCACAAGGGTCTTTTTTATATCATACTATTAGTCAGTAATTTTTCTATAATTTTATGATGAGTAATTTCAGTACTTCCTTCTTTAAAAGAGAATAATGAGATTGTAATGGATAAATTAATTAGAGGCTAAATATCTTTTGTAAAATCCTGCAAATTAGTATTTGATGATACCTTACAGTTATTTAGTGATCACAATTTTCGGGTGGCCATAACTTAAGAATATCATGTACTTCATGTTAAAAATTACCCATGGCCAATCTTTGAGAAAAATAAAATAAATATCAGATTAATTAGGAAAATTATAAACTTCTGGATTTAAGCTAATTAAGTCATGATAGATCTCCAGTAAATTTTATAGGAGATTTGGAAGATAATTTGGAGTACCTCCCCTTATGTACCTCATATAGTTTAGGATGGTCTGCATTTAGTAAAACCACGGAATTCTGATAATCGATGGTTGGTAGGGCAAGTTAAGGTTGAGTTCATTATTAGAAGTCAGGATAAGTAGAATGTGGGACTGGTTAGGGTAAGGGAGTACGGGGACGACGAAAGATCGTCCGTCCCGGGAAGAAGAGGAAGAGTCTTAATACTCTAGGGTTAGTACTAAAGTAACTAAAAGGGGATTGGGTAAAGGGTAGACAACCAATAATAATAAGTGCCTTGCGAAAGGGAACTTCGGGCCGTAATGCACCGTCTTGGTTCCTAGTGCCCCTTGAGAGCCCTTCACGGGGTATACCGGGGGCAGTCTTGGGCTAACGTAAACCATAGGAGTAATAAAATTAAAAGAGCAACTAGTATAACTAGGGTTACACACACTCACTCCCCGGTAGTTAGGAAAGTAGAATTATAGGATTACTTGCCATCAGACAGTAGCTCTGAAGGTAGATGCACGGACAGTACTGTCCGGGGGGCCGCGGGCTCGAGGGTTGGAGTACGGAGAAAAGTGGTGGGTCATCGGTACTAGGCGATCGATCACACCGACAGCGGTACGATGACTCGGCGAAAAGTCTAGAGGGTACATCCAGCAGCAGTACGCAGATACCCTAGGTTGTGTTCTTCTAGGGGCGTACGGAAGGGCTAGGCCTGGTAGTGTGGTTACCCGCCTAGGAGTGGGGGGCCCGACCCACTGTCTCCGTTTGCCACTACGGAGGTTCCTGGGGGTGAAGCTAGCCTCCCGAACAGGGGGAACTAAAGGTCTGTGCGCATAGAGTCGTGTGCGTGGGTTGCACTTGCATGAATCATGGCATAGCATATCACTACACTCATATTTGCATATAACCGACACCCCAACGTATAAATCGGTATGGGACTTTTTATACGATGGGAGCCTTGCAGAAGATCCCTTAACTTATAAGTTTGTATGGGCATTCATATAAGTTAAGGTTACTTACATACTTACTTACTCGTTGCTTACTTTCTATTCTCTAGCAGTCTTTAATGCCATTTGCTATTTATTAATTGTTCTACCTATTACAACATTTATATTGTTCACCTGATATACCTTGCTAGTTAGGTCCACCGTCACTTGCTTGACTATTCTCCACTTTTGTAGCTTCCCTTTCCTCCTCTCCGCCCGGTGCCTAGGAGCCGTGGTGGGAGGGGTAGGGGATGATAGGGCTTAGTCTTTATGACTAATGGTTTTCGAACCAAACATTACAGGAGCTCCGGATGGGAGACAGGGACCAGCACCAGCGGAGTACGGTGCGCATGGAGGTGGGACAGTCTAGCACCGGTGCACCTGCGACCAGCTCCGTGAGTGATTAGCATTTTCTTATCTTCCGCGATGAGCGTCTTGTAGTGAGGACTTTGATGTACCGGGCATGAGCCCTTTTATTTCCAGACTATTTATACTCTGATGATTTTCTGTGGACACTCCCTTCGTGGAGTTTTATTTTATGTGATATTCTCTTCTGGTGGACTTGCTTCTCTCTTGCTTGCTACATATTGTGATCGAAAAGGCCGGCAGAATCGGCGCGTTGTAGTGGCCACCTTCCCGGATGCGAAGGTGTCACCGCAAACCGGCGGTTCTGGGCATAAGACCCCGGTGGTTGAAAAAGAAAAAAAAAAGGGGGTCTTACAGCTTATGCGCTTTCGCACATAAGTTAAGGTTACTTTTCCTACCTTCTGTTATTGACATATTTATTATAGAATTGCTAGATTAGTTCCACTGCCACCTGTTTCTTTCATTAAATCTCCACCTTCATGTCCTTCCCTTTCTTCCTCTCCGCTTGGTACCTAGGAGCCATGGGGTAAGGGGTAGGGGATGTTAGGGCTTAGTCTTTATGACTAACGGTTTTCGAACCGCATCATTTTAGGGGATCGTGGAGCCCAGCACAGGGGAGCAGCCCTAGAGACTGGTGCGCTTGGAGATGAGGCAGTCTAGCTCTGGAGTTCATACAGCCGGGACCGTGAGTCTCGGTCTTGAGTAGTTTTGTTTTTGCTTCCGCATGAGTGTTTTGTAGTGAGGATATGATGTACCAGGCATAAGCCCGCATTTTTAGTACTCTGATTATTATTCTGTGGACACTCCCTTCGTGGAGATTTTATTCTATATATGTGATTTTCTTTAAGTGGACTTGCTCTTACTTCAATTATTATGCTACCTTTCTGTGATCGAATTGGCCGGCAGAATCGGCGCCTTGTGGTGATGACCCTTCAGGACGTGAAGGTATCACCGCAAAGAGGAGATTCTGGGCCTAAGACCCCGGGTTTTAAAAAGAAAAAAAAGGGGGGGTCTTACAGTTTGAAGTTTTGGAGAGCGTTGGTGAAGCCGCCTATCGATTAAAGCTTTCAATAGAGCATAGTGGTCTGCATGACGTATTCCACATATCTGTGTTGCGGAAGATGGTATAGGAGCCTATGCAAGTGGTTGCGGCAGATCAGGTACCGATTGATGGTGGTTTGACAATGAATGTTAAGCCCATTGTTGGATCCCTAGTTTGGATTTGTGCTAGGTTCACTATTAGGTTATTGACCCATCATGTATAGCCTAAGGTCAATTTGTTAGTTCTAAGGTTAGGACAGTCTGACTAGGTTAGACATCTTATGATCCAGCCTTGAGAAGACTTCAGAGATCCAGACTTAAAAGAATTGCAGTTTTTAAGAGTTTAGAGAAATCAGTTCGAAGTTCTTCGAACTCAGCTCGACAATCATCGATCGGAGATCGACAAACTCAGAGTTTCAACTCTGAGCAGAGCTCGACGAAATACGAGCTCAGGTCAACGAACTCCCTCTTCTCTCAGTTTCTCTAGTCGACGAAATTCTACTTAAGGACGATGAACTTGGAGCTCAGCTTTGGCAATTTTTCTCCAGATAAATTTTTTCTGAGCTCAGCTCGACGAAGATGATTTCTCAGCTCGACAAACTTTGAGTTCATGTCAACGAATTCTATCCTGAGTTTGACGATTTCTGTCAGTATCAGTTTTGGTGATTTCTCTGTCATTTTGATATCAATTGGTATTATTCTAAGGCAGTAATTCTCTGATAATTAATGCTTATATTATCAAGAATATAGTTGTTGCTTGGCAGCATTAATTATGGATTTCACAGAGTTAATTACTTGACTTTTTTACTGGGACAGTTGAGGAAACACATTAAATACAAATTCCAACTGTTTTAATTAAGAGAATCTCAGCAGCAAATCAAGGATAATAGTCAAAAATAAACAGCTGGAAATCCTCTCAGAATATAAAAAAAGATCTTTTTCAAAAAGAAGAACAACGAGAGATCTTTACACAAAGAATTTTTTACAGACAATTGATATAGAGAAAAGCATTGCCATCTACAAGAAATTGAAGAAGAACGATAATACATATCTTTAGTCTTCTTCAGTTTCTGCTTCAGGCTTCACAAGGACTACTCATCAACACCAATCCAAGAAGTTTCTGAAGATCTTCTTCAATATCAAGACCTACACCAATGCAAAGCTCTAATCTTCCTGAACCATTCATCATCTTAGGGGGAGCTTTGACAACAGCATCCACTAAAGTCTTCTCAGCTATTTGAGAAAGAGAAGACAACATCAATTTTCATTTCCCACTGTAAAAAGGGTTTCTAACTCCCTTAAAAAGTTATCACTTTGTTGTTAAGTCTCCTTATAAAAAGACTTAGATTGGTTTTTGGGCACCTGATCAAAAGCTCAAAGGGTTGTTATATCTCCATTAGAAAATAGATATTGTGGTGGCAGGGCACCTGATCAAAAACCTGTTAGTGGATTCCTACCAGGGTGGTAGAAGAGTGGATGTGCCCAGTTTTGGGGAACCACTATAATTTTCTTGTGTTCTCTAGTTGTTCCTTTCTTTATTTCTATTGTGCTATGATAGTTTCTTTTTCTTACCTCTCTTTTTATATATATACTACTATCACTTATTTTAATTTCGCTATAAAAACTAAACAAGTTTTTAAAATACTCTATTCACCCCCCTCTAGAGTTAGTCAGATCTATCCCCTCATTTTCAATTAATATCAGAGGGTGTGTTTGTTTGATTTCACAGGCTAATACCTGAATCAAAAGTTCCTTGATAGATTTTAATATCTCTAATGTCTCTCTTATATCATGGCATAGAATAAAGAATGTTCAAGCACCAGACCTCAAGTCTGTAATCTGAACAAGTTTGTTATCTTGAAGGCAAGAATTAGATTATATATTAACTCTATTGATGAAGACATCTACAACTCCATTTTGACAGGTCCTCCAAGTCAATAAGCTTCTACTTCCACAAGCACAAATGCAGTCCCTCCACCTGAATGGACTGATGCTCAGAAGAAGGCAAAAATTGTTGATGCAAAGGCCATTCACATTCTGGAACAAACAATGTCAGATGATATTTTTCAAAAGGTGGCTGAGTGCACTCCAGCAAAGGCCATTTGGGACTCTCTAAACCAAATGGTTGCAGGATCAGCTTATGAGAGAAAGGATAGGAGATCCCATCTCATCTCTCAGTATGAAAATTTCTAGAAGGATGAGTCTGAGTTAGTGGCTACCATGTACAATAGACTCAGCTCAATTGTCAATGAGCTGAAGAATTTGGACAAGAATATCTCACTGACAGTGATTAATGACAAGATCTTTATGTGCATCCCCAGCATATGGGATTCCAGGATCTGGCCAATCAAGGAGGCCAGAAGCTTGACTGAAATATCCACTGAGTCTCTTCTAGGCAAGCTCAAATCTTATGAGCAACTGATAAAGAAAAGAGAAGCAGCTGAGCAGAAGACCTCCTCATCAGGAAAGAAGGAGCAAAACATTGCTTTCAAAGCATCTGAAGGACTAGAAGCTCCTCCAGCAAATGATGAGCTCATAATCCTATTGGCCAAGAGATTCTACAATATGGCCAGAAAAGATTTCAGAAGGAAGTCATCCAGACAAGATGACAGACATAGATATGACAAAACTCCTACCAAGGAGATTGTCTGCTTTGGTTGCAGAAAACCTAGACACATTCTTCCTGAGTGTCCAGAGAATCAGATGAAGGAGAAAAGAAGATAAAAAGACTCCAAAAAGAAGTACAGCAAGCCCTCCTCAAGCAATCACAAGAGGAAGGAGAAAGGTTTTTTTGCACAAACCTGGAGTGAAACAGAAGAAGAATCTTCATCTTCCAGCTCTAGTGAAGATGAGGAAGAAGCTAAAGCAAAATAAGTTTGCTTGATGGCTATCAATGCATCAGGCAGCTTTTCAGAAGCTGAGCAATCTAAAGAAGAATCTGAGTCTAAAGAGGATCAGATAATATCCTCATTTGATTTTAATTCTGATCATTTCAAAACTAAATTTAAATTATTATACAATGATCTAATCAAATCTGAGAAGGAAATCAAACTTCTCAGAGATAAGATAACTGAACATGAAAATCTACTATCTGAAAATATTGAACTAAAAGATAAACTAGGTATAGCTTCAGAAGAAATTATTTCTTTAAAAACTAAACTAAATGAGGCTAAGCAATTTGAAGAATCCCTTAATAGGTGAAGCATCAAATTGATGAACATCACAAGCACAGTAAATGTTAGGCTCAATGGCAAGCTGGGCTTAAGTGCTTCATTAAGCCAACCTCATTTAATTCAGAAAAATATACTTTCTACCCCCATTAAATTTATATCAGAAAATAGTAAAGAAAAGGTAGATGATAATAATAAACCAACTGAATTAAAACAGAAACCTAAGAAAAGGAAAAAAGAACAAGAAAAATCTTAATCATAACAATGTTCAACAGATTTCATCGAACTCAGATCGACGAAATGTGTATAGTTCGTCGAACTCAAGTCGACGAACTCCGAACGCAGATTTTTATTATAATTATTCTTTAAACTGCGATCAACGAAACTAATATGGTTTGTCGAGCCGAGATCGACGATTTTGGGGATCAGAGAATGAATATTTCCATTCTTTGAACGGAGTTCGACGAATTCATCCCTATTTGTCCAACTAAGGTCGACGAACTTATCAGAATTCGTCGATCCTAGTTCAGCTTAATAGAAATATTAATTGTTCAAGAACATTTAATAATTTAATAGAATGTGTTAATCCATTCACCTAATGGATAATTCCACCTAGAAAATTTCACCCCTTAGGATATAAGAACCAACCATAATACTCCTACATTTCTAGTTTTAAATTTGAAAAGAATCAAGGACCCAATGTTACCTGGGTCAAGAACACCTAATTTTTCATTTTGTAGGTGAAAGTCTATCCTACCACAGAGGAACATTGGTATCTGGATAGTGGAAGCTCAAAGAATATGAAAGGTAGCAAGGACAACTTAACAAACTACAAGTCCAAGCTTGGTCCAAAAGTGATATTTGGTGACTCTAACTGTGGCCAAACTGAAGTCTATGGGATTGTCAAGATTGGATCTATCACTTTCAAGAAAGTAGCATATGTGAGTGGTTTAAAACATAACCTGATATCCATAAGCCAATTATGTGACGAAGGTTATCAGGTATCATTTAACCATTCTTCTTGCATTATATCTTCTGTAGATAATAAAATTGTCTTAACTGGTCTTAGGCAAGGAAACGTCTATATAATAAATTTCAAATTTGTTATGTCAGAAATCTGTTTATTTAATCAAATTAGTAACAATAATGAACTATGGCGTAAAAGATTAGGATATGTAAATCTTAAAAATATTATTAAACTCTCTAGGGACAACCTTGTTAGAGGATTGACTTCTTGCCCCTACAAGAAGGAAAGCTTTTGCAGGGCTTTTCAATTAGGCAAGCAAACCAAAAATAGTTTTAAATCTATTAATAAGAGTGATTCACCCAAGATTCTGTATTTGCTACACATGGATCTATTTTTACCCATTGTTGTACAGAGCTTGGGAGGGAAATCTTATACCTTAGACATTGTGTTTGACTTCTCTAAGTTCACTTGGGTGTTCTTCTTGAGAAATAAGTCAGATAACTTTAAAGTTCTTACAGATTTTCTTAAAAGCATAAGGATTGAGTATTCTACTCCAATTGTATTGATCAGAAGTGATCATGGTACTAAGTTTGAATCTCTTCGTATGCAAGAATTCTGTGAGATGGAAGGTATCGGATATTGTTTCTCTGCTCCTAGAACTCCTAAACAAAATGGGATAGCAGAAAGGAAAAACAGAACCCTGATTCAAGTTGCAGGAACATTACTTGTAGATGCTCACATGCCCCTATCCTTTTAGGCAAAGGCTATAAGCACAGCAAATTATGTCTTGAATAGAAGTTTGTTACATAAACTTAAGGGCAAGACTCCCTATAAATTGCTCAAAGGGAAGCAACCTAAAATAGACTATTTTATAATCTTTGGTTGTGTATGTTACATTCATAATAACAACAAGAAACATCTTAGAAAATTTGAAGCCAAAGCTGCAGTGGGAATTTTTCTTGGATATTCCCAAGTCAGCAAGGCCTATAGGGTTTTTAATAAATATACCTTGAAAATAGAAGAATCTATACATATAACCTTTGATGAGGCTAACATGTATTATAAGGAGAAGGATTCTTCTACCAGTAACTTATTGCAGGTACCCAAATATGTGAGAAATTGGATGATCTGAACCTCACCAATGAGGCTGAATCCATCCTTCTCCACACATTAGTGGAGATAGTGAAGAAGAGTTCAGAGATATGATTGCTGAACCTTCAACAGCAAATTTAATTCCACAAGAGGAATTATTTCCCAATACTGTTGCTGAACAAACTCCTCCAACTGATCTTGTCACACTTAGAGATCACCCTGTATCTCAAGTGATTGGAGACATATCAGTTGGTGTGCAAACAAGGCATTAACCTAATCAAAATCTAATGCATGCTTGTTTAATATCTCAACTTGAGCCCCAATCCATAAAAGATGTTGAGCAAAATCCCCACTGGATCACTGCAATGCAAGAGGAGCTTAATCAGTTTGAGAGATGCAGAGTTTGGGACTTAGTTCCTAGACCCAAGGACTCACAGGTTATTGGAACTAAGTGGGTATTCAGAAAAAAATTGGATGCACAAGGAGCTGTCATCAGGAACAAAGCAAGGCTGGTAGCACAAGGATACAGACAAGAAGAAGGAATTGATTATGATCAAACCTTTGCACCTATTATAAGACTGGAAGCTATCAGAATTTTTCTTGCATATGCAGCCTACAAAAAGTTCAAAGTCTACCAAATGGATGTCAAGAGTGCCTTCTTGAATGGTGAACTCAAAGAGGAAGTATATGTTGAACAACCACCAGGTTTTATTTCTCTAACTCATCTCTCTTTTGTTTTCAAATTGCATAAAGCTCTTTATGGTTTAAAGTAAGCTCCAAGATCTTGGTATGAGACCCTAGCTAGCTTTCTTTTAGAGCATAAGTTCACTAGTGGCATTATAGTTAGAACTTTGTTTACTAGGCATCATAATAGTAACATATTGTTAGTAAAAATATATGTAGATGACATCATTTTTCTCTCTACTGATTCCAAACTATGCAAAAGGTTTTCTGACCTGATGCATTCCAAGTTGGAAATAAGTAGCAAGGGTGAGCTTTCTTACTTCCTTAGTCTCCAAGTGAAGCAATCCCCTAATGGCATTTTCATCTCCCAATCCAAATATGCTAAGGAATTAGTTAAAAGATTTGGGATGACTGATGCCTCAGCCAAGAAAACACCCATGGCTTCCAATGCTGTGATTGATTCTGATGAACATGGCAAGCCAGTTGATCAAAAAACATATAGGGCTATTGTTGGATCCATTTTGTATCTCACAGCTAGTAGGTCATACATAATGTTTGTTACATGTCTTTGTGCTAGGTTCCAAGTGAATCCTAAAGAATCTCATCTTATTTTCTTAAAAATAATTTTGAGATATATAAAGGGTTGCCCAAATCTAGGACTCTTTTATCCAACTGAGTCAGAATTTGAATTAACTGGATTCTCAAATGCTGACTTTGCTGCATGTAGAGTTGATAGGAAGAGCACATCAGGAACATGCTAGTTCCTTGGTGATAGGCTTGTGTCTTGGTTTTGTAAGAAACAAACATTTGTGTCCACTTCAACTACAGAAGCTGAATATATTACAGTTGGTAGTTGTTGTTCACAAATATTGTGGATTCAAAACCAACTCCTGGATTATGGGTACAATCTAAATAATTCAACTGTATTTTGTGATAGTACCAGTGTAATTTCCATTGCACAAAATACAGTACATCATAGTAAGACAAAGCTTATAGAAATAAGGCATCATTTCATTAGAGATTGTGTGGACAAAAAGAAAATTAATCTTGTCTTTATCTCTACTAATTTACAAAGAGCAGACATCTTCACCAAACCTTTGGATGAGAATAAACATATGTTCTTTCTGAATCAGCTAGGTATGATCAATAGAGAAGCATTAATTTAATTTTCTGTCTGAGGTCGAAGAATTTGTCACAGTTCGTCGAACGGAGATCGACGATCTGAGAATAGTTCTTGAGAAAATTTGTCGACCTGAGATTGACGAACTCTCTATGTGAAGTTATTTTCGTCGAGTAGAGATCGACGATCTTGCTTTAGAAAATCTTTCGTCAACCTGAGAACAACAAAAAGTTTTCCCCCCTTCAGACTGAGATCGACGATACTATTTCTTCATGAAATTTTTCGTCGACCTGAGAACGAAGATTTTCTTTTATTTTCGCAGGACGGAGTCTACCACTTCATATTTTGAAAACCTTATAACTAGGTTTTCTTCGAGCTCCATCCCGCGCTTTCTATTCTCTTGCACTTAATCTCTCTTTCTTTTTGCAGGAAAATCAATGGACATTCCGGCGATTTCCCTTTCTGGCATGAAGTTTGACACCGATTTTGACATCGACTTTGACTCCTTCCGTCATTCCGATCAAATTTTCATGGACATTCTGCATATTTTTTGAATATCAACAACTGAAAAAATTTATGACCACCAAGATCAAGTTGGCCGCAACTGAAATAAGGGTGTGGGTTTATACTTCATCTTCTCTGGATGCAGATACGATGACTGGCACCATTGCAGGAAATCAGGTTACTCTAACCCCTATTATTCTTACCGAGATTTTTGGTTTGATAAATAGAAATGAGGATATTGAGATAGATAGTCTAAATATGATAATATGCTTATTAAAATGGGTCATTCCGAGGGAAACCCTAATAAATTGCTTAAAAAAAATTTATCTGCTGAATATAAATTCCTTGCTGATGTCATTGGGAAGGTGTTGCTGGGCAAACACACAGCCCATGACTACATAATCAGGCACCAATTCTTAGTGATGTGTGCTCTGGTAAATAAGAAGGCAGTAAACTGGGAAAAGTTACTGTTTGAGTTGATTAAAAAGAAAATTTCTAAGAAAGAGGTGTGTTTTGGGAGAAATTTAGGCATTTTCCTCCAGGCCAAGGCATCTGAATAACTAGTCTCCAAGACCACATTCATTAATGCCTCCAAGAGGCTTACATCTGCCTTATTTAGTAGATGGGAGAGGACTATCCCTAAACTCTCAAGGGCCTCCTCTTCTAGGACTTCTGAGGACACAAGGGCAATTGTAGCCACTCCTCCACCTCCAGAATAAGTAACTCCCTCCATCACAATTTCTTCACCTCCTTCTCAACAACAACCATCATCAACTCCCCTATAGCAACCATCCATTTCCTCTCCAATCCCAACTGGCTCACCTTCACAACCTCATTCTCCACTTCCTCAATCTTTATTCCACATTCCAGAGGATTCTCCATCTTCACCACCTTAGTTTCCTCTTCCAACTCATATGGTTGACATTCCATCTACATCCTCTCAGCCTAATTTCAATCTGTTATCTCCACCTCCACCATCTCCACATCAATCCCCAGCTCAATCACCCATCCAGTACATCACCACTACATCAGTTCCTACCACAACAATTTCTTCTACCACAATTCCAACAACATCTACTACCATTCCATCCAACATTCCTTCTAACATTACCTCCACATTCCCTGAATTCCTTCATACAGACTTCCCTAATTCTTTTTTTGTATGTTCTAATTGTGGACAACATTCCACCTATACTCCCTCTGTTCCTGAACCTCTATATCTAAATTTCTCTTATATTGCTAAGGATCTTCTAAAATTCATCTCTCCTACTCTAGAGCAATTAATAGCAAATGCAATTGCTTCTCTCTCTACCTCTATCACTTCTATATCTATTAGAATTACTGCCCTCTCTACTGTCCCTTCTTATGGGGTCCTGGCTTTAGGACCCTCTAAAACCAGGCAGGGGGAGATGTCTTGCAAAGAAGTTCTAGTTCCTCCTCTAGCAGCAGCAGTAGTTCCAGTTCCTCTTCTAGCAGCAGCAGCAGATTCCCCTGAGGAAGACATTCCAACAGATATTATAGATATTATAGATGATTCTGATATGGATTTGGCTTATTATATAGATGAAGAAATAAGCACTACTGGTGATTTCATCATAATTACCATAGTTGATTTGAATTCTTTACTCAATTCTTGCAATCCAATTTACAGAATTTACAGAAATGTTCTACCTAGTTTTGATGTTGATTACTCCAAAGCCATTGTATATTATACTGCTCCAATAAGTCTTGAAGTTATCGATCAAGTAATGGCAAGCCTTGCAGCTCCTGTGATTTCAAAAATATTAGTTGTAGAAGATGTTTGATGTCCTCCTCCTCGTATGTGGGATGAGTCCCCTATGCCAGATTTGGATGATATTATGTTTACTGACATGGAAGAAGAGGAAGGAAATCAGATTGTTACTGAAAGTTTTGCAGAGCCAGAAATTCAACTACAGCCTCAGGCTGAGAAGCAAATCTCTAAAGAAGCTCTAAAGGAAATTGATGATTTATATGACAGTCCTCCTAGGATCATGTGATGATGAGGAGGAGGAGGAGTATTCTGATGACTCTGGTCCTAAGAAGATAAAATCTAAGAAGAGAAAGGCTTCTGCCAAGGCTATTCCTAAGCCTAATCCTATGGCTGACACACCTTATTACATTCTGCATAATATTACTCTATATCCAGAAATGCCTCAATGGATGTGGTTATCCAAAAATGAGCAAAAGGAAAGGACGAAAAGAAGAATATATAAATCCCCACCAAAGCAGACCAGGAGAGGACCTCCTCCACCTCCTCCTCCTGTTGTAGGTGCTTCAAAAAGTGTTACAAATACTCAGAAGCCAGCTTCCAGCAGCTCTCAAACTCCAAGGCCAGCCTCCCATCAGTCTTCTAGACCTGTTGGGAAGTACAATCAATATAAACCTCCAAAGTCTTATTATTCAGGCCAACCTCAATAGTCACTTCCTCCAACAAACTTTCAACAGCAATCCATTATTTTCATAAATTCTCAAAAGTCTGCTCAAGATGCTTCTAAATCTGATCTAGAGAGACCTCCCTCTCCAGTTTATGAACCTGAGTTAGATCCAAACTTCAGAATGGCTAGATTTCAATAATTGATTGGTTTGTCTCAAATGAACAAGGCCAGAACAGAAGGATCAGATCCATCAAAGTTCACTACTATGTCTACCTATAGGTAGAAAGAATTTGACAAATTTCAGGTAGACAGACATTTATTTGATCCAAATGAATATATGCAGGTACATCAAGAAGCTGTGGTTCCCAGATCTTCATCAATGACAATTCTTGGAGTTCAAGACATAAAAATATCTAAGAAGGAAGCAGAAAATCCTCACAGGACAATTATTTTTTCTAAATCATCATCTGCTTCTCCCTCTGATAAATCTTGAACATTTATTTCTCTGTGATATATATATGTGTAATGCACTTAGCTATATCATATCTACTAATTAGTTTAAAATTCTGTCATATATTTATATTACTTTGTGTTTTTATGCTTTTCTATTTTTGTTTAGTGACCTCGCCCAAATAGGGGGAGATTGTTGGATCCTTAGTTTGGATTTGGGCTAGGTTCACTATTAGGTTATTGACCCATCATGTATAGCCTAGGGTCAATTTGTTAGTTCTATGGTTAGGAAAGTCTGACTAGGTTAGACATCTTATGATCCAGCCTTGAGAAGACTTAAGAGATCCAGACTTAAAAGAGTTGCAGTTTTTAAGAGTTCAAAGAAATCAGTTCGAAGTTCTTCAAACTCAGCTCAACGATTCTCGATTGCAGATCGATGAACTCAGAGTTTCAACTCTGAGCTAAGCTTGACGAAATATGAGCTCAGGTCGACGAACTCCCTCTTCTCTCAGTTTCTCTAGTGGACGAAATTCTACTTCAAGATGACGAACTTAGAGCTTAGCTATGGCATTTTTTCTCCAGATCAATTTTCTCTGAGCTAAGCTCAACGAAGACGATTTCTCAGCTCGACTTACATTGAGTTTGGTCGACGAAATCTATCCTGAGTTCGACTATTTCTGTCAGTATCAGTTTTGGTGATTTCTCTGTCATTTTGATTTCAATTGATATTATTCTAAGACAGTAATTCTCTGATAATTAATGCTTATATTCTCAAGAATATAGTTGTTGCTTTGCAGCATTAATTATGGATTTCACAGAGTTAATTACTTGACTTATTTACTAGGACAGTTGAGGAAACACATTAAAGACAAATTCCAGCCATTTCAACTCCCAGAATCTCAGCAGCAAATTAAGGATAATATTCAAAATTCAACAGCTGGAAATCCTCTCAGAATATAAAAAAATATATTTTTCAAAAAGAAGAACAACAAGTGATCTTTACACAAAGAATTTTTTACAGACAACTGATACAGATAAAAGCATTGCCATCTACAGGAAATTGAAGGACAACAACACACAGATCTTTAGTCTTCTTCAGTTTCTGCTTTAGGATTCACAAGGACTACTCATCAAAACCAGTCCAAGAAGTTTCTGAAGATCTTCTTCAATCTCAAGACCTACACCCTGTGCAAAGCTCTCATCTTCCTAAACCATTCTTCATCTCAGGGAGATCTTTAACAACAGCATTCACTAAAGTCTTCTCAGCTATTTGAGAAAGAGAAGACAACATCACTTTTTATTTCCTACTGTAAAAAGGGTTTCTAACTCCCTTCAAAAGTTATCACTTGGTTGTTAAGTCTCCTGATCAAAAGACTTAGATTGGTTTTTGGGCACCTGATCAAAAGCTCAAAGGGTTTTTATATCTCCCTTAGAAAATAGATATTATGGTGGGAGGGCACCTGATCAAAAAACTGTTAGTGGATTCCTACCAGGGTGGTAGAAGAGTGGATGTACCCAGTTTTGGGGAACCACTATAATTTCTTGTGTCGTCTGGATGTTCCTTTCTTTATTTTTGTTGTGCAGTGATAGTTTCTTTTTCTTACCTCTTTTTATATATATATACTACTATCACTTATTTTAATTCCGCTATAAAAACTAATCAAGTTTTTAAAATACTTTATTCACCCCCCCCCCCCTCTAAAGTTAGTCAGATCTATCCCCTCACATTCACCCAATCATATTGAAGCCTCCAAAATCAAGCAACTTCGGAGTAAGTCTATCAGGATCGTCAAGATCCATTGAGACAACTATGGTCGAGAGTAGCTGCCATGGGAGCGGGAACAAACCATGAAGGCGGAGTTCCCTGAGCTTTTTGTTTAAGGTATACTTTCGTAGTATTTATACTCTTTTATTTTCCTGCAATATGTAATTTCGGGACGAAATTCTTTAAGTTGGAAAGATTTGTAATGCCCCAAGATTCTATAGGCAGGAAAAGAGGGTACCGCGCGATGGTAGGCCAATACCGCACCGCGGTAGCACCAGGCATTGAGGGCACCGAGTAAGGCGAGTTGACTCAACACTTTGGTTACCACACGGCGGTAGGCTGATATCGCATGGCGGTAGCGTCAGGCATCGAGAGTGTTGATTGAGGTGAGGTGACTCAATGCTTAGTCTACCGCGCAGCAGCATGTTGTTATCGCGTGGCACTAGCCAATTTATTGGTCGGGTTCTCAGGAAGTTATCGCTCGTCAATAGTGATACCGCAAGAAGTAGCTTGACAATTTATTTGTCGTAGCTCTCGGGATTCTATCTTGCGGCGGTAGTAACTATCGTGTGGCGATAGCGGGAGCGGTCGTGTCGTAACCGTCCCCAACTACCGCGAAGTGGTAGCATCCTATCACGCTTTGATAGAGAAGCTATAAAGGTGTGGCCATGTGTCAGCCTGTGGTTGGAGATCCTGGGCGGTGGCAAGCAAATCGAGGCATCGATTAGCGGTACCGCGCGGCGGTAGCTAGTTACCACGTGCGCGGTAGCTTTATTTTTTAGTTTTGGTCTGGCCGTTTTCTCTTCATTTATTTTAGAGTTTGAGAAACTTAGGCTGGACTTTTGGAGGAGGAGAAGTAGCGCTGGAGAGAGAATATCTCACCACCGTTTGAGACTCGAAACTCAGATTCGCAAGGCGAGTTTGGATCTACGGAGGCAAAGCCGATACAGTCGTTTTCATCCAGCTAGAATCTCTTCCATGGCGCTGAAGCGGACTTCTAGGGTAATGATCCTCTTCCTTGGACATTTAAAGTCCTTCTTTTTGGCATTAGAGAGTAAACACTCCACAAACACGTGGAGGTGGTTCTCCCGACAGGTAGATCCGTGTATCCCCATTAGTTTTACATTTAGATTCAGAATCAAAGTACGGAATAGGCATGTTGCGTGAAGTCCATCCGGACAGGTTGGTATGGATTGGTGATGTTTGTATATTTTTGCATGTCGGAGAAGACTCTGTGGTTATCGCGTAGATTTCGGAGTTGCGGGGTGTGCAGATGGTTGCGTTAAGAGTACTAAATGTAGACTTCAAGAAAACACCTGAGTTGGGGTAACAATTAAAAGTTTTCCCCCTACTGCGTGACGGTAGTGCTACCGCCGGCAATAGCTCCCAGTGATCATTGTATTGTTTGTTGAGGCTTGTTTCTTGGAAACCTTGTGGCTATTTGCTGAAGCTTGTCTCTGGGAGACCTGTGGGCTAATTTGTGAGGCATGTCTTGTGAGACCTAGGGGTCGTGGGTGCCTATCTCTCGAAGACTTGTGGGCCAACTGTGTGGATCGTGAATTTAATTTGCTCAGCTTTGGTAGCCATGTGTACTAGCCTAGGATCCTTACAGAGTTATGGATCACGTGGAAAATGGAAAGGGGATGCAAACCCGCGTCATGCCTGCGAGCCGGACGATTTTAACATGGGATATGCTTGAACTGTACCCTCCCCTATGCCAGTCGACTTGGAGTGGTCAAAGTATAAATTATATAACCTTGTCGTAGCACTGGGGCATTGTCTCTAGCCTTGGACCTTGTGAGACTGAAAGCTCAAACAATGTTGACTGTCATATAGAACGGTTGTACGACCATTATGACCCTGTGCACCAAGAATGTGCCCTTAGAGCACGGGGCATTGGGCGTTTGTGCCAACGTCTATATCGAATGGTGCATGATTGCACGTTTTGATTTCCAATATATGATTATACTAATGCCTACAGGGAAGGAGCACCGCCACCCCGAGTGAGGGGTGGGATCATTATAATTTGGTTAGCTAACGCTGACCATTGCTATTGTTTGCCACCGTGCGGTGGAATGTTTCATGCAGGTGCAGCCGAGCCAAATGGGAAATAGCGGTCTGGAGCCCAGGAATGCTAAGCTGACCCTTGAAGTCCAAAGCGAATTACCCGTTTATTTTATTATTCATGTGTGGCCGGCCTGTGTGCTAATGTATGTAAGACATTTTAATTTGAGTTGAACAATATAAGTCCTTAAGGCCAAGACTATTTGTCTATTTGTTTATTCATTTCTACTTTTATATTACCTGACATTCAGTTGGTTGGGTTCCTGTTAACCTTTAAAGTACTTCCGCTAGAATGCACTCTGTGATAGGATGCCTGTATATAATTTATGATTTCAATTAGTAACTCTTTCGACTGTTCGTAGTATATGGAGTCGGGCTCCGGCCAGACTTTCTGTTATATGTTATGTGACGAACAGGGATGTTACATACAGAACCCCTTTATCATGGGTTCAGGATGAGAATCCTAAGACATTAGGAGTGGAGTATGTCGATGACACCGATGCTATGATTAGGTCTATCTAAGATCGCATGCTAGAGGCTCAGAGACGGTAGGCAAAGTATTATCATGCGAAGCACAAGATGGTGGAATTCTAAGTGGGTGACAAGGTAGTTTTAAAGATTAGGCCGATGTATGAAGTATCACGTATTCATAGAAGGAAGAAGCTAAGCCCGCGATATATGGGGCCTTATACCGTTTTGGAAAAGATCGGTCCCTTAGATTATAGGCTGGAGCTACCATAGGAATTGGAGAATTTACATGATGACTTTCATGTATCTTCCCTTTGGAAAGCACTACTTTGTCCTGAGCAGTCTGTCACTACTTCATCTGTCTGTGTGGCATCTGATAGATCTGTTCAACTAGAACCTATGTGGATAGTAGATTCTAAAGTAAAAAGGCTAAGGAGAAAAAGCATTACATTAGTGAAGGTCCTATGGTCCAACCATGGAAAAGAGGAGTATATTTGGGAGCCTATGGACCTTATGCGGCAATGCTACCTGGAGTTGTTCCCCCAAGGTAAATTTAAATGCATACCTTGTATACCTCATACTTTGTTTTTCCATAGACTAAGCTCGATTTCAAGGATGAAATCTTTTGTTTGTTTATAGGATATATAACGTCCCATTTCGAGCTAGACCCCTCGTATGTGTTACGGTGTCACCATGGTGACTTGAGACGGCAGTTAGAACAAGCCTGGAGTAAATTAGTCGAGAGGCCTAGAGTGTATTTGTTGAGATGACTCGAGAGATAGTCGAGAAGACTCGTGAATTCGTCGAGAGGACTCGATGAATTTGTCGAGTGAACTTAAGAAGACTCGATGAATTTGTCGAGTGAACTTAAGTGTACTTGTGAAATTTATCGAAATGATTCGTTGAAAGGACTTGAGAATTCGTCGAGAGTACTCGACATATTCATCGAGTGAACTCGAGTGGACTTGTGAAATCTGTCAAAATGATTCGTCAAACGGACTTGAGAATTCATCAAGAGGACTCGATGAATTTGTCGAGTGAATTCGACTGGACTTGTGAAATCTGTCGAGATAATTGGTCGAAAGGACTCGAGAATTCATAGAGAGGACTTGACGAATTCGTCAAGTGAACCCGAGTGGATTTGTGAAATTCACCGTGAGATTCGTCGAGTGGACTCGTTTATTTGTCGAGATGACTCGTGCAACTGTCTTAATGCACTCTATGATTCGTCGAGTGATTATGATGATTCATCGAGTATATTCAATGAATGGACTTAGTATTTTTCTTTGTTGACTCTGTAAACAACCAAGTCATTTACGGTACTTCCGAATTTGTACAGTACAACCTTTTATCTTTTCAAAAACTTATTTTATGATATATTAAGTGCGGTCCAATGAGAGAGTGACGCGTGACAAGATAATCTTCAACCCTAAATCACAATCTACTCCTTTATAAACCTGAACCCTAAAACTTTTAGGATCAGCTGATTTTCCCTCTTCCTGAAGAACGGCGGACCGAGCACGATACCACTGGAAAATCCGAACATGACATGCCTCCAAGAAGAAGGACACGATTCATGGCGGGAAATCAGGTGAACTTCATACCCTCTCCCTTGGTACTAGATCTTTAGATCTAAAGTGTAAGAGAGACATCGGCTCAAGAGAGCTTGATTTGAGAGTTTAATGGAGATTTCCTAGGAAGGAACCACGCTAGAACTTTCATTCTAGGGCGTCTATCGCCGCGTGAATATCTTCAATCATCTCCTCTCTTCATTACGAAGATGTCGGACTTGATCTCTTGAAGAACCGTGTTATAATGAGGGAGAAAGGGACGAGATCAGTTGAATGTTTTTTTGTGATGGCTGGAGGAAGGAGATGAACCGATGCCGTTCATACATCTTTATGATGCGTGCAAAAGTACTGTACAGAAATCTATTTTTTGTGTGCAACAGACTTCAAGGTTGATTTTAGGTGTTATATGGTTTGATTTAGGTCTCAAGCTCAACATGAAAGTTGTAGCCCTCAGAAATACCTTTCCAACGGATGGTTACACGTTTTTGGGAAAGTTTTGTAGCTCTATGAAAGTGCAGCCAAAGTTGCTTTGCTGTAATAATTTAAGTGTAGGATGGTTCTGTCTAAGTGTACACCACTAAACTAAAACCTGATTTTAGGTGGAAGTTGTAGCCCTTGAAAATACCTTTCTGATTTGGGGTTTCTCGTAATTTTTGATGGACTGTAGCTTCCGGAATGCTAGTTTTGATAAACTGTGGCGCGTAGCCGTGATGTATTAATATTTGGATGATTTCCTTATTCTCCGAACTGATTACTCGGGAGATCGGTTGGTAGATAGTTGATGATAATGTGATCATCCCTTGCATGATTAATAAGTTTTGGAAAGATTACTTGTTACGAGTACTTGGAGGTTTGTGAAAAAAGTTAGGTAGAGTTGATTGAATAATTATGATGCATAAGCATGTGATAAATGCTAGAAAGTGTTGGATAAGGTATAGCCCCATAGCCAAATGATGAGCTTAACATTGATCTCAAGTATTGAAGGAATGACTTGTATAATCCACTGCTTAGAGTATAATAACTCCCTGAAGGTAGCAGTGAGTTATTGGTGGAACAATTAGGATGGATTGTCATCCTGTGTTAAATGTGGATCCTATTAACCCAAAAATCAGTGATCCCTCCCAAGTTGGCTAGCTCGCATGTCGCGGACTGATCCATCTCATCCAGGGGGTTCGCGGCCTATTTTCTAGCTAACCATGCGGATAGACTTTTCTATCCGCATGGCTAGGCTAGCCTCCCAGTAGTCGCAAACTCTGTGATGGCGCGGACTACTTCCCAGTCCGCACCATCAAGTCGCGCGGTTAGCAGGGCGGGTAGCGGTCTCTTCTCCATCCCGCTGCCAGTTCCCGGACTCTCCTTCAAGTCGCCGCAAGCAAGGACTGGCCAAGTATCTTCTTTAGTCTGCCTACAATAGGCGGCCTCGCATCCCAGTCTACGACAACCTTATTAACAGACCGCTTGGTAGTGGACCGCCTAAGCATAGGGCGGACTACACCTCAGTCCGCAAGCAGCAGGCGGACTCAATCCTAGCTCGCCCAAAAGTGGCAGACTCGGTCACAGTCCACCAGCAAATGGAAAAACCTGCCAGTAGGCGACCTGCCTCTAGGTCTCCCAGTAGTAGTTGACCTGCCTCTAGGTCGCCCAGCAGAAGGCATCTTGCCTCCAAGTCTCCTAGGAGAGGGAGACCTGTCTCCTCAGCCTGCCTAATAGTGCGACCTGCTCCTTCTATTCGGCAGAAGGTAGCAGACTCAGTCTTAGTCTGCCTAAGGTAGGTGTACTTGCTCTGCCCACCAGTACTCTTCAGGCCGCACAACACAGACCGGACTCAATGTCAACCCGCCAGTAGGTGGCGGACTCATCTCATCCAGCAATAGCGGCGGACTCTGTTGGGTCCATTGCCCACAATGTCCTACATTTGAAGAAGTCAAATATATCAATGAGCATACACAATGGTATATTTAATACATGTTCAAGTTCATACATGCAGGGTTGCCCCAAAAAAATGATGGGATAGATAGCCTAAGTGGCTAAGTCAGGTAAACTCTTACCTAAGGTGTGGATAGACAGAAATCTGTCTAAGTCCACAAGCATTGAGTGAAGGCTACTCACTCAACGCCAGATGAATTATAGCGCTGAGTGGAGACTATAAAGTCAAAGCCAAACTAATGGCAGGCTGGAAAAGTGGTTAAGTACATAGGCGTTGAGTGAAGTCAACTCACTCAACGCCATGCAGCAAAAAGCTGTGAGACAGGCTAATGCAATAATAGCCTAAGTAGAAATGAGCAGAAAAGTGGCTAAGTCCACAGGCGTTGAGTGTTGCTCAATCACTCAACGTCATAGCTTCATAATCGTTGAGTATAGCTCAGTCAGTCAATGCCACAGGAAAATAGTGAATATTTACCAAGTCCACAGGCGTTGAGTGAGGCCAGCTCACTCAACGCCATGTGATAATACGTTGACTAATTCTCAAAGGGAGTGTTCTTTTTTAGACACAGAAATTTGGCTAAGTCCAAATGCGTTGAGTGTAGCTCACTCACTCAGCACCAGATAACAGAAATGTCTGTTAAGAAGTTTGGCGTTGAGTGGAACTTACTCACTCAACGCCAAGTAACAGTAAATCTAGCCAAGGCAAAAAAGTGTTGAGTGAGGCATGCTCACTCAACGCTCTAATCGCTTAAGATATCGCAGATGCAGAAAATTGGCCAAGGTAAAAAGCATTGAGTGAGGCATGCTCACTCAACGCTCTCAGTGCTTAAGATACTGCAGACGTAGAAAATTGGCTAAAGCAAAAGGAGTTGAGTGAGGCGTGCTCACTCAACGCTCTCAATGCCAAGCATGAGGAAATGGCTGAAGAATATGCCAAGGCAAAAAGCATTGAGTGGGGCTTGCTCACTAAACGCTGTCAACGCCTAGATGGATAGAATTTTATCTAAGTGTTTTGGCGTTGAGTGAAGCTCATTCACTCAACACCTATTCTACTGATGCTTGATTTTGGCTAAGTCCACAGGTGTTGACGTCAGCAAAATTGATAAAGTACACTAATTTCAAATCAAGTACGGAGAAGCTACAGAACACGAAAAACTCTGCTGAGAAGTTACTGTATGTCTTCTTCCGTTAAAGCAAGGTGCAGCCGGAAGCTGCGAGTGGGGCCTACTGATCTCTAAGATCCGTTGATCGGCGAACTATAAAAGAAAGAGATGATCCAATACGTGAGATAAATTTTAAGGCATTATTAATTTCAAATGGTTGCAGACGACTTCTCCTCTCTCTCCATTATCACCGAGAAAGAGCTTGAAGTCATCCTACAGGGACGAAAAGTTCAGTGAGCTGTAGCTTCTTCATCTGCTACAGCATAATCAGAAAGATTTTTAATATAGGAAGAAAGTAGAGCCATCAATCTCCAGTGGGCTCAGTTGGCTGATTGAAGAACACAAGTTCACCTTCTTCTTCAGCAAGGTCAGAATCTTCATTCTGAGTTTCTTACAGCAGAATTTCTACCTGCTGCTATGGAGCAAGATAGTGCTGAGATAACTCAGCCCTAGCTTTTGATATAGAGAAATTTCCCTGTGTCAAAACATTCAAATACTCATCTTTCTGTAGGATCTAACTGGATCTGAGATTATAGGTCCACTGGCCTGATGTAGGTCAATATTGCCTGAGTAGTAGGAGAGTGAAGCTCTCTGAGTTGTAGGATCCAACTGAATCTGAGCTATAGGTCCAATGGCCTAAGGTAGGGCAATATTTCCTGAGTTGTAGGAGAGTGAATCTCTCTGAGTTGTAGGATCCTTTGGATTTGAGGTAGGGTTGTCCTCCCAGTCTGAGTGTAGGGCCTTTGGCCTGAGGTAGGTGATTAGCTGATCACTGAGTTGTAGGCCCTTGTGGCTGAGCTGTAAGTCTTGGAGGAGACTGAGATCCTGAGGGATCTTAGGTGTAAGCTCCTTGGAGTAGTGTTTTGGAGAATTTTCTTGACATATAGGAAGTTGGCAAGGTGGGAGGAGAGTGGATGTACCCACAAGTTGGGGAACCACTATAAATCTGTGTGTGCTTTTCTGTATTGTTTTCTTTGTACAGGTACTTGAAAGCAAACTACTGCCAACACATTTAGTGCTAAAGGAAAAAACCAAAAGAGAATAATAATTATGTAACAACCTATTCACCCCCCCCCCCCCACCCCCCGGTTGCAAGCTATCTTGAAAACAAAGACTTTCAAGTGATATCATAGGAAGGCTGCTCAAAAAAGATCTAACCATCTAAGTGATTCTCTAAGGTAGCAACAAACATTCCTTATGGGTTCAGGAGTGAACTACAAGGAGCTAGGTGCCATGAAGCTTCCTATCTACAGGAAAGAAGATTTTGGCATCTGGAAGGAAAGGGTTAGGTTGTTCATGGAAGCATCTAACCCTAGAATCTTCATAACAGTTAAGGAAGGACCTTTCATCCCTATGAAAGTGTCTGTTCTGGATGCAAATGTCTAGACACAAAAGACATATGCTGAAATGATAAAGGATGAATTCATTCTTGCCACCATGGATAAGAGGGCTCAGAATATCATTGTTAGTGCAATTGATGATTCTACCCTTCAGAATCTGACTCACTGCACAAATGCAAAAGAAATATGGGACACTCTGGTGATCTACATGGCAGGCACAGAGGAAGTCAGGGATGATAGAAAGTCCATGCTCAACCAGGAGTATGAAGCTTTCAGAAAGTCCAAGGGAGAAGACATAGCTAACTTCTATGAAAAATTCTTTAGGATAGTGAATGAATTAAGGACATATGGAAGGATCTTTAGTCATTATGAGCTAAATGATAAGTTCCTTAGGTCTCTCACCAGTGACTGGGACACAAAAATTTGTGCCATCTGAGAAGTGGCCAAGCTGGGTGACACTCCACCCACACCCTATTTGGTAAATTGCTCTCATATGAGATGAAATTAACTATCAAGAAAGAGGAAGAGACAAACTACAAGTCTCAGGCCAAAGATAATTATGTGGCTTTCAAAGATGAAGCTACAAGGAAAAGTAGGAGGAAGACCCCTTCTACTCTAAGAAAACCAGCATATTCAAACTGCTCTGAATCAGAAGTATCAGACATCAGCATGTCTGATGAGGACTTTGTGGTCTTCTCTAGGTAGCTCCATAAGTTGATGAAGAAGAAGCACTGGAAGAGCATGCCCTCCTCTTCAGCACATCACTGAAAGAAATACTCCATGGAGGGCAGGTATGGATCTAAACCCAGTAAACATAATTCCACTAATATTATTTGTTACAGTTGCAACAAGCCAGGGCATGTCATTGTTGATTTCTCAGTGAAGAGAAGGGAGGATGGTAAGAAGAAATCTCACCAAAAGCATAAGGGAAAGAAAGAAAAGTCATTTTTGACTAAGAAAGAGAAAATAGGGATAGACTCATCATCATCTGAGTCTGAAGAAGAGGAAGCCTATATTGGGCTAGTTGCTGCTGCTATTAAAGATAAAGCTGTTACAGCAGGAGAAGTCTATCCTCCTATGAGGATAGGAATCAGGGCCCCTCTGATACTATCAGACAGTGACTCAGAGGAGGATGAACATGCCCACAGCTACAGAGGATTGATGGAAATGACTGAAGAAGAGGGCGGTCAGGATCAGCCTGATCAAAGTAAGGTACATTTCCTATCCAGTTCGGTGTCTGGGTATGAGACTAGTCCTTATATAGAAGCCTATTCATCTAATAGTGAAGATGATTCTGGCTCAGAAGGTGATGTTTATCAACTAATTGACAGATATACTGAACTTCTTGATGCCTTTAAAAAGTGCAAGAAGTTGACTAAAATACAGGCTAAGGAGATTCTGTCTCTTCAGCCAGTTGCTTCCCAGCTTGCTGAAATAGCATCTGTGCTGAATCAGACCATGAGGGAACTCAGTCAACTGAAAACCCTTTCAGGCATCCAGATAGAGTCTATCAAGAGCAAGAAAAGTCTCATTAGAGATCTTGAGGAAAAGCTCCAGAAGGAGAAAGGTATTGTGTCAAGTTTCTCTCAGCCTAATACAGTGTTGCCCTTGATAGACTCCTCCTCACATAAGGGCAAGAAGGGGTTGGGCTTTTAGGGTAACACAAGACCAACCCATGTAACGCCCCCGATTTTTTCTGCGATTATTTAATTCTCGTTTGGCATTACGATAACGCGTTTCCGTGGCTTGTGCCATTTGTGGAGTGTGGTTTAACTCCTTAGAACTAAGTGCCCTATTTTGTAGCCTGTTGGCAATATCTCCCTAGCAAGCCGAGTCGTTTTGGGTGACCCGGTGTGGCCTCTCGGGGGAATGTTTGTGTTTGGCTTTATTTGGGTATAACTCGAGTTCTGTTCGTCAAAAGTTAATTTCGACTTCGCCGTTGTGTTCGTAGCGTGGATATTTAGCTACGGTGCGAATTTTGTCGAATTCTGAGGTGGTTCGGTTTTCGAGTCATTTTGGGTGTGTTATTAGGAAAAACAAATTAGAAACCCTTTTAAATTAAGTGAACCGGCAGTTTAGGCAGCGGTTAGGGCCGAATAGGCATGTCCTTTTATTATAAAAGCCTTGTTAAGAAGTGGCGGACCCACTTCTCCTTCCTCCTTCCCGAGACCAGACCGAAACCGTCGCCCCTCCTGTTCGCGGAAAACGGAGGAAAACCGCCGGCCTGCTTCCCCTTCGGACGGTGATTCTGGGCTTGTTTGTGGACGGATTTCGATTCCGAAAGCGGCGTTGTCTTGCTCTTGCTCAGATCTTCATTTCGACGATAAGATGTTTGATTTTCGTGGAGTTTTAGGAGACTTGGATTTCCGGTTCTTGTGGTTTTCCGCCATTAATGTACGGTTTGCTTGTTAGGTGCATCTCCTTCTAGTGCAGAACGAAGAGGAGGGAAAGCCGACCAAGCTTCGCCGGAAATCGAGGCAAGTGGTATTCTTGCCCTTGCCATTGTTGTTCTTTTGAATTTTGGAATGTTTTTCGGTTAGCCCTAGGGTAGAAACCATGCTTATTCTCTTATTATCTTGCTAAGTTTTAGGGCTTAGATTCTCCTATTAGCCCCCTCCTTGGGCTGTTTGCTCCTCGTGCTAGTTGTGTTCACCATTTAGACTCCAGATTTGTAGTTCTAGTTGGGTGCTTTTGCGGGTGGAGCCGAGAGAGAGAGTGAGGGAGGTTGTTGTGGTAGGGCTCTGGTTAGAACTAGTCTTGGTAGACTCTCGAGTTTTGGTGTTGAGTGTGGTGCACACACTCAAATCCAAAAGCCGCCCGGACTTGGCGTTGAGTGTGGTGGACACACTCAAAGCCATAGTTCGGTTTGTTCTTTGCGGCTGAGTGGTGGGGTGATTGAGTGAAAATTTTCGTCTAAGTCAAAATCGACGGGAATCACCAAGTGATTCCCGCCGATTTCGACGTGTATCGTCAGTGATTCCCACCGATCGGCGAGAATCAACCTTGATTCCCACTGATTCGGCAAGAATCATCCTTGATTCCCGCCGATTCAGCGAGAATCATTCTGGATTCCGCCCGGTCGTCGAGAATCATCCTGCATTCTCGCTGATTCGTCGAGAATCATCCTGCATTCCCGCCGATTCGGCGAGAATCAGTCGGCTTTCCCGCCGACCTTCTCTTGTTGGCGTTGGCTTAGGGTTCTCCTGCGGAAGTGAACTTTGGCGTAGAGTGAGTTGACCTCACTCAACTCCAAAGATGTTTTGGCGTTGAGGGAGGTAGACTCACTCAACGCCGCTGTTAGGTTTTGTGGTTTTGCTGAAGGCGTTGAGGGAGTGGACCTCACTCAACGCCATGGCTGTTCTGGCGCTGATTGAGGCTAACTAGCTCAACACCAAGGTCTAGTTAGGCACTGAGTGGATTCCACCCAACGCCGAGCCGGGTTGAGTAACTTCAACACTGTTTCTCTTTCCTCGATTTATGTTCCCGAGTGAGTTTCCTTGATTATATTTGTAGTTTCCTTATCGGCCATGTTTTCTTTCCTAAAGGCCGAATCGTGGGATGTAGATAGTAGTGGTGGTTTGAAGCTCTTCATGGGGGAGGTGTTGTGTAATCTAGCCAAGGCCACCCTTATTCTTCTATCTTGCTCCAGGTACGGGCTAGACAAGGGGGTGGAAGGTCCCTTGTGCTTTATCGTGTAGACCCCTGAGCTTGTTGGCATGGAAATTGGTGGTTGGGGGACTGAGTTTGCCTCCAACCAGGATCCATGCTTTTGTTTTGCTACTACCATCTCTCACAGCTTAGGGTGTTAGAAGTTTCTTCCTTGGTAGATTGCAGAACTTTGGGCTCTTGGTTGTCTAGTAGGCCCTGCAGGATGTTGTTCCTGAGCTGGGTTGATGCTGTTTCCTCGCACGTAGTGCATTTCTTGTCGTCCTATTTTGGACAGTTGTGACTCTTTCTACGGCATGATTTTCAGTTACTTTTCCCCCTTTGGTTGACTCTTTCATGCAGTTTTTACCTTGTTTTGCTTGCTGAGGTATTCTGTTTTCTTTTGGAATGCCTCAGGTTCTAAGCTGTAGCCAGTTGGGTGGCTAGTCTGCAGTGGTGGTGTTGGTGGTCTCTTGGACTTTGCAGATCCGTTTGCCTTGTCTCATATGTGCAGTGGGGGCCATCCAATCTGTGCGAGCGGACTTCAGGATATCGGATCCTAGCCAGTATCTAACACAAAGCATGCATCAAGGGAGGTCCAATATGTTAGCTCTATTGTGCTCCATTAATGATACATTACAGCTTAGATGATTATTGTTTGACAAGCAATGGCGTTCAAGTGTAGCCTTGTCACTGTGATCATCTCATAACTGTAATGGTTGAACACTCTGAGGTACTCTCAAGCCGTGCCTTCTAGGGACCCATAAAATCGCTGATCTTTTAGGGCGAGAAATATTGTTGACCACTTGGCGCACCTGGCCTAACTGATCAGCGTAGCTTGTAGCCCTAATGCATGAGAGCAGTGTGTCCATTGTTCCTTCTTAGGATCTTATTTTTCTTTTTTGTGCCCTTCCAAGGGAGCGCAGTTAGTCCGCATTTTGCAAAACTGGTTTCCTTCAGGTTAACAGGTTAAATTCAATCTCTCTGAAGGATTTATGGCGTTATGCTTCTTACTTATGCTTGCTTTATATACTCGGCCTTCATAAAGCTCTATCTGTTAGCAGTATATCCGCTATGTTATTAATATTCGTGGCACCGTTATTCAATCAAAAAATATGGTTCTCTTGGTTGACAGGCCAAGTTATTGAAATCTAATCAAAGTGTTTTTCATCTGGTTGATCTGGATTTCATATTATGGATATTATATCTGACTATGCAAGAAGATTATGCTTATGACTTGATCTCTACTCGATTCAGCCTATTCTTTTACTCAGTTGATAGCTGCGTTTGTTGGATATTCTTCCTGCTATCCTATTACATCTTCCTTACCACCTCAACATTTGGCAGGTACCCACACTTTGCATTTTCTTCATATCTGCTTCTTACTCTCCTTTTTGCAGAGATTAATAGATGCTTCCAAGTTCCCCTCCTGTACTTGCAAATCATTTTCTCCTTCATATCTACATCTTACTCTTCCTTTTATAAGGATTAGCAAATATTTGTAAGGTACCCTCAGGTACTTGCAAACTTATCCTTCGGCCTATCTGCCGGTCTATCCTCCTATTTATCCACCAACCTATCCGCCAGGGCAGGAAGCAGCTCCTTTGCGATATCAAAATGACGAGTTCATAGCTCGTCAAAACTTCTTACAGGAAGCTGCCCGAGGAAGTCCAGCACGATTTTTGAATTTTAAGGGAAGTCATCCCAACCCTTTAGCTTCCGCAGTTGCTCCTCCCACAGCAGCTTATCCTTTATATAGTCCTGCTCATTTTTCATTTGTAGCTTATCCACCATTTTTTCCATTTCTTTATATTCTAGGATAACAGAGAGAGCCATCGCCATTTACAGATAGTAACTGGCAAGAACCAACTCCAGCTCACTTCAGAGAGCCACGATTACCAACTTATACTGGAGAGTCCGACCCAGTTGCATACTTACAAGCTTTTGAGTCATCCATGGCCCTCAAGACACTTACCGAAGCTACCATGTGCAAGCTCTTTGGAACATTCTTTGATGGATAAGCAAGAGTGTGGTTCTATGGACTTCGCCCTCAGTCCGTTTCTTCCTTTGTTGATCTGCAAAGAGAGCTTCTACTCAGGTTTTCTACCTCTACCAAGAGTAAGAGAGGGCCATAAGCCCTATTTGAGATCAGGCAGAGAGAAAATGAGACTTGGGCTCATTTTGTCGATCGTTTTCAAATAGAGATTCTTGACATTGAAAATGTCGATCCAGAGATGTACCAAATCACTTTTATAAGTGGTTTAAGAGAAGGGACACTTAAATTCAAAGTTAACGTTCGAGTGCCGAGGACATATCAGGAGATGATAAGTCTTGCAAACTTATACATAAGAGATGAAAAGAGTAATCCCAACTGCATCTTCAGGCTTGTAACAGAGAAAGATCCTTTTTCTTCATACGTGCAACCTCCAAAGTCTCCTCACAAGGATTTTCAACCGCGAACAAGGAAGGGAAGAAATTTTAGATGTCATCAATGCCTCTTCACAGGCCAAGATCACTTCCAAAGTCAAAGATCACAATCGTCAATTCCTCCCACTTATCAAACACAAGCTCCGCTAACAGCTTCAGCTTACCAGCAGCAAGGTGGCAACTTGCCAGAACTTGAACAAGACCAAGTTATGAAGGACGTAGTCCAAGTGATGAAAGGCAAGATTGGTTATAAGAGACCTTACCAACCCACTGATCAAAGATTCAAGGACTCGGATCCCTATTGCGAATTCTATAAAGAGAAAGGGCATCCGACTGAAAACTACCGAGCACTTCATTAGCTGGTGGAGAAGATGTTGAGGCAGGGCAAATTGCGTGACTTATTCCAGAAGAATGACCACTCTGATTCGTCTAATTCAAAAGGCAAAGAAGTAGCAGACATTCCTTTCGGCTCAAAGGGAGTGAGCAAAATCAATAATGATCTTAATTTCATTGGCGGTGAGACCATTTATGCGAATGATGTAGGCGCCCTTGGAAATTTATTCTGAGGTGAAGATGGACCTGACAAAGTTCCAAAATAT
This sequence comes from Platanthera zijinensis, assembly GCA_039513925.1. Lineage (NCBI taxonomy): Eukaryota > Viridiplantae > Streptophyta > Magnoliopsida > Asparagales > Orchidaceae > Platanthera > Platanthera zijinensis. The sequence goes on along the minus strand of CM077094.1, from coordinate 55,476,445 downwards.
CTTCGCGATCAAGCCCAATCGGTTTTATTCTCCATACTAAACATTTCTTTTACATATGTTCTGAACATTTTCTAAGTTCTCCTTCATTCATTTCAAAAACAATTATGTCTGAGATCTTGTACTGACATATTTCCCTATTTTGGAGTGCTTCCTCCTCTATTTTCTCTTTGCCAAAGGGATCGCTGAACTGATGAGATATCGCCAAGTCTTGTTTGACCCCCCACCCCCCACCCCATAGATTGGTCCCTGGCATAATACCATTATGACCACAAATAGCGGGGATTTGTCTCATATGTGCAGTGGGGGCCATCCAATCTGTGCGAGCGGACTTCAGGATATCGGATCCTAGCCAGTATCTAACACAAAGCATGCATCAAGGGAGGTCCCATATGTTAGCTCTATTGTGCTCCATTAATGATACATTACAGCTTAGATGATTGTTGTTTGACAAGCAATGGCGTTCAAGTGTAGCCTTGTCACTGTGATCATCTCATAACTGTAATGGTTGAACACTCTGAGGTACTCTCAAGCCGTGCCTTCTAGGGACCCACAAAATCGATGATCTTTTAGGGCGAGAAATATTGTTGACCACTTGGCGCACCTGGCCTAACTGATCAGCGTAGCTTGTAGCCCTAATGCATGAGAGAAGTGTGTCCATTGTTCCTTCTTAGGATCTTATTTTTCTTTTTTGTGCCCTTCCAAGGGAGCGCAGTTAGTCCGTATTTTGCAAAACTGGTTTCCTTCAGGTTAACAGGTTAAATTCAATCTCTCTGAAGGATTTATGGCGTTATGCTTCTTACTTATGCTTGCTTTATATACTCGGCCTTCATAAAACTCTATCTGTTAGCAGTACATCTGCTATGTTATTAATATTCGTGGCACCGTTATTCAATCAAAAAATCTGGTTCTCTTGGTTGACAGGCCAAGTTATTGAAATCTAATCAAAGTGTTTTTCATCTGGTTGATCTGGATTTCATATTATGGATATTATATCTGACTATGCAAGAAGATTATGCTTATGACTTGATCTCTACTCGATTCAGCCTATTCTTTTACTCAGTTGATAGCTGCGTTTGTTGGATATTCTTCCTGCTATCCTATTACATCTTCCTTACCACCTCAATATTTGGCAGGTACCCACACTTTGCATTTTCTTCATATCTGCTTCTTACTCTCCTTTTTGCAGAGATTAATAGATGCTTCCAAGTTCCCCTCCTGTACTTGCAAATCATTTTCTCCTTCATATCTGCATCTTACACTTCCTTTTATAAGGATTAGCAAATATTTGTAAGTTACCCTCAGGTACTTGCAAATCATTTTTTCTTTTGTATCTGCCTTTTACTCTTCTTTTTACAGAGATTAGCTAATGCTTGCAAGTTCCCCTCAGGTACTTGCAAATCATTTTCTCCTTCATATCTTCCTGTTACTCTTTTTTGCAGAGATTAGCAGATGTTTGCAAGTTCCCCTCAGGTACTTGCAAATCATTTTTTCTTTCATATCTGCTTCTTACTCTTCTTTTTGTAGAGATTAACAGATGCTTGCAAGTTCCCCTCAGGTACTTGCAAATCATTTTCTCCTTCATATCTTCCTCTTACTCTTCTTTTTGCAAAGATTAGCAGATGCTTGCAAATTCCCCTTAGGTACTTGCAAATCATTTTCTCTTTCATATCTGCCTCTTACTCTTCTTTTTGCAGAGATTAGCAGATACTTGCAAGTTCCCCTCAAGTACTTACAAATCATTTTCTCCTTCATATCTGCCTCTTACTCTTCTTTTTGTAGAGATTAACAGATATTTGCAAGTTCCCCTCAGGTACTTGCAAATCATTTTTTCTTTCATATTTGCTTCTTACCCTTCTTAATTGCAGAGATTAGCCGCTGCTTGCAAGCTTCCTTTAGGTACTTACAAGCTATTATTCTTCTATACCTCCTCTCACCTTTATTTTGTAGAGCTCAGTAGAAGGCATTCACAAGTCTTCTTCACTTTGCAAGAACAATTAAGGTACATACAAGATGTGCCTTTTTTTCAACTTACAATATCTTCCTTTATAGGAAAATAAGTTTACAGACTTTTTTGAGGAGAGACATCAGGTTCTATATCTCTCCCTCTGTCTTTCCTTTTCCTACTTGGGGCAGATCGCAATTTAAGAGGTTACCTCTACTTTTTTAAAGTTTCATACAAACTTAAAAAGTGTGGGGATTATGTTAACCCAGAAATCGGCGATCCCTCCCAAGGTGGGTAGCTCGCAAGTCGTGGACTGCTCCGTCTCATCTGTGGGCTTCGCGGCCTATTTTCCAGCTAACCGTGTAGTTAGACTTTTCTATCTGTTCGGCTATGCTAGCCGTCTGGTAGTCGCCAACTCTGTGATGGCGTGGACTGCTTCCCAGTCCGCACCACCAAGTCACGCGATTAGTCGGGCGGGTAGCGGTCTCTTCTCTAGCCCGCCGCCAATTCCCGGACTCTCCTTTAAGTCGCCGCAATCAAGGACTGGGACAACCTTGTTAACAGACCACTTGGTAATGGACCACCTAAACATGGGTCGGACTCTACCTCAATCCACTAGTAGCAGGCAGAATAAATCCTAGCTCTCCCAAAGGTGACGGACTCGGTCTCAGTCCGCTAGCAAATGGACAAACTCGCCAGTAGGCGACCTGCCTCCAGGTCGCCTAGTTGTAGGCGACCTGCCTCTAGGTCGCCTAGTAGTAGGCGACCTACCTCAAGGTTTCCCAGCAGAAGGCATCTTGCCTCCAAGTTTCCTAGGAGAGGGCGACCTGCCTCCTCAGCGCACCTAGCAGGTGTGACCTGCTCCTTATATTCGGTATAAGGTAACAGACTCGGTCTCAATCCGCCTAAGGGAGGTGGACTTGCTCCGCCCTCCAGTACTCTTCATTAGGCCGCACAGGGCAGATCGGACTTAATGTCAACTTGCCAGTAGGTGGCGGACTCGTCTCATCCAGCAATAGAGGCGGACTCCCTATCCGCCATGTACCAGGCGAACTCTTTGCGCAATCCGCCTGAAGCACTTCGGCTCATCCTAGCAGTCAGTAAACTCCTCTTCAGTCCGCAGCATGTTGCGGACTCGCTCGCAGCTCGCCCGCATCATCGGGGTGACGTCATCAAGCTCAGTTCTGTAAGATTCCTCCTCGAGCCTATAAATATCCCCCCATACCTCTCATTTGGAGGACCAACCCCCAGGGAGAAACCATTGGCAGCAAACCCTGCGAATACAAAATTATTGTTTGTCTATCCTTCTTGCGGACTGACTGCCTGTCCGCGCAGCCTCAGCAGCTAAGCCCTATGGTTTAGTCCCTGAGCTTGGCACAAGATGCCTGTCCCAGTGACCTCAGTGGTCTTCTCTACCTGATTGCGCAGTCATCTCGGCCTCAGGTAGCGAGTTGCGGGATCAGCAGTCCGCGCGGTCTACTGACCTCTCTGATCAGCCTGTGTGGCCTCTAGCATTATCTCTCTTCTAGCCGCCAGCATCCCCTTGTACCCTTTATATTTTTCCCTTGTAAAGGAGCAAACTCAAGCTGTAATCTTGATTCGTAATCAAAGGAAAGCTCGTCGCAGGAGTGGCAATTAAGCCGTGGAGAGCAAACTTTGTCTTTGCCACTACAAGCGGCCCCCTCTCTTCTTCCTTTCTCCCTTCACTCGGCCTCAACCGCCAATCCCTATCCGTTAAAGTAACTGGCTGCTCGACAATTCCTCATCAACCTCCTATTATCCCTGCAACCCTTGGATCGAACGTGCTCCACTCTCCAGTGTGCAGAGGCATTTTCGCAACCTCATTTCTTCCCTTCTCCTCATCCCCTCGTGATCGAACACCGTTATCTGGTGGTGCCATTTCCCACATCGACAGATCCTTTGTGTGCTTTGGAGCACTGTGTTGACTATGATATGAAGGGACTCAGTTGGAGCTCTTGAATGTATGATGACATGGTAAATATGAATTAAATGGTTTAGGTGTGTGTTGATATACGGTATATGATCCTGTGTTTAGGATTTGGTAGAAGCTCTATGGGCTCGCCAGTCATCACACCGACGGGAGCTAGTAGTTAGACCTTTGGCAGTTGGGCTTGGTCCATTGGTGTTCACTCCCAAAGGATCTATCTGTGCTAGTTGGCGGTTGGGCTTGGTTATTTGGTGATTCGCTCCCGAAGACTCCTTCCGTGCTAGTTACAGGCTAGTTTGGCTAGGCTATTGGTGCACATCTACTCAAGACCCCTTCTTTGACACAATACGCAGGGGCTCCGCAATTGTGTTCTTAGCGTTGAGGCATATGGAGGCCTAGGCCTGGTAGTGTGTATGCTTGCCTAGTAGTGGATACACCCGCTCCACTATCATTGTAAGACAACGATGGTTGATGTTTGAGAGGTTAGCTATATGCTCGAAAAGTGGAAACTAAATGTCTATGTCGACATAGCAAGTTTTTAAGACCCCTTTTTTTGCTACGCTACCGGGGTCTTATGCCTAGAATTGCTGTTTTGCGGTGACACTAACTCTTGGGAAGGTCGTCACAACATAACGTCGATCCTGCAGGCCTTAAAGATCACCAAAGAATAGAAGTTTACAGACCAAAGACTATGAGTCAAGCCCACAATCACATATAGCAAATGAAACAGAAATCGCAGCATTGTCCACAAAATAACAAAAGTACTGAAACATATCAGCTAAATAAAAATATAAATGGGCTTATGTCCGGTACATCAACTCCTCACTACATCACTCTCGCAAAAGCCAAATAAAATCTAATCACTCACGGAGCCGGAGTTTGGTGCTCCCGTACAAGACTGGCCCACCTCCATGGGCACCGTACTCCGCTAGTGCTACATCTCCTGCTGCTGTTCCCTGTCCCCCATTCGGAGCCCCTGAAATATTTGGTACACCGACCATTAGTCAAAATACTAAGCCAACTATGATCCCCACATCGCCCCCGCGACTCCTAGGCACCGTGTGGGAGGAGTGATAGGGAAGCTTATAATGGTGGAGAGTAAACAAAACAGGTGACGGCGGAACTATCTAGCAGTTAAACAATATATTTATACAGGAATCTAAATTAACAGTTATGTATCATGTAAGCAGAAATATAGGACATAAGTAAGTAAAAAAGCAAATAACTTAACTTTAACTTATATGAATGCCCATACAAACTTATAAGTTAAGGGGGCTTTTGCAAAGCTCCCATCGTATAAGCTAACCCATACTTGTCTATACGATGGGGTATCAGGTTTTATGCAGGTATGAGTGTAATGAAATATTATGTCATGATTCATGCAAGTGCAATACACGCACATAACTCTATGCACACAGACCTTTAGTTCCCCCATTTTGGAAGCTAGCTTCACTCCTAGGAGCCTCCGTAGTGGCCAACAGAGACAGTGGTCGGGACACCCCACTGCTAGGCGGGTATTCACACTACCAGGCCTAGCCCTTATGTACGCCTCTGAAGGACACACCAGAGTCCCCACGTACTATGATGACCCAACGCTAGACTTTTTCTTGGCTGTGTAAGCCACACCTGCCGAGTCAACGTATTGACGTCGGTGTGAACGATCGACAAATACCGAAGACCCACCACTTAATGCACATACATTCATGAATTCTCGAGCCATCAGCTCCCCAGACTAACCTGTCTATGACAACTACCTTCCGAGCCCTCGGCTCGTCGGACCAATGTCACAACCCGCATTTTCTCCGAATTAAGAATTATCAGAGTAAGAGAAAACACGCGTCATGATGCCACGTCAAGCAGGGGATAACTGCTGACGCTCAGGAAAATCCAACTACAATCTTTATGCAAGAAAATCATGTGCTTAATGAGTAGAAAATCAGTTATGTTTAGAGTCCGTATCCCTCGGCTCAGTGGATCATCTAGTCCACAAAAGAAAACTATATTTAAACGCTGCGGAAAAATACTTTAATTAGGTTTTACACCCTAAAGAGCGCATAAGGGTCCCAAGAGAACCACTCATGCTATGCAAGACACTACACTTAGTTTATATAGTATATATAAGAAAACGGTTTTCATACGTGATTTGGAAAATAGTGATTAAGTTTACAAAACATGCTGATCATGAGCTTCATTTATAATAATAATTATAGTTTAAAAATAACTAGCAACCTAACATAAAACCTTCTCAAAGCAAGTAGACTATCTCCAGAAAAATAAATGGTAGCAGCAATAGTATATATCTAGTACAAGGTAAAAACTACTAGTGGGCGCCAACAACCTGACACGAACCCACTAGCACATATATATGTCTGTAAGAAAGTACTGAAAACAACCTCACAAACAAGGTAAACAAAACTCCAAAGTCCGGGAGTCCACCAACAACAACACCTCCAACTAGCCACCAGACTGGCTACAGCTCAGAACCTGAGGCATTCCAAAAGAAAACAGAATACCTCAGCAAGCAAAAATCAAGGTAAAACTGCATGAAAGAGTCAACCAAAAGGACAAAATAACAGGAAACATGCAGTAGAAAGAGTCACAACTGTCCAAAACAGGACAACAAGAAATGCACAACGTGCAAAGAAACAGCAACGACCCAGCCCAGGAACAACATCCTGCAGGGCCTACTAGACTACCAAGAGCCAGAATGCTGCAAACTACCAAAGAAGAAACTTCTAACATCCTGAACTGTGGGAAGTGATAGTAGCAAAAACAACAACGAGGAACCGGATCGAAGGCAAACGCAGTCCTCCAATCCACCATGTCCAAGTCAAAAGCTCGAGGGTCAACACGTAAAAACACAAGGGACCTTCCACCCGACATGCCCAGCCTGTACCTGGAGCAAGAAATCCATGGGTGGCCTTGGCTATATCACACAACTCCACCCCCATAAAGAGCTACAACCACCACTACTAACCACGACCCACGATTCGGCCTTTAGGAAAATAAAGAAAATGGCCGACAAGGAAAACCCAGAAATACAACTGGAAATCCACTCGGAAATGAAACACAAGGTAAAGGAAGAGTGTTGAAATAAACCAACACGACTAGGCGTTGAGTGAAACGCACTCAGTGCCTACCTAAACTTTGGCGTTGAGTGAGCTAGCCTCACTCGCCGCCAAAATAAAGTTACTACCCACAAACCCACTAAAGAAAACGGAGCTCGACGACAGTCGAACGACCAAGGCAGAAGATCCAGAACTCGAGTAGTAGCCTGCCACTTGAGTATCTAAACTCCCGCACTCGAAACCATCTAAATTCGCCTAGCAACAGAAAATATACAAAGCGCACGATCAGTGACGCACGATCAGTGGTCGTGCGCACTCATCGGCTGATGATCGTGCGAAACGAACCTGGAAAACCTGACAGAAAACCTAGCAACTGCGCACGATCAGTGTCGCACGATCAGTGGTCGTGCGCACTATTGCCAGCGCTCGTGCGATTGCCCGAGACAGAACTTTGGAAACTGAAATTTATACGCGCACGAACAGAGGCACACGACCAGTGGTCGTGCGCCCTAAAGGTTGATGACCGTGCGCGGTCAACCTGCACCGTTTGGAATTTCCCGAACGACACCGGAACGCGCACACGACTCACGCCACTGTAGTAGCAGTAGACAACTATCACGTCGCACGCTACTACCATTCAAACTGTGCCTAACCATTCGAATAATATCTTAACGAAGGAAATTGGCAACCACACCCCCCCTCCTAACTCTCCCTCTCGGCTACGCCTGAACCAGAGCAACAATCAGAGCAAGGGAAACAACGGCTTCACGCCGACAATTTGGATTCCAAACACCACAACATAGGGGGGTTTCAGTAGGAAGAACTAAGCCCTATAGTTAGCAAGAAAATGAGAACAACAAGGCCTCTAACCTGGGCTAACCGGGATTTCAATTTCAGCAAATAAAATCAAAGAAAACACTTGGCAAGGGCAAGAATACCACTTGCCTCAATTCACAGCGAAGCTTTGGACTGCTTTCCTCCTCTTCACACGGATCAAAACGGCTGCAACACCTAGAACAAAGACTCGGCCATTAATGGCGGAAAACTTCCAAAACCGAAAATTCCAATCCTTCCAAAACTCCACGAAAATCGAATTTCTTACCGCAGGAATGAAGGTCTCGACGAGAGCAATCCGAATCCACTCTCGGAATCGAATTCCGTCCACAAACGCTCCGGGAATCGGCGTCCGAAGGCAAGGTAGGCTGTTTCTCCGTTTCTCTCGTACAAGGGGCCGGCGGTTATTAATCGGGGAAGATGAAGATGATCGATCCTTCTCATTCCATAAATATATATATATATATATATATATATATATATATATATATATATAATTATATTATTAATTACAAAATTACATAAAGCACCAAATCGACGCGAAAACCGAACTACCTCGGAATTCGACGAAATTCGCACCGTAGCTAAATACCCACGCTACGAACGCAACGGCGAAGTCGAAATTAACTTTCGACGAACAGAACTCGAGTTACACCCAAACAAAGCCAAACACAAACATCCCCCCGAGAGGCCACACCGGGCCACCAAAACGACTCGGTTTGCTAGGGAGATCTTGCCAACAGGCTACCAAACAGGGCACTCAGTTCTAAGGATCTAAACCGTACTCCACACATGGCACAAGCCACGGAAACGCGTCATCGTAACGCCATACGAGAATAAAAATAATCGCTGAAAAGACGGGGCGTTACAACCAACTTGCCCATTTAAACAAAATCCAAGCCTACTACTCGAATAACAAAACCAAAACTCTAGAGTCATCGGGGTGAGTGAAAGTGAAGCCTTAGTTTTTACTAGTTACTCTTTAATATTTATTCTTACGGTTTAGGTTAACCTTGGACTGCCTAGGGTATTCCCTGTGAAGGGCTCTCGAGGGCACTAGGAACTATGATGGTTTGAAGCCCAAAGCTCCCTTTTGCAAGGAACTTATTATTGTTGGTGTCTACCCACAGGTTCCAAACCCTTAGTCATTACACTTGATCTAACTCTAACTGTACCTTAGGCTTTCCAAGGGAAAGATGGTCCATCGTCTATCCTGAACACCACCTTGTATCCTAGCCACCCAGGCTATCACAACCTTGACTCCTACGGGTGACCTCACTCATTCTCAACAAGGACAGGTACACCAACTTCCTTTTTTCCATAACAGGTTTCACATGTTACCCTACTTTTATAATTTCTACTATGTGCAGACACATTATCCTACATTATGTGCATGAATGATGACCCCTCCAAATATTAATCCAAATGACCTAAGATTACTACTGGGTCAATCATGTTATTTTAAGATTAAATCCAGAAGACAATATTTTTCCTAACTTATTTGACATTTATTTAATTTTCTGCAAAATAAGGTCAACTGTGCTTTTGAACACCAAGTACAATTTTCTGACATGATATGATCTTAACAAAATTATGATAGGTTAATGTCATTAAAATATAAGTAAATACCAAAATACCAATTTTTCCAAGAAGAATTTTACCATCATTAAATTATTGAATAAACAACTACAATATAGGAATATATAGGGGAAAAATTAAATCATTCATCCAAAAGTTATAGGAAAATTACCAGATGTCAAACATAAACAGAAGATACTATTGACCGAGGATTACAATTTCCAAGCTTATTTGGTCACATAGTTAGTTTATTTAATAATCCTCTACATATGGCACTTTGTGAAACAACTTGTATAGAAAGGCTTCCAATAATTTTATAAAAATACACAGAATATTATGAAAGTGAGGAAAAGATATACCTTAACTCTAGAGGGGGGGTGAATAGAGTATTTTTAAAATAATTTACAATTAAAAATATAAAGCAGTGGAAGACTTAATTTATGTATATGTGTAAGGTGCTTGTTATAAAATAAAAACTAAAGCAAGAGCTAAGAAAACACATAGCACACAGCAAAGTCAAACACACAGCAACAAGATGACACAAGGAACTATAGTGGTTCCCCAACAACCTGGGTACATCCACTCTTCTACCACCCTTGGTAGGAATCCACTACAGGAATAGTTGATCAGGTGTCCTGAGCACCAATGAGCATTTGATAAGGTGCTCAAAAACCAAAACTAGATTTTTTTTGATAAGGTCTCTTGCCACCACTGAGTTTTGACAAGGTCTCAGAAACCAGTTTCAGAACTTTTGAAGGGAGTTTTGAGAAACCCTTTTACAGGAAGGAAAGAAAAAGAAAGAAAGAGTTGAGTTGTTCTTCTCTGTCAATAATCTGAGAGAAGACAAGTGGATGATGATGTCAAAGCTCCCCCTGAGATCTGTAAGAGTTTAGGAAGGTGAGCTTTGCTAGGGTGATAGGTCTTCAGTTGCTTCAGATCTCCAGCAATTGATGATTTCAGCAGATGCTGAAATGTTTGATGTCTGGAGTTCTTGATGTTGAAGCTTTTGAACACTTGAGGATTTGGAGGAGTTGAGTAGCAGAAGATTTCCTCCACAGAAAACTTTCTTGTGTTCTTGAAGATTTGGGATTCAGTAAATTTGTAAATCTCAGAAGATGAACTCTTGATCAGAGAGTTTTTGTTGTTCACTCTTCTGTGTCTCTTTCAATCTAATTCTGCTGTATATCTCTTGTCTTTATAATTGTATTGATCTGTTATTTCTTTCAAAAACATATTCTGTAGGAGTATATCAGATCCTGACTTAGATGGTCATTACTCAGTCATAAATTACTTCCATAATTGACAACTATATCTGGGGAAAGTCCTAAGAAATATTCCATTTAGTCCTTCCTTGAAACTTGCATCAGATTTCTTGAAACGGCTAGAGAATCCTTTGTAATAAATGCAGAAAATAACTCTGGAAGAATATGAATGAATTCCATAACTATTCTTAAATTTGAATTCTGAAAGCGTCGATCTCTCACGGAAATCGACGATCTGAGCTCTACGATCGTTGAACTGAGCTCAGAGATTGGATTTATACTAGAGACAGAAAACGTCGACCTGAGCTCTACGATCGTCGAACAGAGCTCAGCGACTTTGAAAATAGTTGAAGACAAAATGTCGATCTGAGCTCGAAGATCATCGACCGGAGTTCGACGACTTGCAGAGTTGAGCTCAGAGAATGTCGAACGGAGTTTGACGTTTCGTCGAACTGAGCTCGATGAAAATTGTCTTGTCTCAGTACTTAGTCCTGATCTCTGAGTGGTCCTGGGGGCAGCTCCAAACCTAAGTTCTAAGCCCTAGACTCATTATAATTTGACCTTTTTAACTATACAACTAGGTCAAACAATTTTCCTAATAACATAGTGATCCTTGCCCAAATTAGTAATAGGGTGTTCCAACACATTATAATGCCTTAAAGGTCCTATGACAAAGTTTCACGATTTTCCAGTGAGTGACAAATCCATAATTACTTTTCTTGCAATTAGGGAAAATATTGGGGTTGTGAATAAAGTACCAAAAATAACAATCCAAAATTCATAATAAAATTATCAAAGAACAATAACATCAAACTAGGCTCACTTCCCAAGTTTCATGAACATCCAAGAATATATAAACATGAAATTATAATTTGAAGTAAAGTGCCCTAATTATTCCTTAATAAACGCAGGGGAGATAAATGTTCCTAAAAATTCCAATAAAATTATCTAAGGCTTATTTCCTCCCCATGAAGTTGCCCACTAATTTTCAAGTTAATCCAAGGAGATATGACCCCATGTCCTTCTCAGTACTCATAGGGAGACCCTAGGGTTTGTACTAGGGGTTGTGGGCATATCCACCCAAAACCACTTGTGTGGGGGGTTATAAGTGACTACAAGTCAATGGCCAAAGTTTCACCTCATTTGGATGAGGAATGGTCACTCACTCCACCTAGTGCACTTTTGACCTAATTTACCCTTAAGGGACCAAAGTTTGGTCACATCAATACCTACTCAAATCAACTCCAAATGGTTTGATATTTTTACCAGGGACATATATTGATCCTAAGGACCATCCACCAAAATTTTGGTTGATTTTGAGGTACATAGACCCCTTAATTAATTCAAACAAATTTTATTTAATTTTTACAAAAACTATAGCAAAATGTCCTCCAAAAATTCCCATTTTTGGATATGTTATAAGTACAGGTAATAGTGGCTCCCATCCAAAATTTCCAGTCTTTTGGACAAGTGGTTTGGTGGGGGCACTCAATTGTCTCTGACTAGCCCTATGTATAGTCCGCACCATTTTGAGCATTGTGGTCCGACCACTGACCCAAATGGGTTGAAATTAATTTTAAAATAAAGTTGACTTGAAGGGATACAATTTTGATGTTGATCAATTCTCCATCGGGTGACTCTAATTATTTTTAATAATTAAAATTAACAACTGTATTAAGTGTTGAAACCGAAATATCGGTTCCACCTAGAGTTCGGATGTAGGGTGCAGCTCACACCTACTTCTCCCAAGCCGTCCGTTAGCAAGGGACTTGAATTTGGAAATGACCCTTGGTTCTAGCATGGAGGTCCCACCTCACACCTGGAAGACCTTTGAGATCTCCCCCTCCCTAATCAATGCCTAGCTAGGTGCCTTGGAGGATGAAGGAAGAAGATGAAGTGGTGAAGAACTAATTCCCTCCAAGGCACCCTTAAGGGTCTATTTATAGTTTTTTGGGAACGACCTGCAAATAACCAACCTCCACTGCACTTAAATTGCTATCATACCCTGGGTTGGGCGGAAACTTGGCCGGGACAAGCTGGGATGAGCTGGCCGGGACGAGCTGGCTGGGCGAACTAGGACGAGCGAGCTGGGCGGGCTGGACCGAGCTGGTCGGGACGAGCTGGACAAGTGAGCTGGGACGAGCTAGCCGGGACGAGCTGGGACGAGCGAGCTGGGCGGGCTGGGACGAGCTGGTCGAGACAAGCTGGCCGGGATGAGCTGGCCAGGCGATCAGAGGATGAGCTTGTCGGGACGAGCTGGTCGGGACGAGCTAGCCGGGATGAGTTGGTCAGGCGAGCTAGGATGAGCTAGTCAGGCGAGCTGGGATGAGCTGGCCGGGATGAGATGGGGCGAGCTTGTCAGGACAAGTTGGTCGGGTGAGTTGGGACGAGCTTGTAACGCCCCCGATTTTTTTGCGATTATTTAATCCTCGTTTGGCGTTACGTCGACGTGTTTTCTTGGCTTGTGCCATCTGTGGAGTGTGTCTAAACTCCTTAGAACTGAGTGGTCTATTTTGTAGCCTATTGGCAAGATCTCCATAGCAAGCCGAGTCGTTTTGCGTGACCCGGTGTGGCCTCTCGGGGGATGCTTGTGTTTTGGCTTCGGGTGGGTATAACTCGAGTTCTGTTCGTCGAAAGTTAATTTCGACTTCGCTGTTGCATTTATAGCATGGGAATTTAGCTACGGTACGAATTTCGTCGAATTCCGAGGATGTTCCGTTTTCGCGTCGTTTTGTATTTTATGAAAAATAATACTATTTAATAAATATTATATTAATTATTATTTTGGAAAGGTGCGGGTGCTTGGCGGTTATATTGTATTTCATTATATAATATTTAATTAATTAACTATTAGGTTTATCGGGTGCTATATATAGGATAGGTTAGATTTAGAAAAAAAATAAACCGCTCCTGTTCACTTTCTTCCCCCGCCCGCCTGCGACTGTTCGTGAATCAGAGAAACCCCCGGAACCGCTACCTTCGAACACCGATTCCGGGAGCGTTTGTGGACGGAATTCGATTCCGAAAGCGGATTTGGATTGCTCTCACCTAAACCTTCATTCCTACGGTAAGAAATTCAGTTTTCGTGGTGTTTCTAGGGGTCTCGAATTTCTTGGGTTGTCCGTTTACGCCATTAAAGCTCCAGATTTCTGCTTTAGGTGTTTTTGCTGCTGGTGCCGAGTGGGAATAAGGGAGGCCAACCAAGCTTTGCTGGAAATCGAGGCAAGTGGTTCTCTTGCCCTTGCCAGGTAGTTTTTCTTATTCATTTTGTTCCTTGATGTTAGTTAATCTCCCAGATTTCCTCTTGCTCTATATGCCCAGCTTTTCCCGAAAATCATAACCAAGCCTGTTGATACTTCGTGTTTAGTTTTCTTTCTCAAATAGCCTTGTCTTCCTTTTTTTTATTCCTGCTGTTGAATTTCCTTGTTCTCGGGTTGGGAGTAGTGTAATGTGTGTTGGAGTTAACTTTTCTGTGCAGTAGCTGTAGCCGATTAGAGGAGAGAAGCTTTAGTTTTATTTTTATGCAAAAATCACTCTTGCTTAGGCTCCGGTTTGGGTGAATTTGTGCTTGCCTGTGTAGTGGCTGTAGCAGGAGCCTTTACTTTCCTTAGTATTGATGATTAGAATGTTTCAGGGCTTGGCATTTAGTGTGGTGCACACACTCAATGCCGGGTCTACTTGGGCTCGGCGTTGAGTTTGGTGCACACACTCAACATCGGGTCTGCTTGGGCTTGGCGTCTACTGTGGTGCACACACTCAACGCCGGGTCTTCTTGGGCTTGGCGTTGAGTGTGGTGAACACACTCAACGGCGGGTCTGCTTGGGCTTGGCGTTGAGTGTCATGCACGCACTCAACGCCGGGTCTGCTTGGGCTTGGCGTTGAGTGTGGTGCACACACTCAACGCCAGGTCTGCTTGGGCTTGGCATTGAGTGTGGTGCACACACTCAACGCCATAGCCTCTTGGTCTGCTCTTTTGCGAATAAGTATCGTGGCGTTGACTGAGTCGACCTCACTCAACGCCATGGCTGTCTAGGCATTGAGTGAGGCGGACTCACTCAATATCGCAGCCAATCCGTGTGATTATGTCGGATGGCGTTGAGTGAGTGGGCCTCACTCAACGCCATGGCAGTTTAGGCATTGAGTGAGGTGGGCTCACTCAACGCCGCAGCCCTTTCTTGCGGTTAAGTATTTTGGCGTTGAGTGAGTCGATCTCACTCAATGCCAAAACTGTTTTGGCGTTGAGAGAGGTGGACTCACTCAACGCCACAGTTTGTTTTTGTGGCTAAGTGTTAAGGCGTTGAGTGAGTGAACCTCACTCAACGCAGTAGCTGTTTTGGCATTGAGTGAGGTTAGCTCACTCAACGCCACAGCCAGTGTTACAGAAGGCGTTGAGTGAGTGAACCCCACTCAATGCCGTAGCTATTTTGGCGTTGAGTGAGGTTAGCTCACTCAATGCCACTGCCAGTGTTACAGAAGGCGTTGAGTGAGTGAACCTCACTCAATGCCATAGCTGTTTTGGCGTTGAGTAAGGTTAACTCACTCAACGCCACCATCTGTTTAGGCATTGAGTGAATGGGGCTCACTCAACGCCATGCCGTGTTGAGCCATCTCAACGTTTTTACCTTACTTTGATTTTCTCTCCCGAGTGAATTTCCTTTGGTTTTGAGGTTCCTTGTCGGCTATGTTTTTTTTTCAAAGGCCGAATCGTGGATTGTGGTTAGTAGTGGTGGTTTGAAGCTCTTTATAGGGGTGAAGTTGTGCGACTTAGCCGTGGCCACACTTTTATCTTGTTCCAGGTACGGGCTGGGCAAGTTGGTGGGAGGTCCCTAGTGCTTTCACATGTAGACCCTCGAGCTTGGTTTCTTGGAAATGGTGGTTGGGGGACTGAGTTTGCCTCCAACCCGGGTCCGCGTTGTTTTTGATACTGCCATCTCTCACAAATTAGGGTGTTAGACGTCTCTTCCTTTGTAGAGTGCCACGTTTTGGGCTCATGGTAGCCTTGTAAACTCTGCAGGATATTTGGCAGGGTTGTTGTTGTTTCCTCGCACATAGTGTTTTTCCCTTTTTGTCTTTCCTTGGACAGTGGTGCTTATTACGGTTTACTTACTCTTCTTGCTTATCTTTTAGCTTAACATTTCCGTTTAGCTTATTTTTTTTGCTTGCTGAGATATTCTTTTCTTCTTTGAATGCCTCAGGTTCTTGTTAGTAGCCGATTAGGTGGCTAGTTGTGTTGTTCTGTTGCTAGTGGTCTCTCATACTGTGGAGATCAGTTCCTTGGTCTTGTGAGTTAGTTTTGTGCTTCTTTCTTACAGACATACATACTTGCCAGTGGGTTCGTGTCAGTTTGTTGGCGTCCACTGGTAGTTTTACCTTGATACTAGATATGTTATCTTTTGCTGCTCCCTTTTCTGGAGATAGTCTACTTTCTCTTGGGATGATTTATGCTACGTTGCTAGTTACTTTTAAACCTAAAAACACTATTATAAGTATATCTCATGATCAGCATGTTTTATAAAACTCAACACTATTTTCCAAAGAACGTAAAAAGATCGCTTTCCTATATATAATATAAATTAAATGTAGGGTCCTGCATAGTATAAGTTGTCCTCTGGGGACACTTATGCACTCTTTTAGGATGTAAAACCAGAATAAAGTATTTTCCGCAACGTATAAGTATAGTTTTTAAACTGTGGACTAGATGATCCACTGAGCCGAGGGATACGGCCTTTAAAAATATAACTGTTTATTTCTAATCATATAACTTATGAATTTTCATAAAGTAAAGTAGATAGTTTTGCCTAAGCGTCAGCAGTTATCCCCTGCTCGACGTGGCATCACGATGCGTGTTTTCCCATACTCTAATAACTCTTAATTTTGAGAAAATGCGGGTTGTGATAGTTGGTATCAAAGGGAGGTTGCTTGACAATTTTGTCGGGCAACCTTCCCTTTTGATTGCATTAGCAGTTTAGCATTATGTCATTCGCACACCGATATGTCATCAGCACGTCTTGGCAAAAGCACGAACACTACACTCATAGCATAACATGAAGTATATGGGGCATATTATGTAGTATGGGATGCAAAATATGTGTTTGTATATGGATCCACCATAGGGGCAACATGTGAGGGTTATGTAGTATGGGATGCATAACCTCACCACATGGCTGCGACTAGCTCATTTTCTTTTCATTGCATGAAAATGTTATGTAGTATGGGATGCATAACATTTTCATGTGTACGCCGCTCATAACATGCATTAGGTCCTTTTTAGAATGCATAGCACAAACATGCATAGCATAACATTGCATAAGCACAACGTGTCAAGCTAAAGACTGGCAGGATGACATATGTACATACATAAGTTTTCGAGTCAAGAATAATATAAGTTCATGCATTCCCGATCTAAGCACAAGAGTTAGAAAGGTGGTGGTAAACCATCCTAGGTTAGTCATAACATCAATTCTTGAAAAAAATAAACTCCCAGAGCAAGTTTAGCAGCTTTAAGTTCATATTTATGTATGTATTTTCTGTACTTCTAGTTAGTTGTAGCTGTTGTACTAGGATCTGACTAATTTTATTATGATTTGAGGATGGTGAGACGTCCTTCGACTAGATCGACCCCCCTATCTGAGGGTGATTCATCGGGAGCGCAGAATGATGCGGTGATCGAGAGCCTGTGGCAGAGTAGCGTTTCTTTCAGCAGGCAGATGGTGGAGATGCAGGCCCAGATCTAGTCTTTGGTGGCTGTTGTGGCAGGATAGACTCAAGGAGTGCAAGGCCCTACAGGGGGGTTAGTTGTTCCTCCTCCTCCTGCACCCCTGAGACCTCCAGTGGTGGTGCCAGCAGAGATGGCATTTATCTCGCATTTTCAGAGACTTAGCCCTCCTACGTGTGATTGGAAGGCAGATTTCATGGTCATAGATGATTGGATGATCTCCATGGAGGATATGTTCTCGTACTCTGGTATTACAGATGATCAGAGAGTGATGATAGCCCCCTATCAGCTTAAGGGTTTGGCTATGAGTTGGTGGCTTAGAGAAAAGGAGAGCTTGGTGGCTGGTTGCTCTTGGGAAGTATTCAAGGAAATGTTGTTGAGGAAGTTCTTGCCTTCGGTCGAGCGTGAACGTCTTATGAACGACTTCCTCCACCTGAAGCAAAGATAACTCACGGTCGGTGAGTATTAGATAGAGTTCAGCAAGTTGAGCCGGTTTGCTCCTGGGTTGGTGAGTGTTGAGGCTGATCGAGTCAAGCGGTTTCTTGGTGGCTTGAGGAGCGAGGTTCAGTAGTTGACCAGTGCATATGGATCAAAGACTTATACAGGGGTAGTGGAGTCTTCTCTAAAGGTAGAGGCAATTAAGACCGCAAGGAGCAGAGGCCAGCAAATGAGGAAGGAAAAGAGGAAGTCTGTTGAGGAGAAGAAACCCCAGGTACCCGGTGCTGCTTCGAGAAAGAAGAGCAAGGTAGTGTGTAGCTTCTGTGGCCTGTCAGGCCACCCTGTTGAGAGGTGCTTCAAGAAGGCAGCAGCTCAGAAGAAGGAGCAAGTTCATGCTATTCAGGGTGCTCCACAGAGGGATGTTTCCTGTTCTGTTTGCAAGCGACCCGAGCATGATGCTGCCCAGTGCTGGTCCAAGGATAAAGTTTGCTATCAGTGTGGGCAGAAGGGTCATATCAAGACAAGGTGTCCTCAGGTCCAGCCAGTTCTTTATGCAGTTCCACTTCAAGCATTACCTCCGCCTCAGCGTGTGGAAAAGGGCAAAGGAAAGATGAACGTGATCTCTTCCGAGGAGGCTCAAGTTTTGACTCAGGTCATCTCAGGTTAGTTTTTTTTCCATCCTGAAAGTTTTATTTACTAGAATGGTTATAGTTTTGTTTTGGTAGTTTCTTAGTTGTATATACTCCTATAGGGAAATTTAAGGTGAAGAACCGTTGGGCGCGTGTTCTGTTCGACTCTGGCGCTACCAACTCATTTGTGGCTAGAGCCTTTGTGGAGCGACATCGGTTGACTCTAGATCAAGTTCGTGATACCTTCCGCATAGAGTTCCCTTCTGGTGAATCTGTGTTATCAGATTTGGGCATTCTAGATGTCCCTGTTTTGTTGGGAGACTTTCTTGCGAAGGCAGACTTGAAGATGATTGATCTGGAGGACTTCGATGTTATTCTGGGCATGGACTAGCTATCTATGTATGATGTGGTTATTCAGTGCAAAGGGAAGCGCTTGGACTTCATCAAGGACAATGGTCAGCCCGGAAGCGTGTATGCTGATCCGTGCCAAGATTCTCCTGTCTTTTCTACGGTATGTGCTCAGAAGTTATTTCTTTCTGATTGTTTTGCTTGTTTAGTCTCGATGGTTGGGACTGCTGTTAGTGTACCGCGTTTGGAGGAGATTCCTGTTGTTCGTGGTTTCGCTGATGTTTTTCCTGATGACCTTCCTGGTCTTCATCCCAATCGGGATGTTGAATTTGTGATTGATTTGGAACCGAGTACGCGTCCTATTGCTAAGGCGCCGTATAGGATGGCCCCTCATAAGTTAGAGGAGTTGCGAGTCCAGTTGGATGAGTTGTTGGCAAAAGTATTTATCAGGCAGAGTTTGTCGCCTTGGGGTGCTCCTGTTTTGTTTGTAAAGAAAAAGGATGGGTCGATGCGTCTTTGCATCGACTACAGGGAGTTAAACAAAGTCACTATTAAGAACAGGTACCCTCTGCCAAGGATCGATGACTTATTTGATCAGTTGCGCGATAGCACGGTGTTCTCCAAGATTGATCTTCGTTCTGGCTATCATCAGCTCAGGATCTGTGAGGCAGATATTCCACGGACTGCGTTTAGATCGAGGCATAGACATTTTGAGTTCTTGGTGATGTCGTTTGGTTTGAACAACGCACCATCAGCCTTCATGGATATGATAAACCGGGTGTTCAGGGATTTTCTAGACAAGTTCGTTATGGTTTTCATCGATGATGTGTTGATCTATTCTCGCAGCGCTGAGGAGCATGAGCAGCATCTGCGCTTTGTTCTATCGGAGTTGAGCAATCACAAGTTATTTGCCAAGCTGAGCAAGTGCGAATTTTGGTTGCATAAGGTCTATTTTCTGGGCCACGTGGTGAACAAGGATGGGATCTCAGTCGACCCGGAAAAGATCGCAGCAGTGATGGATAGGAGCAGGTCTGGCACGCCCAAGGAGATTAGGAGCTTCCTAGGGTTGGCTGGCTACTACAGGAGGTTCGTGGAGGGTTTCTCTACCCTGGCATCACCTTTGACCAGGTTGACTCAGAAGAACGCGGCCTTTGTTTGGAGCGAGAAGTGCGAAGAAGCCTTCCTGGAGCTAAAGAGCAGATTGTGCACTGCTCCCGTTCTGACCCTACCTACTGAGGGTGTGGAGTATGATGTGTACGTGGATGCTTCGCATGTTGGTCTGGGTTGCGTATTGATGCAAGCTGGAAAAGTGATTGCGTATGGGTCAAGGCAATTGAAGACTCATGAGAGGAATTACCCTACGCATGACCTTGAGTTTACAACGGTGATTTATGCGTTGAAGCTGTGGAGGCATCTACTTTATGGGGCTCACTACAAGATCTTCACTGATCATAAGAGCCTAAAGTACATGTTCACGCAGAAGGAGTTGAATCTGCGCCAGCGACGGTGGCTAGAGTATGTGGCCGATTATTATGTAGAGATCAAGTATCATCCAGGCAAGGCCAATGTGGTGGCCGATGCCCTGAGCCGGAAGACGGGGAAGATCTTTAATCTCTCCGCCAATCGTTTAGTGGAAGAGTTCCTCCTTATGGATATCTCAGTAGGATGTTGTGACATGCAGAGCAGTTTGGCAGTGGCAGAGCGGTCTTGGATTTCTATTACTAGGTTGCACCAGAAGGATGATCCGGACCTTCTGCACTTATACCTTAGGACTGAGAGGGGGGAGTTGCCATATTTTTCTATCGATGATGCGGGTACTTTGAAGTACCGCGGTAGATTTTGCATCCCCGCTATTGGAGACATCAGGGGTATGATATGCAGAGAGGCTCATGGATCCAGTGTTGCCTACCATCCAGGATCTACAAAGATGTATCGTTATTTGAAGCAAATTGTCTGGTGGTATGGGATGAAGAGTGATATAGCCCGATTTGTTGCTGAGTGCCACACTTTCAAGAGTGTGAAGGCCGATCACGGAAGGCCTGGTGGCAAGTTGACTCAGTTAGAGATCCTGACTTGGAAGTGGGAAAGTATTTCTATGGACTTCATTACGGGCTTACCGAGATCTCCAAGGGGATTTGATTCTGTTTGGGTTATAGTGGATTGACTGACGAAGTGTGCTCACTTAATACCTTATAAGATTGATTACCCGATGAAGAAGATAGCAGAGCTATACTTGAATGAGTTCATCAGATTGCACGGTGTGCCTGTTAGCATCATTTCTGATCGAGACTCCCGGTTTACTTCTCGTTTTTGGCAGAGTCTGCAGGAGGGTTTGGGTATAGATCTGAGGTATTCTACTGCTTACCACCCACAGACCAATGGGAAGACGGAACGGGTGAACAAGATAGTTGAGGATATGATCAGATGCTATATTCTAGGCCACGATGGAGCGTGGGATGAGCGGTTGTGACTTATGGAGTTTGCATATAATAACAGTTATCAAGAGAGCTTACAAATGGCTTCGTTTGAAGCTTTGTATGGGAGGCGCTGCAGAACTCCCATGTTTTGGGCTGAGGCAGGTGAGAGACCCTTGTTGGGTCCGGATGCGCATGAGGAGATGGAAGTCACAGTGAAGCTTATTCGAGAAAAGCTTCGTATAGCTCAGGAGAGATATGAGAAGAACGCCAATCGGCGTAGGTCTGACTTGGAGTTTTCTGTAGGGGACCTTGTGTTTCTTAAGGTTTCCCCGATGGTTTGTGTTAATAGGTTCGGTAAGAACCGGAAATTGGAGCCGAGGTATGTGGTCCCATTTAAGATTGTTGAACATATTGGCGTGTCAGCTTATAGGTTGGATTTGCCAGCAAACTTCCCAGGTGTTCATAATGTATTTCATGTAAGCCAATTGCGGAAGTGTGTGCGCAGCAGTGGGCAAGTCTTGGATGTTGTGCCCCAGTTGGAGCCTAATCTCTCTTTTGTTGAAGTGTCGGTCCACATTTTGGATACTCAATATCGGGTGTTGCGGAGGAAGTCCATCCAGATGGTCAAAGTTCTATGGAAGAATCAGGATTTGGAAAGCGTGACTTGGGAGTTAGAGTCGGCTATGAGGGAGGCTCACCCTCAACTGTTCCCCTAATTTGCTTGGTACGTTTTCTTTCTAGTAGCTTATGTTTGCTACTTTCCTTCTATAAGTAGAAATAATGTATGTGAAGTTTCGGGACGAAACTTTCTTTTAGGGGGAGTGACTGTAATGCCCCCGATTTTTATGTGATTATTTAATCCTCGTTTGGCGTTACGTCGACGCGTTTTCTTGGCTTGTGCCATCTGTGAAGTGTGGTCTTAACTCCTTAGAACTGAGTGGCCTATTTTGTAGCCTATTGGCAAGATCTCCCTAGCAAGCCGAGTCGTTTTGGGTGACCCGGTGTTGCCTCTCGGGGGATGCTTGTATTTTGGCTTTGGGTGGGTATAACTCGAGTTCTGTTTGTCGAAAGTTAATTTCTACTTCGCCGTTGCGTTCGTAGCATGGGAATTTAGCTACGGTGCGAATTTCGTCGAATTCCAAGGATGTTCGGTTTTCGCATCGTTTTTTATTTTATGAAAAATAATACTATTTAATAAATATTATATTAATTATTATTTTGGAAAGGTGTGGGTGCTTGGCGGTTATATTGTATCTCATTATATAATATTTAATTAATTAACTATTAGGTTAATCGGGTGCTATATATAGGATAGGTTAGATTTAGAAAAAAAATAAACCGCTCCTGTTCACTTTCTTCCCCCGCCCGCCTGCGACTGTTCGTGAATCAGAGAAACCCCCAGAACCGCTACCTTCGAACACCGATTCCGGGAGCGTTTGTGGACGAAATTCGATTCCGAAAGCGGATTTGGATTGCTCTCGCCTAGACCTTCATTCCTACGGTAATAAATTCAGTTTTCGTGGTGTTTCTAGGGGTCTCGAATTTCTTGGGTTGTCCGTTTCTGCCATTAAAGCTCCAGATTTCTGCTTTAGGTGTTGTTGTTGCTGGTGCCGAGTGGGAATAAGGGAGGTCGACCAAGCTTTGCTCGAAATCGAGGCAAGTGGTGCTCTTGCCCTTGCCATGTAATTTTTCTTGTTCATTTTGTTCCTTGCTGTTAGTTAATCTCCAAGATTTCCTCTTGCTCTATATGCCCAGCTTTTCCCGAAAATCATAACCAAGCCTGTTTATACTTCGTGTTTAGTTTTCTTTCTCAAACAGCCTTGTCTTCCTTTTTTTAAATCCTACTGTTGAATTTCCTTGTTCTCGGGTTTGGAGTAGTGTAATGTGTGTTGGAGTTAACTTTTCTGTGCAGTAGCTGTAGCCGGTTAGAGGAGAGAAGCTTTATATTTATTTTTATGCAAAAATCTGTCTTGCTTAGGCTCGGGTTTGGGTGAATTTGTTCTTGCCTGTGTAGTGGCTGTAGCAGGATACTTTACTATCCTTAGTATTGATGATTGGAATGTTTCAGGGCTTGGCGTTGAGTGTGGTGCGCACACTCAACGCCGGGTCTGCTTGGGCTTGGCGTTGAGTGTGGTGCACTCACTCAACGCCGGGTCTGCTTGGGCTTGGCGTTGAGTGTGGTGCACACACTCAACACCGGGTCTTCTTGGGCTTGGCGTTGAGTGTGGTGCACACACTCAACGTCGGGTCTGCTTGGGCTTGGCGTTGAGTGTGGTGCACACACTCAACGCCGGGTCTACTTGGGCTTGGCATTGAGTGTGGTGCACACACTCAATGCCGGGTCTGCTTGGGCTTGGCGTTGAGAGTGGTGCACACACTCAATGTCATAGCCTCTTGGTCTTCTCTTTTGCGACTAAGTATCATGGCGTTGAGTGAGTCAACCTCACTCAATGTCATGGCTGTCTAGGCATTGAGTGAGGCGGACTCACTCAACGCCGCAACCAATCCGCGCAGTTATGTCGGATGGCGTTGAGTGAGTGGGCCTCAATCAATTCCATGGCGGTTTAGGCGTTGAGTGAGGCGGGCTCACTCAACGCCGCAGCCCTTTCTTGCGGTTAATTATTTGTGCGTTGAGTGAGTCGACCTCACTCAATGCCAAAACTGTTTTGGCATTGAGAGAGGTCGACTCACTCAATGCCACAGTTAGTTTTTG
This sequence comes from Platanthera zijinensis, assembly GCA_039513925.1. Lineage (NCBI taxonomy): Eukaryota > Viridiplantae > Streptophyta > Magnoliopsida > Asparagales > Orchidaceae > Platanthera > Platanthera zijinensis. The sequence continues at coordinate 55,452,553 of CM077094.1, read as the reverse complement.
TGGCTAAGTGCTAAGGCATTGAGTGAGTGAACCTCACTCAATGCCGTATCTATTTTGGCATTTAGTGAGGTTAGCTCACTCAACGCCACAGCCAGTGTTGCAGAAGGCGTTGAGTGAGTGAACCCCACTCAACGCCGAAGCTGTTTTGGCGTTGAGTGAGGTTATCTCACTCAACGCCACCGCCAATGTTGCAGAAGGCATTGAGTGAGTGAACCTCACTTAACGCCATAGCTGTTTTGGCATTGAGTGTGGTTAACTCACTCAATGCCACCGTCTATTTAGGCGTTGAGTGAGTGGGTCTCACTCAACGCCATGCCATGTTGAGCCATCTCAACCTTTTTCCCTTACCTTGATTTTCTCTCCCGAGTGAATTTCCTTTGGTTTTGAGGTTCCTTGTCGGCTATGTTTTTTTTTCCAAAGGCCGAATCGTGGGTTGTGGTTAGTAGTGGTGGTTTGAAGCTCTTTATAGGGGTAAATTTGTGTGACTTAGCTGTGGCCACACTTTTATCTTGTTCCAAGTACGAGCTTGGCAAGTTGGTGGGAGGTCCCTAGTGCTTTCATATGTAGACCCTCGAGCTTGGTTTCTTGGAAATGGTGGTTTGGGGACTGAGTTTTCCTCCAACCCGGGTCCGCGTTGTTTTTGCTACTGCCATCTCTAACAACTTAGGGTGTTAGACGTCTCTTCTTTTGTAGAGTGCCACGTTTTGGGCTCATGGTAGCCTTGTAAACTCTGCAGGATTTTTTGCAGGGTTGTTGCTGTTTCCTTGCACATAGTGTTTTTCCCTTTTTTGTCTTGCCTTGGACAGTGGTGCTTGTTATTGTTTACTTACTCTTCTTGCTTATCTTTTATCTTAACATTTCCGTTTAGTTTATTTGTTTTTGCTTGCTGAGGTATTCTTTTCTTCTTTGAATGCCTCAGGTTCTGGTTAGTAGCCGATTAGGCAGCTAGTTGTGTTGTGTTGTTGATGGTGGTCTCTCGTACTATGGAGATCAGTTCCTTGGTCTTGTGAGATAGTTTTATGCTTCTTTCTTACATACATACATACTTGCCAGTGGGTTCGTGTCAGTTTGTTGGCGCCCACTGGTAGTTTTACCTTGATACTAGATATATTATCTTTTTACTGCTACCTTTTCTGGAGATAGTCTATTTGCTCTTGGGATGATTTATGCTAGGTTGCTAGTTACTTTTAAACCTAAAAACACTATTATAAGTATATCTCATGATCAGCATGTTTTATAAAACTCAACACTATTTTACAAATAACGTAAAAAGATCGTTTTCATATATATAGTATAAATTAAAAGTAGGGTTCTGCATAGTATAAGTTGTCCTCTGGGGACACTTATGCACTCTTTTAGGATGTCAAACCTGAATAAAGTAATTTTCGCTGCGTATAAGTATAGTTTTTAAACTGTGGACTAGATGATCCACTGAGCCGAGGGATACAGCCTTTAAAAGTATAACTGTTTATTTCTAATCGTATAACTCATGAATTTTCATAAAGTAAAGTAGATAGTTTTGCCTGAGCATCAGCAGTTATCCCCTTCTCGACGTGGCATCACAACGCGTGTTTTCCCATACTCTGATAACTCTTAATTCGAAGAAAATGCGGGTTGTGACAGAGCTGGATGGGACGAGCTAGTCGGGTGAGCTGGGACGAGCTGGCTGGGTGAGCTGGCTGGGCGAGCTGGGCGGGAGAGCTGGGACGAGCTGGCCGGGACGAGCTAGTTAGGCGAGCTGAGATGATCTAGTCGGGACAAGCTGGGACAAGCTGGCCGGGACGAGCTGGCTGGGCGAGATGGAACGAGCTGGCCGGGACAAGCTAGGATGAGCTGGCCGGGATAAGTTGGTTGGGACGAGCTGGCCGGGCGAGCTGGGATGAGCTGGGACGAGCTGGCCGGGCAAGCAAGGAAAAGCTGGTCGGGCGAGCTGGGATGAGCTGGGACGAGCTGGACGGGCGAGCTGGGACGAGATGGCCGGGACGAGCTGGCCGGGCGAGATGGGATGAGCTGGCTAGGCAAGCTGGTCAGGCGAGCTAGGATGAGCGAGCTGGGCGAGCTGGGAAGAGCTGGCCGGGACGAACTCGTCGGGCGAGCTGGGACAGCTGGCCGGGCGATCTGGGACCTTTGAGTCGGCCTCTTATCGCCCCCGCCCCCTAAAAACAGGTCGGGGGGAGGCAAATAATGCATCCTCCTACTATTATATTATGAAGATCGACCATAAATTGGCCCCCATGAGTGCAAAACCATCAAAAAGCTAAAAACTACGTAGCAATCCTTGCGCCTTCTTGGGTACCCCAATCCGCGAATACGGGGTTTGATTGCAACGTTGCTGATGCGGCTGTTGATTCCCATTTGAGAGAGTTCGTGGATTGGGACGATCGATGCCGCAAGCTCGAGGATGGGAGTCTACCATGACATTCGTCGCCATCGCCGCTACATGTTTTGCACGACGTCCGCCGCTGCCATTATATAAAAATATATAATTATAAATTAATAATTATAATTATATATTTTCTAGATATTTTTATTTTAAAGCAATTCTATTTTAAAAGAATTTTATTTCATGCATTTTATTTAGTTATTGAATTGTTTAATTTCATGTGTTGTTTTTAATTATTTCATGTAATATATAAGATGGGTGCCTATAACCATCATGTTATTTTATTTTCATGAAGGGTGGAGATGGAGTGGAGTAAGCCAATATATAGGCCATGATATTTGTCATATTGTTTAGATGAAGAATGAAAAAGAATTGAAAATCCTAATTGGTCTCCCCTACTACTCCTCTCCTCTCTTGGAAATTTTGGCCCCTCCATGACCCTTCTCCTTCTTGGCCGCTGGCCACTCTTCTCATCCTCTTCCTCTCTTTCTCTCTTTCTAGCAACCCGAGCTTCCATCTCCCTCCATAGCCGCCGGCCACCCTCCTCCACCTCCAACACGAGCCCTCTCCTCCTTGTTCATCAAGTTAGGCCACCATTCTCCTCCAACCTCTCGGCCAAATCACCACCACCCAACCGAGCACCACCTCCTTCCAAACCACCCAAAATTGAGTAGCCCCTATAAGGGAAAATCGGCCACTCTCCCACTCTCCTTCCACCTTGGAATAATCCCACCACCTTTTCTCTCTCCTCTAGAATAATATTGGCTTTTCAAGGATCTCCCTCTCCTAGGGTTTGGGCAAAGGAGAAAACTGTGAGCGTCTTCATCGTCCGGTGCGAATCTGAGAATTTGCGTGGAAATAGAGAATCTACCACCGTCGTGTGCGCCTCCTCCACTCATCTTGTGGACGGATTATTATTGGGATTGGGTAACGGATTTCTCTAACCATCTATTGTGTGATTTCTTCTATATTATTTTGTGAGGTTTTGGTGGAATTAGAAGGCTAGTTTTTAGTCTGTTTTTATATTGAAATTAGCGCTTAATAAAATCTGAATTTTCAAGCATTTATTTCCCGAATATTTTTTCTATTAATTGGAGCGGGTAGATCTCGAGAACACTAGATGAAATCGGGTTCATCACCCTTGATTTCTCCTTGAGTTCAAGTGATTTGGTATACCATCATATTAATTAACTTTGAGATCGATTAGGACTTAATTTTTAAATCACTTGTTTAGTCTGGTTATTCTTTTATTAGATGTGTGAACGTTGGCGCATAATTTAATTTGAATTGTTAATTGTCTGGATCAGGTGGGTCCATTTCGCTTGAGCGAATATTGGTATATAGCCCTTGTTCAATCTAAAATAAGGGGTAGCATCCCTTTATGTTGATTAACTATTTAATATTGGAAATAGTATTATTAATTGCTCGGGTATCCGATAGTGGTAAGTAGAGAAACCGTGCGCTACATATTTTATTTTAATTATCAAACCTAAGAACGCGTAGATTAATTCGTCGAAACCCTAGGCCTGCATCAATTTGGTATCAGAGGGAGGTTAACTAATTGTCACCCTCGCCCTTTTATTAATTCGCTGACACGCACTTGCACGTTTAATTTGCCAAAATAATAAAAATAAATTTTAATTGTTGGTTTGCAAATAGCGGCCTATATTTTTTTCAGCAAAAAAAAAATTAATAATCCTAATAATTTTTCCAACAAGAAAATCCAAAAAAATATTTTATTGCCAGTTATTAAGCGGGAACAAATCCATCTGTTGCATTTTATATAGGGTTAGGTTCATTATTCATTGCATGTGCACCAGTTCCGGGTGAGTTTTCTCTCCGGTTCTCATTATTATGGCCTATGACATTTATGCTTCCCGTTTAGATTATGGGTATGTTAATCCCATGGCTAAACAAACCCAAGCCTTGACATCCTACCCTAAAAATTCCAACCATCCCCACACTATTCCTCGTACTAGGAGTGAGATACCCACGTTCGATGGTTCTGGGAATTATCAAAGTTTTATGGACTGGCTTAAGGGGATAGAAGCTTATTTTGATTGTCACATATGTGGCGAATACTCCAAGGTTGTTGTAGTTCGAAAGAGCTTAGTAGGTCAAGCCCTGGTGTTTTGGCTAAATGAAGTGCGTGGTGCCGGTGGCTGTCCATATATTTGGTCGCACATGCGACTCCTACTCGCGGATAAGTTTGATCTCTCCTATCGCCACATTACTAACACCAAGCCTGTGAGTGAGTATAGTTATGGAGCTAGACCCGTAGCTACTCCTAGGAGTTACCCTATGCCTCAGGTTATATCTGTTCCCCATAACGATAGGACTACACCTAGTGTGCCTAATTCCACTCCTAAGGAAAATAAGCAGTGTAGACCCTATATTTTTTAATCGGAAAATGTTACTACTAGGGTGTTGCCTCCTTTAGTATCGACTTATAAGCCTCCTGATATAGTGACTGATACTAATGAGGATTCTTATGTAGATGTGGTATCTCTTGATTCTGAGGATGACCCCATAGGTGAGAGTATTTTTACATGTTCGTTAGTGCCCGATGATTATGATGAGTCTGAAATTGAGGGAATACCTAGTGATTTAGATATGTGAGAGTATTTCATTGCCTATGAGTTTCCCAACTAGCATTGTTTCTGATCACCCTAGTATTGAGTGCCCTCTCTAGGCTACGATCCCCATCATGTTAGAGCCTACGATTATACCTACTGAGATTATATTTGAGTTATCTGAGGATTTTGAAAGTGAGGATGTTCCTATTATTATTGTGGATGAGTTACGATCTGAGGGAAGGGTATTTTTGGACAATTCATTGGTTGTACAGCCGGATGAGAGTTCTTTGATGTTGTCACCGTTGGGTGAAATTTTTACTGATTTGGATTTTATCCCGTGTTTTATTTTACCGACCTCTCCCCCTGTTTATTTGCCCACATTCGTTGACTTTTTAGGACGTGGAACCCGTATTCCTAGTCTGAGTTATTGTGTCACGCCCACTTTATTAGTTCCTACTTTGACGTTAACTCAGCGTGTAGATATTACTATGTTGAGCGCACTAGTTTTGGACTATTCACCGCACCTCATAGATATGACTATATGTCACTTTTGATAGCTCATTTTTCTGCATGCCCGTCTACGGTTCTGTCCCCTACTACGACTGACTTTGTTTCTTTGGCAATTATGCCTCTGGATGTGGTGTCCCCTAGATATACATATATACCACACCCGGTCACACACATTTATCCACCGCTATTTGATGACCCTCATTTCCCCACATTAGTGACTATAGTTGGGTCCCTTGAGTTGTTTCGCTCGCACATCTTTTCACATTTGAGAGCGTCTAATTCAATTGTTGATGATGAGCAGTTCATCTTGGCATATCTTCATGCCAAGCATGAAAATATTTAAATTGAAATTAAGACTGCGGTGTCGGAGCCCATAAAAATTATCTCTGATTACAAGGCTCCCGTGGCACCTGACTTAACCCCCTTTTCTCTATGTTTGGGTCTAGTCATGTAGCACATAGATTCTCTCCTCATGTGTCTAAGACATTTGAGATTCATTTTTTGTTTTGTCGCACGCACTTCCACTCCTTTCCGAGACCGTCCGACGCTAGATTTATTTATTTGGGTTTAGTCTGGTCAGTCCCCGAGCGGATGCCTTCTGTCTCCGTTAATAAATTAATATGTAGGAATGCCGACTCATCCATGATTATGAAGAACATTGGATTTCATGCTTTTATTTCAGACTTTAATATAGCACAGGGTGTTTCACTTTATTTCAAGTTTCCGGACTTTTTACTGTACGCCTCTGTTCCACCTGAGTGCATTTCTCCATCATTTCTTCCTACCACTAAATATTCTCTTGGGTTGGGAAGTGTTAGTACTGTCGTATCTATTTTCCACGTTGACTTCTTTGTTCTTGAACCGGATGGTAAGATTCTGGTTTTATTTATTTTATTTGACACCCTTTCGAGTTTCATCGGAAGTCTTGTTATTTCTTTTCCAGACAAGTTGTTAGTGCTGATGGATGTTCATACTACTACGAAACGGATTGCGGGGCCAGATTTGCCCAATATTGCTGCTGCTTTAGACTGTCCCCCCCCCCACAGGACACTCATCGGTGATGAGTAGTTTTGTGTGGGGGAGGATTGATGGCGACGTTGCTGATGCGGACGTTGAACCCCGTCTGAGAGAGTTCGTGGATTGGGATGATCGATGTCGCAAGCTCGAGGATGGGAGTCTACCACGAAGTTCGTCGCCATCGCAGTTACATGTTTTGCACGACGTCCGCCGCCGCCATTATATAAAAATATACAATTATAAATTAATAATTATAATTATATATTTTCTAGCTATTTTTATTTTAAAGCAATTCTATTTTAAAAGTATTTCATTTCATGCATTTTATTTAGTTATTGAATTGTTTAATTTCATGTGTTGTTTTTAATTATTTCATGTGATATGTAAGATGGGTGTCTATAACCATCATGTTATTTTATTTTCATGAAAGGTGGAGATGGAGTGGTGTAAGCCTATATATAGGCCATGATATTTATCATATTGTTTAGATGAAGAATGAAAAAGAATTGAAAACCCTAAATGGTTTCCCCCCTACTCCTCCTCTCCTCTCTTGGAAAATTCGGCCCTCCTTGCCTGAAAGTGAGGGTAAGATCTATCTCAACTCTAGAGGGGGGGTGAATAGAGTTTATTCAAATAAGTTTCACAGTTTTGAAAATATCAACACATATAAAATTTAATTTATACTATAGTGTAGAGTGCTAGAAAATAATTGAAGAAGCAAGAAACTAAGAGCACAGCACACAGCAACAATCAAACAAACAATCCAGAAGACACAAGGAAATATAGTGGTTTCCCAAAACCTGGGTACATCCACTCTTCTACCACCCTTGGTAGGAATCCACTCAGGATGAGTTGATCAGGTGTCCTGACACCAATGAGCTTTTGTTAAGGTGCTCAAAAACCAAAACTGGATTTTTTGATAAGGTGTCTTGCCACCACTGAGTTTTGACAAGGTTCTCAGAACCAGACAGAACTTTTGAAGGGAGTTCAAGAACCCTTTTACAGCAGGAAAATAAAAAGGAAAAGGAAATGAAGTTGTCTTCTCTGTTCTCAATTGAAATGAGAGAAGACTTAGTGGATCTTTGTTGTCAAAGCTCCCCCTGAGATCTAGACTAGTTCAGGAAAAGAAGCTTTGCTCTAGGGTGATAGGTCTTCAGAATTTTGATCTCCAGCAAAAGATTGTTTCAGCAAGAAGGCTGAAGGATGAGGTGTCTGGAGTTCTTGAAATGAAGTTGTGAACACTTTTCAGTAAGCAAGAAGATTTTTATGTCACAGTTCTTCTGTTGTGCTTCTGCTATCAGTGTTCTGTATTTGATGTTTTTTTTATTGAAAGAGGAAGATCTTATTCTCTGAAAAATTCTTTGTCCAAAGTAGCCGTTGGCAGTCATATATGTCTTCTATAAAGAGTCTTGTCTTCTAGAGGAAAGTCCAGCAAACATTCTCTGAATAATACCTTGAAACTTGCTCCAGAATAAAGACAAACGGCTGGCAGATCTTCTTATCATAAATACTGATAATATTCAAAAACATTCCAAAGAATAACAGCATTTGAATCCTTAGATGCGTCGATCTCTCAGAAGAATCGTCGATCTAAGCTCTACGATCGTCGAACTGAGCTCAGAGATGAAATGAGATAAAGCAGACAGAAAACGTCGAACTGAGCTCGAAGATCGTCAAACCGAGCTCAGCGACCTGAAGAATAACTGAAGAGAGATTGTCGATCTGAGCTCGAAGATCGTCGAAAGGAGTTCGACGATTTATCGAAGTTGAGCTCAGAGAGCGTCGAATGGAGTTCGACGATTCAGCAGAACGGGCTGAGGGCAAATAGTCGATCTGAGCTCGAAGATCGTCGACCAGAGTTCGACGATTTATCGAAGTTGAGCTCAGAGAGCGTCGAATGGAGTTCGACGATTCGTCGACCTGAGCTCGACGAAAATTGCCTTAGACTTAGCTCTTCAACCTTGATCTTGGAATGGTCCTGAGGGCAGCTTCAAACCTAAGTTCTAAGCCCTAGACTCACTCTAGTGTTGACCTTCACAACTATACAACTAGGTCAACCTTGTTTCCTAAGACAACCATAGTGATCCTTACCCAAATTAGTAATAGGGTGTTCCAACAATCTCCCCCTATTTGGGTTAGGATTACTATTTACAAATAACATTAGGAAAAGAATAAACATTCATACAAAAACAAGAGCTAACCAAGCAAAGATATAGCAGCAAGCAGATCACAGAGAAAGAGCAGCAATTATCCAGAGGTGGATGAATGTTTAGCTTACACAATTTTACTTCTTCTCAGTTCCCTTTTTAAACAAAATTTCTCTGTTAGGATTCAGGGATTCTTTCTTTGATCTTCTGTCATCCTCTGCACCTAGAGAAGTTTGAGATCTTGGCCTTGGAACTACAGCCTCTGGGTGCAGCTTCATGTAGTCTTCTGGGTTGAAAAACTTTCTTGAAGCATATCTTTCCAATTCTTTCTTCCTTTGATCTGATAAAGTTGTTATATTGGAGATGTCCATGCCTTGCTCTCTGGCTTTCTTTAGTTGATCAAGAGCAGCTAGCTCTTTCATTCTTGCTGTCCAGGATAGAGGATTGTTCTCAGGATCCTCAACCTGTTGAGAGATTCAGAAGCAGGAGGAGTCCTGGAAACAACTGTGTCTTTCATCCTGTAGGTGAAAGGTCCTGAAGTAGAGTCAGTGTGACCTTGTCCTTCCCTTTGATAAGATCTTTGTCCTCTCTGATTTCCTCTGTAATGACCCCTTCTGGATTGATATCCTCTTTGATATTGTCCCCTTTGATAGTATCTTGGATAAGATTGGGAGGAGCTTTGCCTTGAAGCTGGAGCTTGAGGGGCTGAGCCTGATCCAAAATCTGGAGGAGGAGGAGGAGGAGGCTGATATTGTGAAGATCCTTTTTCATATTTATCAAGTTTCCTTCTCTTCTTCATAGCTTTCAGTTGATTCTTGGAGTATTGAATCCATGGCTCAGAAATGGGGCAATCATGCAGAATGTAGTAGGGAATATCATTGGAGTCTTTTGCTTTAGCTGGAGGAACTGACATCATGGCTTTGCTTCTAGCTTTCCTCTTCTTGGCAATGGTATTGGCAGAGTCATCTGATTCAGTCTGGAATTGGTCACTATCTGAGCTTTGTGGTCTGTCATACAGATCATCAATGCTTTTCAAGTACTTTTCTTGTAGCTTTAACTGATCAGAAGTCAGAGCAGGAGCAACTGCAGCAGCAGACACTTGAGCAGGAGCAGGCATAGCAGCATGTGTGGGATCTTCTAGGTAGGAAGCAAGTTCTTCATCAGCAGTTTCATCAGTAACAGTTACTGGAATCATCTCTATATCTTCAGCAGCAGCAGCAGCAGTTTCAACAACAGGAGGCACAATGGCCTTAGTAGCAGCATCAGGAATATCCACAGCCTTCCAGGAATTGATATAGGATTCAATGTGGCTGGGATCACAAACAGATACAGGCACAATGGCCTTAGACAGATCTTCAGTGAGAGGTACTGGCAGAAAGCTGAAATGAACTGTATCAAATTGAGATAGCAGGCTCTGAAGATTTAGTGCAAAAGCACATCCACTGCTTTCTGAGTGAGCAGGAGCTAGAGCTGGAGCAAAAACAGGAGCATCCACTGGCACATCCACTTCTTCATAAAGCATCTCCCCCTGCCTTGGTTCAAGGAGAGCTGAATCAAGGCACCCAGTAGAAGGGATTGCCTGGGAGGAGGAAAAGGAGGAAAGCTTGGTAGACAGCTCCTGAACTTGTTTCAGGAGTGGAGCCAGGGAAGTCTCCAACAGAGATGTCAGCCTGGGAGCTAGCAACTCATAAAGTCTGTCTGCCAACCTTGGAAGATCTACATGCTCAAGTGGGGCTTGAGCAGAGGTAGGGGTAAAGCTAGATGGAGGGATGTTGGCTGGAGCTGAAGGTGTGGAGGTAGGTGGAGTAGGAATGGATGGCTCTGAGGATGGAATTGTATAGATAGAGAAGGTGGAGGTGGAGATAGGTGAAGCAAGAGAGGGGGTGAAGGATGGTTTGGAAAGAATGTCATTAAGCATTTGTTGAAAAGAGGAGGTAGAGGGTGGCTCAGGAGGAGAGGAGGGAGAATCATCCATGAAGGAATCATCTACAAGGGAAAAGGATGGTAGGGTGAAGGTTGAATAAGAGAAGAGAGGATGGAATTCCTCTGAGGTGGATACTGGAGGGGATGAAACTGGTGAGGAAATGGTAATTGGGGATGATATGGTTATGGTTGTGACAGGTGGTGAGGAGGAAATGGCTGGGGTAGATACAGCTGGAGGAGGAAGAGAGGCAGGCAACACTTCTGCTGGTGGAGTGACTGAAGCAGTCCTTGTGCCTGAAGGAAGTGGTGCAGTAGCTCTTGTAGGGTTGATGATTTGCCTGTCCCATTTGCTGAATAGGGCACAGGAGAGCCTCTTGGATGCATTGATGAACATCCCAGAGGAGGTTAATAGTTCAGGGCATCTGTAGTGCAGATAGACCCCTAAGATTCTCCCAAAACTCACAGCAGTCTTATTTATCTTCTTCTTAATCAGGTTGAAGAAGATTGATCCCCAATCAAGGTGTTTCTTATCGACTAAAGCTCCCATCAAGCAAAATTGATATCTAGAGATGGTGTCATGAGCTGAGTGCTTGGCCAACAGCACTTTCCCAACTACATCAGTCAGGAATTGATATTCCAGAGACAGATTTTTCTTTAAAAGTTTGTTAGGGTTGACAGCATTGTGACCCATTCGATTAAGCATTGAATCATAATCTTCTCCAGATAATTCAATAGAATATTCTCCAGTACCAAGTTGAAAGACATCTGTTAAGAGAGCCGGTGATAGATGTACCTGAGTCCCTTTAATGATGCCGACGACAGAGTTCTCAGTCTCGTCTGTCGCTGTAAACCACCACTCTTTGATCTCTTCTAAAGCAATTTTCATCTGGGTAGTCATTAACTGGATCAGCTGTTGTTCTCTGAACAGATTGAGAATATCCTTGAAGCATTGATCGCTTCCATCAAACGAGTTTATATCAATGTCAAATCCTGTGTCAAATTTCATCTTAGAGATAGCAGCACTGGATCAGCCATTTGCACCTGCAACAGAAAACCAAACGCGACCAAGTGTAGAGGATTTGGAGGGAAAACAAAGAAAGTTGCAGAGTATGAAAGCGCAAAAGGAGAACGACGGCTGAAGAAATGATTTTATATTAGGGTTCGACGGCGAAAAGAAAAAACATTGAGTTCAGTTCGACGAAGCGTCGAACTCAGCTCGACGATTTGGGCTGCAGAAGGAATCTGAAGAGACATCAATATCGCCGATCTCCGTTCGACGATGTTGAAAAGCGTCGAGCTCCGCTCGACGGCCTCTGAACAGAAAGAGAGAAAGCCTAGATCTAGCGAAGGCTCTGAACTCAGATCGACGACTTCGGTAACGTCGATCTCTGGTCGACGATTTTTGGAAAATCATCGATCTTCGTTCGACGATTTCTGAGAAAACGTCGAGCACAGTTCAGAGACAAAACCTATTCTACAGACACAAAAAGAATTGATTTTTAGCCTAGTCTTCGTCTGTTTTAGCTTTTCAAAATCTTGTAATTTAATTTAGGCTTCCTCCATCTAACATGCCTAACTGATTTATGAAGAAACTGTGTTTCTTTTCATCCAAGGGTTTGGTGAAAATATCTCCCCTTTGCAAATCAGTAGGAACATATTGAAGTTCAATTTTATTTTTCTCTACATTATCTCTTAGAAAGTGATGCCTAATCTCTATATGTTTTGTCCTACTATGGAGCACTGGATTTTGTGCTATAGAGATAGCACTAGTATTATCACAGAAAATTTTTGACTTCTCTAAGTTGTAACCATAGTCTAGAAGCTGATTTTGTATCCACAATATTTGTGAGCAAAAACTGCCTGCAGCCATATACTCAGCTTCAGCAGTTGAAGTTGACACAGATGTTTGCTTCTTACAAAACCAGGAGACAAGTCTGTCACCAAGAAACTGACATGTTCCACTGGTGCTTTTCCTGTCTATTCTGCATCCAGCATAATCAGCATCTGAGAATCCAGTTAATTCAAATCCTGAGTCTTTTGGATACCAGAGTCCTAGATTTGGACAACTTTTTACATACCTAAGAATCCTTTTAACTAGAGTTAGGTGTGACTCTCTAGGGCTAACTTGGAATCTAGCACATATGCATGTAGCAAACATTATATCTGGCCTACTGGCTGTAAGGTACAATAGAGAGCCAATCATTGCCCTATATGTTGTCTGATCAACTGGTTTCCCATGTTCATCAGCATCCAATACAGCATTGGTAGGCATGGGTGTTTTCATACAAGATGCCTCAGACATACCAAATCTCTTAACCAATTCTTTAGCATACTTGGTTTGGGAAATAAATATGCCCTCAGCATGCTGTTTTACTTGCAATCCTAAGAAGAAGGAGAGCTCACCCATGCTACTCATTTCAAGTTTGGAATGCATTAGGTTGGAAAACTTTCTGCACAAGTTTGAATCAGTAGATCCAAATATGATATCATCTACATAAATTTGTACTAGTAGGGTATGGGACTTATGGGTTCTAATAAAAAGAGTTTGGTCTACTCTCCCCCTAACAAAATCATTTTCCAGAAGAAAGCATGCTAGGGTTTCATACCATGCTCTAGGAGCTTGCTTGAGACCATATAATGCTTTATGCAATTTGAAAACATAATCAGGGTGAGTTAGAGAGATAAAACCTGGAGGTTGTCTAACATAGACTTCCTCTTTGATGTCCCCATTGAGAAATGCACTCTTCACATCCATCTGATAGACCTTGAAGCCTTTGTGAGCAGCATAAGCTAGAAATATTCTGATGGCCTCTAACCTTGCAACTGGTGCAAAGGTCTGGTCATAGTCTATTCCTTCTTGTTGAGAGTAGCCTTGAGCAACTAGCCTTGCCTTGTCTCTGACAATAATCCCTTGATCATCAAGCTTGTTTCTGAACACCCACTTTGTTCCAACAATGGAATGATCCTTTGGCTTAGGCACTAGTTCCCAAACCTTGTTCCTTTCAAATTGATGCAACTCCTCTTGCATTGCAATGATCCAGTATGGATCTTGCTCTACATCTTGAATGGATTGAGGCTCAACTTGAGATAGGAAGCAGGTGTGCATCAGGTTCTGGTTGAGCTGATTTCTGGTTTGCACACCAGCTGAGATGTTTCAAATTACTTGGGAAATTGGATGATCTCTTGTTGTTACTAAATCAACAAGGGGTGTTGATTGTTCACCAACCTGTGTTGTTGTCTCCTCTAGTGGAACAACAACTGGCTCTTCAGGATGATTTTCTTCAAGATGTTGCACTTCTTCATCATCACTGCTTTCAATCTTTTGCTGAATAGGTTGAGAGGATGTGTCCTCTTATTTAACCTATAATCTGTTCATACTTTCTGATATAGATTGTACCTGCAAGGGTTCTTTGGTAGAAGTAGACTTCTCCTTATAACACATGTTAGTCTCATCAAAAGTAATGTGAACAGATTCTTCAATTTTACAAGATGATTTGTTATATACCCTATAAGCCTTGCTGATCATGGAGTATCCCAGAAACACTCCTTCATCAGCTTTAGCTTGGAATTTTGCTAGATGTTTCTTGTCATTATTATGAATATAACAAATACAGCCAAAAATTTTAAAATAATTTACCTTAGGTTTCTTCCCTTTGAGCAATTCATAGGGAGTCTTGCCCTTTAGTTTATGTATCAGGCTTCTATTTAATACATAGTAGGAGGTGTTCACTGCCTCAGCCCAAAAGGATAGAGGTAGGTGAGCATCTGTCAACAATGTAATAGCAGATTCAATTAGGGTTCTATTTTTCCTTTCAGCTACCCCATTTTGTTGAGGAGTTCTAGGAGCTGAGAAAGTATGCCTGATCCCTTCACTTTGACAGAACTCTTGCATGAGAAGAGAATCAAACTCTGTCCCATGATCACTTCTGATCAGGGCAATGTGAGTGTTGAACTCAATCTGAATGCATTTGAGAAAATCTGTCAAACACTTGAAGTTATCAGACTTCTTCCTCAGAAAGAATACCCAAGTGAATCTTGAGAAGTCATCTACAACCACTAGAGTATAGGACTTCCCTCCTAAGCTTTGTACTGTGATGGGTCCAAAAAGATCCATGTGCAACAGATATAAAATCCTAGGTGAATCACTCTTATTAATTGACTTAAAGCTATTTTTAGTTTGCTTGCCTAATTGACAAGCCTTGCAAAGTCCTTCCTTCTTGTAGGGGCCAGAAGGTAGTCCTCTAACAAGGTTGTCCTTGGATAGCCTAGCAATGGTTCTAAGGTTTAGATGTCCTAGTCTCTTATGCCACAAAATATTAGGCTTAGATATGGAATTGAATAAACAGATATCTACTTTAGAAGAAAGAAAGTCTACTAAGTAAATGTTACCTGTCCTTTTACCTGTTAACACTGTTGTGTTGTCCTCTGATTTGATCTTGCACAGGGATTTATTGAATGTCACCTTGTATCCTTCATCACATAGTTGACTGATACTTATCAGATTGTGCTTCAGTCCTTCTACATATGCCACCTTTTTAAAAGTTACTGAGCCTATTTGAGCAGCACCATATCTTTTGGTTTGACCAAAATTTGAACCACCAAAAATCACTTTGGGTCCAAGTTTGGTTATGAAGGATGATAGGTTCTCCCTGTTCCCTGTCATGTGCTTTGAGCACCCACTATCCAGATACCATTGTTGGTTAGATACTGGATAGGTCTTCACCTGCACATGAGCAGCTTATTTGTTTTTGACCCAGTTAACCTTGGGCCTAGGCTGATATCCTTTGAATTCAGAAATAAAAGACATCCCAGGTTGACTCTTATAGCCTTCAGGATGGTATCTCCTAGGAGGTACTATCCATTCAGTATAGGGGTTAAAGCCTTGAGATGTGGGACCTCTAGGATTGAATCTAGATGTGCCATTGAAGGAATGTTCACAGACCTGATCTCTGTTCGACGATCGTCGAGCTGAGGTCGACGATCTTGTGTCAGATCGTCGATCTCTGTTCGAAGATCGATTATACTGAAGTTCAGAGTTTGGATATCGTCGAGCTGAGGTCGACGATCTGTGGTTAGATCGTCGAGCTCTGTTCGACGATCGTCGAGCTCTGCTCGACGCAATCTGTTGAACTGAATTTTTCTCTGACAGATCTGCATTCTTCCTAGCTACCTCTATTACTCCCTTTCCTTTGTCAGAGACAAATTTGATTGGAGTTGTTAATATTATAGGTTGGCTGGATGAGGTACCCAAGCCCAGTGTACTGTTGAATCTAGAGTTCACTGTGCTTGTAATGTCCATCAGTCTGATACTTCTCCCATTTAGGGATTCTTCAAACTTTTTAGCTCTTGACAGTTCACTTTTCAGTGAAGCTATCTCCTCCCTACAGCATTCTAACTCCTCGAAGAGTTTGAGGTTATTTGAGTTCAGGACATTGTATTCAGATAATTTATTTCTGAGAGAGATTATCTCTTTTTCAGATCTTAGTAAATCCAAGCACAATGTCTTAAATTCATTTTTGAAGTCCTCAGAATTAAAATCAAAAGAGCTAATTATCTGATCTTCCTCTGGTTGATTTTCTGAATCTGAATCTGATTCTTCATCAGAGTTTTGATGTGAGGCATTGATAGCCATCATGCAGAATTCTTTCTCATCAGCATCATCTTCATCATCACTGGAGCTAGATGACGTTTCAGAATCTTCTTCTGTCTCACTCCATGTCTCAGCAACAAAACCCTTCCTTGTATTTTTGTTCCTGCTAGAGGAGGCTTTGTCTGAGCTGTTCTTTTTGAAATCTTTTTCTTTTCTTCTTTCTCTTCTATCCTTTCTGTCCTTGTTCTTGTTCTCTGGACAGTCAGGCACAATGTGGCCTGGTTTCCTGCAACCAAAGCATATGATTTCTTTGTTATTATTATTTGACTTATCATACCTTGGTTTGTCATGTCCTTTGTATGGCCTTTTTCTGAAGTCTTTTCTGGCTAGCTTGTAAAATCTTTTGGCCAGTAGGCTGACCAATTCCTCATTACCTGTGAGTTTTTCTTCAGGCTGATCTTCAATGGCTTTGAAAGCTATTGACTTCTCTTTCCTTGAGGCTGGTGAAGCAGTCCTTCTGTTCTTCCTCCCTGTTCTTGATAAGCAGCTCATAAGATTTGAGCTTGCCTAGGAGAGTTTCAGTAGTGATTTCATTTAGACTTCTGGCATCTTTGATTGGCCAGATTCTTGAATCCCAAGTACTGGGGAAGCACATTAGGATCTTGTCATTAAGCTCAGTCAATGAGATTTCTTTATCCAAGGTCCTTAGCTCATTGACAATCAGACTCAATCTGTTGTACATATCTGCCACTGACTCAGTCTCTCCTTTCTTGAAATTCTCATATTGGGTTATGAGGTGAGATCTCTTGTCTTTCCTTTCATCAGCAGACCCTGAGACAATTTCAGAGAGCTTGTCCCAAATTCCTTTGGCTGAGTTGCAGTCAGCTACTTTCTGAAATATCTCATCAGACATTGTCTGAGCTAAGATGTTCATGGCCTTTGCATCTGCAGTTTTCCATTTCTTTATGTCTGCATCTGTTCCTGAGGGAGGTGGAACAGCATTTGTGCTTGAGCTTGCTGGTGGACTTGGACAAACTGTCAAGACAGAATTGAAAATATCTTCATCAATAGAGTTCAGGTATAATTTATTAGAGGTCTAAGTTGTTAGCCTAAATCACCTAGAGGGGGGTGAATAGGTGAAATGCGTGTCAAATGCGGAATTAAAAACTAATATAGCAAGCATCAAGCAATCACAGACGACAAGAGATTTATAGTGGTTCCCCAACCTTGGGTACGTCCACTTTCCTCACCGATCTAGCAAATCACTAGACTCGGCTACTCCACTATCTCGGATTGAAAACAATCCTACACCTCGGAACCACGTTCCTACAAAACTCGATCCAACTGGATCTACAAAACTCGGAAGAAAGATCTTCCTACAAATCTCGGAGAAAAACTCCTACAAAGAAATTTTGGTTTGAGAATAAAAAAAATCAAAACAACAATCTCAGATCTGGATCTTTGACAGTCTTCTTCTTTAGGAACTTCGGCTTGATCAGAAACGGTTGAAGATGACTTGAGAGAGATCCACAAATCTGAAAACTAGAACCACCTCGATCGAGAAGATAGATCTAAATTCTTTGAGGCTCGGCGAGAACGAGTGATTCACTTTTGTCTGGATCGCTGGAGAAATAGTCGTTGAAGACGGAGATCGGCGATCCAGAGTTTCTTCCGTGAACAACGATGGCGGCGGCGGCGTGAGAATTAGGGTTCACGGAATTTTCTCTTTCTTAGAAAGAATATCTCTGTAATCTTGTTAATTAGTCAATTCTGAAATGACCTATTTATAGGTGGACTCCAACGGTCATAATCTTAATTAAGGATGACACGTGGACCAATCAGAATTGACGGATTTAAAATACTTATGGCGAATTCGAACTTAGAAAAATTCTGGAAAAAAAAGAACTGTTATACTCGAGTAAGAGAAGATATACTCGAGTATGGGAATTTAGATACTCGAGTGACAAAGAGGATTATACTCGAGTATGAGAGGAGAAATTTACTGAGTGAAAGATGAACTACTCGAGTATCAGAAGAGATATACTCGAGTATCAGAAAAGATATACTCGAGTGAAGGAGAATTACTCGAGTATCAGAATAGTTACTCGAGTATTAAAATCAACTACTCGAGTATCAGAATACTTACTCGAGTATTAAAATCAACTACTCGAGTATCAGAATGATTTACTCGAGTATGAAAATCAATTACTCGAGTATAGAAACACTTACTCGAGTATGAAAAGAAACTACTCGAGTATAACTACTTAAACTTGCAGAGAATAGAAGAAATGGAGCTACTCGAGTATGATACATGATTTACTCGAGTGATTAAGTTACTTACTCGAGTATTAAAAGAACTTACTCGAGTGACTAACTAACTACTCGAGTATAGATTTATCTACACGAGTATTCAGAGCCTACTCGAGTAAGTCTAACTGATTACTCGAGTAAGTCTCACTAACTACTCAAGTATGTCTAACTAGCTACTCGAGTATTAAGTCTGATACTCGAGTATAAGAAAGGGGTTACTCGAGTATTTTGGACTTAGGAATATTTTACTGAGGAAATTAGCTCCAATGCTTCTGTCCATCAATCCAAGTGCATGAATGAGAAGTGTATCCCAATAGAGAGGCTATACATGGGCCGACACTTTGGATCACACAATGAGGAATTACATTGCATGGTCCTGTGTTTGGTGACCCATTATAGACTGACATTGGTCTACACTTGGCAATTAGAACCTGCACACATACAACTCAAACACCACATCAAATACATCTTAATTCATCTTAGTTCAAGGTCTGACTTCCTACAAATCTGAGGTATTGTGGAGACAAACCCCAACAATCTCCCCCTATTTGTAGATGTCAGCACTCTCTATACTAAGGTGAATTACTTAAGAGTAAAAGAACAACATGCATATAACAGGAGAATAAACTAAACTAAAGCAGGGTAAACAAAACATTACCATAATCAGAATTAAATATATATATATATAAATGTTTTAAGCACAGAAACAAAAGTCCAATTCCACATTCTCAGTTCAACTCAAGATGGGGCATCCTTGTGCATCCTTTCTCTTTTCAGCTCTTGCCTCTCTAGGTAGCTGAAAGGTTTTGGAAAGTAAGTCCTGGGCCTAGGAGGAGCAGCTGGGTTGTTGTGCCCCCAATTCCTGTCATGTAGCCTGATCTTTATCTGAGATGCTTCATAGGCTTTCCACTCTGAATAACTGTAGTAATTATCTCTGTTCTCTCCAAGATCAGTCACTAACCTCAAAGTATCAAGAATTAGGGACTTAGAGGTAGGACTCCACACTTTAGCATGAACAACAGGTGGTCTACCTTCAGAAGCTGGCTCTTTCCTGGGTGCAGAACGGCTGGCAGAAGCGCCGTCACCATATTTTCTTTTCTTCTTAGAAGGGCCTTGAGAACTGGAAGGAAAATCATCTTGCCATGCTTCAGTATAGGATAGGGGAGGCTCAGTCACATCACCCTCAGGTCTGGGTGAGAAGACTGGCACACCTCCTTGAAAGGTTGCTTGAGCTGAGACATCTGCTGGAGGCTGTTCTGCAAGAGGATCTAGATGCTGAGGTATAATGGTAGGGTCCAGTTGAAACTCAGGAAAGTTTTGATTATGCAGCCAGACAGCAGTGTCATAGGTATAGAATTTGACAGACTGGAGCTGGGAAAGAATGGATTCTTTCAATCCTTTTACTAGATCACTTACAGCATCTTGAGATTGGGTAGATAGTTGTTTGATTTGAGCTTCAGCCTGTTCAGAGAGCTTTTCAACTTGTTCTTTTACGATCTTCTCCCCCTTGCTGATATCTATGGATAGCTGGGCAATTGCTTCATCTCTGAAGGTGCCCACTTCATTACATACTTTCACAACATTAGTTTCAGCTCTCTCATCTAGCTTGAGCTGATTGTGAGCTACTGTCTCTGCCTGGTTTCTTAGCTCACCTATGCTGGTGATGGTGTGATCTATGGCTTTGCCTCCAATCTTGAACAACTGCTTGAGTGTGTCAGTGTTTGCTTGAATTTCAGCAAAGCCTCTGCTCATCTCCTTTTCAAGAGCAGTGACCTTGGAGTTGACTGACTGCAGAGAGGCATCAAAGTAATCTCTCTGTTCTTTGAGCATAAGCTCAATCTTGCTTACAAGATCTGAAGAGGAAGAGGAGGAAGGGGCTGAGGTTGATGCAGGGACTGAGGGAGCAGGAGCATTCCAAGGGGGGATCTCTTCCACAATCACTGAGCTCACAGCTCTCTTGGTTGGAATTATCTCTATGGAATCACAAGGGTCAGAGAAGGAGGGGAGAGAGAAGTCAAGTGTCCTCAGAGGAGGGTCAACAGGTTCTGGGGAATCCTCCTCATCATCGGACAGGATGATATCATCATGAAGATCTGTGGCATCCAGAGGGGAGTGAGCTGGAGACTGAATGGGAGACTTGGCAGGAGACTTGGCAGCTGAATCATTCTGAAAAAGAGGAGCATCTGAGCTGAGCTCATCAATAAGGCTGTTAATATCTTCAGCTGTAGACAGTAAAGCTGCTGGAGTAGGAGAAACTGGAGGGGTAGCAACTCTGACTTCTTCTTGTGCTGGAATCACTGATTCAGAAGAAACTTGATGCTGAGAAGGAGAAGAGGCAGGCTCCCCCTCAACTAAAGCACCAGAGGTAGCAATAGTTTGATGTAGAGGAGGAGATGGAATCCTGTCTTCAGGTAAACTGTTTTCTTGTTGTAGTTCTGAGATGGCATCAGCCTTTGAAGCTTGGGCAGAGTTCAGGATCTTGAGGTCATACCTCTGAATGGAAGAGATAGAAACCTTCTTCATGTGGTGAAGAGGAGTCTCTTTAGATAAGTCAAACACTGTAGGATTGATCTCATGGAGGAGGAGGGAGATAATCCTAGCAAAACTGGGATGTTTGACGCTTTCTCGGATCTTATCCAGTATCATCATTCCGAACTGGAATTTCTTCCTGCAGACAATAGCTTGCATAACGTCGAATAGATTTTGGGAGATGTATCTGATGGAGTATGTCTTACACCATAGGATTTTGGCGATGATGTCAACGAGAAACTTCCCCTCTGAATTGAACAAGGATCGATTCAGGGTTTCACCTCCACCTTCAGGATCTCGACCGCAGAACAGAGAGGTGTGATCGGCATCTGCCTTGTCTAGGTCATCTTCTTCGTCGACCACTGGCATCCGGAGCAGAGTGGCGACTGAAGTTTTATCCAACCGAATTTCAACTCCCTTTACCTTGGATTTCAGAACTGTGTCGTTGTGTCTAACCTTCAGATTTCTGTAGAATTCTTCAACCTCAGGAAGCAGGAGACGGCAGGGTTCTTGAAGAACGAAGGACAATCCGGCCGTGTCCAGGAGAATCAGTAAGTTCTTGAAATCATCAGAAATATCTCCAATACCATCTGTCACTAGCTCAGAGCCGATTCCAATCTTGGAGGAGGGAGGAGCCATCAGTGATTCTGCAATGCGAAGGAAACAAGAACGAGGACGACGAAGCTCTGCAACTGTTCTGGGAGACGAAGAGACCGGAATCTTGCGGCGACGGAAGAGGAAGAACAGGGTTCGGGAATACGAGAAGTCGGCGGCTACTCGAGTGAATGAGGAGTGGAAAGGACTTTTTCGTTTTGAATATATATATAAATAATCCTAATTAGGTTTAAAAAGTATTAAGTATAATGACATACCTGAACGAGGCGGCAATTTGCTAGGTGCGAGTAGAGATTTTGAAAATCCAGAAAAAAATTCCGAGTACTCGAGTAGAGGATGACGGCATACACGGGTATGGGGTTTAGTATACTCGAGTAGGTCACAACATACACGAGTAATCAAGAATTCATACTCGAGTATGTAATTAGCATACACAAGTATCAAGTCCTTGACGAGTTTTCATACTCGAGTATAAGAAGTTCATACACGAGTAACTGTTGGATTACTCGAGGATATGAAACTTTTTACTCGAGTATTTAGCCGTTTACTCGTGTAAGTGTAACGATGCTCGAGTCTCTAATACTTGAAGAAATTTCCCTGGTAGATGTCTAGTTCCACTGAAAAACTGTACCTCTGAGCAGCCAACACTACTGAAATCTTCTTAATCTTGAGAGTCCATCACTGGTCTTCTTTGTTGAGCAGTCCAAGCTCAGTTTTGAAGAACGAGAACTTGGACTCGTCCAGCGGCT
This sequence comes from Platanthera zijinensis, assembly GCA_039513925.1. Lineage (NCBI taxonomy): Eukaryota > Viridiplantae > Streptophyta > Magnoliopsida > Asparagales > Orchidaceae > Platanthera > Platanthera zijinensis. The sequence goes on along the minus strand of CM077094.1, from coordinate 55,430,204 downwards.
TCGTGAATATATCTGCCACTTGCCTGTCTGTGGAGACATATTGTAGATCTATGTCTCCATTCTCCACATGCTCCCGGATGAAATGATAGCGAAGCTCTATGTGCTTGGTCCGGCTGTGGGAGACTGGGTTGTTGGCTATTGCTATAGCGCTGGAAGAGTCACAGAACAAGGGAATGTTCTGGAACTTCATGTTGTAGTCTTCAAACTGATTCTTGATCCATAAGAGCTGTGCACAACAGCTGCCTGTAGAGATGTACTCTGATTCAGCCGTTGAGATGGCTACACAGTTCTGCTTCTTACTGCTCCAGGAAATAAGTCTCCTTCCGAGAAATTGGCAAGTCCCGGAAGTGCTTTTCCTGTCGTCTTTGCTACCTGCAAAATCTGCATCTGAAAAACCAATTAGTTCACTATCATTACTTCTTGGGTACCATAAGCCAAGATTTGGTGTGCCTTTGAGGTATCTCAGGATTCGCTTTGCAGCGATGTAGTGAGATTCCTTAGAGTTCACCTGAAATCTAGCACATACACATGTTGAAAACATTATATCTGGTCTACTCGCAGTAAGGTAGAGCAAGGACCCAATTATGCTTCTGTACTTGGTTTCATCAAAAGGTTTCCCTTTCTCATCCTTGTCCAGAGACATAGCTGAGGCCATTGGAGTCCTCATAGAGGTTGCATTCTCCATTCCGAATTTCTTAAGTAGCTCTTTGGTGAACTTGGTCTGTGAGATGAAAATCCCATCTTCAGATTGTTTCACCTGAAGCCCTAAGAAATACTTTAGCTCTCCCATACTGCTCATTTCAAACTTCCCTTGCATAAGTTTAGAAAACTTCTTGCAGAGGTTGTTATCCGTAGAGCCGAAAATAATATCGTCGACATAGATCTGCACTAGCAAAATCTTGCCTTTTATTTCCCTGAGAAATAATGTCTTGTCTATCTTTCCTCTTGTGAACTTGTTCTCAAGAAGGAAGCTAGACAGAGTCTCATACCAAGCTCGAGGAGCTTGTTTAAGACCATATAGTGCTTTTTGCAATAAGTATACATAATTAGGATGGGTTGAATCAACAAAACCTGGCAGTTGCTCTACATACACTTCTTTTTTTATGTCACCATTCAGGAAGGCGGACTTTACGTCCATCTGATAGATAGTAAAGCCCTTAAGTGCAGCGTAGGCAAGAAATAACCTGATCGCCTCCAGTCTTGCTACTGGAGCATAAGTCTGGTCGAAGTCGATTCCTTCTTCTTGACGATATCCCTTGGCGACAAGTCTGGCTTTATTCTTTATAATTGTTCCATCTTCGTCCATCTTGTTCCGGTAGACCCATTTTATCCCAATGACGTTCTTACCTTTGGGTCTAGGAACAAGTGTGCAAACCTTGCATCGTTTGAACTGATTCAATTCTTCTTCCATGGCTAGAATCCAGGATGCGTCGGAGTTGGCTTCCTCAAATTTCTTTGGTTCAACCTGTGAGAGAAAACTTAAGTGTAAATTCTCGTTAGTTGTACCTCGACGAGTTCTGACGCCATCCCGAGGATCTCCTATTATTTGGTCAACAGGATGATCCTTCAAGTGTCTGAACTCTAAAGTCCTTGCATCTGGGATCTCTTCAGCCACTGGAGTTGCATCTTCAGCTGGGATGTCTTCTTCCTCTTGATCATCCACCTCTCCAATGGTGGTTGTAGAGGGGACCTTGATGAATGTCTCATTTTTATCTTCACTAGGTTCATTCAAGCTAAGTTCTTTCAACTTTGTACCTGCATCTACAATAGGCACACTAGACGAGTTGCTTTGCAACAGACTCGTCTCATCAAATACAAGATGTATCGACTCTTCCACCACTAGAGTTTTTCTATTAAATATACGATAAGCCTTACTATGGCTACTGTAACCTACAAAAATACCTTCAAAGCTTTTCTCGCTAAACTTGGTAGAGTGATACTTGCCGTTGTTAAGCACGAAGCATTTACAGCCAAAGATTCTAAAGTATGAAATGGTTGGTTGCCTGCCTTTTAGAAGTTCGTAAGGAGTCTTATCATGGTTCTTGTTGATGAGTGCTCGATTTTGCACGTGACAAGCGGTGTTGACGGCTTCAGCCCAGAAATACTCCGGAAGTGAGGCATCACTCAACATGGTCCGACAAGCCTCTATGAGTGTTCTGTTCCTTCTCTCAGCTACTCCATTTTGCTGTGGAGTGCGAGGAGAGGAAAACTCATGAAAGATACCTTGACTTTCACAAAATTCTGTCATGGCTCCAGATTTGAATTCCGTTCCATTGTCACTTCTGATTTTGACTACGGAACAGTTGTATTCATTCTGGATCTGCCTCACAAAATTAGTGAAAATACCGAAGGTATCTGACTTGTGTTTCAGAAAGAACACCCACGCAAAGCGCGAGTAATCATCCACAATAACCAACGTATATTCCTTACCTCCCAAACTTCTAACCTGCAGTGGACCAAACAAGTCCATATGGAGAAGCTGTAAACTTCTATTGGAATCCTTGCCTATTATGCTTTTAAACGAACTTCTTGTTTGCTTGCCTTTGATACAAGCGTGACAAGGACTGTCCGTAACGCACTTGACATTAGGTGCATCACGCACTAAGTTTTGTGAGAATAATTTATTAATAGTTTTGAAATTAATATGTGCTAGTCTCTTGTGCCATTAGTCAGCAAGAGATGCACTACTTTTTGCTAACAAACACACTGGTGTCGAAGAGTCTATACAGATAAAGTTTAAACAGAAAATATTTCTGCTTCGAGTGCCAGATAAAATAGTTCCATGTTGTCAACCGATTTTATCAAACACTTGTCAGCATGAAATTCAACTACGTATCCTTTGTCGCATAGTTGGCTTATGCTGATGAGATTGTGTTCCAATCCTTCAACATATGCTACATTCGAAAAGGATACGCTACCATTAGAAATCATACCATAGCCTTTCGTTGTCCCACGATCTGAACCTCCAAAGATGACCTTTGGTCCGTTGTAGACTGGGGTGTAATTCTGTAGTAATCTCCTTGTCCCGGTCATATGCCGAGAGCATCCACTGTCCAAGTACCAGATTGGCGTTTTGGTGGCCTTTGGACATACCTGCAATTACAATCATTTAGCCTTAGGAACCCAAACAAGTTTGGGTCCTTGGTCACGAGTTAGAATACTCCCCCTACGAGTATTAGCCTCATGAGTGGTCAATCACATTGCTAACTTTAGGGGTTGCAGCATTTTCAGGATTGAACCAACAATCGCTGGCAAAATGACCAATTCTGCCACAGCACCAACAGTTGAACCTGTTGTATCTTTGCCTTGTGTAGTCCTGCTTGACTTTCTGGAATGAAGGTCTAGCAGGAGCTTTACTCTTGGAGGAGGAGGCTTCATGATGATGGCAGTTACATGAGGTCTTCTCCTTCATAGGCTTTTCTACAATGGGTTTTACTTTTGGTGTCTTTTTGAAATTATGACCATGAGCATAAGGTCCATAGCTTTGAAGCTGAATCTCCTCATAAGGTGCCTTGAAGACACTCTCGCCAAAGTTACGAGGACGAGTCCAACCTTGGTATCTTGACTTAGGCTTCTCAGGGATCGGCCTAGAGAAGTGTCCGTAGGTGGACTCATAATCGAGTTCGTTCGTGGGAAAGATAACTTTCTTGAACACAACAGGTTCCAAGGGAGCTTTCCCTTTTTCTTCAGCTAGAGCCTTCCGGGCCGCCTTATTCTTTCTCTTGGCCTTGTTTCTCCTAGAGGATTTACTAGAAGAGACAATGTGGCCTAAACCAGCACCCTTGGCCTTAGCAGAGAATTCAGCAACGATTGGAAGAACTGTCTTAGGCTTAGAAAAACTCTCAACAAGCTTCTTTTCAGCCTCGAGTTGTCGTTCCAATTCTTTGATGATTTCCTCTTTAAGGTCGATGTGCTTGAGAGCTTTATTGTATCCCTCTATGGCTACATTGAGGTTCTCTTGAAGAGAGATAGTCTTATCGACTTCTTCTCTCAAGCTGCTCTCACTAGCTCGTAGAGTATTTATCTCTTTGGCTTGAGTTTTCATTAATCTACGACATTTTTCGTAAGCGGTGAGTAACTCCTTATACTGACCCATGAGCTCAGATTCATCTTCAGAGGAATATCCCTCTTGCTCATTGTCATCATCAGAATCAGAGAGAGGAGTTTGAGATTTTACCTCCCCAGTAAACTGGGGGACTTGTTCATCATCTAAATGAGCCATGAGCCCAAAGTAAGCTTCCTCTTCTTCACTCGACTCGGATGAGTCAGAGTCGCTGAGAGTTTTGCTCTTCTTGGCTACTAAGCTTTTCTCTTTCCTGTTCTTATGGTGTGAGCATTTCTTTTCCTCTCTTCTTCCACCCTCTTTCTTTTTGTGAGGGCAATCGGCGATGACGTGACCTGGCTTATTGCAACAATAACAAATGATGTCAGTTGAGATCTGTTTGTTCTGTTTAGAATTATACCTGTCATGGCTGCTTGAGCCTTTCTTCCGATGATCACCGTCATGTCGTGATCTTCTATATGAGGCATCCTTGCCTCTCCATTGCTTCTTCTTGTTCAAGAACTTCTTGAACTGCCTTGAGAGTGGGGAGAACTCTCCATCAGATAGTTCTGAGCCAGATGAGCTAGGCTCAGATGATTCTTATTCATCAGCCTCAGGAACTGGGGCAGGAGAGCTAGCCTTTATTTTCCTTGAGCTATCTGCCTTTAGAGCGACAGATTTCTCCTTGGATGCAGACCTGCTTGTCTCTTCTTCAGCTTTTCTTGAGTTGATTTGCAGCTCGTAAGACATAAGCTTTCCGAACAGATTCTGCGGGTCCATCTCAGCTAACCTTCCAAACTCCCGAATGGCACATACCTTATTGTCCCATTCCTTGGTTAGGGATCTTAAGAATTTGTCATTGAGTTCCCCGTTGGTGAAGACTCGGCCATAAACTCTTAGGCCGTTCACTATCTTGAAAAAGTTCTCGAACGTGTCAGCTATGGCTTCCTTGTGACCTTGCCGGAAGGCTTCATACTTTTTATTTAGAAGGGATCTCCGATCATCCCTCACTTCCTCTGTACCTTCCATTAGAGTCACTAGGGATTGCCACATCTCCTTGGCAGATTGGCAATGAATCAGATTTTGCAGCATTGAGTCATCGACTGCACTTACTATGATATTCTTTGCTTTCTTGTCCAGAGAGACAAGTGCAATCTCATCCTTGTCTAGATCCATCAATTTCTTTGGTACCTTTTTGGTTGGATCTATTGTTGATGCGGTCATAGGAACATGAGGACCTTCTTCAACAATCATGAAGATCCGAGGGTCTACAGCTTCCATGAAGAATTTGACCCTTTCCTTCCACATAGGAAAGTTGTTCTTGGTGCAGATAGGGAGCTTGGCAAAATCCTTAGTCTTACTCATGCTTGATACTCAACTTAGAAGGATACGATCAAGGTGTTAACCTTTTAATGATCAACCTCCCTCTGATACCAATTGAGAGGTCTAAGTTGTTAGCCTAAATCACCTAGAGGGGGGTGAATAGGTGAAATGCGTGTCAAATGCGGAATTAAAAACTAACACAGCAAGCATCAAGCAATCACAGACGACAAGAGATTTATAGTGGTTCCCCAACCTTGGGTACGTCCACTTTCCTCACCGATCTAGCAAATCACTAGACTCGGCTACTCCACTATCTCGGATTGAAAACAATCCTACACCTCGGAACCACGTTCCTACAAAACTCGATCCAACTGGATCTACAAAACTCGGAAGAAAGATCTTCCTACAAATCTCGGAGAAAAACTCCTACAAAGAAATTTTGGTTTGAGAATAAAAAAATCAAAACAACAATCTCAGATCTGGATCTTTGACAGTCTTCTTCTTTAGGAACTTCGGCTTGATCAGAAACGGTTGAAGATGACTTGAGAGAGATCCACAAATCTGAAAACTAGAACCACCTCGATCGAGAAGATAGATCTGAATTCTTTGAGGCTCGGCGAGATCGAGTGATTCACTTTTGTCTGGATCGCTGGAGAAATAGTCGTTGAAGACGGAGATCGGCGATCCAGAGTTTCTTCCGTGAACAACGATGGCGGCGGCGGCGTGAGAATTAGGGTTCACGGAATTTTCTCTTTCTTAGAAAGAATATCTCTGTAATCTTGTTAATTAGTCAATTCTGAAATGACCTATTTATAGGTGGACTCCAACGGTCATAATCTTAATTAAGGATGACACGTGGACCAATCAGAATTGACGGATTTAAAATACTTATGGCGAATTCGAACTTAGAAAAATTCTGGAAAAAAAGAACTGATATACTCGAGTAAGAGAAGATATACTCGAGTATGGGAATTTAGATACTCGAGTGACAAAGAGGATTATACTCGAGTATGAGAGGAGAAATTTAATGAGTGAAAGATGAACTACTCGAGTATCAGAAGAGATATACTCGAGTATCAGAAAAGATATACTCGAGTGAAGGAGAATTACTCGAGTATCAGAATAGTTACTCGAGTATTAAAATCAACTACTCGAGTATCAGAATACTTACTCGAGTATTAAAATCAACTACTCGAGTATCAGAATGATTTACTCGAGTATGAAAATCAATTACTCGAGTATAGAAACACTTACTCGAGTATGAAAAGAAACTACTCGAGTATAACTACTTAAACTTGCAGAGAATAGAAGAAATGGAGCTACTCGAGTATGATACATGATTTACTCGAGTGATTAAGTTACTTACTCGAGTATTAAAAGAACTTACTCGAGTGACTAACTAACTACTCGAGTATAGATTTATCTACACGAGTATTCAGAGCCTACTCGAGTAAGTCTAACTGATTACTCGAGTAAGTCTCACTAACTACTCAAGTATGTCTAACTAGCTACTCGAGTATTAAGTCTGATACTCGAGTATAAGAAAGGGGTTACTCGAGTATTTTGGACTTAGGAATATTTTACTGAGGAAATTAGCTCCAATGCTTCTGTCCATCAATCCAAGTGCATGAATGAGAAGTGTATCCCAATAGAGAGGCTATACATGGGCCGACACTTTGGATCACACAATGAGGAATTACATTGTATGGTCCTATGTTTGGTGACCCATTATAGACTGACATTGGTCTACACTTGGCAATTAGAACCTGCACACAAACAACTCAAACACCACATCAAATACATCTTAATTCATCTAAGTTCAAGGTCTGACTTCCTACAAATCTGAGGTATTGTGGAGACAAATCCCAACAATTTAATCCTTGCCTTCCAAAGTGCAAACTTAGATAGATTGCACACTGGAGGTCTGGTGCTTGCATAATCCTTGTTCTGTGTCATGTCTTAGACTAATATATATAAGAAGAAATAACCCTCTTAAAAGATAGATTTTACCAAGGATCACTTGGGTCAGGTGTTAGCCTGTATGAGCAACCAACCTCGCTCTGATACCAATTGAAAGTGAGGGTAAGATCTATCTCAACTCTAGAGGGGGGGTGAATAGAGTTTATTCAAATAAGTTTCACAGTTTTGAAAATATCAACACATATAAAATTTAATTTATACTATAGTGTAGAGTGCTAGAAAATATTTGAAGAAGCAAGAAACTAAGAGCACAGTACACAGCAACAATCAAACAAACAATCCAGAAGACACAAGGAAATATAGTGGTTCCCCAAAACCTGGGTACATCCACTCTTCTACCACCCTTGGTAGGAATCCACTCAGGATGAGTTGATCAGGTGTCCTGACACCAATGAGCTTTTGTTAAGGTGCTCAAAAACCAAAACTGGATTTTTTGATAAGGTGTCTTGCCGCCACTGAGTTTTGACAAGGTTCTCAGAACCAGACAGAACTTTTGAAGGGAGTTCAAGAACCCTTTTACAGCAGGAAAATAAAATGGAAAAGGAAATGAAGTTGTCTTCTCTGTTCTCAATTGAAATGAGAGAAGACTTAGTGGATCTTTGTTGTCAAAGCTCCCCCTGAGATCTAGACTGGTTCAGGAAAAGAAGCTTTGCTCTAGGGTGATAGGTCTTCAGAATTTTGATCTCCAGCAAAAGATTGTTTCAGCAAGAAGGCTGAAGGATGAGGTGTCTGGAGTTCTTGAAATGAAGTTGTGAACACTTTCAGTAAGCAAGAAGATTTTTATGTCACAGTTCTTCTGTTGTGCTTCTGCTATCAGTGTTCTGTATTTGATGTTTTTTTTTATTGAAAGAGGAAGATCTTATTCTCTGAAAAATTCTTTGTCCAAAGTAGCCGTTGGCAGTCATAAATGTCTTCCGTAAAGAGTCTTGTCTTCTAGAGGAAAGTCCAGTAAACATTCTCTGAATAATACCTTGAAACTTGCTCCAGAATAAAGACAAACGACTGGCAGATCTTCTTATCATAAATGCTGATAATATTCAAAAACATTCCAAAGAATAACAGCATTTGAATCCTTAGATGCGTCGATCTCTCAGAAGAATCGTCGATCTAAGCTCTACGATCGTCGAACTGAGCTCAGAGATGAAATGAGATAAAGCAGACAGAAAACGTCGAACTGAGCTCGAAGATCGTCGAACCGAGCTCAGCGACCTGAAGAATAACTGAAGAGAGATCGTCGATCTGAGCTCGAAGATCGTCGAAAGGAGTTCGACGATTTATCGAAGTTGAGCTCAGAGAGCGTCGAATGGAGTTCGACGATTCAGCAGAACGGGATGAGGGCAAATAGTCGATCTGAGCTCGAAGATCGTCGACCAGAGTTCGACGATTTATCGAAGTTGAGCTTAGAGAGCGTCGAATGGAGTTCGACGATTCATCGACCTGAGCTCGACGAAAATTGCCTTAGACTTAGCTCTTCAACCTTGATCTTGGAATGGTCCTGGGGGTAGCTTCAAACCTAAGTTCTAAGCCCTAGACTCACTCTAGTGTTGACTTTCACAACTATACAACTAGGTCAACCTTATTTCCTAAGACAACCAAAGTGATCCTTACCCAAATTAGTAATAGGGTGTTCCAACATTGCCCCTTCTCCTTCTTGGCCGTCGGCCACTCTTCTTATCCTCTTCCTCTCTTTCTCTCTTTCTAGCAACCCGAGCCTCCATCTCCCTCCATAGCCGCCGACCACCCTCCTCCACCTCCAACCCGAGCCCTCTCCTCCTTGTTCATCAAGTTCGGCCACCTTTCTCCTCCAACCTCTCGACCAAATCACCACCACCACCCAATCAAGCACCACCTCCTTCCAAACCACCCAAAACCGAGCAGCCACTATAAGGGAAAAACTAGCCACCCTCTCCCTCTCCTTCCACCTTGGAATAATCCCACCACCTTTTCTCTCTCCTCTAGAATAATATTGGCTTTTCAAGGATCTCCCTCTCCTAGGGTTTGGTCAAAGGAGAAAACGGCGAGCGTCTTCATCGTCCAGTGTGGATCCATGGATTTGCGTTGAAATAGAGAATCTACCACCGTCGTGTGCGCCTCCTCCACTCATCTTGTGGACGGATTATTATTGGGATTGGGTAATGAATTTCTCAAACCATCTCTTGTGTGATTTCTTCTATATTATTTTGTGAGGTTTTGGTGGAATTAGAAGGCTAGTTTTTAGTCCAATTTTATATTGAAATTAGCGCTTAATAAAATCTGAATTTTCAAGCATTTATTTCCCGAATATTTTCGTATTAATTGGAGCGGGTAGATCTCGAGAACACTAGAAGGCGCCTCCTCCACTCATCTTGTGGACGGATTATTATTGGGATTGAGTAACGAATTTCTCTAACCATCTCTAGTGTGATTTCTTCTATATTATTTTGTGAGGTTTTGGTGGAATTAGAAGGCTAGTTTTTAGTCCGATTTTATATTGAAATTAGCAATTAATAAAATCTGAATTTTCAAGCATTTATTTCCCGAATATTTTTCGTATTAATTGGAGCGGGTAAATCTCGAGAACACTAGATAAAATCGGGTTCATCACCCTTGATTTATCCTTGAGTTCAAGTGATTTGGTATACCCTCATATTAATTAACTTTGGGATCGATTAGGACTTAATTTTTAAACCACTTATTTAGTCTGGATATTCTTTATTGGATGTGTGAATGTTGGCGCATAATTTAATTTGAATTTCAAATTGTTAGGATTGGGTGGGTCCATTTCGCTTGAGCGAATATTAGTATATAGCACATGTTCAATCTAAAATAAGGGGTAGTGTCCCTTTGCATTGATTAACTATTTAATATTGGAAATAGTACCATTAACTGCTCGGGTATCCGATAGTGCTAAGTAGAGAAACTGTGCGCTAGATATTTTATTTTAATTGTAAAACCTAAGAACGCATAGTTTAATCCGTCGAAACCCTGGGCCTGCTTCAGGATTGTACACAATCCCCACTCTTTTCGAGTGAGTTTCATGCTCGGAAAGAAACATCCAACCCAATGTATTCGCTGAGTGTTGTATCCTTGGTACCAAAAATACTTGGCCTCTCTGAGGGGTCAACTTGCCATGCTAGCTAACTGAAGTCTGGGTGGTGAGACCTCCTTCGAGTAGAACTCATTAACCTCCCTGAGGGGTCAACCTGCCATGCCAGCTAATGGGATCTTGGGTGACGAGATCCCCTCCTGGTAGAATTCACTTAACCTCCCCGAGGGGTCAATATGCCATGCCAACTAACGGGAGCCTAGGTGACGAGATCCCCTCTGGGTAAAATTCACTTAACCTCCCTGAGGTGTCAACCTGCCATGCCAGCTAATAGGAGCCTGGGTGACGAGATCCCCTCCAAGTAGAATTCACTTAACCTCCCTGAGGGGTCAACATGCCATGCTAGCTAATGGGAGCCTGGGAGACAAGATCCCCTCCGGGTAGAATTCACTTAACCTCCCTAAGGGATCAACCTTTCATGCCAACTAATGGGGGCATGGGTGACGAGATCTCCTCCGGGTAGGAACTTACTCTCCACCGAGGCACATTCGACCCATCAAGTTAGTGAGAGCCTGAGTGAGGAGATCCTCTCGGGGTTTGTACCTTATCTCCACTGAGGCACATTCAACCCATCAAGCTAGTGAGAGCCTGGGTGAGGAGATCCTATCGGGGTTGGAATATTCTCTCCACCGAGGCACATTCGAACCATCCAGCTAGTGAGAGCCTGGGTGGGGAGATCCTCTCAGAGGTAAGACTTGCTCTCCCTGAGACACATTCAAACCAACCAACTAGTGAGACCCTGGATGAGGAGATCCTCTCGGGTGGTGGGACTTGCTCTCCACCTAGGCACATTCGAATAAACCAGCTAGTGAGACCATAGATGAGGAGATCCTCTCGTAGGGTGGGACGTGCTCTCCACCGTGTCACGTTTGACCCAACTAGCTAGTGAGACCCTTGATGAGGAGATCCTCTCAGGGGTGGGACTTGCTCTCCACCGAGGCATATTCAACCCAATCAGCTAGTGAGAGCCTGGATGAGGAGATCCTATTGGGGGGTGGGACTATCTCTCCACCAAGGCATATTCGACCCAACAAGCTAGTGAGAGCCTGGATGAGGAGATCCTCTCGGGGGTTGGGACTTGCTCTCCACTGAGGCACATTCGACCCAACCAGCTAGCGAGAGCCTGGATGAGGAGATCCTCTCGGGGGTTGGGAATTGCTCTCCATCGAGGTACATTCGACCCAACCAGCTAGTGAGAGCTTGGATGAGGAGCTCCTCTCGAGGGTTGGGACTTGCTCTCCACCGAGGCACATTTGACCCAACCAGCTAGTGAGAACCTGGATGAGGAGACCCTCTCGGGGGGTGGGACTTTCTCTCCACCGAGGCACATTCGACCCAACCAGATAGTGAGAGCCTGGATGAGGAGATCCTCTCAAGGGAGGGGACTTGCTCTCCACCGAGGCACATTCGACCCAACCAGCTAGTGACAGCCTTGATGAGGAGATCCTCTCGGGGGTTGGGACTTGCTCTCCACCGAGTCACATTCGACCCAACCAGCTAGTGAGAGCCTATATAAGGAGATCCTCTCGCGGGTTGGGACATGATCTCCACCAAGGCACATTCGACCCAACCAGCTAGTGAGAGCCTGGATGAGGATATCCTCTCGGGGGTTGGGACTTGCTCTCAACCGAGGCATATTCGACCCAACCAGCTAGTGAGAGGTTGGATGAGGAGATTCTCTCAGGGGGTGGGACTTGCTCTCCACCGAGGCACATTCGACCCAACCAGCTAGTGAGATCTTGGATAAGGAGATCGTCTCGGGGGTGGGACTTGCTCTCCACCAAGGCACATTTGACCCAACTAGCTAGTGAGAGCATAGATGAGGAGATCCTCTCGGGTGTTGGGGCTTGCTCTCCACCGAGTCACATTTGACCCAACCAGCTAGTGAAACTCTAGATGAGGAGATCCTCTCGGAGGGTGGGACTTGCTCTCCACCGAGGCACATTCGACCCAACCAGCTAGTGAGAGCCTGGATGAGGAGATCCTCTCAGGGGTTGGAGCTTGCTCTCCACCGAGGCACATTCGACTCAACCAGCTAGTGAGAGCCTGGATGAGGAGATCCTCTCAGGGGGTGCGAATTTCTCTCCACCAAGACACATTCGACTCAACCAGCTAGTGAGAGCCTGGATGAGGAGATCCTCTCTACGGTTAGGGCTTGCTCTCCACCGAGGCACATTCGACCCAACCAGCTAGTGAGAGCCTGGATGAGGAGATCATCTCGGGGGGTTGGGACTAGGTGTGTCACTCTAACTTTTTTAAATTCCACATCCTCAAACGGGGGAATTTTTGGATACAAGACCTTCTAACTCTTCTGGTCAGGGGAAGACTCATTACAAAAATATAAAAGGAAAAGGACTTTGCCAAGGCAAGGCTTCCTTAGGCTGCTTGAGCATGATGGCCATCACTCGCCTCCTTCTTTGATACCTCTATCCTGCTCTGGCTCTCCATAATATTATCCATCTCCTCTACCTTGGCTAGCCATGAGATGGTGTTGATAGTCGTGACATAGCACTGCCTTGCCATTCTGGGGTCTCCCCTGATCCTGACTTGGATCCCTCCTAAACTGAACTTGAGGCACTGGTGGAAAGATGACGGCACACAACAAAAGGCGTTGATGAGGGGCCTTCCGAATATGGCGTTATAACTGCTTTGAGCATCAACAATGACGAACCGGCAGTTCCTTTAGTTCCCCCCCCCCCAACTTCACTTGGAGTATGACTCCACCTTCTACCTCCTTCCTTTCCCCTGAAAACCCGAACAGGGGTCCGTCTGAGGCCAACATCCTCCTTGGTTCCACCTTCATCTCGTCAAACGCCTTCTTGAAAATGACGTTGACGGAGCTCCCGTTGTCAACTAAGATCCGAGAGATGGTGTAGCCCTCGATGACTGTCTGGATGACCAGTGTATCGTAGAATGGATCCTCATGACTCAGCGTGTCCTTTATTGAGAAGGTGATCTTCTCCTCTGGGGTGGGGTCTGGGATGTCGAAGCGATTCTTCGACGGTACATGACATGAAGGCTTGCCTTTCGAGTGGCCTTGACCCCCAATCCACCATAGATCACTCATATACCTCCTCGGGCTCCTACATCGACCCGGTCCTCACATACGTCATCTCCCCCTTCTTCTGGGAGAACTTCTTCAATCCGCACTGGCAGCTGCTGCTGGGCTGGGCTCTCGCCTCTCTCACTTCCATGAACTCTGGGCAGGTAGCTGTGGTGTGACCCTCTACCTGGTGGATGTCACAATATGGCAACACTCTTCCTTCCCTTCTTCGACGGGCTGGGTGATTTCTCCCGTTACCTCTTACCCCTCTTCCTATCGCCATGGATTGCTATGGTAGGGGTAGGATCTACCTAGGGGCTTGCCTCTAGAAGTTGAACCTACCTTGGCCTTCATGAAAGTTCCCCCCATCATGGACGAGACCTCTGCCTAGACTCTTAACGGGTCCTTCTTGTTGCCTCCAACCTTGCTCCGGACCCTCCTGAGGTCCCTGGAACTACCGAGCTCTCTGCTCTTCTCTCCTTCATCCCTCCTGATTCCTTGAGCCACCTTACATGTAAGACCCCCCCCCTTTTTTTCTTTTCGAACACAGGGGTCTTAGCCCAGAACTGCCGCTTTGTAGTGGCACCGACTCACGGGAAGACCGCCACTACAAAACCCCAATTCTGCCGGCCCTTTTCGATCGCAAGTAAAGAGAAGAAAGTATACATAAATATAAACATGTCCACAAAATCACATAAATAAAAAGATCACATCCAGTCCATCTGTGTGTAAAAAGAGAAAGTACTACATAAGATTAGCTCAGATGAAAATGTAGAAACGGGCTCGAGCCCGGTACATCAGAGTCCTCACTACAAATCACTCATCACGGAAGCTATAAAGTACTAATCACTCACGGAGCTGGTCGCAGGTGCACCGGTGCTAGACTGACCCACCTTTATACGCACCGTACTCCGCTGGTGCTGGTCCCTGTCTCCCATCCGGAGCTCCTGTAATGTTGTGGTTCGAAAACCATTAGTCATAAATACTAAGCCCTATCATCTCCTACCCCTCCCCCCACGGCTCCTAAGCACCGAGCGGAGAGGAGGAAAGGGAAGCTACAAAGGTGGAGAGTAATCAAGCAGATGATAATGGAACTAATATAACAACTATCCTGGTGTATAAAAAACTACCTAGAATAAAGTACGTCTAGCAATTCTACGGTGGTGAGTAATAAAGTAAACATGTAGTAAGTGACAAATATATAAGAAGGCAGACAGAGAACAAATAAGTGAACAAGTAAGTAAGTAAGCAAGTAATTAAATAAGTAGGTACTAAGTAAGTAACCTTAACTTATATGAATGTCCATACAAACTTATAAGTTAAGGGGTCTTCTGCAAGGCTCCCATCGTATAAAAAGTCCCATACTGATTTATACGTTGGGGTGTCGGTTGTATGCAAATATGAGTGTAGTGATATGCTATGCCATGATTCATGCAAGTGCAACACACGCACACGACTCTATGCGCACAGACCTTTAGTTCCCCCTGTTCAGGCAGCTAGCTTCACTCCCAGGAACCTCCGTAGTGTCAAATGGAGACAGTCGGTCGGGCCCCCCACTTCTAGGCGGGTATCCACACTACCGGGCCTAGCCCTTCCGTACGCCCCTAGAAGAACACAACCTAGAGTATCCGCGTACTACTGCTGGCTATATCCACCAGACTTTCTTTGGAAAAGTGTCCCACACCGCCGAGTCAACGTACCGATGTCAGTGTGAATGATAATCAAATACCGAAGACCCACCACCTTTATTTTGTACTCAAACTCTCGAGCCCTTGCCTCCCCGGACTGTCCCGTCCGTGCATCTACCTTCAGAGCTACCGTCTGAATGGCAACCAAACCAACTTATTCTAATTTCCTAACTATCGGTGTGTATGAAAGTGCAACCTTAGTTATACTAGTTTCTCTTAAATTTATTATTCCTACGGTTTACGTTAGCCCAGGACTGCCCCCGGTATTCCCCGTGAAGGGCTCTCAAAGGGCACTAGGAACTATGATGGTAGCTGAAGCCACCATTCCCTTTCGCAAGGCACTTATTGTTATTGGTTGATACCCATTACCCGATCCCTTTTTAGGTTACTTTAGACCTAGCTCTAGAGAATTAAGACTCTTCCTCTCCTACCCGGGGTGGACGATCTTTCGTCGTTCCCGAACGCCACTTAACACTAGCCACTCTCACACTCTCCTTATCCTGGCTTCCAATAATGAAATTAAACTTAACTTGCCCTATCCAAACTAGCAACTACCAAAATTCCATCTCCCCAAGTTCTTTACCCACGCTAGTTCAGTTTCTATGATTTTACTATATGCAGACCATCATAAGATACATGAGGTATATAAAGGGAGGTACTCCAAATTGTCTTCCGAATCTCCTATAATATTTACTGGAGGTCTATCATGACATAATATAGCTAAGACCAAGATTTCCAAATTTTTCCTACTTATCGGGCATTTAATTTATTTATTCTTAGCCTCCCAATGCCCTAGTATGAATATGAAGTGCACTAATGAGCCAACAATAAATCATCAAAAAATCAGTAAAAATCCTATGAGACATTTAAGCAGTAATTCCCAGTTGTGAGAAATTTCAAAGGTGTTTAGGCCTATATTTCCTAATTTACCATTTTAGGACACTTCTACTATATTATGAAGCAAGTACTGTAAATATGTACCCCAAAAATCACAAGAAAATTACAGAAGCTTTATGGTAACCTTAAACTATCAGAAACCAAGTCCCATATTTCTTCTCTAATATTTGGGCTCTGAATTTATTTTAATGATAAATACTAATCTTCCTAACTTAGTGAAGGAGGTACTATTTTTAATCATCTAAAATTCCAAAGAAAATTACAGAGTGACTATCATGGTTTAAAACACCCACATACCAAATTTCATAATCTTCCAAATAATATTTGAGCATTCTTTGTATTTTTGACTACATATCCCAGATGGTACGTTAAAGAAGCAAGTACCCAAAATAATCAGATAAAACTCCCAAATAAAATACAGAGGGTATAACATGCTATAAGATACCCTAATTCAATATTTCATAATTTTCCAGTGAACAGAAATTTCAGAATCATCAAAATAAATATCTAGGGCACAATAAGAGTTGTGAATGAAGTATAGTATAAATTAACCCAAAATTCCCAACAAAATTATATCATGGCCATTTAGATTATAAAATCATCCTGCCCAAATTTTATTTGATTTGTAGTTCAGTTGATAGCATAATAGTTCAAATTAATATTGGTGACCTAAACTAGGGTTAGGGTTTTAGGTGGCCTAACTGTCTCCAAATACCCTAAAATTTTGTCCATAGACCTATAATGGCCCTATGGTCCTCTCAACAAAATTTCTAGTCAGTCCAAGGTCATTTGACCCCATGACCTTCACAACCCTACAAATCCCCATTAAGGGATCTACCCTAGGGTTCTAGGGCTACCCTGCAACAAACCACCCCAAACTCCATTGGAGGGTGTGTCATGCCCTAAAAAGTCAGTGACCAAAATATCAGCCTCTGTTGAGGTGATATGGCCACTCAAATTACAAAGGGGTGGTTGATCCTAAATAATCCTATAAGGATCAACCTAGGGTTGGAGAAAAACCTATTCAACACATCTCCAAATAAGATGAAATTTTTACCATAACCTTATGATAAACCCAGGGACCACTCACCAAAATTTGGGAGGGTTTGGAAGTCATTTAGCAATCTAATTAATTTATTCTTGGATTATTAAATTTTTCTAAAAACTATAGAAAAACATTTTCCAAAAATCCTAATTTTTGGACAGCATAGATATAGGTAAGATTAGTCCACACCCAAAATTTCAAGTCATTTTGATGACTGGATTGGAGTGGAGAATTTTTCTAAGGTTAGGACAGCCCTATGGGTAAACCTCACCAAAATGAGTTTTGAGGTCTATCCAGTGGTCCAAAACGCTTGAAACAAATTTTAAAATTTCCTAGACTCATATAGATACAATATTGGTGTTGCTAACTTTTTCTTTAGGAGCCTCTAAGTATTTTTCCTAAATTTTCTAAAGTGACTGATATTCTAGTATAGAAATCCACATAAAAGCAAGAACTTAATTTAACAGCACAGATCTTAAAGGTTGATCCGTCAGCTGGGAGGTTGTCTTCAACCTCCAGCCGACGGTCTAGATAGAACGTGCCTGGGAACACTTCTCCCTCCCACATCCGGCCGTCCAGCCTCCTCCCTTACCGGCAACCGACACCACCACCTCCGTTGAGGTGGCGGCCATCACCGGGCGGCCGCGCAGCCGCCGGAGAGGCTTTTCCGGTGAGCCCGAGCACGCAAATTTCATGGAAAATCCATGAAAATGAAAGCTCCAATCGGGCTCAGTTGAGCCCAATTCTTAATCCTATTGAATCCTAAGATCTATCCGCAGAAGAAGAGGGAGGGGAGGACCTTGTTCGTGGTTTGGAGTCGAGCCAATCGTCGTGATGCCATTTGCGCGGTGGTGGCATCGCCGGAATTCTTCAACAACAAGGGGAGGCTCGAGAACTTCAGGTAAAGGCTGGGAAACTTCATCCTTGAGCCTAAGGGGCCTTTTTAAAGGGAAGAAATGGGGAGTGGGCGGTTATAGGCTGTCCAGCCATTATTGTCTCTTCAAGAGCAAGCTCGGCCATGGTGGAGGGGAGCTGAAACGGCTTTGTAACAGCTGGAGGAGGGCTGGAAACTCCTCCTCTCCCTGAGAGGAGTTGAATCCAGCCGTTTCAAGGGGAAGAGGGAAGGCCATGGCATCAAATGCCATTGATGGTCATGACAGCAAGCTTTCGGCCATGGCCGCAACCGTCCTTTTGCAAAACAAACGGTCCACGTGGCACAGCCTGACCAGTCAACTTAAATTAAATAAGACTTATCAGGTCTAATTGGAGAAAACGGCCCACCCCCAGGCCGGCCCGGTTCAGCTGAACCAGCACCCAGCAAGAAATAAAAATGCCAGAAAATTCTAAGTATAATGGCGTTGAGTGAGCTCAGCTCACTCAACGCCATCCAAGCTATGGCGTTGAGTGAGCTCAGCTCACTCAACGCCATCCAAGCTACGGCATTGAGTGAGCTCTGCTTACTCAACGCCATCCCAGATTATGGCATTGAGTGAGCTCAGCTCACTCAACGCCATCCGAATTATGGCGTTGAGTGAGCTCAGCTCACTCAACGCCATCCGGATTACGGCCTTTTAAACGATGGCGTTGAGTGAGCTTAGCTCACTCAACACCGTTCAGATTATGGCGTTGAGTGAGCTTTGCTCACTCAACGCCATTCACACTACATCAAATGGCATTTAGTGCGATCAGTGCACTCAACGCCGTTAACCTCATGGCGTTGAGTGCACTCAATGCACTCAATGCCATCCCGCCTGATAGATTACGGCATTGAGTGAGCTAAGCTCACTCAACGCCATCCAGTCTACGGCATTGAGTGATCTCAGCTCACTCAACGCCAACCTGCCGACACCAGATGGCGTTGAGTGCAGTTAGTGCACTCAACGCCATTCAACTTATGGCATTGAGTGCACTCAACGCACTCAATGCCATCCCGCTTATGGCTTTGAGTGAGCTAAGCTCACTCAACGCCATCCAGACCACGGTGTTGAGTGAGCTTAGCTCACTCAACGCCATTCCAGACCACGGCGTTGAGTGAGCTTAGCTCACTCAACGCCATTCCAAGGTCACGGGCGTGACGGGTTGGTCACGGGCGTGTCTTGCCTATGTTGAAATTTCTAAGCTCGATGATCGTCTTCCTGAGGTCGACGATCGTCGAAGGGGGTCACGCCCTAGGTCACGGGCGTGACGGGTCGGTCACGGGCGTGACCACCCCTTGACTCAAAATCTTGGTTGACAAACTTCAATTCCTGGGCTTCCTAGGGTTCTGTTAAGACAAAACCACTCCCAAGGGTCTAGCTGGAAATAGGATGTTACAAATCTCAATAAACAAAACAAAGATTTTGTCCTCGAAATCAAGGTTAAGCCTACGGGACTCCTATCGGGAGAAAAAAAAGGCTTGTAACATCCCATGAGAGTTGAAAGATTTACATTTCGACGTTACGTTTGCTATGTGTGGTTTCAAATCTAAGACCAATTCGTCCAATTGCCTAGGTATATACCTCAATAAACAAAAGATTAGCCCCTATTCTTGAAATTTCAGTCCTATTGGTTTAATATAGGAAAGCAAATTGATTGTCCAGAGGGGTTTTGAGGTATACCTGATCGAAAAGTTCCGGGTATTTTTGCCGCATAAAGTACTGTGGCTCCCATGTATGCTCCTCCTGCCGATGATTGTTCCACAGAACCTTGACTAACGGAACCTTCTTCCGTCGCAAGACCCGCACTGCCGTGTCATCGATCCTGATAGGCTCCAAGTTGACTGACCGATCCGAGGCCACCGGGCCATCTGCCGAGTAAATCAGCTGCTCAGGGCTTAGAAGAGCCCTCCGAAGTTAGGAGACGTGGAAGACGTCATGCAATCCCGCTAACTCCGGCGGTAGATCCAGTCTATAGGCTAAGGGGCCGATCCGCTCCAGGATCCTATAAGGCCCCATATATCTCAGACTGAGCTTCTTCCGCCCGCGAACCCGCGAGACTCCGTGCATCGGCCGTATCATCAAGAAAACTCAGTCTCCCACCTGGAACTCCACTTGACGATGCCTCGCATCGTAATATTTGGCCTGCCTGCTCTGGGCTTCCAACATCCTGTCCCGTATCAATCTAATCTGAGCATCTGTATCTCCCACAAACTCCGAGCCTAGTGCCTGTGGATCCTCATCCTGAACCCATGATAGAGGGGTCCTTCACCTCCTTCTATACAATGCCTCGTATGGATCCATGCCTATGCTGGACTGATGGGAGTTGTTGTACGAAAACTCGACAAGTGGCAGCAATCTCTCCCAAGGCTCGCCGCGGTCCAAAATACACAGGCGCAAAAGATCTTCCAGTGTACGGTTGGTGCGCTCTGTCTGCCCGTCGGTCTGAGGGTGAAAAGTTGTGCTGAATGTCAACCGAGAACCCAGATGGGCCTGGACTGACCTCCATTCCCTGGATGTAAACCGCCCATCCTGATCCGAAACGATAGTCTTGGGCACCCCATGATAACGCACAAACTGCTCAATGAACCTCCGTGCTAATACACTAACTGGTGCGTCCTTCGCCACTGGAATGAATCTGGCCACCTTTGTTAGCCTGTCCACTATCACCCAGATCGATTCATTCCCTGCACGGGATCAAGGTAGACCATGTATGAAGTCCATGGCTATATCTTCAAATTTCCATTCCGGCACAGGAAGTGGCTGCAGTAAGCCTGTCGGGTTCCTACATTCTGCCTTCACGAGTTGGCAGGCCTCGCAATGTGTCACGAAGTACGTAATGTCTTTCTTCATACCCGGCCAGTACATCGTCCTCTTTAAATCTTTTACCATCTTGGTGATCCCCGGGTGTACCGAATACCGGCTGTAGTGAGCTTAAGTCATGATGTCCTCCCGGATCTGGCCTCCTACCGGTATGTAGACTCTGCCTCTGAAACACAGGATACCATCCCTCAAAGAGTCATCTCCTATCGTGCCTTCCTCTAAGGCTCGGAATATCGGCTCAGCTCTCTCATCCAGCATCTGCCCATCTCTGATGCGGTCTCGAATATCATCCGTAGTAACCATCGACCCCTGGTACTCCATGTATAGCTCTGGGTCATCCTAAGATACCAGTGAAATCTGCATCTCCTTGAATGCTTTAACCATCTCCAAGGCCATCAGCTGCGGGCCTACTCCTGTCGTACTCGCTCTCCGGCTCAGAGCATCTGCGACCAAGTTCACTTTCCCCGGATGGTAGTGCATGGTATACTGGTAGTCCGACAGAAACTCCACCCAACGTCTCTGCCTGATGTTTAACTCCTTCTGGGTGTCGACGTACTTCAGATTCTTGTGGTTAGAGAAGATATCGCAGTGAATTTTGTAAAGGTAGTGTCGCCAGATCTTAAGAGCAAAAACCACTTACCCCATCTCCAAATCGTGCACGGGATAGTTCTGCTCGTGCTGCTTCAACTGACGGGAGGCATAGGCTATTACGTGCTTGTTCTGCATCAGAACGACACCCATCCCCTGATAGGAAGCATCTGTATACACCTGGAATCCTTCCTTCCCTGATGGAAGAGCAAGGATGGGAGCCGAGGTAAGACGATCCTTCAGCTCCTGGAAGGTAGATTCGCATCGAGGTGTCCAAAAAAAAGGGGACTCCTTCTTCGTCAGAGACGTAAGAGGGAGAGCAATCTGAGAGAACCCCTTTACGAACTTCCGGTAATAACCGGCAAGTCCCAAGAAACTTCAAACATCCGAGGCCGACTTTAGCGGTGGCCAATCCCGTACTGCCTGGACCTTCGTCGGATCCACTGCCAGACCTGCTCCACTAATGACATGGCCCAGAAAGGCCACCTCCTTTAGCCAGAACTGGCACTTACTGTACTTGGCATACATCTTATGCTCCCGCGACTTCTCCAAGGTCAAGGCCAGATGTCTCGTGTGTTCCTCCTCCGTCCTTGAATAGATAAGGATGTCGTCGATGAATACGATAACAAATACATCCAGATACTGTTCGAACACCCGATTCATCAAGGTAATGAATGCGGAGGGTGCATTCGTGAGCCCGAACGACATCACGGTAAACTCGTACAACCCATATCTGCTGTTGAAGGCCGTCTTCGGGATATCCTCCTCCCGAATGCGAAGCTGGTAGTACCTGGATCTCAGGTCTAGCTTTGAGAACCAATGGGCTCCCTCCAGCTGGTCAAATAGCTCGTCTATCCTTGGTAAGGGATAAGTATTCCGGACTGTCAGCCTGTTCAGGGCCCGGTAATCTATGCACAGTCGAAGGGTCCCGTCCTTCTTCTTAACGAATAACACTGGAGCTCCCCTTGGTGAAGAGTTAGGCCGAACGAACCCGGTCTCCACTAACTCCTGAAGCTGGCTTAGAAATTCCACCAACCCTTTGGGGCCATTCGATAGGGAGCTCTGGATACCGGCTTAGCCCCCGGTACGAGCTGAATCTGAAAGTCCTTCTCTCGGTGCGGGGGTAGCCCTGGTAGCTTCTCCGGAAACACGTCGGCGAAGTCCCGCACTACTAGAATATCTGAAATGGAGTCCTTGGCCACGACCGTCTCAAAAAGGACCTGATAAACTTCTTCCCCATGTAGGTGGGTCTTAACAGCCTGCACAGACGATAATAAGGTACGGGGTGCTGGTATAATACCTACGATGACAATGAAGGAGTCGTCGTGCCTCATGGTGATCCTCTTCGCCACGCAGTCGATCTGGGCATGGTTCCAGCACAGCCAAGTCATTCTCAGGATCAGATCGTAATCTGGCATCTTTAGAATCGTCGCTGGTGCCTCAAACGCCTTCCCGCCGATCCTCGCTTCCATATTGCAATGAGCAGAGGTCATTATCTCTTATCCATCGGGTAGGCGCACCCTCATCATCTTCCCGGTGAATGGCTCCACACCTGCCAGTCCTTTCACGAAATCCTCCGACACGAACGAGTGTGAAGCACCAGTGTCGAAGAGAGTGTGAGCGGGCTTGCCGCTAACGAAGACTATGCCTGGGGTAATTAAGTGTCTTAGTATTCTTGTTGCAGCTATCTTCTCTTAATTTCTAACTAGGTTATGTATAGAACACTAGTTTATATGAAGAAAATTTAAAAGTACTGGCATACCTGCGATAACCTGCTCCGAGTTCCGGGGCTGTGTCAGGTCTAGAGCATACACCTGCTCCCTCTCTGGCCTGCGGCCTCGATCCTGAAATCCTCGTCCTCGGTCCTGTCCTCGTCCGCCAAACTGTCGGGGAGGTGGAGCGCACTGATGTGTTGGTGGGGGTGCTCGCCTCATAGGGCAGTTCCTCTTGATATGCCCCGACTGATTGCACTAAAAGCATACCGGTGGCTGCTCTGCTGTCCTTGGCATCTCCAGCATCTGTAAAGGATGGGGAGCTAATACCCCCTGACTCCTCTGCTCCTGCCCAAACTCCTGACGAGGCTGATCCCCGTTCCTTCTCTCCCCAATAACCTGGCCTCGAGGACGGTCTCTACGACCTCCAATCACTGTATCATCATCCGGACTCTTCCGGCTCTTCACTGTAAGCTGATCTGCCTCTCTCTTCTTAGCCATCTCTAGAATCCTGGCCAGACTCCCCTCTGAGACGAAAAGGAGGGCCTGTCTCATGTCATCTTGTAGCCCCATATAAAACCTTCGGGCATAGCCAGCGTCGTCCAACTGATAAGCGTCCGCATAGCGGGCCAGGTGAGTGAACTCCTGATAATACTCCACCACAGTCCTGTTCCCCTGCCTCAACCGCAGGAACCTATCCTCCAGGTCATCCCTCACCGACTGAGGTACAAAATTTCCCAAGAGCGCTTCTCTGAACTCCTCCCAAGTAATATCAGCGCAATCCATCCCTGCAAAGGTGGTGTCCAGCTGAGACTTCCACCACCTCTTTCCGTGTGACTCCAAGCAAGAGACCGCCAAAGCAACTGCCTCCTCAGTGGGGCATTGAATCCCTGCTAGCATCTCATAAATGGTATCCAACCATTCCTCCGTACGTACTGCAGACTCCATCCCCTGGTAGGATGGAGGGGAA
This sequence comes from Platanthera zijinensis, assembly GCA_039513925.1. Classification (NCBI taxonomy): domain Eukaryota; kingdom Viridiplantae; phylum Streptophyta; class Magnoliopsida; order Asparagales; family Orchidaceae; genus Platanthera; species Platanthera zijinensis. Next base: position 55,406,094 of record CM077094.1, on the reverse strand, counting down.
AGTCCCCGGAATACAGTCATCCAATTAGCCCCGGGGTTTGGCTGTGGGGTCGGGGCTTGCTGAGCTCTGAAGGCCTCCAGAATGGTTGTCAGTGTTTGCCCCATCTCCGTCTCCTAGAACGGAGCTGGAGTCGGCGGAGGTGGGACCACATTCGGAGCTGAGGTGTCCCCTGCTATGGTGTAGGGTTTGTTGCAGGCTACAAGTAAAAATTCCATTTGTTAGAGGATGTATGAATGGAATATAAGAAAGGGTAGGATGGACTTTCACATGTGATTTCCCTTATGGGCACACCACTGCTTCCGCTGGTAGTTTGTCCGCAAACTAAGCTCGCACGGGGGTAGCCCAAGGTTTTGTGGACTACTTCTCTTCCAATCGAGGTCTCCACTGATAGCACTTGTAAACCCCCCCCCCCCCCCCCCTTGTCGAATACCGGGGTCTTAGCCCAGAACTGCTGCTTTGCGGTGCCACCGACTCACGGGAAGGCAGCCACTACAAAACCCCAATTCTGCCGGCCCTTTTCGATCGCAAGTAGAGAGAAGTAAGTATACATAAATGTAAACATGTTCACAAAATCACATAAATAAAAAGATCACATCCAGTCCATCAGTGTGTAAAAATAGAAAGTACTACATAAGATCAGCTCAGATGAAAATCTAGAAATGGGCTCGAGCCCGGTACATCAAAGTCCTTACTATAAATCACTCATCACGGAAGCTATAAAAGTACTAATCACTCATGGAGCTGGTCGCAGGTGCACCGGTGTTAGACTGACCCACCTCCATGTGCACCGTACTCCGCTGGTGCTGGTCCCTGGACTGCTGGTCCCTGTCTCCCATCCGGAGCTCCTGTAATGTTGTGGTTCGAAAACCATTAGTCATAAATACTAAGCCCTATCATCCCCTACCCCTCCCCCCACGGCTCCTAAGCACCGAGCGGAGAGGAGGAAAGGGAAGCTACAAAGGTGGAGAGTAATCAAGTAGATGATAATAGAACTAATCTAATAACTATCCTGGTGTATAAACAACTACCTAGAACAAAGTACGCCTAGCAATTCTACGGTGGTGAGTAATAAAGTAAACATGTAGTAAGTGGCAAATATATAAGAAGGCAGACAGAGAACAAATAAGTGAACAAGTAAGTAAGTAAGCAAGTAAGTAAATAAGTAGGTACTAAGTAAGTAACCTTAACTTATATGAATGCCCACACAAACTTATAAGTTAAGGGGTCTTCTGCAAGGCTCCCATCGTATAAAAAGACCCATACTGATTTATACATTAGGGTGTCGGTTGTATGCAAATATGAGTGTAGTGATATGCTATGCCATGATTCATGCAAGTGCAACACACACACACGACTCTATGAGCACAGACCTTTAGTTCCCCCTGTTCGGGCAGCTAGCTTCACTCCCAGGAACCTCCGTAGTGGCAAACGAAGACAGTTGGTCGGGCCCCCCACTCCTAGGCGGGTATCCACACTAACGGGCCTAGCCCTTCCGTACGCCCCTAGAAGAACACAACCTAGAGTATCCACGTACTACTGCTGGCTATATCCACCAGACTTTCTTTGGCTAAGTGTCCCACACCGCCGAGTCAACGTCCCGATGTCGGTGTGAACGACAATCAAATACCGAAGACCCACCACCTTTATTCTGTACTCAAACCCTCGAGCCCTCGGCTCCCCGGACTGTCCCGTCCGTGCATCTACCTTCAGAGCTACCGTCTGAATGGCAACCAAACCAACTTATTCTAATTTCCTAACTATCGGTGTGTGTGAAAGTGCAACCTTAGTTATACTAGTTGCTCTTAAATTTATTATTCCTACGGTTTACGTTAGCCCAGGACTGCCCCCGGTATTCCCCGTGAAGGGCTCTCAAAGGGGACTAGGAACTATGATGGTAGCTGAAGCCCACCGTTCCCTTTTGCAAGGCACTTATTATTATTGGTTGATACCCATTACCCGATCCCTTTTTAAGTTAATTTAGACCTAGCTCTAGAGAATTAAGACTCTTCCTCTCCTACCCGGGGTGGACGATCTTTCGTCGTTCCCGAACGCCACTTAACACTAGCCACTCTCACACTCTCCTTATCCTGGCTTCCAATAATGAACTTAAACTTAACTTACCCTATCCAAACCAGCAACTACCAAAATTCCATCTCCCCAAGTTCTTTACCCACGCTAGTTCAGTTTCTGTGGTTTTACTATATGCAGACCATCCTAAGATACATGAGGTATATAAGAGGAGGTACTCCAAATTGTCTTTCGAATCTCCTATAATATTTACTGGAGGTCTATCATGACATAATATAGCTAAGACCAAGATTTCCAAATTTTTCCTACTTATCGGGCATTTAATTTATTTATTCCAAGCCTCCCAATGCCCTAGTATGAACATGAAGTGCACTAATAAGCAAACAATAAATCATCATAAAATCAGTAAAAATCCTATGAGACATTTAAGCAATAATTCCAAGTTGTGAGAAATTTCAAAGGTGTTTAGGCCTATATTTCCTAATTTACCATTTTAGGCCACTTCTACTATATTATGAAGCAAGTACTATAAATATGTTTCCCAAAAATCACAAGAAAATTACAGAAGCTTTATGGTAACCTAAAACTATCAGAAACAAAGTCCCATGATTCTTCTCTAATATTTGGGCTCTGAATTTATTTTAATGATAAATACTAATCTTCCTAGCTAAGTGAAGGAGGTACTATTTTTAATCATTTAAAATTCCAAAGAAATTTACAGAGTGACTATCATGGTTTAAAACACCCACATACCAAATTTCATAATCTTCCAAATAATATTTGAGCATTCTTTGTATTTTTGACTACATATCCCAGATGGTACGTTAAAGAAGCAAGTACCCAAAATAATCAGATAAAACTCCCAAAAAAATACAGAGGGTATAACATGCTATAAGATGCCCTAATTAAAGATTTCATAATTTTCCAGTGAACAGAAATTTCAGAATCATCAAAATAAATATCTAGGGCACAATAAGAGTTGTGAATGAAATACAGTATAAATTAACCCAAAATTCCCAACAAAATTATATCATGGCCATTTAGACCATAAAATCATCCTGCCCAAATTTTATTTGATTTGTAGTTCAGTTGATAGCATAATAGTTCAAATTAATGTTGGTGACCTAAACTAGGGTTAGAGTTTTAGGTGGCCTAACTGTCTCCAAATACCCTAAAATTTTGTCCAGAGAACTATAATGGCCCTATGGTCCTCTCCACAAAATTTCTAGTCAGTCCAAGGTCATTTGACCCCATGACCTTCACACCCCTACAAATCCCCATTAAGGGATCTACCCTAGGGTTCTAGGGCTACCCTGCAACAAACCACCCCAAACTCCCTTGGAGGGTGTGTCATGCCCTAAAAAGTCAGTGACCAAAATATCAGCCTCTGTTGAGGTTATATGGCCACTCAAATTACCAAGGGGTGGTTGATCCTAAATAATCCTATAAGGATCAACCTAGGGTTGGATAAAAACCTATTAAACACATCTCCAAATGAGATGAAATATTTACCAGAACCTTATGATAAACCCAGGGACCACTCACCAAAATTTGGGAGGGTTTGGAAGTCATTTAGCAATCTAATTAATTTATTCTTGGATTATTAAATTTTTCTAAAAACTATAGAAAAACATTTTCCAAAAATCCTAATTTTTGGACAGCACCTAGATATAGGTAAGATTAGTCCACACCCAAAATTTCAAGTCATTTTGATGACTGGATTGGAGTGGAGAATGTTTCTAAGGTCAGGACAGCCCTATGGGTAGACCTCACCAAAATGAGTTCTGAGGTCTATCCAGTGGTCCAAAACGCTTGAAACAAATTTTAAAATTTCCTAGACTCATATAGATACAATATTGGTGTTGCCAACTTTTTCTGTAGGAGCCTCTAAGTATTTTTCCTAAATTTTCTAAAGTGACTGATATTCTAGTATAGAAATCCACATAAAAGTAAGAACTTAATTTAACAGCACAGATCTTAAAGGTTGATCCGTCAGCTGGGAGGTTGTCTTCAACCTCCATCCGACGGTCTAGATAGAATGTGCCTGGGAACACTTCTCCCTCTCACATCCGACCGTCCAGCCTCCTCCCTTGCCGGCAACCGCCACCACCACCTCCGTTGAGGTGGCGGCCATCGCCGAGCGGCGGCGCAGCCGCCGGAGAGGCTTCTTCCGGTGAGCCCGAGCACGCGAATTTCATGGAAAATCCATGAAAATGAAAGCTCCAATCGGGCTCAGTTGAGCCCGATTCTCAATCCTATTGAATCCTAAGATCTATCCGCAGAAGAAGAGGGAAGGGGGACCTTATTCGTGGTTTGGAGTCGAGCCGATCGTCGTGATGCCATTTCTGCGGTGGTGGCATCGCCAGAATTCTTGAACAGCAAGGGGAGGCTCGAGAACTTCAGGTAAAGGCTGGGAAACTTCATCCTTGAGCCTAAGGGGCCTTTTTAAAGGGAAGAAATGGGGAGTGGCGGTTATAGGCTGTCCAGCCATTATTGTCTCTTCAAGAGCAAGCTCGGCCATGGTGGAGGGGAGCTGAAACGGCTTTGTAACAGCTGGAGGAGGGCTGGAAACTCCTCCTCTCCCTGAGAGGAGTTGAATCCAGCCGTTTCAAGGGGAAGAGGGAAGGTCATGGCATCAAATGCCATTGATGGTCGTGACAGCAAGCTTTCGGCCATGGCCGCAACCGTCATTTTGCAAAGCAAACGGTCCACGTGGCACAGCCTGACCAGTCAACTTAAATTAAATAAGACTTATCAGGTCTTATTGGAGAAAACGGCCCACCCCCAGGCCGGCCCGGTTCAGCTGAACCAGCACCCAGCAAGAAATAAAAATGCCAGAAAATTCTAAGTATAATGGCGTTGAGTGAGCTCAGCTCACTCAACGCCATCCAAGCTACGGCGTTGAGTGAGCTCTGCTCACTAAACGCCATCCCAGATTATGGCATTGAGTGAGCTCAGCTCACTCAACGCCATCCGGATTATGGCGTTGAGTGAGCTCAGCTCACTCAATGCCATCCGGATTACGGCCTTTTAAATGATGGCGTTGAGTGAGCTTAGCTCACTCAACGCCGTTCAGATTATGGCGTTGAGTGAGCTTTGCTCACTCAACGCCATCCAGACTACATCAAATGGCATTTAGTGTGATCAGTGCACTCAATGCCGTTAACCTCATTGCGTTGAGTGCACTCAATGCACTCAACGTCATCCCGCCTGATAGATTACGGCATTGAGTGAGCTAAGCTCACTCAACGCCATCCAGTCTATGGCGTTGAGTGATCTCAGCTCACTCAATGCCAACCTGCCGACACCAGATGGCGTTGAGTGCAGTTAGTGCACTCAACGCCATTCAACTTATGGCGTTGAGTGCACTCAACGCACTCAACGCCATCCCGCTTATGGCTTTGAGTGAGCTAAGCTCACTCAACGCCATCCAGACCACGGCGTTGAGTGAGCTTAGCTCACTCAACGCCATTCCAGACCACGGCGTTGAGTGAGCTTAGCTCACTTAACGCCATTCCAAGGTCACGGGCGTGACGGGTCGGTCACGGGCGTGTCTTGCCTATGTTGAAATTTCTAAGCTCGATGATCGTCTTCCTGAGGTCGACGATCGTCGAAGGGGGGTCACGCCCTAGGTCACTGGCGTGACGGGTCGGTCACGGGCGTGACCACCCCTTGACTCAAAATCCTGGTTGACAAACTTCAATTCCTGGGCTTCCTAGGGTTCTGTTAAGACAAAACCACTCCCAAGGGTCTAGCTAGAAATAGGATGTTACAAATCTCAATAAACAAAACAAAGATTTCGTCCCCGAAATCAAGGTTAAGCCTACGGGACTCCTATCGGGAGAAAAAAAAGGCTTGTAACATCCCATGAGAGTTGAATGATTTACATTTCGACGTTACGTTTGCTATGTGTGGTTTCAAATCTAAGACCAATTCGTCCAATTGCCTAGGTATATACCCCAATAAACAAAAGATTAGCCCCTATTCTTGAAATTTCAGTCCTATTGGTTTAATATTGGAAAGCAAATTGATTGTCCAGAGGGGTTTTGAGGTATACCTGATCGAAAAGTTCCGGGTATTTTTGCCGCATAAAGTACTGTGGCTCCCATGTATGCTCCTCCTGCCGATGATTGTTCCACAGAACCTTGACTAACGGAACCTTCTTCCGTCGAAAGACCCGCACTGCCGTGTCATCGATCCTGATAGGCTCCAAGTTGACTGACCGATCCGAGGCCACCGAGCCATCTGTCGAGTAAATCAGCTGCTCGGGGCTTAGAAGAGCCCTCCGAAGTTAGGAGACGTGGAATACGTCATGCAATCCCGCTAACTCCGGCGGTAGCTCCAGTCTATAGGCTAAGGGGCCGATCCGCTCCAGGATCCTATAAGGCCCCATATATCTCGGACTGAGCTTCTTCCGCCCGCGAACCCGCGAGACTCCGTGCATCGGCCGTATCTTCAGGAAAACTCAGTCTCCCACCTGGAACTCCACTTGACGATGCCTCGCATCGTAATATTTGGCCTGCCTGCTCTGGGCTTCCAACATCCTGTCCCGTATCAATCTAATCTGAGCATCTGTATCTCCCACAAACTCTGAGCCTAGTGCCTGCGGATCCTCATCCTGAACCCATGATAGTGGGGTCCTTCACCTCCTTCCATACAACGCCTCGTATGGATCCATGTCTATGCTGGACTGATGGGCGTTGTTGTACGAAAACTCGACCAGTGGCAGCAATCTCTCCCAAGGCTCTCCGCGGTCCAAAATACACAGGCGCAAAAGATCTTCCAGTGTACGGTTGGTGTGCTCTGTCTGCCCGTCGGTCTGAGGGTGAAAAGTTGTGCTGAATGTCAACCGAGAACCCAGATGGGCCTGGACTGACCTCCATTCCCTGGATGTAAACCGCCCATCCTGATCCGAAACGATAGTCTTGGGCACCCCATGATAACGCACAAACTGCTCAATGAACCTCCGTACTAATACACTAACTGGTGCGTCCTTCGCCACTGGAATGAATCTGGCCACCTTTGTTAGCCTGTCCACTATCACCCAGATCGATTCATTCCCCGCACGGGATCAAGGTAGACCATGTATGAAGTCCATGGCTATATCTTCAAATTTCCATTCCGGCACAAGAAGTGGCTGCAGTAAGCCTGTCGGGTTCCTACATTCTGCCTTCACGAGTTGGCAGGCCTCGCAATGCGTCACGAAGTACGTAATGTCTTTCTTCATACCCGGCCAGTACATCGTCCTCTTTAAATCTTTTACTGTCTTGGTGATCCCCGGGTGTACCGAATACCGGCTGTAGTGAGCTTCCGTCATGATGTCCTCCCGGATCTGGCCTCCTACCGGTATGTAGACTCTGCCTCTGAAACACAGGAGACCATCCCTCAAAGAGTAATCTCCTATTGTGCCTTCCTCCAAGGCTCGGAATATCGGCTCAGCTCTCTCATCTAGCATCTGCCCATCTCTGATGCGGTCTCGAATATCATCCGTAGTAACCATCGACCCCAGGTACTCCATGTATAGCTCTAGGTCATCCTATGATACCAGTGAAATCTGTATCTCCTTGAATGCTTTAACCAACTCCAAGGCCATCAGCTGCGGGCCTACTCCTGTCGTACTCGCTCTCCGGCTCAGATCATCTGCGACCAAGTTCGCTTTCCCCGGATGGTAGTGCATGGTATACTGGTAGTCCGACAGAAACTCCACCCAGCGTCTCTGCCTGATGTTTAACTCCTTCTGGGTGTCGACGTACTTCAGATTCTTGTGGTCAGAGAAGATATCGCAGTGAATTCTGTAAAGGTAGTGTCGCCAGATCTTAAGAGCAAAAACCACTTCCCCCATCTCCAAATCGTGCACGGGATAGTTCTGCTCGTGCTGCTTCAACTGACGGGAGGCATAGGCTATTACGTGCCTGTTCTGCATCAGAACGACACCCATCCCCTGATAGGAAGCATCTGTATACACCTAGAATCCTTCCTTCCCTGATGGAAGAGCAAGGATGGGAGCCGAGGTAAGACGATCCTTCAGCTCCTGGAAGGTAGATTCGCATCGAGGTGTCCAAAAAAGGGGACTCCTTCTTCGTCAGAGACGTAAGAGGGAGAGCAATCTGAGAGAACCCCTTTACGAACTTCCGGTAATAACCGGCAAGTCCCAAGAAACTTCAAACATCCGAGGCCGACTTTAGCGGTGGCCAATCCCGTACTGCCTGGACCTTCGTCGGATCCACTGCCAGACCTGCTCCACTGATGACTTGGCCCAGAAAGGCCACCTCCTTTATCCAGAACTAGCACTTGTTGTACTTGGCATACATCTTATGCTCCCGCGACTTCTCCAAGGTCAAGGCCAGATGTCTCGTGTGTTCCTCCTCCGTCCTTGAATAGATAAGGATGTCGTCGATGAATACGATAACAAATACATCCAGATACTGTTCGAACACCCGATTCATCAAGGTAATGAATGCGGAGGGTGCATTCGTGAGCCCGAACGACATCACGGTAAACTCGTATAAACCATATCTGCTGTTGAAGGCCGTCTTCGGGATATCCTCCTCCCGAATGCGAAGCTGGTAGTACCTGGATCTCAGGTCCAGCTTTGAGAACCAATGGGCTCCCTCCAGCTGGTCAAATAGCTCGTCTATCCTTGGTAAGGGATAAGTATTCCGGACTGTCAGCCTGTTCAGGGCCCGGTAATCTATGCACAGTCGAAGGGTCCCGTCCTTCTTCTTAACGAATAACACTGGAGCTCCCCTTGGTGAAGAGTTAGGCCGAACGAACCCGGTCTCCACTAACTCCTGAAGCTGGCTTAGAAATTCCACCAACCCTTTGGGGCCATTCGATAGGGAGCTCTGGATACCGGCTTAGCCCCCGGTACGAGCTGAATCTGAAAGTCCTTCTCTCGGTGCGGGGGTAGCCCTGGTAGCTTCTCCGGAAACACGTCGGCAAAGTCCCGCACTACTAGAATATCTGAAATGGAGTCCTTGGCCACGACCGCCTCAAAAAGGACCTGATAAACTTCTTCCCCATGTAGGTGGGTCTTAACAGCCTGCACAGACGATAATAAGGTACGGGGTGCTGGTATAATACCTACGATGACAATGAAGGAGTCGTCGTGCCTCACGGTGATCCTCTTCGCCACGCAGTCGATCTGGACATGGTTCCAGCACAGCCAAGTCATGCTCATGATCAGATCGTAATCTGGCATCTTTAGAATCGTCGCTGGTGCCTCAAACGCCTTCCCGCCGATCCTCGCTTCCATATTGCAATGAGCAGAGGTCATTATCTCTTATCCATCGGGTAGGCGCACCCTCATCATCTTCCCGGTGAATGGCTCCACACCTGCCAGTCCTTTCACGAAATCCTCCGACACGAACGAGTGTGAAGCACCAGTGTCGAAGAGAGTGTGAGCGGGCTTGCCGCTAACGAAGACTATGCCTGGGGTAATTAAGTGTCTTAGTATTCTTGTTGCAGCTATCTTCTCTTAATTTCTAACTAGGTTATGTATAGAACACTAGTTTATATGAAGAAAATTTAAAAGTACTGGCATACCTGCGATAACCTGCTCCGAGTTCCGGGGCTGTGTCAGGTCTAGAGCATACACCTGCTCCCTCTCTGGCCTGCGGCCTCGATCCTGAAATCCTCGTCCTCGGTCCTGTCCTCGTCCGCCAAACTGTCGGGGAGGTGGAGCGCACTGATGTGTTGGTGGGGGTGCTCGCCTCATAGGGCAGTTCCTCTTGATATGCCCCGGCTGATTGCACTGAAAGCATACCGGTGGCTGCTCTGCTGTCCTTGGCATCTCCAGCATCTGTAAAGGCTGGGGAGCCAATACCCCCTGACTCCTCTGCTCCTGCCAAAACTCCTGACGAGGCTGATCCCCGTTCCTTCTCTCCACAATAACCTGGCCTCGAGGACGGTCTCTACGACCTCCAATCACTGTATCATCAGCCGGTCTCTTCTGGCTCTTCACTATAAGCTGATCCGCCTCTCTCTTCTTAGCCATCTCCAGAATCCTGGCCAGACTCCCCTCTGAGACGAAAAGGAGGGCCTATCTCATGTCATCTTGCAGCCCCATATAAAACCTTCGGGCATAGCCAGCGTCGTCCAACTGATAAGCGTCCGCATAGCGGGCCAAGTGAGTGAACTCATGATAATACTCCACCACAGTCCTGTTCCCCTGCCTCAACCGCAGGAACCTATCCTCCAGGTCATCCCTCACCGACTGAGGTACAAAATTTCCCAAGAGCGCTTCTCTGAACTCCTCCCAAGTAATATCAGCGCAATCCATCCCTGCAAAGGTGGTGTCCAGCTGAGACTTCCACCACCTCTTTCCGTGTGACTCCAAGCAAGAGACCGCCAAAGCAACTGCCTCCTCAGTGGGGCATTGAATCCCTGCTAGCATCTCATAAATGGTATCCAACCATTCCTCCATACGTACTGCAGACTCCATCCCCTGGTAGGATGGAGGGGAAAGTCCCCGGAATACAGTCATCCAATTAGCCCCGGGGTTTGGCTGTGGGGTCGGGGCTTGCTGAGCTCTGAAGGCCTCCAGAATGGCTGTCAGTGTTTGCCCCATCTCCGTCTCCTGGAACGGAGCTGGAGTCGGCGGAGGTGGGACCACATTCGGAGCCTGAGGTGTCCCCTGCTATGGTGTAGGGTTTGTTGCAGGCTACAAGTAAAAATTCCATTTGTTAGAGGATGTATGAATGGAATATAAGAAAGGGTAGGATGGACTTTCACATGTGATTTCCCTTATGGGCACACCACTGCTTCCGCTGGTAGTTTGTCCGCAAACTAAGCTCGCACGGGGGTAGCCCAAGGTTTTGTGGACTACTTCTCTTCCAATCGAGGTCTCCACTGATACCACTTGTAAACCCCACCCCCCCCCCCCTTGTCAAACATAGGGGTCTTAGCCCAGAACTGCTGCTTTGCGGTGCCACCGACTCACGGGAAGGCAGCCACTACAAAACCCCAATTCTGTCGGGCCTTTTCGATCGCAAGTAGAGAGAAGTAAGTATACATAAATGTAAACATGTTCACAAAATCACATAAATAAAAAGATCACATCCAGTCCATCAGTGTGTAAAAATAGAAAGTACTACATAAGATCAGCTCAGATGAAAATCTAGAAACGGGCTCGAGCCCGGTACATCAAAGTCCTTACTATAAATCACTCATCACGGAAGCTATAAAAGTACTAATCACTCACGGAGCTAGTCGCAGGTGCACAGGTGTTAGACTGACCCACCTCCATGTGCACCGTACTCCGCTGGTGCTGGTCCCTGGACTGCTGGTCCCCCCATCCGGAGCTCCTGTAATGTTGTGGTTCAAAAACCATTAGTCATAAAGACTAAGCCCTATCATCCCCTACCCCTCCCCCCACGGCTCCTAAGCACCGAGCGGAGAGGAGGAAAGGGAAGCTACAAAGGTGTAGAGTAATCAAGCAGATGACAATAGAACTAATCTAATAACTATCCTGGTGTATAAACAACTACCTAGAACAAAGTACGCCTAGCAATTCTACGGTGGTGAGTAATAAAGTAAACATGTAGTAAGTGGCAAATATATAAGAAGGCAAACAGAGAACAAATAAGTGAACAAGTAAGTAAGTAAGCAAGCAAGTAAATAAGTAGGTACTAAGTAAGTAACCTTAACTTATATGAATGCCCACACAAACTTATAAGTTAAGGGGTCTTCTGCAAGGCTCTCATCGTATAAAAAGACTCATACTGATTTATACATTGGGGTGTCGGTTGTATGCAAATATGAGTGTAGTGATATGCTATGCCATGATTCATGCAAGTGCAACACACGCACACGACTCTATGCGCACAGACCTTTAGTTCCCCCTGTTCGGGCAGCTAGCTTCACTCCCAGGAACCTCCATAGTGGCAAATGGAGACAGTTGGTCGGGCCCCCCACTCCTAAGCGGGTATCCACACTACCGGTCATAGCCCTTCCGTACGCCCCTAGAAGAACACAACCTAGAGTATCCACGTACTACTGCTGGCTATATCCACCAGACTTTCTTTGGCTAAGTGTCCCACACCGCCGATTCAACGTACCGATGTCGGTGTGAACGATAATCAAATACCGAAGACCCACCACCTTTATTCTGTACTCAAACCCTCGAGCCCTCGGCTCCCCGGACTGTCCCGTCCGTGCATCTACCTTCAGAGCTACCGTCTGAATGGCAACCAAACCAACTTATTCTAATTTCCTAACTATCGGTGTGTGTGAAAGTGCAACCTTAGTTATACTAGTTGCTCTTAAATTTATTATTCCTACGGTTTACGTTAGCCCAGGACTGCCCCGGTATTCCCCGTGAAGGGCTCTCAAAGGGCACTAGGAACTATGATGGTAGCTGAAGCCCACCGTTCCCATTCGCAAGGCACTTATTGTTATTGGTTGATACCCATTACCCGATCCCTTTTTAAGTTACTTTAGACCTAGCTCTAGAGAATTATGACTCTTCCTCTCCTACCCGGGGTGGACGATCTTTCGTCGTTCCCGAACGCCACTTAACACTAGCCACTCTCACACTCTCCTTATCCTGGCTTCCAATAATGAACTTAAACTTAACTTGCCCTATCCAAACCAGCAACTACCAAAATTCCATCTCCCCAAGTTCTTTACCCACGCTAGTTCAGTTTCTGTGGTTTTACTATATGCAGACCATCCTAAGATACATGAGGTATATAAGAGGAGGTACTCCAAATTATCTTTCAAATCTCCTATAATATTTACTGGAGGTCTATCATGACATAATATAGCTAAGACCAAGATTTCCAAATTTTTCCTACTTATCGGGCATTTATTTTATTTATTCTAAGCCTCCCAATGCCCTAGTATGAACATGAAGTGCACTAATAAGCAAACAATAAATCATCATAAAATCAGTAAAAATCCTATGAGACATTTAAGCAGTAATTCCAAGTTATGAGAAATTTCAAAGGTGTTTTGGCCTATATTTCCTAATTTACCATTTTAGGCCACTTCTACTATATTATGAAGCAAGTACTGTAAATATGTTTCCCAAAAATCACAAGAAAATTACAGAAGCTTTATGGTAACCTAAAACTATCAGAAACAAAATCCCATGATTCTTCTCTAATATTTGGGCTCTGAATTTATTTTAATGATAAATACTAATCTTTCTAGCTAAGTGAAGGAGGTACTATTTTTAATCATTTAAAATTCCAAAGAAATTTACAGAGTGACTATCATGGTTTAAAACACCCACATACCAAATTTCATAATCTTCCAAATAATATTTGAGCATTCTTTGTATTTTTGACTACATATCCCAGATGGTACGTTAAAGAAGTAAGTACCCAAAATAATCAGATAAAACTCCCAAAAAAATACAGAGTGTATAACATGCTATAAGATGCCCTAATTAAAGATTTCATAATTTTCCAGTGAACAGAAATTTCAGAATCATCAAAATAAATATCTAGGGCACAATAAGAGTTGTGAATGAAGTACGGTATAAATTAACACAAAATTCCCAACAAAATTATATCATGGCCATTTAGACCATAAAATCATCCTGCCCAAATTTTATTTGATTTGTAGTTCAGTTGATAGCATAATAGTTCAAATTAATGTTGGTGACCTAAACTAGGGTTAGGGTTTTAGGTGGCCTAACTGTCTCCAAATACCCTAAAATTTTGTCCAGAGAACTATAATGGCCCTAGGGTCCTCTCCACAAAATTTCTAGTCAGTCACAGGGCATTTGACCCCATGACCTTCACAACCCTACAAATCCCCATTAAGGGATCTACCCTAGGGTTCTAGGGCTACCCTGCAACAAACCACCCCAAACTCCCTTGGAGGGTGTGTCATGCCCTAAAAAGTCAGTGACCAAAATATCAGCCTCTGTTGAGGTTATATGGCCACTCAAATTACCAAGGGGTGGTTGATCCTAAATAATCCTATAAGGATCAACCTAGGGTTGGATAAAAACCTATTCAACACATCTCCAAATGAGATGAAATATTTACCAGAACCTTATGATAAACCCAGGGACCACTCACCAAAATTTGGGAGGGTTTGGAAGTCATTTAGCAATCTAATTAATTTATTCTTGGATTATTAAATTTTTCTAAAAACTATAGAAAAACATTTTCCAAAAATCCTAATTTTTGGACAGCACCTAGAAATAGGTAAGATTAGTCCACACCCAAAATTTCAAGTCATTTTGATGACTGGATTGGAGTGGAGAATGTTTCTAAGGTCAGGATAGCCCTATGGGTAGACCTCACCAAAATGAGTTCTGAGGTCTATCCAGTGGTCCAAAACGCTTGAAACAAATTTTAAAATTTCCTAGACTCATATAGATACAATATTGGTGTTGCCAACTTTTTCTGTAGGATCCTCTAAGTATTTTTCCTAAATTTTCTAAAGTGACTGATATTCTAGTATAGAAATCCACATAAAAGCAAGAACTTAATTTAACAGCACAGATCTTAAAGGTTGATCCGTCAGCTGGGAGGTTGTCTTCAACCTCCAGCCGACGGTCTAGATAGAACGTGCCTGGGAACACTTCTCCCTCCCACATCCGGCTGTCCAGCCTCCTCCCTTGCCGGCAACCACCACCACCACCTCCGTTGAGGTGTCTGCCATCGCCGGGCGCCCGCGCAGCCGCCGGAGAGGCTTCTTCCGGTGAGCCCGAGCACGCGAATTTCATGGAAAATCCATGAAAATGAAAGCTCCAATCGGGCTCAGTTGAGCCCGATTCTCAATCCTATTGAATCCTAAGATCTATCCGCAGAAGAAGAGGGAAGGGGGACCTTATTCTTGGTTTGGAGTCGAGCCGATCGTCGTGATGCCATTTGCTCAGTGGTGGCATCGCCAGAATTCTTGAACAGCAAGGGGAGGCTCGAGAACTTCAGGTAAAGGCTGGGAAACTTCATCCTTGAGCCTAAGGGGCCTTTTTAAAGGGAAGAAATGGGGAGTGGGCGGTTATAGGCTGTCCAGCCATTATTGTCTCTTCAAGAGCAAGCTCGGCCATGGTGGAGGGGAGCTGAAACGGCTTTGTAACAGCTGAAGGAGGGCTGGAAACTCCTCCTCTCCCTGAGAGGAGTTGAATCCAGCCGTTTCAAGGGGAAGAGGGAAGGCCATGGCATCAAATGCCATTGATGGCCGTGACAGTAAGCTTTCGGCCATGGCCGCAACCGTCCTTTTGCAAAGCTAACAGTTCACGTGGCACGCCATCCCAGATTATTGTGTTGAGTGAGCTCAGCTCACTCAACGCCATCCGGATTACGGCCTTTTAAACGATGGCGTTGAGTGAGCTTAGCTCACTCAACGCCGTTTAGATTATGGTGTTGAGTGAGCTCTGCTCACTCAACGCCTTCCAGACTACATCAAATGGCGTTGAGTGCGATCAGTGCACTCAACGCCGTTAACCTCATGGCATTGAGTGCACTCAATGCACTCAACGCCATCCCGCCTGATAGATTACGGCGTTGAGTGAGCTAAGCTCACTCAACGCCATCCAGTCTACGGCGTTGAGTGATCTCAGCTCACTCAACGCCAACCTGCTGACACCAGATGGCGTTGAGTGCAGTCAGTGCACTCAACGCCATTCAACTTATGTCGTTGAGTGCACTCAACGCACTCAATGCCATCCCGCTTATGGCTTTGAGTGAGCTAAGCTCACTCAACGCCATCCAGACGTCGGCGTTGAGTGAGCTTAGCTCACTCAATGCCATTCCAGACCACGGCGTTGAGTGAGCTTAGCTCACTCAACGCCATTCCAAGGACACAGGCGTGACGAGTCGGTCACGGGCGTGTCTGGCCTATGTTGAAATTTCTGAGCTCGACGATCATCTTCCTGAGGTCGACGATCGTCGAAGGGGGGTCACTCCCTAGGTCACGGGCATGACGGGTCGGTCACGGGCGTGACCACCCCTTGACTAAAAATCTTGGTCGACAAACTTCAATTCATGGGCTTCCTAGGGTTCTGTTAAGACAAAACCACTCCCAGGGGTCTAGCTGGAAATGGGATGTTACATTACTCCTTTGACTCTGCCTCTATCAACTTTGCAAACTTCTTGACAAACGCCGGGTTGGCCGCCTCAGTTGTTATCTCCTCTACCGCCCTTTCAATCAGCTCCTCGAAGGATAAGGCGACCTTTCAAGTCAGACTCATCTTGAAGAATCCCTCACGTAGCCCCACTGTAAACGCCATTTGGAGAGCATACTCCAGCATCTCCTGGATATCCAAGATCTCTTCTTGGAATCGGTCCACATATTGGGCCAACGACTCCACCTCCCTCTGTCTTATTAGGAAGATGGACTCAGGTCTCTTCTTCCTCTTCTTAGAGGTGGAGAAGCGGAGCTGAAAGCTCCGGCTCAAGTCCTCGAACCCATAGATCGATCTCACTAGGAGTTGGTGGAACCAGTCCCTTGCCTTGTCTTTCAATGTGATCGCGAAGAGGCAACACTTGAATGCATCCGACATTGGCCTGATAGATACCATGTCTTTGAACCACTGCAGGTGTTGGATGGGGTCATCCTTCCCGATATAGTAAGTCATGTCAGGCTCCCTGAACCCCTCGGGAATGGGAGCCGAAATTTTTTAACAATCAGCTCGCTGAAGGGTAACCCCCTACTTGGTGGTCTCGCATGCTCCACTCGCGTGACTAGCTCGCTTGGGGGGCTAACACTTGTCGGGCTGGGGATTAGCTCCCGACCGGTGAGGTCTCGCTCGACCCCTTCTCCCATCCTTTCCTTACCGGGCCGCCTTCCTGGTGCACTTTCACTACACCATATCATGCATATGGTAGCGCTTATTTTTTAGCGGTTAAGTAAACTCTACTAAAAGATATTTAGGGTTGCGTTTACAACCTCAACTGTTGATAAATAAATTCTACTATAATATACCATACCTACAGTGTCAGTTATTTTGTCGCGACTATAAAAACGCTACCAATAACAATTTAAGGTTGCGTTTACAACTGCTACTATATATTAGAAAAGCTATCATACCTCAATTTGGCGTGTATTAGGCATAATTAATAATATATTATTAATTATACATTTATAAGTATAATCGGCACATTAAAACCCTAGGTACCCGCTCACTATTGATCATCTTCCTAAACCCGACGACGCCATTTGCGTGGAAGAGGAGCGGCGATGTCGTGCTTTCGGCCACCGATTTTTGAAGTGTTGGTGCTCGAAATCGTCTTTGGAGAATACATCCAGGTAGATCTCACCTAGATCTATGTTTCTACGGTAATTTTTTTCCGTATCGTGAATTTTTTGAAGGTTTAGATTGCGGTTTTGACTCCTTCCTACAGATTGCATTTCAAGGTGTTTCGCAGACTTCTACACCACAAACGCCAGCAAGATCTCGCATCCAAACACTTCTACGCCACCATTTCGCAGGTATCCCCATCTTCTTTAGCAAATTTCTTGGTTCCTTCAGTTCTTAATTCCTAATCTGAACCAAATAACTCATTTCTTCTTTTTCGAGTGGCCGGCGGTTATGAGTGCACTAGTGAAAAATGTAGGTAGATTTTGGATATATGCAATCACAAATGCACTTTTCCAAAAACAAAAGATGTCTTTGGCTAAAATTCCACCACAATAATGCATGTTAGTCGAGCTTTAATTGCCATGATCGCTTGGACCACCAAAAGTGGAACTCATTTGCAAAGTTCTTAATATTAATCCATGATTTAATATTTTCGAAGTTCTTAATTTATGACATGTTTGCGGTGTTTATTTTTTGTAGGAAAAATAATTGTTCTTGTTCTCCCATTGATGTTCGACATAGTTTCAAAGTAAGGTATGTGCAAACTCAAAGATTCTTTTTTATTTTTATTTTGAATAAAAAAGTGCATTTTAGATATTTACTGCCTTGAACCATAGTTTTTTTTTTAAAAGCATGTATTCTAGGTGTGCTTTGAGGTATTAGTCAAGTAGTGGCTAAGCAAAGCACAATAGACTCTGTGATGAATGATTTTAGGGTTGCTCTGTAGTATTGGCTGGTAGAGGGTCAAGCGGAACAAATAGATCTTTATTTAAATTTTTTGTAAATTTCTTTGCTATCTATTATAGTCTATGATGATATAACAAGGTTGAAACTGTTATTGTGCTTATTGGCAAATAAATATTGATTATTCCAAATAATGTGATGTCAAGAAAACAATTAGCTAACTAAATAAATTATTCATGCAGGATAATTACTGATACATTTTTCTTCTTCTTTAGAAATACATTTGTGATCTTGATAATGGATAGAGATAAGAGATGGATGACCCTTCCTAGATGGCATCATGATTACGTTAAAGGGGTTGAATATTTTCTTCAAAAAACATTTGTCCAAGAAACTCAAGGGGAAGAAATTTGTTGTCCATGCATTAAGTGTGTTTTTCGTTATTATCATACCAAGGATATTGTGAGAGATCACTTGATTGT
The DNA here is from genome assembly GCA_039513925.1 of Platanthera zijinensis. Classification (NCBI taxonomy): domain Eukaryota; kingdom Viridiplantae; phylum Streptophyta; class Magnoliopsida; order Asparagales; family Orchidaceae; genus Platanthera; species Platanthera zijinensis. Next base: position 55,387,638 of record CM077094.1, on the reverse strand, counting down.
TGATGGCTTTATTGATGGTTATGATGAATGGGTTTTCCATGGGGAAAGAAATGAGATAAATATGGACAATCAAAATGATGATGGTGGGTTTATCCCTAATGACATTGATGGTATGCTACATGACATCTATAGAAACGTTGAAAAAGATTCTCCTATGCCTCAAGAAAATAGGGAGAAGCAAGGGAAGGGCTAAATGAAGACGCCAAAAAATTTTATAAGTTAGTGGAGGAAGGCCAAGAGCAGTTGTATCCTGGGTATACTAGCTTTTCTAAGCTATCCTTTACTATTCGTTTGTATATAAACAAGTGTGTCCACGGAATTAGCAATGAAGCTTTTGATGATATTTTGTGTCTGCTAAGAGAAGCCTTCCCAAATACAAAACTTCCTGATTCTTTCAATGATGCAAAAAAGACAGTGAAGGATTTAGGTCTTCATTATCAAAATATACATGCATGCCAAAATGATTGTATGTTGTACTGGAAGGAGCACATCAATGCTTCATCTTGTCATATTTGTGGATCTTCTAGGTGGAATTCTAAAGGAGATAATAAAGAAAAAGAAACTATTTCATTAGCTAAGAAGGCTCGTCAAATTCTAGCAAAAGTTCTATGACATTTCCCATTGAAGCCTAGGCATCAAAGGTTGTTCTTGTGCTCAAAAACAGCTGATTTGATGACTTGGCATGCTTATAAATTGCCAAAGGATGGAAATTTAAGGCATTCAGCTGATGGTGAAGCTTGGAGGACTCTTGATGCCTTAGATCCTGATTTTGCTATGGACCCTCGGAACGTAAGGTTTGGCCTTTCCAGTGACGGATTCAATCCTTTTCGAACAATGAGCAGTGTCTACAGCACATGGCCTGTAGTGTTGATTAATTATAATTTACCGCCGTGGCTAAGCATTAAGCTAGAGTTCTTGATTTTATCTCTTCTAATTCAAGAACCTCAATCTCCTGGAAATAATATCGATGTTTATCTGCAACCATTGGTTGAGGAATTAAAGGAGTTGTGGGAGTTCAGTTTTGAAGTATACGATGCTTCAAAGAATCAAACATTTCAAATGCATTCAGCTTTATTATGGACAATCAGTGACTTTCAAGCATATGCTATGTTATCAGGGTGGAGCACTAAAGGAAAATTTGCATGCCCTTCCCGCAATTATGAAACATCTTATCAATACCTTCAGCACAGTAGGAAGTTCTGTTATATATCCTCTCGATTGTTCTTGGAGGAGGACAACCCTTGGAGATTTGATACAAGATCATTTAATGGGAAGGTGGAAGTAAGGACCACACCTACCCCCTTATCAGGACAAGAAGTATTGGAGTTGACGAATTTTGAAATGGTATTTGGGGAAAAAACAGAAGAGGAAGTTAGTCAGTGATACCCCATGGAAGAAAAGATCAATATTTTTTTTGTTGCCCTATTGGGAGCATAATCCTTGTCGTCATTGCCTTGACGTTATGCACATTGAAAAGAATATATGTGAGAATGTACTTGGAATTTTGTTAGACATCCCGGGAAAGACAAAAGATCATGCAAAGGCTCGTTATGAACTTAAAGAGATGGGTATCAGAAAGGATCTTTCAGCCTTTTTTTGTAAGAAACGTAAGAAAATCGTCTTCAGGGCAGCAGCATTCTCGATGACAAATGATTAAAAAAGAACATTTTGTAGTGTCTTAAAGGATGCTAAGTTGCCATATGCTTGCTCATCCAATATATCCCATTTTGTGCAAGACAAAAAACTTTCAGGAGGATATAAGAGTCATGATGCACATATTTTAATGCAGTACTTGCTTCAAGTTGCTGTTAGGAAGGCATTACCGAAGCAGGTTGCACTAACTTTAATAAGACTTGGAGCTTTTTTCAAGTCCATATGCAGTAAAGTTATCAAGGTTCGCGACCTTGATCAATTGTAGAGAGAAATTGTTGAAATACTCTGTCAACTTGAAAAGATTTTTCCTCCAAGTTTTTTTGACGTAATGGTACACTTGCCTATTCATCTCATTCATCAAATAAAACTTGGTGGACCGGTACATTTCCAATGGATGTATTGGATGGAAAGATATCTTTGTAGATTGAAATCATATGTTCGTAACCGGAGTCGTCCAAAAGGATCTATTGCAGAAGCATACCTAGCTGATGAATGTTTAGCATTTTGTTCAAGGTATATGCATGATGGGGTGAAAAAAAGAATGAACAGGTATTCTGGGGGACAAAACTCAGGTGAAACACATTCCACTTTTCCCTTTATTCAAATGGGTTATCCGCTAGGGGGGAAGAAGAAAAGAGGAAGAGGGAAGAAAAATCTGAAGGGTGAGGCTATTATACTAAATAATACTAGCTTAACACTAGCTCATCGATATGCTATCTTCAATTGTGGAGACGAAGAAGTTGAGAAGTACATAACGTAAGACAGTAATTACTTTGACTATTTTTTCTCTATTAATACGCATGCATTATTTTGATTCAATATTTTCAGATTATTTATCCTAACTTTATTTCATGTAAATGCAGAGAGCATAAAAATTTGATTGATAGTAGACGTGGATCGAGTAAATGGGCTAAAGAAAAGATGCATAGTCAAGATTTTGTGCATTGGTTTGAAGCTAGAGTAACAAATGAACAAGTTCCTAATTACATAAGCTGGATTTCTAAATTTCCAAATACAGTGGCAAGGAGATATAAAGGCTATTGTATTAATGGTTATAAATTTTATACTAGGGAACGAGATGGGAAATGCAAGACTCAAAACAGTGGAGTTACTCTTACAGCAACAACTCCAAGTTTTGCTAGCTCTAGGGACCAAAACCCTATTGTCGGCATTGTAGAATATTATGGGGCAATAGTTGACATAATTGAGATAGATTATTGGGGAACATTTAGTGTTGTGCTATTTAGATGTGTCTGGTTTGATGTTCTGAAAGATGAATTTGGGCTTACAGGTGTTAACTTCATGAAGCTTTGCTACATGGATGATCCTTTTGTGTTGGCTTCTCAAGTACATCAAGTTTTTTATGTACAAGATCCTTCAGAAGAAGAACGTCACTATGTCCTAAAAAATATTCCTAGAGATTTGTTAGATCTTGACCAATCTCTAGTAGCTAGTGAAGAATCATATTGGGCAGATGCGGGTAATGTTGGGGTTGATGTTAGTACAACTATTGGAGATGATGATGATACTTGGTGCAGACATGATGTGACTCTTGAAATGCCTTTTAGTCCTGATGATCTTCATCGACAAGAAATTCAAGATGACTTAGAATGATTTTGAATGTGTATTCAGATTATAACTTCCATGTATACTTTTATATTTCCCATTTTATGTCATGAATTTGGATATGTATTTAAATTATAACTTCGATATATGCTTTTAGTCCCTTAAATTAATCTCTTTTGTAGATTTTCTTGCTTCGTTAATATTTTGTGTTATTGGCATAGTAGTAATAATAATGATAAAGTTATATTGTATATGCAATATTGATTGATGTTGACTGTTTTTTAAGCTTCTAAGGCACAATGCAAGGAAAGAATCAGAGCAAACAACCAGTGAAATATTGTAAGCCGGGCTCCATGGTTCATTATCTACGAATGAAAAAGAGAAAACAAGTGAATGATGATTTGTTAGAAACACGTGAACCTCATCTTGATGAGCAGCGTCAAGAGCCAGAAATTGCTGATGTTGAACAAAATGTTCAAGTTGTGGAAGATTATGTAAATTTACTTCCGGATAATTTTGAAGATTTAGTTCCAAATGAGGATGAACTTAATAATCTTGAGGAAGATCGACATGAAATAACCTTGCCTGGAATAGAGAAAGGGAAAGATACAAATCCAGAGACAGAGAAAGGTATGTGTGTGCGTAGTGTTTTCTTACTCTTTTGGTGTTGTCCTCTGTATTGTTATTTGATAGTTTTTTGATTTTCTTTGATTTTAGCAGCAGCTGAAGCAAAAAACTGTAGGGGGCGAACCATGATGAAAGAGATACACAGTAGAAAGTTTGAGCATCGGGTTGTTATTATGTTAAATGAGTACAACCAGCCAATAGGCCCTGATAAAGCGATGGTGAACTAATTTTCAAATTTTTTAGGTACATTGGCTCGAATTCCAAGTCTTTGTCATATAGATTGTACAGATTGGAGGTTGCTAAAGACTAAAGAAAAGATGTGGAGTTATGCACAAGTAAATTGCTTACCTTTTTTCTATGTTAATTTTTGTACGTGTATAAATTTAATCCCCCCCAAAAAAAAAATTTTGTAGAAAAAATGGATAATTCCATATGAAGGAAAGAAGTGGGTTCTTACAACAATTAATGGTAGCTGGCGAAGATATAAGACGATAATCAAACAGAAGTTTTATAAGCCATACAACAATGACAAGGAGAGACTCTTGAATCGACCAAAAGGTATTCCTGAAGAACAATTAAAGGGATTCATCGAGATGCTAGGGTCCAAGCAATATAAGGTATGTTATTTTGATTTTCTTATAATTATTTTTGTTTGACCTTTTCTCTTTTTCTTCTATTTGGAAGATAATACATTTTGATTATGTGCAGAAATTAGCCAGAAGAAATAAGCGATGTCGGAAAAAGCAAAAAAATATGCACACAACCGGCCGAACAAGTTTTGTATGTGTAAGACATGAGCTGGTATGTAGCTTTGTGATTCAGGAATTCAGAGCTTGCTATTTGTAACTTAAAATTTATTTTATTGTCAATTACAGCAAAAGGCTGATGCAAACAAAGAACCTCCCACAGCAGTGAAGATGTTTACTGAGACCCGTAAAAGAGTTGTTACCCGAGAGTACAAAAAATCTTTTGACGATACCCAAAGAAAAATTGTAATTATGCTTTTGTTATCTTGTTTAATTAAGTCTTTGCTGTTTGTTTTACTAATTACTAAAATATATAAGTTGTAATGCAGGCTAAAATGGAGCAATTGCAAGCGCAATAGGGCGATAAAGGCAGCACAAGTGATCCGTTTGATGTTGTGATGTCGAAGGAACATACGGGTCATGTTAGGCTAGTGGGAAAGGGTGTCACTAAATCTGATTTGAAGGGATCATCGTCGAGTACTGGTACATTGGTTGATGGCATCAATGTAAAAGTTCTGGTAGACCTTGTGAAGTCTATCACAGTAAGGGTTAAGGATGAATTGATGCAAGAGATCCTTTCAACAGTCTTAATCAACCACCAACGTGTCATTCCTAATCTTGATTCGGATTCTATACTTGCTAGATTGGCGGCAGGGATCCAATCTCCAGGAGATTCCATTAGTGGACATGGGATTAGGAATGAAAGCAGCTCATCTTATGTTCATTTTGAGTAAAATCTTGTTTGCAGGATGCATAACTAAGATGTTATAATATTTTATGTTTTAGTAGCTTAAACTTTTTGGAATCATCACATGTTAGTTAATCCACAGCAATTTTGGGTCGTGTTATGATAACATTAATCACACTGTTAAGTTTTCTGGCCTCTCTCTTACACCTTATATTTATGTGCGATGTCGAATCGACTTTGGTGTTTGTTTTCACCATTGGGCCCGGGACTTTCATATTATAATTGACAGGAAATTGACAGGGAACTATTGCTGCCCTTATCTATTTGGTAGCCACACGTGGTTTGAGATAACCAGTAGAAGGAGGCCTGCACACCCTTATCATTTAAGGTAGCACTCCAGATACATTCCTATTAAACAATTTTGACCAGTTAAATGCAATGAGTTTTTTTCAATGCTAATATATTCCTACTATACAGACTATAATTTATGATAATTCTTGAAATATCTTAAGAGCATCATATTCTGGAAGTAACATTTTATCGTCCCTAGCTAGCGACTGGTACTTCATTCATGTTGCTGCTTTTAATTTAATGCTCATTTATGCTTCTACTTTAATGGATATTCTGCCAGCTTTTATGAATACAATTTATCTTTCCCAACTTCCACTGAAACAGTCTTCAATATGTGCATACAAGATTCATTTCTGCTTCCGCATCAAGATTCACTAACCTAAGCTTCACTTGGTGCTTTAAAAAAGAACTGTAGGCTTATATTGAACCAATGGCCTCTTATATACAAAAAAGGTATAAGAGCAGAATTTAGTCTTACATCTCCAAATATACATTTTTTCCTACTTTACTCTATGTAAAAAAGGAAGCTCCCATGTAATAATCTAATTGTTTTGGAATAAATATTATTAAATATATCAAATTCCCACATTGTGATGTTGTTTTGTAACTGCAAGGTTGAATTGATATCCTTTTACATAACAATGAAATACTTGCCATCTAAGTTTCTGTTGCTTAATCATTTACAGATTTGTCTGACTTGAGGTAAGGAAGTGCACAAAGCCATTATAAGACATATACAGTTACTAGCTGCAGCACTATCAAGTTATGAAGATGAAGTTCTGGTACAGCTTTTAGTTTTCGGTAAAAATTCTCTTTTAAATTCTGCTCTTATACCTTTTTTGTATATAAGAGGCCATTGGTTCAGTATAAGCCTACAGTTCTGTTTTAAAGCACCAAGTGAAGCTTAGGTCAGTGAATCTTGATGCGGAAGCAGAAATGAATCTTTTATGCACATATTGAAGACTGTTTCAGTGGAAGTTGGGTAAGATAGATTGTATTCATTAAAGTAGAAGCTAGTAACTGTTTACCAGATATTCTGTCAGCTTTTAGGCACATATTGAAGACTGTTTCAGTGGAAGTTGGGTAAGATAGATTGTATTATTCATTAAAGTAGAAGCTAGTAACTGTTTACTGACATTGTATTAATTCATTATTCATTTTCTTCTATTACAGGAAGTTGAAAAACAATTATTGAGTTGTTGAATGCCATCCATTAGTCCATATGGGACTAGCAAGTACAGTAAGTTTTACATCTTTATAATTTTAAACACTTGTACTTTTTGTAAGCTGGAGTGAATATTCAAGCTGTGTTGTAGACAATTATAAATACGAAGGAGGTAGTCCCACAAAGCAAAATGGTTTGACTACTATGCTGATTTAAAAAGCAAAACGGTTTGATTACTATGTTGTTTTTTATGATACCATTCTAGCAGGAAATATGAAATAATTTAAAGCACTTATGTTGTATGTTCAAATGTATCAATGTGTTTGTATTCATGTTGTTGTTCAAATGTATGGAGTTGTTCAAATGTATCAATGTTGTATGTTTAGCACTTTGCAGATCTTCTTGCTGCACAATTTTGTTCACTAGTAAGTGCTTCTTTGGTAAATTTTGTCAATGTAACATGCATATTCAAAATCACGGTCAATTCCAACTTTGTGTCTTATAGATGGAACGCGATGGGCATCATAAAGCCGAAGAAGAAGCAGCAGCAACATCCCTGCCAGAAACCAACAATTTGAGCAATCATTATTTCAAAAGCAGCATCAACAAATTCAACAGCAGCAACTTAAGCCACAGCAGCTTCAGCAGCAGCTACAGAAGCCGCAGTAGCAACATCAACAGCAGCTAGCTTCAGCAGATGCAAGGCCCACAATCCCAGTTGCAGCAGCAGCAAATCCCCCTTCCCCGTATCCAGAGAGCATCAGGGCAACAGGGACTCTTGGCTAATTTAATTAGAATGAAATGAATACAAGTTTCCAAACCTTGTTATATATATTATATAAGTTCATTAGCTTTCGGTGTGAGAGTTTGGGTGAAACCAAAGATATTGATGATATTTTTTTCCTTTTTGTGCATATATTAATGTAGTAATTGGATTGATGGTAATACGTATATATGGATGATACTAATAAGTTGGAGAGTTATATATGAATATTTGTTTGTACATTTTGAATTGTGTCCATCTTTTAATTTGATGTATATATGTATATATGATTATGTATATATGGATACTGAATCTAAATGCATGGATGGATATTGAATCCGAATGTATGGATACATATTATATGGATGAAACTGTTATTAATCGTGACTAGCCAGATATAATTAGGCAGCTGATAATATTAACTACCACTGGAAACCGCTACTATTAATCATCTTAATCGTTGACATTGACAATAAAAACCGTTGTTATATATGAGGATAACCGCTACCATAGAATTTCAAAAATGTTGCCAAAGGCAAGCATAAACGCTACCATTGAGTATCGTAAATGTTGTTGTAAAATGAAATAATCGCTACCATTGAAAAGCATAACCGCTACAGTAGATGCATCTTTAGTAGTGGTTTCAAAGACGCCACAATATATTGGGTAACCGCTACCATACCCTACGACCACGAAAACGGATGCAACACACATGCAACCACTACTGTATCCCTACAGTCGCGGTTTTTTCAAATATAGTAGCGGTTTTTGAGCGCTACCATATGCATGATATTGTGTAGTGTTTCTTCTACCCCTCCTGTGGTCATGTCGCTTAGACCCTTGGGGGTCATCTTGCCTAGAGCCCTGGGAGCTGTCACACCGAGACTCCTGAGAGCAAAGTCCTGAGGGGTGGGAGGTGAGCAGTTACCTCGAGGAGCAATACATCGCAGCATCTCCATGATGCCTTAGATGGACTCCATGAACTCTTCCCTCCCTACGAAGGGTGAAAGGTTTGGGAACTCGCTAAGGTCATCACCTCCTCCATGATCTCCTGCCATGGAACTTGCTCAGGAACTTCTGTATGAGCCGCAGTCCACGTTCACCGTACCAGAATGCTGAAACCGAAATATCGGTTCCACCTAGAGTTTGGACCTAGGGTGCAGCTCACACCTACTTCTCTCAAGACGTCCGTTGGTGAGGGACTTGAATTTGGAAACGACCCTTGGCTCTAGCGTGGAGGTCACACCTCACACCAGGAAGACCTTTGAGATCTCCCCCTCCCTAGCTAATGCTGAGCTAGGTGTCTTGGAGGATGAAGGAAGAAGATGAAGTGGTGAAGAACTCATGCCCTCCATGGCACCCCTAAGGGTCTATTTATAGTTTTTTGGGAACGGCCTGCAAATAGCCAACTTCCAATGCTCTGAAATTATTATCATACCCTGTACTGGGCGGGAACTTGGCAGGGACGAGCTGGGATGAGCTGGCTGGGATGAGCTGGTCGGGCGAGCTAGGACGACTGAGTTGGGCGGGCTAGGACGAGCTGGCCGGGATGAGCTGGTCGGGATGAGCTAGCTAGGATGAGCTGGCCGCGACGAACTGGCCGGGATGAGCTGGCCGGGACGAGCTGGTCGAGCGAGCTTGGATGAGCTGGCCGGGATGAGCTGGGATGAGCGAGTTGGGCGGGCTGGGACGAGCTGGCCGGGATGAGCTGGATAGGATGAGCTGGCTGGGACGAGCTGGCCGGGATGAGCTGGCTAGGACGAGCTGGCTGGGACGAGCTGGTCGGGCGAGCTAGGACGAGCTGGCCGGGACGAGCTGGCCAGACGAGTTGGCCGGGACTAGCTGGCCAGGCAAGCTAGGACGTGCTGGCTGGGACGAGTTTAGATGAGCTGGCCGGGACGAGCTGGGACGAGCTGGCCGGGGCGAGTTGGCCTGGCGAGCTTGGACGAGCTGGCTGGGATGAGCTGGCCGAGCGAGCTAGGACGAGCTGGCTGGGCAAGCTGATCGGGACGAGCTGGCCGGGAGAGCCGGGACGAGCTAGCCGGGATGAGCTGGCCAGTACGAGTTGGCCGAGACGAGCTGGGACGAGCTGGCTGGGCGAGCTGGGATGAGCCGGTCAGGTCAAGATATAACAAGCTGGCTGGGACGAGCTGGCCAGGAGAGCTGGGACGAGTTGGCCGGGAGAGCTGGGACGAGTTGGCCTGGACGAGCTGGGACGAGCTGGCTGGGAAAAGCTGGTCGGGCGAGCTGGGAGGAGCTGGCTGGGACGGGCTGGGACAAGCTGGCTAGGACAAGCTGGTCGGGCGAGCTGGGACGAGCTGGCCGGGACGAGCTGGCCGGGACGAGCTGGTCGGGCGAGCTGGGATAAGCTGGCCGGGCGAGCTGGGCGGGCTAGGACGAGCTGGTCGGGACGAGCTGGCCGGGACGAGCTGGCCGGGACAAGCTGGGACGAGCTAGCCTGGAAATCTGGGACCCTTGAGTAAGCCTCTCGCCGCCCCCACCCCTAAAAATAGGTCGTGGGAGGCAAATACTGCATCCCCCTACTAGTATATTATGAAGATCGGCCATAAATTTTCCCCGAAGAGTGCAAAACCATCAAAAAGCTTAAAACTGTGTAGCAAGCCTTGCACCTTCTTGGGGACCCCAATCCGCGAATACGGGGTTGCACATTAAGTGTGATAGAAATTAAAGAAAATGAAATGATATAATCCTAAACTATATCAGATGGCGGCACGAATCTTGGCTCAATCTAGCGGCTGCCCGTCATCGTCCCCTGTGTGCTAATGGTCCAGATCAACCCGTCCTAGAGTACCTTCCTGGCTAATTTCTTAGCAACCCAGCCACCTCCCTGGCTGGCCACCCCCACCACCACCTCTGTTGAGGTGGGGGCTATCAATTGGCAGCGACATGGCCGTTTGAGGGGCCATTTCCTGCAAACCAACAACCTCTCTATTCTCATGAAATTTCTTCCAAATTGCTCACTGGATCAGGCTCAATTGAGCCCAATATCTCCCCTAGTTGATCTAAGAGGCTAGCATAGAGGGAGAGGGAGAGAAGTTGACCTTTTGGGATGCGTGAAGCCATGCCGATCGACGGGATGCCATTGCTGGTGGTGGTGTCATTTGGTGCTCTGCAACTGCACTATAGGAAGGCTCGGCTGCTTTAGGGAAAGTGTGGAAAAGGCTGCTTGGGGCTAGGTATGTTTTTAAGATTGCATAATGGGGAAGAGGGAGGGGTGTAGCGCAATTGCCATTAATGGCCATGAAGGTGACTTTTCGGACATGGCTTAGGGGGGTAAACCTAGGCTCAACTTGGCCGGGAAAAGGCTGGAAACTTCTCCTCTCCCTCAGGGGAGTTGAATCCTGCATTGAAGATGAACAGAGAGGCCCTTGGACATGAATGGCCTCTCTTTCTCTCTCCTCCATTAAAGGGGTGTTGGTACCCTAGTTTGGATTTGAGTTTAGTCTTCTCTTTTAGTCTCTTGACCCAAGATTTATCTATGGTCAAAGGTTAGTTGTCTAGTTGTAGAGTTGTCACTTATCCAGATGAAAATTTGGTTAAGTTGTTTTTGGTTCGACTATGGTCGAACGCTGCTCGACTATCGTCGATCAACTGTTCGATGATCGTCTATCAGTTGGTCGACTATCGTCGGTCAGCAGATCGTCTATCTCTGAGTTAGTTCAACTCTTGTTAGCTCGACGTTCTGTGGAATCTGCCTCGTCGATCGTCGAACCCCGCTCGACTTCTTTTGACCAAACAGATTTCTTGATAGTTCGACTATCTGTTTGATAGGTCGACTATCTATTTCTCTTGATAGTTCGACTATCTTCTTGGATAGTTCAACTATCTGATAGCTCGACTATCTGTTTAATAGGTCGACTATCTGTTGTGTTTGATAGTTCGACTATCTGTTTGATAGGTCGACTATCTGTTTTTCTTGATAGTTCGACTATCTGCTTGGATAGTTCAACTATCTGATAGCTCGACTATCTGTCTGATAGGTCGACTATTTATCTTCTTTGATAGTTCGACTATCTGCCTTATAGGTTGACTATCTGTTTTGCTTGATAGCTCGACTATCTATCTTGATAGGTCGACTATCTGATAGCTCGACTATCTGTTCTGATAGGTCGACTATCTGATGTGGTAGTTCGACTATCTTCTTTGATAGTTCGACTATCTGTGTCGTTCGACTATCTGTTCTGATATATCGACGATCTCTGTGCTTCGGTCGACGATCTCTGAAGGTCGTTCGACGCTCTTCTGTCTGTCTTTAGTAATTTTGTACTCCTTCTATTCTATGATTTAATTCCTATTTATTTAGCATATTTTATTAAAGATTATTTCATTGATTTTGTGCATACATCTCAAGGCAATCTTTGCCCCATCCTTTGTGCATAAGTCAAGCTTTATCTGACAAAGTTCTTTGTCTTATTAGTTGAAATATCTTTTTGCTTTATCTGTCATGCTGTCCTTTATAGCCGTTAGACACAGAAAGTCTTCTTTGGCCGTAAAGAGTTTAGTCTGATGTGACTTTCTTTAGTACTCCTGTTATCAGATTGGTTTTGCAGCTTCTTAGAAAGCTTTATCCCCTTATAGCATGTCTGCCTGCAGGATATGTTTTTGCTTTATGCTTTTTGCAGCCCAGATTGCAGATCTCAGAAGAAGACAAAATTCAAACCAAGTTTAGAGCCGTTGCAAAGGCCCATATATAAAGAGCTTCTTTTGAAAGAAGAAATATACACAACAACAAGAGACACAAGATATACAGATTAAAAAAAGCAAGAAAAGATACAGCTCTCAGTCATTGATTCATTCAACTGAGAAGATCATCCCTCTTCAACATTCTTCTTCAATCATGAGTCCATCCTGCTTACAGGAACATTTACTCAGTGCCTAGAAGAAGAAGAAGAAGAAGAAGAAAGGAAGCTGATTAAAGAAGAACAACTCATTACAAATCAAGAGTCTTCTTCAAGCTTCTCCTTCAAAACTCCAAGACAGTTCTTTGTCTCAAGTTCAGAAGAGTTCCTGCACCCTAAAGCAAGACTCATTCATGGATATTCTCTAAGCCAGGGGGAGCCTTGATTCTTTAGAGCTTTCTAGCTCTGTGCAATCCACTAGCTTCTCTAATCTGTTCTAACAATAGAGAAGAAACTTTAACTCTCTCAACCTCTTGTATAAAGGGTTATTACTCCCTTCAAAAGTGAACCTTGGTGGCAGGGCACCTGATCAAAAACCTGTGTTGGATTTTGAGCTCCTGATCAAAAGCTCAAAGGGTCTACTTGATCTACCTAAAGCAGATCAGTTGGTGGCAGGGCACCTGAACAAAAACCTGTAGTGGATTCCTACCAGGGTGGTAGAAGAGTGGACATACCTATTTAGAGGGAACCATTATAAACTTCTTGTGTCGTCTGTGTTGCTTATTTAATTTATTGCACTGTGGCTGTGAGTAGAAATAACTAGGATTGCTAGTTGATGTGATAGGATCAAAGCTCAACTGTAATTACAGTTGCCCTTCTCTAGTGCACTTCACTTTGTGTTAGGCTCTAGGGTTTAAAATATCTATAAACTCATTCCGCAAATTAACTCTAAGGGAGTTAAGTAGGGTGTCATAATTTTTGAATACTCTATTCACCCCCCTCTAGAGTTGTATCTATCCTCACTTTCAAGGGGGGATGAAGCTTTCTCTCTCCTAATCACCCTCTCCAGAATGTTAATGGCATTTTAATTAAATTCCTGCCTTCTAAGCTAATGGGCCACACTAGTTGGGCTTAGCCTAAGTGAGTTTTGCTTGGTTAGGTCCACTTAGGCTAATTTGACTTAATCTTAGGGTTAAGTTGACCTTGGCCAAATTGACCTTTTGGGTTGACCCCAATGGGCCCTTGGGGACCCATTGGCCTCCCCTAAGATCTAGGTGGGGTTGGGTAGGGTTGGTTTGGCACCTTGGAGGCCACTTGACCCTTAATTAGGGCACTTTGACCATTTTAGGGCTAGGGTTGACTTTGGTCAACTTAGCCTCTCTGATTGACCCTAATGGGTCCTTGGTGACTTATTGGCCTCCCTTAGGGCTTAGGGAGGTCTAGGTGGGTCCCTTTGGCTAAAGGGAGGTCATTTAACCATGTGTGAGCTTAGTTTGACCTAATTTGGGTTTGGGATTACTTGGTCAACTTGGCCCTTTTGATTGACCCCAATAGGTCCTTAGTGACCCAAGGGTCCTCCCTAAGGGTTAGGGGTATCGTGGTGGGGTCATGGGTTTAAGGTGAAACCTTATAGTCAAACCCTAGGCCTGGTGATTAGGTTGAGCTATTTGCAAACAAAGGTGATATCCACCTCCATGCCTTAGTTCACTTGGGTCTTCTTGAGTTTCCTAAGATTTTTCATGACTAGTCATGACAAAATCACTCTTAGGGGTCTAGTTGTTTGAGGGATGTTACAAATCCCAATATATAAAAATAAAAATTTCGTCCCCGAAATTAAGGTTAGGCCTATGGGGTTTCTACTGAGGTGAAATTATGTACCATCCCCAGGAAATTAAAATTTTACCTGACTCGAAGAGATCCGGATACCTCTGCCGCATCAAGTCCCGTGGCTCCCAGGTATGCTCCTTCTGCCCATAGTTCTTCCACAGGACCTTGACAAGCAGAACCTTCTTGCACCGCAAGACCCGTACTGTTGCATCGTCGATCCTGACCGGCTCAATGCTGACTGATCGATCTGAAACCACTAGGCCATCTATAGTGGAAAATAGCTCCTCAGGTCGTAGTAGAGCCTTTTGAAGTGAAGAGACATGGAAGACATCGTGTAATCTCGCTAACTCAGACAGCAGCTCTAGTCTGTAAGCCAAGGGGCTGATCCGCTCCAAGATCCTATAAGGCCCCATATATCTTGGACTGAGCTTCTTTTTCCCGCGAACCCGCGAGACTCCATGCATCGGTCGTATCTTCAAGAAAACCCGGTCTCCCACCTAGAACTCCACCTGACGATGTCGCGCATCGTAGTATTTGTCACGTCTGCTCTTGGCCTCCAGCATTCTATCCCGAATCAATCTCACCAGATCATTTGTGTCCTCCACGAACTCCGAGCTAAGTGCCTTCGGATCCTCATCCTGGATCCAAGATAGTGGGGTCCTGCATCTCCAACCGCACAATACCTCGTAAGGGGCCATGTCTATGCTAGACTGATGACTATTGTTGTAAGAGAACTCGATCAGTGGTAATAGTCTCTCATAGGGCTCTCCGTGGTCTTAAATGCATAGGCGTAGAAGATCCTCCAATGTTCGGTTGGTGTGCTCCGTCTGCCCATCCGTATGAGGGTGGAAATTTGTACTGGAGGTCAACCGAGAGCCTAGGTAGGCCTGAACTGACCTCCACTCCTTGGACATAAGTCATCCATCCTGATCTGACATGATCGTCCTAGGCACTCCATGGTAATGGACAAACTGCTTCACAAATTTCCGTACCAGATCACCGACCGGGGCATCCTTCCTGATTGGAATAAACTTAGCCACCTTCGTCAACATATCGACAATCACCCAAATCGAGTCGGTCCCTGCACGAGATCGGGGTAGCCCATGTATAGAATCCATGGCTATGTCCTCGAACTTCCACTCCGGCACCAAAAGTGGCTGCAATAATCCGGTCGGACTCTTGCACTCTGCCTTTATGAGCTGGCAAGCCTCGCAGTGCATCACAAAGTATGTGATATCCTTTTTCATGCATGGCCAATACTTCATCTTCTTTAGATTCGTTGTCATCTTCGTGATCCCGGGGTACACTGAATATCTGATGCAATGTGCCTTTATCATGATGTCTTCTCGAATTCGGCCTCCTACCGGTATATAAACTCGTCCTCTAAAGCATAGCAGCCCATCTCTCAATGAGTAATCCCCCGTCGTGCCTTCCTCCAAGGCCCTAAATATCGGCTCCATCCTCGCATCAAGCCTCTACCCGTCCCTAATACAATCCTGGATGTCGTCAATGGTGCTCATCGATGCCAGGTGTAAGACCCCCCTTTTTTTTTCTTTTTCAACCACCGGGGTCTTAGGCCCAAAATCGCCGCTTTGCGGTGACACCTTCACGTCCTGAAGGGTCATCACCACAAGGCGCCGATTCTGCCGGCCAATTCGATCACAGAAAGGTAGCACAATAATAGAAGTAAGAGCAATGCAGTCCACAATAATAAATCACATATATAGAAATAAATCTCCACGAAGGGAGTGTCCACAGAAAACATCAGAGTACTATAAATGCGGGCTTATGCCAGGTACAAAATGTCCTCATTACAAGTCTCTCATGCGGAAGCAAAAACAGGAACTACTCAGGGTCGAGACTCACGGTCCCGGCTGTATGAACTCCGGAGCTAGACTGCCCCATCTCCAGGGGCACCGATCTCTGGGGCTGCTCCTCCATGCTGGGTCCACGATCCCCTAAATGATGCGGTTCAAAAACCGTTAGTCATAAAGACTAAGCCCTATCATCCCCTACCCCTTCCCCCATGGCTCCTAGGTACCGAGCGGAGAGGAAGAAAGGGAAGGAGATGAAGGTAGAGATTAATCAAGAAACAGATGGCAGCAGAACTAATCTAGCAATTCTATAATAGTATGACAGAAACAGAAAGTAAGAAAAGTAACCTAAACTTATGTGTGAAACGCATAAGCCAAGGGATCTTCTACAAGGCTCCCATCGTATAGAGTGTCCCATACCACCTATACGTTGGGGTGTCGGTTATCAAACAACAGCATATGTTTATATATTGAAATTAACCATTGATTTATAAACTTGCCCACACAAGCTTATAGACCAAGGGGTCGTTTTGCAGGTCCTAATGTATAAGCGTCCCATACCACTTATACTTTAGGTGTCAGGGTTAAATGAATCGATTATGCTATGAAATGCAAGTGGGTATGATGAAACATGCAAGTGCAACTCACACACCTGACTCTGTGCACACAGACCTTTAGTTCCCCCTTTCGGAGCCGTTACCTCCCAGGATACCTCCGTAGTGCCGGACGGAAGCGGTGGGTTGGGCCTCGCCCACCTCAAAACCAGTAAAAGCACCACTGGTCTGACCTATCGTACGCCTCAATGCTTGGTGCACTAAGCGGACGCCTGCGTACTCTTGCCGGCTGGCGCACCGGACTTCTGTTGGCGAAGTGCTAATCACCCCGCCGAGTCAACGATATCGGTGTCGGTGCAATCGAACTCCCCGATATCGTAAAACCCACCACCTTAACTTTTCCTATTTTATGCACATGCAAGTTTAATCGTAAACACACAAAAACCGAGCCAAAGCTCCCCGGACCAAAACGTCCGTCTCCAAACCAACCGAGCCGAAGCTCCCCGGACCATCCCGTCCGTCTCCAAACCAACTGAGCTGAAGCTCCCCGGACCATCCCGTCCGTCTCTTAACCAACCAAGCCGAAGCTCTCATCAATCTCCCTGTGCCAACAGTGTTTGTGAAAGGTGCATCCTTAGTTACTAGGTTACTCTTGTCGGTTTGTTATTACAGTTTCCGTTAGCCTAGGACTGCCCCCGGTATTCCCCGTGAAGGGCTCTCAAGGGGCACTAGGAACCAAGACGGCGGCATTACGGCCCGAAGTTCCCTTTCGCAAGGCACTTATTGTTATTGGTTGATCTCCCTTAACCCGATTCCCTTCTCATATTACGTTAGACTATCCTAGGGTGATTTTTAACCTTCCTCTCTTCGGGAAAAGCGATCTTTCGCCGAACCCGAGCACCCCTTAACTCTAGCTATCACCACTTCTCGCTACTCTTTATATCTTCCTATTGTGATTTCCCCCACTATTACCCACCCAGACAAAAATAATTAACTCCAATGACTTCCTCAAATCGTGTCCTATTGCATTTCACAATTGTTATATGCAGACCGACCTAGACTTCATGTCGAACCGGTTATGCAATGATCCAATACTCATCCAAATGCCCTAAATTATTTACTGGAGACTCACCATGATATAAATGACCTAAATCCAGAAAATGGAAATTTTCCTAATCTATTTGGCATTTAATTAAATTCCTCGAAAATCCCAAAGGCTACCGGTTTGAACATGAACTACCCTAAGTAATCATGCAAGATGTCCAGCAAATTTATGATAAATAGTAGGTTATCTCAATAGGTTAAGTCCTAAGTATCATAATTTTTCTATCATCAAAAGGGTATGAAAACTATTTTAGAAATAATCTCTAACTTCTATTGTTTATGAATCAAGTACAGAAAATATTCTTCCAAAAATTATAAATAATTTATGCCATGCAGATAAAGGCCTAAAATTAGCACTGGCCAAGTTTCATAATTTTCCAGCAAGTATTTTATCCATAATTAATTTTTAAACAATAAAACCCCTTTCTAATATCTGTGAACAAAGTACTAGATTTACTCAACATAAAATTCTATAAAAATTCAGGGATCAATGTTCTACTAGTCAAGATCTAAATCCAGAATTTTAACTGATTATAATTAATTTAAAACCTCCAAATATTTGAAATAACAAATCGGGCTAATAATCCTTTAACACATGAAGTATAATATTTATTAATCATAAAATTCCAGGAAAATTACCATAAGTCTAAAACATCCTAAAACTCCCTCCTCTCGAGTTTCATAATTTTTAGATTAGATTTAGTGCTTAAAATAACTAAATTACATGTTTATCCTAATCCAAAATCTCAACTTCCGAGGTACCTAATTACCTCCAATTCCTTCACTATTTCAACCAGAGGGTTTTCAGCATATCATCCCACTCTCCTCCAAATTTCAAGAGCATACAAGAGCTTTTGCTCCTATGTCCTTCACAAACCTCAAACTCCCACCCACTGGATTTGAGCCGATCTCTTAGGGTAAAATCCACCCTAATCCACACCTTTTTACCCAAGAGGGTAGACATAGACTCAACAAATCAATGGCCATAACACCAGCCTCATTTGAGGAGATTTGTCCACTCCATTTCCAATCGTACTTTTCCCCATAGTATCCCTCACCAAGACCTATCTAGGACTTGATACTTCCCTATTCAAAACTCGACCAATTGAGTTGAAATTTTGTACAGATCTTAACATGGTGTCAGGGACCACCACCCAAAATTTGGGGGAGTTTGGACTTAATTTCATCTCCTAATTAATTTTATAATGTTTATTAAAATTTTACAAAAAACTTTAGGCAAAAGTTCTCCAAAAATTCTCATTTTTGGTCTGTCGTTAGGTTTAGCTAAGGTTAACCCCCTGCCCAAATTTCAGGTCATTTGGACAAGGGACGAAGAGTGGGCATCCATTTTAATTTCTGCCTAACTCTAGGTACAGCCCCCACTAAAACGGGTGCTGCGGCCGAACCGCTTCCCCAAACGAGTTGAAACCAATTTTAAATTAATCTAGACTCGAAGGGCTACGACTTTCGTGACTGGTAACTTTCCTAAAATGGCATCTAAGTGCCTCGTTTTGCAGCATCAAAATGTGCCCATCTAAGTATATTTTCCTTATAAATTATTTACATAATTTATATAATATAAAACAGTTTTTACTGTTCATCTTCTACAGAACCCGAAAACCAGACACAGAAAACCATTTTTCCTATAAGCTTTCCGTGATCCGTCGCCGGCCGTCCGGTCACTTCCCTGGCCAGCCACCACCACCACCTCCATTGAGGCGATGGCTAGCGGTCGGCGGTGGTTTGGCCGCCGGAGGTGGCGGTTTCCAGCGAACTCAAAAATACCTTTTTCATGGTTTTCCCATGAAAACGAGAGATGGGTCCGGCTCTGTTGAGCGCGAACTTCCTTTCTAAGGATCCTAAGATCTACCCACGAAAGAGAAGAAGCAGAGGAGGACCTTATTCGCGGTTTGGAGGCGAGAAGAACGACAGGATGCCATGGCGCAGTGGTGGCGTAGCCGAACTTCTCCTACAGCAAGAACAAAGATCTGATCTGTTTGCTTGAGCATGTAAACTTCTCCTCTTGCTCCAAGTGGGCTTTTATAAGTCAGAAAGTGGGGAGGTGAAAGGGTAAAGCCTTAATGGCCATGAAGGCTCCTCTTAATAGCCTTTCGGTTACAGTGAAGGGATAAGAAACGGTGGAAGTTGAACAGGTGTGTCCAGTTGGCGGTTTCCTATTGGACCAACACTTCCTCCTTTATTATATAATTATAGAAGGAAAAACGGCCCGTAATTACTCCTGGTGTAACTTCCCACACCAGCATTTATTTCCACGCGTGTTAGACTAATTTCGGGCCTGAACCGTCATTTCGGCCAATGTCACGGGCGTGACAGGCGCGGGTGACAATTTTGGGGTTGACGATCGTCGAACTGAGATCGACGGTCGTCGAAGGATGGTCACGCCCTAGGTCACGGGCGTGACACCTAGGTCACGGGCGTGACAGGCCCGAATGGCAATTTTGAGGTCGACGATCGTCGAACTGAGATCGACGGTCGTCGAAGGCTGGTCACGCCCTAGGTCACGGGCGTGACACTTAGGTCATGGGCGTGACAGGCCTGAGTTCAATTTCGACGATCGTTTTACAGGGATCGATGATCGTCGAAGGAGTCACGCCCCTGGTCACGGGCGTGACACTTTGGTCACGGGCGTGACATGTCCGGGCTGCCAAATCGACGATCTTCTCACAGAGATCGACGATCGTCGAAGGGGTCACGCCCTAGGTCACGGGCATGACACCTTGGTCACGGGCGTGACATGCCCGGGCAGCAAGTTCGACGATCGTCTCACGGAGATCGACGATCGTCGAAGTAGTCACGCCCAAAGTCACGGGCGTGACGGGTCGGTCACGGGCGTGACCAACCCGTGACCCGAAACCTCGATCGATTTATTTCAATTTTTGGGCTTCACAGGGTTCTGTCACGACCAACCGACTCCTAGGGGTCTAGCCGGAAATGGGATGTTACAAATCCCAATAAACAAAACAAAAATTTCGTCCCCGAAATTGAGGTTGAGCCTACGGGGATTTCTACCGGAATAAATTAAACTTGTAACATCCCATACGATCTTTCTATCGGGTTTAGGCGACTATTCGTTTGATAAATGAAGACAATCTCCCCAATAAACAAAAGATTAGCCCCTACCTTTCTGATTGAGTGTGCATGCCTAGGTCCTGAATTTTCCTTATCTAGTCTTAACTGTCCAAAACAAGAAGGCAATCTATAGTATACCGAGAGGTGGTGAGATGTATCTGACTGAACAACTCCGGGTATCTTTGCCTCATCAGATCCTGCGGTTCCCAGGTGTGCTCCTCCTGACCGTGGTTTCTCCACAGAACCTTGACTAAGGGGATCTTTTTGCGACGCAAGATCCGTACTCCTTTGTCGTCGATCCGGACCGGCTCCAAGTGAACAGATCGGTCTGAAGCTACCGGCCCTTCGGTGGTCAAAATCCGCTGCTCCGGGCGTAGTAGAGCCCTTCTCAGCGAAGAAATGTGGAAGACGTCGTGTAGAGCTGCCAGCTCTGGCGGCAACTCTAGCCTGTAGGCTAGGGGTCCGATCCGCTCCAGGATCCGGTAAGGGCCCATATACCTAGGGCTGAGCTTCTTCCTCCGACCGCGCACCCGTGAGACTCCGTGCATGGGCCGGATCTTCAAGAACACTCGATCTCCTACCCGAAACTCTACCTGACGATGCCGGGCGTCATAGTATTTAGCCTGTCTGCTCTGCACCTCCAACATCCTATCTCTGATCAGTCTCACCTGAGCCTCGGTGTCTTCAACAAAATCCGATCCCAACACCTTCGGATCCTCGTCTTGAACCCAAGAAAGCGGGGTCCTACATTTTCTTCCATACAAGGCTTCATAAGGCGCCATCCTGATGCTGGACTGGTAGCTATTGTTATAGGAGAACTCGACCAACGGTAACATCTTCTCCCACGGCTCCCCTCGGTCCAGTATACACAGTCGTAGTAAATCCTCCAAGGTCCGGTTGGTGCGCTCTGTCTGCCCGTCCGTCTGAGGGTGGAAGGTCGTGCTAAAAGTCAACCGGGTGCCCAAATATGCCTGCACTGACCGCCACTCCCTGGATGTAAACCGTCCATCGCGGTCTGACACTATCGTCCGGGGCACGCCATGATATCGGATATACTGCTCCACGAACTTCCGTACCAGCACTCCCACCGAGTCATCCTTCCTGATCGGTATAAAGCGGGCCACCTTCGTCAACCGATCAACAATCACCCAGATCGAGTCGTTCCCCGTCCGAGACCGGGGAAGACCATGTATAAAATCCATAGCTATATCGTCGAACTTCCACTCCGGCACCGGGAGTGGCTGCAGCAATCCTGCGGGGTTCCTGCACTCTGCCTTCACCAACTGACACGCCTCGCAATGGGTCACGAAGTACGTAATGTCCTTCTTCATGCCCGGCCAAAACATCGTCTTCTTCAGATCAGCGGTCATCTTTGTGATCCCCGGGTGCACAGAGTACCGGCTGCAAAGCGCCTCCATCATAATATCCTCTCGGATCTGGCCACCAGCGGGTATATATACTCTGCCTCTGAAATGTAGCAATCCATCTCTCAGGGAATAATCTCCTGTCGAACCTTCCTCCAAAGCTCGGAACATCGGCTCTGCCCACGCATCTGTCCTCTGTCCGTCCCGAATGCGATCCCAAATATCATCTATGGCCACTATCGATGCCAGATACTCCCTATACAGAACTGGGTCATCCTCGGACACTAGGGATATCTGCATATCTCTGAATGACCGGACTAGCTCCATGGACATAACCTGGGCCCCAGCTTCGGAAGTGGCAGCTCGCCGGCTCAACGCGTCGGCCACCACGTTTGCCTTCTCTGGATGGTAGTGCATCTCATACTGATAATCTGCTAAGAACTCCACCCAACGCCACTGCCTGATATTCAGCTCCTTCTACGTGTCCACGTATTTCAGGTTCTTGTGGTCGTAGTAGATGTCGCAGTGGACTCCGTAAAGATAATGGCGCCAGACCTTCAGAGCAAAAACGACCGCTCCCATCTCAAGGTCGTGCACTGGGTAGTTCTTCTCATGGGTCTTCAGCTGGCGGGAGGCATATGCTATGACGTGTCCGTTCTGCATCAGCACTGCTCCCATCCCCTGGTATGATGCGTCGGTATACACCTGGAATCCTTCCTTTCCAGATGGGAGGGCCAGAATAGGGGCTGAGATGAGTCGGTCCTTCAGTTCCTGGAAAGCCGCCTGGCACTGCAGGGTCCAAACGAAAGGTGCCTCCTTCTTCGTCAAAGATGTGAGGGGGAGGGAAATCTGAGAGAACCCCTCCACGAACTTCCGGTAGTAACCGGCAAGTCCCAAGAAACTGCGTACATCGGTGGCTGTCTTCAACTGTGGCCAATCGCGAACTGCCCGAATCTTTGCCGGATCCACTGCCAACCCGGCTCCGCTGATAATATGGCCCAGGAAGGCCACCTCCTTCAACCAAAACTGACACTTGCTGAATTTTGCATAAAGGCGATGCTTCCGCAACCTTTCCAAAGTCAGTGCTAGATTCCGAGTGTGCTCCTCCTCCGTCCTAGAGTAGATCAGGATGTCGTCTATGAATACTATGACGAACACATCCAAGTAGGCCTCGAAGACCCGGTTCATGAGACTCATGAACGCCGACGGGGCATTCGTGAGCCCGAAGGGCATCACGGTGAACTCATACAGGCCATATCTGCTACTGAAGGCCGTCTTCGGGATATCCTCCTCCTGGATCCAAAGCTGGTAGTATCCTGACCTCAAGTCTAGCTTCGAGAAATAATGGGCCCCCTCCAGCTGGTCGAACAATTCGTCTATCCGAGGGAGTGGATAGGTATTCCGGACGGTTAGCCTGTTTAGTGCTCGATAATCGATGCACAGGTAGAGTGTCCCATCCTTCTTCTTCACGAATAGGACCGGTGCTCCCCATGGCGAGGAACTCGGTCTAACAAATCCTGCCTCAACCAATTCCTGCAACTGAGTCCGAAACTCTGCCAACTCCTTTGGGGCCATCCGATAAGGGGCCCTAGATGCCGGCTTGGCCCCCGGCACAAGCTGTATCTGAAAGTCCTGCTCTCGATGTGGAGGTAGTCCTGGCAGTTTCTCTGGAAAGATGTCAGCGAAATCTCGCACCACCGGGATGTCTGTCACCGACTCCTTAACTTCCGCCATCTCAAATAGAATCTGATAGACCTCCTCTCCCTGCAGATGGGCCTTAACGGCCTGTACCGAAGATAAGAGTATACGAGAGACAGGTCTTATACCTTCGATGGTAATGAAAGAGTCCCCGTGTCTCATAGTGATCCTCTTCGCCTGGCAGTCAATTTGGGCATGGTTCCAGTGCAGCCATACCATGCCCAGGATCAGGTCATAGTCTGTCAGCTTCAAAATCGTCGCTGGAGCCTCGAATGCCTTTCCACCAATTTCTGCCTCCATATTGCAGTGATCCGTGGTAAGGAGCTCAGATCCATCCGGCAGTCGCACCCTCATCCTCGAGCCTGTGAACCGCTCCACGCCTTCCAGTCCTTCTACGAACGTCTCCGACACAAAGGAGTGGGTAGCTCCAGTATCGAACAGCGTGCGGGCCGGCTTGCCGCTGATGAAGACTATACCTGGGGTGATTAGATATCTTAGGGTTCTATAGTGAGCTTTACTTTCCTTGCTAATCTATCTAGTGCGATTCAAAGTTCGACCATTGAAAGGGAAATTCTATGAAAATAAAGAAGCATTGCGGCGTACCTGTGATGACCTGCTCCGGATTCCGAGGCTGCGCAAGGTCCAAAGCATATACCTGCTCTCTTCCCTGTCTACGATCTCCCTCCTGGTATCCACGACCGCGGCCGCGTCCTCGGCCTCCGTAATGCTGAGCTGGTGGGCCGCCCTGTGGTGCTGGAGGTGGTGCCCCCCTCATGGGGCAGTTCCTCCGAATGTGCCCAATCTGATGACAAAGGAAGCACTTCGGTGGGGGATACGCCATTCCCCCGGGTCTCGGCATCTCCTGCATCCGAAGAGGTGGAGGGGCCAATATCACTTGTTCCCTCGGCTCCTGCCTCACGTCCTGACAAGGCTGGTCCTCGTCCTCCTCCCCTCTGGTATAGTACCTCGCCGCTGGTCATTTCTACCTCTCCGTCCCTGATCCTCTGTTGGCCGTTTCCGGCCCCGGGTGGCGTGCCAATCTGCCTCAATCCTTTTTGCCATCTCCAAAATCCGAGAGATAGGCCCGTCAGTTACAAACAACAGAGCCTCCCTCAAGTCCTCCTGCAGGCCCTTATAGAACCTCCTGATATACCCTGCTTCGTCCAGCTGGTAGGAATCTGCGTATCGGGCCAGATGGTCGAACTCTCGATGGTACTCCACCACGGTCCGTGTGCCCTGCTTCAACTGTAAGAACCGCTCCTCCAAATCATCCCTGGCCGACTGCGGAACGAAATGCTCCAGCAGAACGGCCCTGAACTCCTCCCAGGTAACCTCCGCAACCTCCCTGTCGGCAAATGTCGTGTCCAACAGCGTCTTCCACCACCTCTTTGCATGGGACTCCAGGCAAGAGACAACCAGAGCCACCCTCTCCTCCCAGGGACACCGTATCCCGGTCAGCATCTCGTACATGATATCTAGCCACTCTTCCGTCTGAACCGCCAACTCAATCCCCAAATAGGACGGGGGAGAAAGACCCCGGAAGATGTTCAGCCAGTTGGCCCCCGGATTTGGCTGCGGGGCCGGAACCTGCTGGGCCCTGAAGGCCTCCAGGATGGCAGTCAGAGTCTGTCCCATGTCTGACTGAAGGAAAGGAGTGGGGACCAGTGGGGGTGGTGCAACACCCTGAGCCTGCTGAACTCCGCCTTGTGGCGTAGGCTGTGCTGGAGGCTGCGTAACAAAAACACATGCTGAGAAAATGTTCAAATATTACATAAAGGTGGACAATTTATATGTGATCCCCATATGGGCACACCACTGCTTCCGCTGCTTAGTTTGTCCCCAAACTAAACTCGAGCGGGGGTGACCCAGGGTTAGTGAACTGCTACCTTTTCAGATCGATGTTTTGCCCTCTGATACCACTTGTAAGACCCCCCCCCCCTTTTTTTCTTTTTCAACCACCGGGGTCTTAGGCCCAGAATCGCCGCTTTGCGGTGACACCTTCATGTCCTGAAGGGTCATCACCACAAGGCGCCGATTATGCCGGCCAATTCGATCACAGAAAGGTAGCACAATAATAGAAGTAAGAGCAATGCAGTCCACAATAATAAATCACATATATAGAAATAAATCTCCACGAAGGGAGTGTCCACAGAAAACATCAGAGTACTATAAATGCGGGCTTATGCCCGGTACAAAATGTCCTCACTACAAGTCTCTCATGCGGAAGCAAAAACAGGAACTACTCAGGGTCGAGACTCACGGTCCCGGCTGTATGAACTCCGGAGCTAGACTGCCCCATCTCCAGGCGCACCGATCTCTGGGGCTGCTCCTCCATGCTGGGCTCCACGATCCCCTAAATGATGCGGTTCGAAAACCGTTAGTCATAAAGACTAAGCCCTATCATCCCCTACCCCTTCCCCCATGGCTCCTAGGTACCGAGCGGAGAGGAAGAAAGGGAAGGAGATGAAGGTAGAGATTAATCAAGAAACAGATGGCAGCGGAACTAATCTAGCAATTCTATAATAGTATGACAGAAACAGAAAGTAAGAAAACTAACCTTAACTTATGTGCGAAACGCATAAGCCAAGGGATCTTCTGCAAGGCTCCCATCGTATAGAGTGTCTCATACCACCTATACGTTGGGGTGTCGGTTATCAAACAACAGCATATGTTTATATATTGAAATTAACCATTGATTGATAAACTTGCCCACACAAGCTTATAGACCAAGGGGTCGTTTTGCAAGTCCTAATGTATAAGCGTCCCATACCACTTATACTTTAGGTGTCAGGGTTAAATGAATCGATTATGCTATGACATGCAAGTGGGTATGATGAAACATGCAAGTGCAACACACACACCCGACTATGTGTACACAGACCTTTAGTTCCCCCTTTCGGAGCCGTTACCTCCCAGGATACCTCCGTAGTGGCGGACGGAAGCGGTGGGTTGGGCCTCGTCCACCTCAAAACCAGTAAATGCACCACTGGTCTGACCTATCGTACGCCTCAATGCTTGGTGCACTAAGAGGACGCCTGCGTACTCTTGCCGGCTGGCGCAACGGACTTCTGTTGGCGAAGTGCTAATCACCCCATCGAGTCAACAATATCGGTGTCGGTGCAATCGAACTCCCCGATATCGTAAAACCCACCACCTTAACTTTTCCTATTTTATGCACATGCAAGTTTAATCGTAAACACACAAAAACCGAGACGAAGCTCCCCGGACCAAAACATCCGTCTCCAAACCAACCGAGCCGAAGCTCCCCGGACCATCCCGTCCGTCTCCAAACCAACTGAGCCAAAGCTCCCCGGACCATCCCGTCCGTCTCTTAACCAACCGAGCCGAAGCTCTCATCAATCTCCCTGTGCCAACAGTGTTTGTGAAAGGTGCAGCTCTAGTTACTAGGTTACTCTTGTCGGTTTGTTATTACAGTTTACGTTAGCCCAGGACTGCCCCCGGTATTCCCCGTGAAGGGCTCTCAAGGGGCACTAGGAACCAAGACGGCGGCATTACGGCCCGAAGTTCCCTTTCGCAAGGCACTTATTGTTATTGGTTGATCTCCCTTAACCCGATTCCCTTCTCATATTATGTTAGACTATCCTAGGGTGATTTTTAACCTTCCTCTCTTCGGGAAAAGCGATCTTTCGCTGAACCCGAGCACCCCTTAACTCTAGCTATCACCACTTCTCGCTACTCTTTATATCTTCCTATTGTGATTTCCCCCACTATTACCCACCCAGACAAAAATGATTAACTCCAATGACTTCCTCAGATCATGTCCTATTGCATTTCACAATTGCTATATGCAGACTGACCTAGACTTCATGTCGAACCGGTTATGCAATGATCCAATACTCATCCAAATGCCCTAAATTATTTACTGGAGACTCACCATGATATAAATGACCTAAATCCTGAAAATGGAAATTTTCCTAATCTATTTGGCATTTAATTAAATTCCTCGAAAATCACAAGGGCTACCGGTTTGAACATGAACTACCCTAAGTAATCATGCAAGATGTCCAGCAAATTTATGATAAATAGTAGGTTATCTCAATAGGTTAAGTCCTAAGTATCATAATTTTTCTATCATCAAAAGGGCATGAAAACTATTTTAGAAATAATCTCTAACTTCTGTTGTTTATGAATCAAGTACAGAAAATATTCTTCCAAAAATTATAAATAATTTATGCCGTGCAGATAAAGGCCTAAAATAAGCACTGGCCAAGTTTCATAATTTTCCAACAAGTATTTTATCCATAATTAATTTTTAAACAATAAAACCCCTTTCTAATATCTGTGAACAAAGTACTAGATTTACTCAACATAAAATTCTATAAAAATTCAGGGATCAATGTTCTACTAGTCAAGATCTAAATCCAGAATTTTAACTGATTATAATTAATTTAAAACCTCCAAATATTTGAAACAACAAATCGGGCTAATAATCCTTTAACACATGAAGTATAATATTTATTAATCATAAAATTCCAGGAAAATTACCATAAGTCTAAAACATCCTAAAACTCCCTCCTCCCGAGTTTCATAATTTTTAGATTAGATTTAGTGCTTAAAATAACTAAATTACATGTTTATCCTAATCCAAAATCTCAACTTCCGAGGTACCTAATTACCTCCAATTCCTTCACTATTTCAACCAGAGGGTTTTCAGCATATCATCCCACTCTCCTCCAAATTTCAAGGGCATACAAGAGCTTTTGCTCCTATGTCCTTCACAAACCTCAAACTCCCACCCACTGGATTTGAGCCGATCTCTTAGGGTAAAATCCACCCTAATCCACACCATTTTACCCAAGAGGGTAGACATAGACTCAACAAATCAGTGGCCATAACACCAGCCTCATTTGAGGAGATTTGTCCACTCCATTTCCAATCGTACTTTTCCCCATAGTATCCCTCACCAAGACCTATCTAGGACTTGATACTTCCCTATTCAAAACTTGACCAATTGAGTTGAAATTTTGTACAGATCTTAACATTGGTGCCAGGGACCACCACCCAAAATTTGGGGGAGTTTGGACTTAATTTCATCTCCTAATTAATTTTATAATGTTTATTAAAATTTTACAAACAACTTTAGGCAAAAGTTCTCCAAAAATTCTCATTTTTGGTCTGTCGTTAGGTTTAGCTAAGGTTAACCCCCTGCCCAAATTTCAGGTCATTTGGACAAGGGACGAAGAGTGGGCATCCATTTTAATTTCTGCCCAACTCTAGGTACAGCCCCCACTAAAACGGGTGCTGCGGCCGAACCGCTTCCCCAAATGAGTTGAAACCAATTTTAAATTAATCTAGACTCGAAGGGCTACGACTTTCGTGACTGGTCACTTTCCTAAAACGGCCTCTAAGTGCCTCATTTTGCAGCATCAAAATGTGCCCATCTAAGTATATTTTCCTTATAAATTATTTACATAATTTATATATTATAAAACAGTTTTTACTGTTCATCTTCTACAGAACCCGAAAACCAGACACGAAAAACCATTTTTCCTATAAGCTTTCCGTGATCCGTCGCCAGCCGTCCGGTCACTTCCCTGGCCAGCCACCACCACCACCTCCGTTGAGGCGATGGCTAGCGGTCGGCGGTGGTTTGGCCGCCGGAGGTGGCGGTTTCCGGCGAACTCAAAAATACCTTTTTCATGGTTTTCCCATGAAAACGAGAGATGGGTCCGGCTCCGTTGAGCGCGAACTTCCTTTCTAAGGATCCTAAGATCTACCCACGAAAGAGAAGAAGCAGAGGAGGACCTTATTCGCGGTTTGGAGGCGAGAAGAACGACGGGGTGCCATGGCGCAGTGGTGGCATAGCTGAACTTCTCCTACAGCAAGAACAAAGATCTGATCTGTTTGCTTGAGCGTGTAAACTTCTCCTCTTGCTCCAAGTGGGCTTTTATAAGTCAGAAAGTGGGGAGGTGAAAGGGTAAAGCCTTAATGTCCATGAAGGCTCCTCTTAATAGCCTTTCGGTTACAGTGAAGGGATAAGAAACGGTGGAAGATGAACAGGTGTGTCCAGTTGGCGGTTTCCTATTGGACCAACACTTCCTCCTTTATTATATAATTATAGAAGGAAAAACGGCCCGTAATTACTCCTGGTGTAACTTCCCACACCAGCATTTATTTCCACGCGTGTTAGACTAATTTCGGGCCTGAACCGTCGTTTCGGCCAATGTCACGGGCGTGACACATAGGTCACGGGCGTGACAGGCGCGGGTGACAATTTTGGGGTCGACGATCGTCGAACTGAGATCGACGGTCGTCGAAGGATGGTCACGCCCTAGGTCACGGGCGTGACACCTAGGTCACGGGCGTGACAGGCCCGAACGGCAATTTTGAGGTCGACGATCGTCGAACTGAGATCGACGGTCGTCGAAGGCTGGTCACGCCCTAGGTCACGGGCGTGACACTTAGGTCACGGGCATGACAGGCCCGAGTTCAATTTCGACGATCATTTTACTGGGATCGACGATCGTCGAAGGAGTCACGCCCCTGGTCACGGGCGTGACACTTTGGTCACGGGTGTGACATGTCCGGGCTGCCAGATCTACGATCGTCTCACGGAGATCGACGATCGTCGAAGGGGTCACGCCCTAGGTCACGGGCGTGACACCTTGGTCACGGGCGTGACATGCCCGGGCAGCAAGTTCGACGATCGTCTCGCGGAGATCGACGATCGTCAAAGTAGTCACGCCCAAAGTCACGGGCGTGATGGGTCGGTCACGGGCGTGACCAACCCGTGACCCGAAACCTCGATCGATTTATTTCAATTTTTGGGCTTCACAAGGTTCTGTCACGACCAACCGACTCCTAGGGGTCTAGCCGGAAATGGGATGTTACACCAGGTACTCCTCGTAAAGCTCTGGATCGTCCTCGGATTACATAGATATATGTATCTCTTATAACATCTACATCAGCACCATAGCCATCAAGTGAGGCTCCGCTACTGATGTGTTTTCTCTCCAGCTCAGAGCGTCTGCTACCACGTTGGCCTTCCCGGAATGATAGTGCATGGTATACTGGTAGTCTTACAAAAATTCTACCCAGCATCTCTATCGAATGTTCAGCTCCTTTTGCGTGTCCACGTACTTCAAGTTCTTGTGGTCTAAGAAGATATCGCAGTGGACACCGTAGAGATAGTGTCTCAAGATCTTCAGATCGAAGATAACGGCTCACATCTCCAAGTTGTGAACCGGGTAGTTTTGCTCGTGTTTCTTCAGCTGTTTAGAAGAATAAGTCATCACATGCTCGTTCTACATCAGAACGGCACCCATCCCTAGATACGATGCGTTGGTATAAACCTTAAATCCTTCCTTCCCAAATGGAAGGGCAAGGATAGGGACCGAGATAAGCTAACCCTTCAGCTCCAGGAAGGCAGCCTCACACTGCGGCGTCCAAACAAATGGAGTCTCCTTCTTCGTCAGAGATGTGAGTAGGAGGGAAATCCGAGAGAAATCCTCTACGATCTTTCGGTAGTAACCGACAAGTCCTAGGAAACTCCTCACATCAGTGGAAATCTTCAGCGGTGGCCAATCCCATACTGCCTGAACCTTTGCTGGTTCCACTGTCAGTCCTACTTCACTAATAATATGACCCAAAAAGGCCACCTCCTTCAGCCAAAATTGGCACTTGCTGAACTTAGCATACAACTTGTTCTCTCAGAGCTTCTCTAGAGTCAGTGTCAGATGATGCGCATGTTCCTCCTCAGTCCTTGAATAGATGAGGACGTCGTCAATAAACACTATGATGAATAAATCCAGATAGGCCTCGAAAACCCAGTTCATCAAACTCATGAACACGGATGGTGCATTTGTGAGCCCGAAGGGCATCACGGTGAACTCATACAACCTGTATCTACTGCTGAAAGCGGTCTTCTGGATGTCCTCCTCCTGAATACGCAGTTGGTAGTATCTTGACCTCAGGTCTAGCTTAGAAAACCAGTGAGCCCCCTCCAACTGGTCAAATAGCTTGTCAATCCTCAACAGTGGGTACGTGTTCCGAACTGTCAGCCTGTTCAGTACCCTGCAATCGATGCATAGTCGGAGTGTCTCATTCTTCTTCTTCACGAATAGCACCGGAGCTCCCCATGGCGAAGAGCTCGGCCTGACAAACCCAGCTTCCACTAATTCCTGAAGCTGGCTTTGAAACTCCACCAATTCCTTCGGGGTCATCCGATAAGGAGCTCTGGACACCGGCTTAGACCCTGGCACGAGCTGTTTCTGGAAGTCCTTCTCCTGATGTGGTGGTGTAACGACTCCACCCGTTAAACAACATATAATAGAAGGTCCGGTCGGGGCCCTACACTATATGCCACCAACAGACGGCGAGGTCACGGGTTAATATCAAAACACAATCGCACCCTAACTTAGATCATACTAGCGGAAGATTTTAACAATAATATTGAACTCAAACCAGGAATGTCCACTAAATATAAACCACCACATTTATATAGGAATGTACAGTAAATACATAATTGTTTGGCCTTAAGGCCTTAGAGTTCCTCTTGACAAGTGTGGATTCCATACATCAGCGCGCAGGTCGGCCACACCTGAATACAACACAAAACATTTTGCTTAGCCTTCAAGGGCTAGCAGTAGCAGCAGCAGCAGCAGGGACTTCAGCCCTTTTATTTCCCGCTCGGCTCGCCAGCACCTGCACAGGGACAGCCCACCAAAATGGTGGCAAACAAAGCAACGGTCAGCATTCAGCTGACTAATTTATAATGACCCTACCCATTTCCCGGGGCAATGGTATTCCTTCCCTGCAGGAATATTAATT
Organism: Platanthera zijinensis; assembly: GCA_039513925.1. Lineage (NCBI taxonomy): Eukaryota > Viridiplantae > Streptophyta > Magnoliopsida > Asparagales > Orchidaceae > Platanthera > Platanthera zijinensis. The sequence continues at coordinate 55,355,198 of CM077094.1, read as the reverse complement.
CAAATATAGATGTATCATCCATTGTGCTCTCACGCACAAATAATATATCATAAATTCCAGCCACACGGCCCGATGCTCCATGCACTCAGGGCACATTCTTGGTGTACCGGAAATACCCAAGGTCCCACCACCATTCAAGGTCTGAAACCTAACGGTAAACTTTGAGCATTCATTCTTACTGGTGTGCATGCCTAAGACTCTTATTATGCGCTCCAACGAGACCAATAACTTAGTTCTTCCCGTCGGTCAGACATAATGCAGGTGCAGATCAACAAATCTCGTTGCTCAAGTCGCCTTGCCATCACTGAATACCAATGTACGTATGGCCAATCCATAGACGCGGGTCGGTCTCACCTTTCTTGTTCGGCACTAAGCCTTTTTAAGAGCACACAGCTCACAAAAGCCACACTATCCACCAAGGACTTGCTTCACATTAGCCACATTGTCCACATAGGACTGGCTTCACAATAGCCATGTTGTCCACATAGGACTGGCTACACTGTCCACAAAGGACTGGCCACACAATAGCCACAGCACAAGTAGTATAAGGGTATTTTCGTGGAATTCCACACTCCAGTACTTCCTGCTACTCCACTTCACAGGCACAACCCGTCGACTCCACAAATGTTGCGCGCTAGGGTTCGAAGAAAATAAACGCAACCGAACTAACAACCCGATGAGGCAAGTATACCTATCGAATTGTAGCAAGGGGACACAAGTGTCGTATTGAAATCCGGGAACTGTTGGCTAAGCTTACTCACACGAACGCTATTATCTTATCGACGGAAAAACTAGGGTTTTAGAAAATCTAAGCGCAATGGAGAAATTAAAGCAAACTAGAAAGAGAATTACCGCAATTAAGTTACGCTATTAAGAAAAGAACTATGCTAGAAAGGAAACTACTGCAGTTAATTAAAGAGCACAAGATAGGAGTTTACTACTAAAGGAAGAAAATATGAAATGGAAATGCACCCGATCGATATTCACCTCGGCTAAAGACGATTAAGAAAATGCGATAAAAATCTAAACTTAATAGGATAAGGGTCCTTGACCGTGGAGGTTCCTAAAGCTTGAACACGCTTCTCTCGAAGTCGTGCCCAACTGAGTTTAGGAAGGTCCGACCGACTCTCGTCTAAATCGGAGGCCTAAAACTCGCTTTACGCGGTGAACCCCACTATTGGATTTTACTCCAATCCGGGAGATTTGGACGTCTGCCTCTCTCGAGGGGTGCGTACAACTCCCTTTACTCTTGAATGCTCACTTCATTCTTTCGGCCTCTCGGCTAGCCCAGAATGAAAGCAAAGGCGGAGAGTATATATCGAAAATATACCCCCAACCCGTGATTAATCAAGAGTAATTCAAGGCCCTAACCTAAAAAGAAAAGATTGATTAAAACATCATAACATAATCGCTCTAACCTCGGATCATCAAGATCGAGTACAATGAGGATTAGTTAATCATAATGGAGTGGAGGAGGGGAGATGAGTAGAAAAACATAAGAAGAACACAAGCTAAGGGAAGAACAATTTTATTAATGAAAAAGGGCAAGTTACACTAATGAAAATAAAATTACAAGTGCATGAAATTAAACCCTATTCTAGCCCTATATTAAGCACTAAGCAAGAAGAAAATTACATTAAAAGCTAGCACAAACTAAGATTAAACTAGGGTTAACCAAAAAGTACAAAGAGAGGGGGAGAGAGAGAGAGAAAAAGCATGAAAAAGGATCAAGAAACAAAGGGGCAGCACCTCCCCCACTCAACCAAAGCTTGCTGAAATGGGGAGGAGGGGGGCTCAATTTATAAAAATTTCTCGGGTTGGTCACGCCCTCTGACACGCCCTAGGGGGGCGTGTCAGGGGGCGTGACAGGTACGGATTTGACCTCGGGCTCTGGATTCTGGCAGGAGGGATGATTGCTTCGGTACGTCGGTGGTCACGCCCTAGGTCACGCCCGTGACAGGGGGGCGTGACAGGCATGTCATGTCCAAATCATTGGTCGGAAATCCGTCAGTCGCCGAAAAAGGAAGGTGTCACGCCCATGTCACGGGCGTGACATGGGGCGTGACAGTACTATTTGCGTGCTGAGGCGGAAGGGCATTTAATGCGGCGGCAGCTTTGCGGCAGAGGGCGACACGCCCCTGGTCACGCCTAGTGACACGCCCAGGGAGGGCGTGACAGGGGGGCGTGACAGCGGTTTTGACCGTTTTCTGTCCCTTCCATCAGGTGTCCTCGGGATCGGGTGACACGCCCTAGGTCACGCCCAGGGAGGGCGTGATAGGGGGGCGTGACAGGCCATTTTGGCAATTTTTCTGAAAACCTGCAAAAAGACAGGAAAAAGTTAGTGGCAATAAAATTTACATAAAAAGGATAAAAATAAACTAATAATAGACATAATTTGTACAATATAAAATATAAAATACGATAATAGTTTAGGCTACAAAACGTATTATCAAATTCCCCCAAGCTTAAGCTTTGCTTGTCCCCAAGCAAAAATATAAAAACTAGATATTTATAAAAAGGACTAATCAAAAAGTTCTAATTATGCCTACACAAGTACTATGCGAAATTCTAAGTAGGGAAAAGGTGAAATGTTAGTCTAAAACAATTATTTAGGTATGGTAAAACTTTTAAAAACTTTACTTAATAAAAACAAATCATCCAAAATTTTAACGAGATTTTTTTAAATGGACTTAAGTAAAGCAATGAAAATGAAAAACACGCATTGAGTTGTTACTAGATCCAAGCAACGTATTATAATTATATCAATTTAATTATCAAAAATCTAGGTTTAATTCTAAAACTAAAACTGATTTACTGTTTTTCTTTTCTTAGTTGTTAAATAAAAAATCAAAAAGCGTGAATCAAAAGGACTTAAATAGGACAGAAACGTTTGGTTTAGGAAAATGATTAGGAGCGGAATTCAAAGATAAACGTGAAGGTTTTAAAATCACACTAAACCAAAGCAAAGAGTTTCAAAAATTTTCATAAAAATATATACACATTTTTTTTTCTTTCTTTTTCATTTTTTTCTTTTCCATTTTTTCCCTTTTTTCAAGACAAAGGCCATAAATATTTTTATTTTCCTTTTTGAGTTGGCCAAACAAAAATAAACATCACTTTTGAACATACTTCCTTTTTTTTTCGAAAACCTTTCTCCACAAAAAAAAACAAAATCACAAAATACCCTATCAAAATCATCAAAATAATTTATGAAACTCAAAAAGGCTAGTGTGATTCGATAGGTTGGAAATTTTGGCTTTGGTGAAACTGAAATGAAAGGAGGAGCTATCAAATGAAATCGGAAAAAGGCTCAAAAACGGCTAACTAGTGGTAAAAGTTTTTTTTTAGGTTGGCAGGAAAGCTCAAACGAAAACAAAAATGGCCTAAATCATTTTCACGCTTTTGAATTTATTTAAAACAAAGGTTTGAAAAATTTTCAAAAAGCGAGTCCTAGATAATAAAAGAAGATTGATGAAATTAACTTGAAAATAGAAATAATAGGTGACTTGAATCGTTCACATCTACTACGTTATTCAAAAGTTGACTTTACAAAAATTATTCAAAAACGAAAAAGAAAATAGTGGATGATGAATTTTTAAGAAAGTAAAGGAAATAAACAACAAAAAACCATAATAGAAATGCGAGTTTTAGAAAAATATTTCACCTTAACATGCTACCGTGAATTAGAAACACAGCATGGCCAACATTTTACTTGTGAAACATAATTAAAAAGGACGATTAGAAATATTATAATTAACTAAGTTGTTTATAGGAGATTTTGAGTAAAACAAAACTAAAAACTAGGGGTACTATTGAAATACCAAAATGTCTAAACTATTCAAAAACACACATATATTTTTTTTTATTTTGAGAAATATTCTCTTTTTTTTTATTTTGGAAAATTTTTCTCTTTTTTTTTTGGAATTTTAAGATATTCATTTTTTTTTTGGAAATATTTACAATATATACAAAAAGAAGATTATTTACACTACGCAAAAATGAAGGAGGAAATCCTCCCCCAAGCTTAAAACAGACATTGTCCTCAATGGCTAAAGAAGGGGATTGGAGAAGGAGAGAAAAATAAAGTACAGAATTGAAAGACAGAATTGAAATACAGGTACTTCCCCTGATTTATTTGCTGCGAAAGCTGAGTGATGTCGCTCCCCGAATGTCTTCTTTGGACTTTGTGATGGATTCAGCAATGTTGGAGCAGGCGATCGCAGAAGCTTCAGCTTGTCGGAGCCGTCCGAGGCAAAAATTGTAAAATAAAGAAAACAGAAAAAGATAACTTGGGTTGCCTCCCAAGAGCGCCCTTTGGTTAAAGCGTCGTTGAGCTCGACGCATCAAAAAAAATAATATTGTCCAAAAATATTGTTGTCCCGAAATAAAATTGTTTTTAGCAAAAAAAATAAAAAGTTCAAGATTAAAGTTCGTGAAGCAGAAACTTAATAGTGTTTGGACTGACATCATCATCACCAGAAAAATACAGTTTAAGACGCTGACCATTCACTTTGAAATTACCCTTATCAGGGTGAGAAATTAAAACAGTTCCATAAGGAAATACTTCTAAAACAGAAAACGGGCCAGACCAGCGAGATTTTAATTTGCCCGGAAATAAACGTAAACGAGAATTATATAAAAGGACTTGGTCGCCCGGCTTAAAGTTTTTAGGGTGCCTTAAGTGTTTATCGTGTAAACGCTTCGTCCGCTCTTTATAAAGTTTATTATTTTCATAAGCATAAGAGCGCCACTCGTCGAGTTCATTTAGTTGGAATTTTCGAAGGTCACCGACTGAGTGGGGATCGAAGTTTAAAAATTTTAAGGCCCAAAAGGCGCGGTGTTCTAACTCTACGGGGAGATGGCACGATTTTCCATAGACCAGCCGATACGGCGTACATCCGAGGGCGGTTTTGTACGCTGTTCGGTAGGCCCATAGAGCATCGTCAAGTTTGGCTGACCAGTCTTTTCTAGAAGTTGAAACAGTCTTTTCTAATATTCTTTTTATTTCTCTATTTACTACTTCGACTTGACCGTTAGTTTGGGGGTGGTAGGCAGTGGATAGTTTATGCGTAACGCCGTATTTAGTAAGGATTTTTGAAAATTGCGCGTTACAGAAATGGGAACCCCTATCGCTAACGATTGCACGTGGCGTACCGAATCTAGAAAATAATTTTTTTAAAAAATGTGACTACAACTCGGGAGTCGTTCGTAGGAAGAGCTTGGGCCTCAGCCCATCGTGAAACATAATCAACAGCAACTAAAATATATTTGTTTCCGAAGCTAGAAGGAAGGGGGCCAACAAAATCAATTCCCCAGAGGTCGAAAATTTCGCACTCTAAGAAATAATTTTGCGGCATTTCATTTTTATTAGAAATATTGCCCGACCGTTGGCAACTATCACACCTGCTCACAAAGGCTTGCGCGTCTTTAAACAGGCTAGGCCAGTAAAAACCCGCGCAAAGCACTTTATGAGCGGTGCGAGCAGCTTGATAGTGCCCACCTGTCGGACCTTCATGCAAATGTTTTAGAATATCAATTCCTTCATCAAAAGAAACACATCTCCTTATCACTTGATCCGCACAAATTTTGAAAAGATGCGGGTCTTCCCAAAAGTAGTTCTTCAGCTCAGAAAAGAATTTCTTCTTCTGCTGAGGGGAGAACTCTTTTGGGAGCACCCGGGCCACTAGATAGTTGGCGATGTGCGCGAACCAAGGAGAAGTAGATGTATTAACTAAAAGCAGCTTCTCATCAGGAAAATAGTCATTAAAAGATTTTTCATTTAATTTTTCTATAAAGGGGTTATCTAATCTTGATAAATGGTCGGCGGCCAAGTTCTCGGCTCCTCGCTTATCACGGATCTCTAAGTCAAACTCCTGGAGGAGTAAGACCCAGCGAATCAAGCGAGGCTTGGCATCCGTTTTGGCAAGAAGGTACTTGAGGGCCGAGTGGTCCGTAAAAACAATGATTTTTGAAAGTGTAATGTAAGGGCGAAATTTATCAAACGCAAATACTACAGCCAAGAGCTCCTTCTCGGTTGTGGTGTAATTTTCTTGTGCAGATGTGAGGGTTTTACTAGCGTAATAGATGGGGTGGAAGTTCTTAGATATGCGTTGACCTAATACGGCTCCCACCGCAAAACTACTCGCATCGCACATAATCTCGAAAGGAAGGTCCCACACCGGAGCTATCATAATCGGCGCGTTAATTAACTTTTCTTTAATTAATTCAAAGGCAGAAATACAAGAGTCATCAAAAATGAATGGAGCGTCTTTTTCTAAGAGATGGGTGAGGGGCTTAGTGATCTTGGAGAAGTCCTTTATAAAACGACGATAAAAACCAGCGTGGCCTAGGAAACTTCTTATAGCTTTTATGTTTGTAGGTGGCGGCAACTTCTCAATAACTTCTATCTTGGCAACGTCTACCTCAATACCTTTAGCAGAAATTTTATGACCCAAAACTAACCCTTCCCTCACCATAAAATGGCATTTTTCCCAATTTAGGGCAAGGTTAGTTTCTTCGCATCGTTCTAAGACTTTTTCGAGGTTTTCTAAACATCTATCGAAGGAGTCGCCGAACACGGAGAAATCGTCCATGAATACCTCCATAATGCTTTCTACGTACTTGTCAAATATTGCGAGCATACATCGTTGGAATGTAGCCGGCGCATTGCATAATCCAAACGGCATTCTTCGGTACGCGAAGGTGCCGAAGGGACAAGTAAACGTAGTTTTCTCTTGGTCCTCGGGAGAGATGGGTATTTGAAAGTACCCCGAGAGGCCATCGAGAAAACAATAAAAGCTATGGCCGGAGAGACGTTCTAAAATCTGGTCGATAAACGGTAGAGGAAAGTGGTCCTTACGGGTGGCGTCATTTAACTTACGGTAATCTATGCATATACGCCAACCCGTCACCGTCCGTGTCGGGATTAATTCATTATTCTCATTACTAACTACGGTTATCCCTCCCTTTTTTGGAACTACCTGAACGGGGCTAACCCACTTACTGTCCGATATAGGGTAGATAATTCCTGCGTCTAATAGTTTCATAACCTCGCCCTTAACTACTTCTTTCATATTCGGGTTTATACGGCGCTGAGGTTGGATAGAGTTACGCGAATTATCTTCCATTAAAATTTTATGTGTACAGAAAGATGGGCTTATGCCCTTGATATCAGAAATTTGCCAAGCAATAGCCCGGCGATGCTTACGTAGAACTAGAAGAAGTTTATCGTTCTGCGTATCCGTGAGGTAGGCCGAAACGATAACTGGTAACTTGGAGTCTTTTTCTAAGAAAGCATACTTAAGGTGTTCGGGAAGTTCTTTAAGTTCTAGGGTAGGGGTTCTTCATAAGAGGATTTTGAGATTCTTTCTTTTTCAAAAATAATATCTTCATAAACTTTTTTATAAGGAACGTAATAAGGGGTGGGGCTAGCAGCCAAGACGGCTTCTTGTACAGATTCAGTGGTAAGGAAAGAGGAAGAACAAAAATCAGAAAACTCTTTTTCAAACTCAGAAAGACAATAAGAAGATTCATCACTTCCTTGCAGTGATTCTGTTGTAAGAGAAGAGGAGCAAAAAGTAGAAAATTCTTTTTCAAAGTCGGAGAGGCAGTAGGAAGAATCATCACTCACGGCGTCTACGAAAAAACATGAGTCATCGTTCGCTAAGGTGTTCTTCATCGAAGGGGTGATAGAAAATGTGACTTCGTCGTCGCCTACTCGAAGAAAGAGCTTACCATTGCTTACGTCAATGATGGCTCGGGAGGTGGCAAGGAAGGGTCGGCCAAGGATCAGGGGAACCTCGACGTCTTCTTCGATGTCCAAAATGACAAAGTCCACCGGGAAGATGAACTTGTCGACTTTCACTAGAACGTCCTCCACTATTCCTAACGGATATTTGACGGATCTATCGGCTAGCTGGATACTCATACGCGTGGGGTTAAGGCTACCAATCCCTAACTTTTTGAACAACGAAAAGGGCATCAGGTTTATACTTGCGCCTAAGTCGGCTAACGCGTGTTTAACAAAGAGATCACCGAAGACACACGGGATAGAGAAACTACCCGGGTCACTGATTTTCTTCGGCAAACCGTTTGTTAAAACGGCAGAGCACTTGGCGTTTAGCGTGACGTGCGAAAGATTCTCTAACTTCTTCTTGTTTGTGAGGAGGTCTTTAAGATATTTGGCGTATTTCGGCATTTGCGAAATAGCCTCGTGGAAGGGAAGATTAATGTGGATTTGTTTGAAGATTTCTAAGAAGCGGGAGTACTGATCATCTTGACATTGTCTATTAAGTTCAGAGGGGTATGGAGGAGTTGAATTATTTTTGAAGATGGGTGGTGGAGTGAGATTATTTTCTAAAGTGGGGGTGATTACTTCTTCAGCAGAGGGTGGAAGCGGAGCAGAGCTTTGATTTTTAAAAGTGGAAGCGGAGCTTTGATTTTTAAAAGCGGAAGCGGAGCTTTGATTTTTAAAAGCGGAAGCGGAAGCGGAGCTTGCCTCGGGCTCTTCACTTACCATATCGGAGACTTGCTTCCCACTCCGAAGAGTTATAGCTTTCGCTTGCTCTCTCGGGTTGGGTTCGGTATTGGAAGGAAGAGACCCTGCGGGTCGCTCAGAAATTATTTTCGCAAGCTGTCCTACCTGATTTTCTAAACTTTTTACGCTTCCGGTTAAAGTTCTTATGGTAGCGTCATTTGTGGTGATATATTTAGAAAGTAATTCCTCCAAGCTCGGAGGTTTTGGGTAATTTTGAAGAAGTGGTGGTGGTGGTGGTTGTGCAGAAAAATCATTTTGCGGAGGTGGGCGCATCGCATTCGATGGATTACTCCATGAAAAGTTCGGGTGATTTCTTAAAGCGGGGTTATAACTATTCAGAAAATTAAAACCAGGCGGATGAAAATTCGCAGCAGAAAAATTATTAAAAGCAGTTCTAGGCAAATTATTAACATAATCTAAATGTTCTGGAGTAGGGGTTGCAGATTCCCATACCTGAGGGGCGGAGGCAGCAGTCATCTCCGTGATTTTTTTGCTTAGGATTTCTACTTGCAGAGCGAGCTGGGAGACGTTGTCCACTTCATAGATACCTGCAGGCTTGTTCGGGCGGGACCTAGGCACATTCCACTGATAAGTGTTCATGGCCATGTCCTCAAAAAGCTCAAGAGCGGCTTCCGGGGTCTTATGATTTAAAGTACCGCCAGAAGCTGCGTCTATCATTTGCTTCGTGCTTTGATTTAGCCCGTTATAAAACGTCTGCACTTGTAACCATACAGGCAGCGCGTGATGTGGGCATTGTCTTAATAATTCTTTAAATCTCTCCCAGGTTTCGTAAAGGGTTTCAGAGTCTATTTGTCCGAAGGCAGAGATGTCGTTCCTAAGTTTTGCAGTTTTAGCGGGCGGAAAATACTTCGCCAAAAATTTTTCAGTTAATTCATTCCAAGTGGTTATGCTATTTTCGGAAGTGTGTTAAGCCACTGCTTAGCTTTAGTTCTTAGAGAGAAGGGGAAGAGTCTTAGCCTGATCGCATCATTTGTGACACCATTTATCTTGAAGGTGTCGCAAATTTCAAGAAAGCTAGCTATATGTGCGTTCGGATCTTCATCTTGAAGTCCGTCAAATTGCACATATTGCTGCACCATTTGAATTATGCTAGGCTTTAGTTCAAAGTTATTATTTGCTATAGTAGGACGGACTATACTCGATTCTGTTCCCTCGAGGTTCGGTCGTGCATAATAGGACATAGTCCTTTGCACGGCCTCATCTACGTTGGGTTCTTCCATTCTTAAAGTATTAAATGACTCGGAGTCCTCAACCGGCACTTGGATGGTAGGACCTTGAAATCGCGATCTTCTCCGAAGAGTACGCTCAATTTCATGGTCCAAGTCCAAAATAACCGACGGACTCCCGCGGGTCATGCACTAAAAGAACAGAAAAGAAGAAGAGAAAGAGAAAAAGGATAAACTAGAAAGAAAAACTAGATTTAGAAAATTAAATTAAATTTTTTTTTTTTTTTGAAATAGATTTTTTTTTTATAAATTAACTCCCGAACTTCCCAAGGACTACCCCGTGAAGGGTTCGCAAGGTACTAGACAAGACAGTGGCGCTTAAAGCCCTTTGCCCTTTTCGAGAGAATTAGGTGGCGTAGAAAAATTGTGAGGTTGGTTTCTATTAAGAGCGGTGATAATTTTTTTTTTGATTTTTTTTTAAAACTTTAAAGAAAAGGGGATGAGAAAGAGAAGAGATAAAATTAATAGGTTCGTGTTTTCAAAATATCAACGGAAGTTGGGTCCCCGGCAACGGCGCCAAAAACTTGTTGCGCGCTAGGGTTCAAAGAAAATAAACGCAACCGAACTAGCAACCCGATGAGGCAAGTATACCTATCGAATTGTAGCAAGGGGACACAAGTGTCGTATTGAAATCCGGGAACTGTTGGCTAAGCTTACTCACACGAACGCTATTATCTTATCGATGGAAAAACTAGGGTTTTAGAAAATCTAAGCGCAATGGAGAAATTAAAGCAAACTAGAAAGAGAACTACCGCAATTAAGTTACGCTATTAAGAAAAGAACTATGCTAGAAAGGAAACTACTGCAGTTAATTAAAGAGCACAAGATAGGAGTTTACTACTAAAGGAAGAAAATATGAAATGGAAATGCACCCGATCGAGATTCACCTCGGCTAAAGACGATTAAGAAAATGCGATAAAAATCTAAACTTAATAGGATAAGGGTCCTTGACCGTGGAGGTTCCTAAAGCTTGAACACGCTTCTCTCGAAGTCGTGCCCAACTGAGTTTAGGAAGGTCCGACCGACTCTCGTCTAAATCGGAGGCCTAAAACTCGCTTTACGCGGTGAACCCCACTATTGGATTTTACTCCAATCCGGGAGATTTGGACGTCTGCCTCTCTCGAGGGGTGCGTACAACTCCCTTTACTCTTGAATGCTCACTTCATTCTTTCGGCCTCTCGGCTAGCCCAGAATGAAAGCAAAGGCGGAGAGTATATATCGAAAATATACCCCCAACCCGTGATTAATCAAGAGTAATTCAAGGCCCTAACCTAAAAAGAAAAGATTGATTAAAACATCATAACATAATCGCTCTAACCTCGGATCATCAAGATCGAGTACAATGAGGATTAGTTAATCATAATGGAGTGGAGGAGGGGAGATGAGTAGAAAAACATAAGAAGAACACAAGCTAAGGGAAGAACAATTTTATTAATGAAAAAGGGCAAGTTACACTAATGAAAATAAAATTACAAGTGCATGAAAATTAAACCCTATTCTAGCCCTATATTAAGCACTAAGCAAGAAGAAAATTACATTAAAAGCTAGCACAAACTAAGATTAAACTAGGGTTAACCAAAAAGTACAAAGAGAGGGGGAGAGAGAGAGAGAAAAAGCATGAAAAAGGATCAAGAAACAAAGGGGCAGCACCTCCCCCACTCAACCAAAGCTTGCTAAAATGGGGAGGAGGGGGGCTCAATTTATAGAAAATTTCTCGGGTTGGTCACGCCCTCTGACACGCCCTAGGGGGGCGTGTCAGGGGGCGTGACAGGTACGGATTTGACCTCGGGCTCTGGATTCTGGCGGGAGGGATGATTGCTTCGGTACGTCGGTGGTCACGCCCTAGGTCACACCCGTGACAGGGGGGCGTGACAGGCATGTCATGTCCAAATCATTGGTCGGAAATCCGTCAGTCGCCGAAAAAGGAAGGTGTCACGCCCATGTCACGGGCGTGACATGGGGCGTGACAGTACTATTTGCGTGCTGAGGCGGAAGGGCATTTAATGCGGCGGCAGCTTTGCGGCAGAGGGCGACACGCCCCTGGTCACGCCTAGTGACACGCCCAGGGAGGGCGTGATAGGGGGGCGTGACAGCGGTTTTGACCGTTTTCTGTCCCTTCCATCAGGTGTCCTCGGGATCGGGTGACACGCCCTAGGTCACGCCCAGGGAGGGCGTGACAGGGGGGCGTGACAGGCCATTTTGGCAATTTTTCTGAAAACCTGCAAAAAGACAGGAAAAAGTTAGTGGCAATAAAATTTACATAAAAAGGATAAAAATAAACTAATAATAGACATAATTTGTACAATATAAAATATAAAATACGATAATAGTTTAGGCTACAAAACGTATTATCAACAAACTACACGTTTAAACACGGAGCCTTCTCCGGTGCACAAAATGAAACATCACAAATCCAGACTAACCTGACCATATGGGCTTAACACAGTATGCCTAGCCCGTACTACACATTTCCGGATCTATATGCAAGATGCGATGGGGATTCCACGAATCAACCCAAGGGAAATCCCTCACGCAGCCACCCTTTGGTGGGGGAAATCCATGCATATGCCAAAAAGGAGGACTTCACATATCCAAGAAGGAAGATCGTTACCCTTGACGATCTCTTTGGAGCCATGGAAATCTAGCAGGTTGGAAAGTACCGCAGCGACCTTGCCTCCACAAATCTGGCCTCGGATCTCGATTCGAAACTCTGAAGCTCTGTTGGCGGCCGGATCCTCTTCTCCTCCTCATCCTTGCTCTCCCTTCTCTCTACTCTTTTAGAAAGAGAATAGCCAAGGTTTGAATGAGATATCTTTCTAAATTCCCGTACTTAACCCAGTAGGGAGGAGCCTTGGTCATTGGATCCCAGATGAAGGAAAGGAACGGTCACAGATCGCCCTAAAATTTCTATTTTTGGACTGACACGACTTGTGATGCGCCCGTGTCACAGGTCGTATACTATAAGCGGCGCACGAACCGACTCAACCCAAAGAGGATACGGCCATGTGACACGCTCGTGTCACAAGCCGTGTGCCCTGACACAGCTTCAAACATACCCGTGTCTAGCCCGTGTTCACCAGGCCTCATTGCCTTGGCCGAAACCCAAGAAGTATACGGCCTCTGGCATGCCCATGTTATTGGTCTTGTGGGGCTGCCTGGCCAAATCTAGAGATGGACACGGCCTCTGACATGCCCGTGTCATAGGAAATATGCCCAACTCAAGTGCCTCTCGAGAAACGTCGAGTGCATTTTGTCGAGTAGAGTTCGTCGACCCATAGGAGGACACGCCCGTATCGCAGGCCGTGTTCCCTCTCAAAACTCGTCGAGCACTTGACAGACTATGTGTCAACTCGACCATACAGAGCAGGACACGGCTTTGGACACGCCCGTGTCGCAGGCTGTGTTCCCTCTCGAAACTCGTCGAGCACTTGACAGACTATGTGTCAACTCGACCACACAGAGCAGGACACGGCTTGGGACATGCCCGTATCCCAGGCCGTGTTGCCCAGCCTGAACTATAATTTGTGATTTAGGGTGTTACAACCCTCCCCTCCTTACAATAAATTTCGTCCCGAAATTTGCACACAGTTGAATACAACTTGACACGCACTGTACAACAGGTTATACAAATAACTCGGGAAATTCAGCTTGCATGGTCTGCTCTCGCTCCCATGTTTGCTCCTCACGGCCACAGTAATCCCACCGGACCTTGACCATCCTGATTATCATGTTTCGCAATTGTTTATCGGCTCTATCCTCGATCCGAATGAGCCTAACCTTCATTGTTAGCCCAACTTTGACTGGTACACGATCGTTCGCAATCACTTGAGCTGGATCTTTGACGGCATTCCGAAGCACTGATATGTGGAACACATCATGCAATCCACTCAACTCAATTGAAAGAGCTAGCCGATAGACAGCTTGCCCAACTCGCTCCACCACTTTAAACGAACCAAGATATCTCGGACTTAGCTTTTTCAAACGTCGAATCCTGGACACGCCTTTGAAGGGCTTGATCTTCAAATATACCCAATCGCCTACTGCAAACTCCACATTCCAGTGCTTGGCATTATAGTACTTTGCTTGACAATCCTGGGCTATCAGTAGCCTCTCCCGAATAGAGCATATTGTCGAGTTAGCTTCTTCAACTTCCTTATGCTAATATAGTTTGGATTCGCCTGCCTCTACCCAAGCTAACGGTGTACGGCATTTACGACCATACAGAGCTTCAAACGGTGTCATACCGATGCTCGCTTGGTAGCTATTATTGTAGGCAAACTCCACCATATAGAGATGATCTTCCCATCTCTTACCAAAATCCAAGGCGCACATTCGGAGCATGTCCTCCATTGTCCTGTTAGTCCTCTCAGTCTGGCCATCTGTTTGTGGATGAAAGGTCGTACTGAACGTTAACTTTGTTCCCAATAACTGATGGACTAGTCGTCAATCATTCGATTGTAATCGCCCATCACGGTCACTTGCGATTCTACGGGGAACACCGCGCAATCGTACAATCTGCTCCATATAGCGTTTTGCTAAGGTTTCTACTGAATCTTCCCTCTTGTTCAGAAGGAAGTGAGCCACTTTTGTCAACCGGTCTACAATCACCCAGATTGAATCATTCCCGCGTTGAGATCTCGGCAACCCATGCACAAAATCCATTGAAATATCATCAAACTTCCATTCCGGAATAGGTAACGACTTAAAGAAACCTCTAGGCTTCTGGAATTCCGCTTACACCAATGCACAAGTTTGACATTTAGCCACATAATGTGCTATGTCTTTCTTTAATCCGGGCCACCAGAATAACTTTTTCATATCCTTATACATCTTTGTGCTCCCAGGGTGAATTGAGTATTTTGTAAAGTGGGCTTCATACATCAACTCTTCCATCAACTTACTCATACTTGTGACGCACAACCGGCCATCTTTCCATAACAGGCCGTCATCCCAGGAGAATTAGTCATCAGACCCATCCTTTGCATAGCGTTGGACACTTTCATCAAGTTCTGTTGCTCGCCGAACCCTTTCCGCAAGGTCATATTGTACCTCCGTCCAGTTCAAGCATGCATCGGCTGTGGAATTCTTGTTAACACAAGAAATCTCTAACGCTTCCAACTCCTGGATCAGACGCTCATCATACATCTGCAACCAATTTTCCCCTTGTATGAGTCCTACGACTCAAGGAATCTGCGACCACGTTTCCCTTCCCGGGAGTATAATGAATATCAAAGGTGTAGTCCCCAAGGAACTCCATCTACCTTCGGTGTCGCATATTAAGATCCTTCTTGAAAGTGAGGATAGAAATAACTCTAGAGGGGGGTGAATAGAGTATTCAAAAATTATGACACCCTACTCAACTCCCTTAGAGTTAATTTGTGGAATGAGTTTATAGATATTTTAAACCCTAGAGCCTAACACAAAGTGAAGTGCACTAGAAAAAGCTAACTGTAATTACAGTTGAGCTTTGGTCCTATCACAGCAACTAGCAATCCTAGTTATTTCTACTCACAGCCACAGTGCAATAATTAAATTAAGCAACACAGACGACACAAGAAGTTTATAGTGGTTCCCTCTAAATAGGTACGTCCACTCTTTTACCACCCTGGTAGGAATCCACTACAGGTTTTTGTTCAGGTGCCCTGCCACCAACTGATCTGCTTCAGGTAGATCAAGTAGACCCTTTGAGCTTTTGATCAGGAGCTCAAAATCTAACACAGATTTTTGATCAGGTGCCCTGCCACCGAGGTTCACTTTTGAAGGGAGTAATAACCCTTTATACAGGAGGTTGATAGAGTTAAAGTTTCTTATTTATTGTTAAAACAGATTAGAGAAGCTAGTGGATTGCATAGAACTAGAAAGCTCTAAAGAATCAAGGCTCCCCCTGGCTTAGAGAATATCCAGGAAGAAGTCTTGCTTCAGGGTGCAGGAACTCTTCTGAATTCTTGACAGAGAACTGTCTTGAAATTCTGAAGGAGAAGCTTGAAGAAGACTGTTGATTTGTAGAATGATTGTTCTTCTTCTATAGCTTTTCTTTCTTCTTCTTCTTCTTCTTGAGGCACTGAGTGAATGTTCCTGGCAGCAGGATGAACTCAGGATTGAAGAAGAGAGAGTTGAAGAAGGATGATCTTCTCAGTTGAATGTATCAATGACTGAGAGTTGTATCTCTTTGAATCTGTATATGAATATCTGTGTTGATCTCTATTATGTATATGTTGTTGTCTTTTGAAAGCACTTTATATATTGGCCTTTGCAACGGCTCTAATCTTTGATTGAATTTTGTCTTCTTCTGAAATCTGCAATCTGGGCTGCAAATAGCACAAAACAAAACATATCCTGCAGCCAGACATGCTATAAAGGGATAATACTTTCTAAGAAGCTGCAAATCCAATCTGATAAAAGGATTACTAAAGAAAGTCACATAAGACTAAACTTTTTACGGCCAAAGAAGACTTTTGTGTCTAACGGCTATAAAGGATAGCATGGCAGAATAAAGCAAAAAGATATTTCAACTAATAAGACAAAAAAACTTTGTCAGATAAAGCTTGACTTATGCACAAAGGATGGGGCAAAGATTGCCTTGAGATGTATGCACAAAATCAAAGAAATAATCTTTAATAAAATATGCTAAATAAACAGGAATTAAATCAAAGAACAGAAGGAGTACAAAATTACTAAAGGCAGACAAAAGATCGTCTAACGATCCTCGGAGATCGTCGATCGAAGCACAGAGATCGTCGACCTATCAGAACAGATAGTCAAACGATACAGATAGTCGAACTATCAAAGCAGATAGTCGAACTACCACAGCAGATAGTCGAACTATTAGAACAGATAGTCGAGCTATCAGATAGTTGAACTATCAAGGCAGATAGTCGAACTATCAAGCAAAACAGATAGTCGACCTATCAAACAGATAGTCGAGCTATCAGATAGTTGAACTATCAAGGCAGATAGTCGAACTATCAAACAGAACAGATAGTCGACCTATCAAACAGATAGTCGAGCTATCAGATAGTTGAACTATCAAGGCAGATAGTCGAACTATCAAACAGAACGGATAGTCGACCTATAAAACAGATAGTCGAGCTATCAGATAGTTGAACTATCCAAGGCAGATAGTCAAACTATCAAGAAAAAATAGATAGTCGACCTATCAAGACAGATAGTCGAACTATCAAGCAAAACAAATAGTCGAGCTATCAGATAGTTGAACTATCCAAGCAGATAGTTGAACTATCAAGAAGAACAGATAGTCGACCTATCAAACAGATAGTCGAGCTATCAGATAGTTGAACTATCCAAGCAGATAGTTGAACTATCAAGAAGAACAGATAGTCGACCTATCAAGACAGATAGTCGAGCTATCAGATAGTTGAACTATCCAAGGCAGATAGTCGAACTATCAAGAAATCTGTCTGGTCAAAAGAAGTCGAGCGGGGTTCGACGATCGACGAGGCAGATACCACAGATTGTCGAGCTAACAAGAGTTGAACTAACTCAGAGATAGACGATATGCTGACTGACGATAGTCGACCAACTGATAGACGATCGTCGAACAGTTGAAAGACGATAGTCGAGCGGCGTTCGACCATAGTCGAACCAAAAACAACTTAACCAAATTTTCATCTGGATAAGTGACAAATCTAGACCCCAAATAAATCTAACTAAACAACTAACCTTTTACCATAGATAAATCTTGGGTCAAGAGACTAAATGAGAAGACTAAACTCAAATCCAAACTAGGGTACCAACACTTCTGATCCAACAGGTACTTTAAGCTCTTATGATCTGTAAAGATATCCACTTTGATGCCATATAGATAATGCTGCGATAATTTAAGCGCAAAGATCACCGCCGCCAACTCCAAGTCGTGGACGGGATAATTCTGTTCATACACTTTTAACTGGCGTGAGCCATAAGCAATTACCTTTCAAAACTGCAGAAGAACGCAGCCTAAGCCGCTCCCTAGCGCATCACTATAAATCTCATAGTCGTCTGTACCACATGGCGATTTCATAACAGGCGTCGTGGTCAAACGACTCTTTAACTCTTCAAAATCTCGTGCGCACTCCGGCGTCCAAACGAACTTCTGATCCTTCTTCATTAAGGTGGTAAGAGGCAAAATGATCCGTGAGAAGTTTTCCATAAACCGTCTGTAGTAGCCTACCAGTCCAAGGAAACTCTTGACTTCGGCCACCGAAGACATCACTTGCCACTCTCATATGGCACTTATCTTTGACGGATCCACTGATATGCCCTCTCCACTTACCATGTGGCCAAGAAAAGCCACCAACGATAGCAAAAACTCACACTTTGAGAATTTGGCATAGAGCTTATTCCTTCGCAAGGTATGCAACACCAACCGTAAATTATTCGCATGATCAGTTTCTGATTGAGAGTACACCAATATATCGTCAATGAATATAATCACAAATAGATCCAAGTACTTCCGGAACATTCGGTGCATTAAATCCATGAATACCAAAGGTGCATTACATAGCCCAAATGGCATTACAGTGAACTCATTATGACCATAGTGTGTTCCAAATGATGTCTTGGGAATGTCACCTTCCTGAATCCTCAATTGGTAATATCCATATTTTAAATCCAATTTAAAATAGACGGTTGATCCCACTAGCTGATAGACAAGTCATCTATCCGTGGAATCGGATACTTGTTTTTTTCTGTCAGCTTATTCAATTCACGATACTCAATACATAACCGCAAACTACCGTCCTTCTTTTTCACAAACAGAACAGGCGCGCTCCAAGTTAACATACTTGGGCGTATGTATCCCTGCTCCACCAATTCTTGCAATTGGACTTTCAATTCAGCCATTTCCTTTGGCGCCACGTGATATGGCGAGCGGGCGACAGGTTTCGCACCTGGCACCAACTCAATCGTGCAATCGATCTCCTGCTGGGGTGGAAACCCAGGAAGATCCTTGGGAAAAACATCAGCAAACTCTTACACAATCAAAACATCATTCACACTGGCCTTTGGCTCAACAGCCTAAATAAGCGTGAAGAATATCTCCGCGCCCTTCCGCACAGCATTGACGACTTGGAGAGCAGACACCAAGATCCCGCTCACTCCTCGCATACTAGCGAACTTAGTCTCAATCTCGGTATTCTGGACCAGTGTGATCTCCTTTGAATTGCAATCAATAAAGGCACGCTTCTCCGAGAGCCAGTCCATACCAAAGATCACATCAAATTCCGATATCGGTAGCACAAATGCACTCAAACCAAAATCCTGACTTCCTATTTGAACTTCCACATCGCAAGTCCTATCCGCAAGCATCACACATCCATTCGGTAATAACACTTTTATACTATCTGTCATCACATGACTCGGTACTCCAATTCGAGCTACGAAGTCCTTAGACAGAAATGAATGCGAAACACCCGTATCAAACAGTGCTCTCGCCGGATTATTACGAATCAGTACAAAGCATGTGGCAAACACATCACACACAAGTGACATACAAGGTATGCAATATGAAAAGTAAGTAATATCTTAAATCGTACCTGTGACGACGTCACTTTGCTTTATAGTCCCCTGCTGGCCAAGATTATAAACTCTGGGCTGTGCCTGGGATGCAGAGGACTCCACAACTACTTTTCCCTTATCAGCATAAGACGCACCCATCTTCTTTTCTACCTTTTGCGGACCAGCCCAACAGTCACGGGCTATATGTACCACTTTCCCACATGTAAAGCAAGTACGAGGCCCTTTCCTTGAAGTTGCCCCCGACACAACGGTTGAAGGAGCTTGCCCAGAAGGCTTAGACCCCATGCCCCATTTCTCTTGGTAGTATGATTTTCCAGTACGGGGTGCTTTGAACTCTGGCTTTGTCACAGCCAAGTCCTTTTTGCCTTGCACCCATTTCATATTCTTCTCCAGCGCACACGCAGTATCGACCAACGCCTGAAACCCTTGGTTCTCCGAACTCAAGAGCAGGAATATCAACTCATCCCGCAACCCTTCATAGAACCTATTGGTTTTCCTTTGTTCATCAGCGAAGATAGACCCTGCATAACATCCCAACCTTGTAAACTCATGTAAGTACGTATCAATGCTACTTTCTCCTTGCGTTAACCGTTGGAACTCATTCTCCATGGCGATGCGTTGTGCCGCTCGTAAGTGCTTTGCCAAAAATAGTCGAGAGAACTCCTCAATCGAAACTTGTGTTAACTGCCTGCCAACTAAATGGTGTAACTCGACCTCGTCCCACCATAATCGAGCCTCTTCTTCCAAAAAGAAGGTGGCCAAGGTGATCTTCTAATCTCCGTCCTGATCGCCGTCAAGATATGCTTGACGCGCGATAACCAATCCTCTGCCTGCATTGGGGATCCCACCCCCATAAACGTAGGATTATTGAAGCTCATGAACTGCTTCAACTGTCATTTAGTTACTCGAGGATCAACAGCCTCAACCTGTTCGGGCCTTACACTAACCCGTTCTGGCACTAATGCTGACTGCGCCTGCCTGGTAGGCTAAATCATGGCAAATAGCGCCTCAGCAACTAAACGGACTATTTCTGCAGAAGGAGGAGGTGTAGGCACCTCAGCTGGTGCCACACTCTCATCAAAACGCTGGGGTTCAGATTGCCCAACACCACTACGAGTCACCTATAGGTGGATAAGACACACATTAGCGACCTCGCACAAGCAATAAAAACAATTTAGGAACGCACAGGTTCCTCAAACAAGTGTATTTTTATTCCTTAGTGGACATTCAAGAGTTCATTAGTGTTAAAGTGGTTCGTACTTACACATGCTTGCCACCCCACAAAAGAATTCGACCACGAATTCGAAAGAAGAAGACCGAGAGAACCTGATAATAAAATGTAATGACTCCACCCATTAAACAATATATAATAGAAGGTCCGGACGGGGCCCTACACTATATGTCACAAACAGACAGCGAGGTCACAGGTTAATATCAAAACACAATCACACCATAACTTAGAGCATACTAGTGGAAGATTTTAACAATAATATTGAACTCAAACCAGGAAAGTCCACTAAATATAAACCACCACATTTATATAGGAATGTACAGCAAATACATAATCATTTGGCCTTAAGGCCTTACAGTTCCTCTTGACAAGTGTGGATTCCATACATCGGCGCGCAGGCCGGCCACACCTGAATACAATACAAAAAATTTCGCTTAACCTTCAAGGGCTAGGAGCAGCAGTAGGGACATCATCCCTTTTATTTCCCGCTCGGCTCGCCAGCACCTGCACAGGGAAAGCCCACCAAAATGGTGGAAAACAAAGCAACGATCAGCATTCAGTTGACCAATTTATAAAGACCTTACCCCTTTCTTAGGGTAGTGGTATTCCTTCCCTGCAGGCATATCAATTCAAATACAGATGTATAATCCATTGTGCTCTCACGCACAAACAATATATCACAAATGCCAGCCATGCAGCCCGACGCTCCGTGCATTCTGGGTACATTCTTGGTGTACTGGAAATACCTAGGGTCCCACCACCGTTCAAGGTTCAAAACCTAATGGTAAACTTGGATCATTCAGTCTTACTGGCGCGCAGGCCTAAGACTCTCATTATGCACTCCAACGAGACCAATAACTTAGGTCTTCCCTGTTCAATCTAGTGGTCAACCTTAGAGGGGGTAAATAAGGTTCTACAATGTTAAATAAAATTTTACTAACTTTCACGTGCTAACAACAATCACAGAAGAATGTAATCTCGTTGCATTAAAACAATAATGAAATATAGTTCATAAATAGTTTAAATCAACACTTGATCTTCATGACATAGAAGATCGGAGATGATGAAAATTAGAAACTCTTGGGTTTTGTATACCGACCCACTACTCGGACCGGTTTGCTCTCTCACTTTCCTTCCTGGAAAGGACTTCGATCCGCTCTTCACCTCCACACAAGGAAGGGTCTCAGAGCCCACTCTTCACCTCCACACAAGGAAGGGTCTCAGAGCCCACTCTTCACCTCCACACAAGGAAGTGTCTCAGAGCCCACTCTTCACCTCCACACAAGGAAGGGTCTTAGAGCCTGACTAGATCCTCCGATCTAGATGTCCCAAATCCCGAGACAATTTACTGCAGAATCCTACCCGGATTCCGACGACCCTCACCGGTCGATTTTCCTAACCACAAACTAAACAGAAAATAAAAAAGGAGTACAAGGATTAAAAGTAAAGATGATTAGAAAATGAATTTCTCCCTCTTGAAACCTTCTCCGGTGTGCGATCTACGGTCGGTGCTTGAGATCTTTGTTGGAGAGCAACCGGTCAGTTCACAGTGTCGATGAAGATTCTGTATCGCCGGAGTTTTTCGTTCACGAATGGGAGGGAGAAAACTTCCTTCAACTTTGACGAAGACAAGTGGAGACGGGCGCAAGGAGGCGGCCGAAATCTAGAGTTCTAGAACACTTCGTCAAAATTTGTCTGGGATTCGCAATGACAACAGGCAACACAGCGGCTTTTACACGTCTTTATGAAAACAGGCTACCACCGGCGGTAAGACTAGCGCCAGCGATAGTTTCGTGCGCTTGTTGTGCCAGCTATTCTACAAATCTCGAAAATAATCTTCGAAATGATATTCTGCCTTTTCATTTGAACTAGCGCTGCGTGGTAGGACCTTTCGCCGCGTGGTAGGACCTTTCACCGCGCGGTAGGACCTTCCACCGCGCGGTAACATAGGATCCGACGTTCCTGAAAAGGAAACAACCGTTTGACAAGGCTAGCGCCGCACTGTATGTGCTACCACCGAAATCTTCCAGAGCGCTAGGACAAAATAAATCATTCAGTTACCACCTGCGGTAATACAATCTCCTGGCGGTAGAGCTTGGCGTGGTAGATCCACCGCCGAAACCATCCAGAGTGCTAGGTCCAAATAAATCATTAAGTTACCGCCTGTGGTAATACAGTCGCCTAGTGGTAGCGCTCGGCGTGGTAGAGCTACCGTCGAAACCATCAAGAGCGCTAGGTCCAAATAAATCATCGCGTTAGTGCCTGCGGTAGTACTACCTCCGGGCGGTAGCCTTTACTCAAAGCCATCGTCTCGATGCACTCAACAATTTTTGTCTCAACTCTCTCAACGCGACGTTGAGTGGGCTAGCGCAACGCGGTAAGTACTAATGCTGGGCGGTAGCTTTTATATATGCCTTTTTCTTTGCTTGCACCTGTCAACCTACATACTCTATCAACATACAATATGATCAAATACAACCTGGCAGTTGATATTCTCAAACACAAGGAATATAAAACCACGGTTCTAACAAACTCCCCCTTTTGATAATATCAATTCCCGTTCATGATAAATAAACATGAGATAGAGTTCAAAATGAAGATAGAAAATATAAGCTAACAATAGTTACAGTGTATTGGAGAGTCTATACATTCTACTAGCTCCCCCTATCTATGTGTTGCTCCCCCTATTTATGAGCACACATTAGCATCATGCTCCCCTACAGTTTACCTCTCCTAGCCATGATCCCCCTACATATGACCTCTCCTAACCCGACCATACTTATGAACATACTCATGAACAATATATTCTTCCCCTTTGATAATATCAAAAGGGCGGGCAAGGCCAACCAGACAAGTAGGATGAAAAGAGTATATATATATTAAGTATACGGGTGACCCAAAACATAATAAATATTAGAGAATTTGAAGTGCCGGGGTCACACAATGGAGCAAAAAATCATAATTAGAGAGGGTCACAAAATGGAGCAAATAGTCAGAGTTAATAAAAATTGGACAACGCACATGAATCAAAGCACACAACGAGTACGACAATAATGTTGTAAGAAATACAAAGGAAATTAATTTTAAGCAAACATTGTAAAACATCATGAGTGTAAATCAAGTTTAGTACGTATTGTGCTACAAAGAGTTTGTGCAGTTGTAGTCCAATTCTTATGCGCGGAAGTCTTAAATAAGACAATGACGTGGACGTGAAACATCAATAGAGAGAGAGCACTAATAAGAAATAGCAAGTATTACATGTGAGCTCTCGATCTTTAAAATAACTTACACAGGAGAAATATAGGGAATAATCACGTTACGTATCTAACGATGCTATATCAGGATTGGAAACTAAAGGCACGTAGCTTAGTGTGGGTCTAGGCACACGATTGAAACGACTCTTTGAACCAAGGTGCTCATCCTCACAATGCTCATAAAGACTTATCAGGAGGAATGAGTAGTGCTTGGGGGGTCCTTGAACAGAAAGTGAATAGCTAGCATAAAGTTTTGAGCTTATTTGCATAGAGCTATCACGTTGATAAAAAAAAAATTTGAATTGCAAGGGACCCAAGCCAATTGTAATCTATCCACCTAGATAGATGCACTTTAACGTGTATGCTTAAGACCTTAGAACTAGAGACGTTTGCCCAAAGTTTTAATCTTTATACAAGCACATACATGTCGTGACATTGATTATTCAAAGTATTTCTAAAGTGTTAGGATACAATGTCAAGAGGTATAGCATGTAAGTCTTGTATTTGTACAAGAATGCATCAAATAGAGATGTGTGCAGTGTGATAGGTCATTCCCTTATTTAAATCCTCACACATACCTAGAGGAATAGGCAACATACACTCACAAGTATTTGCGCACTCAATAGCTAAGCACTTTAGAGATTTAGCTCACTATGACCGGAGGACAATGTTTGAAAAAGATTATTCGAGTAAACTCAAACACTGTGCATGTAACGACCCCATCCGTTAGATGACGTATAGTAGAAGGTCCGGCCGGGGCCCCACACTATATGCCACAAACAGACGGTGAGGTCACAGGATAATACCAAACCAATTACGAATCCTAACTCAGAGCATTCTAGCGGAAGCTTTAAGTTACAACTTTGAACTCTTAACCGGAATGTCCAATATATATAAAACCACATTTATATATATACCACGGAATGTACACAAAACCACAAGAGTTTGGCCTTAAGGCCTTACAGTTCCTCTGAACATACATCATGTTTTACAAACCTCGGCGCGCAGGCCGGCCATACATGAGTACAAAGGGAAAACAAAACAAAGCCATTCGCTTAGCCTTCCAGGCTAGCCGCAGCAGCATCAGCACCAGCAGTAGGGCTCTCCCGCCCATCACTTACCACTTGGCTCTCCAGCACCTGCACGGGAACAAACCACCCAACCGGTGGCAAACAATGCAACGGTCAGCATTCAGCTGACCCAATTATAACAATCCTACCCCTTTTTCGGGGCATGAGCATTCTTTCCCTGCAAGCATGGCATTATCAATAGCAACTATGTGCGCGCAGGCACATCCAAGCCATCACAACCATCGGCCACCCGGCCCGACAGTCCGTGCACTCAGGGCACATTTTCGGTGTACCGGAATACCAGGGTCAACACCACCGTCTACACGGTATTTGAGCATTTCTAGTCTTTCCGGCGCGCGGGCCTAAGACTCTCATTAGGCGCTCCAACAAAACCTATACCAGGCTTCCAAGTCGGACGGACCTAACGCAGGTACGGATCAGCCACCCCCGTTGCTCAAGTCGCCGAGCCACCTCGAATACGGAAGTATCCATGGCATTTTATAGGCGCGGGTCGGTTTCACCTTTCCTGTTCGGCAATCTGCCTTTTCATCGAGTTGCAGCCCAACGGCTCAACTACTCACAAAGTGGCAACGCACGGCCACAAGAGTTGCCGCCAACCCTCTTCATTTCCTGGACATCGTCCAGTACTTCCTGCCGCACCAAGCAACAGGTAGGAACAAGGCATCACAAGCCATAGGCATCACAAGCCATTATCACGGAGCCTTCTCCGATATGCAAACAAGCATCACCAATCCAGATTACATCCAGATGGGCTTCACACAGCATGCCTAGAGCCGTACTCCAATTCCGGCCTCTAACAAGGGGGACTTCACATATCTACCCCAAGGGACACCACAACCCACCGCACACTCGCGGGGAAGGGCTTTCCCTATGCAATGCAGAAAAGAAGGACTTCACATGTCCAAGGAGGGAGATCGTTACCCTTGTCGATCTCTTCGGTGCCATTGAAAACTAGCCGGTGAGAAAGAACCGCAGCAGCCTTGCCGTCACAACGCCGGCTTCGGATCACAAATCGAACCACGGGAGCTCCGCCGGTGGCTTGCTCTCCTCCTCCTTCTTCCTCTCTTTCTCTCTCTTTTTCTCTTCCTTAAGAATAATGAAGAATGACTTCTTCAATCCTCTTTCACGACTTATCCAGCCCAAGAAACCACCTGAGCCTTTGGATCAAAAGAGAGGAAACTGAACGGCCAAGATTGTCCCAAAATTTCACTTTTTGGCCGACACGGCCTGTGACACGCCCGTGTCACAGGCCGTGTACCCCTTAAGCGGTACACACAGCTTGAACCGACTGAACAACACGGGTCATCGACACGCCCGTGTCGGACCTGACACGCCCGTGTCAAACCTGAGACACGCCCGTGTCTCCTGCTCCATCGAGCTGCAACCAGTACACGGGTCGGAACACGGCAGCTGACACGCCCGTGTCCAGCCTGACACGCCCGTGTTCCCGGCCGTGTTCAAGGCCGTGTCCGGCTCTGACCTGAATAGGCCAATTTCGCAAAATAAATAGAACACGCCCTGGGACACGCCCGTGTCCCAGGCCGTGTACACCCGACACGCCCTGGGACACGCCCGTGTCCCAGGCCGTGTAACCTGACCTGCTACTCAAACTTCAAGTTGAGTCTATTGGGGTCTTTTGGGGTGTTACAACCCTTCCCCCCTTATCAAAATTTCGTCCCGAAATTTGCACGGTAAGGAAATAAAACTCAGCAGCTATAACTCTGTTATAACAAAAAGTACACGGTCTACAGTTTATACAAATAACTCGGGAAACTCAGCTCGCATGGTCTGCTCTCGCTCCCATGTTAGCTCTTCACGGCCACAATTGTCCCAACGGACCTTGACCATCCCGATTACTTTGTTCCGCAACTGTTTTTCGGCTCGATCCTCGATCCGAATGGGTCTAACCCTCGTCGTTAGCCCATACTCGACCGGTACTCGATCAGCCTCCACGACTTGAGCTGGATCCTTTACCGCCTTACGAAGGACTGAGATGTGAAACACATCATGTAATCCACCCAGTTCCGCTGAAAGTGCTAGTCGGTAAGCAGCTTCCCCAACTCGCTCCACCACCTCAAATGGGCCAAGATACCTCGGACTTAGCTTCTTCAAACGCCGAATCCTGGACACACCTTTGAAGGGTTTGATCTTCAAATATACCCAATCACCCACCGCGAACTCCACGTTCCGGTGCTTGGCATTGTAGTACTTTGCTTGACGATCTTGGGCTATCAATAGCCTCTCCCGAATAGAGCGTATGAGCGAAGTAGCTTCTTCGACTTCCTTTTTCCCATTCAGCTTCGATTCGCCTGCTTCTGCCCAAGCTAAGGGTGTACGGCATTTCCGACCATACAACGCCTCAAATGGTGCCATACCAATACTCGCTTGGTAGCTATTATTATAGGCAAATTCAACAAGAAATATATAATCTTCCCATCTCTTACCAAAGTCTAGCGCGCACATGCGGAGCATGTCCTCCATCGTCCTGTTGGTTCGTTCAGTCTGGCCATCCGTTTGGGGATGAAAGGCCGTACTAAACGCTAACTTTGTACCCAACATTTGATGAACGAGCCGCCAATCATTCGATGTGAACCGCCCATCACGGTCACTAACGATGCTCCGAGGAACACCGTGCAGTCGAACAACTTGCTCCACATACAGCTTGGCCAAGGTTTCCACTGAATCGTCTCTTCTGTTTGGAAGGAAGTGCGCCACTTTCGTCAACCGGTCCACAATCACCCAGATTGAATCATGACCGCGTTGAGATCTCGGCAACCCGTGCACGAAATCCATCGAAATATCATCGAACTTCCACTCCGGAATAGGTAACGACTTCAGAAAACCGCCAGGCTTCTGGCATTCTGCTTTCACCAACGCACAGGTATTGCATTTAGCCACATAACAAGCCACATCTTTCTTTAATCCGGGCCACCAGAACAGCTTTTTCATGTCCCTGTACATCTTTGTGCTCCCTGGGTGAACTGAGTACTTTGCAAAGTGAGCTTCGTACATCAACTCTTCCCTCAGTTTACCCACACTTGGGACGCATACTCGACCATTTCTCCGTAACAACCCGTTATCCCAAGAGAAGTGATCATCCGGCCCATCTTTAGCATAGCGCTGGAGACTTTCATCAAGCTCCGTTGCTCGCCGAATTCTGTCCGTAAGGTCATACTGCACCTCCGTCCAGTTCAAGCACGCATCGGTTGACGCACCCTTGTCAACACACGATATCTCCATTGCTTCCAATTCTTGGATCAAACGCTGATCATGCCTCTGCAACCAGCTTGCCCGTACCGGAGTCTTCCGACTCAAAGCATCAGCGACCACATTTCCCTTCCCGGGAGTATAGTGAATCTCGAAGGTGTAGTCCCCGAGGAACTCCATCCATCTTCGTTGTCGCATATTCAGATCCTTCTGATCCAACAAATACTTTAGGCTCTTATGATCTGTATAGATATCCACTTTCACGCCATATAGATAGTGCCGCCACAACTTGAGCGCAAAGATTACCGCCGCCAACTCCAAATCATGGACGGGGTAATTCCGCTCATGCACTTTCAACTGACGCGAGCCATAAGCAATCACTTTCCCAAACTGCAGAAGAACGCAGCCTAAGCCGCTCCCAGATGCATCACTATAGATCTCATACCCATCGGTACCACATGGCGATGTCAACACAGGCGCCGTGGTCAAATGACTCTTCAAGTCTTCAAAAGCTCGCGCGCACTCCGGCGTCCAAATGAACTTTTGATCTTTTCTCGTCAGCGTGGTCAGAGGTAAAGCAATCCGTGAGAAGTTTTCCACAAACCGTCTATAGTAGCCCGCAAGTCCAAGGAAACTCCTGACCTCGGCCACTGAAGACATCACTGGCCAATCTCGGATGGCACTTATCTTCAACGGATCCACCGCGATACCCTCTCCGCTTACCACATGGCCTAAAAAGGCTACTGAAGAGAGCCAGAACTCACACTTTGAGAACTTGGCAAAAAGCTTATTCCTCCGCAGGGTATGCAAGACCAACCGCAAATGGTTTGCGTGATCCTCTTCCGACTGAGAGTATACTAATATGTCATCGATAAACACAATAACAAACAAATCCAAATACTCTCGGAACGTTCGATGCATTAGGTCCATAAATACCGAAGGCGCATTACATAGGCCAAACGGCATTACCGTGAACTCATAATGCCCGTAGCGTGTTCCAAACGCTGTCTTGGGAATGTCACCTTCCCGAATCCTTAGCTGATAATATCCCGATTTCAGATCCAACTTGGAATAGACCGTTGATCCCGCCAGCTGATCAAAAAGGTCATCAATCCGTGGGATCGGATACTTGTTTTTCTCCGTCAGCTTATTCAACTCGCGGTAGTCAATACACAACCGTAAGCTACCGTCTTTCTTTTTCACAAAGAGAACAGGCGCGCTCCACGGTGACATACTTGGGCGTATATATCCCTGCTCCAACAACTCTTGCAGTTGGACTTTCAACTCAGCCATCTCTTTTGGCGCAACGCGATATGGAGAGCGGGCCACAGGTTTCGCACCTGGCACCAACTCAATAGAGAAGTCAATCTCCCGCTGGGGTGGTAACCCAGGAAGATCTTTAGGAAACACGTCGGCAAACTCTGACACAACTGGCACCTCACCGACACTGGCCTTTGGCTCAACAGCCTGAATTAGCGTGAAGAATAACTCCGCGCCCTTCCGCACAGCATTGACGACTTGGAGTGCAGACAACAACGTTCCGCCAACTCCTCGCATACCAGCGAACTTCGTCACAAGCCCGGTATTCTGGCCCAGTGTAATCTCTTTGGAGTTGCAATCAATAAAGGCACGCTGCTCCGAGAGCCAGTCCATACCAAAGATCACATCAAACTCCGATAACGGTAGCACAGCTGCACTCAAACCGAAATTCCGACTTCCTATTTGCACATCCACATCGCAAGCCCTATCCGCAAGCATCAAACAGCCATTCGGCAATAGCACCCTTGTACTATCCACCGTCACATGACTCGGTACCCCAATGCGAGATACGAAATCCTCAGACAGAAAAGAATGCGAAGCACCCGTATCAAACAGGGCTCTCGCTAAATTATTCCGAATCAGGACAAAGCCTGCAGCACACACACATCATGCACAAGCTAAACAAAACCAAAACCAAAAGCACAGCAAGTAAACTAAATCAACTCGTACCTGTGACGACGTCACTTTGCTTAATCGCTTCCTGTTGGCCAAGTTGATAGATTCGGGGCTGCGCCTGGGAAGCAGAGGAATCCACCACCGCTTTGCCCTTCTCAGCATACGACGCACCCGTCTTCTTTTCCCCTTTGGGCTGCACAACTCGACAGTCACGAGCAATATGCCCCACCCGGCCACAGTTATAGCACGTACGAGCATCCGGCCTTGATGTCGCTCCCGACACAACGGTCGTAGTCACTTGCCCAGATGGCTTGGACCTCTTGCCCCCTTTCTTCTGATAAAACGACTTGCCTGGGCGAGGTGCTTGAAACTCTGGCTTAGACACCACCAAGCCCTTATTCCCTTGCACTCGCCTCATGTCCTTTTCCAACGCGCACGCAGTATCAACCAACGCCTGAAACCCTTGGCTCACAGAACTCGAAAGCAGGAATCGTAACTCATCCCGCAATCCTTCATAGAACCGATTCGTTTTCCTTTGGTCATCCGCGAAGATTGTTCCCGCATATCGTCCCAACCTGGTAAACTCGTGCAAGTAGATATCCACACTATCGTCCCCTTGCTTTAACCGTTGGAACTCATTTTCCATAGCAATACGTTGCGCCGCTGGGACATGTTTCGCCAGAAATAATCGAGAGAACTCCTCAATCGACACTTGTGTTAATTGCCTGCCCGCCAAATGGTGTAACTCTACCTCATCCCACCACAACCGCGCCTCCCCTTCAAGCATGAAGGTGGCTAAGGTGACCTTGAGAGTTTCCTCCGCCCTGATCGCTGTCATTATCCTCTTGACACGCGATAACCAATCTTCCGCCTGCGTTGGGGATCCCATTCCCGCAAACGTAGGAGGACTGAAGCTCATGAATTGCTTCAACTGTCGGTCAGCTGCTCGTGGATCTACAGCCTCAACCGGCTCGGGTCTTACATCAACACGAACTGGCACTACCGCCGGCTGCGCTTGCCCGGTCGGCTGAATCATGGCAAATAGCGCCTCAGCCACTAAGCGAACAGTTTCCGCAGATGGAGGAGGTGTTGGCACCTCAGCTGGTGCCGCACTCTCATCAGAACGCTGGGGCTCAGACTGCCCAGCACCACTACGTGTCACCTATAGGTGGACAAGACACACATTAGCGAACTAATGCAAGCAAAACAACACAAAAAGGAACGCGCAGATTCCTCAAACAAGAGTTTGTACATTCCTTTGGACATTCCAGAGTTCATTAGCATTACAGCAGGTCGCACAAACACGTGCTCGCCACCCCACAAAAGAATTCGACCACGAATTCGAAAGTAGAAGACCGACAAAAGCTGATACCAAAATGTAACGACCCCATCCGTTAGATGACGTATAGTAGAAGGTCCGGCCGGGGCCCCACACTATATGCCACAAACAGACGGTGAGGTCACAGGATAAGACCAAACCAATTACGAATCCTAACTCAGAGCATTCTAGCGGAAGCTTTAAGTTACAACTTTGAACTCTTAACCGGAATGTCCAATATATATAAAACCACATTTATATATATACCACGGAATGTACACAAAACCACAAGAGTTTGGCCTTAAGGCCTTACAGTTCCTCTGAACATACATCATGTTTTACAAACCTCGGCGCGCAGGCCGGCCATACATGAGTACAAAGGGAAAACAAAACAAAGCCATTCGCTTAGCCTTCCAGGCTAGCCGCAGCAGCATCAGCACCAGCAGTAGGGCTCTCCCGCCCATCACTTACCACTTGGCTCTCCAGCACCTGCACGGGAACAAACCACCCAACCGGTGGCAAACAATGCAACGGTCAGCATTCAGCTGACCCAATTATAACAATCCTACCCCTTTTTCGGGGCATGAGCATTCTTTCCCTGCAAGCATGGCATTATCAATAGCAACTATGTGCGCGCAGGCACATCCAAGCCATCACAACCATCGGCCACCCGGCCCGACAGTCCGTGCACTCAGGGCACATTTTCGGTGTACCGGAATACCAGGGTCAACACCACCGTCTACACGGTATTTGAGCATTTCTAGTCTTTCCGGCGCGCGGGCCTAAGACTCTCATTAGGCGCTCCAACAAAACCTATACCAGGCTTCCAAGTCGGACGGACCTAACGCAGGTACGGATCAGCCACCCCCCGTTGCTCAAGTCGCCGAGCCACCTCGAATACGGAAGTATCCATGGCATTTTATAGGCGCGGGTCGGTTTCACCTTTCCTGTTCGGCAATCTGCCTTTTCATCGAGTTGCAGCCCAACGGCTCAACTACTCACAAAGTGGCAACGCACGGCCACAAGAGTTGCCGCCAACCCTCTTCATTTCCTGGACATCGTCCAGTACTTCCTGCCGCACCAAGCAACAGGTAGGAACAAGGCATCACAAGCCATAGGCATCACAAGCCATTATCACGGAGCCTTCTCCGATATGCAAACAAGCATCACCAATCCAGATTACATCCAGATGGGCTTCACACAGCATGCCTAGAGCCGTACTCCAATTCCGGCCTCTAACAAGGGGGACTTCACATATCTACCCCAAGGGACACCACAACCCACCGCACACTCGCGGGGAAGGGCTTTCCCTATGCAATGCAGAAAAGAAGGACTTCACATGTCCAAGGAGGGAGATCGTTACCCTTGTCGATCTCTTCGGTGCCATTGAAAACTAGCCGGTGAGAAAGAACCGCAGCAGCCTTGCCGTCACAACGCCGGCTTCGGATCACAAATCGAACCACGGGAGCTCCGCCGGTGGCTTGCTCTCCTCCTCCTTCTTCCTCTCTTTCTCTCTCTTTTTCTCTTCCTTAAGAATAATGAAGAATGACTTCTTCAATCCTCTTTCACGACTTATCCAGCCCAAGAAACCACCTGAGCCTTTGGATCAAAAGAGAGGAAACTGAACGGCCAAGATTGTCCCAAAATTTCACTTTTTGGCCGACACGGCCTGTGACACGCCCGTGTCACAGGCCGTGTACCCCTTAAGCGGTACACACAGCTTGAACCGACTGAACAATACGGGTCATCGACACGCTCGTGTCGGACCTGACACGCCCGTGTCAAACCTGAGACACGCCCGTGTCTCCTGCTCCATCGAGCTGCAACCAGTACACGGGTCGGAACACGGCAGCTGACACGCCCGTGTCCAGCCTGACACGCCCGTGTTCCCGGCCGTGTTCCCGGCCGTGTTCAAGGCCGTGTCCGGCTCTGACCTGAATAGGCCAATTTCGCAAAATAAATAGAACACGCCCTGGGACACGCCCGTGTCCCAGGCCGTGTACACCCGACACGCCCTGGGACACGCCCGTGTCCCAGGCCGTGTAACCTGACCTGCTACTCAAACTTCAAGTTGAGTCTATTGGGGTCTTTTGGGGTGTTACAGTGCATACACGGTATGGTGTAAGATGCAGTCACGTGAGCCCAAATCATGCGTTATAATATATTTTTAAAAAATTAAATATATATATATATTTTTAAACAAAATGGTTCAATTAAAATATGAAGATACAACATGCACACACACATAACAAAGAAAAAATGAAACATACAGACACAAGTTTGAGAAAGACTCATGAAGTGCGGATCGGGTTCTAACTCCATGGGATGGCTATCCTATGACTAGATCACGAGGATGTTGCTTTGAAAAATTAAGTCCTTAGGAGGCCTATATTCTTGATCAACACCTTGAGTCTCACTCTCCACATTTTTCTCCTCTCCATTAATCTCAATCGGCACACTCTCTACAACTTTCTCTTCAGTCACCTTAGGCTCGCTAGATGGGGATTTTTCATCAAAATGCACATGAGTCGATTCTTCAATAACTAAGGTCCTCTTATTGTAGATTCTATAGGCATGACTCTTGCTCGAGTATCCTATAAAGATGCCTAGATCGGATTTTTCATCAAATTTTCCTAGATGATCCTTAGTGTTTAGAATGTAGCATGGGCATCCAAAAATTCTAAAGTATGAAACAGTAGGTTTCCTTTCGAAGTATAGCTTGTAAGGAGTACGCTTTAGAAGAGGGTGAAGCATGACACGGTTCATCACGTAGCTTGTCGTGTTGACCGCTTCAGCCCAAAAACATCGAGGTAAGTCGAACTCGGCGAGCATCATACGTGCTAACTCTTGAAGAGTGCGGTTCTTTCTTTCAACCACTCTATTCTGCTTAGGAGAGCGAGGGGCAGAGAATTCATGCTTAATTCCTAACGAGTCACATAAATTTGAGAAATCCTTATTCTCAAACTCTCCTCCATGATCTGATCTAATACACTTTATCTTTAGCTCTTCCTCATTTTGAAGTCGCGTGCAAAGGGTTGAGAATTCGCTAAAAGTTTCAGATTTGTTGGCAAGGAATATTGTCCAACAATAATGTGAAAAATCATCTATGATAACAAAAGTATACCTTTTCCCACCTAGACTACATGTGCTGAGAGGTCCGAACAAGTCCATGTGTATGAGTTCAAGCGGTCTAGACGTGGAAATCTCAGTTTTGCTTTTGAAAGAATTCTTAATAAATTTTCCCTTTTGACACGGAGCACATAAGACATTTAAACTACCGCTTAGGTTGGGAAGTCCCCTAACAAGTTTCTTTCTCGATAGTTTTACTATAAGCTTACTTCCGGTATGACCTAGTCTCCTATGCCATAGATCTAATTCTTCATTCTTAGTAACAAGGCATTTCAAATTTGAAGCAGAAATATCATCAAAACTAATAGTGTATACATTATGATTTCTATGAGCAGTAAGTAAAACACTTGACGTTTTAGCATCTACAATTTTGTAAGTGTTTGTGGAGGATTCAAAAAACACATTTAATCCTTTATCACATAGTTGGCTAATTGAAATTAGGTTGTGCTTAAGGCAATCCACAAACAAAACATTAGAAATTGAAAAAGCATTGTTACCTATAGTGCTGATTCCCAGAATCCTTCCTTTATTATTGTCCCCAAAGGTCACCAAACCACCCTTCTTCTTTTCCAGGCGAAGGAACTTGTCTTTATCACCTGTCATGTGCTTGGAGCAACCAAAATCCAAGTACCACACGTTCTTTGTGTCCTTCGCCTGCCAACATACCTAAGAAGAAGATGAGGGTAAAGATCTAGTTACCCAAGTTTTCCCACCCATATTGTAGGTAGAAGACTTTGGTAGAAGTACTTGCGTGTTTTTCTTGGCACCTTTCCTTAAACAAGAGCTAGATGAGTGAACAAACTTATGACAGTTTGCACACAAAGTATAGGCAGTGGAAACTACTTTTATCTCGTTGCTTGAGCTCTTGCTTGAGGAAGGAGATAGCCCTCCATAGTTCTTCAGCTTATCATTTGATTTGTAAACATTGGACTAAGGCTTAGAAACATGACCATTTCTTCTTGGTGGTGATGATGGACTTCCATATCCTAGTCCAAATTTTTCAGATCCATGGCACTGTGCACCCAATAGCATATTTAATGATTTTTGACCTATTCCAAACTTTTGGATGGCACAGTCAAGATCATGGATCCTCGCTTTCAAAGCGGTGTTCTTGGTTAGGAGTATCGCACACCGATTAGCAAATTGTTTTTTCCTTCCTCTACCTTGCCAAGAGATAAATGAAGTCTCTTCTCCAAGACATTCTTCTCATTTATGAGAGAGTTCGTTGTCAAGGATGACTTGGAGAGACTTGCCTTATGTTCTTCAATAGTTGCCATCAATTGAGGGCACTCCAGACAACCAATCTTCTCTTTGCTAATTCTAATTAACTCATTTTTTTAGTTTGTCTAAATCCTTGTTTAATTTCTTATTCTCAGCTTTCAAAGATTTTTTGACAGAAATAACGTACTCTAACTTATCAACTAAGTGTTCATAAATTTCAAGAAGTTCAGAGTAGGTGGGTGGAGTTACCTCAGTATCGTTTTGGACACTGGACTCATCATTAGATTCTTTTTGACTCGTTCCCATGAGGCACAGATTTGCCTCATCTTCACTCCCTGAGTCTGAGGTACTCGAATCATCAGATCCATCCTCATCTCAAGTAAGTACCTTCAGTACCTTCTTCTTTCCTTTGAACCTACTGCCCTTCCCTTTTTCTTCCTTCTAGAGTCTCGGGCAATCTCTTTTCAAATGTCCTGGCCTGTGGCAGTGATAGCACTCTGGCTGGAACTTTTCATCATCGCTTTCCGTCTCTTTCACCGGCTTGTTCCATCTCCTGCCTTCTCCAGCTCCTCTCTTCAGGAATCTCTTGAACTATCCCTGCTTCTTAGGATTCTTCATGAATTTCTTGAATTCTTGTACATAGAGGCTCTCCTCCTCATCCTCCTCGGAGACTTCAGATGTTTTTCTCTCTCGTGAAGCCTTCAGCGCCAGTCCCTTCTTCTTCATTTCCTTGGGATTTTCATCTGCT
The DNA here is from genome assembly GCA_039513925.1 of Platanthera zijinensis. Classification (NCBI taxonomy): domain Eukaryota; kingdom Viridiplantae; phylum Streptophyta; class Magnoliopsida; order Asparagales; family Orchidaceae; genus Platanthera; species Platanthera zijinensis. Next base: position 55,318,765 of record CM077094.1, on the reverse strand, counting down.
TGAATCTTCAACTCCACTTCATGTGCCTTGAGATTTTCGATGAGGCTTTCAATCTCCAGGGTGCTAATTTCATGAGACTAAACAATTGCAGTCACCTTAGGGTTGAAGCGAGGAGGCAAAGATCGCAGGATCTTCCTCATTAAGTCACCGTTTGGAAAGGTCTTCCCGAAAGACCTTGAAGCGTTGACGATCTTGGTGAACCGCATGTACATGTTGTCCACATCCTCATCGTTCTCCATCCGAAATTGCTTATATTCAGATTCAAGTCGGAATAGCTTTGAATCCTTCACCTGCGAAGTACCTTCGTTAGTAAGCTAAAGAAGACGCCAAATATCAAAAGCAGTTTCACAATTATAGATTCTATTGAATTCAGTCTTATCTAAGGCACAGAATAAGGAGTTCATAGCCTTGGCATTGTTTGTGCATCTCAGCTTATCTGCATCATCCCACTTATTGCGTGGTTTTTCCAAAACAGTATCCCCAACCATGACAGTGGGCGGAGTGTACTTTGTCTCTATCATGGCCCATACGTCCATGTTGTGAGTCATTAGAAAAAATTTCATCCGAGTCCTCCAGTGACTATAGTCACTACCCATAAGTAGTGGAGGTCTACTCACACCTTGTCCCTCAGTGAATGCGTGCACAGTGTTGGCCATATTACCTCAGGATGTTAAGCCTTTTTGAAGTAACCTCCCTCTGATACCACTTGTTGGATCTAGTAGACAACCTTATAGGGGGGTTAATAAGGTTCTACAACGTTAAATAAAATTTTACTAACTTTCACGTACTAACAACAATCACAAAAGAATGCAATCTCATTACATTAAAATAATAATGAAATATAGTTCATAAATAGTTCACATCAACACTTGATATTCATGACGTAGAAGATCGGAGACGATGAAAATCAAAAACTCTTGGGTTTTGTATACCGACCCACTACCCGGACCGGTTGGCTCTCTCACTTTCCTTCCTATAAAGGACTTCGAGTCGCTCTTCACCTCCACACAAGGAAGGGTCTCAAAGCCCACTCTTAACCTCCACACAAGGAAGGGTCTCAGAGCCCACTCTTCACCTCCACACAAGGAAGGGTCTCAGAGCCCACTCTTCACCTCCACACAAGGAAGGGTCTCAGAGCCCACTCTTCACCTCCACACAAGGAAGGGTCTTAGAGCCCGACTAGATCCTCCGATCTAGACGTCCAAAATCTCGGGATGATTTACTGCGGAATCCTACCTGGATTCCGACGACCCTCACCGGTCGATTTTCCTCACCACAAACTAAACAGAAAATAAAAAAGGAGTACAAGGATTAAAAGTAAAGATGATAAGAAAATGAAGTTCTCCCTCTTGACAACCTCTTCGGTGTGCGATCTATGGCATGTGCTTGAGATCTTCGTTGGTGAGCAACCGGTCGGTTCATAGTGTCGATGAAGATTCTGGATCGCTGGAGTTTTTCGTTCACGAATGGGAGGGAGAAAACTTCCTTCAACTTTGACGAAGACAAGTGGAGACAAATGCAAAGAGGCGGACGAAATCTAGAGTTATGAAACCCTTCATCAAAATTTGTCTGGGAGTCGCAATGACAACAGGCAACACAGCGACTTTTATACATCTTCATGAAAACAGGCTACCGACGGCGGTAAGACTAGTGTCTGCGGTAGTTTCGTGCACTTATTGTGCCAGCTATTCTCCAAATCTGGAAAAAAATCTTCGAAACGATATTCTGCCTTTTCATTTGAACTTGCGCCGCACGGTAGGACCTTCCGCCGCGCGGTAACATAGGATGTGACATTCCCGAAAAGGCAACAACTGTTTGACAAGGCTAGCGCCGCGCGGTAGGTGCTACCGCCGAAATCTTCCAGAGCGCTAGGCCAAAAAAAATCGTTCAGTTACCACCTGCAGTAATACAGTCACCTGGCAGTAGAGCTCGGCGCGGTAGAGCTACCGCCGAAACCATAAAGGGCACTAGGTCCAAAAAAATCATTAAGTTACCGCCTATGATAATACAGTCATCTGGCGATAGCGCTCAGCACGGTAGAGCTAGCGCCGAATGTATCCAGAGCGCTAGGTATAAATAAATCATCATGTTAGCGCCTGCGGTAGTACTACCGCCGGGCGGTAGCCTTTACTCAAAGCCATCGTATCGACGCACTCAATGCTTTTTGTCTCAACGCTCTCAACGCGGCGTTGAGTGGGCTAGCGCGGCGCGGTAAGTACTAACGCTGGGCGGTAGCTTTCATATATGCCTTTTTTCTTGCACCTGTCAACCTGCACACTCTATCAACATACAATATGATCAAATACAACCTTGGAGTATATATTCTCAAACACAAGGAATGTGAAACCTCGGTTCCAACATTCCCGTCAGTCAAACATAACGCAGGTACAGATTAACCAATCTCGTTTCTCAAGTCTCCTTACCATCACCGAATACCAATGTACTCATGTCCAATCCATAGACGCGGGTCAGTCTCACCTTTCCTGTTCGGCACTAAGCCTTTTTAAGAGCACACAGCTCATAATAACCATGTTGTCCACCAAGGCCAGCTTCACATTATCCACACTGTCCACATAGGACTGGCTTTACAATAGCCACGTTGTCCACAGAGGATTAGATACATTATCCACAAAGGACTGTCCACACAATAGCCACAGCACAAGTAGTATAAGGATATTTTCCTGTAATTCCTCATTATAGTACTTCCTGTTACTCCACTTCACAGGCACAACCCGTTAACTCCACAAACAACACGTTTAAACGCGGAGTCTTCTCTGATGCATAAAATGAAACATCACTAATCCAAACCAACCTGTCAAGATGGGCTTCACACGGCATGCCTAGTCCGTACTACACATTTCCGGATCTATATGCATGACGCGATGGGGATTCCATGAATCAACCCAAGGAAAATCCCTCAAACAGCCACCCTTTGGTGTGGGAAATCCATGCATATGCCAAAAAGGAGGACTTCACATGTCCAATAAGGAAGATCGTTACCCTTGACGATCTCTTTGGAGCCATGGAAATCTAGCCGGTTGGAAGGTACCGCAGCGGACTTGCCTCCACAAATCTGGCCTCGGATCTCGATTCAGAACTTTGAAGCTTCGTTGGCGGCCGGATCCTCTTCTCATCCTCCTCCTTGCTCTCCCTTCTCTCTAATCTTTAAGAAAGAGAATAGCCAAGGTTTGAATGATATATCTTTCTCAATTCCCAGACTTAACCCAGCAGGGAGGAGCCTGGGCCATTGGATCCCAGATGAAGGAAATGAACGGCCACAGATCGCCCTAAAATTTCTATTTTTGGGCTGACACGCCTTTTGACACGCCTGTATCACAGGCCGTGTACTGTAAGCGGTGCACGAACTGACTCAACCCGAATAGGATACGGCCATGTGACACGCCCGTATCACAGGCTGTGTGCCCTGACATGGCTTCAGACACGCCCGTGTCTAGCCCGATCCAAAGAAGGACACGGCCTCTGACACGGCCGTGTCATAGGCCATATGCCCAATTCTAGTGCCTCTCGAGATGCGTCGAGTGCATTTCATCGAGTGGAGTTCATCGTCCCATAGGAGGACACTGCCTAGGACACGCCCGTGTCGCATGTCGTGTTCCCTCTTGAAACTCGTCGAGCACTTGAAAGGCTGTATGTCAACTCGACCACACAGAGCAAGACACGGCTTGGGACACGCCCGTGTCCTGGGCCGTATTACCAAATCTGAACTCAAATTTGGGATTTGGGGTGTTATAGGTGGTAGCCCTGGCAACTTCTCTAAAAATACGCTAGCAAATTCCCACACCACCGGGATACTAGCAATAGAATCCTTGGTCTCGGCCATCTCAAACAGCACCTGGTAGACCTCGTCTCCCTGCAGATGGGCCTTAACGGTCTGAATAGAGGAGAGTAGAAGATGAGAAGCTGAGGCAATAACTTCGAAGGTTGGGTAAGTGTCGTCGTATCTCAGTACGACCCTTCTTGTTGTGCAATCAATTTGCGCATGGTTCCTGGTGAGCCATGTCATGCCCAGGATGAGGTCAAAATCCGGCATCCTCAGGATCGTTGTCGGGGCCTCGAAAGTTACACCATCAACAGTCACTCTCGGAACCCACTTGGTCGTAGACTGGATGTCCGTCTCATTGGGGAGACGCACCCTCCTAATGATTCCTTCAAAGTTTTTGATCTTTTCCAGTCTTTGATAAACTCCTCCGAGACAAAATTGTGTGATGCTCTAGTGTTAAATAGGGTGTGGGCGGGCTTACCGCACACCATCACTATCGCTGAATTAGTTAAGTTTTTCTTCTTAGTTATCTAGTTTCAGGTTCCTTCCTAATTCTATAGTTTTATATTCATGTACTCTAGCTTCTAGAAAGAGAAGGAAACTTAAATTTACTTGCATACCTGCAATCATCCGTTCCGGGTTCCAGGGTTGTGCCAGATCCAAGGCATATACCTGTCATCTATCCTGCCTGCAGTCTCCACCCTGAAATACACGTCCTCGGCCATGTCCTCGGCCCCCAAACTGTCGTGCAGTTGGGGCATCCTGGAGTGCTGGTGGGGGTTCTTCCCTCATGGGGCAATTCCTCCGCATGTGCTCCGGCTGGTTCCACCGGAAGCATATCAGTGCCTCCTCTATTGCACTCAGCATCTCCCATATCTGCAAAGGCTTAGGAGCTAACGTCACCGAGTTCCTCTACTCTTTCCTATCCTCCTGGCAGGGTTGATCCCCATTCCTTCTTTCCCCAATGACACGACCTCTGGGTTAGTCTCTCCTACCACCAATCACTGAGTCGTTAGTCGGTCTCTTCCAGCCCCAAACTGTAAGCTGGTCTGCCTCCAGCTTCTTTGCCATCTCCAAAATACTAGCAAAGCTTCTGTCAAAAACGAAGAGGAGGGCATGCCTCATGTCATCCTGAAGGCCCTTGTATAACTTCTCATGTAGCCCGCGTCATCCAGCAGATATGAGTCCGCAAAGCATGTTAAGTGTGCAAACTCCTGGCAGTACTTCAGCACCGTCTTGTTGCCCTGCCTCAACTACAAGAACCTATCCTCCAATTCATCCCTCACTGACTGATGTACAAAATGCTCTAATAGAGCTACTCTAAACTCCTCTCAGGAGATGTCTGTGAAATCTATTCCAGCAAAGGTGGTGTCCAACAGTGACTTCCACCATCTCTTCGCATGCGACTCCAAACAAGAAACTGCCAAGGCAACAGCCTCCTAGGTCGGGCATCTAATCCCAGCCAGCATCTCATAGATAATGTCCAGCCACTTCTCTGTGCAGGCTGCTGACTCTGTTCTAAGGTAGGATAAAGGAGAGGGCCCCCGAAAGGCACTCAGCCCCGGGATTTGGTTGTGGGGCTAGAGCCTGCTGATCCCTGAAGGTCTCTAGAATAGCCGTCAGTATCTACCCCATCTTTGTCTGCTGGAACGAAGTCGGATCCAGTGGGGGTGGAACCATGTTCTGTGCCTGAGGTGTACCCTGCTGTGGAGTAGGGTTTGTCGCAGGCTACAAAAGAAAATTCCAATTATTAGCTAATGTACAAGTGGAACTAATGAAAGGAAAAGGTGGACTTCTTGCATGTGATTCCCCTTATGGGCACACTATTGCTTCCGTTGTTAGTTTGTCCTCAAACTAAGCTCGCGCGGGGTGGCCCATGGTTTTGTGGACTTCTTCTCTTTGGATCGATGTTCCCTTTGATACCAGTATGTAAGACCCCTTTTTTTTACTACACTACCGGGGTCTTATGCCCAGAATTGCCGTTTTGCGGTGACACCGACTCTTGGGAAGGTCGTCACTACATAACGTCGATCCGTTCGGCCTTAAGGATCACCAAAGAATAGAAGTTTACAGACCAAAGACTATAAGTGAAGTCCACAATCACATATAGCAAATGAAATAGAAATCACAGCATTGTCCACATGATAACAATGGTACTGAAACAGATCAGCGAAATAGAAATATAAATGGGCTTATGCCTTGTACATCAACTCCTCACTACATCACTCTTGCGAAAGCTAAGTAAAATCTAATCACTCACGAAGTCGGTGGCTGGTGCTCCCATAGTAGACTAGCCTACCTCCATGTGCACCATACTCCGTTGGTGATGCATCTCCTACTGCTGCTCCCTGTCCCCCATCTGGAGCCCCTGAAATGTTTGGTCCACCGACCGTTAGTCAAAAGACTAAGCCAACTATCATCCCCGCCTCTCCCCCGCGACTCCTAGGCACCGTGCGGGAGGAAAGATAGGGAATATTATGAAGGTGGAGAGTAAACAAAACAGGTGATGATGGAAGTATATAGCAGTTAAACAATATATTTATACAGGAGTCTAAATTAACAGTTCTATATCATGTAAGCAGAAATATAGGACATAAGTAAACAAGTAAATAACTTAACCTTATCTTATATGAATGCTCATACAAACTTATAAGTTAAGAGGTCTTTTGCAAGGCTCCCATCGTTTAAGCTATCTCATACTAGTATATACGATGGGGTGTCAGGTTTTATGTAGGTATGAGTGTAATGAAATGTTATTCCATGATTCATGCAAGTGCAACACACGCACACAACTCTATGCGCACATACCTTTAGTTCCTTCATTTTGGAAGCTAGCTTCACTCTCAGGAGCCTCCGTAGTGGCCAACGGAGACAGTGAGTCGGGCTACCCCACTCCTAGGCGGGTATTCACTCTACCAGGCCTAACCCTTACGTACGCCTCTGAAGGACACGCCATAGTCTCCGCGTACTATGCTGACCCACCGCCAGACTTTTCCTTGGCTATGTGTAAACCACACCTGCCAAGTCAATGTATTGACGTCATTGTGAATGATTGACAAATATTGAAGACCCACCACTTAATTCATATGCATTCATGAATTCCCGAGCCATCGGCTCCCCGGACTAACCTATCCATGACAATTACCTTCCGAGCCCTCGGCTCGTCGAACCAACTTGACAATTGACACAACCACCGAGCCTACTTCTCAAATAACCAAACCAAAACTCCCGAGCCATCGGGGTGAGTGAAAGTGAATCCCTAGTTTTTACTAGATACTCTTTAATATTTATTCTTACGGTTTAGGTTAACCTTGGACTGCCTAGGGTATTCCCTATGAAGGGCTCTCGAGGGCACTAGGAATTACGATGGGATGAAGCCCAAATCTCCCATTCGTAAGGAACTTATTATTGTTGGTATCTACCCAAAGGTTCCAAATCCTTAGTCATTACACTTGAACTAACTCTAACTATACCTTAGGCTTTTTAAGGAAAGACGGTCCATCGTCGATCCTGATCACCACCTTGCATCCTAGCCACCCAGGCTCTCACAACCTTGACTCCTACGGGTGACCTCACTCATTCTTAACCAGGCCAGGTACACCAACTTCCCTTTTTCCATAACAGGTTTCACATGTTACCCTACTTTTATAATTTCTACTATGTGCAGACCCATTATCCTACATGATGTACATGAATGGTGACCCCTCCAAATATTCATCTAAATGACCTAAGATTATTACTATGGGTCAATCATGTTATTTTAAGATTAAATATAAAATACAATATTTTTCCTAACTTATTTGGCATTTATTTAATTTTCTGCAAAATCAGGCCAACTGTGCTTTTGAACACCAAGTACAATTTTTTGGCATGATATGGTCTTAAAAAAATTATGATAGGTTAATGTCATCAAAATATCAGTAAATACAAAAATCCGAATTTTTCTAAGAAGAAATTTACGATAATTAAATTATTGAATAAACAACTACAATATAGGGATATATAGGGGAAAATAGATTCATTCATCCAAAAATTATAGGGAAATTACCATATGACAAACATAAGTAGAAGAGACTATTGACCTAGGATTATTATTTTCCAAGCTTATTTGGTCGCATAGTTAATTTACTTAATAATCCTCTACACATGGCACTTTGTGAAACAACTTGTATAGAAAGGCTTTCAATAATTTTATAAAAAATCACAGAACATTAAAATTCCCTAAAAGGTCCTATCACCAAGTTTCATAATTTTATAGTGAGTAAAAAATCCATAATTAATTTTCTTGCAATTAGGGCAAACATTGGGGGTTTGAATAAAGTACCAAAAATAAAAATCCAAAATTCATAATAAAATTATCAGAGAACAATAACATCAAAATAGGCTCACTTCTCAAGTTTCATGAACATTCAAGAATATATAAACATGAAATTCTAATTTGAAGTAAAGTGCCATAATTAATCCTTAATTAACTCAGGGGGGATAAATGTTTCTAAAATTCCAATAAAATTATTTAGGGCTTATTACCTCCTCATGAAGTATTCAACTAATTTTCAAGTTAATCCGAGGACATATGTGAAAGTGAAGGGATAGATCTGTCTTAACTCTAGAGGGGGGTGAATAGAGTATTTTAAAAACTTGATTAGTTTTTATAGCAGAATTAAAATAAGTGATACTAAATTATATAAAGAGAAGTAAAAAAAACAAGATAATCACAGTACAAAAAAAACAAGAAATGGAACAACCAGACGACACAAGGAAATTATAGTGGTTCCCCAAAACTGGGTACATCCACGCTTCTACCACCCTGATAGGATTCCACTAATAGGTTTTTGATCAGGTGCCCTGCCACCACAGGTTTTTACTCAGGTGCCCTGTCACCACAAGATATATTTAAAGGGAGATCTCACAACCCTTTAGGCTTTTGATCAGGTGCCAAAAAACCAACACAAGTCTTTTATTTAGGAGACTTGACAACCAGGTGATAACTTTTGAAGGGAGTTGAAAAACCTTTTTACAGTGAGTAAAGAAAGTGATGGTGTCTTCTCTTTCTCAAACAACTTGAGAAGACAAGTGGATTGTTATTGTCAAAGCTCCCCCTGAGATGTTGAATGGTTCAGGAAGATGAAAGCTTTGCTTAGGGTGTAGGCCTTCAACTAGCTTGATGTTTCTTCAAAACTTTTAGACGGATGAATGTTGTTTTTCTCTGAAGAATCCTGATGCCAGAAACTGAAGAAGACTAATGATATTTTGTCGTTCTTCTTCTTCAATTTCCTGTAAGCACACTAGCAATAAGAATTTCTTCTCTGTGTCATGTATCAACAGTTGTATGATTGTAATTGTTGTTCTTCATTTTGAAAAAGATCTTTTATATTTTGAGAGGATTTCCAATCTTTGAATTTTGAATAATATCCTAAATTTACTGCTGAGATTCTGGGAGTTGAAACGGCTGGAATTTGTCTTTAATGTGTTTCCTCAACTATCCTAGTAAATAAGTCAAGTAATTAACTCTGTGAAATCCATAATTAATGCTACCTTGGAATGGCTATATTCTTGAGAATATAAGCATTAATTATTCAGAGAATTACTGCCTTAGATTAGAATTCAAACTGAGAGAGAAAACAACAAACTGGCTCTGATCAGAATTAGTCGAACTCAGAACAGATTTTATCAACCTTAACTCCACATTCGTCAAGCTGAGAAATCTCCTTCATCGAGCTGAGCTCAAAGATAATTGATCTGGAAAGAATCTGATAATACTAAGCTCCAAGTTCGTCGACCTGAGATAGACTTTCATCGACCAGAGAAACTGAGAAGAGGAGGGAGTTCGTCGACCTGAGCTCAGATATCGTAGAGCTCAGCTCAGAGTTGAAACTCTGAGTTCGTCGATTAGCGATCGATGATCATCGAGCTGAGTTCAAAGAACTTCGAACTAATTTCTGAACTCTTAAAAACTGAATTCCTTCTAAGTCTTGAGTCTCTGGAGTCTTCTGAAGGCTGGAACATAAGATTCTAACCTAGTCAGACTGACCTAACCTTAAAACTAAATAAATCGACCCTAAACTATACATAATGGGTCAACAATCCTAATTAGTGAACCTAGACCAAATCCAAATTTGGTTTCTAATAATCTCCCCCTATTTGGGTGAGGTCACTAACCAACAAAAAAACTGAAAAACACAGCAATAAATATCTGACAAACTTTTAAACTATCAGCAGATATGATAGAGCTATGGTTATACAAATAGTTCAGATATGAAACAACAAAACATAAAAGATCAAGAATCAGCAAAAGGAGGAGCAGAAGATGGTTTTGTAAAAATAATTGTTCTTTTTGGATTTTTTTGCTTCCCTCTGAGTCATCTTCATGTCTTGGTCACCAATAGTCTTCTGGGAAACAGCTCTTGGAACTACAGCTTATGGATGTAAGTTCATATATGTGTCAACATTAAATAATTTATTTACCTGATACCTTTCAAGTTCTTTCTTTCTATATGTAGAAATTGTAGAAATTTGAGAAGCATCATTGCCTTCTTCTTTGGCCTTTCTGATTTGAGATAGAGCAATCAGCTCATTGAATCTGGCCATCCTAAAATTTGGGTCCAATTCTGGGTCATATATAGGAGATGGAGGTCTTTCAGGACTGATATCTTTCTTTTGATCATCAAGAGTCTTCTGAGGACTGATAGGCTTTGGAACTGGATCAGGAGTGCTTCTGGTAGATTTCTGATAATGATGTCTGCTGCCTTAAGAGTAGGGTCTTGATGACCTGTCCTACTTTTGATAAGAGGGTCTTGATTGGTGAGATTGTTGAGAAGACCTTTGGGATTGAGACATATTTCCAGATGCTCCAGCTGTTGGAGGAGGAGGAGGAGGTCCTCTCCAGTTCCTTTGAGGAGGAGGAGGAGAGTATCTCCTGTTCTTCTTCCTTGCTTTTTGCTCATTTTTGGACTACCATATCCATTGAGACATCCCTGGATACGGAGTAATATTATTCAAAATATTATAGGGAGTATCTGCAGATGGGTTTGGCTTGGGAACAGCCTTTGGAGGAGCCTTCTTCTTGAGCTTTCTCTTTCTGGAAGAAGGATCATCTGAGTCATCATCCTCATCATCTTCATCATCATCAGATGATTCTGAAGGATTATCATATAAATCATCAATTTCTTTTAGAGCTTCTTTAGAAATGAGTTTCTTGGCATGAGGCTTAGAAGATAAATTGGGAATTGGATTGGCATCTACTGAAACTGAATCTGTTGGCTCTATAGATATTTCTGTAACAATCTGATTGCTTTCTTCTTCTATGTTTGCAAACATAAAATCATCCAATTCTGGCATAGGGGACTCAGCCCACTTAAAGGTTGGAGGAGAGAAAGCCTTGGGCTCAGAAATAGAGACTTGCTCACAAACATCTTCAACAGCTATAATTTTGTAATCATAGGAACTACAAAGCTTGCCCTTAGTTGGTTCACAACTGTAGGACTTATTGGAGCAGTACAACATACAATAGCCTTAGAGTACTAAACATCAAACCTTGGTAAACCATTTCTGTAAACTGAATTAAAAGAATCAAGTAAAGAATCCAAGTCAACTGTGGGATTTATAATGAAATCACCAATAGTTATAATCTTTGGAATTTCTACTGTTGTATCTATACAGACCATTTCAATGTCAACTGCTACTGGAACATCTGTTGGAGGAGGAGCTAGAGGAGAAACTGATGCTGCTGCTAGAACTTGAGCTGCTAGAACTGGAGCTTCTTCATTGAACATCTCTCCCTTCCTAGTTTTAGAGGGTACTGAAACCAGGCCCCTAGAAGAAGAAGAAGGGGCAAAGGAGGTTGCAAGATTGGCAGCAATGGATGAGATGGAAGCAGTAAGAGGAGCAATAGCTTCAGCTATTAGCTGCTTAAGAGATGGATTAATGAATGTAAGAAGATCTTTGGCAATATCAGAGAAATTAAGATAAATGGGTTCTGGAGTGGAGGAAGTATGGGTGGTATGATGGCCACAGTTAAAACATACAGAGAAGGAGTGTGAAAGATCAGTATAGATGTGTTCTTGGAATATGGAAGGAGGGTTATAAGTAATAGATGATGGAATTGTAGTAGTGGTGGTTTGAATTATTGTAGTAGGAATTGTTGTGTTAGTTTCCTGAATGGGTGATTGACTTGGGGAATGGTGAATTGGAGAGTTTTGTGGAGATGGTTGAGGAGACAGTGAGTTGAAGTTAGGCTGTGATGAAGTGGATGGAATAACATTCAGATGAGTTTGAGTTAGAGATAGAGGAGGAATGAAATCAGTCATAATTTCATCCTGATGTGGAGATGGAATATCCTCATGGATGATGATTGGTGATTGTGGAGGTGATGGTGGTGGAAGAGGTGAAGTAGGAGGAATAATTGATGATGTTTGTTATTGTTGAGGAGGTGAAAGAATTTTGATGGAAGGGATAACATCTTCTGGTTGTGGGGGAGTGGCTATAACTGCCCTGGTGTCCTCAGAAGTCCTGGAAGAGGTGGAAGCCCTGGATGGCTTAGGGATGGTCCTCTCTCATCTATCAAACAAGGCAGAAGTTAGCCTCTTGGAGGCATTTATGAATATGGTCTGGGAGACCAGTAATTCAGGAGCCTTGTCCTGAAGGAAAATTCCTAAGATCCTCCCAAAACAAACTTCTTTCTTGGAATTCTTCTTATTAATCAAGTCAAACAACAAATTACCCAAATTTATAGCTTTCTTATTAACCAGGGAACACATCACCAAGAATTGGTGCCTGGTAATATAGTCTTGGGTTGTGTGCTTGCCTAGCAACACCTTCCCATAAACATCCGCAAGAAATTTATATTCTGCAGATAAATTCTTTTTCAACAATTTATTAGGGTTTCCCTCGGAGTGACCTATCTTAATCGGCATTGACTCATACTCTGAACTATCTATTTCTATGTCTTCTTCTCCATTTACTAAACCAAAAATTTTAGATAAAACAGCAGGGGTTAGGGTAACCTGATGGCCTGTAATGGTACCAATCATTGTATCTGTGTCTGGAGAGGTTGAAGTGAAGACCCATTCCCTTATCTCATTCGCTGGCAGTTTAATCCTTGTGGTCATGACTTTCTTCAGTTGTTGTTCTTCAAATAACTGCAGAATCTCAGTGAATATCTGATCGGAATGACTGAAGGAATTGAAGTCGATATTGAATCTAGTGTCGTACTTCATGCTGGAGAGGGAAATCGCTAGAATTGTCATTATTTTCCTGCAAAACAAGAGAGAGATCAAGTGCAAGAGAACTAGAAAGTGCGGAATGGAGCTTGAAAAAAACCTTGTTATAAAGGTTTTCAGAATATGAAGCATCAAACTCCGTCTTGCGAAAAAAAAATCTTCGTTCTAAGGTCGACGAAAAATTTCATGAAGAGATAATATCGTCGATCTCAGTCTGAAGAGGGGAAAATTTTCGTCATTCTCAGGTCAACGAGAACTTTTCTGAAGCAAGATCATCGATCTCCGTTCAATGAAAATAACTTCATATAGAGAGTTTGTCGATCTTAGTTCGACGAAATTTCTCAAGAATAGTTCTTAGATCGTCGTTCTTCGTTCAACGAACTGTGACCAATTCTTTGACCTCAGACAAAAATCAAATTAATACTTCTCCATTTATCATACCTAGCTGATTCAGAAAGAACAGATGTTTCTTGTCATCCAAAGGTTTGGTGAAGATGTCTACTCTTTGTAAATTAGTAGAGACAAAGGCAAGATTAATTTTCTTTTTATCCACACAATCTCTAATGAAATGATGTTTAATTTCTATATGCTCTGTCCTACTATGATGCACTGGATTTTGTGCAATGGAAATTGCACTGGTACTATCACAAAATATAGTTGAATTATTAAGATTGTAACCATAATCCGGGAGTTGGTTTTGAATCCATAATATTTGTGGGCAATAACTGCCAGCTGCAATGTATTTAACTTCTGCAGTTGAGGTGGATACAGATGTTTATTTCTTACAAAACCAAGACACAAGCCTATCACCAAGAAACTGGCATGTTCCTGATGTGCTTTTCCTGTCAACTCTACATCCAGCAAAGTCAACATCTGAGAATCCAGTTAATTCAAATTCTGACTCAGTTGGATAAAAGAGTCATAGATTTGGGCAACCCTTTATATATCTCAAAATTCTTTTTAATAAAATATAGTGAGATTCTTTAGGGTTCACTTGGAACCTAGCATAAAGATATGTAGCAAACATTATGTCTGGCCTACTGGCTGTGAGATACAATAAGGACCCAACAATAGCCCTATATGTTTTCTGATCAATTGGCTTGTCATGTTCATCAGAATCAATCACAGCATTGGAAGTCGTGGGTGTTTTCTTGGCTGAGGCATCAGTCATCCCAAATCTTTTAACTAATTACTTAGCATATTTGGATTGGGAGGTGAAAATATCATCAGGAGATTGCTTCACTTGGATACCAAGGAAGTAAGAAAGCTCACTCATGCTACTCATTTCAAACTTGGAATGCATCGGGTCATAAAACCTTTTGCATAGTTTGGAATCAGTAGAGCCAAAAATGATGTCATCTACATATATTTATACTAACAATATGTTACTATTATGATTCCTAGTAAACAAAGTTCTATCTACGATGCCCCTAGTGAACTTATGCTCTACAAGAAAGCTAATTAGGGTCTCATACCAAGCTCTTGGAGCTTGCTTTAAACCATAGAGAGGTTTATGCAATTTGAATACAAAAGAGGGATGAGTTGGAGAAATAAAACCTGGTGGTTGTTCAACATATACTTCCTCTTTGAGTTCACCATTCAAGAAAGCACTCTTGACATCCATTTGGTAGACTTTGAACTTTTTATAGGCTGCATAAGCAAGAAAAATTCTGATAGCCTCAATCCTTGCAATAGGTGCAAAGGTTTGATCATAATCAATTCCTTCTTCCTGTCTATAACCTTGAGCTACTAGCCTTGCTTTATTCCTTATGATAGCTCCTTGTGCATCCTTATTTCTGAATACCCATTTAGTTCCAATGACTTGGAAGTCTTTGGGTCTAGAAACTAAATCCTAAACTCTACATCTCTCAAACTGATTGAGATTCTCTTGCATTACAATAATCCAGTGTGGATCTTGCTCAACATCTTTTATGGATTGGGGCTCAAGTTGAGATATGAAACAAGCATGCATCAAATCTTGGTTGAGTTGATGTCTTATTTGCACACCAACTGATATGTCTCCAATCATTTGAGATACAGAGTGATCTCTAAGTGTGACAAGATCAGTTCGAGGAGTTGGTTCAGCAACAGTATTGGGAAATAATTTCTCTTGTGGAATTAAATTTGTTGTTGAAGGTTCAGCAATTATGTCACTGACCTCTTCTTCACTATCTTCATCAATATGTGGAGAAGGATGTGTTTAACCTCATTGGTGAGGTTCAGATCATCCAATTTCTTACACAGTTGGGGTACCTGCAATAAGTTACTGGTAGAAGAATCCTTCTCCTTGTAAAACATGTTAGCTTCGTCAAAAGAAATATGAATAGATTCTTCTATCTTCAAAGTAGATTTATTAAATACCCTATAAACCTTACTAACTTAGGAATATCCAAGAAAAATTCTCATTGCAGCTTTGGCCTCAAATTTTCTAAGGTGTTTCTTGTTATTATTAGGAATGTAACATACACAACCAAAGATTCTAAAATAGTCTATTTTAGGTTGCTTCCCTTTGAGTAATTCATAGGGAGTCTTTCCCTTAAGTTTAAGTATCAAACTTCGGTTTATGACATAATTTGTTGTGCTTACAGCCTCTGCCCAAAAGGATAGGGGCATGTGAGCATCTGCAAGCAATGTTCCTGTAGCTTCAATCAGGGTTCTGTTTTTCCTTTCTGCTACCCCATTTTGTTGAGGAGTTCTAGGAGCAGAGAAATAATGTCAGATACCTTCCATCTTATAGAATTCTTGCATAGGAAGAGATTCAAATTCAGTACCATGATCACTTCTGATCAATGCAACTGGAGTAGAATACTCAATCTTTATGCTCTTAAGAAAATCTGTAAGAACTTTAAAGTTATCTTACTTGTTTCTCAAGAAGAACACCCAAGTGAACCTAGAGAAGTCATCTACAATAACTAAGGTATAAGATTTCCCTCCCAAGCTCTGTACAGCAATGGGTCCAAATAGATCCATTTGTAGCAAATACAGAATCCTGGGTGAATCACTCTTATTAATAGATTTAAAACTATTTTTGGTTTGCTTGCCTAATTGACAAGCCCTGCAAAGGCTT
Source organism: Platanthera zijinensis (assembly GCA_039513925.1). Lineage (NCBI taxonomy): Eukaryota > Viridiplantae > Streptophyta > Magnoliopsida > Asparagales > Orchidaceae > Platanthera > Platanthera zijinensis. The sequence continues at coordinate 55,302,699 of CM077094.1, read as the reverse complement.
TCCTTCTTGTAGGGGCAAGAAGAAAATCCTCTAACAAGGTTGTCCCTAGAGAGTTTAGCAATATTTTTAAGATTAACATATCCTAATCTTTTATGTCATAGTTCATTATTATTAATAATTTGATTAAATAGGCAAATTTCTGACCTAGCAGATTTGAAATTTACTACATAAATATTTCCTTGCTTCAGGCCAGTTAAGACAATTTTATTATCTATAGAAGTAATAATGCAAGAAGTTTGATTAAATGATACATGATGACCTTCATCACATAATTGGCTTATGGATATCAGGTTATGTTTGAGACCATTTACATATGCTACCTTCCTGAAAGTGACAGCTCCAACTTTAAGATTCCTATAGCCTTCAGTTTGTCCACAGTTGGAGTCACCAAATATCACCTTTGGACCAAGCTTGGACTTGTAGTTTGTTAAGTTATCCTTACTTCCTGTCATGTGCTTTGAACATCCACTATCCAGGTACCATTGTTCCTCTATGGTAGGATAGTCTTTTACCTGCAAAAGGAAAAAATTAGGTGTTCTTGACCCAGGTAACCTTGGGTCCTTGATTTTTTTCAAATTTAAAACTTAAAATATAAGAGCATTCAGGTTGGTTCTTGTATCTTGGAGGGTGAAATTTCCTAGGTGGAATTATCCATTGGGTAAATGGGTTAACAAATTCTTTTGGTTGATTAAATATTCTGAAATAATTAGAGTTTCTGTTAAGCTGAACTGGGATCGACGAATTCTAATAAGTTTGTCGAACTGAGTTCGATGAATAGGGATGAGTTCGTCGAACTCCGCTCAGAGAATAGAAATATTCATTCTTTGTGCCCTAATATTGTCGATCTCGGCTCGAAGAACCATATTGGTTTCATCGATCGCTGTTCGAAGAATAATTATAATAAAAATCTGCGTTCGGAGTTCGTCGACTTGAGTTCGACGAACTGTACATATTTCGTCGATCTGAGTTCGACGAAATCTATTGAACATTATTATAATTAAGATTTTTCGTATTCTTTTTTTCAGTTTTTGTTTTAATTCAGTTGGTTTATTATTTTCATCTACTTTTCTTTTCCCTTTTTTGATATAAATTTAATGGGTGTAGAAAGAATGTTTTTCTAAATTAAATGAGGTTGGTTTGTTAAAGCACCTAAGCCCAGCTTGCCATTGAGCCTGGCATATACTGTGCTTGTGATGTTCATCAATTTTATGCTTCTCTCATTAAGGGATTCTTCAAATTGCTTTGCCTCAGTTAATTTAGTTTTTAGGAAAATGATTTGTTCAGTTACTAGAGCTAATTCGTCTTTTAACTTAATGTTTTCAGATAACAGATTATCATGTTCAGTTAGCTTATCTCTGAGAAGTTTGATTTCCTTCTCTGATTTGATTAAGTCATTACATAACAATTTAAATTCAGTTTTGAAATGTTCTGAATTGAAATCAAATGAAGATATTACCCGATCCACTTCAAATTCAGGTTCTTCTTCAGATTGCTCAGCTTTTGATAGATGGCCTGAAGCATTGATGGCCATCATGAAAACTTCCTTTACTTTAGCTTCTTCTTCATCTTCATTGGAGCTGGGAGATGAAGATTCTTCTTCTATATCACTCCAGGTTTCAAAAATAAACCCTTTGTCCTTCCTCTTATGCTTACTGGAGGAGGGCTTGCTGTAATGCTTTTTGGAGTCCTTGTCTCTTCTTTTCTCCTTGATCTGATTCTCTGGACACTCAAGAAGAATGTGTCCAGGTTTTCTGCAACCAAAGAAGACAATTTCCTTGGTATGAGTTTTGTCATATCTTGGTCTATCATCTTGTCTGGATGACTTCCTTCTAAAATCTTTTTTGGTCATCTTGTAAAATCTCATAGCTAGTAAGCTTATGAGATAATCATTTGCTGGTGGAACTTCTGGTCCATTAGATGCTTTGAAAGCAATATTTTGCTCTTTCCTTCCTGATGAGGGGATCTTCTGCTCAGCTGCCTCTCTTGACTTTATCATTTGCTCATAAGATTTGAGCTTTCCCAGCAATGACTCAGTGGAGATTTTAATCAGGCCAGATTCTGGAATCCTATGTGCTGGGGAAGCATATAAGGATCTTGTCATTGATCTCAGTCAGGGATATATCTTTGTCCAGTGTTTTCAGCTCATTGATGATTAAGCTGAGTTTGTTGTACATATCAACCACTGACTAGGATTCATCTTTCTGGAAATTCTCATATTGAGAGATGAAGTGAGATCTTCTATCCTTTCTCTCATCAGCTGATCCTGCAACCATTTGGTTTAGTGAGTCCCAAATGGCTTTTGTTGAAGTGCACTCAGCCACTTTCTGGAATATGTCATCTGACATAGTTTGTGCCAGAATATTCATGGCCCTTGCATCAGCAATCTTTGCCTTCTTCTGTACATCAGTCCACTCAGGTGGTGGAACTGCATTTGTACTTGTTGTTGCTATTGTAGAAGGTGTGGGGGGGCCTGTCAAGATAGAGTTATAGATATCCTCATCAATTGAGTTCATATACAATCTAATCCTTGTCTTCCAGATTGCAAACTTATTAAGGTTGCATATTGGAGGTCTAGTGCTTGAGTATTTCTTATTCTTTGTCATGATATAAAAGAGACACTAGAGGTAATAAGATCTATCAAAGGATCTTTTGATTTAGATATTAGCTTATGAAATCAAAGGAACAGCCCTTTGATACCAATTGAAAGTGAAGGGATAAATCTGTCTTAACTCTAGAGGGGGGTGAATAGAGTGTTTTAAAAACTTCATTAGTTTTTATAACGGAATTAAAATAAGTCATACTAAAGTATATAAAGAGAAATAAAAATAAGATTATCACAGTATAGCAAAACAAGAAATGGAACAACCAGACGACACAAGGAAATTATAGTGGTTCCCCAAAACTGGGTACATCCACTCTTCTACCACCCTGATAGGAATCCACTAGTAGGTTTTTGATCGGGTGCCCTGCCACCACAGGTTTTTGCTCAGGTGCCCTGTCACCAAAAGATCTATTTTAAGGGAGATCTCACAACCCTTTAGGATTTTGATTAGGTTCCCAAAAACTAACACAAGTCTTTTGTTTAGGAGACTTGACAACCAGGTGATACCTTTTGAAGGGAGTTAAAAACCCTTTTTACATTGAGGTAAAGAAAATGATGGTGTCTTTTCTTTCTCAAACAACTTGAGAAGACAAGTGGATTGTTATTGTCAAAGCTCCCCTGAGATATTGAATGGTTCAAGAAGATGAGAGCTTTGCTTAGGGTATAGGCCTTCAACTAGCTTGATGTTTCTTCAGGAAGCTTTTAGACAGATGAATGTTGTTTGTCTCTGAAGAATCCTGAAGCCAAAAACTGAAGAAGACTAATGATCTTTTGTTGTTGTTCTTCTTCAATTTCCTGTAAGCACGCTAGAAATAAGAATTTCTTCTCCGTGATGTGTATCAGCAGCTGTATGATTGTAATTGTTGTTCTTCTTTTTGAAAAAGATCTTTTATATTCTGAGAGGATTTCCAACCTTTGAATTTTGAATAATATCCTGAATTTACTGATGAGATTTTGGGAGTTGAAACGGCTGGAATTTGCCTTTAATGTGTTTCCTCAACTGTCCCAGTAAATAAGTCGAGTAATTAACTTTATGAAATCCATAATTAATAATGCCTTGGAACGGCTATATTCTTGAGAATATAAGCATTAATTATCCAGATAATTACTGCCTTAGATTAGAATTCAAACTAATAGAGAAAACAACAAACTGTTTATGATCAGAATTAGTCGAACTCAGAACAGATTTCGTCGACCTGAACTCCACATTCGTCGAGCTGAGAAATCTCCTTCGTCGAGCTGAGCTCAGAGATAATTGATCTGGAAAGAATTTGACAATGCTGAGCTCCAAGTTCGTCGACCTGAGATAGACTTTTGTTGACCAGAGAAACTGAGTAGAGGAGGGAGTTCGTCGACCTGAGCTCGAATATCATCGAGCTTAGCTCAGAGATGAAACTCTGAGTTCGTCAATCAGTGATCGACGATCGTCGAGATGAGTTCGAAGAACTTTGAACTAATTTTTGAACACTTGAAAACTGAATTTCTTCTAAGTCTGAGTTTTGGAGTCTTCTGAAGGCTGGAACATAAGAGTCTAACCTAATTAGATTGACCTAACCTTAGAACAAAATAAATTGACCCTAAACTATACATAATGGGTCAACAATCCTAATCAGTGAACCTAGCCCAAATCCAAACTGGGGTTCCAACAATTTGACCTCATGTACTTCTCAGTATTCAAAGGGCAACCCTAGGGTTTGTACTAGGGGTTGTGGGCATATCCACCCCAAACCACTAAAAACCATTGGAGTGGGGGTTATAAGTGACTACAAGTTAGTGGCCAAAGTTTCACCTCATTTTGGATGAGGAATGGTCACTCACTCCACCTAGTGCACTTTTGACCTAATTTACCCTTAATGGACCAAACTTTGGTCACATCAATACCTACTCAAATCAACCCTAAATGGGTTGATATTTTTACCAGGGACATATATCCACCAAAATTTTGGTTGATTTTGATGTCCATAGACCCCTTAATTAATTCAAAGCTATTTTATTAAATTTTTACAAAAACTAAAGGAAAATGTCCTCCAAAATTTCCATTTTTGGATATGTTATACGTATAGGTAATAGTGGCTCTCATCCTAAATTTCAAGTCATTTAGACAAGTGGTTTGGTGGGGCACTCAATTTAGTCTCTGACTAGCCCTATGTATAGTCTGTACCATTTTGAGTGTTGTGGTCCGACCACTGACCCAAATGGGTTGAAATTAATTTTCAAATAAAGTAGAATTGAAGGGATAAAATATTGATGTTGATCATTTCTCTAGAAGGTGACTCTAAGTATTTTTAATAATTAAAACTAACCACTACATTAAGCGTGACAGAAATTAAATAAAATGAAATGATATAATCCTAAACTATATCAGATGGCGGCATGAATCTTGGCGTAATCTAGCGGCTGCCCATCATCATCCCCAGCGCGCCAACGGTCCAGATCAACTTGTCTTGGAGTAACTTCCAGTCCAATTTCCCGGCCACCCAGCCACCTCCCTGGCTGGCCACCGCCACCACCACCCCGTTGAGGTGGGGGCTATCGATTGGCGGACACGACCACCGGAGGGGCCGTTTCTGGCGAACCCGCAACCTCTCTATTCTCATGAAATTTCTTCCAAATCTCTCACTAGATCGGGCTCAATTGAGCCTGATATCTCCCCTGTTTGATCTAAGAGGCTAGCATAGAGGGATAGGGGGAGAAGTTGACCTTTTGGGAGGCGTGAAGCCTTACCGATCGATGGGGCGCCATTGCCGGTGCTGGTGTCGTTTGGTGCTCTGCAACTGCACTATAGGAAGGCTTGACTACTTCAGGGAAAGTGTGGGAAAGGCTGTTGGGGGCTAGGGATGCTTTTAAGATTGCCAAATGGGGAAGAGGGAGGGTGTAGCATTAATGGCCATTAATGGCCATGAAGGTGACTTTTCGGCCATGGCTTGGGGGGTTGAACCTAGGCTCCAATTGGCTGGGAAAAGGCTGGAAACTTCTACTCTCCCCCAGGGGAGTTGAATCCTGCATTGAAGATGAATAAAGAGGCACTTGGCCTCCCTTGGCCATGAATGACCTCTCTTTCTCTCTCCTCCATTAAAGGGGGATGAAGCTTTCTCTCTCCTAGTTACCCTCTCTAGAATTTTAATGGCATTTTAAGTAATTTTCTGCCTTCTAGGCTAATGGGCCACACTAGTTGGGCTTAGCCTAAGTGAATTAGGCTTGGTTAGGTCCACTTAGGCTAATTTGACCTAATCTTAGGGTTAAGTTGACCTTGGTCAAATTGACATTTTGGGTTGACCCCAATGGGCCCTTGGTGACCCATTGGCCTCTCCTAAGGTATAGGTGGGGTTGGGTAGGGTTAGCTTGGCACCTTGGAGGCCACTTGACCCTTAATTAGGGCACTTTGACCATTTTAGGGCTAGGGTTTACTTTGGTCAACTTAGCCTCTTTGATTGACCCCAATGGGTCCTTGGTGACCCATTGGCATTCCTTAGGGCTTAGGGAGATCTAGTTGGGTCCCTTTGGATAAGGGGAGGTCAATTGACCATGTGTGAGCTTAGTTTGACTTAATTAGGGTTTGGGTTGACTTGGTCAACTTGGCCCTTTTGATTGACCCCAATGGGTCCTTAGTGACCCAAGGGACCTCCCCAAGGGTTAGGGGTGTCATGTTGGGGTCATGGGGTTAAGGTGAAACCCTATAGTCAAACCCTAGGCCTGGTGATTAAGTTGAGCTATTTGCAAACAAAGGTGATATCCACCTCCATGCCTTAGCTCACTTGGGTCTTCTTGGGTTTCCTAGAGTTTTGTCATGACCTAGTCATGATAAAACCACTCTTAGGGGTCTAGTTGTTTGAGGGATTTTACAAAGTGTGTGTGTGTGTGTGTGCATGGGTGAGTTATCATACTGCATTCATTTCATATCATTGCATTGCACTGCATACGATCTTCATTATATAAATTTGTATGAGCAATTTTATATGATAAGTTACTTTGATGTACTCGATCCTTAACTTATAAATCTGTATGAGCAGTTTTATAAGTTGAGTTAAATTCTGTACTTATGATTGATATGTTGTTGGAGTAGATGTACCTTTTCATATATTGATTACTACTATTGTTACCTACTTACTATTATAGTGATACTTATACATGTATTATTGGATGCATAATGCTCTCCTGTCATTTTATTTTGCATATATATTACAGTTATATTGTACTCCTTCTTTTCCACCGCTTTGTGTCTAAGAGTTATTGGGGTAAGCGGTTGTGATAGCCACTTAGTCATTATGACTAACGGTTGCTACGTATACCATTTTAGGAGGATACCCCGTAATTGGAGAAGCAACAACGCCTTGTGCGGGAGGACAGTCAGGCCAGGAGGATAGGACCTGATACGACGATACCCTCTCTTTTTTCTGTGACTGATGTGAGTTGTGTGCGTTATGATGTAGCCTTCAGGAAGTTTTGTGTACTCTGATATTAAAGGAGCTGATGTAGCTTCTTATTATTGATGTACTATTTTGGACATTTACTTATTGTGAATTACGACTTATGTGATCTTCTTTTAGTTGGGTTGGCATTTGTGATATCGGATTAGCTGGCAGAATAGATTAATCATGGTATAGATTAGCTAGTGTGCTGATGCTACCATAAGGCGACTATTCTAGGCATAAACTCTCCTCAATCATGTATTGTGTTCCGGAAAGGGGGGTTTACACCCAGAGCCAGCGCTGCGCTCGGCGGCCGACACCGACGCCGGGTGTTAGGACCATTGATCCTAATGGCCCTGATTTAATGATGTCAAACATGTTAGTGAGATAGATATAATTGTATTTGATGTATGTTTAAGTTCATGCATACAGGTTAGTCTTCGTCATAATGATTGGACAGCTTGTTCAAGAGACAATGACAGGTTGACTCAAGGTGATAGGCTGGAAAGTCATAAAAATACCTAAGTCCAAAAGCATTGAGTGAATCAAGCTCACTCAACTCCATTCAGCTAATAGCGCTGAGAGAAGGTGTAACATCCCATTTCCGGCAAGACCCCTAGGAGTCGGTTGGACGTGACAGAACCCTGTGAAGCCCAAAAATTGAAATAAATCGGTCGAGGTTTCGGGTCACGGGTTGGTCACGCCCGTGACCGACCCGTCACGCCCGTGACTTTGGGCGTGACTCCTTCGACGATCGTCGTTCTCCGCGAGACGATCGTCGAACTTGCTGCCCGGGCATGTCACGCCCGTGACCAAGGTGTCACGCCCGTGACCTAGGGCGTGACTCCTTCGACGATCGTCGATCTCCGCGAGACGATCGTCGATCTGGCAGCCTGGGCATGTCACGCCCGTGACCAAAGTGTCACGCCCGTGACCAGGGGCGTGACTCCTTCGACGATCGTCGATCCCCGTAAAATGATCGTCGAAATTGAACTCGGGCCTGTCACGCCCGTGACCTAAGTGTCACGCCCGTGACCTAGGGCGTGACCAGCCTTCGACGACCGTCGATCTCAGTTCGACGATCGTCGACCTCAAAATTGCCGTTCGGGCCTGTCACGCCCGTGACCTAGGTGTCACGCCCGTGACCCAGGGCGTGACCACCCTTCGACGACTGTCGATCTCCGTTCAACGATCGTCGACCCCAAAAAATTGTCACCCGGGCCTGTCACGCCCGTGACCTATGTGTCACGCCCGTGACATTGGCCGAAACGACGGTTCAGGCCCGAAATTATTCTAACATGCGTGGAAATAAATGCTGGTGTGGGAAGTTACACAAGGAGTAATTACGGGCCGTTCTTCCTTCTATAATTATATAATAAAGGAGGAAGTGTTGGTCCAATAGGAAACCGCCAACTGGACACACCTGTTCATCTTCCACCGTTTCTTATCCCTTCACTGTAACCGAAAGGCCATTAAGAGGAGTCTTCATGGCCATTACGGCTTTACCCTTTCACCTCCCCACTTTCTGACTTATAAAAGCCCACTTGGGGCAAGAGGAGAAGTTTACACGCTCAAGTAAACGGATCAGATCTTTGTTCTTGCTGTAGGAGAAGTTCGGCTACGCCACCACTGCGCCATGGCACCCCGTCGCTCTTCTCGCCTCCAAACCGCGAACAAGGTCCTCCTCTGCTTCTTCTCTTTCATGGGTAGATCTTAGGTTTCTTAGAAAGGAAGTTCGCGCTCAACGGAGCCGGACCCATCTCTCATTTTCATGGGAAAACCATGAAAAAGGTATTTTTGAGTTCGCCGGAAACCGCCACCTCCGGCGGCCAAACCACCGCCGACCGCTAGCCATCGCCTCAATGGAGGTGGTGGTGGTGGTGGCTGGCCAGGGAAGTGACCGGACGGCCGGCGACGGATCACGGAATGCTTACAGGAAAAATTGTTTTCTGTGTCTGTTTTCGGTTTCATGAAGAAGATGAACAATAGAATAAATTTTATAATATATAGATTATTATATATTACATAATGGGAAGATGTATTATTTGAATATATTTTGGGGCTGCAAAATGAGGCACTTAGAGGCCGTTTTAGGAAAAGTGATCAGACACAAAAGTTGTAGCCCTTCGAGTCTAGATAAATCTAAAATTGGTTTCAACTCGTTTGGGTAAGCGGTTCGGCCGCAGCACCCGTTTTAGTGGGGGCTGTACCTAGAGTTGGGCAGAAATTAAAATGGATGCCCACTCTTCGTACCTTGTCCAAATGACCTGAAATTTGGGCAGGGGGTTAACCTTAGCTATACCTAACGGCAGACCAAAAATGGGAATTTTTGGAGATACTTTGCCTAAAGTTTTTGCTTTAATTTAATAAACTTAGAGGAATTTTTTTAAGTGGTCAAATGACCTCCAAACCCTCCCAAATTTTGGTGAGTGGTCCCTGGCTATTAAACCTAGGTCTGTACAAAATTCCAACTGATTTGGTGGAGTTTTGGGTGGGAAACCTTCTACCCTTAACTAGGCATTAGTGAGACATCTTTTAGTAAAAAGTGCACTAAGAGTTTGGAAAGGTCAAATCACCTCAACAGAGGCTGATATGCTGACCCCTGACTTAGAAGGGTGATATAACCAACTTGGAGAAACATGGTGTGGATTAGGGTGGATTTTACCCTAAGAGATTGGCTCAAATCCAGTGGGTGGGTGTTTGAGGTTTGTGAAGGACATAGGAGCAAAAGCTCTTGTATGCCCTTGAAATTTGGAGAAGAGTGGGATGATATGCTGAAAACCCTCTGGTTGAAATAGTGAAGGAATTGGAGGTAAATAGGTACCTCGGAAGTTGGAATTTTGGATTAGGATAAACATGTAATTTAGTTATTTTAAGCACTAAATCTAATCTAAAAATTATGAAACTCGGGAGGAGGGAGTTTTAGGATGTTTTAGACTTATGGTAATTTTCCTGGAATTTTATGATTAAATAATATTATACTTCATGTGTTAAAGGATTATTAGCCCGATTTGTTGTTTCGAATATTTGGAGGTTTTAAATTAATTATAATCAGTTAAAATTCTGGATTTAGATCTTGACTAGTAGAACATTGATCCCTGAATTTTTATAGAATTTTATGTTGAATAAATCTGGTACTTTGTTCACAGATATTAGAAAGGGGTTTTATTGTTTAAAAATTAATTATGGATAAAATACTTGTTGGAAAATTATGAAACTTGGCCAGTGCTAATTTTAGGCCTTTATCTGCATGGAATAAATTATTTATAATTTTTGGAAGAATATTTTCTGTACTTGATTCATAAACAACAGAAGTTAGAGATTATTTCTAAAATAGTTTTCATGCCCTTTAATGATAGAAAAATTATGATACTTAGGATTTAACCTATTGAGATAACCTACTATTTATCATAAATTTGCTGGACATCTTGCATGATTACTTAGGGTAGTTCATGTTCAAACCGGTAGCCCTTGGGATTTTCGAGGAATTTAATTAGATGCCAAATAGATTAGGAAAATTTCCATTTTCTGGATTTAGGTCATTTATATCATGGTGAGTCTCCAGTAAATAATTTAGGGTATTTGGATGAGTATTGGATCATTGCATAACCGGTTCGACATGAAGTCTAGGTCGGTCTGCATATGGCAATTGTGAAATGCAATAGGACACGATCTGAGGAAGGCATTGGAGTTAATCATATTGTCTGGGTGGGCAATGGTGGAGGAAGTCACAATAGGACGGTATAAATATTAGTGAGAATTGGTGATAACTAGAGTTAAGAGGTGCTCGGGTTTCGGCGAAAGATCGCTTTTTCCCGAAGGGAGGAAGGTTAAAAATCACCCTAGGATAGTCTATCGTAATATGAGAAGGGAATCGGGTTAAGGGAGATAAACCAATAATAATAAGTGCCTTGCGAAAGGGAACTTCGGGCCGTAATGCCGCCGTCTTGGTTCCTAGTGCCCCTTGAGAGCCCTTCACGGGGAATACCGGGGGCAGTCCTGGGCTAACGTAAACTGTAATAACAAACCGACAAGAGTAACTTAGTAACTAGGGCTACACTTTTCACAAACACTGTTGGCACAGGAAGCTTGATGAGAGCTTCGGCTCGATTGGTTTGGAGACGGACGTTTTGGTCCGGGGAGCTTCGGCTCGGTTGGTTTGGAGACGGACGTTTTGGTCCGGGGAGCTTCGGCTCGGTTGGTTTGGAGACGGACATTTTGGTCTGGGGAGCATTGGCTCGGTTTTTGTGTGTTTACGATTAAACTTGCATGTGCATAAAATAGGAAAAGTTAAGGTGGTGGGTTTTACGATATCGGGGAGTTCGATTGCACCGACACCGATATCGTTGACTCGGCGAGGTGATTAGCACTTCGCCAACAGAAGTCCGGTGCGCCAGCCGGCAAGAGTACGCAGGCGTCCGCTTAGTGCACCAAGCGTTGAGGCGTACGATAGGTCAGACCAGTGGTGCTTTTACTGGTTTTGAGGTGGGCGAGGCCCAACCCACCGCTTCCGTCCGCCACTACGGAGGTATCCTGGGAGGTAACGGCTCCGAAAGGGGGAACTAAAGGTCTGTGTGCACAGAGTCGGGTGTGTGAGTTTCACTTGCATGTTTCATCATACCCACTAGCATGTCATAGCATATTCGATTCATTTAACCCTGACACCTAAAGTATAAGTGGTATGGGACGCTTATACATTAGGAACTGCAAAACAACCCCTTGGTCTATAAGCTTGTGTGGGCAAGTTTATAAATCAAAGGTTAATTTCAATATATAACAACCATTGCTGTTTGATAACTGACACCCCAAGGTATAAGTGGTATGGGACACTTATACGATGGGAGCCTTGCAAAAGATCCCTTTTGCTTATGTGTTCTCGCATAAGTGAAGGTTTAATTCATGTATTTGCTTTTCTTACTGCTAGACCTATTATAACAATTATATCATCTGCTCACCGAATACAACTTGTTAGATTAATTCCGCTGCCATCTGTTCTTGATTAATCTCTACCGTCATGTCCTTCCCTTTCTTTCTCCCTGCTCGGTACCTAGGAGCCATGGGGGAAGGGGTAGGGGATGATAGGGCTTAGTCTTTATGACTAACGGTTTTCGAACCGCATCATTTAGGGGATCGTAGAGCCCAGCATGGAGGAGCAGCCCCAGAGATCGGTGCGCCTAGAGATGGGGCAGTCTAGCTCCGGAGTTCATACAGCCGGGACCGTGAGTCTCGACCCTGAGTAGTTTCTGTTTTAGCTTCCGCATGAGTGATATTGTAGTGAGGACATGATGTATCGGGCATAAGCCCGCATTTATAGTACTCTGATGTTTTCTGTGGACACTCCCTTCGAGGAGATTTTTATTCTATATATGTGATCTATTGCTGTGGACTGCATTGCTCTTATTTCATTTATTGTGCTACCTTTCAGTGATCGATTTGGCCGGCAGAATCGGCGCCTTGTAGTGATAACCCTTCAGGACGAGAAGGTGTCACCGCAAAGCGGCGGTTCTGGGCCTAAGACCCCGGTGGTTGAAAAAGAAAAAAAAGGGGGTCTTACAAGTGGTATCGGAGGAAACATCGATCAGAAGGAAGTAGTAGTCCACAAACCCTGGGTCACCCCCGCTCGAGTTTAGTTTGGGGACAAACTTAGCAGCGGAAGCAGTGGTGTGCCCAAAGGGGGATCACATATAACTTGTCCACTTTTATTTAAGTTTGAACGTTTTTCTCAGCGTGTGTTTTTGTTACGCAGCCTCCAGCACGGACTACGCCACAAGGTGGGGTTCAACAGGCTCAGGATGTTGCACCACCCCCACCGGTCCCCACTCCTTTCCTTCAGTCAGACATGGGACAGACCCTGACTGCCATCCTGGAGGCCTTCAGGGCCCAGCAGGTTCCGGCCCCGCAGCCAAATCCGGGGGCCAACTGGCTAAGCATCTTCCGAGGATTGTCTCCCCCGTCCTATTTGGGGACTGAGTCGGCGATTCGGACGGAAGAGTGGCTAGATATCATATACGAGATGCTGACCGGGATACGGTGTCCCTGGGAGGAGAGGGTGGCTCTGGTCGTCTCTTGCCTGGAGTCCCATGCAAAGAGGTGGTGGAAGATGCTGTTGGACATGACATTTGCCGACAGGGAGGTTGCGGAGGTTACCTGGAAGGAGTTCAGGGCCGCTCTGCTGGAGCATTTCGTTCCGCAGTCGGCCAGGGATGATTTGGAGGAGCGGTTCTTACAGTTGAAGCAGGGCACACGGACCGTGGTGGAGTACCATCGAGAGTTCGACCATTTGGCCCGATACGCAGATTCCTACCAGCTGGACGAAGCAGGGTATATCAGGAGGTTCTATAAGGGCCTGCGGGAGGACTTGAGGGAGGCTCTGTTGTTTGTATCTGACGGGCCCATCTCCCGGATTTTGGAGATGGCAAAAAGGATTGAGGCAGATTGGCACGCTACCCGGGGCCGGAAACGGCCAGCAGAGGATCAGGGACGGAGAGGTAGAAATGACCAGCGGCGAGGTGCTGTACCAGAGGGGAGGAGGACAGAGGACCAGCCTCGTCGGGACGTGAGGCAGGAGCCGAGGGAACAGGTGATATTGGCCCCTCCACCTCTTCGGATGCAGGAGATGCCGAGACCCGGGGGAATGGCGTATCCCCCACCGGAGTGCTTCCTTTGTCATCAGATTGGGCACATTCGGAGGAACTGCCCGATGAGGGGGGCACCACCTCCAGCACCACAGGGCGGCCCACCAGCTCAGCATTACGGAGGCCGAGGATGCGGCCGCGGTCGTGGATACCATGAGGGAGATCGTAGACAAGGAAGAGAGCAGGTATATGCTTTGGACCTTGCGCAGCCTCGGAATCCGGAGCAGGTCATCGCAGGTACGCTGCAATGCTTCTTTATTTTCATAGAATTTCCCTTTAAGTTGTTAAAACTTTGAATCGCACTAGATGGATTAGCAAGGAAAGAAAATTCTTTATAGAACCCTAAGATGTTTAATCACCCCAGGTATAGTCTTCATCAGCGGCAAGCCTGCCCGCACGCTTTTTGATACTGGAGCTACTCACTCCTTTGTGTCGGAGACGTTCGTAGAAGGACTAGAAGGCGTGGAGCGGTTCACAGGCTCGAGGATGAGGGTGCGACTACCGGATGGATCTGAGATCCTTACCACGGATCACTGCAATATGGAGGCAGAAATTGGTGGAAAAGCGTTCGAGGCTCCAGCGACGATTTTGAAGCTGACGGACTACGACCTGATCCAGGGCATGGTATGGCTACACTGGAACCATGCTCAGATTGACTGCCAGGCAAAGAGAATCACCGTGAGACACGGGGACTCTTTCATTACCATCGAAGGTATAAGACCTGTCTCTCGTATACTCTTATCTTCGGTACAGGCCGTTAAGGCCCATCTGCAGGGAGAGGAGGTCTATCAGATTCTATTTGAGGTGGCGGAAGTTAAGGAGTCGGTGACAGACATCCCGGTGGTGCGAGATTTCGCTGACATCTTTCCAGAGAAACTGCCAGGACTACCTCCACACCGAGAGCAGGACTTTCAGATACAGCTTGTGCCGGGGGCCAAGCCGGCGTCTAGGGCCCCTTATCGGATGGCCCCAAAGGAGTTGGCAGAGTTTCGGACTCAGTTGCAGGAATTAGTTGAGGCAGGATTTGTTAGACCGAGTTCCTCGCCATGGGGAGCACCGGTCCTATTTGTGAAGAAGAAGGATGGGACACTCCGCCTGTGCATCGATTATCGAGCACTAAACAGGCTGACTGTCCGGAACACCTATCCGCTCCCACGGATAGACGAATTGTTCGACCAGCTGGAGGGGGCCCATTATTACTCGAAGCTGGACTTGAGATCAGGATACTACCAACTGCGGATCCAGGAGGAGGATATCCCAAAGACGGCCTTCAGTAGCAGATATGGCCTGTATGAGTTCACCGTGATGCCCTTCGGGCTCACGAATGCTCCGTCGGCGTTCATGAGCCTCATGAACCGGGTTTTCGAGGCCTACATGGATGTGTTCGTCATAGTGTTCATAGACGACATCCCGATCTACTCTAGGACGGAGGAGGAGCACACTCGACATCTGGCACTGACTTTGGAGAGGTTACAGGAGCATCACCTTTATGCAAAATTCAGCAAGTGTCAGTTTTGGTTGAAGGAGGTGGCTTTTCTAGGCCACATTATCAGCGGAGCCAGGTTGGCAGTGGACCCGGCAAAGATTCAGGCAGTTCGAGATTAGCCGCAGTTGAGGACAGCCACCGATGTACGAAGTTTCTTGGGACTTGCCGGCTATTACCAGAAGTTCGTGGAGGGGTTCTCTCGGATTGCCCTCCCCCTCACATCTTTGACGAAGAAGGAGGCACCTTTTGTTTGGACTCCGTAGTGCCAGGCGGCTTTCCAGGAGCTGAAGGACCGACTCATCTCAGCCCCTATTCTGGCCCTTCCATCTGGAAAGGAAGGATTCCAGGTGTATACCGACGCATCATACCAAGGAATGGGAGCAGTGCTGATGCAGAATGGACACGTCATAGCATATGCCTCCCGCCAGCTGAAGACCCATGAGAAGAACTACCCAGTGCACGACCTTGAGATGGGAGCGGTCGTTTTTGCTCTGAAGGTCTGGCGCCATTATCTTTACGGAGTCCACTGCGACATCTACTCCGACCATAAGAACCTGAAATACGTGGACACGCAGAAGGAGCTGAATATCAGGCAGAGGCGCTGGGTGAAGTTCTTAGCAGATTATCAGTATGAGATGCACTACCATCCAGGGAAGGCAAACGTGGTGGCCGACGCGTTGAGTCGGCGAGCTGCCACTTCCGAAGCTGGGCCCCAGGTTATGTCCATGGAGCTAGTCCGGTCATTCAGAGATATGCAGATATCCCTAGTGTCCGAGGATGACCCAGTTCTGCATAGGGAGTATCTGGCATCGATGGTGGCCATAGACGATATTCGGGATCGCATTCGGGACGGACAGAGGACAGATGCGTGGGCAGAGCCGATGTTCCGAGCTTTGGAGGAAGGTTCGACAGGAGATTATTCCCTGAGAGATGGTCTGCTACATTTCAGAGGCAGAGTATATATACCTGCAGGAGGCCAGATCCGAGAGGATATTATGATGGAGGCGCATTGCAGTCGGTACTCTGTGCACCCGGGGATCACAAAGATGACCGCTGATCTAAAGAAGATGATGTTTTGGCCGGGCATGAAGAAGGACATTACGTACTTCGTGACCCATTGCGAGGCGTGTCAGTTGGTGAAGGCGAAGTGCAGGAACCCCGCAGGATTGTTGCAGCCACTCTCGGTGCCGGAGTGGAAGTTTGAGGATATAGCTATGGATTTTATACATGGTCTTCCCCGGTCTCGGACGGGGAATGACTCGATCTGGGTGATTGTTGATCGGTTGACGAAGGTGGCCCGCTTTATACCGATCAGGAAGGTTGACTCGGTGGAAGTGCTGGTACGAAAGTTTGTGGAGCAGTATGTCCGATATCATGGCGTGCCACGGACGATAGTGTCGGACCGCGATGGACGGTTTACATCCAGGGAGTGGCGGTCAGTGCAGGCATATTTGGGCACCCGGTTGACTTTTAGCACGGCCTTCCACCCTCAGACGGATGGGCAGACAGAGCGCACCAACCGGACCTTGGAGGATTTACTACGACTGTGTATACTGGACCGAGGGGAGCTGTGGGAGAAGATGTTACCGCTGGTCGAGTTCTCCTATAATAATAGCTACCAGTCCAGCATCAGGATGGCGCCTTATGAAGCCTTGTATGGAAGAAAGTGTAGGACCCCGCTTTCTTGGGTTCAAGACGAGGATCCGAAGCTGTTGGGATCGGATTTTGTTGAAGACACCGAGGCTCAGGTGAGACTGATCAGAGATAGGATGTTGGAGGCGCAGAGCAGACAGGCTAAATACTATGACGCCCGGCATCGTCAGGTGGAGTTTCGGGAAGGGGATCGAGTGTTCTTGAAGATCCGGCCCATGCACGGAGTCTCACGGGTGCGCGGTCGAAGGAAGAAGCTCAGCCCTAGGTATATGGGCCCTTACCGGATCCTGGAGCGGATCGGACCCCTAGCCTACAGGCTAGAGTTGCCGCCAGAGCTGGCAGCTCTACACGACGTCTTCCATATTTCTTCGCTGAGAAGGGCTCTACTATGCCCGGAGCAGCGGATTTTGACCACCGAAGGGCCGGTAGCTTCAGATCGATCTGTTCATTTGGAGCCGGTTCGGATCGACGACAAAGGAGTACGGATCTTGCGAAGCAAAAAGATCCCCTTAGTCAAGGTTCTGTGGAGAAATCACGGTCAGGAGGAGCACACCTGGGAACCACAGGACCTGATGAGGCAAAGATACCCGGAGTTGTTCAGTCAGGTACATCTCACCACCTCTTGGTATACTATAGATTGCCTTCTTGTTTTGGACAGTTAAGACTAGATAAGGAAAATTCAGAACCTAGGCATGCGCACTCAATCAGAAAGGTAGGGGCTATTCTTTTGTTTATTGGGGAGATTGTCTTCGTTTATCAAACGAATAGTCGCTTAAACCCGATAGAAAGATCGTATGGGATGTTACAAGTTTAATTTATTCCGATAGAAATCCCCGTAGGCTCAACCTCAATTTCGGGGACGAAATTTTTGTTTTGTTTATTGGGATTTGTAACATCCCATTTCCGGCTAGACCCCTAGGAGTCGGTTGGACGTGACAGAACCCTGTGAAGCCCAAAAATTGAAATAAATCGGTCGAGGTTTCGGGTCACGGGTTGGTCACGCCCGTGACCGACCCGTCACGCCCGTGACTTTGGGTGTGACTCCTTCGACGATCGTCGATCTCCGCGAGACGATCGTCGAACTTGCTGCCCGGGCATGTCACGCCCGTGACCAAGGTGTCACGCCCGTGACCTAGGGCGTGACTCCTTCGACGATCGTCGATCTCCGCGAGACGATTGTCGATCTGGCAGCCTGGGCATGTCACGCCCGTGACCAAAGTGTCACGCCCGTGACCAGGGGCGTGACTCCTTCGACGATCGTCGATCCCCGTAAAACGATCGTCGAAATTGAACTCGGGCCTGTCACGCCCGTGACCTAAGTGTCACGCACGTGACCTAGGGCGTGACCAGCCTTCGACGACCGTCGATCTCAGTTCGACGATCGTCGACCTCAAAATTGCCGTTCGGGCCTGTCACGCCCGTGACCTAGGTGTCACGCCCGTGACCCAGGGCGTGACCACCCTTCGACGACCGTCGATCTCCGTTCGCCGATCGTCGACCCCAAAAAATTGTCACCCGGGCCTGTCACGCCCGTGACCTATGTGTCACGCCCGTGACATTGGCCGAAACGACGGTTCAGGCCCGAAATTATTCTAACACGCGTGGAAATAAATGCTGGTGTGGGAAGTTACACCAGGAGTAATTACGGGCCGTTCTTCCTTCTATAATTATATAATAAAGGAGGAAGTGTTGGTCCAATAGGAAACCGCCAACTGTACACACCTGTTCATCTTCCACCGTTTCTTATCCATTCACTGTAACCGAAAGGCCATTAAGAGGAGCCTTCATGGCCATTACGGCTTTACCCTTTCACCTCCCCACTTTCTGACTTATAAAAGCCCACTTGGGGCAAGAGGAGAAGTTTACACGCTCAAGTAAATAGATCAGATCTTTGTTCTTGCTGTAGGAGAAGTTCGGCTACGCCACCACTGCGTCATGGCACCCCGTCGCTCTTCTCGCCTCCAAACCGCGAACAAGGTCCTCCTCTGCTTCTTCTCTTTCATGGGTAGATCTTAGGTTTCTTAGAAAGGAAGTTCGCGCTCAACGGAGCCGGACCCATCTCTCGTTTTCATGGGAAAACCATGAAAAAGGTATTTTTGAGTTCGCCGGAAACCGCCACCTCCGGCGGCCAAACCACCGCCGACCGCTAGCCATCGCCTCAACGGAGGTGGTGGTGGTGGTGGCTGGCCAGGGAAGTGACCGGACGGCCGGCGATGGATCACGGAATGCTTACAGGAAAAATTGTTTTCTGTGTCTGTTTTCGGTTTCATGAAGAAGATGAACAATAGAATAAATTTTATAATATATAGATTATTATATATTACATAATGGGAAGATGTATTATTTCAATATATTTTGGGGCTGCAAAATGAGGCACTTAGAGGCCGTTTTAGGAAAAGTGACCAGACACGAAAGTTGTAGCCCTTCGAGTCTAGATAAATCTAAAATTGGTTTCAACTCGTTTGGGTAAGCGGTTCGGCCGCAGCACCCGTTTTAGTGGGGGCTGTACCTAGAGTTGGGCAGAAATTAAAATGGATGCCCACTCTTCGTCCCTTGTCCAAATGACCTGAAATTTGGGCAGGGGGTTAACCTTAGCTATACCTAACGGCAGACCAAAAATGGGAATTTTTGGAGATACTTTGCCTAAAGTTTTTGCTTTAATTTAATAAACTTAGAGGAATTTATTTAAGTGGTCAAATGACCTCCAAACCCTCCCAAATTTTGGTGAGTGGTCCCTGGCTATTAAACCTAGGTCTGTACAAAATTCCAACTGATTTGGTGGAGTTTTGGGTGGGAAACCTTCTACCCTTAACTAGGCATTAGTGAGATATCTTTTAGTAAAAAGTGCACTAAGAGTTTGGAAAGGTCAAATCACCTCAACAGAGGCTGATATGCTGACCCCTGACTTAGAAGGGTGATATAACCAGCTTGGAGAAACATGGTGTGGATTAGGGTGGATTTTACCCTAAGAGATCGGCTCAAATCCAGTGGGTGGGTGTTTGAGGTTTGTGAAGGACATAGGAGCAAAAGCTCTTGTATGCCCTTGAAATTTGGAGGAGAGTGGGATGATATGCTGAAAACCCTCTGGTTGAAATAGTGAAGGAATTGGAGGTAAATAGGTACCTCGGAAGTTGGGATTTTGGATTAGGATAAACATGTAATTTAGTTATTTTAAGCACTAAATCTAATCTAAAAATTATGAAACTCGGGAGGAGGGAGTTTTAGGATGTTTTAGACTTATGGTAAGTTTCCTGGAATTTTATGATTAAATAATATTATACTTCATGTGTTAAAGGATTATTAGCCCGATTTGTTGTTTCAAATATTTGGAGGTTTTAAATTAATTATAATCAGTTAAAATTCTGGATTTAGATCTTGACTAGTAGAACATTGATCCCTGAATTTTTATAGAATTTTTTGTTGAATAAATCTGGTACTTTGTTCACAGATATTAGAAAGGGGTTTTATTGTTTAAAAATTAATTATGGATAAAATACTTGCTGGAAAATTATGAAACTTGGCCAGTGCTAATTTTAGGCCTTTATCTGCATGGAATAAATTATTTATAATTTTTGGAAGAATATTTTTTGTACTTGATTCATAAACAACAGAAGTTAGAGATTATTTCTAAAATAGTTTTCATGCCCTTTAATGATAGAAAAATTATGATACTTAGGATTTAACCTATTGAGATAACCTACTATTTATCATAAATTTGCTGGACATCTTGCATGATTACTTAGGGTAGTTCATGTTCAAACCGGTAGCCCTTGGGATTTTCGAGGAATTTAATTAGATGCCAAATAGATTAAGAAAATTTCTATTTTCTGGATTTAGGTCATTTATATCATGGTGAGTCTCTAGTAAATAATTTAGGGCATTTGGATGAGTATTGGATCATTGCATAACCGGTTCGACATGAAGTCTAGGTCTGTCTGCATATGGCAATTGTGAAATGCAATAGGACACGATCTGAGGAAGGCATTGGAGTTAATCATATTGTCTGGGTGAGCAATGGTGGAGGAAGTCACAATAGGACGGTATAAAGATTAGTGAGAATTGGTGATAGCTAGAGTTAAGAGGTGCTCGGGTTTCGGCGAAAGATCGCCTTTTCCCGAAGGGAGGAAGGTTAAAAATCACCCTAGGATAGTCTATCGTAATATGAGAAGGGAATCGGGTTAAGGGAGATAAACCAATAACAATAAGTGCCTTGCGAAAGGGAACTTCGGGCCGTAATGCCGCCGTCTTGGTTCCTAGTGCCCCTTGAGAGCCCTTCACGGGGAATACCGGGGGCAGTCCTGGGCTAACGTAAACTGTAATAACAAACCGACAAGAGTAACTTAGTAACTAGGGCTGCACTTTTCACAAACACTTTTGGCACAGGAAGCTTGATGAGAGCTTCGGCTCGGTTGGTTTGGAGACGGACGTTTTGGTCCGGGGAGCTTCGGCTCGGTTGGTTTGGAGACGGACGTCTTGGTCCGGGGAGCTTCGGCTCGGTTGGTTTGGAGACGGACATTTTGGTCTGGGGAGCCTTGGCTCGGTTTTTGTGTGTTTACGATTAAACTTGCATGTGCATAAAATAGGAAAAGTTAAGGTGGTGGGTTTTACGATATCGGGGAGTTCGATTGCACCGACACCGATATCGTTGACTCGGCGAGGTGATTAGCACTTCGCCAACAGAAGTCCGGTGCGCCAGCCGGCAAGAGTACGCAGGCGTCCGCTTAGTGCACCAAGCGTTGAGGCGTACGATAGGTCAGACCAGTGGTGCTTTTACTGTTTTTGAGGTGGGCGAGGCCCAACCCACCGCTTCCGTCCGCCACTACGGAGGTATCCTGGGAGGTAACGGCTCCGAAAGGGGGAACTAAAGGTCTATGTGCACAGAGTCGGGTATGTGAGTTGCACTTGCATGTTTCATCATACCCACTAGCATGTCATAGTATATTCGATTCATTTAACCCTGACACCTAAAGTATAAGTGGTATGGGACGCTTATACATTAGGACCTGCAAAATGACCCCTTGGTCTATAAGCTTATGTGGGCAAGTTTATAAATCAAAGGTTAATTTCAATATATAACAACCATTGCTGTTTGATAACCGACACCCCAAGGTATAAGTGGTATGGGACACTTATACGATGGGAGCCTTGCAAAAGATCCCTTTTGCTTATGTGTTCTCGCATAAGGGAAGGTTTAATTCATGTATTTGCTTTTCTTACTGCTAGACCTATTATAACAATTATATCATCTGCTCACCGAATACAACTTGTTAGATTAATTCCGCTGCCATCTGTTCTTGATTAATCTCTACCGTCATGTCCTTCCCTTTCTTCCTCCCCGCTCGGTACCTAGGAGCCATGGGGGAAGGGGTAGGGGATGATAGGGCTTAGTCTTTATGACTAACGGTTTTCGAACCGCATCATTTAGGGGATCGTGGAGCCCAGCATGGAGGAGCAGCCCCAGAGATCGGTGCGCCTAGAGATGGGGCAGTCTAGCTCCGGAGTTCATACAGCCGGGACCGTGAGTCTCGACCCTGAGTAGTTTCTATTTTAGCTTCCGCATGAGTGATATTGTAGTGAGGACATGATGTATCGGGCATAAGCCCGCATTTATAGTACTCTGATGTTTTCTGTGGACACCCCCTTCGAGGAGATTTTTATTCTATATATGTGATCTATTGCTGTGGACTGCATTGCTCTTATTTCATTTATTGTGCTACCTTTCAGTGATCGATTTGGCCGGCAGAATCGGCGCCTTGTGGTGATAACCCTTCAGGACGAGAAGGTGCCACCGCAAAGCGGCGGTTCTGGGCCTAAGACCTCGGTGGTTGAAAAAGAAAAAAAAAGGGAGTCTTACAGAAGGAAGACAGTCACAGCTGACAGAATGCAAAGGCAGAAATCTGGCTAAGTCTAAAAGCATTGAGTGAGCTCAACTCACTCAACACCATATGGCCAGAACCATTGAGACAAGGTTATCCTGTCAAAGCATAAGCAGTGGAAGCCATAATTTTGACCAAGTCCAGAAGCGTTGAGTGAAGCTTCATCACTGTCATGCTAAGCCTGTCAACGCCAAAGGTCAAGGAGACATTCCTGAAGGAGAAGCAAATTGATCTGCTAGTTTCTTCTAGAACAAGACAGGCTTCAAATTCAAGATCGCTGGATCATCTTGTTGCTGTGAAGACAAAGCTAGGGCTGAAATCTGCTCAGTCCAGGTAGATAAACACAGATACTTTCCTCTGTTGTCTGTAATTCAATATTATTGATTAATTCTGTGTAAGATTCATTTTTAGTATGAGTGGTAAGGCTACGGCCTAAGGTGTAAGCCTGTTGTTATAAAGGCTGAGGAAGGACAGGGATTTCCTGAGTTGTAAGCTAGTTATAAAGGCTGAGGTAAGGCAGGATTGCCTGAGTTGTAGAAGTGTGGATTCACTCTGAGGTAGAGTTCTTGGGAAGAACTTGAGCTATAGGATCTTGGAGATCTGAATGATAGGGCTTGGGCCTGAGTTGTAAGAGCCAGTTGGGCTCTGAGCTGTAAGATCTGAGGATCTGAGAAAGTGGAAGGAAGTTTGGCCAAATCTAGCTTATTGCTGGATAGGTGAAGGGGGAAAGTAGATGTACCCATCAATTGGGGAACCACTATAAATCAATATGTACTGTGTTGTGTGTGTTGTGATTATTGTGTATGTTATGATTGTTGTGTTTAACATAGCTGTGCTGAAATAATCTTTTAGCTGCATAAGTTTTTAAATTGAACTTATTCACCCCCCCCCCCCTCCTCTAGGTGTTTAGTTGTTCTTGAAATCAAGTTTTTCAAGTGGTATCAGAGGGAGCTTGCTCAAGAATAGACTTACTAGTCTAAGTTTATCTCCAGGGCAGCTATTAGAAGACCAAAATAGATTCAGGTGAAAATCACAAAGAACTTGGATCCATGAAACTTCCTCTCTACAGGAAGGAGACTTTTGGCATCTGAAAAGAAAGGGTCAGACTCTTCATGAAAGCATCTGATCCTAGGATACACATCACAGTACAAAAAGGACCCTTCATCCCAATGAAGACATCAGTCCTTAATGCAAATTTGCAGACTCCAAAGAAGTATTCTGAGATGACTAAAGATGAAATCATCTTAGCTACATTGGATAAGAGGGCACAAAACATTATTGTTAGTTCCATAGATGACTCAATCTTCCAAAACCTAGTCCACTACAAGACATCTAAGTAGATGTGGGACACGCTATTTGTCTATATGGAAGGGACTGAAAAAGTGAGGGACGACAGGAAGTCCATGCTAAATCAGGAGTATGAAAGCTTCAAGCAGAATAAGTTAGATAGCATAGCTGAGTGCTATAAGAAGTTTTTCAGAATTGTTAATGAGTTGATGACATATGGCAGAGCCTTCAGCACATATGAATTGAGTGACAAGTTCCTCAGGTCTTTAACTAAAGACTGGGACACAAAAATCTGTGCCATCAAAGAAGTGGCCAGACTTGTAGACACTCCACCACCAACCCTGTTTGGAAAGCTACTGTCTTATGAAATGCAGCTGACTTCTAGAAAGGAGGAGGAGAAAATCAGCAAGTCTACAGTCAAAGACAAGTCAGTGTCCTTCAAAGCTAAAGCAACAAGGAAGAGCAGGAGAAAGACTCCTTCACTAAGGAGAGAAGATGAATCTGACTCAGAAAGCTCAGAAACCAGCACATCAAACTGCCACATTTCTGATGAAGACTTTGCTGCCTTCTCTAGGCAATTTCAGAAGTTTATTAAGAAGAAGCACTAAAGAAGCAGGTCATACTCTTCTTCTTTTCCCAAGGAAGATTACTATAAGGGCAAGAAGAAATCCTCTAAAAAGGACAGGTATGGCTCTAAAGCAAGTAAACATACTTCTTCTAAAGGGGTATTTTATTATTGCAGCAAGCCAGGGCATATCATAGCTGACTGCCCTGTCAAAAGAAAAGGTGCTGGAGAAAAGAAGGATCATCAACAGAAGGGTAAGAAGGAGAAATCCTGTATGGCTAAGAAGCAAAAGAGCTGAACTGACTCCTCATCTCTAGAGTCATAAAAAGAAGATGAAGCTAAAGCCTACATTGGGCTATTTTCTGCTGAAAAAGAATCTGTAGAGGCGGACTTCTTAGAGATGCTGGCAACTATTACAGGAGAAGCTAATGATGTTGCTAGGTCTGAAGAAGGGGTAGAAGACAGCCAATGCCTTGGGCTGATGACTTTTACTGAGGAAGGACCTAGCTAGGAGCAGCCTGGTCCTAGTAAGGTACATTTTATACCTTCTGTGTCAGATTATATAACTAGTACATAGTCAGAAGTATCTGCATCAAGAGATGAAGATGGTTCTGAATCTGAAAGAGATGTCAATCAATTGATGGATGATTATGGTGAACTCCTGCAAGCACTGAAGAGAAGCAGGATCTTACCCAAAAAATAGGCTGAGGAGATTGCCTCTCTGAAGCTGGCTGTTTCAGACTCAGCAAACATGTTGAACCTAAAGATAAATGAAGTCAGCAAGCTGAAAAACATCACTGTTATTCAGATGGACACAATCACCTTTAAAAATAACCACATTAGGAATCTGGAAGGTAAACTCCAAAAGGAGAAGGAGCTAGTGGCTAAGTTCTCAAAACTATGTTCAGTATTGTCTTTGATTGATTCCTTCTCCTCCCAAAAGGGTAAGAAGGGGTTAGGCTTTAAAGGGAGAACTAGAGCTGCCTATTCCAAAAGGAAGGGCAAAGCTCCAGTGCAGCCACTAGCCTCCAAGCCTCTAATTCCTTTCAGGAAAGTGGTACTACCATCTAGCAGGTATGACCATGAGAGCATTCATGGTCACTAGGAGTATGGTGTTAGGAATGGCAAGGGTGTTAGTGCATATAAGATAGCCCATGAATAAATCCAAATGGCCCATCCTTGACCATTTATGTTTGGTGTACCAGCCCCAACACTCAAAAATAAAGTTGTAGCCCATTCTCAAAGTCTGCCTGTCCACAATTAGACTAAAGGAAAGTCTGTCAGCATACCATACTTGGGTATATCTAAAGCCATCGGGAGCTTGCACTCTGAAAAGAAGGCAGTTGATGATAGGGTCCAAGATATCCCTAGTACCTCTGCTGCCAGACATATCCCAAATAAATTTGTGGCTGGAAGACTAAAGAAAAAGGCTGATGTACCAGCTGGACTGAGAGTTGCTGACAGTAATGTTGTTAAGCCAACCCTTAAAAGAAGGTACAATATTTATGAGTGTTGGTGATGTGGCACAATAATAATGTCCAGAGATATAAGGCTGGTTTACCTATCAGAATAGCTGCAGGTAGGTATGTTACTTTTCAGTCTAACATGCACCTAGGCCCTAATAAGAATTGGGTTCCTAAGGTTCAATGATTTATTTGATGTAGATAAGTCCAAGTGGTTATACCCCTATATGGTACTTAGATAGTGGATGTTCCAGGCACATGACTAGAACAAGGAGCATGCTAAAGGAGTACACTCCAATTGAGAATGGACCCAAATTCATCTTTTGTGGTTCAGAAAATGGAGTAACCAAAGGGTTTGGTAAGATATCTAATGGCATAATCATTATCACACAAGTAGTTTATGTGAAAGGTTTGCAACATAACCTGATAAGCATAAGCCAACTATGTGATCTTGCTATGATATTTTTTTCCTTAAGGATGAGTACCAAATTAGGAGGTCAAGTGACAAAGAGGTCATCTTGACAGGCACTAGGAGAGGAAATGTCTATTGTCTCAATTTTGTTTGTGAGAGTAAGGATACTCCTATATGCCTAGTTGTAGATGAGAAAGCTTCACATTGTGTCCAATGGCACAAGAGGCTAGCTCATCTGAATTATAAGACCATTGGCAAACTCTTTAGTGAAGAGTTAGTGAGAAATGGTCCTAAGGTGAAGTGTATTAAGGAGGGTATATGCTCTGCATGCCAAAAGGGCAAGCAGACTAGGACCTCCTTCCAGAGCCTTGATACCAAAGACTCAGTGAGGTGTTTATACCTCCTGTATATGGATCTATTTGGTCCTTTTCCAGTTCACAGTCTAGGTAGGAAAGTCTACACACTTGTGATTGTTGATGACTTTTCCAGATTTGTCTGGGTGTTCTTTCTAAGAAAGAAATCTGAAACCCTTGATGTATTCCAGATATTTGTTAGGCAAATTCAGAATGAACTAAACAGTACTGTGGTCAAAATCAAAAGTGACCATGGACTGAGTTTTAGTCTGAATGCATGACAAGATTCTGTGAAGAGCATGGGATTCATCAAGAGTTCTCCTCTCCTAGAACACCCCAGCAAAATGGGATTGCTGAGAGGAAAAATAGAACTCTCATAGAGGCTGGTAGAACCTTATAAAGTGACACATCTCTCCCATAATATTTTTGGGCTGAGACAGTAAACACTGCATGTCATGTTCTCAACAGGGCTTCAATCACCAAAAGTCACAAGAAGACTCCCTATGAGATTCTGAAAGGCAGAAAACCAAACTTATCATATTTCAGGATTTTTGGTAGAAAGTGCTATGTACTAAACAATGGTAAGTCCTATGTGACTAAGTTTACTGCCAAGTCCTAAGAAGGGATATTTGTTGGGTACAACAACAATAGTAGAGCATATAGGATCTATAACTTGACTACTCAAGTTGTAGAAGAATCTTTCCATATTGTCTTTAATGAGTCAAACTTTATTAACTATGAGCTGCCAAGCACCTCTTCTAGTTTTGCAGGTTTAAATGATGTGATGGACAAGCTTACCATCAGGGAAGTTGATCCAGCAGGATAAGATATGGAAGACGATGGGTGTTGTCCAGGGGGAGATCAAGACTCATAAGTTGAGGATGAAGAACAGCTAGCTGAAGACAATACAGTACAGCCAGTTGAGAATAATGAGGAATAGCAAACTGAAGTAAGATTGTCTCTAGCTGAGAGACATCTGAGGGACCATCCAGCATACCAAATAATTGGTGATGCAAGATATGGTGTCCAGACAAGGAGCAAGAGCATTAACACAGCTCTATGTTCAAGCTTCCTATCACAAATAGAGCCCAAGAAGCTTGAAGAGGCTATTAAAGACTCTTACTGGATTGAAACTATGGAGGAAGAGCTGAACCAGTTCAAAAGGTGTAAAGTCTGTAAGTTGGTTCCCAGACCAAAGAGACATAATGTCATAGGAACAAAGTGGATCTACAGGAATAAGCTAGATGAGAATGACATTATTGTCAAAAACAAGGCCAGATTGGTGGCAAAAGGATACATGTAAGAAGAAGGAATAGATTTTGACTAGACCTTTTCCCGGTAGCAAGGCTGGAAGCACTAAGGTTATTCCTTGTTTTTGCTGCCTATCAAGGATTCAAAGTCCTCCAGATGGATGCGAAGTCAGCATTCCTGAATGGAGACTTAAATGAAAAATGTTTAAGTTGTCTACCTAAATCACCTAGAGGGGGTGAATAGGTGAGTTGTGCATCTATTTGTGGAATAAAAAATTTAGCGATCTATGCACAGAAAATAAACCAAGCAATCACAAACGACACCAAGAATTATAGTGGTTCCCCAACCTTGAGTATGTCCACTTTCAACTCACCGATCTAGCAACGAACTAGACTCGGTGTAAGACCCCTTTTTTTGCAACAACCACTAGGGTCTTAGGCCCAGAACCGCCGTTTTGCGGTGACACCATCCTCCGGGATGGTCGACACCACAAAACGTCGGCTCTGCCGGCCATCACAATCACCATCGACTGAAGAAGTAGTAAGAAGGGACACAAGTGTCCAAGGCCACAATATCAATAAAGAGGAGATCACAACATTATATAGTCCACAACATAACAGTCTAAAGTAAACGGTAAGGTAAAATAGGAAAAGAGGGTTTATGCCCAGTACATGTAATCCTCACTACAAGTCACTCGCGGAAGCAAAATAAAAACTAAGCATCACTGTAACTGTCACTGAACCGAGAGCACCCAAGCTAGACTGGCCCATCTCCACCGACTCCATACTCTGCTGGTGCTGCATCTCTGGGTGCTTTTTCCTTTTCGGCCTACAGTCGCCGCCTCGCAATCCACGTATGCATCTACGTCTTTGGCCTCCTGGCCGCTGAGCTGGTGGGATCCCACCCATCATGGGGCTTTTGACCCGTGCATGCCCCGGCTGGTGAAAATGGTAGCACGGTCGTGGGGTCAACTCTGTCGGAATCTTCAAAATCGGTGTCTCTTCCATATGGTACACCTAAATTGTTGTGGTCCGAAAACCGTTAGTCTAAAAGACTAAGTCCTATCATCCCCCACCTCTCCCCCGTGGCTCCTAGGCACCGGGCGGAAAGGAGTGAAAAGGAGGACCAAAAGCAGGGCGGAATCAAGCAGGTGACAACTATCCTAAGGAATGTACGGTAATAATGTTGGCAAGATTATAATTTAACCATGCATGAGTAAATGAGAGTACAGTAGAAGTAATAGTGAAGTATAGGTGGTAAGATAACAAGTAAAGAAATCTAGAAAAAAATAACCATTGATTTATAGGGATTATCCCTATAGACCAAGGGGTCATTTTTGCAGGGCCTATCGAATAAAACGTCCCATACCATTTTATACGATAGGTGTCAGGGTTTATATGCAATGTTATGCTAAGATATGCAAATATGTTATGGAATGCGCATGCAAGTGCAACACACCCACACGACTCTATGCGCACAGACCTTTAGTTCCCAATGTTCGGAGTTAGCCTCACTCTGTGGAATCCCCGTCGTGGAAAAACGGAGACAGTGGGTCGGGCACCCCCACTCCTAGACTGGCTATCACACTAACCAGCCTAGACCTCCCGTACGTTTCCGTACTATTCCTAGCAAACCAGCTAGTCTCCCCGAGTCAACGTACGGACGACGTGTGTGAACGGTCGTCCAATATCAAAGACTCACCACTATTATGCACATACTACCGTGATAGATATATTTGTACAAGTTCTCATGTTACCGAGCCTCCAGCTCTCTAGACTACCAAGTATTCTAATTTACCCAACCTTCCGAGCCCACGGCTCTCCAAACTCCTCAAGTCTCACTTATCCAAGCCCCCGAGCATCCAGCTCCCCGTACTTCCCAATCACAAACCAGACCATTTGACATTACTAGTAGACCCTTAGACCACGGACCTACTCTACCCATTCCATGCCAATTCTTGCTAAGTGTACAAGTGTAGGTGTGAGGTGCAACTAGTATTAGGGTTACTCTTTATCATTTTATCCCTACGATTAAGGTTAACCTTGGACTTCCCGAGGTCTACCCGGTGAAGGGCTCGCAGCGGTACTAGGAGCTATGATGGGGTGGATCCCAAAGCTCCCTTTTCAAGGCACTTATTATTATTGATTTCTACCCTTGAGCCAAGACCCTCTTTATATTAAGTAGCTCTACTCCTAGGTGACTTTAACCTCTGAGCTAGCCTACTCTAGTGTCACAACCCGCATTTTTCCCAATAATTTAATTATATCAGAGCAAGGGGAAAATACGCGTCGTGATGCCACGTCGTGCAGGGGATAACTGCAGACGTTCAGGCAAGACTCCAAACTCTACAATTTTAATAGAAAACATAAATGGTTATGAATAAAATCCAGTTTAAGTTATGATGGTAGCCGTATCCCTCGGCTTAGTGAATCATCTAGTTCACGATTTAAAAATATAAATTATACGCTTGCGGAAAATACTTATTTAAATTGACTCTAATATCCTACATAAGTATAAATGTCCCCGAGGAACAACTCATACAATGCAAACCCTAGATTTATAATAAGGGTAGGAAAGTCTTTATGCTAAATAGAAAGTAGTGGCTTAGTTTTGAAGGAGATGATAAGTATGCTTTACTAATAGTAGGGTTTTATAGGTCAAAATACCTAACATGCAGTCCTAGCAAGGAATCATCCCAGAGAGCAAGTTATCTAAATCAAAACATAAGAAACTACTACAGCCAGCAAGTGTCAAAAATCAATAATCCTGTGGGCGTCAACAACCTGACACGAACCCACAGTATTAGGTATGTCTGAACTAAGGAAAACAACTAAAAAGGACAAACTACCTCGCTATGGCGAGGTGCAAAACCACAGCCAACACTGCTGCTCAGAAAACCAAAACTAGCTCCACTATCTGCTACTGCTCTGAACCTGAGGCATTCCAAAAAAACATAACACCTCAGCAAGAAAGTATAAGTAGTGGCAAGAAAATAAATAAAGTAAACAAATGAACAAGGTCGAAAGGGGTACCAACCCAGGACCCAAAGTACTGAAATAAGGTACAAAACAAAATTAGAGAAATAGAACTTACGTGAATCGTCACGTACAACCAATCATGCCAGATACCCAAGGCAGGGGGAAAACAAAGGCATGAGTAAATCATAAGAAAGAAACTCAAAAAAACAACTTTATTAGTCGCGTGTGGTCAACTCTATCTAAACAGGCAGGGTGCTCACTAATAAGGACACACCCCTCACAGATGTTAAAATCCGTCTAATTGCGGGGGAGACTTTTACACTCCACTAGTCGCCGCAGGATGCCCAACCACCAATAGAGTTGCACGACCACTAATAAAGGAAAACAAATCTTGCGGTCGGTGGATTTGCCCACAAACACCCGCAAGAACGAGTCACTAGGAAATAAATCACAGGATTTGGCACATCGGATTCTACTCGATATATTCTAGGTTAAAAACACGGTTGATCAACCTCTAGAAACGATTTACGACCCTAGGTAATTTCTAACGCGATAAATAGGGCGATAAAAGCCCACAATAAAACCCTATATCGTATTTCTACAACTCCACAAGACGAGATTTTTCATGCCAAAAACTAAATAAAAACCAAGAAAACTCATAAGGAAGACTCAACAAGCATACTAAACCGAATATCAAAAGTGCACAAGGATTGAGAACTAAAGTTTAACCGTTACCATCGAAATCGGACGAGAGGGAAGGAGGGAAAACCACTACTTGTCTTGGTTGCACCGGAAACGTTCTCTGAATCGTTCCACGCCGTAGATCGGGGCAAAAGAACTCAGGAGAAGTAGAAATCTAAACAACAATGGAGGAAAAGGGGTTAGGGCCGAAAAACCCTAACAAGAAAACTCACGGAAAGAGGAGGAAATTACCACGATAGCGTAGCTCTCGGTGAGAGCTTTCCGGATCTACAATCGGTTGAAGATTCCGAGCACCGGAGCTCCGTCGGCGGCCACCGAAAGATTCACGAAATGGAGAAACTTATCTCTCGCCGCTGGTCTGGTTCGGAATAGAAGTATCGGAGAAGATGAAGTTATATCCTAATAACCTAAGAGAAAAGTATATATATATAGTTTTTTTTTCTTTTATAAAAATTTCAACTTAAAAGGGACAGCCTCGGAAATATCAAAAGTAGGCATCTAAGATGGCTTCAAATCGAAAAGTGCACAACATGAAAGTTGTAGATCTCGTCGAGACAAACAAAATTCATGTTGACTATTTTTTGATACGATGCCGTTTTGACCATCAAAACGGCGTTCTAACGCTGACAGGAATGGACTACTCGAGTGGCAGCATACATACTCGAGTAGAAGCATACATACTCGAGTAGAAGCATATATACTCGAGTAGAATCATACATACTCGAGTAGGAGTTCAAATATACTCGAGTAGGAGTTCAAATATACTCGAGTAGGAGTCCATATACTCGAGTAGGAGTTCAATATACTCGAGTAGAAGTCTATATACTCGAGTAGGAGCACCATACACGAGTTCCAGCAGAATAAACGAGAATAAGGGTTCAAGATGACCTCAAATCGAAAAGTGGTCAACATGAAAGTTGTAGATCTCGTCGAGACGAACAAAATTCATGTTGACTATCTTTTGATACGATGCCGTTTTGACCATCAAAACGGCACTCTAACGCTGACAGGAATGGACTACTCGAGTGGCAGCATACATACTCAAGTAGAAGCATACATACTCGAGTAGAAGCATACATACTCGAGTAGAATCATACATACTCGAGTAGGAGTTCAAATATACTCGAGTAGGAGTCCATATACTCGAGTAGGAGTTCAATATACTCGAGTAGAAGTCTATATACTCGAGTAGGAGCACCATACACGAGTTCCAGCAGAATAAACGAGAATAAGGGTTCAAGATGACCTCAAATCGAAAAGTGGTAAACATGAAAGTTGTAGATCTCGTCGAGACGAACAAAATTCATGTTGACCATTGTTTGATACGATGCCGTTTTGACCATCAAAACGGCGCTCTAACGCTGATAGGAATGGACTACTCGAGTGGCAGCATACATACTCGAGTAGAAGCATACATACTCGAGTAGAAGCATACATACTCGAGTAGAATCATACATACTCGAGTAGGAGTTCAAATATACTCGAGTAGGAGTCCATATACTCGAGTAGGAGTTCAATATACTCGAGTAGAAGTCTATATACTCGAGTAGGAGCACCATACACGAGTTCCAGCAGAATAAACGAGAATAAGGGTTCAACATGACCTCAAATCGAAAAGTGGTCAACATGAAAGTTGTAGATCCCGTCGAGACGAACAAATTTTATGTTGACCATTTTTCCATACCACTCCTATTTGACCCTCTAAATAGCGCCCGAACACCGACACAAAAATAATAATAATAAAAACGGTCGAGATAAAGGCTTGAACTCTCGAGATTTACATAGAAACTTGCCAAAATACGTATAGGACTCGAGAAAACAACTAGGATCGATTAGAGTCAAAGGAAGAACGCTCGAGGAGAAAATTGACGGGATGAACCCAACAACGAATTCAAAACCTAAATCTGACGAGCCATTCCTGAGATAAAAATTTCCAAATACAATGACATAAATACTCAAAACTTCAATCGCGTGCCGAGACTCCAAAAATGCTCGGATTGCGACGAAACTTGATGAGCAAGTTTAAAATTACTCAACTTAAACCTCATAGAAATATTTTCTGATTTCGACAAAAATCCAAGAAATTGGCCGACTCGACCGAACGGACGCGAAAATGCCTTATCGGCGATGCGCCGTCAACCCGACGTTAAAAGTAACGCCATGACGTCATAAATATGACGATACCAAAACCAAACAAAATCATCGAAAAATCAGGGGCGTTACAGTCACTCCCCCTTAAAAGAAGTTTCGTCCCGAAACTTAATACAAATCCAAAATCTAACAAAAACAAAGAAATCAAACACAACCTAAAACATATAAACATACCAGAACTAGGCGAAGAGGTGCGGATGAGATTCTCTCATCGCTGATTCCAACTCCCACGTCGCGCTCTCGACGTCCTGGTTTCTCAAAAGAACTTTGACCATAGGAATGGTCTTCCTCCGCAACACTCGATCTAGAGATTCCAAAACGCGGACAGGCTCTTCCACATACGAAAGATTGGGCTGAATCTGGGGCACCGAATCAAGGACTTGACGACCATTACGAACACACTTCCGCAACTGGCTCACATGGAACACATCATGGACACCAGGGAAAGTAACAGGCAAATCCAGCCGATAAGCTAACACTCCGATGCGCTCTAGAATTTTAAAAGGTCCCACATACCGGGGATCCAACTTGTGGTTCCTTTCAAATCTTTTAACACCTGGCATCGGAGAGACCTTCAGAAAAAACAAGTCCCCAACAGCAAACTCCAGATCGACCCTTCGTCGATTAGCATATTTCTCATAACGATCTTGTGCTACATGGAGTTTCTCACGAATATGAGTTACAGCACAATTCATCTCCTCAAGGGCTTCCGGACCTAGCAACAGCCTCTCACCAACTTCAGCCCAAAACAAGGGAGTTCTACAACGCCTCCCATATAAGGCCTCAAACGGGGCCATCTGCAGACTCTCTTGATAGCTATTATTGTAAGCAAATTCCATGAGTCTGAGACGCTCATCCCAAGCACCACCATGATCCAAAATATAACACCTGATCATATCTTCTACAATCTGATTCACTCTTTCCGTCTGACCATTCGTCTGCGGATGATAGGCGGTGGAATACCTTAAATCAGTACCCAACCCCTCTTGTAAACTCTTCCAAAAACGAGACGTAAATCTGGAGTCTCGATCTGACACGATGCTGACAGGTACACCATGTAATCTAATAACTTCTTCAAGATATAATTCAGCGATCCTTTTCATAGAATACCCAATCTTAAATGGCACAAAGTGAGCACACTTAGTCAGCCCATCGACTATCACCCAAACCGAATCGTGCTTACGGGGGGATTTTGGTAGACCGGTAATGAAATCCATTGATATACTCTCCCACTTCCATTGTGGAATATCTAGCGGTGTCAGTTTACCACCAGGCCTCCTATGATCTGCCTTAACACGCTGACACGTGTAACATTCTGACACAAACTTTGCTATATCACCCTTCATTCCCGACCACCAAACAATTTGTTTTAGATCTTTATACATTTTGGTGGATCCAGGATGATAGGAAACACTGGAACCATGAGCTTCTTGACAAATCTTAGCCCGAGTGTCACCAATGGCCGGGATACAAAATCTACCTCGATATTTCAGAGTACCTAGCTCATCCAAAGAAAAATCAGGTAACTCTCCTTTCTCAGTTCTAACCCAGAGGTGCAGCAAATCAGGATCATCCTTCTGGTGCACTCTAGTAAGGGAAATCCAAGAGGGCTCTTCTGCTTCCAAACTGGAAGGAATCGAACTACTCCCAACTTCAATGTCCATTAACAAGAATTCTTCCACCAGGGATTGCACAGATAAATTGAAGATTTTAGCTGTCTTCCTACTCAAAGCATCGGCTACTACATTAGCCTTTCCCGGGTGATAAAGGATCTCCACTTCATAATCAGCCACATACTCTAACCACCTACGCTGGCGCAGATTTAATTCTTTTTGAGTGAATACGTACTTCAAACTCTTATGGTCTGTGTAGATCTAGCACATCGCGCCGTACAATAAATGTCTCCAAAGTTTTAACGCATAAATCACTGCAGCAAACTCCAAATCATGTGTGGGATAGTTTCTTTAGTGAACTTTTAATTGTCTTGATCCGCATGCGATCACCTTTCCTTCTTGCATCAAAACACAACCAAGTCCAATGTGTGATGCATCCACATACACAGCATACTCAAGTCCTTCAGTAGGCAGAGTTAAAACTGGAGCAGTACACAATCTCTTTTTCAATTCTTGGAAGGCTTCCTCACACTTATCGCTCCAAATGAACGCGGTGTTCTTCTGGGTAAGTTTAGTTAGAGGGGAAGACAACACAGAGAACCCTTCCACGAATCTTCTATAATAACCGGCCAGACCTAGAAAGCTCCTATTCTCCTTAGGAGTAGAAGGTCTCTTCCATTCCATCACAGCAGAAATCTTTGTTGGGTCTACAGAAATACCGTCCTTGCCCACCACATGGCCCAAAAAGGACACCTGGGGTAACCAGAATTCGCACTTACTCAACTTAGCGTAGAGCTTGTGCTCCCTCAGGGTTGACAAAACTAAGCGCAAGTGTTTTGTATGCTCCTCGACACTGCGGGAATACACTAGGACGTCATCTATGAACACAATAACGAAATGGTCCAAGTAATCCTTGAACACTCTATTCATTAAATCCATGAACGTCGAGGGTGCATTTGTCAGTCCAAAGGACATCACCAAGAACTCAAAATGCCCATGCCGAGAACAAAAAGCCGTCCGGGGTACATCAGCCTCACGGACTCTCAACTGGTGGTAGCCTGAACGAAGATCAATCTTCGAAAACACAGCGCATCCCCACAATTGATCAAATAGGTCATCAATCCGAGGCAACGGATATCGGTTCTTGATGGTTACCTTATTTAACTCTCGATAATCTATGCAGAGCCTCATAGAACAACTCTTCTAACTCTCGCGGAGCCATGCGGTATGGTGCTTTAGCAATAGGGCGAGTACCTGGCTCGAGGTCTATCACAAACTCTACCTCTCTTTCAGGAGGAAGTCCTGGAAGACTATCAGGAAAGACATCTGGATACTCTTGCACCACCGAGACATCCTCAAGACGTGGTGTAACAAAAGCTGATTCCAAAGCCGACAGAGAAACAACATATGCCTCACAACCAGACTCTAAAGCTCGACAAGCACGTACCGCAGAAATAAGGAGGGAACTCTTGCCTTAAGAACCATAAGACACTCATAGGTTGGCCGCTGCCCATCTTGAAATCCAGCCGCTTAGCCTTGCATTGGATGACTGCATCATACTTGGATAACCAGTCCATGCCCAAAATCACGTCAAAGTCTGTCAGATCCAATACCATCAAATCCGCAAAAGCTAGAAAATCGCCTAGACAAATAGGGCATCTCTGAATTCCTCGACTTGATGTCACTAGATTTCCAGAAGGAAGCTTGACGTTGAAGGAATCTTCTAATTGATCCACGTTCAAACGATGTTTATCTACAAAACTCTGCGCCACGAAAGAATGGGTGGCACCCGAATCGAAAAGGACGCGCGCCCACCTGTTCCGCACCTTAAACTCCCCTATAATCGTAGCATACGTAACTAAACGAACGAAAACTACCACAAACAAGGAGAGTAAAAATCAAGTTAGAATCTAACCTGATATCACTTGGGTAGAGGTCTGAGCTTCCTCTCTAGTAACCACGTTTAACTTTCCTTTTCCTTTGTCCTGGTTTGGTGGCGGCGGTAGAGCTCGGAGTGGGGTAGGCTGCAATGGGGGCTGAGCCTGAGGGCATGCAGACTTCTGGTGTCCCTTCTGTCCGCACTGGAAACAAGTTCGATCCTTCAACCAGCAACGACTCACGTCATGACCCTTCCTTGAACAAAATGAGCACACCAGCTCTCCCTTGGGTACGCCTTGAATGGCGAGCACTTGCTGCTTCTTCAGGGTAGCGTTCCTCTTGAAATACCTTTCGTACGGGTGGCCAGATCGACCACATAAACTGCATATCTCTCCACCTCTTCTTTTTCGAAGGAGGGCCAGATGCCCTAGAGCTTCCGTCTTCGGCACCTTTCCTCTTATCTTTTCTCGCTGCAGCTCCTCGATTCTTGGCATTTTCAATCGCCTCAACCTTCAGTGCGGCTTCCACTGCCTCTACAAAATTCTCCGCTCTATAAGCGCATGCCAATTGCTGGACATCGCTTCTTAGTCCTCCAAGGAATCGCTTCACTCTACCATCCTCCGAAACTACTAAATCTGGAGCAAATCTACTCAACTTGCTAAACTCAATCTCGTACTCGCTCACCGTGAGCTGTCTCTGTTTCAGGTACAGGAAGTTATTCATCAGGCGGTCCTGCTCGACCGAGGGTAGAAACTTTTTCAGCAGCATCTTCTTGAAAGACTCCCAAGAATAACCTTCCTTCAGACTCTCTTTTTCACGAATCCACCAGTTCTTTGCCAATCCTTTTAACTGGTAGGCCCCAATCATTACCTTCTGGGCTTCTACAATCCCCGAATATGAAAACATCTCCTCGATAGAGATGATCCAATCATCTAAAACCATAAAGTCTGCACTTCCATCATAGGTAGGAGGCCCCAGCCGCTGGAAGTGTGAAATAAAATTCATCTCTGGTGGTAGAGTCACCGGGGGCACTAGAGGAGCAGGGGTATCGGGTACAACTCGATCCACAATAGGTTCTTGCACTAAGGGTTGCTGCACAGGGGCGGCAGACAAAAAGGATTCCATTTGCGATTGCATCGCAAGCACTTGCCTTGACAGAGCCTCGTTGCTCTGACGTAGACTCTCGATCAACGCATCACTTTGCGCACCTGAAGACTCACCCTCTGACTGGGGATTCGACCTCGTTGCAGGACGCTTAGGCGGCATTTCTAAAAGGGTAACAAACGATCACTCAATTAAAATCCTAGATTACGACTAGGACAAACAAAACTAGTTCAGACCATACTTGAAAGACACTTGCTAAAGCTGTCACTTGCTCTGGGATTATATGATGATGATATGTCCTACTCAGGATGATATCTTATCATCCTATTGACTCATGTGCCTATGATATGAATGCATGAATCCTTTACTCTTATTTAAAATCATGTGTGTACATATGTCATTAAGTAAATCTTTAGCTTGGCATGTTGTGCTTATGTTATGTTATGCTATGCATGTGGTGCTATGAATTCTATAAAAGGCATTAATGCATGTTATGAGCGGCGTACACATGCAATGTTATGCATCCCATACTACATAATATTGCATGCAACGAAAAGAAAACGTGCTAATGAGCATTCATGTGGTGAGGTTATGCATCCCATACTACATAACCCTCACATGTTGCCATCTATGGTGGATTCATATACAAACACATATTATGCATCCCATACTACATAATATGCCCCGTATACTTCTAATCATGCTTATGAGTGTAGTGTTCATGCTTCAGCCAAGACATATTGATGACACATCGGTGTGTGTATGACATGACACTAAACAACTAACACTAACAAGGGAAGGTTGCCCGACCAATTGTCAAGCAACCTCCCTCTGATACCAACTGTCACAACCCGCATTTTTCCCAACAATTTAATTATATCAGAGCAAGGGGAAAATACGCGTCGTGATGTCACGCCGTGCAGGGGATAACTGCAGACGTTCAGGCAAGACTCCAAACTCTACAATTTTAATAGAAAACATAAATGGTTATGAATAAAATCCAGTTTAAGTTATGATGGTAGCCGTATCCCTCGGCTTAGTGAATCATCTAGTTCACGATTTAAAAATATAAATTATACGCTTGCGGAAAATACTTATTTAAATTGACTCTAATATCCTACATAAGTATAAATGTCCCCGAGGAACAACTCATACAATGCAAACCCTAGATTTATAATAAGGGTAGGAAAGTCTTTACGCTAAATAGAAAGTAGTGGCTTAGTTTTGAAGGAGATGATAAGTATGCTTTACTAATAGTAGGGTTTTATAGGTCAAAATACATAACATGCAGTCCTAGCAAGGAATCATCCCAGAGAGCAAGTTATCTAAATCAAAACATAAGAAACTACTACAGCCAGCAAGTGTCAAAAATCAACAATCCTGTGGGCGTCAACAACCTGACACGAACCCACAGTATTAGGTATGTCTGAACTAAGGAAAACAACTAAAAAGGACAAACTACCTCGCTATGGCGAGGTGCAAAACCACAACCAACACTGCTGCTCAGAAAACCAAAACTAGCTCCACTATCTGCTACTGCTCTGAACCTGAGGCATTCCAAAAAAACAGAACACCTCAGCAAGAAAGTACAAGTAGTGGCAAGAAAATAAATAAAGTAAACAAATGAACAAGGTCGAAAGGGGTACCAACCCAGGACTCAAAGTACTGAAATAAGGTACAAAACAAAATTAGAGAAATAGAACTTACGTGAATCGTCACGTACAACCAATCATGCCAGATACCCAAGGCAGGGGGAAAACAAAGGCATGAGTAAATCATAAGAAAGAAACTCAAAAAAAACAACTTTATTAGTCGCGTGTGGTCAACTCTATCTAAACAGGCAGGGTGCTCACTAATAAGGACACACCCCTCACAGATGTTAAAATCCGTCTAATTGCGGGGGAGACTTATACACTCCACTAGTCGCTGCAGGATGCCCAACCACCAATAGAGTTGCACGACCACTAATAAAGGAAAACAAACCTTGCGGTCGGTGGATTTGCCCACAAACACCCGCAAGAACGAGTCACTAGGAAATAAATCACAGGATTTGGCACATCGGATTCTACTCGATATATTCTAGGTTAAAAACACGGTTGATCAACCTCTAGAAATGATTTACGACCCTAGGTAATTTCTAACGCAATAAATAGGGCGATAAAAGCCCACAATAAAACCCTACATCGTATTTTTACAACTCCACAAGACGAGATTTTTCATGCCAAAAACTAAATAAAAACCAAGAAAACTCATAAGGAAGACTCAACAAGCATACTAAACCGAATATCAAAAGTGCACAAGGATTGAGAACTAAAGTTTAACCGTTACCATCGAAATCGGACGAGAGGGAAGGAGGGAAAACCACTACTTGCCTTGGTTGCACCGGAAACGTTCTCTGAATCGTTCCACGCCGTAGATCGGGGCAAAAGAACTCAGGAGAAGTAGAAATCTAAATAACAATGGCGGAAAAGGGGTTAGGGCCGAAAAACCCTAACAAGAAAACTCACGGAAAGAGGAGGAAATTACCACGATAACGTAGCTCTCGGTGAGAGCTTTCCGGATCTACGATCGGTTGAAGATTCCGAGCACCGGAGCTCCGTCGGCGGCCACCAGAAGATTCACGAAATGGAGAAACTTATCTCTCACCGCTGGTCTGGTTCGGAATAGAAGTATCAGAGAAGATGAAGTTATATCCTAATAACCTAAGAGAAAAGTATATATATAGTTTTTTTTTTCTTTTATAAAAATTTCAACTTAAAAGGGACAGTCTCGGAAATATCAAAAATAGGCATCTAAGATGGCTTCAAATAGAAAAGTGCACAACATGAAAGTTGTAGATCTCGTCGAGACGAACAAAATTCATGTTGACTATTTTTTGATACGATGCCGTTTTGACCATCAAAACGGCGCTCTAACACTGACAGGAATGGACTACTCGAGTGGCAGCATATATACTCAAGTAGAAGCATACATACTCGAGTAGAAGCATACATACTCGAGTAGAATCATACATACTCGAGTAGGAGTTCAAATATACTCGAGTAGGAGTCCATATATTCGAGTAGGAGTTCAATATACTCGAGTAGAAGTCTATATACTCGAGTAGGAGCACCATACACGAGTTCCAGCAGAATAAACGAGAATAAGGGTTCAAGATGACCTCAAATCGAAAAGTGGTCAACATGAAAGTTGTAGATCTCGTCGAGACGAACAAAATTCATGTTGACCATTGTTTGATACGATGCCGTTTTGACCATCAAAACGGCGCTCTAACGCTGATAGGAATGGACTACTCGAGTGGCAGCATACATACTCGAGTAGAAGCATACATACTCGAGTAGAAGCATACATACTCGAGTAGAATCATACATACTCGAGTATGAGTTCAAATATACTCGAGTAGGAGTCCATATACTCGAGTAGAAGTTCAATATACTCGAGTAGAAGTCTATATACTCGAGTAGGAGCACCATACACGAGTTCCAGCAGAATAAACGAGAATAAGGGTTCAAGATGACCTCAAATCGAAAAGTGGTCAACATGAAAGTTGTAGATCTCGTCGAGACGAACAAAATTCATGTTGACCATTGTTTGATACAATGCCGTTTTGACCATCAAAACGGCGTTCTAACGCTGACAGGAATGGACTACTCGAGTGGCAGCATCGAGTAGAAGCATACATACTCGAGTAGAAGCATACATACTCGAGTAGAATCATACATACTCGAGTAGGAGTTCAAATATACTCAAGTAGGAGTCCATATACTCGAGTAGGAGTTCAATATACTCGAGTAGAAGTCTATATACTCGAGTAGGAGCACCATACACGAGTTCCAGCAGAATAAATGAGAATAAGGGTTCAAGATGACCTCAAATCGAAAAGTGGTCAACATAAAAGTTGTAGATCCCGTCGAGACGAACAAATTTCATGTTGACTATTTTTACATACCACTCCTATTTGACCCTCTAAATAGCGCCCGAACAGCGACACAAAAATAATAATAATAAAAACGGTCGAGATAAATGCTTGAACTCTCGAGATTTACATAGAAACTTGCCAAAATACGTATAGGACTCGAGAAAACAACTAGGATCGATTAGAGTCAAAGGGAGAACGCTCGAGGAGAAAATTGACGGGATGAACCCAACAACGAATTCAAAACCTAAATCCGACGAGCCATTCCTGAGATAAAAATTTCCAAATACAATGACATAAATACTCAAAACTTCAATCGCGTGCCGAGACTCCAAAAATGCTCGGATTGCGACGAAACTTGACGAGCAAGTTTAAAATTACTCAACTTAAACCTCATAGAAATATTTTCTGATTTCGACAAAAATCCAAGAAATTGGCCGACTCGACCGAACGGACGCGAAAATGCCTTATCGGCGATGCGCCGTCAACCCGACGTTAAAAGTAACGTCATGACGTCATAAATATGACGATACCAAAACCAAACAAAATGTTGGTACCCTAGATGTGATTTGGCTTATGTAATCCCTTTTCCTGTCCCTCTTGATCCATATAACTATATATGATCATGTTTAGACTTTGTTTAGTCTCCCTAGGGCAGTTTATATCTGACCTAGAGCTTAGAATAGAAGTTGTAGAATGAATCTTTAGTTAAGGCTCTTTTTCCGTTCGACCATCGTCGAACGAGGCCTCGCGATCGTCGATCAGTGGTCGACGATAGCAGGGCTATAGAATCGTTGAAGTCAAGACAATTATCGTCGACCGATGGTCGACGATCTCAGAGCAAGCGTATTATGCTCTGAAGGTTGGTCGACGATCTGCTATCAGCAGTTCGACGATCGTGGTCTTGTTTCACGATTTCTGTCTCGACAGATCTTTGCCTTAATCGTCGACATCATGAGATGGTCGACGATATCTGTCTCGACAGATCTCTGCCTTAGTCGTCGACATCATGAGATGTCCGACGATTTCTGTGATAACAGATTTTCTGCTTCAGTCGACGATATCTTGAGCTGGTCGACGATTTCTGGTCGACGATTTCTGTTTCGACAGATTTCTGTTTTCAGTCGACGATCTGTTAGCTAGGTCGACGATCATCGAACCCCTGTTCGACGATTTCTGTCTGCCTTTAACTGTTTGTATTTATTTTATTCCTTGGTTTATTTCCAAGTGTTTTAACGTGTGGTTAGAAAGATTTTCTGAAGAATGTTTTTGCTAATTTATGGCTTAAATTCAAATGAATTACTTACCAAATATGTCAAGCATAAATTACGGGACTTCGTATTTTGATAAAGCATTTTTGTCTTATTATACAAAATATATTGCCAGGCTGTATTCTAGCCGTTGGCGGTGTATGCTATTTCCAAGAACGATAAA
The DNA here is from genome assembly GCA_039513925.1 of Platanthera zijinensis. NCBI lineage: Eukaryota > Viridiplantae > Streptophyta > Magnoliopsida > Asparagales > Orchidaceae > Platanthera > Platanthera zijinensis. The sequence goes on along the minus strand of CM077094.1, from coordinate 55,258,931 downwards.
TCTTTAGGCTGAGATATTTTCCTATTCATTTATTTCCTTATTGGGACTGACAGAGAGCATATAGGTCATTCTATTCCTATTGCTATATTCTATTTTGAGATAATCTGTTGCAGGGCTCGAGAATTCAAATCAATAGAGCCGTTCCAAAAGATAAATGAGAAGACATATTTAAGAGAGATTTTTTCTCAGAATAACAAGTACTAACAGTAACAGAGAGTTTTTCAGTGTGCTGCATTCTTTCAAGCTTCTCCAGAGCAACTCTTCACAATCTCACAATCAGAAGAAGAAAAGTTTTCCTGAAGCAAAAGTCCAAAGCAATCTATTTCATTCTCAAGTCTCCTGAGCATCTGCTTAGAGTTTTTCAAGACTTCAGAAGGAGCTCCAGATCTGCTTCACGTGCTCCAGAATCTGAAGACCTGATAAAAATCAGTCTACAGATCTCTGAGGATTTAGTTTCAGTTTATCTGAAACTCCTTCATCCTGAAGCAAAGGCTTTCCCTGGACTTTCACTGAGCCAGGGGGAGACTTTGATTCTTTAGAGAATCCACAAGTCTTCTCTAATCTGTATTTACAACAGAGAAGATAATCTAACCCTCTCAACCCCTTTGTAAAAAGAGTTTGTTCACATCTCTTCAAAAGTGAACGTTGGTGACAGGGCACCTTATCAAAAACCTGTGGTTGAGCATCCTTATCAAAAGCTCAAAGGGTCTGTTTGATCTACCTGAATCAGATCATTGGTGGCAGGGCACCTTAGCAAAAACCTGTAGTGGATTCCTACCAGGGTGGTAGAAGAGTGGAGTACCTATTAAGAGGGAACCACTATATATCCTGTGTCTCTGGCTGTTTTGCTTAAATTGCTTATTCTGTGGCTGTGATAGAACTACCTAGGATTGCTAGTTGCTGTGATAGGTTTATAGTTAATCTGAAATTTCAGTTAACTCTCTCACTTGTGCACTTCACTGTGTTAGGCTCTTAGGGTTCAAGTATCAGATTATTTTATTCCACAAATCAACTCCAAGGGAGCTGACTAGTTGTTCATAAAATTTGAATACTCTATTCACCCCCCCTCTAGAGTAGTTTACAGCTTATCCCCTCTCTTTCAATTGGTATCAGAGGGAGGTTGGCTGTTCATACAGGCTAACACCTGAGTTAAAAGATCCTGTGATAAGTTGTTTCCTGATACCATTCACAAACACTTTCACACATGGCCCAGTCTAAGGATTATTCAAGCACCAGACCTCCTGTATGCAACTTGTCCAAGTTTGGCATATGGAAGGCCAGGATAAGACTATACATGAATTCTATTGATGAAGATATTTTTTCTTCTATTTTGACAGGACCACCTGCTAGGCCTGCTGCTGCTTCCACTTCTGCTGATCTCAGTGTCGTGCCACCACCTGACTACAATGAAACTTACAAGAAGGCAAAAGCAGCTGATGCTAAAGCAATGAATATCCTAGCTCAGACAATGTCTGATGAGATATTCCAGAAGCTGGCTGAATGTACCTCAGCCAAAGCTATGTGGGATTCCCTCAACCACATAGTTGCTGGCTCAGCTGATGAGAGGAAGGACAGGAGATCCAATCTCACCTCTCAGTATGAAAATTTCAAGAAGGATGATGCTGAAGACATTGACACAATGTACACAAGACTCAGTTCAATAATAAGTGAACTGAGGTCTTTGGACAAGGAGATAACTTTGTCAGAAGTAAATGACAAGATCCTGATGTGCCTTCCCATCTCTTGGGACTCAAGGATATGGCCCATCAAGGATGGAAGAAACACTGTGGAACTCTCCACAGAAGCTCTGTTGGGAAAGCTCAAGTCATATGAGCAAACTCTAAAGAGCAGAGCTGCTGCAATTGAAGTAAAAACTCCTACACCTACAAAGAAAGAGCACTCTCTAGCTCTTAAGGCGGCTGAGACTTCTGAAGGAAGTCAATCAAATGAGGAGTTACTGGCACTCATTGCCAAGAGGTTCTTCAACATGGGAAGAAGAGACCTCAGAAAGAAGTTCTCCAAGCATGAGGACAAACCAAGGTATGACAAGACTCCATCTAAAGAAATCATTTGTTATGTTTGCAGCAAGCCTGGACACATTGCTCCAGATTGTCCAGAGAAGAAACACAAGGAGAAGAAACATGAGAAAGAGTACAGGAAGCACCACTCCAAGTCCTCATCACACAAATACAAGAAGAAGGACAAGGGATTTGTGGCTGCTACCTGGAGTGAAACAGAAGAGGATACCTGCTCCTCTAGCTCCAGTGATTCAGAAGAAGAAGAAGAGAAGAAAGCCAAAGAGGTCTGCCTCATGGCTATTGATGCCTGCAGCTCTCTGTCAGCTGTAGAGAATTCTGAAGAAGAAGGAGACAATGAAGAAGATTCCTTTATGGAGGACCAGGTAATCGACTCATTTGATTTCTCATCTCCTGAGTTCAAACTAAAATTTAAAACTCTATGTTTAGATTTACTATTATCTGAAAAAGAAATTAAGTCACTTAGATTAAAAATAATGGAACTAGACATGGAAGGTACTGAAATAATCAGATTAGAAAAGGAATTAGAAAGATTAAGAGAAGAAGTAACATTCTTAAAATTAGAACTAGCTAAATCTAAGAGGTTAGAAGAACAATTAAATGGCAGAAGCCTTAAATTATCTGAAATAACCTGTATAGCAAACACTAGGGTTGGTAATGATAAACTAGGCTTAGGTGCTACACCTAGTGAACCCATCCTCCTCACAAAGGAGAGATTTAGCACTCCAGTAAAATTTGTTTCTGAATCAGGAATAAAGAATACTGAGGAAATTGAAAAATGCAAGAAAATTCAGAATAAGATTAAGAAAGAGAATAGGAAGAAAAAATTTCTAGCTTTACAAAAATCGTCGAACATTAATCGACGATCGTCAAACCAATCGTCGAACGTCTATCGACGATCGCTGAACACCTTCACCAAGTATGATATCTTTGGTGCAGGAGATCGACGATCTCATCTTGAGTCGTCGACCAGTGATCGACGATCGTGGAATCCAGAACATAGCACTACTACAAATGGTCGACGATATGGCTTGCGATCGTCGACCGTGGATCGACGATCTGGACTTAAGCTGGAAAATAAATTTCAAACTTCCAGATGTGCAAATCCCAATCACTACCCTAGGATGTTTAATCCTTCAACTGAATGGATTATCCCACCTAGGAGATCACACCCTTTAGGATATAAATCTAAGCCTGCAAAATCTTTTATATCTAGTTTTTCTTTTGTAAAGAATACTGGACCCAAGGTAACCTGGGTCCACAATGTATAATTGATATCTTTGCAGGTAAAGACCTATCCAGTCATACATGACAAATGGTATCTGGATAGTGGATGCTCAAAGCATATGACAGGAAAGAAGAAGAATCTGTCAGGGTTCAAAGCCAAGCTGGGACCAAGAGTTGTATTTGGTGATTCCAGCTGTGGACAGACTGAAGGGTATGGCAGCTTCACCATAGGAGCTGTAACATTCAAGAAGGTTGCGTATGTCTCCGGACTAAAGCACAACCTAATCTCTGTAAGTCAAATGTGTGATGCTGGGTACAAGGTATGGTTTACTGACACTGCTTGTAATATTGCTTTAAATAATACTGTTGTGTTAGTAGGTATTAGAATTGGAAATGTTTATGTTGTAGACTTTAACTCATCCAAATCTGAAATATGCTTATTTAATGAAGTAACCAGTAATAATACCCTTTGGCATAAGAGACTTAGTCATGTAAATTTGAAAAACATTTCTAGGTTGGCTAAATACAATCTTGTACGAGGTCTACCTTCGTGCCCCTACAAGAAGGAAGGCCTTTGCAAAGCTTGTCAATTAGGTAAGCAAACAAGGAATAGCTTTAAATCAGTTAATAAAAGTGATTCTCCCAGGATTCTGTACTTGCTACATTTGGATTTATTTGGTCCTATTGCTGTACAGAGTCTTGGAGGAAAGTCTTACACTCTAGTAATTGTAGATGACTTCTCTAGGTTCACTTGGGTATTCTTCTTGAGAACTAAGGCTGATAACTTCAAGGTTCTTACAGATTTTCTAAAGTGTATACAGAGTGAGTATTCTACTCAGATTGCCTTGATCAGAAGTGATCATGGTACTGAGTTTGAGTCTCTTCTTATGCAAGAATTCTGTGAGAAGGAAGGTATCAAACATAGCTTCTCTGCTCCTAGAACTCCTCAACAAAATGGGGTAGTTGAAAGGAAAAACAGAACCCTAATTGAAGCTGCAAGTACATTGTTGGCAGATGCTAACATGCCTCTGTCCTTTTGGGCTGAAGCAGTTAGCACAGCTAACTATGTATTGAACAGAAGTCTGATACATAAACTTAAGGGTAAGACTCCCTATGAATTACTTAAGCAAGTGAAACCTAAAATAGACTATTTTAGAGTATTTGGCTGTGTTGCTTTTGTTCATAACAATAACAAAGAATACCATAGAAAATTTGAGGCAAAAGCTTCAATGGGAGTTTTTCTAGGATACTCTCAAGTAAGCAAAGCCTATAGGGTCCTCAATAAATCCTCCCTTAAGATAGAAGAGTCTGCACATGTCTCTTTTGATGAGACAGTCATGTATTATAAGGAGAAGGACTCTTCCTCTAATAGTACAGTGCAAGTCCTAGGAGTAAGTAAGGATTTGGAAGGTTTGAGACTCACACAGGAGAATCATCCCCAACAAACTCCTCAGGCTGCTTCTTCAGATTCTGAATCTGATGTAGAACTTCTTCAAGTTAAAGCACCTGCTCCAACAGTTGATCAAATTCCACATGAGGAATCAAATCCTGAAACTGTTGAAGATCAGATCATTGCTGAACCTACTGATCTTGTCACACTTAGAGATCATCCTGTATCTCAAGTGATTGGAGACATTTCAGTAGGAGTCCAGACAAGACATCAACTCAACAAAGATGTGATGTTTGCTTGTTTCCTTTCTCAGGTTGAGCCCCTAACCATTAAAGATGCTGAGCTTGATCCACACTGGATTATAGCCATGCAAGAGGAACTTAACCAGTTTGAAAGATGTAAAGTTTGGACTTTGGTTCCAAGACCAAGAGGCCAACGGATCATAGGCACCAAGTGGGTGTTTAGAAACAAGCTTGATGCCCAAGGCATAGTAGTTAGAAATAAGGCTAGGCTAGTAGCTCAAGGCTATAGACAGGAGGAAGGCATAGATTATGATCAGACTTTTGCCCCTGTAGCTAGACTAGAAGCCATTAGAATTTTCCTAGCCTATGCTGCCTATAAAAGATTTAAGGTCTTCCAAATGGATGTGAAGAGTGCCTTCCTCAATGGAGATTTAAAGGAAGAAGTGTTTGTTGAACAACCACCAGGGTTTGTTTCATCAACCTTACCCACTCATGTGTTCAAACTCCAAAAGGCTCTATATGGACTTAAGCAAGCTCCTAGAGCTTGGTATGAGACCTTAGCAAATTTCCTTCTAGAACACAAGTTTGTGAGAGGTGTAGTAGATAGAACCCTATTTATTAGACATCATAAGGTCTCACAACTGTTAGTTCAAATCTATGTAGATGACATTATATTTGGTTCTACTGATCCCAAACTATGCAAGAGGTTCTCTGAACTAATGCACTCCAAGTTTGAGATGAGCAGCATGGGTGAGTTATCCTATTTCCTTGGTCTCCAAGTGAAACAGTGTGTTGATGGTATCTTCATTTCTCAATCAAAATATGCCAGAGAGCTGGTTAAAAGATTTGGAATGTCTGATGCTTCATCAATGAGCACACCTATGGCCTCAAATGCAGTTATTGATTCTGATGTCAATGGCAAGTCTGTTGATCAAAAGAACTATAGAGCCATTGTTGGTTCCCTGCTGTATTTGACTGCAAGCAGGCCTGACATAATGTTTGCTACATGCCTATGTGCTAGGTTTCAGGTCAACCCAAAGGAATCTCACTTAACTCTCCTCAAGAGGATCTTGAGATACCTTAAGGGATGCCCTAACTTAGGACTGTGGTACCCAGCTGAGTCAGGATTTGAATTACTTGGATATTCAGATGCTGATTATGCTGGTTGTAGAGTTGACAGGAAAAGCACCTCAGGGACCTGTCAGTTCCTGGGAGAGAGACTTGTCTCTTGGTTTTGTAAGAAACAGGCATCTGTGTCTACTTCAACTGCTGAGGCTGAATATATTGCAGCAGCTAGTTGTTGTTCACAGATTCTGTGGATTCAAAATCAGCTAGTGGATTATGGGTATACACACTCAAAAACAAAAATTCTGTGTGACAGTACCAGTGCAATATCAATTGCTCAAAATCCTGTGCACCATTTCAGGACCAAGCACATTGAGATTAGACATCATTTTCTGAGAGATAATGTGGAAAAGAACAAGATAGCAATGGAATTTATATCCACAGACCTGCAGAGAGGAGATATTTTCACTAAGCCCCTTGATGAACAAAGGCATTTGTTCTTCCTGAACCAGCTTGGTATGATTAATGGTTCAGAGTAGTGAAAATTTGGTTAGTTTTGTTTTCTGTCTAAAATCGTCGAACGTCTGCTCGACGATCTTCGACCAGGTCAGAACTATCGTCGACCAATGGTCGACGACAGCTCGTTCGGTAGTAAGGCAGAAATCGTCGATCAACCGGTCAACGATCTCTCCTTAGGTATCTATCGTCGACCAATGGTCGACGACAGATTCTCTGTGCTGTGTGGAGAATCGTCGACCATCATATATTGATCGACGATCGTGGTGATTGCTTGTAGTCGGTCGATATTTGACGATTAGTCAAACATTGACTATCGTCGATCTTTATTCGACGACCGATTTTATTCCGGGATCGACGATCGCAGATTTGTTTCTAATAGTCGATTTAGGTCTGGAGATCGTCGTCCTTCCGCTCCGTCTTTTCATATTCCATCTTCTGGCTTAGAATTCGCTCTCGAACTCTAATCCCGCGCAATTCTCTTCTCCCCTGCTTTGCTTCTCGATTCGCCATTTTCTCTCAAATCCTATGGCGATTCCTTCTGCTGTTCTCTTTGGGATGAAGTTCGACACTGGCTTCTGTGTCGACTTCGATTCTTTCAGCCGATGTGATCAACCCATCCAAGCCATTCTGCAGCTATGTGAAGATCAAGGCCTAAAGAAATTTATGTCATTCTCACCAAAGATTAATATACCAGAGATTCGAGAATGGGTATATACCTCGTCCTCCAGCGACGAAGCGATGTCTGGAAAGATAAATGGAGAGGAGGTCATTCTGACTCCTGAAGTTTTGACTGAGCTGTTTGGACTGCCAACCGGAACTGATGACTATGAGCAAACTGCAGAAGAATATGGCCGCATGCTAACTGTGATGGGCCATGCTGAGGGTATTCCAGCTAAGTTGCTAAAGATAAATCTGGCTCCAGAGTATAAGTTTCTTGCCGACCTGGTGGGCAAGGTCGTTTTGGGAAAACATTCTGCTCATGACAACATCAACAGGCAACAGTTTGCCCTGATGTCAGCTTTGGTGAATAAGGCACAGATTGCCTGGGGAAAAGTTCTGTTTGAACTAATAAGGAGAAAGAACAATCAGAAAGAAGTAAATCTTGCCAGGGTGTTGGGTGTGTTTCTATATGTGAAAGCACCCCTGCTGCTTGTTTCTGCACCCTCCGCAGTCAACGCCAGCAAGAGGTTGGACCCCTCTCTCTTCAAGAAATCTCAGAGAGTTATCAAGAAGTCAGCCAGGGTTGATCCTAACCCTCAATCAGACACAAGGGCTGATTCAGCCACTCTCCAGCTTGCTGGGGAAGGCTCAGCAATCCCTTCATCCTCCCTCTTTACCCCTGCATCCTCATCTCCTGCATTACTTTCCACACACCCTGCAGTGCCACCACAACTTGCATCTCTCATTCCACCTGCATCTCCATCCCAGTCACCAACACCACAACATCTGGCAGCTTCAGCCAGTGTTGACATGGTGACTGCTACCATCCTCACGCACCTCTCTCAACATGAATCCCACACTCATGTTGATGTTCACCCATCTCCACGTGATTCCTTTGATCATGTGGTAGATCATACTGCTTCCATTCCATCCACCTCTACATCATCAACATTTCAGATAACTCCTAAATTGCTTGCACATGTTGTAGAGCTCATCACTCCATCCATCCAAAAAATGATTGCGGCTGCCAATGCCCCTCTCATTGCATCCATCAAAGCCCTTACTGAAGCCATCAAATCATTTCCACCCTCTGCTGAGCCCTCTTCAGTAAGATGCATGACTCCAGTTCCCACTGAAGTCATGCAGGGGGAGATGTCTGTTGAAGTGGTCTCAGGTGATGCCTTAGCCCTTCAGGACAACTCTTTTCTTCCCCTTTCAGCAATTATAGGAGAATCTCAAGAGCTTCCAAAGCATCCAGAAGGTAAATCACTTCCTCTAAAAGTTATAATCAGGATTTTAAATTGATATCTTTATCTAACAAGGACATTCACTCTCTAGTGAATCAAGCTTCTGATGAAGAAATTCCTGAGAAAGATAATGAAGTAGTCCCCATGGACATTGGTGAAAAATCTCCATTGAACACTACTGATACAGAAGTAGTGGTTCAACAATTTGAGAATGTTGCTGCTCAATCTGATGGTATAATGTTATTTAAGATTCTATTTAATTCACTCCAACTTGGAGTTAATTTCTTATTCCTTCCTATCTCATCTCAGCTGCTGATGATCCCGCATCAGTATTGCAAGATGTTGCTGCAAATTCCATTGAAGATTTGGAATCCTATCTTAACCTAGACTGTGAGTCCTCACTCACATCTACTCCTCTTGTTCCTTCTTTTCAAGAGAAAATGGTCTCTTATAGACCTGAGTACCTTGATGACCCCTTGGTCAAGGACTCTCTCTTCTTTTCCTGTATAGCACTCCTCGTGTGTCTTGCAGAGGTGTCTATCCCTGATGTCGCTAAACATCTAGAAGGAATTATAACTTCCTTCCTAGATGCAAAGTGGTATCCTGTGTAGATCTTCAGGTAACTCTATCAATTACCTGTTGTTGCTCACCTTGGGGGGAATATTTTATTCCCACTTGGTTGTTAACCTATCTTTCTCTGTATGCAGGCACAATCAACACTGCTGCTGCTGCTGCTGCTGCTGAAGAAGCTGAGGCCGTGCTAGCTTTACCAGAAAAAGCCTCCAAGATGACTGAAAAGGAATCAAGCTCAGGTACTCTAAACTTAGAACAATTTATAGCCTTTGTGGCTGAGAATATTGCCTCTGAGTACATTGATGGGTTGGCTAATTATCATTTGGATTCCCTAGCCATCTCTCTAGAAAAAGCATCTGCTCCTGCAGATATTGTCATCTTTTCTCCTCCTATCCTTACCTATCCTCTATCCATTCCTTCTACTGCAGAACTGGTCCCCAGGATAGTTCCTGACTTGTATCCCAAATCAGATCTCTGGAAGAGCACTCCAAATGTTGATCTTGATGCCCTCCTTGAGCAAGATGCCATTGAGGAAGCAAGAGAAAGAGAAGATAGAGAGAAGCAGAAGGCTGAACATGCTATAGCTGCCAAGGATATCCCAAATCTAGACTTTGATGATTATGCCGGCAGAACCTCATCTCACTCCTCTGATGATGATGACTCTGAGGACTCTGATAGCTCCCAGAAAAAGAAAAAGGCTGTCTCCAAGAAAAGGAAAGCATCTGCTCCTCCTACTGCCAATCCAGACAAGGATGTTCCATATTTCATTCTGAAGGGAATTGATCCCAAGAGCAAAGAATTTTGACCCTGGATGAGGCTCTCAAAGAATCAGACAAGAGAGAAAAAGAGATCAAAAAGATATGACATCCCTATTCAGAAATTCCCCCCCAGAGGTCCTCCTCCACCTCCTGGTGCTGGAGCCTCTAGAAGTCTCTCTTCTGCCCCGTCTGCAAGATCAGCCAGCTCTAACATTCATCAGTCCTACCAGAGAAGGAGTAATCAAAGCCAGGGAGGCCAAGATGTATCAGGACAAGGAAGAAAAAGAAATGACAATGTTCTCATGGAACAAATAAAGGAGATGACTTTTCAGCAACCTACCTTCTCTCTCCTCCCTCTCCTAAAAAGAAAATTCCAGAATGGAAACCTTCTCCTCCCAGGAGAGGTCCATCCTCCTCTTCAAGGAAACCTGCTGCTGCTGAGACAATTGAAACAAAAGGAAAAAGAGTGGTCTTTTCAGAGAAATCCCACAAGAAGTTCATTGAACTTGCTCCTCCAAGATCTCTTTATGCTGAAACAAATCCTAAGAAGGCTGCACAAATCCCTTCTGACTCAAGCAAAATAGCCACAGCTCTTCAAAGGAACATGGAGATTGCAGCTCAAGCTGATTCTGACAGACCACCCTCTCCATCAGATATGACTGAATCTGAAAGAATTGCCTCTATGGCAAGATTTAAGGAATCCATTGCACTAAGCATGATGGAGAGAGCCAAAGCTCAAGGACTAGACCCTACAGCGTATACAACCATGTCTGAATTCAGAGAAAAGGAACTCAGCAAAATTCAAGTAAACTCTGAAATTTTCAATACTGAAGAATACATGAGGTTGCACCCTGCTGCAGTTCTACCAAGCTATGCTGAAAAGAAAATTATTGGTGAACACGATCTAATGCTATCCAAAAGACAAGCAGCAAATCCAAACAGAGAAATTATCTTCAAACCAGCTGTAATCCCTAAGAAATCATCTGATGCTAAAACCTCTGATAAATCTGCTTAATACTTTAGTTCTGCTGATTTATGGTTTTATGTTGTCCTGTGGATTGTCTGTGATTTAAATTTTTGGTTAATATCTGCTTTTGTTGCTGTGTGCATTACCTTTTAGATCGAATTGGATAACATAACCCAAATAGGGGGAGATTGTTGGTACCCTAGATGTGATTTGGCTTATGTAATCCCTTTTCCTGTCCCTCTTGATCCTTATAACTATATATGATCATGTTTAGACTTTGTTTAGTCTCCCTAGGGCAGTTTATATCTGACCTAGAGCTTAGAATAGAAGTTGTAGAATGAATCTTTAGTTAAGGCTCTTTTTCCGTTCGACCATCGTCGAACGAGGCCTCGCGATCGTCGATCAGTGGTCGACGATAGCAGGGCTATAGAATCGTTGAAGTCAAGACAATTATCGTCGACCGATGGTCGACGATCTCAGAGCAAGCGTATTATGCTCTGAAGGTTGGTCGACGATCTGCTATCAGCAGTTCGACGATCGTGGTCTTGTTTCATGATTTCTGTCTCGACAGATCTTTGCCTTAATCGTCGACATCATGAGATGGTCGACGATATCTGTCTCGACAGATCTCTGCCTTAGTCGTCGACATCATGAGATGTCCGATGATTTCTGTGATAACAGATTTTCTGCTTCAGTCGACGATATCTTGAGCTGGTCGACGATTTCTGGTCGACGATTTCTGTTTCGACAGATTTCTGTTTTCAGTCGACGATCTGTTAGCTAGGTCGACGATCATCGAACCCCTGTTCGACGATTTCTGTCTGCCTTTAACTGTTTGTATTTATTTTATTCCTTGGTTTATTTCCAAGTGTTTTAACGTGTGGTTAGAAAGATTTTCTGAAGAATGTTTTTGCTAATTTATGGCTTAAATTCAAATGAATTACTTACCAAATATGTCAAGCATAAATTACGGGACTTCGTATTTTGATAAAGCATTTTTGTCTTATTATACAAAATATATTGCCAGGCTGTATTCTAGCCGTTGGCGGTGTATGCTATTTCCAAGAACGATAAATCTTTAGGCTGAGATATTTTCCTATTCATTTATTTCCTTATTGGGACTGACAGAGAGCATATAGGTCATTCTATTCCTATTGCTATATTCTATTTTGAGATAATCTGTTGCAGGGCTCGAGAATTCAAATCAATAGAGCCGTTCCAAAAGATAAACGAGAAGACATATTTAAGAGAGATTTTTTCTCAGAATAACAAGTACTAACAGTAACAGAGAGTTTTTCAGTGTGCTGCATTCTTTCAAGCTTCTCCAGAGCAACTCTTCACAATCTCACAATCAGAAGAAGAAAAGTTTTCCTGAAGCAAAAGTCCAAAGCAATCTATTTCATTCTCAAGTCTCCTGAGCATCTGCTTAGAGTTTTTCAAGACTTCAGAAGGAGCTCCAGATCTGCTTCACGTGCTCCAGAATCTGAAGACCTGATAAAAATCAGTCTACAGATCTCTGAGGATTTAGTTTCAGTTTATCTGAAACTCCTTCATCCTGAAGCAAAGGCTTTCCCTGGACTTTCACTGAGCCAGGGGGAGACTTTGATTCTTTAGAGAATCCACAAGTCTTCTCTAATCTGTATTTACAACAGAGAAGATAATCTAACCCTCTCAACCCCTTTGTAAAAAGAGTTTGTTCACATCTCTTCAAAAGTGAACGTTTGTGACAGGGCACCTTATCAACAACCTGTGGTTGAGCATCCTTATCAAAAGCTCAAAGGGTCTGTTTGATCTACCTGAATTAGATCATTGGTGGCAGGGCACCTTAGCAAAAACCTGTAGTGGATTCCTACCAGGGTGGTAGAAGAGTGGAGTACCTATTAAGAGGGAACCACTATATATCCTGTGTCTCTGGCTGTTTTGCTTAAATTGCTTATTCTGTGGCTGTGATAGAACTACCTAGGATTGCTAGTTGCTGTGATAGGTTTATAGTTAATCTGAAATTTCAGTTAACTCTCTCACTTGTGCACTTCACTGTGTTAGGCTCTTAGGGTTCAAGTATCAGATTATTTTATTCCGCAAATCAACTCCAAGGGAGCTGACTAGTTGTTCATAAAATTTGAATACTCTATTCACCCCCCCTCTAGAGTAGTTTACAGCTTATCCCCTCTCTTTCACAAAATCATCGAAAAATCAGGGGCGTTACATCTAGTCCTATCACTATATGCAGACCACACTAAACTACATGGTGCTCCCGTTAGGGGGTACTCCAATTTTCTCATCCAAATGCCCTAAAATCAATACTGGCAGTCTACCATGACCTAATATAACTAAGTCCAAGATTTCCAAATTGTTCCTATTTATCGGGCATTTAATTTATTTATTCTAAGCCTCCCAATGCCCTAGTATGAACATGAAGTGCACTAATGAGCCAATAATAAATCATCATAAAATCAGTAAAAATCCTATGAGGCATTTAAGCAGTAATTCCAAATTTTGAGAAATTTCAGAGGTGTTTAGGCCTATATTTCCTAATTTACCACTTAGGCCACTTTTACTATATTATGAAGCAAGTACTGTAAATATGTATCCAAAAATCACAAGAAAATTATAGAAGCTTGATGGTGACCTAAAAACCATCAGCAACCATGTCCCATAATTTTTCTCTAATATTTGGGATCTGAATTTATTTTAATGTAAAATACTAATTTTCAAATTCATTTGCTAGCCTAATAATCAAAACAAGTTTGGTGCCCCAAAAGTAGGGATAGGGTTTTGAGGGGGTTAAAGGCTTCCAAATTCCCTAAAATTTTAACCAGAGGACTACCGACCCTATGGTCCTCTCCACCACTTTTTAAGTTATTCCAAGGTCATTTGACCCCATGACCTTCAACCCTAAAAAACCCCATTAAGGGACCTACCCTAGGGTTCTAGGGATACCCTACTCCAAACCACCCCAAATCCCATTTGAGGGTGTTACATGCCATATAAAATCAGTGGCCAAAATATTAGCCTCTGTTGAGGGGATTTGACCACTCAAACACCAAGGGGGTGTTTTAACCTAATTAACCCTATAGGGGTCAACCTAAGGTTGGCTAAAAACCTAATCAAAACATCTCCAAATGAGATGGAATTTTTACCAGAGCCCTAATATGCTTCTAAGACAGCCCACCCAAATTTGGGGGGATTTTGATGTGTTTAAGACACCTAAATAATTTATACATGGATTATTAAATTTTTATAAAAACTATAGAAAAATATTATCCAAAAATTCTGATTTTTGGATATGTCCTAGGTATGGCTAATAATAGCCAATATCCCAAATTTCAAGTCATTTAGATGTCTGGATTGATGTGGGCATCCAAATCAATCTCAGGACAGCCCTATGGATAGACCTCACCAAAATATGTGTTGTGGTCTAATCAGGACTCCAAATCGAGTGAAATCATTTTTGAATTAAACTATACTTCAAGGGCTACATTTTCTATGTTGACCACTCTTCCTTTAGAGTGGCCGAAGTATTTTAATATTTAATTTAAAACTACCCAGTAAACAGGACAGAAATCAAAATAATATGAATTAATAAATCCATATCCAGCACGGATCTTGAAGCAAATCGTGGGGCTCCTGGTCATCTTCTTCCTCCAGCCAAGGGCTGAGATTGGCTGAACCTGGAGCCTATTCCAAGCTCATTTCCCGGCCACCCGGCCACCTCCCTGGTCGGCCACCACCGCCACCACCTTCGTTGAGGTGGGGGCTATTGCCGGGCAGCGGCACGACCGTCGGAGTGGCGGTTTCCGGCGATCCCACATGGATCAAAATCCATGAAAATTTCTGAAATTTTCTTCTCCAATCAGGATAAATGGAGCCCGATTTCCTTCCTATTTGATCTAAAGATCTAACCCATGTAGAGAGGAGTAGAGGAGGACCTTAAACCGAGCTTGTCGGCGAGTGTGGTGGTGGTGCGCCATGGCCGACGGTGGAGCTTTCCGATGATCTACAATGCTATAGCGAACTCCCTCATTTTCTTCAGTGGAATGGTGGAAACGAATGCTCTTGGACTAGGGAAGCTATTAAAAGAGCCAAATGGGGGAGAGGGAGGGTCATGGCTTCAAAGCCATTTATGGCCATAAAGGGGAATTTCGTCCATGGCTTGGGTTCATTGTTTCCAGCCTTGAACAGCCTAGAAAACCCCTTGCAATTCTCCTAATTCAGCAAGGGAGATGAATCAAGCCTTTGGGATGAAGGAAGGAGGCCCCTTGGTCTTCCAAAGTCATTAATGGCTCTCTCTAAGTCACTTTCTCTCTCTAGAAATACATGAAACTCTCATTTTCTCTCTCCTAATTACTAAGAACGAATTTGCTCATCTCTCTAGCCTATTGGAAGCCCATAAAATCATTATTAATAATTAGGATGGGGTTAGCCCAAGTGGGGGAAATGGGCTTGAGCTTGAATTAGCCCATTTGGGCTAATTTGACCTATTTCAAGTATTGAGTTGACCTTGATCAAATTGACCATTTAGGTTGACCCCAATGGGTCTTTGGTGACCCATTGGACTCCCCTAGGGTCTAGGTAGGTCTAGGTAGAGTTGACCTGGCACTTTGGAGGTCACATGACCCTTAGTAAGGGCACTTTGACCATTTTGGGGCTAGAGTTGACTTGGGTCAACTTAGCCTCTTGGGTTCTCCCCAATGGGTCTTTGGTGACTCATTGACCTCACTTAAGGTCTAGGAAGACTTAGGTAGGGTTGGTTGGGCATTTTAGGGGCACATTGCCCTTAGTTAGGGCACCTTGCCCAATTTAGGCCTATGGTGGTCTTAGGTCAATTTGACCACTTTGGGTTTATTTCAATGGACACTTAGGGCTCTAATGGACCTTCCAATAGTTTAGGGATATTGTGGTGGGGTCATGGAGTCATGGTGAAGCCCTATAGTCATCCTAAACTAGTGTTTAGAATTCTACTATTTGCAGACCATGGTGATCTCCACCTTCATGCCTAAGCTCACTTGGTCTTCTTGGGCTTCTTAGGGTTTTGTCATGACCTAGTCATGAAAAAACCACTCCTAGGGGTCTAGCTGGAAATGGGATGTTACACTCGGCTACTCCACTAATCTCGGATTTTAAGACAATCCTACCACTCGGAACAACGTTCCTACAACTCGATCCACAAAACGGATCTACACTTGGAAGATGAAAACTTCCTACAACAACTCGGAGAACAAAGCTCCTACACTCGAAGAATATTCTCCTACAAGATTAGAATGAATTTAAGAAATACAAACAGTAACTTTTCTCAGATCTGGAAAATTTCTACCTAGGTCTTCCTTCTTGAACTTTGAGGCTTTATCAGAAAATGTTGAAGAAGACACGGCTGAATCCTAGATCTGAAATTCCTGGACTTACAAGATCAAAGAAAGGATATACAGATTGAAAATGATCTTGATCTGCAAGTCGACTGGTCTGAATCTTCTTGATCAAAATCCCTTGGCGATGTGCACGATGAGCGGCGGCGGCTTCCGATTAGGAAAGAGAATTGGCGATTCAGAATTCTTAGAATGCTTATTTTCACACGCTTAGGGTTGGCCGTACTGACAAGACCTTTTATAAGATCTTTCTAACGGTCATAATTATCATTAATGATGGCCACGTGGACCAATCACGTCAAGACATTTGAAAAATTACGTCTGCCGGGACTTAGCGAAATTTTCTAAGAAAATAACTGGATTACTCGAGTGAAGAAAGAACTACTCGATTACTACTGTAGGTTCTCGAGAAAACAACATCAAGCTACTCGAGAAGAAGCACTTCAGGAAAAATAATGATAGAACTTATCATTACTCGAGAGGAATGAGAATTACTCGAGTACTTAAAATGCTACTCGAGAAGTGGAAGGAACTTCTCGAGAAAAAGACTTAGAGAGAATTCTTGGAAGAAAATCTGGTTAACTCAAGTACTAGATCTAGACTTCTTGAAAAGTAGATAGACTTCTCGAGTACAGGAACTTCACTACTCGAGTAAGTTAGATACTTCTCGAGTACTTGACTTCTGTCACTCGAGTCAAGGTACTCATCTACTCGAGTAAACTACTTAGAAAATTCTGAGATAAAAAATTTGATGACTCGAGAATAAGAAGAGATCTACTCGAGTAATGGAACTGGCCTCTCGAGAACTATGTTCAGAATTCTCAAGAACCATTTCCCTTACTCGAAATTCTGACTTGACTTACTCGAGTACAACTAAAGGACCTACTCGAGTACTAGAGTTCTACTCGAGTGAAACACTTAGAAAAATTTTGTTTTATGAAAACTTTTCTGTCTTCAATGGAATCAGCAGCATGTCTTTCTCCAAAAAGTATAGTGCTTGAAAATGAAGTGTATCCAAATAGAGAGGCTACACATGAGTTAACACCATGAATCACACAATGAGAGATTACATTGTATGGTCCTGTGTGTTGGAACACCCTATTACTAATTTGGGCAAGGATCACTATGTTTGTCTTAGGAATCCAGTTTGACCTAGATGTATAGTTAAAAAGGTCAACATTAGAATGAGTCTAGAGCTTAGAATTTAGGTTTGAAGCTGCCCCCAGGACCATTCAAGGAATCAGACTTAAAGCTGAGGCAAAGAAAATTATCGTCGAGCTTAGGTCGACGAAATGTCGAACTCCGTTCGACGCTCTCTGAGCTCAACTTTGCTGAATCGTCGAGCTCCGGTCGACGATCGCCTAGCTCAGATCGACGATCTGTCTTCAGCTTATTCTTCAGGTCGCTGAGCTCCGGTCGACGATCTTCGAGCTCAAGTCGACGTTTTTTGTCTGATCTTCATTCCAATCTCTGAGCTCAGGACGACGATCGTAGAGCTCAGATCGACGTTTTTCTTAAGAGATCGACTTTTTTGAGGATTCAAATTCAGTCAGACTTTGGAATGTTTTTCAAATTCTCTCAGCATTTATGTCAAGAGATCTGCCAACCGTTTTCATTTATTCTGGAGCAAGTTTCAAGGAATTCTTTTTGAGAATGTTTTATTAGACTTTCCTCTAGAATACAAAATTTTATGGAAGGCATTTAATGTCTGTTAATGGCTATCTTGGATATAGAATCTTCAGAGAACAAAAACCCCTTCTCTTCTTCTCTCTACATACACAGACATAGACAGATATAGTGAAATACACAGATAAGAAAGAAAAAGAACAAGTGATTCTCAGGACAGTCTGATCAACACAAGAAAACTCAAGTAATCAACCCTGGAGAATCAGTTGAACATTTTGGCATACTGAAAAAGTGATCTTAGCTTCATCTCAAGGACTCCAGACAACTCATCTTTCAGCATCTGCTGAAACCATCTTCTGCTGGAGATCTGAAGCTTCTGAAGACCTATCACCCTGAAGCAAAGCTTCCACTCCTGAACTAGTCAACATCTCAGGGGGAGCTTTGACAACACAAATCCACTTGTGCTTCTCTCTTTGATTGAGACAGAGAAGACAACTTCACTCTTTTTCTTTTCCCTTTCCCTCTATAAAAGGGTTTCCAAAACTCCCTTCAAAAGTTTTGATTCTGGTTCTGAGAACCTTGTCAAAACTCAGTGGTGGCAAAACACCTGATCAAAAAATCTAGTTTGGTTTTTGAGCACCTTATCAAAAGCTCATTGGTGCCAGGACACCTGATCAACCCTTCCTGTAGTGGATTCCTACCAAGGGTGGTAGAAGAGTGGATGTACCCAGGTTTTTGGGGAACCACTATAGCTCCTTGTGTTTTCTGGTTTGCTTGTGTGTTTTCTTTGCTGTGTGTTGTGCTCTTCTTTTTACTGTCTTGTTAATTCTATAGCAGGCACCTTACACCTATATATAAGTTAAATCTTAAAAGTTTTGCTAGTTTAAAATTGTGAATTTACTTTAAATAAACTCTATTCACCCCCCCCCCCTCTAGAGTTGAGATAGATCTTGTTCCCACTTTCACTGTATTTGGTGACTCACTATAGACTGACATTGGTCTACACTTGGAAATTAAGTCCTGCAAATGCATAACTCAAACAACACATCAAATACAACTTAATTCATCTTAGTTCAAGGGTGACTTCATACAAATCTAGGTTATTGTGGATACAATATCCAACATTAAAAGAGGAAGTATATGTGGATCAGCCACCAGGTTTTGTAGATCCTCACTTTCTTAATTATGTTTATAGGCTTAAGAAAGCTCTATATGGGTTGAAGTAAGCCCCTAGAGCATGGTATGAAACATTATCTACTTTCCTCATTAAGAACAAATTCTCAAGGGAAAAATAGACAAGACCCTATTTCTAAGGGAATCTAAGGGCAAGATCATCCTAGTCCAGACATATGTTGATGACATTATCTTTGGATCTACTGAAAATAACCTTTGCAGGAAGTTTGTCAAACTTATGCAAGGGAAATTTGAGATGAGCAGCATGGATGAGCTAAAATTTTTCTTAGGACTCCAAGTAAGACAGATTGATGATGGCTTGTCCATATCCCAATCTAAGTTCACAAGGGAGTTAATTAAAAAATATGGTATGGAGAATGCCTCCACCATGAGAACTCCAATGGGGTCAAGTATGCCTGTAAGCAAAGATGAGGCAGGGAAATCTGTTGATGAGTCTTTGTATAGAGGGATAATTGGCTCCCTTTTATATTTGATTGCAAGTAGGCCTGACATCATGTATGCTACATGTGTCTGTGCTAGGTATCAGGCATACCCTAAAGAATCTCATTATTCTGTTGCAAAGAGAATTTTAAGGTATCTTAAGGGGACACCAGATCTTGGTCTATGGTACCCTAGGAATAGAGATTTTGAGCTAACTGGATTTTCAGATGCAGATTTTGTAGGCTATAAAGAAGACAGGAAAAGTACCACTAGCACATGTCAATTCCTAGGCAGAAGATTGGTGTCATGGAGTAGTAAGAAGTGGAGCAGTGTGGCTATCTGAACTGCAGAGTCAGAGTACATTGCAGTAGGTAGTTGATGTGCTCAAATGCTGTGGATACATCATCAGCTTGAAGACTACAATATCAAGATAAGTAGAACTCCTCTTTATTGTGATTCTACTAGTGCAATTTCTATTGCTAGGAATCCTGTTTCACATAGCAAGACTAAAAACATAGAAATTAAGTATCATTTTATTAGGGAGCATGTTGAGAAAGAAGACATTTGCCTAGAGTTTGTCTCCACAGATAAGCAAGTGGCTGATATTTTCACTAAGTCACTAAATGAAGCCAAGTTCAACACCTTCAAAATTGATTTGGGTATGTTGAACTTAGAATAGCTTCAGGTACTCCCTTAGGTATTATGTTTGGTACAGGTTTGTTCTTTTTGCATGTGCTGCAGACCTTGTGGAGAACAAGATGAGAGCAAGTGCTCCTATTAAGGGGGAGAAAATCCAGCAGCTGCAGAACTAAAGGATTTCAAGCAGAGAGCAGATGCTTCTTATCAAGAGGTATCAGCAGCTGCAGGACTAGAGACTTTCAAATGGTCTTTTCTAGTGGTGTAAAGACTTTTAGTTATACTGAATTTCAAGTATTATGAAGTACTATCAAGTGGTATCAAGACAGCCCTTTTAAGGGGCAAGTTTGTAGCTATACTCCTGGATTCCTCCACATCAGCTAGGGGGAGAACATAAAGGGAGAGATAGACCTTTTGCTCTTTCCTGACTATCTGAAGAAGTCAAAAGGGGGGAGAGATGAGACTAATCAAGCTCAAAGGGGAGAGATAGAAGATGACTATCAGAAAGGATCAAGCTAAGAGGTAATCCTCTAGGGTGTAATCCTCTAAGTTGTAAGTCACCCTACAATAATCTAGGGGGAGTAGGTAAAATTCATTTAACTGAATTTAATGTGAATATGCTTTTATTGCATGTGTAATGTGTATCTCATTGACTAAGGTACTTGATCAGTGGTTTTGACATCTTCAAATATGGGGAGATTGTTGGGTCCATTGATCCCAATGGCCCTGATTTGATGATGTCAAACATGTCAATGAGATAGATATAGTTGTATTTGATGTATGTTTAAGTTCATGCATACAAGTTAGTCTTTGTCATAATGATTGGACAACTTGTTCAAGAGACAATGACAGGTGGACTCAAGGTGATAGGCTGGAAAGTCAGAAAAATGCCTAAGTCCAAAAGCGTTGAGTGAATCAAGATCACTCAACACCATTCAGCTAATATCGCTGAGAGAAGCCAGACAGTCACAACTGATAGAATTGTAAAGACAGAAATCTGGCTAAGTCAAAAAGTATTGAGTGAGCTCAACTCACTCAACGTCATATGGCCAGAACTATTGAGACAAGGTTATCCTATCAAAGCATAAACAGTGGAAGCCATAATTTTGACCAAGTCCAGAAGCGTTTAGTGAAGCTTCATCACTCAACGTCATGCTAAGCCTGTCAATGCCAAAGCTCAAGGAGATATTCCTGAAGGAGAAGCAGATTGATCTGCTAGTTGCTTCCAGAACAAGCCGGGCTTCAAAATCATGATCGTTGGACCATCTTGTTGCTATGAAGACAAAGTTAGGGCTAAAATCTGCTAAGTCTAGGTAGACAGACACAGCGACTTTCCTATATTGTCTGTAATTCAATATTAATGATTAATTCTGTGTAAGATTCATTTTTAGTCTGAGTGGTAAGGCTAAGGCCTGAGGTGTAAGCATGCTGTTATAAAGGCTGAGGTAGGGCAAGGATTACCTGAGTTATAAGCCTGGTTATACAGGCTGAGGTAGGGCAAGATTGCCTGAGTTATAGGAGTGTGGATTCACTCTAAGGTAGAGTTCTTGGGAAGAACTTGAGCTATAGGATCTTGGAGATCTGAGTGATAGGGCTTGCGCATGAGTTGTAGGAGCCAGTTGGGCTCTGACCTGTAAGATCTGAGAATTTGAGAAAGTGGGAGGAAGTTTGGCCGAATCTAGCTTATTGCTGGATAGGCGAAGGGGGAAAGTGGATGCACCCATCAATTGGGGAACCACCATAAATCACTGTATACTATGCTGTGTGTGCTGTGATTATTGTGTGTGCTGTGATTGCTGTGTTTAACATAGCTGTGCTGAAATAATCTTTTAGCTGCCTAAGTTTTTAAATTGAACCTATTCACCCCCCTCTAAGTGTTTAGTTGTTCTTGAAATCAAGACTTTCAAAGCTTAAGGAGACAGAAAGTTCAACTAAGTGAAGTAGCGTTGAGTGAAGCTCATTCACTCAATGCCAAGTAAAATGGCTCTAAGTCTAGCCTTACTATGAAGAATCAGGAAAATCAGCTAAGTTCAGAATCGTTGAGTGAGGCAAGCTCACTCAACGCTCTCAACGTCATCAAGCAAAGATGAAATTTTTTGACTAAGGCAAAAACCGCTGAGACCGCTAAGACAGCTGAGAAGAATGTCTCAGCAGAACCGTTGAGACAATTGAGACAGGTGAGAAGAAAACCGCTGAGATAGAAGTGTCTCAGCGTGAAGAAGAAATCGCTGAGACAGTTGAGAAGGAACCGCTGAGACAAAGCCAGCAGAAATCTTCTAAGTCCAGAAAGTGGAATTCGTCGAGCTCAGCTCACAGATCGTCGAGCTCAAGTTAAAGTTCATCAACCATAGCCAGTCTTTCGTCGAGCTCAAGTTGAAGATTGAATATTTAGCGTTCGTCGAACTCAGCTCACAGATCATCGAGCTCAGGTTAAAGTTTGAAGATTCAGCGTTCTTCGATCTCTGCTTTTACCTATAAGAAGGATTCAGCTATCAGAATCGTCAACTAGAGTTCAGATTTCATCGAACATAGCTTTTTAGCTATAAGGAGAAGATTTCATCGAACTTAGCTTTCAAATTTTGTCGAACACAACTTCCTCCTGTAAGAAGAAATCAACTATCAGAATTTCGTCGAGCGGAGTTCAGATTTCGTCGAACTTAGCTTTCACCTGAAGTAAGAACTCAGCTGAGAGAATTCGTCGATCTCAGCTTCACTATTTCGTCTACCTGAGCTCAAGTTTCATCAAACTGAGTTCAGATGCCTTCGAACGCAGAATTTCAGAAATGATAGTTGATTTTGGCTAAGTCTAGAAGGATGTTGGCTCAGCAAAGTCAACAAGTAAACATAGTTCAGATTCGATGCAAATCGACATTAACGTCGCCGTCGGTCTACAGTGGATCTCATGTTAATAAAGCTGAGGGTTAAACCACCGTTAACCCAAGACATGTGTTGATCATCTCGCCAAATTTGACGGGATTATAAATAGGAGAAGTGAACGAGATCTGATTAAGTTTTTAAGATTTTCGAATTAAGTTTTCTGAAAAAAAAAACAAGAAGCGGAGTTGTCGTCTACATCCGCCATTGTTGTAGAAGCCAAGAACTTCAAATTCAAATCAGAAGGGATTCTGAGTTAGCTGTTGCGATCATCATCTGCTACATCAAGTTCAGAATAATTCTCTGAGGAAGACGAATCAGCCTAGGCGTGCCCTAGCTGAAGTTATCTTTTCGATCCAAGCCGAGCAAGAATCTGAAGATCAATTCGCTGGATCAAAGAAGAAGAAGGAAGGGCTAATAACTGCTCAGTCTAGATCAGGAGACATTCCTGAAGGAGAAGCAGATTGATCTGCTAGCTGCTTCCAGAACAAGCCGAGCTTCAAATTCAAGATCGCTGGATCATCTAGTTGCTGTGAAGATAAAGTTAGGGCTGAAATCTGCTCAGTCCAGGTGTTTAGTTGTTCTTGAAATCAAGACTTTCACCGGGATCGCCCATGACGGCTAGGGTCGGACACGCGTTCGGCGGGGGCCAGCAGGGCCTGCCCCGGTGCGCCGACCGAGTGTGGTTGGCCGGCCCTCTCCGGCCGGCGCCGCACCGTCTGCCCGCTGTCCTCGCCGGGGCAGGCCACCCCCTCGAAGAAGGATCAACCGCCTCTCTTGCCCTCCTTGGGCATTCTCCCCGCCGTTTGATCGTTTTGCTATGATCGCGACCGTCCGATGCACGGGGTAACCACGTCCAATAGTTGGAGGACGTGTTTTTAGTAGAGGGCCTACATTTAGTAAAATTAAATATGCAATTAATATTCCCCCTAAACTATAATCATAATTATGATATTGGTGGTTACAGTGTGCGAATAGCCGCATAACCACCGTAACCACTTCCTGGAGGCTATAAAAAGGCCCCCATGCCTCCTCATTTCTCATCTTTCTCTCATCTACTTTCTTCCTCCTCAGGCAAGAGGTTTGCCGGATTCTTTCGAGCCTCCTTTGAGCTACCTCCTCTCCACCAAAAATTCGTCTAAGTCCACAAGTGTGCGGCAAGAAAGAAAGTCCTACTATAGTAAGCACTCGTTCGTGCGCATCGCCACAACAACTATCCTTGCGCGGAATAGTCTGTTGCCCGTCATGAGCTCAAAAATTTCTCTCTCTCGCCCCCAATGTGTAATGAGGGGCAGTCTGTCCCCCTCGATTCTCCAAACAAGTTGTAACCACAAGCAGATAGTGGATTTAGATCGGCACAGATCCGGACACGTGGTTTTTTACTTAGTTGAGAAGTTTTTCTATGTCAAAATATCGTGTGTACATTCCTCTCTTATTGACTGTGTGCACGCTCGACATCTCCGTGAGCTAAGACTGTCCAAGTTTCTCCGGTCCGATCGGGGCGTCGAGTTTGACCGCAACAACATTAAAAAAATATATCGAAATTGATTTGAAAATTATAAAGTTGTATTTTCGGATATAACAGTATTTTTGGAGAAAAATTAGTCCAGAGAAGTTTTTTGGTACGTTTAACGCATGTGCGAGAGAAAATACAGCCGCACAATCATTATTTCAACGGTGTATGGTTATTTTTTGTATACGACCGTATTAAAAATACAGTTGTAACTTGTAATACGATCATATCTAACGGCGAATTATCTCAGCCATTAAAATCACAAATGATGCGATAAAATCTGCTTCGCGCACAAAACAGTAATACGTGTGCTGTACACACAAAATTTTTTTCCAAACAAAGATAAAAAGTACATTAATAGTAGTACATAAAAATTATTCCTATTTTCGAAATCGTCTGGCGGAAAATTTTTATATTTGTTTTTTTACAAAAGTAATAGCTATTGCTCAAAAGTGAAGCGCATTGGGCAGCACCCAGATCTCACGCGAAGACCGGTCTTTCTGATTTGCTTCACGAACAAAGCAGCGACCAGCTAGTTCTCATTAATGGCTGTGCCTATCCGGAATAGCTGTCAAAAGCCCTCACTTCTCTTTCAAGTTTGCGACACTTCTCTTCCAAGTTTGTGACACTTCTCTACCTGCCTCCGTCACTAGTGCCACCCTCTCTCCCCCCTTCTCTCTCAAAACGGTCCTCATTTTCTCACTCAAACGAAAGGAACAGTTCGGATTTGAAACTTGTTCGTGAAGCTGAAGCTTGTTAGGGGCCCAAAAGTTCACTTTTCCCCCTTGCTACAGATTACTATATTTTCATTTTCTGCTTGACATCTTCGCCTCTTTCTACTTACCGTTCGACGCTGTTGTGGTTTTTATTTGTTCATCTTTTCCTTGGATTCCAAGGGAAGCCATTCCACCCCTATTTCTGCGCTATTTCTATAAATATATAAAATATAAAAAAAAAAAAAAATATATATATATATATCTCCGTCCCTCTTTGTCCTTCTCTCTCTCCGACTCTCTCTTTCTCTCTCTACCCCTCTCCCACTCTTATACTTATAGGTGAGATCCTGGAGAGGTTTGAACAAAGGAGAGTGATGAGCGTTACGAAGTTCATAAAATGTGTGACTGTGGGAGATGGAGCAGTGGGAAAGACCTGTATGCTGATCTGTTACACCAGCAACAAGTTTCCTACAGTATGTAATGTGGAAAAAAATCCTTCTTTTCTTCCATACCCAGCATTTAAACAACAAAAAAATTGTTCCTGTTCTTATTAAAACGATGGATTCCATGAGTTTTTATGTCACTTCTCTGCATTCTGTTGTTTTAGATCTACTGATTTATCACTTCTCCTTTTCTGGAAAGAGTAGCATCACGTTTTTCAGATACTTAGGGAGTTTGGTTTGCTTGAAGTGATATGTGCTTAAATACATTTTGTGTGTGTGTCTCTTCTCAGGATTATATTCCAACTGTCTTTGATAACTTCAGTGCCAATGTATCTGTTGATGGAAACATTGTCAACTTAGGGCTCTGGGATACTGCAGGTATTTCAAAAGACTGTTTTTAAGATTCCTCTTGGGGCACCAGAGGTGCTTCATTCCGGTGGCAAATTGAGTCCGGTGGTAAATAGAGGTCCTCCTCTCTGGGCAATGAAGCCCCACCAGAATGCCACCGGAGCCTCACACATTGGTTGTGGCGCTTCCATCTTACATTAGTAAATGGAGTCTCACCGGTTCCCCAAACAGACTCTAAATCTGTCATTAAATATTGACACAGTTCTTGTTTTGATATATGTTTAACGTTTTCAATGTTTTGATTCTTAGGCCAGGAAGATTACAGCAGACTAAGGCCACTAAGTTATAGGGGAGCAGACATTTTTGTTCTTGCTTTTTCTCTGATCAGCAGGGCAAGTTATGAGAATGTTCTCAAGAAGGTAGTCATTAATATATATGTAAGGAATCCGGAGCGCCGAGAAGAAGAAATTCGAATACGAATAACAAACCACAAAGCACAAAAAAAAACAGAACAATCACAAACACAGCGATATACAGAGGTTCACTCAAACCGGGTTACGTCCTCTCTCCCCTTCTTCTCCCTTCTTGTATTCACCAGAAAGTTACAGATAACAACAAAGGTTACAAGGATCTAAAAAAAACCGATCCTACCTTCTTCCTCTTCTGGACAAGAAAAAACCGTAGAAGAAAACCTTCTGGATCGACGCCAACGAAACACCTCGTACACGCCTCCAAAAGAATACGCCGCCGCTAGCCGTTGTTTCGTCCGTATCCCTAAAAAGAACAGGAATACGCCTTAAATAGGCTTCAGCATGAAAGGATCGTCGAACGCCGAACTGCGCTCGACGATCGTCGAACTCGGCCCGATCGGCGTTCGACGATCGTCGAACTCGGCCCGAACGTCGAACGTCGAGCTGCGTTCGACGCGTCGAACGTCGAGCTGCATTCGACGATCGTCGAGCTGGGTTCGACGAACGTCGAACCCAGTTCGACGACTGGAGAAAACACCCCAAATATTTTGGGCCGGGGGCGTTGCCCCCGCACCCCCACCGGGGACGCTGTCCCCTGGACCCCTGCCCGCTGTCGTCGGCGCCAGATATGTCGGAGGGGGATCACACTTCGATTCCTCTAAGCTCACGTGGGCTAACCCGGTGTGAGAAACAAGAGGACCGGAAGTGTTTCACAACCCCAACAATATAAACTTTAAATTTCTTTTAGTTTTGTTAATACTTTCATCTTAGAAGAAGACATTATTATTGTATGAACCAAGTACTTATAATATATATATGTATATGTATGTATATATATATATACATATATATATATCTATATATAAGTATGTATATATCTATATATATATATATAGATATAGATATATACATATATATATACATACATACATACATATATACATATATATATATATATATATATATATATATATATATATATATATATATATATATATATATATTTATATATATATACGAGTGCCCGACACGGGGCTCCGCCCCTACGGCGCTCGACAGTACTTGGACAGCAGCGGCGGGCTTCGCCGCCCCTATACCCCGCCCGACAATACCAGGCTTGCAGTGGCGGGCTTCCCGTGCGGGCAGGAACATTCGGCGGGGGCGGTGACATTCGGCGGGCTTCGCTCGCCCCTACGGCCCCGCGCGACAGTACCCGGGCTGCGGCGGCGGGCTTCGCCCATCCTTATGCCCCGCCCGACAGTACCCGGCTTGCAACGGCGGGCTTGCCCGTGCGGACGGAAACATTCGGCGGGGGCGGTGACATTTATCGTGGGGGGAAACATTGGTCATGTATGGATGCATAGGTCGAGGGAGGCGACATAGGTCGAGGGGGGTGATATAGGTCGAGAGGGGTGACATTGGTCGTGTGGGGCGACATTGGTTATGGAGGAGACATTGGACGTGGATGACGATATTTATCTGGGGCGGCAACATTGATCTTGTAGGTGTCTCCGGTCCAGTCTACCAAATAGATACTTATATTTTGAAATAATGATAATGAGGATAGATGTTCTTAAAATTTTGGATTGTTTGTAAAATATTATTGTTCAAACTGCTTCACAGCTGCATAAATTGGTGTTTTAGAACCGAAAATTATGTTCATCCATAGAGAAAATTAAGTAGTTTTTGTTAGTAAAGCACTAACAATTCCCTGTATATAAAAAGAGCTGATCAAGTACCTATTGAAGAACAAAAGCCATAGAGCCTTACCCGAATGTGTTTTTCCTCAAAATTGGAATATGACTTTAAGCAGAACCTGCAGCAGAAGAAACATAGAAATGGGCATCCTTGACAGCAGCTCCTCTATTTCTAGAACAACCAATGGGTTTTTCCTCAAAACTGGAATCTGATGTTAAGTAGGACCTGCAGCAGAAGAAACATAGAAATGGACATTCTTGATAGCAGCTCCTCTATTTCTAGAACAATCATTCATGCATTCCTAATCCCAAAATCTTATTGTACCAAGCTATGAAATCTTATTATACTGATTACCAAGCAATTTTCAAAGATCTTAAACCAAGCTATGTTTAGAATGCACCTTTCAGCCTCTAGTTGTCAGTGTAGAAATTTATAGTATTTTCACCTTTTTTCAACAACATTTTCAATACCTCAACTTAGAATTGCATCTAACTCAACTTAGAATTGCCCTTACTCCTTTATCTGAGAAATGAGAATAAAGAGTGCTCTGCAAAACCTAGAATCATTGGAGTGAGTGAGTTGATTTTACCTCAGAACGATGATGCCTGATAAAGCAAGGTAATATAACAAAAGGTCTTGAAGAAAATAAATGACAGAGAATACCTGTTGAAGAGGAGACGATGCTTGAGAGGAAGCTCTTCTTCCGTAAAACCTTGGTCTTTCGAGGTGCCCTGGCTACCATTGAAGGGAAATAACAACAAAAAAAGAAATATATTGAAGAGGTCTTGAAGAAAATAAACTGCAAACCGAGATCTCTCAAGGTATCGTAGCTTCGCCGGCGCCGGACGTCTCCAGCTTCGTCGACGCCGGACGCAAGAAATTTCATCGACGCCGGATGCCTCCAACTTCTCAGGACGCCACGACTTGTGAGGACTGGCTTCGATGATGAGAAATATTGGATTTCTTCATCGGACGCCTCCATCTACGCCGGCGTTGGATGCCTCCAGCTTCTCCAGACGCCGCCACTCGCGAGGAAAGGCCTCATGACCTAGAGAAATCGCGAGCATTTCAATCGGGAGCGCGATTTTGAGGTGCAACGGGCAGATATTTTTTAATGGGACGACTTTCATTTATCCAATGGGACACGATCCGACGGTCATTAATTCTATGAATTTTTATTTCATGGTTATTGACAGGCCACAGTATTTCTTTTTAATACAATATAAATACACACACACACAGTATCATGTCGTTTCCAAGTTATAACTAGCAACTGATCTTTGTTTTATAAAAGCGTAAAACATGACCGAATTTTTAATTTTTAAAATTGGATATCACCTTGGCCAATGTGTTTTCTATGTAAATTAAGGTCTCAATGTATGTACTGATTTTTCTTGAAGTTTTGTACCCATAGAGAGTGAGTGATCTTGTATCAAAATTATATCAGAGTGAGAATTCTACTGATATTTGTATTTATTTTATCATCTCTGCCACCAGTGGATGCCCGAACTCCGTCGCTTTGCGCCAAATGTTCCAATTGTGCTTGTTGGTTCTAAACTTGGTATGAAGAAATTGGAATTTTAGATCATTTATTTTGTCGATCTGAGATAATTTTATTAACATAAGCTGTTTTTTCATGTTTCTCACAAATGATACAATTTCAGATCTTCGTGAAAATAAAGGGTATCTTGCTGATCATCCTGGTGCATATGCTATCTCTTCTGCCCAAGTAAAGATTGTTGATTTTTTTCATCTGTAACTTATTATTCTGATTTATTTATATGGTGATTGTTATGATCCATTTTGTTTGTATGTTAGGGAGAGGAACTCAGGAAACAAGTTGGGGCTGCTGCATATATAGAATGCAGTTCTAAGACTCAGCAGGTATTGACTCAGATTGTGAAATTAAAGCAATTTTTTACAGAAATTGTTGAATTTTATATAACAATCAATCAAGTCCTGTTGTATTTGTTGGGTGTGAATGAGTGGCGGTTGCGGAGGAGAATGCTCATAGATTTCAGTTAACATTTATATACTGTGCGTTTGTTTCCAATGCAAAATTATATCAGTGCTATAGGGCCTTTAACGATAAGATTTGGGATTTTAGAATTTAAGGTTTTAGGTTTTAAAACTTTAGGGTTTAATGGTTCAAACCTTAATTATTTATCTCATACCAGCCACTAAGAAAAAGTAATTGTTTATTTAATTTATCTTCATCTAAACCAGGTTTTGAAAAAAAAACCGTATGATCTGATATACCAGATCAATAAAGTGATCTAGGAACTGCCTATACATGTATAGAAAGGCAATATAATCAGGTACAAGTTGCGTAGATCTTGAGAATGCATTTAAAAAGGCAATTCAGCTAAGTCAAAATGTTTGTACGTCGAGAAGTTTTCAACTTACATTAAGAAGTTGACGTCATAAAGCCTAGAAGTAATCAAGGTAATACATTGAGATCTTCTTACAAACAATCAACTTACATCGAAATCTCTTTTTACAATATTTTGACGTACTTCAACAAGTGTTCAATGTATTAATAACAGAATGTTGATATCTCTCAAGACAACTGTTATTAATCAAAGATAGTCGTTGATTTATTTCTAGAAGGAAATATGGCAATTGAAATAAGAAAGGAGGGCGAATATTCATAAGCAATTATATATATATATATATATATATATATATATATATATATATATATATATATATATCAGAGGGTTTCAAATCAAAGATAGTCGTGAACTCATTCGGAATTTGGTTTTTTTTTTCTAAGATTCAGAATTCCTCTCTCCCTCTCTCTATCAAGAAGTTCACAAAGAACCCTAGCTAAAAAAGATACTCTTAGATTAAATGCTCCTCTCGAGGCTTCATCATCATCAACATCAAATTTTCTCAAAGGAAAAGATTCATCATTCTCTCTTGAATTTAGTCCTTTCTGCCTAGAGGAAAAAGCCGTATGTTATTGCTGCTTTCATCGGAATCCATAAGATACTTAAAGATCGAGATTCTTCATATATTTGTTGAAGAATTATCACATTGTAAAAATGCTATCTCCAAATCTCCCATTCTAAAACAGAGTTCATAGAATCTTTCTCACAAAGATTCAGTTGTTTCTAATAGGCTCTTTATCAAACGGCTCAGATCGTCACACCGTGTGATGAAAATCCTTGCAGCGAAACAGGTTAGGGGCTTCCTGATAGGGGGTTGAAGAAACCAGAAAACTCGGCTGGAGATGAGTGAGAGTCGGTCCATATGACATTGTTTATGTGGCTTCTCAGCTTGGTTGTCCCATCGATTGCCTCTATGGTAGATGACCTCGAGACAGTCATGGAGGTTTGGGACAAACTGAAGAACACATATGATGGCGTGGGGAACACTCTTCGGGTCTTCCAGGTGAAGGGAGAAATTGATGACGCTTCTCAGGTAGAGAAAACAGTGTAGGAGTACGCCCCCGAGTTGGAACGGCTATAGGTAGATTACGTTCACGCCTCCGACGGGATGTGTTGCAGCGATTCACAGTTTCGGGCTTCCAAGATCATCGTGGAGGAGAGGACGATGAAGTTCTTAAAGGGGTTAAATGATAAGTTCGTTCAGCGGAGAGGCATACTTCTTTCTCGTATGACGATTCCCACACTCACTGAGACCTTTTATGCTATAATTCAGGAGGAGACACGTCTCAAATTTCAGGAAGGGATAGGAGGGTCCACGACTGTAAAGTCAGCACTAGTGGTTGCTGCCCTTGACATTACAGGACAGATGGAAGAGACTCGCAAGTGCTACAACTATGGAGAAGTGGGACATTTGAGGCACGCATGTCCCAATCCGCCCAAGGAGAGAGATTTGGGTGGTGGATGGGGACGTGGTCGGGGATGTGGCCGTTCTTTTGACGACCAAAGAGGCTATCGAGCCAATTTGGGCATGACTGAGAGTGAGAAGGAAGTTGGCGTTATCTATATAGAGGAGGAGCAGATCCTACTTAGCATGATGAAGGACATCAAGAGGAAACAAACGGGCGAGGGGAGCAGAGATGGAGCTGGGGGGGGGCTATGTATGCCCACCCAACTGATGGATCCCTCGCTCTTGCATCCATATCTTTCTCCAAGGCATCAAATTGGATCATCGACTCAGGCGCATCACGTCACGTGACAGAAATGCAGGCGAGGTCTCCTCCTTCACTCGTCTAGCTACTGTAGATAACATCCAGACAACGGACGGTACGTTCCAACCAGTGGTCGGTAAGGGTATTGTTAATTGTTCAGGTTAAGTAAAACTATCTAATATTCTGCATGCTCCTTTTACAGTTAATCTCTTATCTATTAGTTTCATGATCATTCAATTAAACTATGTTGTTTCTTTTGATATTCCCAAGGTGACTTTTCAGGAGAAAGAGACGAGGCGGATACTTGGGTCTGAGACTTGGCAAGACAGGCTATGGTATCTGGATCGAGAAGGATTGGATGCATCTCTTGTATCTGTGGTAGAGAAGACGGGAGTTAGAGGACAGGAGATGAGTGCAGAGGACATGCTGATACTTCATCACAGGCGGTTGTAACACCCCTCTTTTAGTACTGTAGCTAGATTATTTCCTGCTATTTTTAAAACAACAAATAAAACAAAATTGGTGTGTGATGCTTGTGATTTCGGCAAGCTTACTAGGAGTTAGTATGCTAGTACGGGCCGAAAAAGCTCTTCTGCTTTTGATGTTATTTATTCTAATGTATGAGGACTTTGTACTGTACGTTTTTTGAATGGTTATAAGTACTTTGTAACGTTTATTGATCACATTTCTCGTGTTACTTGACTATATTTGATGAAAACTAAGAGTGAAGTATTTACCTGCTTTCGAGATTTCCATAAGCTTGTTCAGAC
The DNA here is from genome assembly GCA_039513925.1 of Platanthera zijinensis. Classification (NCBI taxonomy): domain Eukaryota; kingdom Viridiplantae; phylum Streptophyta; class Magnoliopsida; order Asparagales; family Orchidaceae; genus Platanthera; species Platanthera zijinensis. Next base: position 55,226,074 of record CM077094.1, on the reverse strand, counting down.
ACAATACACGACAATGATTAAGGTACTAAGATCGGATAATGGAACAGAATACATTAACAAGGCAATGAAGGAATACTTATCGGCTCATGGGATAGTGCACCAGACCACCTGTGCATACACACCTACACAGAACGAAGTGGCGGAAAGGAAGAACAGATATCTTCTGGAGGTGGCAAGGAGTATGATGCTCAACATGAAGGTTTCTCAAAGTCTGCGGGGGATATGCGGTGTTAACAACGACACAGTTGATCAACAAGATGCCACCCCAGGTTCTGGGGTGGAAGTTCCCATATTAGCAGTTGCAGGAACATAATGGGGGAATACTTCCTTTGAAGGCATTTGAGTGCGTGTGCTTCGTGAAGGACAACATGCAAGGGCAGTCAAGTGTATGTTTGTGGGCTACGCTCGTACTCAAAAAAGGTACATGTGTTGGAGCCCAGTGAAGAAAAGATGTTTTTGAGCATGAGCATTCACTTTAGAAAGCTAGAATAGTACTACCGACAAGGGGGAGCCCCACCCACAGCTGACTCGTCAGATACCAAAAATATGAGGCTACAAAGAGAAAAGTTGGTGACTAATCTGGGAGTATGACAGGGAGGATCTGTGGAGGATGAGCAGGAGAGTGATGAGGTGCAAGAAGAGATTAAGGAGGAAAGATGAGATGTGAGACTTACGACTCAAGAGGAGCTGCTGACACAGTAGGAGGAGGAAGCTGCTAGCAGTACCAGATTCAGCGCCTGTGCTCAGTGTAGCTCCCAATCCCTTGGTTACGTCGTTCCCTACTCCTGGAATACCTACATCACCATAAGCCTCAGGTGATATCCTTTCCCCTTCCCCTACTTCTTCTCTTACGTTACGGAGGATTACTCGCAACAATGCGGGAAATCCTCCTGATAGATACGGTTGGGAGCTTGCGTCCTTTGTCTCTTACGAACATATCTCCTCTACTCATGAAACATTCATTGCATTTTTGGATAATATTATTGTACCTAACAATTGGCAGGTTGTCAAACACGATCCGAAATGGAAGGCAGCGATGAGGGATCTCGAGAATAACAAGACCTGGGAGCTGACATAACTTCCAAAGAACAAGAAGGTCGTTGGGTGTAAGTGGGTGTTCACTGTGAAGCAAAATCTAAATGGACAGGTCGAGCACTATATGGCTCGATTGGTTGCTAAGGGGTACATCCAGACCTATGACATCGAATACGACAAGACATTTGCACCCGTTGCAAAGATGAGCACCGCTAGGACTCTGATTAGCCTGACGGTGAATGGTGGCTGGACGTTGCACCAACTGGATGTGGAATGCATTTCTTCACAGATATCTAACAGAAGAGGTGTACATGGAGATACCACAAGAGTTTGGCATGGCCAAGACAGAAGGCGGAGTCTGCATGTTGAAGAAATCCCTTTATGGGCTGAAGCTGTCACCTCGCGCATGGTTCGACAGGTTTAAGAAAGTGATGATAGAGATGGTATATCACCAGATCAATGCAAATCACACGGTTTTTTCCAGGAAGAATGAAGGTCACATCACCATGCTTGCGGTGTATGTGGACGACATGATAATTATGGGGGATGATGCGCAGGAGATTGGCCGCCTCAGTGGGCTCTGGGCAAGGAGTTTGAGGTGAATGATCTGGATCTTCTTAGGTATTTCCTTGGAATTGGAATTTCTTATGAAACAGAGGGCATAGTCATTTTTCAAAGGAAATACGCGTTAGATCTCCTTACTGAAACTGAGATGTTGGGGTGCAAACCTGCTGCGACGCCAATCAATCAGAGATGTACATTGAGTGCAGAGGCTGTTACACCCTTTCCCAGTATTTCAGAAATAACCCGTCCGGCCGGGTCAGCGATATAAAGAAAACTAGGAAACAGTATTAAAAACTAATATACAGCAGGTAAAGAAGCATCTATTAAAAATTTACAACTTACAACGGAAGCTAGGAAAATAAGCTAAGGGTAAACACATACCTCAAATCTGGATTCACAGAGCCACTAAACATGAATGAAATTTAAATAACTTAAAATCTGTATAACATTAATAATCTGATACAAGTTATATAAAACATTAACTAGGTACATTGTCCACATTTACAAGTACATGCTGAAATAGAATAAACTGAAAGTGGAAGTAACTACTAACTGACTCCACTTAACGCTCATCCTAGGCGTAGTTTCCCACCTGAGTCACCTGAAAAACATTGCCCACAAGGGGTCAGAGTAAAGAAAAATAACTCCTCATAGTGACACTAAAAACAGTTTTCATATGATGAATGCATGCCTTTAGAAAAACAGTTTTGTGCATTAAAAACCTTTATGTTATATGTTATGCATGCCTTCGCAGTACTTCCTGGTCAAAACATCTATTTGTTCTATGTTCGTGACTTTCAGTTCACTAACCCAAGTCCTGAAGTTCACTAACTAGTGTGCTGTCTCACGTCAGGTCTATACTTGAGTTTTAGGTGGCTTCTAACCTGCACATCTACTTGGAAGGCTCTAGGAAGAGTAGCTCCTAACACACAACTGAAACTGACGACCCAAGACCATCTTACGAACTCAATTGTTCTAGTGTTGCGTGGACACGGTCTCGAATCTACTAACTGTCTCAAAGGGAAGTAAACTCCCAAGACTATACTGCTCACAAGATACCATATGCCTTGTGAGAAAGGTAATGCGCCTCTACCGAGTGCGGAAAGACCTGTGTGCTCATTGACCTTTCGGTCTGATGCTACTCTGCTTGGGATATCTCTTTGGTGGACTACTGAGCGACCCTTGACTTTCTTGTGGTCGACTAAAAGGGACATTCATGCCCTTGGTTGGACAACCTCCAAATCTACGTACGCGGGTAAAGTTTCGTACCTCAAGTAACTGTTCATAATTTGACTAAACTGGGTCATGGAAAAGGGTGTCATCCTACATGTTTTCCGCGACCATTTTCCTACCGCCACACTTCCCTATGCATGTTTATGATGCTTGTACGAAACATACTCATGCGCATAACAAAATATAATTTTTGCTACGTCTAACTAACATGAATAAAATTTCCTGACAGCAGTGCTGCGGCGCTCGTAGACTCGGCGCGGCGACATTAACTCTTTCTAAGGAAATTCTACTATCTGGAAATCTCAGAGTGCTGCCTCGAATCTACTAGAGTCCTGCAATTTAAGGCAAATCTATTTTCATTATTTTTCCCCTTTAGGGTTTCCGGTGGAAAATCTCCAAAACATATAGGGTTACAAAATACATGTGCTAAACTTCGTATATTACCTTTACGTATAGCGATTGAGGCTCTCAATGCGTCCCACACAAATTACGCGGTGAACCACGAACACCAAAACCTAAAATAGGGCAATAGGAATGTAAATTAGTTTAGCCTAACCTCATAATCGAAGGATATCCAACAAGAAATCGAGATAAGGGAGGAATCGACTCACCGGTAACAAAACGAAACTCAACCTCAGGCTAGGGTTAAAACCCTTTTCTCCCACGGCCAAGGAAGGAAGAGGAAGGCTTGCTGGCGCCTGCAGAGGAGGGAGTGGTCGGAATGGACTTCTGGAGAGGAAACAGGCGGCGGCTAGGGCGGCAGAGGGCGTCGGGCACGGCGCCTGCGGGAGACGGAGTCGCTGCCTGGGGCTCTTGCGGGAAATGAAACAAGGTCGGTTTGCGGTTCTTTCCCGTGAGAGGGAAGTGTGGGTTTTACCTTTGCGGTTTTCGGTTTAGTGATAACCGCATGAGGAGAATGGGGGGGGGGGAATGCTATTGGCACCCATCTCCACCAAAATATAACTTATAAAACGGCTAACGGCACACCCAAACTCACACTAATCCTTTTGAATACTAACCAAAATCGTCGCGCGTGTCGATTCTAAAATAACACGCGTTACGCACTAATCTTAACGCACTTAACGAACAAACGGTCGCCAACAATAGGAAAAATAACATTATACCTTGACGACGCGCTGTATCGATCAAAATTCGCCTCGACTCGGCCCTACAATTTTAAATAAATTTTGCGTCAGCAAAGGATGTTACAAATCTCCCCTCCTAACAAAAATTTTCGTCCTCGAAAATTAAAACCTTACCTGAATCGAAAAGGAAAGAATAGTCTGCATTGCTCTTAAGCTCATCCTCTCGCTTCCAAGTATACTCTCTACGACCACAGTTCATCCAAAGGACTTTGACCATGCGAATCTCTCTGTTCCCGAGCTTCTGAATCCTTGAATCCACGATTCTGACTGGTCTAACCCCAATACTAAGATTTGTCTCAATTGGTGCTTCCTCGGTACTGATGATCTGACTGAGATCTCTGACTGCTCTCCTCAGATAGGAGACGTGGAATACATCATGTACACCACTCATTTCCTCAGGTAAGGCCAACCTATAAACAACCTCACCAACTCTTTCCAGCACCTCAAAAGGACCCACAAATCTGGGGATCAGTTTCTTCATCCGCTTTATTCTAGAGACTCCTCTGACTGGTCTGACCTTCAGATAAATGTAGTCTCCAACACTTAACTCTACTGACCTGTGATTCTGATCATGATACTTGGCCTGACGATCCTGAGCTGTCTTCATACGCTCCCATATAAGCTTGATTCTATCAGTGGTCTTATCAATCCATGACTTCCTGATAGTAGATCTTTCCTCACTTTCAGCCCAACATAACGGTGTCCGACAACGTCTATCATAGAGGGCCTCGAACGGTGCCATCCCAATACTAGTCTGAAAACTGTTGTTGTAGGAGAACTCCACAAGAGTAACATACTTCTCCCACTTTCCTCCAAAGTCCAATATGCACATCCGTAGCAGATCCTCCAAAGTCCTATTTGTGTGCTCAGTCTGTCCATCTGTCTGGGGATGGAATGCGGTGCTGAAATGTAATCTGGTACCCAATCGCTCCTGTACGTATCGCCACTCCCTGGAGGTAAACCTGCCATCTCGGTTTGAAACTATAGTCTTGGGAACACCGTGAAGTCGAACTATCTCGTTTATATATAACTGTGCCAGCTTCAGACCTTGATCCGTCTTCCTAAGAGGAATGAAATGAGCGACCTTAGAAAGTCGATCAACTATAACCCATAAGGAATCATTCCCACTATGCGATCTCGGTAAACCATGAATGAAATCCATGGATATATCCTCAAAAGTCCACTCAGGAATGGGAAGTGGCTGCAACTTGCCTCCAGGCCTATGGCACTCGGCCTTAACCAACTTGCACGTCTCGCACTTTCCTGTACGTATCGCCACTCCCTGGAGGTAAACCTGCCATCTCGGTTTGAAACTATAGTCTTGGGAACACCGTGAAGTCGAACTATCTCGTCTATATATAACTGTGCCAGCTTCAGACCTTGATCCGTCTTCCTAAGAGGAATGAAATGAGCGACCTTAGAAAGTCGATCAACTATAACCCATAAGGAATCATTCCCACTATGCGATCTCGGTAAACCATCAATGAAATCCATGGATATATCCTCAAAAGTCCACTCAGGAATGGGAAGTGGCTGCAACTTGCCTCCAGGCCTATGGCACTCGGCCTTAACCAACTTGCACGTCTCGCACTTCCCTACAAAATCCGCAACATCACTCTTCAAGCCTGGCCACCAGACTACCTTCTTGAGATCTGCATACATCTTCGTGCTACCAGGATGTATAGAATATCTGGAATTGTGTGCCTCAAATAGAATGTCTTCGCGAAGTAGACTAACATCTGTGATACACACCCTGCCATCATGTAATAATAAATCATCCTGAATAGAGAACCTCTCTTTCTGACCTGACTGCACTGAGATCCAAATCTCTGCCATCTTTGGATCCAAAGGTAGAGCTTTCCTGATTCTATCTTTAATGTCGCAAGTAATCTCCATCCAACTCAACCTTGCAGAACCAAAACTACAATGGGGAACAACGCTGATATCCAATCTCTCCAGTTCCCGCACCAACTCCTTCTGCTGAGTGAGAAGGGAAAAACACGAACCTCTATGGCTAAGGACATCAGCTACCACGTTCGCCTTTCCTGGGTGGTATTGAATGTCTACGTCGTAGTCTTATAGAAACTCTAACCATCTACGCTGCCTCAAATTGAGCTCCCGCTGATCAAAGATATACTTGAGACTCTTATGATCAGTAAAGATCTCGCAACGCACTCCATAGAGATAGTGCCTCCAAATCTTCAGAGCATGTATGACTGCTGCAAGCTCCAAGTCATGCACGGGATAGTTTCTCTCATGAACCTTTAACTGTCTCGAGGCATAAGCTACGACCTTTCCATGCTGCATGAGGACACAATCCAAACCCTGACCTGAAGCATCGCTATAAATCTAAAACCCGTCAGGCCCTGAAGGTAAACTCAAAATCGGTGCGGTCATCAACCTGTCCTTCAAGTCCTCAAAAGCCAACTCGCATTCAACTGTCCATACCAAGCCCTTACCCTTCCTAGTGAGGGAAGTCAGTGGTAAGGCTATCTTTGAGAAATCCCCGATAAATCTCCTGTAATATCCAGCAAGACCCAAAATGCTGCGAACCTCTGAAACTGTCGTCGGCCTTGACCAACTCTTAATGGCCTCTATCTTTTTCGGATCTACACCAACCCCTTTCTGATTGATGATGTGGCCTAAGAATGCGATCTCTGAAAGCCAAAACTCACACTTTGAAAACTTAGCAAATAACTGGTTCTTCCTGAGTGTGCTCAAAACAATCCTGAGTTGTGCGGCATGATCTTCTGCACTCTTAGAGAACCCCAAGATATCATCTATGAAGACGATAACAAAACGATCCAAGTAATCCTGAAATACCCTATTCATCAGGTCCATAAATACTGAAGGGGCGTTGGTCAGCCCGAACGGCATGACCAGAAACTCGAAGTGTCCATATCTAGTACTGAATGCCATCTTCTGAATATCCACGTCACAAATCTTCAGCTGATGATAGCCCGACCTGAGATCTAACTTAGAAAAGGTGCTCGCTCTCACCAACTGGTCGAACAAATCATCAATCCTGGGAATCGGGTACTTGTTCTTTACGGTCAACTTGTTCAATTCACGGTAATCTATGCACAGTCTCAGACTACCATCCCTTTTTTTCACGAACAATACTGGGGCACTCCATGGTGAAGTACTGGGGCGTATAAAATCCAAATCAAGCAACTCCTGCAACTAGCTCTTCAACTCTGCTAATTCCCTTGGAGCCATCCGATAGGGAGATTTGGCTACCGGTGTAGCCCCAGGCTGCAAGTCTATCGGGAACTCAAACTCTCTATCTGGAGTGGCACCAGGGAGCTCTTCCGGGAAAATATCGGGGAACTCCTGCACCACTGGTACCTCTGCCAAGTCAGTCTTAGACTCCGCGCTCATCAGTACTACGAAGGTTTCACAACCTTTACCGATGCACCTTCTCGCTTGGTCTGCAGATATGATCATCTTCACTACTCCCTTCAAGCCCTGAAAAGAAAAAGATGTCTGGTTGGGGCCCTCAAATTGTATCTGCTTTGCCCTACAGTCAATCCTGACGTTGACTGTCTAAAGCCAGTCCATACCAAAAATCAAGTCGAATCCTGCTATAGGTAGCTGCAAAGCTTCCACGATAATCTCGGTATCACCAAACTGCATCGGAACCTTGCACTTATCTTTGGTCTGCAGAAGGGATCCATTCGGCATCATGAATTCCAGCTGTACCGCCTCTGGGATGACTTTTAAATCCAACTTACGCACTAGAGATTCCGCGATAAACGAGTGTGAGACACCCGTATCAAGCAGAATCTTAGAGGGTAAATTACGAATCATGAGGATGCCTATATGAATGATTTACAAAGTATGCAAAAGAGTGTCACTAAGGAGGATCTACATAACTTGTTAAGTAAATTAAACACTTACCAGTCACTACATTCTCCTGATCCTTTGCCTCCTGCTGACCAAGCCCATAAGCTCTGGGCTGTACTAAGTCTCGACCCTGCTGCGGTCTCTAATCAGTGATCATCAACGCTTTGCCCTTATCTACCCTGCTAGAGCCACCAACCTCGTACTTCGACTAGAGGAACAAATTACATTTAACATCTACTGAAATTACATAAATGTAATGAATACAATAAGACTTTGATTACCTGATTTGCACCAACTTCCTGACAGAAGTGAGCTATGTGTCCAGGTTGTCGGTACTTGTAACACACGTCAGCGCTGGCCAAACACTCTCCTGGATGGCGACGCTGACACTTTGGACAAGTGGGGTAGTCCTTGCTTCTGTCACCAGACTGACCACTCTTCTTAGCCTCAGGCTTCGGCTTCTTGTTCCAGTTCTTCCTTTGGTCAATCCTGCTCCGCTGCGGCTGGTGCGAATCCTGAGATCGCTTCGTACGGAAACTACTTCGCTTCTGAACCTTCTGCTGGTTAGCCTCCAACCTGCGTGCCGTATCCACTAAGCTCCTGTAATCAGCGTTGACCATGGTCATCAGCGGCTGCTTCAACGAGTCACGCAAACCATCCACAAAGCGGCTGCACTTCTCAGACTGATCTCCCTGCATCACGCCCGCATATCGATCCAGATGAGTAAGCTCCCGCTCGTACTCAGTAACTGTCCTGTCCCCCTGGAAAAGCCTAAGATACTTCTCCTGGAGACCTCGTCGTGCGGAAGGAGGCACGAACCAGCTTGCAAGGGCTCTAGAAAACTCGCCCCACGTAAACATGTCTGACGTACGACCTGGCCAAAAGTACAGTCATACCATTTAAAGTGAACACACTACTTCCTAAAATAAAGGAAATTTCATTTCGCTTTACCTGCTGGATCATCTGCCCGGTACTTGTCCCACCATACTTTTGCCTCACCTCGAAGGAGGAAAACTGCCAAGGGTATCTTCTTATTCTCCGGGCACTCCAAAACGTTCAGCAGGTCTCTGGTGTTTGCTCTCCAATCATCTGTGTCCATCGGGGTCTCATCCCCACTGTAGTTCGAAGGTTGAAGCTCTCTAAAGTTTCTCAAATAGCGCTCCAGGGTCATCTCCACGGGTGCTGCGGCAGGAGCTGGTGCAGGGACTGGTACTTGTACTGGAGCTGGAAACCCTGCAGCCAGTCCTCTCTGAAACTCCATCAAGGAACCAGTGACCTCCTTGGCAATCTGAGACGCTATGTCAGTGCCCTCTGGAGCTGCTGGAACTCGTGGTACCTGTGGCACGGCAGCGTCTCCTATGGTCGCGTTAGGAACAGGGTCCTGACGTGAAGATTCACCCGGTTCACTAACTCGTGGTGCCTGATAGAATATATAAAGAAATCTGATTATTTATCAAGCATCTGAGAAATTTGGCTTAGCAATTGATTTCGTACTCTTGCGAAAACTAGGGCTCAAACGCCACTTAAAATACTCTACTAACAAGAATTTACTCTTACGTACTCCTATGGCTCTGTGAATTCTTTCTAGGGTCCAGAGATCCTAAACCTGGTTCTGATACCAATTTGTAACACCCCTTCCCAGTAATTCAGAAATCAGCTGTCCGGCCGGGTCAGCGATATAAAGAAAACTTGGAAACAGTATTAAAAACTAATATACAGCAGGTAAAGCAACATCTACTAAAAATTTACAACTTATAACGAAAGTTAGGAAAATAAGCTAAGGATAAACACATACCTCAAATCTGGATTCACAGAGCCACTAAACATGAATGGAATTTAAATAACTGAAAATCTGTATAATATTAATAATCTGATACAAGTTATATAAAACATTAACCAGGTACATTGTCCACATCTACAAGTACATGCTGAAATAGAATAAACTGAAAGTGGAAGTAACTACTAACTGACTCCACTTAACGCTCATCCTAGGCATAGTTTCCCACCTGAGTCACCTGGAAAACATTGCCCATGAGGGGTCAGAGTAAAGAAAAATAACTCCTCCTAGTGACACTAAAAATAGTTTTCATATGATGAATGCATGCCTTTAGAAAAACAATTTTGTGAATTAAAAACTATTATGTTATATGTTATGCATACCTTCACACTACTTCCTGGTCAAAACATCTATTTGTTCTATGTTCGTGACTTTCAGTTCACTAACCCACGTTCTGGCGTTCACTAACTAGTGTGCTGTCTCACGTCAGGTCTATACTTGAGTTTTAGGTGACTTCTAACCTGCACATCTACTTGGAAGGCTCTAGGCAGAGTAGCTCCTAACGAGCAACTGAAACTGACGACCCAAGACCATCTTACGAACTCAATTGTTCTAGTGTCGCGTGGACACGGTCTCGAATCTACTAACTATCCCAAAGGGAAGTAAACTCCCAAGACTATACTGCTCACAAGATACTATATGCCTTGTGAGAAAGGTAGTGCGCCTTTACTGAGCACGGAAAGACCTGTGTGCTCATTGATCTTTTGGTCTGATGCTACTCTGCTTGGGATATCTCTTTGGTGGACTACTGAGCGACCCTTGACTTTCTTGTGGTCGATTAGAAGGGATATTCATGCCCTTGGTTGGACAACCTCCAAATCTACGTACGCGGGTAAAGTTTCGTACCTAATGTAACTGTTTATAATTTGACTAAATTGGGTCATGGAAAAGGGCGTCATCCTACACGTTTTTCGCGATCATTTTCCTACCGCCACACTTCCCTATGCATGTTTATGATGCTTGTACGAAACTTACTCATGCGTATAACAAAATATAATTTTTGCTACGTCTAACTAACAGGAATCAAATTTCCTTACAGCGGTGCTGCGGCGCTCGTAGACTCGGCGCGGCGACATTAGCTCTTCCGAAGAAAATTCTACTGTCTGGAAATCTCAGAGTGCTGCCTCAAACCTACTAGAGTCCTGCAATTTAAGGCAAACCTATTTTCATAATTTTTCCCCTTTAGGATTTCCGGTGGAAAATCTCCAAAACATCTAGGGTTACAAAATACATGTGCTAAACTTCGTATATTACCTTTATGTATAGCGATTGAGGCTCTCAATGCGACCCATACAAATTCCGCGGTGAACCACGAACACCAAAACCTAAAATAGGGCAATAAGAATGTAAATTAGTTTAGCCTAACCTCCAAATCGAAGGATATCCAACAAGAAATCGAGATAAGGGAGAAATCGACTCACCGATAACAAAACGAAACTCAACTTCGGGCACACGCTTGAGTCCGTGAGGCCCCGTCGCAGCAGCCAACAGCGGGTAGGGACGGCATCCTGTGCCACGCGCCACCAAAACAGCCGCTCGCGAGGCCGTAGGCCCAGCCGAGAAAGCCAAGAGAAGTCCGTAGAGGGCCGCGGGAAGCATGCAGCATAAGCCATGGAGGCAATGGTCTTACCGCTCAGTTGAAAGTTGAGTGCCAATCTGTCTCGTCCCTCGGCGGGGTAGGTTGGAGTTTGCATGATGGTATCCACAAGAGAGGGGCTTCTCCCACGGCCAAGGAAGGAAGAGGAAGGCTTGCTGACGCCTGCAGAGGAGGGAAGAGTGGTCGGAATGGACTTCTGGAGAGGAAACGGGCAGCGGCTAGGGCGACAGAGGGCGTCGCGGCCTGGCTCTTTTGCGGGAGACGGAGTCGCGGCCTGGCGCTTTTGCGGGAAACGAAACAAGGTCGGTCTGCGGTTCTTTCCCGTGAGAGGGAAGTGCGGGTTTTACCTTTGCGGTTTAGTGATAACCGCATGAAGAGAATGGGGGGGGGGGATGCTATTGGCACCCATCTCCACCAAAATACAACTTATAAAACGGCTAACGGCACACCCAAACTCACACTAATCCTTTTGAATACTAACCGAAATCGTCGCGCGTGTCGATTCTAAAATAACACGCGTTACGCACTAATCTTAACGCACTTAATGAACTAACGGTCGCCAACAATAGGAAAAATAACATTATACCTTGACGACGCGCTGCATCGATCAAAATTCGTTGCGAACTCGGCCCTACAATTTTAAATAAATTTCGCGTCAGTAAAGGATGTTACAGAGGCTGGGGAACTAATAGATTGCGAGATGCATCAAAGGCTAGTTGGGAAGTTGATTTACTTGAGCCACACTCGCCCGAATATCTGCTTTTCTGTGAACGTGGTGAGCCGCTACATGCACGACCCAAGGAAGGGCCATATGGATGCCATATATCAGATTTTGCGATACTTGAATAGTGCTCCTGGAAAGGGGCTTGCCTACAGGAGTAGGCACGTGAAGATTGAGGGTTATTGTGACTCTGACTAGGCAAGTTGTGCGGATGATAGAAGATCCATTTCAGGCTATTGCATATTTGTGGGAGGCAACCTGGTCTCCTGGAGGATCAAGAAACAGTTAGTAGTGGCTATATCGACAATAAATGCAGAGTACAGAGCTATGACAGTAGCGGGGGCAGAGCTCCTGTGGCTTAAAGGGATGCTTGTGGAGTTGAAGTTGGATCAAGGAGATAAGTTGAAGGTGTGGTGTGATAGTCAGTCATGTTGAAATTGGTGAAGTGGAAGTGGGTGGTCGGGGAGTTCGGGCGGCCTGGGCGGACTGACCGCGCGGACTGGTTCTAGTCCGGCGGGTTGGTGGTTGGCGACCTGCGTAGTTTGCTGCGGTCAGGTTTTGCGGACTGCGCGGACTAGTTTAGTCCGGCAGTGAGCTGAGCTCTGCAAGGTGGTGTGCGCGGCCTGTGCGGACTGGGCTTGGAGTCCGCGCTTCTTCTTTGGAGATGCGGTGAGCCGCGGTCTGGCCTTGGAGCTGGCGGACTGGTTTGGTATCCGCCGAGCTCGCGCTCTCTTTTCTGGACTTGCACTTCTGTGAAGTTCAGGGTTTCCGCAGTGTCCGCTGTGACCGGGCTTTTGTGCCTGCGGTCGCGGACTGTGCGAGGTAGAGTTGTTTTCCGCAGTGTCCGCTGTGACCGGGCGGTGTGCCTGTGGTCGTGGACATTACGAGCTGAGTTGGTTCTCGCAGAGTCCGCTGTGACCAGACGGGGTGCCTGTGGTTGCGGACTGGTGCTTGCGGACTGTTGCGATGTCGTCTCTTTGACGGACTGACATTATTCTCGGCTAGTGGCTCATGCGTCTCGGCTAGTCCTGCATTGTTTCTGCAGACTGAGCGGACTGGCCTGAGCAGCTCGCCATCTCGCCTGGACTTGGCGATTTGGTTTGCCTCGTGCGGGCGGACTGTGCGGATTGACTTTGTTAGCTGCGACCAAGGGGCGGTGTCTCTATCTCATAGGGTGGTGACCACGCTCCTTACCTGACCTATAAATAGGACCCTTCGGCAAGCCATTTACAACAGAGTGAACAGTAAGTTGGGCTTGAGTTTGTGCTGCGGACTCGATTTGTTGTATCCGCACGGGTTGTTGCTTAACCGGTTACTGTGTACAGGTGGCGTGGCTAGCAGTGTCAAACCAGGAGTTTGGTTCTGACCTCTGTGGGGTTAGCAGGCTGCATTCAGCGGTTTCCAGCATCAGCGTTTTTCTCTCAAGTTTAATATCCTGTCCGCGCGACCTCGCGGTCTCGGCGGGTAGGCGGTTTGTTCCTCTGTTCAGCAGCAGTTCGACGAATAACGGCGTGTCCGCACGACCTCGCGGTCTAGGCGGACTCCGTGTTCAGTTTGGGTTCAGCTCGGCTCGGGCGGTCTCGGCGACTATCAGCGGTCTCGGCGGTCTCGGCGGTCTCTGTAGTCTATCCGCCCGAGTTGTTTTGTGTTTCTGTTTTTTCATGTACTGGCGAAATCATGTCTCGCCATGTATGCCTCGCCCTGTAAAGAAGATTAATGAAATTTTGATCTGCTTGCTTCTGTCTGTGATTTTGGTTATCTAAGTTGCTTCCTGCTTTCCGCAAGTTCAAGTTGTGATCTGGGTAGCTCCGAAAATATTGATTTGGTGTTTGGACTACCTTGCTGATCAACTTGAGAAAATTTAACATGGTATCAGAGGAAGGTTCAGTTGCTTGAGTTGTGTTCAACAAGCCTTGTTGTTGCTTTGTGTGCTTCTGAAGGATAACCAAGTTAGTGCAATGGACGGAGGGTTTGCAAGAGGTCTTGGAATTGAGCTTCTGACGCCGACTAACTTCAAGAAGTGGAAGTCGTACATGAAGAACTATCTTCTGGGCGAGGAGCTATGGGAGGTCGTCGGTGGCGATGATCAAGTTGAAATCACTACTGAGTTTTGAACAGCCGAGCAGGTGAGAGTGTGGAGGAAGACAAATGCCAAGGCTGAGTTTGCTCTCAGGCGGGAGGTGTCACCTGAGCTCTTTGATCACATCTTAGGATGTGAATCTGCTGCTGAGATATGGACTTCCCATGATGGGTTGTTCAATAGGAAGAATGTAGCAAGGCTACAGTTCTTGGAGAATGAGTTGGCTAAGGCAACTCAGAGAGACCTTTCTATCTCCAAATTCTTCTTAAAGATGAAGAGCTTATGTGCTGAGTTTTCAGCTCTTGATCCTGATAAGCCGATCTCCGAGGCCAAGATGAAGAGGCACATAATCCGCGGTCTGCGGAAGGAGTATGTGGCCTTTGTTACTTCTGTTCAAGGCTGGGCTACTCAGCCCTCTCTTCTGGAGCTGGAAAATCCGCTTGCCTCACAGGAGAGCCTGGCAATGCAGATGGCTGGGGTGACTGTCTCTGAAGGAGCTAGTGAAGCTCTTTTCACTGAGAAGAAGAAGAAGAAGAGATGGGACGGGAAGAAAAAGCAGACTGCGGCTGGAGATGAACCTTCATCTTCTAAACAACAGGAGGGGAGCTTTGCTCCTAAGAAGGACTGGAAGAAGAACCTGAAATGCTACAGGTGTCATCAACCAGGCCACTTCAAGCGAGACTGCAAGGTCAAGCTGCAGCCTGGGCATGCTGCAGGCAAGGAGGAAGCCTCCTCTAGCAAGGAGGAGGTCGGTTGGGGTGGAGCCTTCATGACAGGCACTTGTGTCCGAGCTTTGTACACCGTCGGCATAGAGGACGATTGGATCGTTGACTCCGGGTATGGTCATCACCTCACTGGAGATATGTCAAAGTTCTCCAAGCTGCAGGCTTACTCAGGTAACGAAGCTATTATAACTGCTGATAATACTGTTCATGCAGTAGAGAAGGAGGGTATAGTTACATTGGGTAGTGATAAGGGGCCACTCACGTTAAGAAGTGTTTATCACGTACCTGACATGAAGAAGAACCTCTTCTCTGTGACCAATGCTATCGACGCCGGCTATCACGTTCTGTTTGGGCCAACAGAAGTGAAGTTTCTTCGCAACGTATCAGCGGTTAAGGCTGATGTTGCTCACATTGGAAAGAGAGTGAAGGACTTGTTTGTTTTATCAACAAGTTCCTATGTTGATCGCATGAGGGCCAATGATAGCGTTGCTATGTGGCATGCGAGGTTGGGGCATGTTGAGATGGATAAGCTGAAGGCTATGACAAATAGGAGCCTGGTGAGAGGCTTGCCTAAGCTATCATCCGTCGGTGATGGTCATGTTTGTGCTGGATGTCAGTATGGGAAGTATCATCGTCTTCCATTTGATAAGTCACAAACAAGAAGCAAAGCACCACTGGAGGTTATCCATGGTGATCTGATGAGACCAACCGCTACTGCTAGCCTTGGTGGGAGCAGGTACATGCTAGTCTTGATTGATGACTACTCAAGATACACTTGGATTTATTTCTTGAAGGAGAAGTCTGAAGCCTTCCGTTTGTTTGTGGAGTTCAAGGAGCTGGTGGAGGGCTGGCTTAACCTGCGGATCAAAAAATTTAGAACTGATAACGGCGGAGAGTTTGTCTCCTCCGAGTTTTTGTTTTTTGCAGGAAGCACGAAATCCAGAGAGAGCTTACTTGTGCTCATACTCCACAGCAAAATGGAGTTGCAGAAAGGAAGATCCGTCATTTGACGGAGACTTGCAAATGTTGGCTTCATGCCAAGAGTATCCCAAGGTCCTTCTAGGCGGAGGGAATGTCTTGTGCAGCTTATGTCATCAATTGGATGCCTCTCAGTCCGATCAACATGAAGTCTCCCTTCGAGATGTTGCTGAAGGAGAAGCCAAGTGTTGAACATCTTCGGGTGTTTGAATCAACTTGCTATGTGCATATTCCTGATGCTTTGAGGACTAAGCTTGATGCAAAGGCAAGGAAGCTTGTCTTTGTTGGCTATAATGAGCGAAAGAAAGGATGGAGATGCATGGATCCGGTGACGAAGAAGTTCGTGGTGTCAAGAGATGTTGTCTTTGACGAACTGACGTCATATGGAGGAAGCTCGGTTGAGCTACCAGAGAGCAAGGTTGATGAAGGTCAGGAGATGACTGCGGTTTTTGATCAAGAGGAGCTGGCTGTGTCACCAGCAGCTCTTGTTGCTTCAGGTTCTGGGGGAGAAGCTTCTGGGTCAGGAAGCAGGGGGAGCATTGCTCCAAGCTTGCCGGAGAGCAGAGGTGAACCAGAAGAAGCAGCGGAGGTGGTGAGCAAGGAGCAGCCTCTTCGAAGATCAAAGAGGGTTGTCAAGCCTCCAGCTCGCTACTGCGAAGGAAACACCGTGAGCTATGTCTCATGTTTCTTTGCAGGTCCTCTTGATGAGCGGGAGCCTGCTAGCTTCAATGAAGCCACTGAAGTCAAGGAGTGGGAAAATGCCATGAGAGAGGAGATGGATGCTCTCAAGAAGAATGAAACTTGAGATCTTGTGCCCAAAGTTGATGACATTACTCCGGTAACTTGCAAGTGAGTGTTTAAGTTGAAGAAGAAGGTTGATGGGAGCATTGAGAGATACAAGCCTCGCCTGGTTGCTCGGGGATTCTCTCAGCAGTATGGAGAAGACTATGAGGAGACGTTCAGTCCAGTTGTAAAGATGACTTTAGTTCGGATGGTGATTGCTTTGGCTGCTTGCCAAGGATGGAGGATGTGCCAGCTTGATGTAAAGAACGCCTTTATTTACGGAGAGATTGACAAGGACATCTTCATGGATCAGCCGCTCGGATTTGTTTCTGAAGTTCATCCAGACTACGTCTGCAAGCTCAGGAAGGCTCTCTACGGGTTGAAGCAAGCTCCTAGAGCTTGGTATGGGAAGATAGCAGAATATCTGCAATTCTGCGGATACCTGGCTTCAAACTCGGACTCTAGCTTGTTTATCAAGAAGAAGGGGGAGCTTCGTGTGTTGGTCCTGCTGTATGTTGATGATATGATCATCACCGGGAATTCTGAGGAGGAGGTAGCTAGGCTCAGAGCTGAGCTAGCTATTCGCTTCGAGATGAAAGACCTATGAGAGCTTCATCACTTTCTTGGTCTCGAAGTGGAGAGGAAGGAGAGTGGGTTACTCATCTGCCAGAAGGGATATGCTGAACGCATTGTGAACCGGTTTGGCTTGATTGAAGGGAAGACTTGCTCTACTCCTCTGGATCAAGGACTAAAGCTTCGTCGAGATGAAGGAAGGATTCTTCCTGATCCCTTGGTGTTTAGAGCTCTTATTGGGAGCTTGATCTACCTGACAATTACTAGACCTGATATAGCTTATGCTGTTGGTCGAGTTAGTCGGTTTATGGCAGAGCCAAGGAAGTCTCATCTTGTAGCGGCAAAGAGCATTCTGAAGTATGTCAAGACAACTTCTGACATGGGACTTCTTTACAGAAGGGATGCGAGGTTCTCTTTGCTAGGGTACACGAATCCTGATTATGGTGGTGACTCGGATGACCGAAGGTCAACTTCTGGTTATGTGTTCACTTGTGGATCAGCGGGCATTTCGTGGTGCAGCAAGAAGCAGGACTCGGTATCCGTCTCTACTACAGAAGCTGAGTACAAGGCTTCGGCTTTGGCAGCTCGGGAAGCCATTTGGCTAAGGAGGCTAGTAGAGGACGTCCATGAGGAAGTGCAAGGTCCAAACTTGCTCAGAGGGGATAATGAGAGTGCTCTCAAGCTGGTAAACAATCCAGTGTGTCATGCCAGGACCAAGCATATTGAGATCGATCACCACTTCATAAGGGAGAAGGTGCTGGAAGGATCTCTTATGGTCGGTCATGTTCGGAGTGAAGATAACCTTGCTGACATCTTCACCAAGCCGCTGTCGAAGGGGCCTTTTCAGCGGCTACGAGGTCTTCTTGGCTTGATCACCACTTCTCACTTCAAGGGGGAGTGTTGAAATTGGTGAAGTGGAAGTGGGTGGTCGGGCAGTCCGGGCGGCCTGGGCGGACTGACCGCGCGGACTGGTTCTAGTCCGGCGGGTTGGTGGTTGGCGACCTGCGTAGTTTGCTGCGATCAGGTTTTGCGGATTGCGCGGACTGGTTTAGTCCGGCAGTGAGCTGAGCTCTGTAAGGTGGTGTGCGCGGCCTGTGCGGACTGGGCTTGGAGTCTGCGCTTCTTCTTTGGAGTTGCGGTGAGCCGCGGTCTGGCCTTGGAGCTGGCGGACTGGTTTGGTATTCGCCTGATGTAGCGTTACACGCGCGACACGAATATTATAGCCGTTACGGGTCTCTCTCGGTGTTCCCCTAATTTTGCGGTTCGCACAGAAATTTTATTCTAACCAAACGTTTGCGATTTTCGTTCCAATGCTAGCGTACGGGTAGCAAATCCGTTAGAGACCGGACAACGGTTATAGACCGAGATCCGATCAAGCTAAAGGGACGAATATTCCGTCCGAACGAGCGGAGTTGTACCAAAAGAGATCTACCCAAAAAAATACGATTCGCAAGAAAAGGTAGATCTCTCCCAACAAAAAGAAACGAGGCCCGCCACGCCTACTCGAATTTAAATAGATCAAGATTTACGCAAAAATTCGTCGAGAAATCCACGATTATTTCAAGGCTATCAAGATTGCACGCCAACGTTTTCCACCACAAGATATTATCAAGAGGGAAATAATCTCACTAATAGTAGAAAGTTTCGTTACCCCGCTCGGAGATAGATCGAGACGTTGATCTATGCCAAAATTTGATCGCCCTTCAACGGTTCCACCGGTAGCACGTCGATGGAGAGAAACTTTCCGTCTTCCTCGCGTCACGCCGGATCCAAGCCTTCGACGTCCAACCTTCTTGTAAAGGTGCGGCCACAAGAGGGAGAGAGAAAAGGTGGTGGAGGGGTTGGCCGAATATTATGATGGGGAGTTGGGCTAGTTGTGAGGGGGCGGCTACACTTGAGGACGGTGATGGCGTGGTGGGCGGCCGAAGTTGCGGGAGAGGAGGAAGAGGGGGCGGCCGGCGGCCAAGAGGGAGAGGGAAAGGAGGGGGCTGCTCTTGTTGGCCGAAACCTAGGAGGAGAGGGAGAGGCTTTGGAGAGAAGGAAAATTAAGAGAGGGAGGTTTCTTAAAATGAAGAGATCTCAAATTATTTCATCCAATTCTATTCCAATAGTACCACCAAGGCCTATATATAGGCTAACAAAGCAACTTTGGCTACATGCAGCCCAAAGTTTGTAAACATAAATATAGTCCAAAATTTGGCTATGTGCAGCCCATAATAATGACAAATAATAAAAGTTCAAATGATAACTAGAAAAGGAAAACATAATAATTAATTAATACTTATAATATCATGATTATATGTATTAACTAATTATTCAAATGCCGCGGGCGGAGATTGTAGCGGCGATGGCGCTTGTCCTCATTCTTGTCACGGCGACGCGCGTCTTTGGTTGGAGCGGTGCAATCATCCGTAACCATGACGGTACTATCATCAAGTTGAGGGCCGTCGTCGTCATCAATCCTCTCCCGCTCGAAAGTACTCATCGCCGATGAGTGGCCCTGAAAGTACTGACGGAGAAGGTCTTCATCCAAACGAGCCACGTCCGCCTCCGGGAGCCATGAATCATCAGAAGCTGGACGATCACGCCAACGAACCAAGTAGCGGCGAATGTCCCCTTGAGGCGAGGAGAGCACTTCATCCCGAATAATCCTGTCAGGCAAAAAGGTGGTCCTGGGAAACCTTGGAAAGGCATTAGTCAAAGAAGAAGAAAAATTTACTGCATCAACATCCAACGTACCTCCAGTGGAGACCGATGTAGAGAGCGATCCAGGAACCAACTCACCCCCAAACCCAGTAGAAGTTGCAGTAGACCCAAACGGGCAGGAAGACAATTCAAGTGGTGGAGAAACATAAGGCGTTAAATCCGAAACCTTGAAAACAGGGGAAATGCCCCAATCAGTGGGTAACTCTAATAAAAATGCG
The DNA here is from genome assembly GCA_039513925.1 of Platanthera zijinensis. Classification (NCBI taxonomy): domain Eukaryota; kingdom Viridiplantae; phylum Streptophyta; class Magnoliopsida; order Asparagales; family Orchidaceae; genus Platanthera; species Platanthera zijinensis. Next base: position 55,206,033 of record CM077094.1, on the reverse strand, counting down.
TTTTCTCCTAACCTCTTTAAGATTCGAAATGGACCGGCTCGCCGATTCGCTAACTTTTTTATGGTGCCCGAAGGCAACCGTTCAGGGATGAGACGCACCATAACCAAATCGCCAACTTTTAAGGGAGACACCCTCTTATGTACGTTAGCATCAGATTGATAAGTCGCATATTGTGTGGCTAGCGTGTCTTTAATGTGCTTATGCAAATGGTGGACATGCGAGGCAAACTCTTGTGCGAATTGACTTGATTTGTACGATGGGGGCAAAGGAATCAAGTCAAGTGGCACTGGCGCTTTATATCCGTGCACGATTTCATTTGGTGAAAGACCCGTGGACCTGTTTTTCGAATTGTTATAAGCTAGCTGAGCATGGGGAAGAATGAGGTCCCACGTACCCTTGTGGTCGCCCACAAGACAACGAAGCAAACTACCCAAACTTCTATTTACCACTTCCGTTTGTCCATCCGTCTGGGGATGGTAGGCCGAAGAAAATAAAAGTTTGGTGCCCATAATTTTCCAAAGGGTCTTCCAAAAATAGCTAGTAAATTTTACGTCCCTATCAGTCACGATGGTCTTAGGAACGCCCCGATGGCCCACTACCTCCTTAAAAAATAATTTAGCAACATGTGACGCATCGCTTGTTTTACTACACGCAATAAAATAGGCCATTTTTGAAAAACGATCTACCACTACCAGAATTGAATCATGACGACGAAACGTGACGGGAAGGTCTAGAATAAAATCCATACTAATGTCTTCCCAGGGAATGGAGGGGATCGGAAGAGGGGTATAAAGTCCTGCGTTAGTTTTATTACCCTTAGCCAGTTGACACGCCCGACAACTACTAACGATTTTATTCACCGTCGACTTGAGACCCGGCCAATAGAACTTGTCCTCTAACAGAGCGATGGTCTTATCTCGACCAAAATGTCCACCCAACCCGCCACTATGCAATTCCCAAACGATAAAGTGTCGTAGGGAGGAACGTGGAATACATAACTTCACGTGATTAAATAAATAACCGTCTCGAATATAATAGGACGAGATTGTCGTGGGAGAGTCGTTTTGAGCGGAAAAGTATATTTCCTTGAAATCCGGGCAATTGACATACTCGTCCTTAATTCGATCAAACCCAATCACCTTAACCTCTAGCGTGGATAATAATAGGGAGACACGACTAAGAGCGTCGGCTACGCGGTTGAGAGTCCCCTTAAGGTGTTTGATAATGAATGTGTACTCCTGGAGATAGGAGACCCATTTGGCGTGCCTAGGACTAACCTTAGTTTGGGAGTTAATGAACCTCAACGCCTCATGATCGGACAAAATAACAAATTCCTTAGGAAGTAAATAATGTCGCCAATGTTGGAGGCATCTAATGACCGCATAAAATTCCCTGTCATAATTAGAATAATTCAGTTTCGGCCCCGCGAGCTTCTCACTAAAATATCCAATGGGGTGACCTTCTTGACTCAACACACCACCAATACCAACTCCCGACGCATCACAAGATAACTCAAAAACCTTATTAAAATCCGGTAAGCGCAATAGTGGAGCTTCAGACATGCGTGATTTAATTATGTGAAATGCTTTAGCGGCCGATTTAGTCCAAATGAAGTCACCCTTTTTCATGCACTCTGTGATGGGGGCCATAATGCTACTAAAATCTCTAATGAAGCGGCGATAAAAAGTGGCTAGGCCGTGAAAACTCCGTACATCCCGAATGTTGGCGGGTTCCGGCCAATCCGTAATGGCTTGAACCTTCTTTGGATCGACGTGGATACCCTCCGAACTAACGATATATCCAAGGAATTCTACCGATGGTACATGGAAAGTACATTTTTTTAGATTAACGAATAATTTTTCCGAGCGCAAAGTTGATAGGATAATCTTCAAATGTGACTCGTGATCGCTCGTGGATGTACTAAAAACTAGAATATCATCAAAGTATACCACAATGAATTTTCCCATATACGGTTGGAAAACATGCGTCATCATTCGAGAAAATGTACTCGGGGCATTGGAAAGTCCAAATGGCATTACTAACCACTCGTAGAGCCCATCTTTAGATTTAAAGGCGGTCTTCCATTCGTCACCTTCCCTAATTCGGATCTGATGGTAGCCACTCCTAAGATCCAATTTCGAAAAAATCGTGGCTCCAGCTAACATGTCCAATAAATCATCTAAGCGGGGAATGAGAAATCGATACTTAATAGTAATTTTATTAATCGCTCGACTATCCACACACATCCTCCAAGAGCCGTCTTTCTTGGGAGCAAGTAAAGCGGGTACGACACACGGACTCGTGCTATGACGGATGAACCCCTTCTGTAGTAAATCAGAAATTTGGGATTGCAGCTCTAAGTGTGCAGCAGGGTTTAACCGGTAATGAGGAAGGTTAGGCAACGAGGACCCCGGAATGAAGTCGATGGCATGTTGGATGTCCCGCATGGGGGGTAACTCGGACGGTAGCTCGTCCGGATACACATCCTTATACTCCTCTAGGAGCTTCCGCAACGATGGTGGTAAACTATCGAGTGACGAGTCACCTTCCCTAACTTGCAGACAAACTAGTGCATACACGATACCATCTATAAATGTGTTACGCTCAAATTCCCTTTTCCCTAATAAACTTAACGCCTTCCTTTCAACCGGAACAATCGTGTCTGTGGGGGAAACTGAGGGATCCTTAGGCGGAGTAGGTTTTAATGTAATGGTCTTACCATTAAATTTAAACTCATATGTGTTAGCTCGCCCAAAGTGGGTAACATCATGATCGAATAACCATGGGCGACCCAACAACACGTGGCAGGCATCCATAGGGATAACATCGCACCAGATTTTTTCAGAATAAGCTTTGATGGTAAGTGGTACCAAGCAACGCTTCGAGACCGGGAGGGATGTCTTGTTTACCCAAGCAACCTTATAAGGATGAGGGTGTGGCTCAGTGGTCAATAACATCCGTGATACCGCACTCTCAGAAACTACGTTCATACAGCTACCACTATCGATTATTAGTTTACACCATTTTTCCACACTTTTAAAGTTTACCGAAAATATATTTGTCCTATTCCAAGCATCTACCGTACGAGGAGTAGCTAGGATACACCTCATCACCATCATATTGGCGTCGTCGTCTAAATCACTCGGCACTCCTTCTGACTCAGAATCTTCCTCAGCCTCATACACAAACTCAGTGTTGATCAAAGCGGAAGCGTGGTGATAGTACCGTCATGGTTACGAGCTCGCGCTCTCTTTTCTGGACTTGCACTTCTGTGAAGTTTAGGGTTTCCGCAGTGTCCGCTGTGACCGGACTTTTGTACCTGTGGTCGCGGACTGTGCGAGGTAGAGTTGTTTTCCGCAGTGTCCGCTGTGACCGGGCGGTGTGCCTGTGGTCATGGACATTGCGAGCTGAGTTGGTTTCCGCAGAGTCCGCTGTGACCAGGCGGGTTGCCTGTGGTTGCGGACTGGTGCTTGCGGACTGTTGCGATGTCGTCTCTTTGACGGACTGGCATTATTCTCGGCTAGTGGCTCATGCGTCTCGGCTAGTCCTGCATTATTTCTGCGGACTGTGCGGGCTGGCCTGAGCAGCTCGCCATCTCGCCTGGACTTGGCGATTTGGTTTGCCACGTGCGGGCGGACTGTGCGGATTGACTTTTTTAGCTGCGACCAAGGGGCGGTGACTCTATCTCATAGGGTGGTGACCACACTCCTCACCTGGCCTATAAATAGGACCCCCCGGCAAGCCATTTACAATAGAGTGAACAGTAAGTTGGGCTTGAATTTGTGCTGCAGACTCGATTTGTTGTATCCGCACGGGTTGTTGCTTAACCGGTTACTGTGTGCAGGTGGCGCGGCATTCAGCGGTTTCCAGCATCAGCGGTTTTCTCTCAAGTTCAATATCCTGTCCGCGCGACCTCGCGGTCTCGGCGGGTAGGCGGTTTGTTCCTCTGTTCAACAGCAGTTCGGCGAATAACGGCGTGTCCGCGCGACCTCGCGATCTAGGCGGACTCCGTGTTCAGTTTGGGTTCAGCTCGGCTCGGGCGGTCTCGGCGACTATCAGCGGTCTCGGCGGTCTCTGTAGTCTATTCGCCCGAGTTGTTTTGTTTTTCTGTTTTTTCATGTGCTGGCGAAATCATGTCTCGCCATGTATGCCTTGCCCTGTAAAGAAGATTAATGAAATTTTGATATGCTTGCTTCTGTCTGTGATTTTGGTTATCTAAGCTGCTTCCTGTTTTTCGCAAGTTCAAGTTGTGATCTGGGTAGCTCCGAAGATATTGATTTTGTGTTTGGACTACCTTGCTGATCAACTTGAGAAAATTCAACAAGTTAGCCATCAGTATTGTAAATATTCCAGTCCAACATGATCAAACCAAACATATAAAGATTGATAGGTTTTTTATAAAGGAGAAGCGTGATAGTGGGCTACTGGAGTTGAGTCACATCTCGACCAAGGGTCAGGTTGCAGACTGCTTAACCAAGTGACTCCGTTCAGAGGATATGATCAGAGGTTGTAACAATATGGGTTTAGTGAATATCTTTCGCCAATCTCGAGGAGTGTTGTAATATTGAATTTGATATATAGGCTATAAATAGCTATAATATTAACCCGAATGAAAAAAAACCACGGTTCATTTGTTAATTGTGGTAAAATCAAGTTTATAGTTCATAAATGTTACTTTGTAAGTTTAAATTTGCCGGCCATTGCATTTGCATCTAGCCTTAGTTTTTTCATCTAGAGCCTTACCCTACATCATAGACTCTACTATCTCATATTAATCCAATCTCGAATCTAGGCTCTTATATCAATTTGACGCATGAGGAATCTATAAGATGTGGACTTATGATCTCATAACCCAAAATGCAACACACAGGAGCATGCGATGAATGTAATTGACCAACGGCGAACCCTAAAGTGAATACGCAAATGAATACAAGCACGTAATCCAATGAACTAATGAAGGATAACCCTAATGTGATGCACATGCGATGACTCAATCATGCAAGTATTTTTCGACGCACAATTAATTAACGAAATTAATTTTAAAATCTCGTTCAAGCATAGCAATAAATTACAAATATTGCAATGAAAATATGTTTGCAACAATTATAAGTTAATTGAGAGTGCACATGAATTAAAATGCGAAGTGTATAAAACTTTTGCACGCCAATAAAGATATGCATCAATCAAATTAATATACACCAAGTGTTACTAGCAATATGTGATATTACGAACAATGTGAATAAATGAGTAGTAGATAAAAGCTCATCAAGTAATCGATGCCGGTGCTGTTGGTAAGCTCCAATGGTGCCGGTGACTATCCGGGAGTGACGATACTACTGTGTGGGGGTTTTCAGAGAGTGGGGGTGGCTTTTTAATTGGCTAGGAGGGCTGTTGGAGGCAGGAGTAAGACTGGAATAAGACTGTAAAGGGGCTGGAAAAGGATTGGATGCTGTTTGGAGCGGGGATTTGATTCCTGGATGGGAGCTGACTCATGCCTGCAGCAGATAGGGATGAACAACCCTAGTTGGGTGGCTGTTTGAGCAGGGGACAAGCAGGGATGAATGGGATGGGCGGAGTGGCGGTTTCAGGTGATGAGGGAGAGGTAGCGTTTGGAAAAAATGGTGGGCGGCGGTGCAACAAAGGAAAACTGGACGGAGGCATTGAAGACGGGCTGTGGAGGATCCCAAATCCATCCACTGGAAGACTCACTGGCGGAAGGAAGGATGGCTGGTGATGGGGGAAAGGGGTGTTGCACTCCTAGGAGGCGGAACGGGTGGTCATATCGCGTGGGGGTGGTTAGCATTGCACCGAAGGAAGACTGAGTGGGTTCTCTTTTAAAACCGTAACTTTTGATCGCTTATTTCATGTGGTTGCTGGGATGAATTAGGTTAAAATTATTCGATGTCCACGATCATCTGACGGATAAATCAACCTAACTCTAAAAATACAAGTAAAAAACAAAATACATAAAAAAGTGAAAATCGCGACGAATGCGTTGGCGGTCTCCGATCATCCAAAAATCGTCAATCTCCATCATCTATTCACCCCTCCTCTAGAGTAATTCTTTGCACCTCATCCTTTCACATGGGAGATAAAACAAGGTTCTTATTAATCATTTTCTGTCTCATAATTCCTTCAAGCCATAGAGAACTATAAAAGAAGATTTTATTAGTAATTTTATCTGGACACTCCTTGGCTGTCCATTTAATTCCTTTTCAAAGACATTTTTTATAGTTACTAAATTCAGTATTTTGAACATCCCTAATTATCATCTAACTAAGGCTTCGTTTGGGGGGACTTATTTTCACCGGTCAAGCGGTCACAACCGCATGAATCCGGCCTTAATTAAGACCCGGTTCATGCGGTCGTGACCGCTTGACCGATGAAAATAAGTCCTCCCAAACGAAGCCTAAATGAATGTTTTTCATTCCAGTGTGTCGATTCTATCCCAACTTTGTCATTTCAATTATAAAGTTCCTCTAAATTATTAGGTTCAGAAGGGATCCGGATGTCAGGAAATTTTACTCTTTTAATGTTTGAATTATTTAAATCAATTTAGTGTAATTTTCACGTTGATTTATTTTCTCACGTTGATTTATTTTTGTTAGAATGTCAAAGCTGTTTTTGATACTGCCATCAAAGTTGTTCTTCAACCTCCACGGAAAAGGGAGATTGCTAAGAAGAAGAAGAGAAGGGATTCTGGTTGCTTGATGATGTAAGTTTATGACTTGATTTTATGTCTCCTTGTTTTGATCTTTTGCATTCTGATTGGTGGTTTTAGGACCATAGTTTTTTTTGCCACGATTCAAAATTGATTTGCAATTTTATTGTAGTTATGCATGTTTTTCATTACAAATGAATATTGGTAAATGTTGTTTGACTTCATTTTATTGCAGTTGTGTTGTGTTTTGGCAAGTTAATTTTATAATTATGCATTACTTGATATCGTATGCAGCATTATATCCATGATATATATGCTTAATGTATTTATAATTTTATTCATTATTATGCATGTTAAAATTTGAAACCCACCTTGAATTTGACACATGTAGTACCTCTATAGGTGCATTGGGAGTGTATTAAATAGGGTGATTTGATTGACTGGCTTACAATGCATCATCTATCTTGCTTTGTCCTTTTTGAATTAATGACGTTACACCAAATTATATTCTTGATCTTTATCCAACAGTTCTAAGAGAATTGCAACATGGTAACTAACATTGTCAAGATGCTCTTTCACGAACTCTACTTTCTTTATTTTTTTCATGGACATTATATATTCTTAGATTCTAATTTATGTGTGGAGTTTGGATCTAACCCAGCTTCAATGTTTCAACTTTCAAGATTGAATAAGGAGAGTGCAAAGATGTCAATCTGCTGGAGTACACACAATAAAGGTCTTGTTTTGATCCATGCAATTAACGAAATTTTAGAAAAATGAAAAAGAAGAAGAATGAAGAAGAAGACTCGTGATTGAGAAGTTGATTTGCCACTGCACTAGATGATTAGTGAGCTCTCCCTTGTTGGAACATTGTCCGACACCCTTGTTTTGAAAAGAACAAATTCTAATTTGTACTTAATCTATCTTTATAAGTGTTTGGTAGGGTGCAGTACATGAATCATGATACAAGACATACAAACTGCAACAAAAATCAATCTAAAGTGGCACGTCCAAAGCCTAAAATACAGTCCACTACTGACGATAAAACTAACCGCCCCCCCACCCACCCACCCATATTATATCACTCATCGTCCGTTGACTTGTATTCGACGACAGATGTGGATCTTGAAGACTTGTTGTGGACTTGGAGAAATTAGAGCTTGCCACAAATATCTCAAGAACAAGGCTACCATCGGCGATAGGCCTTATCGCCCGATGATAATAGTGAAATGCTCATTACGGAAAGGATGCATCGCAATGCGGCTTGGAGGGATAGAAGAGCGGAGAATTCAATTTTAAAAATGCCTCGGGATCGCGCACTATCTCCCAATGTTAACTCCAACCTCAATATGGAAATCTTCGTCGTTCTAAAGGGGGAAAATGGCATGTGCACTTGCGTTTTGACGCTACCGCGTTGCGGTATCTGCTATCGCCGACGATAGTTCCCAGAGAAATTTAAATATATATTATTCTCTCCGGATCTTCATTCCAATATGAGAAATTTTAAAGAAAGGTCTTCCTAGCCGTCCCAAGAGACTTTAATATCCCTACCTTCAACACCAATGGATACTGTTGGTGCAAAAAATACACCACAAACTCGCACTCTCTGAGGGGGGAACGGACTGAGAGTTGTCGATTACTTTTCAATTACAATGAACGATCCGAGGAAAAAATAAAAGATGTCGCGTACGGCGAGGACAGATTTGTCTTCAACGACAAATACCTCTTATTGCGGACGATGTTATTGATTACATCAAACGAGATTACAGAGATCGCCTAATGGGAGACCACAGAGATCACCACAAGAGATGAACTCGAGTCTGCAGTGTTAGAATATGCATTTCACATATCTTGATTTGAAAATAACAAATATTGTTATGTATTTGATCTAGTTTTTGTGTGTTTATAGTGTGCATGACATACAAGTGTACGCACATATTCAGTGAAAATATTTTAGAGATAATTTTATCAAAGTTTTTAATTAAAATCTACTGTTACTAAACTTATAAAGCAACGTACACATAGTAAAATATTTAACCATATAACCACACCTTACATTAAGTGTACCATATGTTCTAAATTTGGACATATATCATTTTGTTGTAATGATAAATCTAAACCTTGCATGGCTCATCAGATTTGAGTTCCCAAATTTCACCGTCCAAAATTTTGGATCTATATGGGTTCCCAAATCATGTCTTCATGTGAGATGAGACTATTGCTTATCATGAGTTTTCATTAAGATGATTATTATTTTATCAAACCTATTTTTGTTCCATAATTAATTATAACAATAAAAACAATTTTTTTTCTTTTATTTGTTTGTTTCTTTTGCATTTTTTGTTGTTTGTGTTGTCTTTTTTTTTGTTAAACATGTTCATATTATATATATATATATAAATAACATATTCACATTACAAGATTTCATTATAATCAATTAAAAAGGATGACTGAATATTCATGTAGTACTTGTTGAAACGTATGACCCGCATCTCTTGAGTTTGACAATATCAAAATATCGAGTTGTATTTGATCATACTTGTGTTGGGTATAGTATGTAGGTTTCCAGGTACAAAAAGACAAGAAAATCAACTTCTGCAGCCAACCGCCACGCGCTAAGTCTACCGCCTGCGTTAGCTTCCTGGCATATACCGCATACCACTAGCTCTACCGCTCTGCGCTAGCTTAAAACCGGTGTGAATACTCGAAAACCGCTGAGAAAAAGGTTTACCGCTGGGCGCTAGCATCTTACCACGCCGCGGTATCATAAAAGCGGAAAAATATTTTATTTTGATAATTTTTCAAATCTGCTGGACAACTGTCATCATCGCGCGAATCGACCTACCGCTCGACGTTAGGGTATTTTTCCAGACGTATAAAAGCGCGCGTTTCTTTTCATGGAGAAGACACGAAGGAGTATATTTCATTCTAGGGTCGGCCGCCATCTAGAGAAGAACGAACTTTCATCTCCGTCGAAGAAAAAACACTATTTCTTCCTCCCGCTCGTGGTCGAAGAACTCTGGCGAACGAAATATTCAACGACCATTCGCGACTGATCGACTGCGACAAAAATATTTTTCAAGAGCATTGATTGCGCACCGTTCCTCGGAGTTCTACATTTGAGGGAGAAATAATTCTTAAATTCTAAATATTTCTTTTGTATTTTTCTTTATTTTTATCTGATCTTGGTGTAAGGGAAATCGACCTGGGAGGTCGTCGGATTCCTGAGAGGAGTCTGAAGGAAATCGTCCTGGGAGGACGTCTAGATCTGGGAGATCTAGTGGGGCTCTAAGATTCTTCTGGGGAGGAAGGTGAAGAGTCGGCTCGTCGATCTTCCTGGGAAGAAAAGCGAGTGCCAACCGGTCTTGGGAGGGTCGGTATAGAAACCAAAACAAGTTTGTATTCATTGCCTCCGATCTCCGACGTCACGGTGATCCAGTTTTGCTATTGTAAACAACTGTTCTTGTTTTAAATAAAATTATATTTTGTTCATTTCATTTCATAATCATGGTTGTATGTTACTAGAGGTTTGAGTGTTGTGTGGAAAATCAGAAAATGAAGTTTTACAAGAGAATCAATCTCTGTGACCTACCGCCACGCGGTAGCGGTCTACCGCCCCGCGGTAGCTTTCAGAACTTGTTTTTTGGAAAATTTCGTTTTAATTTTGAGCTATCTTTAAAAACCTTATTTACCCCCCTCTAAGGTTGGCCACCAGATCCAACAAGTGGGATCAGAGGGAGGTTACTTCAAAAATGAATAATGTCCTGAAGTAAGATGACCAACATGAATCATACTTTCTTTGAGGGTCAAGGTTGTTGGTGTTACCATGGTGATTTGGAAGTGATCAAACATATAGTCTCACTGCCAACGCAATATGAGCCTATGTGGTCGCACATAAGAGCATTTGAGAAGTTGGAAATGTTTGTGTTGGCCTTGCTCATATGTGATATAAGTGAAGAACCAAGCCTATGACGTTCTGGATGTGAAGGATTTTCCTTCCGGGACCTATATTGTGAATTTGGGTTATCAGGTAAGAGTGGTCGAAAGACTTTAAGGGAAATTCGTCGAGTATCGCTTAAGGTTTCAACGAATGAGTAGGAATTCGTCGAATATCGTCATGATAGACTTAACGAATCTGTCTTGGGTTTGTCGAGTATTGATGGTTTCAAAGTATAACTTGATGCAGATTCATTCTACACTCTAGTATAAACTATGTAAATGAGCATAAGCTAGATTGATTTAACTTTCAGGCAAGTGCACCTATCAATCATAGTATAAGAGAAATCTATATCTCGTGTCGTATTCCACAGGGTCTTTTCAAATACTCGTACTCACTCTCACTCTATTATCATACCTATAATTAAAATTTATTTTTAACCTAGGTTAACCTAACTAGGACTACTTGGATAAAGTGACATTGGAGGATTATGGATAGTAAAAAGCCGAAAGCCTAAGAGCATTCACATGAAAATAATCACTCATTAATTAAATTCTATGTAATTGAAAGTCCACTTAGTGTCAACTACTTACACCTAGGGGGGGGGGAATAAGTGTCTTTGCAGCGTATTTGCGGAATTAAAGTTTTACCTGCACAAGAAAACAAAACAACACAGCACAAAAATACACAAGCAATTTATAGTGGTTCCCCGATTTGGGTACGTCCACTTTCCCCCTTCGACCTATCTCCCAACCAGGGACGACTCGGTCACTTCACCAACAGGATTGAAATCCAATCCTCGCACTAACGGAAGGAACCCTTCCACACGTAGGAGTCAACACTCCCACAACTCGGGTTGCACCCAACCCTACAACTAGAGACCAAATGGTCCTTTACAAAGAAATGAAAATAGCTTGTACGAAATACAAACAACATATGGAGACTAAGGGGTCCCTCTTCGTTCGACGACGTGTTCTTGAAGTCAACGAAGAGTCCACAACTCTAGATCTCACTTGGAGAGAATCTTCTCTAGATCGACGGCTTCAACAAGAGAGGAGGTGATGCTATGTAGATCCAATCTTCTTAGCAAAGTCGGCAAGGTCTTCCAACGGTCACACTAGGATCGATCGTCTCGATCGATTCGGATGGGGAAGGTTTCCCGATCACAAATCAAGAGACAAAAGATCTCTGGATAGACGCGTGAGACGCTGGGCCCGACTAGGCTTCTGTCGCCGGGAGAGGTAACGAATACCTCGATCAATGGTGGCGAGCAATTAGCGAGAGGCGGAGCAGGTCGGCCGATCTCGCTTCCAATCTAGGGCTTGACGGCGGCTTCTTTTTCTTTGATCTGTAATCCGTGTTTTTACTGTTCACAAATACAGAGTATTTATACATTAGGTCAAGAGATGACCGTTGTGGGCCCCACCAGCAGTAAGACCAAAGTCCGGTTCAAAATCCCGCAGATAACGTGGACCGGTCCAGACAGAGTTGGAAAAATGCCCAAGTCAAATTCGGCGAGAATCGTGAGTGATTCTCGACGAATCGGCGAGAATCACTTACGATTCTCGCCGAATTCTACTTAGAGAATTCAGGCTGCACAAGTTATAGAGGCCGGGGAGAATAGGTGGGAATCACCTTGGATTCTCGCCGACTCGTCGAGAATGCAAAGTCATTCTCGACGAATCGGCGAGAATCACTTGGTGATTCTCGACGATTCTGCCTTAGATGATTTTTCTGACTGCGTCGAGACAGCCGGCCCAACCCGGCAAGAATCAACTAGTGATTCTCGTCGACTCGTCGAGAATCACTAGTGATTCTCGACGAATCGGCGAGAATCACTTAGTGATTCTCGACGAATTATACTTAGACGAATTCTCGTCTTTCCACCCATGAGCTGGTCTTTGGCCCATCCTTGCTTCTTGTCTGCTCTTGCTTTATCATAGCCCTGTACTTGAACTTAAGTACACCCCAATAGAGAGAGTACACGTAGGCCAACACACTGATCTGCTCAACGAGGGATTACGTTGCACAGACCCGTGTATATTGACCCACTGCACCCTGACATTGGTGTGTACTTAGCGTGGAATAACTGCAAGCACAACTTAAAGAAATTCATCAAATACATAGTAAATTCATCTTAGCTTGATAGGAGGCTTCCTCAAATCCCGGTGATTGTGGATACAATACCCAACAATCTCCCCCTATTTGACGAAGCCAAAATCCTACTAAGCTAAGATGAATTTCAACATTTCAGATAAAATATGCATTAATCAACAGAGTGAGCAATAAGCGTAATTAGATCAATGTGAGATTCAAATAATAAACCACACACATGTATATATAAATATTAATGTCCACACACAAATGTTCATGGTTTACTTAATAGAAAAGTTTAAATGAGATAATCACAAGAGCTAACATCATACAGATCTTTGTCCTTAGCTAAGTCTTCTTTGAGTTGCTGAGCTAAGAATCTTTTGCTTTGTCGCTCAAAATACTCCTTGGGCTTAGGATAGTATCTCGGAGGAGGAGCTATGTTTGCAACTTTGTTTGCCCCAGTGTTGCTTCTGAAGAACAAGTTTCTTTTGGCTTCATACAACTTGTGCTGCTCCCACTCGTATTGGCTATATACGTCACTCCTTTTGACTTGCCCTTCTTGTAGTAATGCAAAGGTGTCCAAGATGATATTCTTTGATACGGGACTCCACTTTTCATTCCTCACATCATCCTCCTTCAATCTAATCTTCTTTTCAGCTGGTGTTTCCTTCGAAGTTCCTTCTTTGATTTGCCTTTTCCCTTTGGCTTTTGCTAAGGCATCTTGGTCAAACCAGCTTCTTCTTTCAGCCCTCTCCGCAGCTTTCTTCAACTCGACTTCGCTCAGTTGTACTTCTTCAGCCCTTATATCACCCTCAATAGTACCAGCACGGCCCTCATCCTCAGGTGGGGCAACAGGGACATGTATTCCCGATGCTTCTTTTACCAGCCAGTGGGCCGTTTCAAACACGTACCTATTCAAATTATCGAATTTGTATTTGTCAATTATTATTTATTAAGTTGAGTAAAGGTGCAGTTTTGAAAGGCATTTGAAAGGCATACCTATTGGTCTGGTCGAAATTTAGAAGTACCAACTCTTGAAGCCCCGCCATCTTAGCATTATACGCTTCCTCCCCCTTTTTGGCTTCGACGGCTACAGAGTTTGTATAGGAATGCAAAGAGGCATCAATGTGCTTCACGGTTTTACTGAATTCGTCCAACAGAGATTTCTGATTTGCGTTTAGCGTTACCATGTTGGCATCGAATTTTTGTATGCTGTCTGCCACAATATGTGCATTTTTATTGACGACAGCCAGATTGTCAGTATTCTTCTTCAGTCCCTGCATGAGAAGAGATACAGCTGTGCCTGCCTCTATGTATTTTTCATCAAATTTCTTTTCCATCAAATCCAGTTTGTGATTGATCTGAACCACATTCTTAAGCATGAGATCCTCAGACTCCCGCAGTCTCTTTAGCACTTTGTTGTGCGATTTCTCAACCGTATCCTTGAGCTCATCAAGCATACCTTGGACAAAATTGACAGTGAGATTTGCTATGCTTTCTTGTAGTGGAGGAGCTGCAGGTAGACCCTGGTCAGGCTCCCCCGCAGAAGTGCTGGGAGAGCTGGATAGTAGTATAGAGTCCACAGGGCGAACAAAGGATTTCTCCCCCTCCATCCTTGCATCTAACTGCTTAGGAGCTTGTTCCACAGATGGAACCTCAGCATCCTCCTGAGACTCTACTGCTTTCTCATTCTCTGGTACTTCTTCTTCTATCTCAGTCTCCAAGTGATCATGCTTATCGGCAGAGCTGTGCACATCTTCTTCTACTTCTTCCTCCTCCTCCTCATCAGCCACCTCATCTCCCAGATCATCGTCGATAAGAGCTTCCTCATCGTTCTCAACCTCCTCATCATTTGCTACTTCATCTGCCACCATCTCCATAGCTTCTTTAGCTATCAGAGAAATATCAGATAAGATGTTTGCAGAACCGGTTACAGGCTCCCCCTCAGTTCCTGCAATCAGGGCGTCAGGAACTTCACTGGGTGTTGCCACGAAATCTGCTGAAGTTCTGTTGTCCTCGGCAGGAGATTCTTCTTGTTCAACTACCACTGCAGCTTGCCCTATGAGTCGCTCCCATCATGCAAAGGAACTCCTTTGCTCATGTCGAACCTATCTCCGTTCAACTGATTGAGAAATAGGCTGATGATTCGTCCAAAACTTGGAGATCTGAGGGTGTCCTTTATCTTCTCAAAAAGCATGGCCCCCCAGTTGAATCTCTTTCGGCAGACTATCACCACAAGAATCTTGAACATGTCGGCTGAGATGTGGTCGTGTGAGCCTGGTTTGCATATCAGTACTTTTCCAATGATGTCGGACAAGAGTTTCCCCTCCTCATTCATTTCTTTTCTCTTTATCGATCTGGTGCCCCTAGCTAGCCCACAGAATAATAGGGTCCTGGATCTATCATGTTCCTCCAGATAATCCTCGTGCTCAGAACTGGAGAGCTGCAAGCATTGAGTCAGTTTCCTGGCAGACATCTTGATCCTTGCACCTGCAACCTTACTCTTGATGATAGAGTCTTCATTCCGAAGTTTGGCGGTTGCGAAGAACTCCATCACTTCTTTATCCAGAATTTTGCAGGGGTGCTCCAGTACAAACGTGAGTCCAGCCTCCTCCAGCATGATGATGATGTTTCTGAACTCATCCGAGGCATGTGAGAACCCGGTTCGAACCAACTCACAGCCAGTGACCAGCCCGGCGGTGGTCCTTGGAGCCATAGCAAACCTAGGAAGGGAATCCCAAGTTTACGCCTAATCAGAGCTCAAAAAGGAAGCTATACGAACAGTGAGTCACTGTAGGGGAGAGGAAATGGTTACCCAAATGCGGAGGGAGCGAGAGTTGACGGAGACGACGGAAAGCCTGGAGGAGCTCGTGCCCTTGTTAGATCGAAACCGCGGAGAATGGAAACTAGGACGAGCGCCCTGGACGCGAGGAGAGGAGTCTACGGAATCCGGAACGAGGTCGACGAGATAGGGAGCCAAGATGCGGGAAGTTGTCGGGAGGAGGGAAGGAATATCGACGGGTTTCTGAGGAAGGGTCGGCGGGATTCTCTGCGAAAGGCGGGAGATGAAGAGTCGGCAGCTTTCTAAATCGACGAGTCGGCGGGAGTACATACCGGATTTAGAAATCTTCTAAATATACCCAAGACAATAACCGTGGCAATCAATTTCAATGGGTTATTTCTCGATCGAGATATGCATAATCTTCTTTATGTCGGTTGTAAGTTTTAGTGCCTTCCAATGACGTATCTTCATTAATTTTCAGTGAGCTGACTTAGGCCTGTTGAGGTTTATTCTCGAATCTACTAGTGTATTTACAGATAAATCTTTAACAATGTATCTAAAGGTTATTTTTGCAATCTTAATCTTTCTTTAGGTGAACAAGCATATAAGTGTAAGTCTATACATGACCATTTACTTTCGAGAGAGGGAATTCATGACTTAATGTGGATATGCAGACATACTTATATACATATATGTAAAAATCGATGCGCTATAGCTCATATATTGAAGCTGATTGTAATTACCTGAGATTAAAGGATGTATCATTTAGAACTTCTGCTCAAGGAACACCAGGTGGTCAATTTGCACGTGCCCGTGTTGATGGCACTGCTCCTTTTCCAGATACTTGTTCCACGTCATTTTTGGAACATCTCCTGTCTGGTTCCCATTAGGTTTACGGGAACCTAGACTACCCTGCAAAAGAGTTATCTTGCCTTAGGAACCCAATAAGTATTGGGTCCTAGGTTCCTGTCAGCATAATAATTGGGATGCCTCCCCTCAGGGATCCTGGAGAGAGGACTAACATTGCCTCGAGGATGTGGAAGTCCCCTTGCCTTTGACACAGAAGGGTTGTGCCAACAATCTATGGCAAAATGACCCACTTTGCCACAACACCAACATTCATGAATGTTGTACCGCCGTTTGTGACCTGACCTGGTGACTGAGGTAGTCAAAGTCCTAGGTCTATACGGGATGGGGCCGAATCTGCTAACAGACTTGTCTCTTCCACCTTGACTCATGGATGGGTGGAAAGAGTGCATATGGTAGGCGTCATGAGGTCTGGGAGGAGGTGCCTTCCTTTCAGTCAACCCCCTTCCAAGGTCCCCATGTGTGCCAACAACATGATTTCTAACCCCCCTTTCCTGAGTCCTAGGGAGGTGAGAGGCGCATTGTGTGCTGATGCTGGCAGACTCATGATTAGTAGGGGCAGTGGCCGAGAATACAAAAGGCTTGGTGGAAGCCTGAGGTATCCTCTTCTGGGTAGCCATGATAGCCCTGGCATTCTGGGTGCTACCACAAGAGGACTGATCATTCTTGCAGTGACCATGGTTATTCCTATGGTCATACCTGAAAGCATGATGAGTGTCCTTCCTACTCGGGGTGGGGGGTCTGAACACAGTTTTCCCATTTCTCCATGACTTAATAATTTGGGAGATCCACCCATTTTTTGCTTTTCTCTTGATAGCATCAATCTTGGAAAAATTAGAAACTATCCTCTTCTCGGTCTCTAGACGACTTTCTAGATCCGAGATCTGTGAGTCCTTTACTTTGATGGATTCCAATTGGAGATTCATCAAGATCTTCAGCTGAGCAGTCTCCTTAGCTTGTTCCTCAACAAGTAAGTTGCTCGTCTGAAGGGCACTCTCAAGGGAATCAAGATTATCAATCTTTTGATTGAGGTTATGTGTATCCCTTGCATCATTGGAAGGACTACTCTCAAAACTATTCCTGTCTTCAGGAACTTCAAGAGGAGAGGGGCATGAGGAAGAAGTTATCTGCTTCAGGCTTTGTTGTTCATGGTTACCATCCAGATCGGCAGAGACTGTTGAGTTAGCTTCATCAGAACTGCTTTCCTCAGCTTCTTCTTCAGTCTCTGACAAGGACACAGGAGCCCTGATATTGACATATTGATCATGCCCTTCATCTTCAGAAATAAGGACCCCTACATAGGCTTCATCCTCTTGCTGACAACCGGTCCCAGCTTTCTCTGATCCCTCCATGAGGTCAGAGATGGTTTGCCACATGGACTTGGCCGTCCTACACTTGTCCACTCTTGAACGAGATACTCCAGACCAGACGTCAGTGATGATCTGACGTATTAACTTGTCCAAGTTGTACAGTGAGAGCTCGGTCTCAGACATCTCTTCGGGACTCTTGGGGATTTGGATATCCTCTCCAGAATCAGAAGCCTTCATGGGAATGAAGGGACCCTCTTCCAAGATGATTGACACCCGAGGGTCGATGGCCTCCAGATGAAACATAACTCTCATCTTCCAGATAGAGTAATACTCTGTTGTGCACGCAGGGAGTCTCAGAGGAGGGACATCAAATTCCAGCTCCATGCTTGAGTCTCGTCTTCTAGTTGACACAGGAGGCAGGATCTTACTCAAGGTGTTAACCTTATTGCTGAGGAACCTCCCTCTGATACCACTTGAAAGTCCACTTAGTGTCAACTACTTACACCTAGGGGGGGGGGGAATAGGTGTCTTTGCAGCGTATTTGCGGAATTAAAGTTTTACCTGCACAAGAAAACAAAACAACACAGCACAAAAATACACAAGCAATTTATAGTGGTTCCCCGATTTGGGTACGTCCACTTTCCCCTTCGACCTATCTCCCAACCAGGGACGACTCGGTCACTTCACCAACAGGATTGAAATCCAATTCTCGCACTAACGGAAGGAACCCTTCCACACGTAGGAGTCAACACTCCCACAACTCGGGTTGCACCCAACCCTACAACTAGAGACCAAACGGTCCTTTACAAAGAAATGAAAATAGCTTGTACGAAATACAAACAACATATGGAGACTAAGGTGTCCCTCTTCGTTTGACGACGTGTTCTTGAAGTCAACGAAGAGTCCACAACTCTAGATCTCACTTGGAGAGAATCTTCTCTAGATCGACGGCTTCAACAAGAGAGGCGGTGATGCTATGTAGATCCAATCTTCTTAGCAAAGTCGGCAAGGTCTTCCAACGGTCACACTAGGATCGATCGTCTCGATCGATTCGGATGGGGAAGGTTTCCCGATCACAAATCAAAAGACAAAAGATCTCTGGATAGACGCGTGAGACGCTGTGCCCGACTAGGCTTCTGTCGCCGGGAGAGGTAACGAACACCTCGATCAACGGTGGCGAGCAATTAGCGAGAGGCGGAGCAGGTCGGCCGAGCTCGCTTCCAATCTAGGGCTTGACGGCGGCTTCTTTTTCTTTGATCTGTAATCCGTGTTTTTACTGTTCACAAATACAGAGTATTTATACATTAGGTCAAGAGATGACCGTTGTGGGCCCCACCAGCAGTAAGACCAAAGTCCGGTTCAAAATCCCGCAGATAACGTGGACCGGTCCAGACAGAGTTGGAAAAATGCCCAAGTCAAATTCGGCGAGAATCGTGAGTGATTCTCGACGAATCGGCGAGAATCACTTACGATTCTCGCCGAATTCTACTTAGAGAATTCAGGCTGCACAAGTTATAGAGGCCGGGGAGAATCGGTGGGAATCACCTTGGATTCTCGCCGACTCGTCGAGAATGCAAAGTCATTCTCGACGAATCGGCGAGAATCACTTGGTGATTCTCGACGATTCTGCCTTAGATGATTTTTCTGACTGCGTCGAGACAGCCGGCCCAACCCGGCAAGAATCAACTAGTGATTCTCGTCGACTCGTCGAGAATCACTAGTGATTCTCGACGAATCGGCGAGAATCACTTAGTGATTCTCGACGAATTATACTTAGACGAATTCTCGTCTTTCCACCCATGACTGGTCTTTGGCCCATCCTTGCTTCTTGTCTGCTCTTGCTTTATCATAGCCCTGTACTTGAACTTAAGTACACCCCAATAGAGAGAGTACACGTAGGCCAACACACTGATCTGCTCAACGAGGGATTACGTTGCACAGACCCGTGTATATTGACCCACTGCACCCTGACATTGGTGTGTACTTAGCGTGGAATAACTGCAAGCACAACTTAAAGAAATTCATCAAATACATAGTAAATTCATCTTAGCTTGATAGGAGACTTCCTCAAATCCCGGTGATTGTGGATACAATACCCAACAGTAATTACGTAATAACACGATTATCAAATTTGTTGTATTGTAAGGGTTAAATATCTATCGAATTCTCTCTCTCGAGCAATTCAAAATCTAAACCTAAGTTGAGTAAATTTTCTCTCGAACAATTTACAACACTCAAATTTGCATTAAAATAAAGTACCCTATCTAATACATAAATTCATGAAATCCTATCACTAAAATACCATGAATCCATTTATCTGTATTACCATAATCCAAACGACATATCTTTCGATCATGCAATTTGAAATACAAAGAGAAATAACACCAAAAGATGAACATATAAACATCATCACAACCTTCCAATTTCTCAATCTAGAAGTTTGAAATTCATATAAAACAAATAATAAATTCAAATATAGGATGAATCTCTTTGCTTGAAAGCCTACATACGAATAAAATATCACAAATTTGACATAAAAAATGAAATACATGATTACCGAATTGTTCAAAGATAAATTTCATGCGAAATATAAGATAAATAAAGTTAGATCCACCAAGAGAAAGAAAAGATTAAAAAAGATACATGAAGATTAAAACCATACGAATAATCTCCTTCAATTCCTCCTTCCCTTGGATGCTCCAATTTCGTTCTCCAGAAGTTCTCCAAATGCTTTGATCCAAAAGTTCCTATTCTAATTTTTCTACAGGTTTTTATAGTCTCCTTGCAAACAGGGTCGAACACGGGTTCCAATACGGCCGTGTCACAGGCCATGTGGACGGTTCAAAGGCGGTTGCACACGAATAGATGTGTCTGGTCGTGGGCCGTGTCATCTGACACGGCTAATGACACGGCCGTGTTGTTCTTCATGTTCTTCGCACACGGGTGTGTTGGCAGCAGTTCTTGAATTCATCTCAAAAAGGACACGGGTGGGAACACGGGCGGTGCTCTGTCTTTTCTTCCAATTCTTCTGATCCATCCCGAATAGGACACGGGTAGGGACACGAGCGTGTTCCTACCAGTGTGCGCCCAATTCTTGTCCTGTCCTCGACCATGTTGGATCCGTGAACTCCTCTGTTTGCTCCAAGACTTTTAGTTTCACTTGTTTGCAATACCTGCATTAAGAAAATGAAAGAATAAATGAATAGCTTAATACAGGAAATAATAGAAACTGGATAATGTGCTCTTCTATTCATGATAATGCAAGTTCTTAACAATTCTCGTGCAATTACTATATAGGGAGGTAGAAAATAGTGGATATGATTACAATTATGATAGTAAAAAATCTATCATAATCGTACTCATCAAGTATCGTAATGACAGTTTCGACGAATTAGACTTATTAGTCGAATGTCGTCAATTTGTCGAGTATCGTCGATTCGTCGAGTATGTCCATGTTATTTCGACGAATAGTTTTGATTCGTCGAATATCGACTTATATACTCGACGAATTCTGTTTCCTCCGGTTTAATTCTTTTAATTCTTGTTCGACGTGGTCTACGAGTATCGGCTGGTTCAATACTATGTATATATATGATATGTACAGTAAACCGAATATGTACGCGATTACGTTATGACCTAATCGAGCGAGAAGAGAACGACAGTTCTTCTCCCGACAGAATAGTTCCGCCTAGGTCGTGATAGTCTATCTCGCCGCCAACCGTTCGCTAATCTACAGTTGTCGACTGAAAGTGTTTCCTAAGGCTTCATCTTCGTCGTTGCCGCCTCTCCTTTAACGATTCTAGCAAACCATGGAGACTTTGATGACATACCTTCTTCCAACCTAGATCTTGTGTGGCAAGAGTCTAAAAGTTCTCCGTGCTTGTGTGGAATCTGTAGAGGCGTGGACACTATTCTATGTCGGAACTCCGGCCGTTAGCGTTTGTTGGACTTCTTCGAAGCACCTTGGTTGAGTATCAACTCAATCCCGCCATGGTATAATTTATTTATGTCTATGTTACTTCTTGATCAATGTTCATCGCTAGATCCACATTTCTTTTGGGTTTTCTTGTTCCTTTTCCGCTGCGCACAAGTGTTGTGACGTATAGCAAAACCCAACAAAGGTGTGAGTAGACCTCCATTGTTTATGGCAAGTGACTATAGCCATTGGAGAACTCGCTTGAAGATATTCCTAATGACACAGAGTATGGACGTATGGGCCATGGTCGTAACAAAATACATTGCACTCACCATTACTGTAGGCGATCAAGTTTTGGAAAAACTACATGATAAATGAGAGACGCTATTAACTGAGATGCACTAATAATGCTAAAGCCATGAATTCTTTATTCTGCGCGCTAGATAAAACTGAATTCAATAGAATTTGTAACTGTGAAATGACTTATGATATTTGGTGCTTACCCGAACTAACTCATGAAGGTACTTTACAGGTGAAAGAATTAAAGCTATTTCTACTGGAGTCTGAGTATGAATAGTTCTGGATGGAGATCAACGAGGAGGTGGATAACATGTACACTCGCTTCACTAAGATCGTCAACGCCTCCAGATTACTCGGAAAAACCTTTTCAAATGGAGACTTGGTTAGAAAGATCCTGCGATCTTTGCCTCCACGATTCAACCCTAAAGTGACAACTATTGCTGAATCTCATAACATCAGCACCTTGGAGATAGAGAGCCTCTTTAGAAATCTGAAGATCCATGAGTTCGAACTAAAAATACAAGCCGAGGAGTATCCCAGGAAGCAGAAGAAGGCACTTGCACTGAGAGCGGTAAAGGAAAAGGAGCTAGGAGAAGAGTCTGATGATGAAAATGAATAGAGCCTTTATGTACGAGAATTTAGAAGATTCGTGAAGAATCCCAAAAAACAAGGGAAGTTCAAGAGATTTCTGAAGAAAGGTGCTGAAGAGAAGATGAGATGGACCAAAATGTCAAAAGGGTCTGAGAGTGATGAAAAGCCTACTCTTGAGTGCTTTCACTATCATTAGTCTACGCACATGAAGAGAGGCTGTCCAAATCTACAAAAGGAAGAAAAAGAGAGGCAAGACAGAGACAAAAGGAAAGAGAGAAGTTCTCAAAGCGTCAACATGGGACGATGCTGGTTCTAACAAGTCGAGCACTTCCAACTCAAGCAATGAAGACGAGGCGAATCTGTGCTGCCTGGGGAAACATCGCAGCGACTCCGACAACGAATCCAGTGTCCATAGCGACACTGAGGTAATTCCTCCCACTTACGAAGATCTCCTTGAGTTATACAAAACATTATGCGATAAATTAGATGACGTGAGTAATAAAAATAGTGTCTTGAAATCTGAAAATGAACAAATGAAAAAGGAGTTGAAATGTTTGAATAATGAATTAATTAAATGCGGAAAAGAGAAGGTTAAGTGTCAAGTGTTCTCATTCAATGAACACAATAAAAGAATTAGAAGAGAGCCTCTCCAAGACTTCCTCCAAAATTAAAACTCTTACCAAAGAGAAGGACTTGTAAAGGAAGCTTCAAACTTCTCTAGGCCACATTGAAAATGGCAAGAAACAATTCACGAACCTCGGTGTGTGATGCTTGTCACGGAAAACACCGCGTACAAAGGCTAAGATCCATGACCTTAACCTTGCAATCCAAAAATTTGGAATAGGCCAAAAATCTCTTAATATGGTGTTGGGTTTTCAGTGTCAGGGATCTGGAAAATTCGGGCTGGGATATAAACACTGTGAGCTACCGACCGACGGTATCCCTGCCGCCAGTGATAGTTCGTCTTCAGCGAACCTGGCTAAAAGGCCTATAAATCATAAAGCTAATCATAATAAAATTGGAAGCCTACATCCATCTTCCAGTAGGAGCCCCGGTATAACGCAAAAGGCGATCTCCACCGTCTTTGTGAAGTGTGCCAAATGACGGGTGGTACTTATACTCTGGTTGTTCCAAGCACATGACGGGTGATAAAGACAAGTTCCTTAACATGGAGAAGAAGAAATGAGACATTGTGACCTTTGAGGACAATAGTAAAGGTCGCATTATTGGCATTGAAATCATATGTAATGATGTATTTTCTATTTCAAATGTATTGTTTGTTAAATGCTTAAAGCACAATCTTATTTCAATTAGTCAACTCTGTGATAAGAGCTTGAATGTGCTGTTTGAAACTTCCACTAATACATGCAATATCATAGATGTTAAATCAAACACTGTATTGCAAACTGCTCATAGAAATCATAATATTTATACTGTTAAGTTTGAGGATATATCTTCTGATTTGACATGCTTAGTTACTAAAAATGAAGAATTAGAGCTTTGACATAGGAGACTCGGTCATTCCGGGAGTAAACTGTTGGAGTTACCATGGTGATCTAGAAGTGGTCAAACATTTAATCTCACTGCCAACGCGATATGAGCCTGCAGGGTCGCACATAAGAGCATGTGGAGAAATTGGAAGATTAACTGTGTTGGTAAGGGTTACCAATCACCCTACAGTATGGGGAGTCAGACAAATGTTGCCAAGGGAAAATCGTCGAGAGTCGACGGGAGTCGTCGAGTATGACTCGTCGACTATGGAAAAATCGACGAGAATCGACGGGAGTCGTCGTGTATGTCTCGCCGACTAAGGCATAATCGTTGAGAATCGAACTGTTCGATTCTCGCCGATTCTGCGTCTGATTCTCGCCGATTCTGCGATTGATTCTCGCCGACTGATTCTCGCCGACTGATTCTCGCCGACTGATTCTCGCCGAATCTGGAGGTGATTCTCGCCGACTGATTCTCGCCGAATCTGGAGGTGATTCTCGCCGAACGGTCCAGAAACCCTAACTTGGGTGGTCTGCGGATAGCGATTCCTATGAACTGTTTATGCCTTTGGTATAAATAGGACACTTAGGGTTTTGGGGAAATCATCGACCAACATCGGAATTTCTGTAGCCGAACGGAAGCCGACGGAAAGAGTTCCGCCGATCTCCCGATCCGCCGAATCCCGATTCCGCCGGACGGAAACGTTCCTCCGCCGCCTGTTCGCTCCGCCGACGACCTCATCTCCGGCGACCGTCGCTGGTCTTGCTTTCCCTGGCGCGGACTTAGCAGTCCGTGGGAAGTGCAAAGGTGCGACTGATCTTCTTCCCGACCCTTCGTGCGACAAAGCTCGGGGTTCTCCCGCTCGTGTGGATTTCTGCAGAGACGTGGACGTTATTCCACGTAGAACTCGCCACCGACAAGGACTCGAAGCTTGGAGCATCTCCGTTGAGTTGTGACTCAACGCCGCTAAGGTAATTTTTGTCTTGTTATTTTCATAACTTCTTGATTCAACATTCATGGCCCGATCCATTTCTCTTTGGGTTGTTCTTGTTTTATTCCTTCCGCTGTGTGCACAAGTGTTGTGCCAACCTCCATAGAGAAACCCAACAGTGGTATCAGAGGGAGGTTTCGACCATGATTGTTGTTTTGGAAGTTAGGTTATTCCAGTACGTGTAAACCTAGGGATTTAGAAGTGTTCTAAATGTCTAGATTTAATCTTGGCACCCCGCCGGGAACGTCTGGAATCTTGCGGTAATTTCTAATCGTTAGGAATTACTGTCTCCTTAACAGTAACCATCCCTCAATTTCTTTTTGGATTTTGAATCCAATAACGAGAGATGAGCTTGTCTACTGCTTTAAGTTGAGTTGCCTTTGTCCCTTGTCCAATGCATGTAAACCTGAAGATTTGGAAGTGTCTAGATATTCATATTTATCCCTTTTCTTCTATCAAATGTTGATAGTGTTCTGTTGTGCACATAAGGGATGTATGAGGATTTTAAAAATTTGTTTTTCCTTGGATGTGTACGATGATCAAATGTTGATCATGGTTAATTGTTAACCTATAATCAAAAATCCCTTAATCTAATATTAAGTGTTCGGATGCCTTCCGATGGATGACACTCTTCCTGCCTCGATCGATGAAGTGTGGGCTTGCCAATGCAAGGTGCATTAATCTATCTTGGTAAGGGTGTGAGCGGATAATTGTGATATCCCACTGTCGACATCGGGTCCAACTTAACTAGGTGACCTCAAAGGTTGAGTGCCTAGAGGCATAGAGTTGGCATGCACCATATGATGGATGCGAATAAGGAGTTATTCACCAACCATACAAGAATTGCATGAGGATGCAATTGGCAAGCGTTGCCTACCTAAATAACCACATCGTGAGAGGAAAGCCAAAGCTGACTCATTGTGTTGGTGAAATACGGATCTTGTCAACTAAGAGAGTAGCTCGCATGAACTCTCCGAATTGATAGTGAGGGCTATTATTTTGAATAAAATAGTGGGAGTTTTTAATTGAAGTCCAAATTAAGAAAATAATTGTATTTTGAAATTTTGGTACTGATTTATTCTGCATGAATTCTTGTAGAATTCCATGGCAAGTGGTTCACACTCCACACTGTCTCTCAGAGCCATCCTTGAGAAGGATAAACTCAATGGGACTAACTACATGGACTGGTACAGAAACCTGAGAATTGTTCTCAGGCAAGAGCGAAAGCTCTATGTCTTGGAAGAAGAAGCCCCGAGGTGCCGACCGGGAATTCTACCCGTGCTGATAAAGATACTTATAAGAAGTATACTGATGACGCCTTAGACGTCGAATTCCTTATGCTTGCCACCATGAACTTTGAGCTTCAAAGGCAACATGAGAACATGGGGTGCAAGGAGATTGACGAGCATCTCAAGAAAATGTTTCAAGGGCAAGCTCGTCAAGAGAGGTTCGACGTCACAAAAGCGTTATTTCAGTGCAAGATGGGAGCTCGAGACTCAGTAGGGACTCACGTACTCAAGATGATTGGGTATATAGAGAACCTTGAAAGGCTGAGTTTTCCTCTAGGTCAAGAGTTGGCCACAGATCTGATCCTGCAATCGTTGCCGGACAGTTATGAGCAGTTTGTCTTGAACTACAACATGAATGAAATAGACAAGACACTGCCCGAGCTCCTAGGCATGTTGAGAACTGCCGAGATCAATATGAAGAAGGCCAAGCCTGCCAGCCCCATACTGATGGTGCATAAGGGCAAGGCCAAGGCCAAGGGCTCTAAGAAGACGAAGGTGAGACCTAAGTCACATCTCGAGCCCAAGTCTTCCGCACTGATGAAAAAGAAGAGTACGGTGAAGGAAGGGAAATGCCACCACTGTGGCAAGGCTGGTCATTGGAGGAGGAACTGTCCTTCTTATATTGAGAGTTTGCAGAAAATGAAGGGAGGTATGACTTCCGCTTCAAATATTTACGTTATAGAGATAAATCTTTCTGCTCCTTTATCTTGGGTATTGGATACCGGATGTGGTTCTCACATTTGTATAAATGTGCAGGAACTGGGAAGGAGAAGATTGCTGAGTAAAGGGGAGGTGGACCTGCGCGTCGGCAATGGAGCAAGAGTAGCTGCTGTAGCCGTAGGGGTTTACCGTCTTTCTTTGCCCAGTGGGCTTGTAATAGAACTAGATAACTGTTATTTTGTTCCGGCAATAACTAGAAACATTATATCCATTTCATGCTTGGACATGATTGGATTTTCTTTTATAATTAAGAACAACTGTTGTTCTATATTTAAGAATGATGTTTGTTATGTTGTAGCCCAATTGTTTAATGGTCTTTACGTTTTGAACTTGGACCATCAAATCTATAATGTAGAAAATAATAAAAGGCTAAGAACAAATGACTCAAACCCTACATATCTCTGGCATTGTCGTTTGGGTCATATAAACGAGAAGCGCATATCCAAACTCCATAAAGATGGACTTTTGGACTCATTTGATTATGAATCATTTGAGCGATGCGAATCTTGTTTGTTAGGCAAGATGACTAAAGCCCCTTTCACTGGTTATACTGAGAGGGCTGAGGATCTCTTGAGTGTTGTACATAGTGATATATGCGGACCCATGAGCTCCATGGCTAGAGGTGGGTATTTCTACTTCGTTACATTTACTGATGATTTCAGTAGATACGGATATGTGTATCTTATGAAGTGCAAATCCGAGACCTTTGAAAAGTTCAAAGAGTTCAAAAATGAAGTAGAAAACCAGTTGGGAAAAAGGGTTAAAGCACTCCGATCTGATCGAGGTGGCGAATACCTGAGTCATGAGTTCCGTGATCATCTGAAAGAGTGTGGTATTGTATCACAGCTCACTCCACCTAGAACACCACATCATAATGGTGTGTCTGAGAGGAGAAATCGTACTTTATTAGACATGGTACGTTCGATGATGAGTCATGCAGACTTGTCTGTTTCCTTTTGGGGTTTTGCTTTAGAGACTGCTGCAATGACACTGAATCGCGCTCCAACGAAAACGGTTCTGAAGACACCATATGAGATATGAACTGGGAAGCGTCGTAGTATGTCGTTCATTAAAATTTGGGGCTGTGAGGCATACGTGCGACGTCAAATGAATGACAAGCTGTAACCCAAATCGGATAAATGTTATCTGGTGGGATATCCTAAGGAAACGAAAGGGTATTATTTTTACCTACCGTCTGAGGGCAAAGTGTTTGTCGCAAGGACTAGCGTCTTCTTGGAGAAACAGTTCTTATCAAGAAAGACTGAAAAGGTAGAACTTGAAGAAGTTCAAGAACCACCAATAGTGAATGAACCGCAATTGGATTCTGAGACAGGACTACAAGATGTTGTAGCTAGAGAACCTGCTCAAGAAACACAAGTCCTACGTAGATCTGGTAGACCGAGATTTGAGCCTGAGAGATATGGATTTCTCATGTCTCAAATAGGTAATGTGTTGCTTATGGATCATGATGATGAACCAGCAACCTACCAAGAGGCTATGAATGGACCGGACTCCGACAAATGGCTTGAGGCTATGAAATCCGAAATGAACTCCATGTATGCAAACCAAGTTTGGAACTTGGTAGAACCACCTGAAGGGGTGCGACCCATAGGGTGCAAGTGGGTCTTCAAGAAGAAGATCGACATGGATGAGAATGTACAAACATTCAAAGGGCGACTGGTGGCTAAGGGTTTCAGGCAAATTCATGGTATTGACTATGATAAGACCTTTTCCCCTGTTGCCATGGTAAAGTCCATAAGGATATTACTTGCTATTACTGCGTATTATGACTACAAGATCTGACAGATGGATGTCAAAACGGCTTTCCTTAATGGAAACCTCCTTGAGGAAGTGTACATGACACAACCCGAGGGTTTTGTATCCCCAAATGAAGCCACTAAAATATGCAAGTTGAATAGGTCCATCTATGGACTGAAGCAGACCTCTCGAAGTTGGAATCTTCGTTTTGATGAGAAAATCAAAGAGTTTGGTTTCATCAAGAATGAAGATGAGGCTTGTGTTTACAAGCGAATCAGTGGGAGCATTGTTGTCTTCCTGATATTGTATGTAGATGACATACTGTTGATTGAGAATGACATTCCTACCCTGAAAGTTTTTAAGAACAATCTAGGGAACTGCTTTTCTATGAAGGACTTGGGTGAAGCGACTTATATACTCGGTATTAAGATCTATAGAGATAGATCGAAGAAGTTGCTGGGTTTGACCCAGAGTACATACATTGAAAAGGTGTTGAAGCGGTTCAACATGCTTGAGTCCAAGAAAGGATTTTTACCCATGTCTCATGGTGTGAATCTCTCTAAGGACCAGTGTCCAAAATCTTGTGAAGATAAGGACCGCATGAAGTTGATTCCATATGCTTCGGCAATTGGATCAATCATGTATGCAATGTTGTGTACTCGACCCGATGTCTCCTTTGCTTTGAGCATGACTAACAGGTATCAGTCAGACCCCGGTGAGTGTCACTGGATTGCCGTCAAGAATATCCTGAAGTACTTTAGAAGGACTAAAGATGTGTTCTTGGTGTATGGTGGAGAGGAAGAGCTCGTTGTAAGTGGTTACACGGATGCTAACTTCCAAACTGATAGAGACGACTCAAAGTCTCAGTCAGGTTTTGTGTTTTGCCTTAATGGAGGAGCTGTGAGCTGGAAGAGTTCCAAGCAAGAGACAGTTGCTGATTCTACTACAGAGGCCAAGTATATCGCTGCAGCTAACACAGCGAAGGAGGCTGTATGGATTTGGAAATTCATCGGCGAGCTTGATGTAGTTCCTAGCATTGTTGGTCCCGTAGTTCTCTACTGTGATAACAATGGTGCAATTGCACAATCTAAGGAACCTAGATCCCATCAGCGCTCCAAGCACATACTTCGGCGGTTCCATCTTATTTGTGAGATTGTCGAACGAGGAGATGCGAACATTTGCAGAGTGCCGACTGAGGAGAATGTTGAGGATCCACTGACAAAGCCTCTCGCGCAGAGAAAACATGATGGTCATATTAGATCGATGAGTATACGATACCTAAATGATCAACTCTAGTGAGAGTCTTGTGGGTTGCATGTAAACATATATTCTGTTGGCTGTTTATTGTTTATTCATTTGATAAATTATGTACCTAGATGTTTCTTTTTATAATTAATGGCAAGTTCTTTTATTATGATTTTCCTATGTGATAGTTAAATTATAACATAATAAATACCCTTAGAATGTTCGCTTCCATAGGACATCAAGTACGTGACTTGAATGTGAGAGCCTGTGATTTATTTGAAGCTTCATTCTTAAAAGGTCCCTGGTCGTAGTATCATCATAGAATCTAAGGGTGATGATGATGCATTAAGACTAACACGTGTGTTGACTGATGACCAGTTCTCACAGGTCATGATATTGTGATATCAAGTCATCACGTGGGTACTTGTTAATGAACAAGTTGTACTGGACAGACCCAACCTGAGACTACTTTGTGGATTGTTATCTAATCGTGTCATGAGTAGGTCTCAATTGACAATGGTGTTGTGGTCCTTTGACCTGAAGTCACAACATTCATCAAGTGAGGAAGAGCGTGCTTTGATGCCATCTAAAGTCTTCCTTGAGAAAGGTTGATGATAAGGGTGGTTGTTGGGCACGTTACAAATCGTTTGGGTGTTTGTGTGCGAGCAGATATGGGATTTGTCCTCCTATATGACAGGAGTTGCATCCATGGGCCCCTTGATGGAACTGGACTGAGAAATGCATGACCATGCTTGGTTGAGTCAATATATGATATTGGACTCACCATTCTCTGGAAGTCCGTTCTAGATCAAGAAACTTGGATTGAGCTATTATGAGGGTGACACGGTCCATACCTCTAGTTCTTTCCGGATGTAAGGGACAAAGGGACAAAGACAACGCTGAGACATTGTTCATAAAGGCTTTTGAGTTATGAACTCTTATTGCTTGGGGAGCAATGATGCATTGCTAGATGCCGCTCATTGTTTGTGAGGTTTTTGGTTTGATACTTTCAAGATCATGTGAGAGACTGTTGGAGTTACCATGGTGATCTAGAAGTGGTCAAAAATGTAATCTCATTGCCAATGCGATATGAGCCTGCAGGGTCGCACATAAGAGCATGTGGAGAAATTGGAAGATTAACTGTGTTGGTAAGGGTTACCAATCACCCTACAGTATGAGGAGTCAGACAAATGTTGCCAAGGGGAAATCGTCGAGAGTCGACGGGAGTCGTCGAGTATGACTCGTCGACTATGGCAAAATCGACGAGAATCGACGGGAGTCGTCGTGTATGTCTCGCCGACTAAGGCATAATCGTCGAGAATCGAACTGTTCGATTCTCGCTGATTCTGCGTCTGATTCTCGCCGATTCTGCGATTGATTCTCGCCGATTGATTCTCGCCGACTGATTCTCGCCGACTGATTCTCGCCGAATCTGGAGGTGATTCTCGCCGACTGATTCTCGCCGAATCTGGAGGTGATTCTAGCCGAACGGTCCAGAAACCCTAACTTGGGTGGTCTGCGGATAGCGATTCCTATGAACTGTTTATGCCTTTGGTATAAATAGGACACTTAGGGTTTTGGGGAAATCATCGACCAACATCGGGATTTCTGTAGCCGAACGGAAGCCGACGGAAAGAGTTCCGCCGATCTCCCGATCCGCCGAATCCCGATTCCGCCGGACGGAAACGTTCCGCCGCCGCCTGTTCGCTCCGCCGACGACCTCATCTCCGGCGACCGTCGCTGGTCTTGCTTTCCCTGGCGCGGACCTAGCAGTCCGTGGGAAGTGCAAAGGTGCGTCTGATCTTCTTCCCGACCCTTCGTGCGACGAAGCTCGGGGTTCTCCCGCTCGTGTGGATTTCTGCAGAGACGTGGACGTTATTCCACGTAGAACTCGCCACCGACAAGGACTCGAAGCTTGGAGCATCTCCGTTGAGTTGTGACTCAACGCCGCTAAGGTAATTTTTGCCTTGTTATTTTCATAACTTCTTGATTCAACATTCATGGCCCGATCCATTTCTCTTTGGGTTGTTCTTGTTTTATTCCTTCCGCTGCGTGCACAAGTGTTGTGCCAACCTCCATAGAGAAACCCAACATAAACTAATAGTCAAACTATTGAAACAAAAACTACTCCGTGGACTTCCAAAGTTAAGCGGTAGTTTGACTTCATTATGTGCTTCTTGCCAAAAGGGGAAATTTATAAAAACTTATCTTAAGAGCAAAAATGATATTTCCACATGTAGACCACTAAAACTGATTCACATAAATATATTTGGTCCTCTTAGCATGTGTAGTTTAGGTGAAAAACGATATACTTTTGTGATTATCGACTCACATTTTTGTTTGTCCATTTTTATTGCAAATAAATCAGATGCATTTCTTGAATATTCTTATTTGCGCGCTAGATTGCAAAATGCAATGGAAATAAAAATAAAATGCATTAAGTATGATCACGGTGGCGAATTTGAGAACAAAATTTTTACTAATTTCTGTAACAACTTGGGGATTATGCACGAATTTTCATCCCCACGCACTCCATAACAAAACGAAGTAGTAAAAAGAAAAAACCGAACGCTTCAAGAATTAGTACGCACGATGCTTGCCGAGTTTGGCTTGCCTCGATATTTTTGGGCTGAAGCGGTCAACAAAACATGTTATGTGATGAACCGGATCATGGTTCGCCCCATTCTTAAGCACATCCCTTATGAGCTCTATTATGATAGAAAGTCGTCTGTGTCTTACTTTAAAGTCTTTGAGTGTCCTTGTTTCATTCCTAACACCAAGGATAACTTAGGAAAATCCGATGAAAAATCTGACCTAGGCATGTTTTTAGGATATTCCTCCACGAGTCGTGCCTATAAGGTTTCCAACAAAAGAACCTTGGTAGTTGAAGAATCTATTCATGTTCACTTCAATGAAATTGCCCCTAAAGAAGACACAAAATCACATGTAGTTGATGATGACGTAATTTCTCTAGAAGAGGAGAGTGAGAAGAAAGATGCAGTAGTAGTAGGAAATGACTTAGGTAATACGGAAGAATATAAGCCTCCAAGTGAACTAAATTTTTTAAAGAATCATCCTAAAGAACTAGTGATTGGAGAGCCTTCATATGAGATTAGAACTCGCTCAAAAGTGCATGAATCATTTTTAAACCTATGCTTTGTTTCTGAAATTGAACCAAAGAATATTTTTGAAGATTTAAATGACGAATCTTTGTTTCTAGCCATGAACGAAGAACTTAATCAATTCAAGAGAAATAGAGTGTGGACTTTAGTGCAGCGCCCTAGTGACCGTCCAGTTATAGGTATGAAGTGGATTTTCAAGAATAAACTTGATGATGAGTCAAGGATAACGAAAAATGAGGCTAGGTTGGTTGCTCAAGGATATTCTCAGATTGAAGGGGTGGATTTTGAGGAGTCTTTTGCTCCCGTTGCTCGTCTTGAGTCCATTAGGATGTTCTTAGCCTTTGCTAATTTTAAAAATATCAAATTATATCAAATGAAGGTCAAGAGTGCATTTTAAATGACTATATTAAATAAGTGTATGCAGTGCAACCACCCAGATTTAAAAATAACAACCATCCAAATCAGATATATAAACTCATAAAAGCCTTATTTGGATTAAAACAAGCTCCTTGTGCATGATACGAAGCTAACTGTTTTTCTTGTTAAGCATGGTTTTATAATGGGGAGTGCAGATCCAACTTTATTTGTAAAACATAATGATTCACATTTAATGATCATGCAAATATATGTCAATGATATAATTTTTGGTGCCACTAACAAAAAACTATATGAAGAAATCATTAAAATGATGCAAAGTGAATTTGAAATGAGTTTGATAGGAGAATTGTCATACTTCCTTGGTTTTCAAATTTCTCAACGAGACGATGATATTTTTATCTGTCAATCCAAATATGTAAAATATATGATTAAAAAATTCGGGTTTGAGAATTTGAAACAAGCAAAAACTTCTATGAGCATATCACTAAAACTTGGAAAGGATGAAAGTGGCATATCGATAAAGCAAATTTTATTTAGAGGCATGATTGGATCCCTATTATATCTTAGTGCATCTAGATCTGACATCATGTTTGCAGTGTGCCTTTGCGCTAGATATCAAACAAATCCTGAAGAATCACATCTGAAAGCATTAAGCGCATCTTTAAGTATCTAATAGGGTCACAAAATCTTAGTCTTTGGTACCCACGCACCACAAATTCCACGCTTCATGGCTATTTCAATTTAGATTATGCCGGGTGTTCACTTGATCGCAAATGCACAAGTGACACGTGTCACTTCTTAGAGCCTGCACTAGTTTCATGGTCGAGTAGGAAACAGAATTCTGTGGCCCTCTCCACGGACGAGGCCAAATACATTGCCATAGGAAGTCGTTACGTACAAGTACTTTGGATGTCACAAACGTTAGAAGACTTTTGTCTCTCTTTCAAAAACGTTAAACTTAGGTGTGACAACAAAAGTGCCTTAGATTTAACAAATAATTCGATGCACCACTTTCAATCAAAACACATAGACGTTCGTCATCACTTTATTCGAGATCACATTAAGAAAGAAAACGTGAAAATGAGCTTCATTGGGACTGACGATCAACTTGCCAATATCTTTACGAAACCCCTCCATGATGCTCATTTTTTTATTTCGCCTGGAATTGAGTGTTTTGGATCTCTTAGCATAGTCATATTGCAGAATTTTTGAACTCCTGGCAATTTTTAAACGAACTCGAGTTTCTGTGAGTTACCGCGTGGTAGCCCTAGCGCCGGCAGTACGTTGGCTTTCTGAATTTTGTTAATGTGTTATTTTTTTTGCTTGTGTGTTTTTTGGGGTCCCTCTGTTTTGTGTTTTTTTGTGAGTTGTATAATAAAAAATCACATAAAAATTTGAAGAATCCCAAAAACCCAAAAATATTTTTTATTCTTGTTTGTTTTATCTTCCATTTTTTTTAAACAAAAACACATAAAAATTTGGAAAATCCCCAAAACCCCAAAACATGTTTTTTTTTATTTCAGTTTGATTTGTTTAATCTTTGTGTATTAAAACAAAATTAAAATTTATAACCAAAAATTTCAAAAAAAAAGGGTATGATCATTCATAGGAGATGCATGATTATGAAGCCACGTGCTATCGCAAGCATGGTCGCCCTCCTCGTCCGCAGGCTTCTGTTGCTGCCACCGACTCTTCTCCAACTCATCCTGGCCTCGACGAGGTTCGCCTCCAGCTCTAGCATCTTCATGGCCTGCTCAGCCGCCCGCCAGCCTCGGTTGCCTCCACTGCCTCCATCTCCAATGAAGGTATCACCTGCCTTTCCTCTGGCCCGCGATGAATCCTCGACTCTGGTGCCACTCACCACATCACCTCTGATCGGCCGCATCAGTACTTGTCTTCCCCTCACCCAAAGTACATCACTGTGACCAATGGCGCCTCCGTCCCTGTTTCTGGATGTGCTGATATTTCTCTCACCTCTTCTCTCCACCTGCGCTCGACTCTTCATGTTCCGGGCTCTCCGTTCAATTTGCTTTCTGTTGGTCGCCTTACTTCTGATTTACATTGCTCAGTGACCTTTACTTCTTCTTCTTTTCTAATACAGGATCAGCAGACGCAGACTATCATTGGTAAAGGGCGACTGCAGAACGGGCTCTATCTTCTTGACGACTCTCTTACTCTCCTCGCCTCTGTCTCATCTTCCGATTGGCATCGACGTCTTGGTCATGCTCCTCTACCTGTCCTCCAGAAGGCTCTCCCGGATGTATCTCTTCCTGTTTTTCAATGTGAAACATGTATTTTTGGCAAGCAGCCCCGTTCATCTTTTCCTTCTAATTGTACTCGGAGCTCCGCTCCTTTTATCTTAGTACACTCTGATATATGGGGTCCGTACAAAATTACTAGTATTTCTGGCTATCGATATTTCGTTACTTTTATTGATGATTATTCGCGCATGACGTTTGCTGTATCTTCTTCGCGATCGATCTGAGCTTCCCCGCGTCTTCCGGGCATTTATTCTTGAGACTCGCACTCAATTCTCTGCGCCCATTCGCACTATTCGTACCGACAATGCGCGCAAGTACACCGGTCATGACTTCGCGACCCTCTGCTTTGAGTTTTGCATTATTCACCAAACATCGTGTGTGTATACTCCGCAATAGAATGGTGTCGCCGAGCGCAAGAATTGGCACCTTCTTGATGTGGCTCGGTCCCTTATGATTCAAATGCGGGTTCCAAAACCCTACTGGAACTTTGCGCTATCAGCCGCCTGCTTTCTTATCAATCGTCTACCGTTCTCCGTTCTTCAGAATGCCACTCCGTTCAGCCTCCTTTTTCCGTCCACTCCACCTTTCCCTGTTACTCCTCGTATCTTTGGGTGTACTTGCTACGTTCACCATCTCGGCCCTTCTACTGACAAATTGGATCCCCGTGCGGCCAAACATATCTTTGTCGGTTACTCGCGCACTCAGAAGGGGTATATGTGTTATTCGCCCACTACCCGCAAGGTTATTGTCTCTGCGGACGTTACTTTCCGGGAAGATCTTCCCTTCTTTTCTTCTCCGGATGTCGTTCCCCTCGTTTCTGAGGTTGTTCGTCCTATCATCCCGGCTCCGGATGCCGTTCGTCCTATCATCCCGGTTCCTTGCTCCTCATCATCTCCTCCTCCTGACCCGGCTCCGGTCCGTCCGACTCCACCTGTTATTCGGGTCTACTCTCGTCGCTCTTCTCCTCCCGATGCCCCACTGCAGTCGGCCTCGACCTCTGATGCTCCGCCACCTGCTGCTCCGGTTCCTGCTTCAACCGCTCATCCGATGGCGAATTACGTCTCTCTCCATCGCCTTTCACCACCACTTCGCCACTTTGCCACATCATTATCCTCTGTGTCTATTCCTAACTCTGTACAGGAGGCGCGATAACATCCTGGCTGGCGGGCTGCCATGGAGGAAGAAATGACGGCCCTTTGGGCCAACCAGACCTGGACCCTGGTCCCTTTGCCTCCCGGTCAACACCCGGTTGGCTGTAAATGGGTTTTTGTCGTCAAACATGCTCCGGATGGCACTATTGCCCGTCTGAAGGCCATACTGGTGGCTCTTGGCTTCACTCAACAACAGGGCCTCGATTATGAGGAAACTTTCTCTCCGGTGGCCAAGCTCAACTCCGTTCGTGTTCTTCTCTCCGTAGCTGTACACCGCCATTGGCCCCTTCATCACCTCGATATAAAGAATGCCTTTCTGAATGGTGATCTTCACGAAACCGTCTACATGCGCCAACCGCCCGGGTTTGAGACCACGGGGGAGTCTCATGTGTGTCTTCTAAAGAAGTCCATCTATGGTCTCAAACAATCCCTCGGGCGTGGTTCGAAAAATTCAGCAAGGTGGTTCAGGATATGGGTTTCACTCGGAGCTCTGCTGACTTCTCCCTTTTCACCCGACACCGGGCTACTGGAACCGTCATTCTGTTGGTTTATGTTGACGACATCCTACTTACTGGGGACGACTCACAGGGGATCCAAGCGGTCAAACAACATCTGAGCACCGTATTTCAGACCAAAGACCTAGGGCATCTTCGCTACTTCCTCGGTCTTGAGATCGCACGACGACCGGATGGGCTTGTTCTCTCCCAACGGAAGTACTGTCTCGATCTCCTTAAAGATGCTGGTCAGTCAGGTTGCAAGCCAGCTAATACACCGATGGAGGCAAATCACAAGCTCTGTGCACATGCCTCTGATAATGATCTGCTTCTCCAAAACCCGGAGTACTATAGACGCCTTGTTGGAAAGTTGATCTACCTAACCGTCACGAGGCCTGACATATCATTTGCTGTTGGGGTTGTCAGTCGCTTCATGCATGCTCCCCGGGTTTCTCATCTCCAGGCTGTTGAACGGATTCTCCGGTACCTTAAGGCAGCTCCGGGTCAAGGGCTTGTGTACAAAACCTCCACCTCAGCTCCAACATTGGTTGCTTACTCTGATGCCGATTACGCTGGTTCCCTGGACGATCGGCGGTCGACCAGTGAGTTCTGTACTTACTTTGGAGGTCATCTCATTACTTGGAAAAGTAAAAAACAGGTCGTGGTTGCTAGATCCTCCGCGGAAGCTGAATACCGATCTATGGCATCGGTTGTTTCTTAACTCACATGGCTTGAAAGTCTTCTTGCTGACTTGAGAGTAAAACTTCCTTCATCTGCTGTTCTCTTTTGTGATAGTCAAGCGGCCATACACATAGCGAAGAATCCAGTGTTTCACGAGCGTACGAAGCATATTGAGGTCGACTGTCACTTCATACGAGAGAAAGTTCAAATGAAGAAACTTGAGTTAAAACATGTTCCGGGCACTGATCAGGTTGCTGATATTCTCACAAAGGCCCTATCAAGCACCTTGTTCTACCATTGTTTGTCCAAGCTTGGTGCATATGATCTATACGCTCCAGCTTGCGGGGGAGTTTTAGAAAAGCCCACTTAACTAGGCCCATTTATCTTTTTCTATTGTTATTTCTCTCTCATCTTTAGTCCCACATTGTGTATAGGACTTTGCTTTCTCTTTCTCTCATCTATATATTTGTACTCATTCTTTGTATTCTATACAAGTGAACATATATACAAGGTGGATTTTTCTCCACCTATAAACAAGAACAATCCCAAAAATACAAAACACATATAATAAAACTTAGAAATAATAGAAACAAAACATGGAAGACATTAACAAGAAATAAAACAAACCATGCATAAAAATACTAAAACATTTAAATAAACTATGAATTTTGCATACTAAACTATCCCAAAAATGATGACTAAAACAAGTCATCAGTGAGTCTTCGGGTGCTCATAGCGAAGCGATGTTAGAGGAGCTGCGTCAGAGCATTGAGACTCTATCAAGGCAGATGGTTGCAATGCAAACACAGTTGCAGGCACTATTGACTGCCACCTTGGGGAGGCAGCCTGGTGAGTAAACCCCCACAGTGGATGAGCATGAGAGTGAGATCATTAAATTGGATAGGTTTGATTCTGAGTTGATAGCTGCTGAGGAGTGCATAGTTAAAAATTTCTTTGGTGGTCTCCAAAATGACGTCCAGCAGTTTGCCAATGCTTACCAATCCGAGACTAATGCGAAAGCAGTGGAAGCTGTCTTGAGGGTTGAGACTATTGGAAATGCCAAAATTCGTGGTATGTTGTTAAGGAAAGAAAAGAGAAAGACCGAGGATGGTGAAAGCCCTGGTGTATCTGACCCTGCCCCAAAGAGAGGAAGCAAGGAGGCGTAGCTGTTGTGGACGTTCGAGCCACCCCTTCGAAAAATGTTTTAAGAGGTTGGGTGTTCAGAAGCAGCTTCTGGTGCTTGCGATGCAGAGCACACCCAAAGGAGATATAATTTGTGCTTCGTGTAAGCGGAATGAGCATGTCGTTGACTATTGTTGGTTAAAGGATAAAATCTATTTCCAGTGTAGGCAGAATGGGCATTTGAAGTCTGAGTGCTCGTAGTCTCAGCCCCTGGTGCAGCTGCAGCATTTGGATAGAGGAAAAGGTAAATTGATTGCGGCGACTGAGGAAGAAACTCAGTCTTCAACCTGAGTGATTTCAGGTTCGATCTTGATCTAGTGGTTAGCTAGTAATTGTGGATATAATTTCGGTTACAGTAGTTACATGTGCGATTTTATAGGTGAGTTTATGGTAAAGAGTAGTTGAGCGCACGTTCTCTTTGATTCTAGTGATACCCACTCGATCATGGGTAGGACTTTCATAGAGCGTCTTTACTTGACTCCTAATTAAGTTGGCGATCCGTTTCGTGTTAAATTTTTCCCTCTGGTAACTCGGGGGTATCGAACCAGGGTATCCCGAGTTGTCTTATTCTTTTAGTGGGCTTTCTAGCGAATACCGATTGAAGGTGCTAGATTTGGGAGACTTCGATATGTTTTTTGGGCATGGAATGGTGGGCCAGATGTGACGTTGTAGACCAATGCTAGGTTAAGCGTCTAGATTTCATGATGAACAATGACCAACCTATGAGTGTGTTTGGTTTTCCGCGTCAGGATTCTCCGATTATTTCCGCGGTATGTGATTAGAAACTTTTTGATTTCTGTTTTTCTGCTTACCTTGTTTCTTTTTTGGAAGCTGCTCGTGATGTGCCGCGTGTTGAGGTAGAGTTTGTTTTTGATCTTGAGCTTGGTATACGTCCTTTAGAGAAAGCTCCTTACCGTTTGGCTCAACGTGAGTTGGAGGAGTTGCGTACTCAGTTAGCCAATCTATTGCAGATTGGCTCTATTAGGCTCAGTTCTGCGCCTTGAGGTGCTCTGGTTCTGCTTGTAGAAAAAGATGGCTCTATGAGATTGTGTTTAGATTATATAGAGCTAAATAAAGTGACTATCAAAATAGATGTCTGTTACATCAGATCGATGATTTATTTGACCAGTTGAGGATCTGTGGATCGGACGTTCTGCGGACTGCTTTTCGTTCTCGACATGGACATTTCGAGTTCTTGGTGATGTCCTTTAAATTGACAAATGCACCCTCTGCTTTCTTGGACATGATAAATAGAGTGTTTAAAGATTTCTTAGATCATTTTGTGCTCGTATTCATTGACGACGTTCTTGTGTATTCCCGGAGTGCTGAGGAGCATGCCCAACACTTGCGTTTAATTCTGTCTATCTTAAGAGAGCATAAGTTGTATGCGAAGTTGAGTAAGTGCGAGTTTTGGATTCCTCAAGTGTCCTTTTCGGTTCATGTTGTGAATAAAGATTGAATCTTTGTTGACCCAGAAAAGATTGCTGTCGTGATGAATTGGAAGAAACCTACCACGCCTAAGGAGATAAGAAGCTTCCTGAGATTGACAGACTATTATAGAAGGTTTGTAGAAGGATTCTTCGTTTTGTCTGCTCCTCTGACTAAGCATATGCAGAAGAATGTAACATTTGTTTGGGGCGATGAGTGCGAAGGAGCTTTTTAGGAATTGAAGAAGAGATTGAGCACTGCTCCAGTTTTGACTTTATCTATTGAAAAAAGTCGAGTATATTGTTTATATAGATGTGTCGCACGTCGGACTTGGGTGTGTCTTGATGCAAGAAGGAAAGATGATCGCGCATGGTTTAAGGCAACTGAGGATTTATGAAAAGAATTATCCTACGCATGATTTGGAATTTGCGACAATGATCTATGTCTTAGAGCTTTGGAGACAGTTGTTGTATGACACGTTGTGTAAGATTTTACGGATCATAAGAGCTCTAAGTATGTTTTCACTCAGGAGTTGAATCTGCGCCAAAGAAGATGAATGGAATATGTTGCGGATTATGAAGTTGATATTCTCTACCATCCCGATTCTACAAAGATGTATAGGGATTTGAAACAAATTATTTTGTGGTATGGGATAAATGATGATGTTGCCAAGTTTGTACCTGAATGTTTACTTGTCAGCGTGTTAGGGCAGATCATAAAAGGCCTGTAGGTAAATTAACTCCTTTGGATATTCCAGGTTGGGAGTGAAAGAGTATTTTTATGGATTTTGTTACCGGTTTGCCGAGGTCTCCCCGAGGGCACGATTCTGTGGGTTATTGTGGATAGACTGATAAAGTATGCCCATTTGCGCCTTTTAAGATTGTCTATTCGATGAAGAAAATAACGGAACTATATTTGCATGAGGTCGTGATATTGCATAGTGTGCCTATAAGCATTGTGTCAGGT
This sequence comes from Platanthera zijinensis, assembly GCA_039513925.1. Classification (NCBI taxonomy): domain Eukaryota; kingdom Viridiplantae; phylum Streptophyta; class Magnoliopsida; order Asparagales; family Orchidaceae; genus Platanthera; species Platanthera zijinensis. The sequence goes on along the minus strand of CM077094.1, from coordinate 55,164,415 downwards.
CGAAACTCCAGGTTTATGTCGCGTTTCTGGTAGAGTTTGCAAGGAGTTTTGGGTATTGACCTTAGGTGTTCAACCGCTTTTTATCCGCAAACCAATGGTCAATCGAAGAGAGAGTTAATCAGACTTTGGAAGGTATGATTAAATAATATATCCAATGGTCAATCGAAGAGAGAGTTAATCAGATTTTGGAAGGTATGATTAAATAATATATCTTAAACCATGGTGGAGCATGAGACGAGCGTCTTGGACTCATGGAGTTTTCTTATAATAACTGTTATCAAGAGAGTTTTCAAATGGCTCCCTTTGGGACTTTGTATGAGAGGCATTGTCGAACTCCCTTGTTTTTGACTGAGGTTGGTGAGAGACCGCTGTTAGGTCCGGAAGCCTTGGAAGAAATCAGTATTTCTATAACGCATATTCGTGAAAAGCTTTGTGTAGCTCAGGAGCGTTATGAGAAATATGCTAACCGACGAAGAGTTGATCTGAAGTTTGCAGTTGTGAACATGTTTTTTCTGAAGGTTTCTCCGATGCCAGGTGTTAAGAGGTTTGGAAGGAACCACAAGTCAGATCCTAGGTATGTGAGACCTTTCCAGATTGTTGAGCGCGTCAGAGTATCAACTTATAGGTTGGTTTTGCCTGCTTCTTTCCCTGGTGTGCACGATGTGTTTCATGTGAGCTAGTTGCGGAAATGCGTGCTTAGTGACCGTCATGTCCTTGACTCGGTGCCCTAGTTGCAGCCTAATCCTTTCTATGTCGAGGAGCCTGTTCGTATTCTGCAGACTCAGGATCGGGTGTTGCGGAGAAAGACAATACCCATGGTCAAGGTTCTTTGGCGAAATCAAGACGTCGAGAGCGCGACATGAGAGTTGGAGTCAGCTATGAGAGAGGCTCATCCTCAACTTTTCTTCTAGTTTCTCTTGGTAAGTATTTCTATCCAATAACTTTTAGTACTTCCTTTCTGTTTCAGATTTGATTTGTGGATCAAGTTTTGGGACGAAACTTTTATTAGGAGTGGCTATAACGCCTTTGAATTTTAGATAATTATTTCGATTTCATTAGTATCGTATTAATGACATAATGACGTTACGTTAACGCGTAGTTAACGGTGCGCCGTCGTTAGTGCGAGAATTTGTTTGTTGGGGCGAGTTGACCAGTTTTTAGACTCGTCAGAATTAGAGTTTTAATTTTAGGCGTGTTTGTGAAGTTTGTTGCGATCCAGGCTTAGTTGGGATCTCGGTAGATTTTTTTAGGATTGTCGTTGTTTTAACTTCAGGGAATTTTGACCCGAGGTTGGTTTGTCGGATCCTGATTTCAACTCCGCCGTTGGATTCATAGCACCGCCATTTAGTTTTGGTGCGAATTTCATCGAAAACTGAGGTGATTTGGTCATTCTCGTCGTTTGAGTTTTTCTAGTTATTATAATAATAATATTATATATATATACTTAAGAAACCCTATTCATCGTCTTCCCCAAGTTGTTGGCCCGAAGAGCGAAAAGAAGAGAGCGACTCGGATATCACGTAGTCTTCCGGCCGCCGCCCTTCAGAGCTCCGGTGCATGAAACCTTCGACAGAGCATAAATCGGGAAAGCTCTCCCCGAGATCTCTGCGTGCACGTTTCAGAGATCGTGGGTGAGGAGTTCTTGCGGCCGATCCTTGAAGCGGAGCGCTTGAGAGGCCGTTTTTCGGGAGATTTTGAGGCAAGTGGTGGTTTGCTCTCTTGCCCTTCTTGTTCACCATCTTGCTTTGTTGCTATTGTTCATTTTACCTATTCTTTTTCTCTAAATGAGACTTAAAAATGTTGTAGGATCTTATGCCTTATTGTTTTAGTTTAATTAGGGTAGTGTAGAAAATCCGTCTAGGTTTATTCGTCGAGTCACTTCGCAAAACCTAGAAAATTCGTCGAGACCAGGTAAATTTGTGGAGCCAAGTCTTTTTCGTCGAGTATTCTCGACGAGTTCGTCGAGTGATTCCAGTTAGGCGTCGAGTTAAGCAAAATTCGTCGAGTGAAGTCCAATTCGTCGAGTATTCTCGACGAATTCGTCGAGTGAAGTCAATTCGTCGAGTATCCAGCGAATGCATTGAGTGTTCATGTGAGGCCAAGTCTTTTTCGTCGAGTATTTTCAACGAAATCGTCGAGTATCCTTGGGTTTTCGTTAAATTCACCAACTCCAATTCGTCGAGTATATCCGTGAAACCAAGTCCAATTCGTCGAGTATATCTTTTGGAAGCAAGTTAATTTCGTCGAGTGTCACTTCATTTGTCGAGTATATTCGTGGAACCAAGTTAAATTTGTCGAGTATACTTCAATTCGTCGAGTGAAGCAGAAAGGCGTTGAGTGAAGTATTGACGTCGAGTGCGTTGAGTGAAGTATTGACGTCGAGTGCGTTGAGTGATTTTAGTGTTTTAGCCGAGTATCTTTCAATTCGTCGAGTATTCTCGATGAATCGGCGTGTATTTAGAATTTTCGTCAAGTTGTGATTCGTCGAGACCACTCGACAAATCCTTGCTGATTCGTCGAGTCATCTCGACGAATGCTTGTTGATTCGTCAAGTCAACTTGACGAATTCTTGCTGTTTATGCCTAAATTTCCAGTCCGTCGTGAACCTGATTGCTTATCCCGTTGAGGTGATTTACCCGTTAGTCAAAACAATTGCGCTTTCGTCAAGACAAACTCCCTTTTTTTTCTCGTCGTGACTGCTCTCCTATTTGCGTCAAGTCTATGACCTATCTATGGGGTATTTTAGTCTTTTTGTCAAGACAATCCTATTATTCGTTCAGATTGGAGGTATTCGTCAATTTAATTCTAATATTTGTTGAGACAAGTACAGTCTCATCTAATCAGGCTATCTTATTTAAAGAAGTTAGTCTTACACATCGAGGGGTAAGTATGTTTAGTGAATTTCATTTCTATAAGACTAGTATTGCAGCTAACTTGGTCGTTATACTATTTATGCTATTTTCATTGTATACTGTGGACTACTTGGGGTTGTGGGCGTTAGTGGAGTGTACCACTGCCACAGTGACCTGTTTTGTGAATCAGTACACCTGGTGGGTTTTCACCGGTCTTGGTATGTGACTGGGTGTGTGGGGGAGGTTTCCACCACCGCAGGTGCCTGTTATTCCCCGGTTTTGGGTATGTCGAGAAAGAAGACCACCTTTTCCTGGGCCCTTGTGAAGTTTTGACTGTCGGTGTGTGGGGGAGGTTTCCACCACCATAGGTCCCGGTTATTTCCCTGTGGTAATGCTTGCTCAGTGATGAGCTGATCAATCTCTTATATATATACACTTGCTCATATGTATGTTTTATAAATCATAGATCTTTATCACTCTTGGTGCAGTTTGGTATATCTAACCTCATGTGAGTTCAATCTTACTTATTATATTGTGGTTGAGTGCTGATGTTTTTCTTTCAGCTATTTTGTCTTGGGTTACTTCCTTCGTTTACTTACTTTTGTATTTTACTGCCACTTGTACATTCTTGATGAAGCGTTCTTTTCTCTTGAATGCCTCAGGCTCGGAGCAGTAGCGATCTGAACAGCTAGAGTTGGTTGTTTCTGCTGTGGGATTTAGTAGCTGTGGTTTACCTCCCTCACCTTCGTGAGGTGGTATTGTAGTTCTTACTTTGGTTCAGATATACATGTTGTTCTGTGAGTTCGTGTTAGGTTATTTATGCCCACAGTGATCTTGTTATAAATGTTTAGACTATTTGCTATCTTTTATGCTATTTCTTGCTGAGTCGTTTTGTCTACTTACTCTCTGAGAAGGTTTTATGCTAGGTTACATGTTAGTTATTTTCAAAGTATAAAAAGATCAACGCTTTTATCTCATACTCATAACATCTCTTTCAATCAAATACACTTTATTTTAAAAGCGTATAAAAGCTCTTTTGTACTCATACCAAATCTAGAAATGTGCATATCATGAGTTGTCTTTTGAGTTTTCATATTCATGTTGGATGATAAATGAATTCAACCAAAGCGCCGCGTATATGTATATTTTTACCCGTGGACTAGTTGATCCACTGAATCGAGGGTCACGGTTATCAAAACATAACTCAAAACTATTTTTTCATCGCAACAAATTATGATTTTCATGAAAAGTATTAGGAGTAAGTTCTTGCCTGAGTGCCTGTAGTTGTCCCCTGCACGGCGTGACATCACAACGTGTATTTTCTCTTACTCTGATGAATTATTAAATGTTGAGAAAATGCGGGTTGTGACACTATCCGACATCGTCTTCTTTCACACAGTCTTCCTTCTTGACGTCCCTGATGGTGCCAGTGTTGACTTTTTCTATATTTTTGCACATTGGTCCCCTTGAACCTGTCATTTTTTTTTCTTTTTCTTTGTTTGATGCGGAGGCACTTTTGGATTTGTTGGGCAACAAACCCTTCCATTTTCCCACCCTCAAGAGCCTCTTTATTACGTCCCGGAGGACTCTGCAGTTCTTCGTGTCATGTTCGATATTACGGTGGAACTTGTAGTAGAGATTCTGGTTCTTGCTTCCAAATCCCTCCTTCAATGGTTGGCGGGCTTGGAAACTTGACTGCCTTTGGAGTATTTCTACCACTTAATCCATTGGGATGCCTATGTCTGTGTATTCTTCCTAAACATCACCCTACTTACATTGTGCCAGGGTTAGGAGAGGAGGCACATTCCCGTCTTGCTAGGGAAACTGAAGCTACACCGACCTCATTTGCTGGAACTGACAGGGACGATGCAGGGGTCATTGATGGAAATTCCTCTTGCGTTGAGCCAGAGGCTGGAACGCCTGGAGGGGCCTGATCGGTTGCTGAGGGACCGCGAGGGGTCGTCTGAGAGAATTATTCGACCGTTGGGTTGCTAGCGTAGAGAGGGAAGAGACGAACTCTTTGATTGTTGCTTCTCCTTCGATGAAGCAATTGGCTCGCTCTATCAACTCTCCATACGACCTCAACTACCTCTCACTCACTGCAAAATTGAAGAGGATTGACCTTAGACCGTTCGTGGTGGCGAGCGACTTGCAACCGAGTCCTTTTGAGAGAGGGGTTGAAGGGATACCACGACATTGAACGCTTGTAGGTGGTAAGCAGAATCCTCCCTTCCGGAGAACCTGGAAAGTCGAGGCTCCCTTAATCCGAACCGGGCGGATGCCATCTCGATATTTCCTGCATAGGGGAAAATAAATCCCGTCTCCTCCATGTACTTGGGCTCTTCTTCAAAATCGAGGGCTCTATTCTGATTGGCAACTGCGGTATCCTTAAAGAAATCTTGGTGAGCTCACGTGAACTCGCCGCATGGTTAGAGCGGGGGATGATTCTTAGGCTGGTGTGGTTGCTGCTCGGGAGTCACGACCTCCCGATGAGGCTCGCGGTCTCCAGGCGGATGCCCTTGCTCTACAAGACGCGTGGCCATTGCATGTAGGTAGTTGAATTCTTCGCGTATAACCACAGTTCCCTCCGAGGGGTTGGAAGCATGGGGCGATTGCATTGACAGCCCTTCGTCCATTGGGAGGTTTCTCCAATTCTTGAATTGAAGGTCGCGTGTTTGAATGGTTGATAATAAAATTGCCACTAACTTCCACATTCAATGACGGGTCAAACAGGTGGCGGGGGAATCAGGAACTGCAAGCAAGATGTTACTAACTCTTAAGGTTCAGATGAGCAGAGCAACAAAGCATAAAAAGAGATTGTTACTAGCAACAATGAACACCAGATATACCTGCAACATCGAATAACATTTTCTGCAGACAATAATATTCCACAAAAGTTGTTATTACAAGCTATTACAAAGCACAATACACACAAAACTAGAGTCATCCAATGACTCGGAACCCGTAACCGCACCTACTACAAGGCAGATTTGGTTCAAGTTCCGTCTCCTTTCCAAGTACCACTGACCCTATATTTATACAAGAGTGTGAGCCACCTAGATCATTGGGAGCAATTAATATGAAATTAAATGCCGACTGCCGGGGAACAGGGGAAGCTAGGCAGGCGGGAGAAAGGGGAGCTTGTGCGATTACAACATGCTGTATCTTACAGCATGTTGTAATCACACAAGCTCCCCTTTCTACATAGTTTGACTGGATAGGAAGAGCGGTGAGGCTTACCAAATTTGCAAGCCTCACAATCTAAAGCGGAGATCTCCGTCTTGTAAGTTGGTGGGAGTCCGAAGCTTGCCCCAGCTCTACACTGGACTGGCTCTGACTTCGGTCGCATGATTTCAGGTTAACGAAATGGATGAACAAAACTTCTACATAGTTTGATTTGATAGGAAGAGCAGTGAGGCTTACCAAATTTGCAGCCTCACAATCTAAGGCGGAGATCTTCGTCTTGAAAGTTGATGTAACAGACGGAGCGGAGGATGACCAAAGCGAAGATGTCACTGAAACAAAGAGTTGGAGACGATAGATGCAGAGAGAACAAAAACAACTTTAAATTAGTAATGACCCCCACATTCAGTCCCTGTAGTGAACGTCCTCTTGGAGCGATGATTTTTTTAAGTAGTATATGCAAACGAAAATTAGTATTATAGTTGCTGGGAGAGCATAAAGGAACAACAAATTTCAAGGAAAATTTGGAATGTAAAGAGCGTTGTCAAGACGTAGAGTGGTGGTGGATTGGACCACTCCCGAGTCATAAACAGAGTAGGAGAGTTATCAACAACAAACACCGATGATAACCAATTATGTTTCTCTAGGTAAGAGAAAACAAGAGAGTTCCCAATTATATGAGTGGTGGCACCAAAGTTGATAAGCTTTTTGCTTGTACCCCATATAACTAAAGAGGTGACAATGGATGCTTATGGCTTCGAGGCGTTGACGAGGGCCTCAATGTTAGTGGAAGAGAACTAGCGACCATATTCTTGCTGCAGAAGATAGGGAGATGAAGAGACCACGAACTCTGTAGAGTTGAGATGAGCCTGAGGGCGGTGGTGAGGATGTTTCACAAAACATCGCTCAACTGTGTGTGCAACCTTCCCACAATAGGAGCAAAGGTGACGACTAACTCCATGACCTCGCATCGGCCACCATGTCCACATGAGGCGCCGTGGTTGGCCGAGTGAGCAAAATTGTCAGAGGGTGGAGGAGAAACAAGTGGAGGCCAATGAAGAAGAGTAGTAACCGCAAAGATGCGGTCCACAGTAGCATCCGACGTAGGAGAGTCTGCTTTGCCCAATATTTGTTGACGGATCATATCATACGATTCTGGCAGTCGAATATAGAAAATGACCAGGAACTCCTGAAAATGTTTGTGCTAAGTGGCAAGGTCGGCAGAGAAGGGATGGAGAAGCTCCGCTTCAGGGGACTGAACCTCACACCCTTGAAGTGAAGATCTGCAAGATGATCCCATGACGCCTTCACAGTGTCATCATGATGAATGATATGGAAACATTCAAGATGATCCCATGACGCCTTCACAGTGTCATCATGATGAATGATATGGAAACATTCATCAGTGTGACTATTAGCAGGCCAAGTGGAAACAAGAGCATCCTAGCATCCCAATCAGCATAAGCAGGGGAGTCGGGATCTGGTGTACTGTCAGTGAGGTGATGACGTTTGTGTTGTGAACGCAAAAGTAAGATAAATGAGATACTCCAATCAGGATAGTTTGTCCCGGTCAACTTAGACACTGCCAAGATTGCAGAGGAACAGGGCAAGATGGTGGGGAAACAATAGCGGTAAGTGGAGTGGGTAGCTAAGCGACCATAACTTAGGTGAGTTAAGGGGATCTCGTAATGTGATTGAAGTGATATGCTGAAACCTAGTAATAGATGACAAAGGGCATTCAAATTTTGGTGGAATACACTACTCCATAATGTAGATAAAAATTATCATAGTTGCTCTTAGATGAAGAAAATCAAGTCAGTGAGGGGCTGCAATTATTGCTCCTCTGACTATCTTCTTGTTCATTGTGCGAATCTGTCTACTACTCATATTGCATTTTTTAGGATGTTGATTCTAGATTTGACTTATTTAATTGATCTCATATAGTAATTAGAAATTCTTATTGTATATAGAATAGAATGAAGAATAATACTGTTAAATGAGGTGAGGCTGTAGTCTTGTAGACCCACCTCCCTAGAGGTTTAAATATCTCTAACCTCTCTACAGCACAGTCCTGGAAAATTCTCCTTATGATTGCTTTTGTGATGAAGAGTGTTAATATATCATTCAACTATAAGGATTTAAGTAGGTAAATACAATATCTTTTAAAAGTGGCATGCATGTTTATTTCTCATATCTACATAAAGGTGATCTCAAAATTTCATCCTCATGTGAACTTTTTTGATCCCTGGATCCAAATAGGGAACATGATTAAAATTACTCTTTCCCGCTTTAATATTTGTTCATGAAATTTATCTGTGGTAGAAAATGTGAGGCATAAGGCAGGAGAAGGCTGCATCCATTACTGAACTCTCTTAGGCTTCGTTTGGGGGGACTTATTTTTACTGGTCAAGCGGTTATCACCGCATGAATCGGGCCTTAATTAAAGTCCAGTTCATGCGGTCGTAACCGCTTGACCGGTGAAAATAAGTCCCCCCAAACGGAGCCTTAGTTACTTTTGTTTTAGGAAATATGAATGCTTAGGACATGGCTAATGACGGTGGTTTTGATTTTTGTATGTGATTTTAAATTTACTTTTTCTCCCTTCAACTTTGTTCAGGAATTTAATTTGTGGAGGAACTTGTGATGCGTAAGACAGGCAAAGGCAGCATCTGATCATGACTGTTTTTCTTAATTCCTTTTTTTGGGAAATAGTTGACAAGCATTTTGTTGTCATCTTGACTCCAAGTTTTTTTCTCTTTGTTTGAATCCAGAGGCCTGGTTTTGTCACTGTAATCTCAGCATACTTTGTCTTTGTGCTTCTATTTCTCTCTCTCTCTCTCTCATATATATATATATCCTATCATGAATTCTGCTGGAATCTAATACATGTTAAAGACTTGAGGCTGCATTCTATTTTTGAGCTTTGTATTGCAGTTGCTGTATAAAGTTTACATGAAAAGCAGGAATGAAAGAATTTCTAGTGTTCGATTCACCTTTTCAAATTTTATATTTGCGTCTTTGAATGACACTAATTATTGACTGTCGAGATTCAAAGATTCTTATGTATTCACAATTATCTTTTGGAAAGCTAATCACTGAGAAAATGGTGATCACTGAGAATCATTGATCCACTCACACTATTGAAACTTAGCGGTGTCCTACAACAAGCATCCTATATGTTAGAAAACAATCCTGTAAAAGCCATTATAGTGGCTTATTTATAGGCATTCTTCTTCCACATGTAATAGTCCTGATGGTCCTCCATGAAATTTCTGAGCTGAGACGGTTCAAGTAAAAGTGAGTCCAACCGGTCAAGCGGCACGCAGAGAACCATAAGCACTCGGGAAGATCAAGTGAATGCGGCAGGCCCGTGCTCGGGCATGCACGACCAGCTTGTGCACCCGCACAGCCAATGCGCGCGCTCGACCCCCGCCGCCGCTGGGCACCTTGCTCGGGCCACCTGGACTGTCGGGGGGGGGGGGGGGGGGCACTACTGCTATTTTCACAAAAATGGTGATCTGCATGAACGACGCCATTTCACCAGCACAAATCACTCCCCGATTCTCCGCTTAGGAATTCACTCAGCTCTTTTCCTTGCGCAACAGACTCATCACGCCTCAAGTGATGTCAACTGCCTCCGCAAGAGCGCTCCCATCTATTCTTCGCATCAATGAGAGCGTTACCTCCAGACTTCTCCTTGCGCTACGGTTCTCTCACGCCTTAAGTGATGTCAACTGGCTCCGCAAGAGCGCTCCCATCTAGGCTCCACATCAACGAGAGCGCAACCTTCAGAAGATCCTTGGACTTGGAATATTTTTCAGTCGGAACGCTCCCACTAAGGTTCCGCGAGCTCATTGTTACCTCAAGGCCGGAACACTTCTATCGAGGCTCCAAAGAATTAGTTGTTTTTTCTCATTTACCGTACTTGTAACAGAGTAGCGGCTTGTCGCCCTTTGAGATCAAATCAATTTCCGTAACACTCCAAGGAGCTAGTGAATTTTGGCTCGACACTGTTCTAGCCATGTGGTTTTTCACCCTTTTCGGGTTTTCCACCTCAAAAACGTTTCTTGTCCATTGCTGCGATTTTCTTTAACGCGCCCGGTTCGACTCTGAGCTAAGGCGGTGCGATTCTTCAGACCAGAGGAAAGGCCGGGTGACTCTCAACAGTTTGGTGACGTCTGTGAAAAATTGTTTTCAGAAGCTCTAGAAAGACTCAACATTCCTCCAACCAGCAACAATGACAAAGGGGAAGTGCGCATGTTACCAGCCAGCCGACTCCCAAGGAGTCTAGCGATCATTCGTCTAACGCCTTGCCCACCCACTCAGCACCACGCCTCGAGAGGGTAGTACCACGCTAGTGTCATCAGTGGAAGAACGCGTGCGCTAGATGGAGGAGCGCCAAACACAAACACTCGCTTTACTCAAAGGGATGGGAGCATACCACACCCCGGGGGCACACCCGGTAGAGTGCGAGCAGACATTGTTTCCCTTAGGATTCCGATCGCTCATTGGGGTGGTCCGCACCGTACGTCACACAAAAATTTGAGAAGCATCACCCTCCAGAAGCTCGATCCCTGGGAAGCGCATGGAGCTCCCCGACAAAGTTTTGTGAGCCAGAGGGCAATAATCCCCCTTGAGCTCGACGCTTCTCTTACGGAGGTCCTATATGCCCTCAGGAACCATCCGCAGCTCCGGAGGCCTAAAGTGCTCCCTCGGGGGAGGAGCAACCAGTCCAAGTACTGCCACTTCCACAAAGGGAATGAACACGACACCGAAGAGTGCATACGCCTAAAGGACGAAGTCGAGCGGTTCGCACGACATGGACTCCTCAAGGAATTTCATGGGAAGGCCCGGGCCGTGGCGCCAATCCCAAGAGAGACCGCAAAGGGAGAACACCATAAATGGACACCACGTAGGAAGCAGCCAGAGCCGATTCAACTCACCGCTCCCAGCTCCCCGGGACCTGCTCTTCAGCAAATTCGGGCAACTCTCGGAAGCCCGTCAGTCGAAGTATCCAGGATAATGATCGATGATGACATATACGACATGTTGTTCCTGTCGACTCTTCTCCAGCTCGGTATCTCCGGGAAGGATGTCCACCTCGTTTCAGGAAAAGCATACATCACAGGGCACCCAACGATCCCGATCGTTGGAAGCGTTATCCTTCCAGTAACTCTGGGAGTCCCTCCAGTATTGGCTACTTATGATGTCCGGTTCGTCATCATCCAGGCCATCTCAAAATGCGACGCCATCCTCAAGGGACCAATGCTAAGGGCACTCTGAGCCGATGCACTAGCCCAAGACATCACGCTAGAACTCCGCCCACAAGATGCCTCACTAAAGGAACCTGAGTCGTGAAGATCTTGACAAGAATCCAGTCCGACATCCTCCACCATTCTTCTACATCAATAAGTCACGAGAATAAACTCGCCATCACCTGTATCTTCCTTTCAGCAATGCAACGACTGTTTTTTTCTTCCTTTCTACTGTAGAAGGGTCATCACAAGGTGAGACTCGCGAAAACCTTTCGGCACCTCCCAGGCGAGACTAGCAAAAGTCTTTATGCACTTCCCGGACTGACCCCGGTCCTTCTAGGCGAGATGGACAAAGGTCTATCTGCACCTCTTAGGTGAGATGGACAAAGGTTCATCTGCACCTTCACTTGGACGAACCCCGGTTCTCCTAAGGCGCGAACGAATAAAGGTTCTTCGCCACCTCCACCTGGACGGACCCCGGTTCTCCCAGATGAGAAGAAAAAAGGTTCATCTGCACCTTCACTTGGACGAACCCCGTTTCTCCTGAGGCACGAACGAACAAAGTTTATTCACCACCTCCACCCGGACGGACCCCGGTCCTTCCAGGCAAGATGAACAAAGGTTCATCTGCAACTTCACTAGGACAAACTCCGGTTCTCCTGAGGCGCAAGCGAACAAAGGTTCTTCGCCACCTCCACCCGGACGGACCCCGATCCTCCCAAGCAAGATGAACAAGGTTCATTTGCACCTTCACTTGGACGAATCCCGGTTCTCCTTAGGTGCGAATGAACAAAGGTTCTTCTCCACCTTTGTAATGCCCCAAAAATCCTGAAAATGGGAAGGAGTTGGTTTCTGGAAGTTATTGGCAGACGATAGTGTTAACGCCAACGGTATCCAGATGAATTAATTCAACATTCGTTTTAGGTAGGTATCGCGTGGCGGTATAAAGGTAACGCGCGGCGATACCACTCGATGCACACGACAAAGCGTTGAGTACCTACCGCAGGGCGGTAGTGATCTATCGCGCGGCGGTAGGTGGCCACGTGTCAGTAAGGCTGAAGCAGTTTTGAGCGGCAGAGCGATGCCGAATGAGCTAAGCAGCCACTACCTATGATACCGCGCAACGATAGCAGATACCGCGCGACGGTAGTTTCCTGATAAAGGCTATGGATGAGATTATTTTCTCATTTTCTCATTCACTCTCTCCCTCTCTCTTGATTCTGGAGGAAGGAGAAGGGAAAAGCCAAGAAGCAAGAGCAAGGGTGTTCTATCCTTATAGAGAAGACGTTCATGTGATCGAATTCGCGGGTCGAAGCCAGATTCATGAAAAAGTTGTGGTGATCAATTCTATCTGGATCAAGGGCAAGAGAATTACTCCTAAGCGATCAACGAGGGTAACGAATTTCTCCTTGGACAAGTGAAGTCCTTAATTTGCATACGCGTGTGGAACCCCTCACAAAAAGGTGAAGAAAAGGATGGTTTCCAGCGGGTAGATCGTTGTGATCCTCGGTAGAAATTGGAAATAGAATCCGGAATCGAAGTACAAAATAGTCATGCTGTGTGAAGCACATCTGGACAGATTGGTCTGGATTGGCGATGAATTGTTTTGCGTGCTAGAGAAGAATTTGTGGATAAACGTGTAAAATCCGGGGTCATGGGGTGTGTAGGATGCTGTAGTGATAGTACTAGAGATGATCTCTAGGAAAACACCCAAAAATGGGGAAGAAACGACTTCTATCCCCTACCGCGCGGCGGTAGTGCTACCGCCAGCGATAGCTCCCAGTAAGCAATGTTTGTGAGGCCTGTCTCTTGGAGACTTAGGGGCCATTGTTTAAAGATATTGAGCCTTGTGTGCCCAACTATTATGGCCGTGAGAGCCATTGATGAGATCCTTGTGAGCTCAGGTCCTGGGGACAATGTGGGCAACAAGTGAAGTTGAGAGCCCGAAGAGCCCATCTATTGAGGCCATGAGAGCCATTGTTTATGTTGATTGTGAGCTCAGGTTTTGAGGACAATGTGGGCGGCAATTTAAGCTGTTGAGCCTAAAGTTCCCAGCTAAAAAGGATAAAGAGCCGAACGGGCAAGGGGAGGTTGACCCGTGTCTTATCATGAGGCTTGATTACTTCGGCTTTCGTCAATGACATAGCGATTTAAGCAACATGATTAGGCTGAACTGTACCTGCATTATGTCATTTCTAGATAGATTGCCTAAGATAACTGGCTTTTGTCGTTGACATAATGAGAGTCTTAGGCCCCTGGCTGGAAAGACTAGAATGCTCAAGTGAACTATCAAGTTCGGGACTGTGGATGGTGATGGGATCCGGAGAAGTCCGGTATACTAAGAATGTGCCCTGAGTGTACGAGGCGTGTGGCCGATCGAGCCTACGTCCGTGGCCTAGTGTACTTAAATGCACATATTTATTGCCAAAAGATATATATGTGCTGCTGCTTGCAGGGAAGGAGAACCGCCGCCCCTTGTATGGGGTGGGGTCGTTATAATTTGGTCAGCTATTGCTGACCGTTGCTTTGTTTGCCACGGTTTGGTAGGCCGTGCTATGCAGGTTTTCGAGAGCCAAGTGGAAAGTAGCAGGCTGAAGTCCCTTATGATGCGATTGGCTGGCCCTTGAAGGCTCAAAGACGAACGTTTACTGTTTTCATGTGCGGCCAGCCTGCGTGTCGATGCATGAAGACATATTGTGTAAGGCCTTAAGGCCAAAACATTTGTATTTAATATATCATTTCTATGTGTATAGTGGACATTCCTTGTATATGGGTTCTACAACAATAAACTGCTTTCGTTAGAATGTGCTCTTAGTTAGGATGCGTATAAGATGGTATGGTTTTAATGAGTAACTCCGCTAACTGTCCGTGGGATACGACGTGGGACCCTGACTGGACCCTCTATTATGTTCTATGTGACGGATGAGGGTGTTACAATTTGGTATCAGCTTCTGGCATCTATCCTTCTTATTTGAATTCATGGTCGAATTCTTTATGGGGTAGTGATCACGTGTATGTGCGCTACTGTTATAACAGGAATGAATCCATGAATGTCTACTTAGGAATGAAAATACACGTTTGAGGAACCTGCGTGTTCATATAATTGCTTTTTGCAACAGTATTAGTTGCTTTATCGTGTGTTTCACGTTTATAGGTGACTAGGAGTGGTGCGGGGCAGCATGAACCCCAGTGCTCGGCGGAGAGTAGTGCACCAACTGAGGTGCCAACACCTCCTACTTCTACAGAAATGATACAGTTGGTTGTTGAAGCCGTGTTTGCATTAATCAATACGCAGCCAGGAGGGCAAAGACAACTTCCTATTCCTTTGAGGGTTCAGGAACTGGTTGGTGTAGTTGAGATTGTAGCGGAGAGACAAGTAGCCGTTGATCCAGTGGCCGCAAGGAGAGCGACGAAAAAGCAATTGAAACACGTGATGAGTTTTAATCATTCAGTATTTGCGGGTACTGGAACCCCAACACAAGCTGAAGACTGTCTCTAAAGAATAAAAAGAACCATGATAGCAACGAAAATGGAGGAGTGGCAGAAAGTCACTGTAGCTACCTTCTTGTTAGAGGGAGAGGTGAGGCTATGGTGGGATGAGTTAGTGCTGCACTAGTTTGCTAGTCGTCCATTGATTGAGATCTCAATGGAGGAATTCTCGAGATTGTTTCTTGCAAGATACCTTCCATATGCACAGCGGATTGCAATGGAAAATCAGTTCCAAAGGTTAACTCAAGGCGAGAGTTCTGTGGATGACTTCTTGCATGAGTTTACGTGGTTGGGATGTTATGCATGCTTTGTGTTTGCTGATGAGGAACGAAAGACAAATCGATTTTATGAAGGACTGCGAGATGACTTGCGGTTGCTTCTTTCATGACCGATGACGCAAGGTTTTCTGACCTTGGTCAATACAGCCTATTTCTTAGAACAAGATATGAAGTGCGTGCAGCGTAAGAATGACTTGGCTGTAAAGAAGTCAGATTATAAGGTGCCATATTCTGTAAAATCTGAGAACCGAAAGAGGTGGAGAATGAAGGCTAGGTCTTCAGGACTAGCTTCTTCTGGTAAGCCTGAAGTGACGACAGGAAGAGGTCCGCTCACTTGTTACACATGTGGCAGGTGGGACACATGGCCTAAGAATGTCAGAGTGGCCCTCCAAAGACGGAGAAAAAGACGCGTGCAACATATGCTGAAAAGGTAAAGACAGTGGTGAAATCGACTGCTTCCCAAGTGCAGCCCCGAGTCTATAATCTTGGCCAACAGGAGGACATACAACAAAGTGACGTCGTAACAAGTATGAGTTAAGATACAATTTTTACTGCTTTCTATACTTGGTACCTTGTGTGTTGCTTGTTTATAAATTTGTTTGTATTATGCTTTGTCCTGATATCAGATTAACCGACGAGAGCACTGTTCGATATAGGAGCTTCTCATTCCTTTCTGTCTAAAACATCGTAGTCCGTATCAGAGTGCCTTCGTTTGTATATACCGATCGTGTGAATGTGTTGCTGCCTAATGGGTGCGTCATGCGCGCGAATAAAGCTTGTTGTGTTAAGGTGCAGATAAGAAGTCATGATTTTGGCTTGGAAGCATCTGTGCTGCCGATATCTGAGTTCAATGTAATCTTTGGTATGGACTGACTCTCGGAGCAGCGTGCCTATATCGTTTGCAACTCTAAGGAAATCATACTAGGGCAAAGCACCGAACACGAGACTAAGTTTGCGGGTATGCGAGGATCGAGAAAGATATTGATTTCTGTTCTCCAAGTAGTCAAGGCAGTTCGAAAGGGCGCGAAAATGTTTTTTCACGTTATTGGAGGTTGTAGAACTGAAGCCTAGCTTGATTGATGTTCCTATTGTATCAGAGTTTGTAGATGTTTTTCCTAAGGATCTCCCTGGGATTCCACCCCAGCAGGAGATCGACTTCGGGATTGAGCTGGTGCCTGGTGCAAAACCTATGTCACGCTCACCGTACCAAGTGGTGCCAAAGGAAATGGCAGAACTGAAAGTTCAATTGCAAGAATTGCTAGAGCAAGGCTATATACATTCGAGTATGTCACCGTGGAGTGCACCGATTCTCTTTGTGAAGAAGAAGGACGGAAGCTTGCGTCTATGCATTGATTATCGTGAACTGAACAAGATGACAGAAAGAACAAGTATCTGATTACGCGAATCGATGATTTGTTTGATCAACTGGTAGGATTGACTATTTATTCAAAGTTGGATTTGATGTCCGGCTACTAACAGTTGAGAATTCGAGAATGTGATATTCCCAAGACAGTGTTTAACACACACTATGTGCATTATGTGTTTACAGTGATGCGTTTTGGGCTCACTCATGCGCCATCTGTGTTTATGGATTTGATGCATAGGATCTTCAGAGAGTATTTGGACCTATTTGTGATTGTCTTTATTGACGATATTTCGGTGTATTCTCAGTCGGAAGAGGATCATGTAAATCATTTGAGATTAGTTTTGCATACCTTGAGGCGAAACCTCCTATTTACCAAGTTCTCTAAATGCGAGTTTTGGCTATCTTCAGTGGCTTTTCTTGGTCATGTTGTAAGTGGAGAGAATATTGCTGTGGATCCGACAAAGATTGTTGCAATATGAGAGTGACATGTACTTACTTCGGTAGCGAAAGTCAGGATTTTCCTAGGACTTGCTGGCTATTATAGGCGCTTCTAGAGAGCTTTTCAAGTATTGCTTTACCTTTCACGACATGGACAAGGAAGAATCAGAAGCTCGTTTGGACGCTAGACTGCGCGCGAGCTTTTGAAGAATTGAAGAGTCGTCTGACCATGATGCCTGCATTGTGTTCGCCATGTGCTAAAGACGGTTATGAGATTTATAGTGATGCTTCAGGGAGCGGCTTAGGCTGGGTTCTTCTACAGTTCAGAAAGATTATAGCTTATGGCTCACGCCAGTTAAAAGTGCATGAGAGAAACTGTCCAGTTCACGACTTGGAGTTGGTGGATGTGATTTTTGCACTTAAGTTGGGGCGTCACTACTTGTATTGCGTGAAAGTTGACATATTCACGGACCATAAGAGCCTTAAAAATTTAATAGATCAGAAGGATCTGAATATACGACAACGGAGGTGGATGAAGTTTCTCGGGGACTACACCTTTAAGATACATTACACTCCCGAGAAGGGAAATGTGGTCGCAGATGCCTTGAGTCGTTGTACTCCAGTACGGGCAAGTTGGCTACAGATGCATGAGGAGCGTCTGATGCAGGAGTTGGAGGCCTTAGATATTTCTTGTATTACAAGAATGCCAATGTAAATGCGTGCTTGAACTGGACGAATGTGCAATATGACCTCGCGGACAGGATTCGACGAGCGATGGAACTCAATGAGAGTATGAAGCGCTATGCAACAGATGGGTCAAATTCCCAATTCTCCTTGGATGACAGCCTTTTGAGAAAGGACAGTCTTTTGTGCGTCCGAAATGTGGGTAAATTGCGGGAGGAGTTGATGTATGCGACATACTTTACTAATACTCAATCCACCTAGGGAGCACAAAAATGTATAAGGATATGAAAAAGATGTTCTGGTGGCAGGGTTTAAAGAAGGACATAGCTCTTTGAAAGTATCTAGTATTTACCTAAATCACCTAGAGGGGAGGGGGGGGGGGTGAATAGGTGATGTTGGTGTCTTTTCGCGGAATAAAAATAAATTAAAAATTAAAGCACACAGAACACAGAGATCTATAGTGGTTCCCCGAGTTGGGTACGTCCACTGTCCCGCCTCGCCTATCTACTATGAAGGGCTAGATTCAGTTACTTCACCTTTCTCAGATATCAACAAATATTACACCTCAGAGCTGTAACTCCTACAACTCGGAGACAACGCTCCTACCACTCGGAGAACAACCTCTCCCACAACTCGATCCAAACATGGATCTACAACTCGGAGGGAGAAACCTCCTACAAATGTAAAAAGGAATCTGAACAAAATGATTACAAATAATCCTATTCAGATCTAAAATCTTCAATCCTTCGTTATTCGAAAAGTTGATCTTGAAAGACTTGGAGAACACGGAAAATTTGAAAGTTTTGAATACTTGGATCTGAAATCACGGATCAACTAGATCTGAAAGAATATGAATCTTTAGAAGCAACGATCCAGCCAATTTGGTGGAGGAAGATCGAATCATGCAACAAGCTTGCGTCGGCCGAGAGATGTCGCACGATATGGATGGAAGCCAACAGAGATTTTTGTTTGGAATCTTTCTTGATTTTAAATTGAGCACGATTAACACGATTAGGGTTGAGGAATAATCCACCCTAAATATATATAGGGATTTTCCTTTATAATAGCTAGAAAAGACCTACCATACCCGGAAGATCGCAAGATACTGTTCATGGCGTACTGTTCAACCCGAGCCCGAATTTGAAAATAGAAGAAAATTACCCTAAGTAATATTCATCGAGTATCATCGAGTATAGTTGAGGATACTCACTGAACAATAATGAATCTCGACAAATTTTACTTGGAGAAGTTCAGCCCGATAGAACTTAACACTCGACGCAAAGCAAAAGAATCACTCGACGAATTTAACGCCTAACCAAGTGATATTCGACAAATCTGACTTAGAAAATCCAGAGAAGTAAAGTCGAAATGACTCTACGAATTCTGCGTGTATCGATATGTATATTCGATGAATTCGGCGAGTATCGATAGATACATTTGACGAATTCGACGAGTATACACGATGATACTCGACGATTTTTACTTGACCGATTTTCCAACTTTCAGAGATTTTACCCTAAGTACATATGATGAATTCGATGAGTGTTAGTAAGTATATACGATGAATTCGACATGTATCAACCAGTATACTCGACAAATTCGAAGAATATGTCTTACGATACTCGACGAATTTTAATTGAGTAAAATTCTGTTCTTATGATTCCAGGTCCTTGTCCTTCCTTGATCCTTCTCATGCACTTGGGATAGAAGTACACCCCAATAGAGAGATTATACGTGAGTCAACACGTTAGCCTACACAATGAAGGATTACATTATATAGTCCTGTGTTTACTGACCCACCATAACCTGACATTGGTGTGTACTTAGCAATATAGTCCTGTAAGCACATTCTAAACACAACATCAAATACAATCTCAATTCATCTTTGCTTAATGGGACCCTTCTTACAATCAGGGTTATTGTGGATATAATACCCAACAATCTCTCCCTATTTGAAGAAGTCAGAACCCTACAAGCTAAGGTGAATTGTACACATAATAATAATAATAAATCAAAGAAAGAAAAAGACATTAAAGAGATAATTAAGAGATAAAATGCATTCCCAGACAAAACATTAAATTGTATATATTAATATAAATGAGTTCTATATTGGGGAAAATAGTATCTACAAATTAATAGGAATGAAAAAAAATCAATTCCGTTTCCCCTTGCTCTTCTGACTCTGTCTGACAAAATAAGCTTTCGGATTGGGATAATATCTTGGAGGAGCTGGAGGCACATTCAAATCATCAAAATTATATTTCCTGAAATACAGTCTTCTTTTGGCGCAAGCAACCTCATACTTCTGCCATTCATCTGAGCTATAGTAATCCCATCTGTTCTTATTAGTCAAGTCCACAATCTTGAATGTGTCTAGAATGATACTCTTTGAAATCGTACTCCACACCTCAGCCATTTCACTATTAGGTTCAGATCAGACAGCAGACGGGACTTCATCATATTTTCTCCTTTTTTGAGATGGTTGAGGTATGTCTTCAACTACCTGAACTTCTGGATTGGCAGCAACAATAATAACAACAGTATCTGGTTCAAAATGAGGAAAATCCTGAGTGTTTGTCTAGTATTGAGAATAATCCTGAGCAGGATTAACAGGAGCATCTACTGGAGCAGGCATTGCAGGTTCTGGAATTCTAGCTTGAGTCTGACCTTACCCACCAAACAACTCATTGTGAAGCCAACTGAAATTAACATAACTATAGGTATTGACTCCCTTGAAGTTTTCCACCATAGGGCTTCAAGTGCTGTCACCTTAGCTTTCAACACATCCTCCCCCTTTTTGACTCCTTCCAGTATCGCGTTTGCTATGTCATTTGAATAGTAAACCATTTGGTTGTCAAAGTAGTCCATGCCTGCATTCTGGGCAGTAATGACTGTTTTTGCATTTGCGTCAACATTCTATAGCACCTCCAGGTTACTTTTCAGTCGGCCATTGTATGAACAATCGCTTGGTCACCATGCACAAACCATGAATCCATCCTCGCATCTAGCGCACCTTGACATCTGCAAGGCCGTTATTCAAGTCTTTCTTTTTTTCTTTGACTTTCTTTATTACTTTCTTCAAATATCGATCAAAGCGTGCTTGCTGTTTAGCCATCATGACTTCTATAGTTTTCAGAATAGATACATCTGCACTGTTAGAAGGTATATCTTCAGCTGGAGCATTTGTAGGGGTAGGGGGATCTGCCCTTCCCTTGGAGTCACTGGAAGACTCTTCCATGGGAGTAACATGAGCTTTTGAGAGTAGCTCAGCAGTAGGGACTTCCAGGACAGGAGGATGCACCTCAACATCTCCTTCCTCATTATACAAATCAATAATATCTACCTCCTCCATTGGAGGTCCACCAGGAGTTACCGACATTCTCCTCTGCAGCTTTCTAACAAATCGATCAAGTTGGGTCTGCATCGAGACTAAAGGGTTAATCGGCTTCCCCTCAGTCACAATAAATTAAAGCTCTGAGAGACTTACAATTAGAATCTCTGCGGCAACAATCTTAGTAGAAGTATTTACATTATCAGCAGCTGCAGGCTCATCCACATTAGCAATATCATAGTCAGCTACATCTAGCTCAGTATAATCTACTAGCTCATCCATACCCTCAGCAACATCATCCAAAACATTAGGAGTAGGAACATCTTCTAGATTAGTAGCAGGCAGAATATCGTCAACTACTATCTCATTCTCAGCCTCATCAGGCACTAACTCATCAACAATAGCATGAGCAATCTCTTCAACCTCTGCAAGACGATCAACTATATATGGAACTGTTATTGTAGCAACAGTAACTATAACTAGAATCTGTGCATCTATAGGGACATTCAAGGGCATTGTCTTAGTGGCGACTTGTGTATAAACAAGCTCCCCCTCCATTCCTACACTCAGTCTATCAGGAATCTCACTGGGGGTGGAAGTAGGAACCCTTTTCTCAGGTACTTCCTCTTCCTCTACCTCAGGAAGGTCTCTGGCTCCCCTAGCCTCAAGATTCTCCTATCCCACCGCGAGAAGATGGATGAATCAATTTTCTTCAGGTGGTGTATAGGGATATCATTGGACATGTCAAATGTATCTCTGTCCATCTAATTTAAGAACAAACTCAGAATCCTTCCAAAGTTTGGAGCATGGAGGCTATCTTTGATCCTAGTAAACAGGATAGTACCCCAATCCATTTTCTTCCGGTAGATGATCGCCACAAGAATCTTGAACATCTCTGAAGATAGGTAGTCATGGGAACCAGTTTTGTATAACAGCACTTTGCTAATGGTATCTGACAACAGCTTTCCTTTCTCATTCATGCCTTTTCTCTTAACAGCTTTGGTGCCTCTAGGAAGTCCACAGAACAACATGGCTCTTATAAAGTACTCCTCTTTGAGGTGATCGACTTCGTCACAAGTTGGAAGCCACAAGAGCTAGGTGAGGAGAGAATCCTTCACCTGAACTTTCATCTGATGAACTCTACTTTTGATCACAGTATCTTCACGTCGAAGCTTGGCATTCTTAAAGAACTTAAGAACATCCTTATGTAATACCTTGCAGGTGTTCTAGGACAAAATAGAGGCCGACTATTTCAAAAATTAGGATCACGTTCCTAAACTCGTCTGAAGCTGAAGCAAATCCTGTACGAACAAATTCTCCACCACCTAGCGAACCGCTTGTGCTTCGAGGAGCCATGGAGAATCAGATAGCCGAGAGCTTAGAGAATTGGCTATGGAGGACTGTCAGCTATGGAACTGGATGGATTTCTCTGGACGAATCGTCGGGAACAAGTCATCGGGATCAAATCTCTGGACGAATCATCGAGGAGCGGAATCAAGTCGATGGGAAGAAGACGATGAACAGTGCGTGGAATCCAAATCATCGGGAAGAGCTGTTCGACAAACTCGGATGACTTCTTTCGACAAAGTGAAATGCGTACTGTTTACCCGAAAACTTTTAATATATATATAAAGTTTAAGACATGGGAAACAACGCGTACCTGAAAACCGTGACTCTTTAAATCCAATATAAGAAAGAGAATTTGTCCTAAGTGTAATTCGTCGAGATTCACCGGAAGTCGAGTGAAATTCGTCAAGTTTTGTCTTGACTACTAGCAGAATTTTGACGAATCATCGAGGTCCGATGAGTGATATCCGACGAATTGGCTTTAGTCAAATTTCTCTACTTTGTGTAGTACTTCCTGAGTGAATTCCTTTCTTCTTAGCCATCTTCACGAGTCCTTATTTAGCATGCCTAGTTCTATTTTAAAAAACGAGAACTTGGTCTCGTCCAGTGGCTTCGTGAATATATCTGTGACCTACTTATCTGTCGAGACATAGCCGAGGGCTATGTCCTTTTTCTCCACATGCTCCTGGATGAAGTGATATCTTACTTCGATGTGCTTTGTCCAGCTGTGAGAGACTGGATTATTTGCGATCGCTATGGAACTAGAGGAGTCGCAAAACATTAGAATCTCCTTGACCTTCAGGTTGTAATCCTCAAGTTGATTCCTGATCCAAAGAAGCTGTGCGCAATAAATACCAGCAGAGATGTACTCTGACTCAGCAGTGGAGGTTGTCACACAATTCCGCTTCTTGCTACTCCATGAGATAAGCCTTCTTTCGAGGAATTGGCATGACCTGGAAGTGCTTTCCTTGTCATCCCTACTACCTGCAAAATCTGCATCTGAAAAACCAATTAGCTCGACATCATTACTTCTTGGGTACCATAAGCTAAGATCTAGTGTACCCTTAAGGTATCTTAAAATTCACTTTGCAGCGACGTAATGAGATTCCTTCGAGTTCACGTGAAATCTAGCACACACACATGTTGAGAACATTATGTAGGGTCTATTGGCAGTAAGGTAAAGCAAGGATCCAATTATGCTTCTATACTTGGTTTCTTCAAAAGGTTTCCCTTTCTCATCCTTGTCTAAAGACATAGTTGAACTCATTGGAGTCCTCATCGAGGTTGTATTCTCAATTTCGAATTTTTTAAGTAACTCCTTGGTGAACTTCGTCTGAGAGATGAAAATTCCATCTTCAGATTATTTCACCTAAAGTCCTAAGAAATACTTTACCTCTCCCATACTGCTCATTTCAAACTTTCCTTGCATCAGTTTAGAAAACTTCTTGCAAAGGTTTTCTTCCATAGAACAAAAAATAATATTATTGACATAGATTTGCACTAGAAAAATCTTGCCTTTTACTTCCCCGAGAAATAATGTCTTATCTATCTTTTCCATTGTGAACTTGTTCTCAAGAAGAAAGCTAGATAACGTCTCATACCAAGCTCGGGGAGCTTGTTTTAAAACATAAAGAGCATTATTGAGAAAATAGACGTAGTCAGGGAAAGTAGAGTTGACAAAACCTGGGGGTTGCGCTACGTATACTTCCTCTTTCAGATTCCCATTGAGGAATGCTGACTTCACGCCTATTTGATAGACCTTGAAGCCTTTGAGGGCAGCATACTCAAGAAACATCCTGATCGCTTCGAGTCTGGCCATTGGAGCAAAGGTCTGATCGAATTCGATCCCTTCTTCTTGTCAGTATCCTTGTTCCACAAGTCTGGCTTTATTCTTTATGATGATTCCATTCTCATCCAGCTTGTTTCTTAATACCCATTTGGTACCGATCAGGTTCTGTCCCTTGGGCATAGGCACAAACTCCCAGACTTTGCATCTTTCAAACTGATTGAGCTCCTCTTGCATGACCATTATTCAAGAGGCATCCTTGTTTGCTTCTTCAAACTTCTTTGGCTCAACCTGAGACAGAAAACTAAGATGTAGAATTTCATTAGCAGTACCTCTCTTGGTTCTGACACAGTCGCATGGCTCTCCAATGATCAAATCAATTGGGTGATCTCTCAGGTGTTTGAACACTAGATTTCTTCCTCTCCCAACAATAGGTTCTTCAACGTATATAACATCTCCTACAGGTTGTGGTAATTCTTCATCTAGTCACTCTTAATCCACCATACTTGGATCGACGACCTTGATTGAGCTTGGAGCATCTTCCTTGACCGCTTCTTCAAAGCATAGATCCTTTAACCTGGTACCTGAATTTACATCAACAACACTAGACGAGCTGCTATGAAGCATGCTTATCTCACCAAATACAACATTGATAGACTCTTCTACCACCAGGGTTTTCTTATTAAAAATCCTATATGTCTTACTATGACTACTATAACCTACCAAAATACATTCAAAACATTTGTCACTAAACTTCGTGCAGTAATACTTCCCATTGTTAAGTACAAAGCATTTACTGCCAAAGATCGTAAAGTAGGACACAATCGATTTTCTGCCTTTCAATAGTTCATAGGGAGTCATACGATGGTTTTTGTTGATTAGTGCTCTATTTTACACGTGACAAGTTGTGTTGACTGCTTTGGTCCATAAGTACTCTGGTAGTGAAGCGTCTTTCAACATAGTCGTACATGCTTCAATGAGGGTTCTATTCCTTCTCTCAACAACTCCATTTTATTGTAGAGTACGCGGGGAGGAAAACTCATGAAAGATACCTTGACTTTCATAGAATTTTGTCATGACATCAGACTCAAATTCTGTTCTGTGATTACTTCTGATTTTGACCATTGAGCAGTTCAATTCATTTTGAATTTTTCTAATAAAATTAGTGAAAGATTCAAAGGTGTCTGACTTGTGTTTTAGAAAGAACACCCAAGTAAAACGAGAGTAATCATCAATAATTACCAACGTATAGACTTTACATCCTAAACTGTGAATTAGCATAGGACCGAATAAGTTCATATGAAGTGAATACAAACTCCTAGATGAATCTTTTTCAGAAATGCCCTTAAAGGTAGCCCTTGTCTGCTTACCCATCGGGCATGCATGAAAAAGAATCTGTTTAAGGCACTTAATGCTGGGGCATCACGCACTAAGTTGTGAGAAAATAACATATTTATAGTTTTGAAATTAATATGTGCTAATCTCTTGTGTCATTGGTCACAAAGAGTTGCACTATCTTTTGCCAAAAAGCACATTGGTGTAGAATTATCTAAACATAGAAAATTTAAACAGAAAATATTTCTACTCGGAGTGCCGGTTAAGATCGTCTTAAAATTTACAGACAATTTTATCAGATACTTGTCCTTATAGAACTCAACGATATAGCCTTTGTCACATAGTTGACTTATGCTTATCAGATTATGCTGTAATCCTTCTACATAAGCTACGTCTGTGAAAGAGACTATGCCATTGGAAATCATACCATAGCCTTAGTTATTCCCCTGTCAGATCCTCCAAAGATAACTTTTGGCCCGTCTTCAACCGAGGTAAATTCTCGTAGTAGGCTTGTAGTACCGGTCATATACCGAGAGCATCCACTATCCAAATACCAGATTGGTGTTTTGTTGGCCTTTGGACGTACCTGCAACCATAAATCATTTTACCTTAGGAACCCAAATAGACTTGGGTCCTTGGTTCCTTGTTAGTTTAACAACACTTGGGACATTAATGTTGCGAGTGGTCGGTCTCGCACTGTTAACTCGTGGAGTTTCAAACTTTACCGGATGAAACCAGCAATTTACGGCAAAGTGATCAATCTTGCCGCAACACCTACAGTCAAACCTGTTGTATCTTCTCTTATATTTCTACTTTACATTTTGTACGGGAGGTCTATCAAGGGCCACAGACTTTGAGGTGGAACCCTCGTGATTACGTCATACACAAGGCTTCACAGTTTCCTTGGCCTTAGGGACAACAGTGTTGACTTTTGGAGTCTTCTTACCACATGGTCCATGAACGTAAGGACCATAGTTTTTAAGTGGAATTTCTTCATAAGGTGCTTTAAAAACACTCGCACCAAAGTCTCGGGGACAGGTCCATCCTTGATATCGGTTTTTAGGCTCCACATAACTAGGCCTAGCAAAGTGACTGAAGAATGACTCAAGGTCAAATTTGTTTGTCGGGAAGATTACCTTCTTAAATGAGGGTTGACCATTTGGTGCCTTCCCTTTGTCTTTGGTACTGCCTTTCATTGCAGCCTTACCTTTTCTAGTAACATGGCCAAGACCACTACCCTTCTTAGGAGCAAAAAACTCATCAATGAGGTAAAGAATGGTCTTTAGTTTCAAGTAGCTTTCGACCAGCTTCCTTTACACCATGAGATTTTATTCCAGCTCATCTAAGTATTTCTCCTTCTAACTTAACAGTTCAGCGGAGCATTTCAATTTCTCTTGCAATGAGTGAACTTCAATTCTTAGAGGAGTCAATTTAGCAATTTCCTCCTTCAGGCCTGATTTCACTACCTTGAGAGAAGCAAACTCCTTTAACTGCTTTTTGACTACCTTATGACATTTTTCTTAAGCCTTCAAGAGTTCTTGATGATGAGAAATCAAGTTAGCTTCGTCTTCCTCAGAAGAGTAGTCTTCATGACCATTAGTGGAAGTTTCTGATTCAAAAAGGATTGTGTGAGAGTTTACCTTCCCATAGTATTGAGAGTTGTCTACTTCCTCATTTGATTGAGTCATGAGCCCGAAGTAGGCTTCCTCATTTTCTGAACTTGACTCACTCGAGTCACTATCACTAAGAGTCTTGGACTTCTTAGCAACGAAGCTCTTCTCTTCCTTCCTTTTACCATTAAAGGATCTCTTATCTTCCTTATTCTTATAAGGACACTGCACAATCATGTGTCCTGGCTTATTATAACAATAACAAACAACGTCAGATGAAGAATGTTTATTCGGTTTAGATTTATACCGTCCTCTCGGTTGTAGTTCTTCTTGGAGAGATCACCTTCCCGATGTTGATCTACTGAAATCAGAGGAGGAGGACTGATTTTTCATTTGCCTCCTCTTGTTGAGCAATCTTTTGAACTGCTTGGAGATCAGTGAGAACTCTCCATCAGATAAATCAGAGCCTGTCGTGCTTGGCTCAGAGTCTTCTGGAGTATCTGAAGTTCGTGTCCTTACTGGCGACACGACTTTAGACTTTCTCGAACCTTCATCTTCCAGGGCAACTGTCTTCCCTCTACTTGAAGTCCTACTGTTTTGCTCCTCTTTCTTTCTGGTATTCATCTGAAGTTCGTAGGAGAAAAGCTTTCCAAAGAGTTAATGGGGGTCTATCTACGCCAGCTTCCCAAACTCTCTAATAGCTACAACTTTTGTATCCCAGTCCTTTGTCAAGGATCTGAGGAATTTGTCGTTTAGTTCACCATTAGTGAAGGTACGACCGTAGTTCCTGAGCCCGTTGATGATCTTGAAGAATTTATCGAAACTATCAACAATAGTGTCATTTGCACCCTGCTTGAAAGCTTCGTATTCTTGATTTAGCAAAGATCTGTGATCGCCTCGAACTTCTTCGGTTCCTTTCATGAGCATAACTAGACAATCCCACATCTCCTTAGCTGATTTGCAGTGGAATAAATTTGGGAGCATCAAATCGTCTACTGCACTTGCTATAATATTCTTCGCCTTCTTATCCAGCGAGACCAAGGCAATCTCATCCTTTGTCAGATTAATCATATTCTTTGGAATCATGACAGTCAGATTTAGAGCAGACGGCTGTGTAAGAATATGAGGACCTTCTTTGACAATCTAAAATATCATAGGATCTGCCGCTTCCATGAAAACCCCGACTCTTTCTTTCTATATAGGAAAGTTCTCTTTAGTGCACACATGCAACTTCATAGAAGATATATCCTTGCTTCTGTCCATAGCAACTCAACGGGATCTCTAGATAACTAGATGAAAGATCTTGTTCAATGTGTTAACCTTATGCCGAACAATGACCCTCTGATATCAATTGAAAGTATCTAGTGTCTACCTAAATCACCTAGAGGGGGGGGGGGGGGTGAATATGTGATGTCTGTGTCTTTTCACGGAATAAAAATAACTTAAAAATTATAGCACACAGAACACAAAGATCTATAGTAGTTTCCTGAGTTGGGTACGTCCACTATCCCGCCTCGCCTATATACCACAAAGGGCTAGATTCGACTACATATTTCTCAAATTTCAACAAATCTTATACCTCGGAGCCACAACTCCAACTCGGAGACAACGCTCCTATAACTCGGAGAACAACCTCTCATACAACTCGATCCAAACACGGATCTACAACTCGGAGGGAGAAACCTCCTACAAAAGTAAAAAGGACTTTGCACAAAATGATTACAAATAATCCTATTCAGATCTAAAATCTTCAATCTTTTGTTCTTCAAAAAGTTGATCTTGAAAGACTTGAAGAACACGGAAAATCTGAAAGCTTTGAAGACTTGGATCTGAAATCACGGATCGACTAGATCTGAAAGAATACAAAACTTCAGAAAGCAACAATCCAGTCGATTCGGTGGAGGAAGATCGAATCGTGCAGCAAGTCGAGAGATGTCGCGCGATACGGACGGAAGCCAACAAAGAGTTTCGTTTGGAATCTTTCTTGATTTTAAATTGAGCATGATTAGCAGGATTAGGGTTGAGGAATAATCCACCCTACATATATATAGGGATCTTCCTTTGCAACGGCTAGAAAAAACCTACCATACCTGGAAGATTGCGAGATACTATGCTTGGCGTATTGTTCAACCCAAGTCAGAATTTGAAAACAGAAGAAAATAGCCCTAAGTAATATTCATCGAGTATAGTTGAGGATACTCGCCGAACAGTAATGAATCTCAATGAATTTTTCTTGGAGAAATTCAGCCCGATTGAACTTAACACACGACGCCAAGCAGAATAATCACTCAACGAATTCGACGCCTAACCAAGTGATATTCTACGAATCTAACTTAGAAAATCCAGAGAAGTAAAGTCGAAATGACTCGACGAATTCGGCGTGTATCGACATGTATATTCGACAAATTCAGTGAGTATCGATAGATACATTCGACGAGTATACACGATGATACTCGACGATTTTTACTTGATCGATTTTCCAACTTTCAGATATTTTACCCTAAGTACATATGATGAATTTGACGAGTACTAGTAAGTATATACGATGAATTCGACGAGTATCAACGAGTATACTCGACGAATATGCCTTACGATACTCGACGAATTTTACTTGGGTAAAATTCTATTCTTCTAATTCCAAGTCCTTGTCCTTCCTTGATCCTTCTCATGCACTTGGGATAGAAGTACACCCCAATAGATATTACACGTGAGTCAACACATTGGACTACACAATGAATGATTATATTGTATAGTCCTGTGTTTACTGACCCACCATAACCTGACATTGGTGTGTACTTAGCAATTTAGTCCTGCAAGCACATACTAAACACACAACATCAAATACAATCTCAATTAATCTTAGCTTATTGGTACCCTTCTTCAAATCAGGGTTATTGTGGATACAATACCAAACACTCTTTACATGGCGAAGTGCCATACTTGTGCCTTAGTAAAAGCTGAATGTCAGAAAACTGGTGGTTTCCTGAAGTCGTTGCCAATTCAGGTGTGAAAGTTCGATGACATATCTATGGATTTCGTGCATTGGTTACCGAGATAATAGAGCGGGAACGATGCCATGTGGGTGTTCGTTGACTGGTTGACAAAGGTATTGCACTTCATACCGAATAAGAAGGAAAATTCAGTTGAGAAATTGTCTAAGTTGTATGTTGACACCATTGTACGTTTGTACGGTGTGCCCTGTAGCATCGTTTGTAACCGAGACAGGCTCTTTACTTCGAATGACTGGAGGATAATCCACTAGTTATTGGGTACTAAACTGAAGTTCAGTATGGCCTTTCATCCGTAGACGGATGGTCAGACCGAGAGGACCAACAGTACAATGGAGGATATGCTCCATATATGTTCCTTGGATTAGGAAGAGGTGGGAGGACCATCTCTATATGATCGAGTTCGCCTATAATAATAGCTATCAAGATAGCATTCAGATAGTGCCCTTTGAAGCTTTATATGGTAGGAAGTGCCATACTCCTTTAGCTTGGGAAGAAATAGGTGAATCGAAGCTATATAAGTGTAAAGAGGTCGAAGAAGCAAATTCGCCTATACACACTATTCGAGAGCGATTGTTGGTGGCTCAGGATAGGCAAGAAAAATACTACAATGCCAAGCACCGAAACCGTGAGTTTGCGGTTGGCGATTTGGTTTACCTCAAGATTAAACCGTTCAAGGGCGTATCGAGAATCTGACGCATGAAAAAGCTGAGTGCGAGATACATTGGGTCATTTGAAACATTGAGCGGATTGAAGTTGCTTATTGGCTGAAGCTTTCAGCAGAACTCAGTGGTTTGCAGGATGTGTTTCACATATCGGTATTGCGGAATGTTGTGCAGGAGCTTATATAAGTGGTTGTTGTGGAGCAAATTCCGGTAGATAGTGGGTTGACAACAAAGGTCAAGCCCATTTGTATCAAGGACACAAAGATAAAGCGGAGACAGAATAAATTGATTTGAATGGTCAAAGTCCATTGGGACAACTGTGGTCGTGAGGAGCTTTCATGGGAGCATGAGTAGACCATACGAGAAGAGTTCCCTGAGATATTGTGTTAAGGTACATTTAATATGATTTGTACTTCTATGTTGTTTTCGGCTCATTTTGGATTTCAGGACAAAATCACTTACAAGAGGCGAGAATTGAAATGCCCCAAAAATCCTGAAAATGGGAAGGAGTTGTGTTGGGTATTGTATCCACAATGTACCTGATTTGAAGAAGCCCCTGAACAAGCTAAGGTGAATTGACAATGTATTTGACGATCTTCCATCAAGTTGTGCTTGCAGCTATTCCATGCTAAGTACACACCAATGTCAGGATGCAGTGGGTCAATATACACGGGTCTGCACAACGTAATCCCTCGTTGAGCAGATCAGTGTGTTGACTCACGTGTGCTCTCTCTATTGGAGTGTACTTACTTTCAAGTACAGGGTCGAGATAGATCAATAGCTGAAGAGGAGCAAAGATGGGTCAAAGACCAAGTTCATAGGAAGGAAGAGAGAAATCGTCCAAGTCAAAATCGACGGGAATCACTATGTGATTCTCGCCGATTCGACGGGAATCATTAGTGATTCTCGCCGAATCGTCGAGAATCAATCAGTGATTCCCATCGACTTAATCCGGCTGACTGTCCTCCTACAAGAATTCTGCTAAGGCAGAATCTACGGGAATCACCAAGTGATTCTCGCCGATTCGACGAGAATCACCTTGCATTCCCGCCGATTCCCTCCAGATGACCAGATTTCCAACTTGAATTCTGCTAAGGCAAATTCGACGGGAATCGTGAGTGATTCCCGCCGACTTCGACGGGAATCACCAGCGATTCTCGCCGATTTTGCCTTAGGCAAAATTCC
Source organism: Platanthera zijinensis (assembly GCA_039513925.1). NCBI lineage: Eukaryota > Viridiplantae > Streptophyta > Magnoliopsida > Asparagales > Orchidaceae > Platanthera > Platanthera zijinensis. Next base: position 55,132,603 of record CM077094.1, on the reverse strand, counting down.
CGTTCGCTGGACCGAACCAAGTTTGCTGTGCGCTGTTTTGACCGGGCCTAGGGTTTCTTCTTATGGGCCCCACAACGGTCATTTAGGGTTGGCTTCTAGTATATATACTCGCATATTTGAACATACCGATGGATCGATTCACGAAAAACAAAAAGCAGCCGTGCGCGCCCTAGCAGATCGCGGAAACCGCCGATCCCCGATCGCCGCTCACAGTTCGTCGTCGACATCTTCTCCGATCATCTCTGATCTTCCGACGACAGTACCGAGGCAAGCCTAGCATCTCACGCTTCTCTCTTGAGATCTCTTGTCTCTCGATTTGTTGAACTAGGTTAGTTCTTCATTCCGAATCGATTGAGACGACTGATCCGATTGAGATCGTTGGTAGACCTTGCTTGCTTCGTCAAGAAGTTTGGATCTACAAAGCATCACCGCCGCAATCACTTGTCACCGCCGATCTTGACAAGATCCTCTCTAAGAGAGTACTCCGGTCGTGGACTCTTCGTCTCTTTCAAGAAAGCTTCAACGAACGAAGAGGGACATCAGATTCTCCATAAGCGTTGTTTGTATTTTTGTACATTCAATTTTTGTTTAGTTGTAAAGGAATTTTTATTCCTAGTTGTAAGGGTTGGGTGCAACCCGTGGTGGAGGAGTAGTGACTCCTTTGGTTTGAAGGGTTCCTTCCGTAGTGTGAGGATTTGATTTCAATCCGGTTGGTGAAGTGACCGAGTCGTCCCTTGGTGGGAGATAGGTCGAAGGGGGAGAGTGGACGTACCCAAATCGGGGAACCACTATAATTACTTGTGTGCTTTTCTGTGCTGTGTTTGTTTATTTGTGCAGGTAATTTAAATTCCGCAAAAGACTGTATGACACCTATTCCCCCCCATAGGTGGACTTAGTCGACACTAGATACTTTCAAGTTGGTTTCTGGAAGTTACCGCCAGGTGGTAGTGTTAATGCCGAAGGTATCAAGAAGAAATATTCAACCTTCGTTTCAGGTCGGTACCGCATGGCGGTAGCAAGGTAACATATGGCGATACCACCTGACGCACTCGACGCACGCGATGAAGCGTTGAGAACCTACCACACGACAGTAGTAATCTATCGCGCGGCGGTAGCTGGCCACATAGCAGTAAGGATGAAGTCGTTTTTAGTGGCAAAGTGATGCCGATTGAGCTAAGCGGCCACTGCCTATGATATTGCACGACAGTAGCAGATATCACATGGCGGTAGCTTCCTGATAAAGACTATGCATGAGATTATTTTCTCATTCACTCTCTGTCTATCTCTCTCTTGATTCTGGAGGAAGGAGAAGGGAAAATCCAGGAAGCAAGAGCAAGGGTGTTCTATCCCTATAGAGGAGACATTCATGTGATCGAATTCGCGAGTCGAAGCCAGATCCGCGGAAAAGAAGCTGTGGTGATCAGTTCTATCTAGATCAAGGGTAAGAGAATGGCTCCTAAGCGATCAACGAGGGTAACGAATTTCTCTTTGGACAAGTAAAGTCCTCAATTTGCATATGTGCATGGAACCCCTCACCAAAAGGTGAAGAAAAGGGTGGTTTCCAGTGGGTAGATCGTTGTGATCCACGGTATAAATTGCATATAGAATCCGGAATCAAAGTACGGAATAGGCATGCTATGTGAAGCCCATCTGGATAGGTTGGTTTGGATTGGTGATGAATTGTTTTGCGTGCCAGACAAGACTCCGTGGATAAACATGTAGATAAACGTATAAAATCCGGGTTCATGGGGAGTGCAGGATGTTGTAGTGATAGTACTGGAGATTATCTCTAGGAAAACACGCAAAAATGAGGAAGAAACGACTTCTATCCCCTACCGCGCGACAGTAGTGCTACTGGCAGCGATAACTTCTAGTGAGCTATTTTTGTGAGGCCTGTCTCTTGGAGACTTGTGGGCCATTGTTTGAAGCTGTTGAGCCTTGTGTACCTAGTTATTATGGCCGTGAGATCCATTGATGGGATCCATGTGAGCTCAGGTCCTGAGGATAATATCGGCGGTAAGTGAAGCTGAGAGCCCGAAGAGCCAAACTATTGAGGCCATGAGAGACATTGTTTATATTGATTGTGAGCTCAGGTCCTAGGGACAATGTGACAATTGAAGATGTTGAGCCTAAAGTGCTCAGCTGAAAAGGCCAAAGAGCAGAACGGGCAAGGGGAGTGTTGGAACACCCTATTACTAATTTGGGCAAGGATCACTATGTCTCTTAGGAAGCCAGGTTGACCTAGTTGTATAGTGTAAAGGTCAACATTAGAATGAGTCTAGGGCTTAGAACTTAGGTTTGAAGCTGCCCCCAAGGACCATTCAAGCTCAGGATTTCAAGCTAAGTAAAGAGATAAAAATAGTCGAACGACGGTCGACTATCGTCGAGCTCAGGTCGACGATCGTCGAGCTCTGGTCGACTACTTATGTCCTCAGCCTTCTGCTTGTTGCTGGCTTCGGTCGACTATCGTCGAGCTTCAGTCCGACGATCGTCGAGCTTTGGTCGACAATCTCTGGCTATGCTTGGGTCGACTATTTCTGGGAAAGTTTAGGTCGACGATCTCTGTTTGCTTCAGGTCGACGATCTCTGTTTGCTTCAGGTCGACGTTTTCTGTTGAAGTCTAGGTCGACGATTTCTGTCTTAATCAGATCGACTATTTCTGCCAGACCAAGAACTTAGATAGTCGATCTCAGATCGAAGTTTTTTGTCTACTGCTTATCTTCAATATCTCTGAGCTCAGGTTGACGATCTTCGAGCTCAGATCGACGTTTTCTGTCAGAATGATATATTCCTTCTCTGAGCTCTGGTCGACGATCGTGGAGCTCAGATCGACGTTTATTTTGAGAGATCGACGTTCTTAAGGATTCAAATGCTGCCAGTCTTTGGAATGTTTTTGAATTCTCTCAGCATTTAATTTCAAGAAGATTTGCCAGCCGTTTTCATTTATTCTGGAACAAGTTTCAAAGGAATTATTCAGGAATGTTTCATTGGACTTTCCTCTAGAAGACAAATCATTTATGGAAGGCATTTAATGTCTGATAACGGCTATCTTGGAAGAATTATATTCAGAGAATAAGATCGTCTTCTCGATCACTACTTTCAGAGAGAATTAATCCAGAGTCAATATACAATAGAATCAAGAGACACACTGATATAGAAGAACAAGAAGAATTAAGTTGTACAAGATAACCATTCACTTGCTTACAGAAAAGTGATCAAAGCTTCATCTCAAAGAACTCCAGACACCTCATCTTTCAGCCTCTTTGCTGAATCAATTCTTTGCTGGAGATCTAAAGATCTGAAGACCTATCACCCAAGAGCAAAGCTTCCATTCCTGATTCATTCAACATCTCAGGGGGAGCTTTGACAACAAAAGATCCACTAGTCTTCTCTCATTTGATTTGAGAACAGAGAAGACAATCTCACATCTTTACCTTTTTCGTTTTCCTGCTGTAAAGGGTTTTTGAACTCCCTTCAAAAGTTTTGTCTGGTTCTGAGAGCCTTGTCAAAACTCAGTGGTGGCAAGACACCTTATCAAAAAATCTAGTTTTGGTTTTTGAGCACCTTATCAAAAGCTCATTGGTGTCAGGACACCTGATCAACTCATCCTGAGTGGATTCCTACCAAGGGTGGTAGAAGAGTGGATGTACCCAGGTTTTTGGGGAACCACTATATTTCCTTGTGTCTTCTGGTTTGTTTGTGTGATTTGTTTGCTGTGTGCTGTGCTCTTTACTTCTTGGTTTTTAACTTCTTACTAGCACTCTACACTATATCATAAATTGAACTTTATATGTGCTGTTTATTTCAACTGTGAAAAACTATTTTAAAATACTCTATTCACCCCCCCTCTAGAGTTGAGATAGATCTTACCCTCACTTTCAATTGGTATCAGAGGGAGGTTGGTTGCTCATACAGGCTAACACCTGAACCAAAAGATCCTTGATAAGATCAATCTCTTAAGAGGATTATTTTCTATACATCTATCTATTTATTTAAAGACATGGCACAGAACAAAGATTATGCAAGCACCAGACCACCAGTGTGTAACCTTTCCAAGTTTGCACTCTGGAAGGCAAGGATTAGATTATACATGAATTCTATTGATGAGGATATTTTTAATTCTGTCTTGACAGTGTGTCCAACTCCACCAACAAGCTCAAGTACAAGTACTGTTCCACCTCCTTCTGGAACAGATGCAGACATAAAGAAATGGAAAACTGCAGATGCAAAGGCCATGAACATCTTGGCTCAGACAATGTCTGATGAGATATTTCAGAAAGTAGCTGACTGCAACTCAGCCAAAGGAATTTGGGACAAGCTCTCTGAAATTGTCTCAGGGTCTGCTGATGAAAGGAAAGATAGAAGATCTCATCTGATAAGCCAATATGAGAACTTCAAAAAGGGAGAAGCTGAATCAGTGGCTGACATGTACAATAGACTAAGTCTAATTGTCAATGAGTTAAAAACCCTAGACAAAGAAATCTCACTGACTGAGCTGAATGACAAAATCCTGATGTGCTTCCCCAGCACTTGGGATTCAAGAATCTGGCCAATCAAAGATGCCAGAAGTCTAAATGAGATTACCACTGAAGCTCTCTTGGGCAAGCTCAAATCCTATGAGCTGCTCATTAAAAATAGAGAAGAAGAACAAAAGGCTACTTCTCCAGCCACAAGGAAAGAAAAGACCATATCCTTCAAAGCTGCAGAAGAAGAGCCTGAAAATAAAGCTACAGGAAATGATGAGCTCATAAGTCTACTGGCCAAAAGATTCTACAAGATGACCAGAAAAGACTTTAGAAAGAGACCATACAAGGGTCATGATAAACCAAGGTATGATAAATCAAACAGCAATAAAGAAATTATATGCTTTGGTTGCAGGAAACCAGGCCACATTGTGCCTGACTGTCCAGAAAACAAGAATAAGGACAAGAAGGAAAGAAGTGAAAGAAGAAAAGAAAAGGATTACAAGAAGAATAGCTCAGACAAAGCCTCCTCCAGCAAGAACAAACATACAAGGAAGGGCTTTGTTGCTGAGACATGGAGTGAGACTGAAGAGGAATCTGAAGCCTCATCCAGTTCTAGTGATGATGAGGATGATGAAGATGAAAAAGAATTTTGCATGATGGCTATCAATGCCTCACAGCAAAACTCTGATAAAGAATCAGAATCAGATTTAGAAACTCAACCAGATGAAGATCAGGTAATCAACTCTTTTGATTTTAATTCCGAGGACTTCAAAGATGAATTTAAGACACTGTGCCTAGATCTATTAAAATCTGAGAAGGAGATAATCTCTCTCAGGAATCAATTATCTGAGCATAGTGTCCTAAACTCAAAGAACCTCAAACTCTCTGAGGAGTTAGAATGCTGTAGGGAGGAGATAGCTTCACTGAAAAGTGAACTATCAAAGGCCAAAAAGTTTGAAGAATCCCTAAATGGGAGAAGTATCAGACTGATGGACATCACAAGCACAGTGAACTCTAGATTTAATAGCACACTGGGCTTGGGTGCCTCATCCAGCCAACCTATAATATTGACAACTCCAATCAAGTTTGTCTCTGACAAAGGAAAGGGAGTAATAGAGGTACCCAGGAAGAATGCAGATCTGTCAGAGAAAAATTCAGTTCAACAGATGGCGTCGAGCAGAGCTCGACGATCGTCGAACAGAGCTCGACGATCTAACTACAGATCATCGACCTCAGCTCGACGATATCCAAACCCTGAACTTCAGCATAATCGATCTTCGAACAGAGATCGACGACCTGACCCAAGATCATCGACCTCAGTTCGACGATCGTCGAACAGAAATCAGGACTGTGAACATTCCCTCAATGGCACATCTAGATTCAATCCTAGAAGTCCCACATCCCAAGGATTTAATCCCTATACTGAATGGATAGTACCTCCTAGGAGATACCATCCTGAAGGTTATAAGGATCAACCTGGGATGTCTTTTGTTTCAGAATTTAAGGGATATCAACCTAGGCCCAAGGTTAACTGGGTCAAAAACAAATAAGCTGGTTTTGTGCATGTGAAGACCTATCCAGCATCAAACCATCAATGGTATCTGGATAGTGGGTGCTCAAAGCACATGACAGGGGACAAGGACAACTTCACTCCCTTCAAAGCCAAGCTTGGACCCAAAGTAATTTTTGGAGACTCAAGCTTTGGAACTACAAAAGGATATGGTGCAGTCCAAATTGGCTCAGTCACATTCAAGAAGGTGGCATATGTTGAAGGACTCAAGCACAACTTAATAAGTATCAGTCAACTGTGTGATGAAGGATATCAAGTGACATTCAACAAAGCCATATGCAAGGTCAAGTCAGAGGACAACACAACTGTGTTGATAGGTAACAGAAGATGTAACATTTACTTAGTGGATTTTCATTCACCTATAGTAGATATTTGCCTGTTCAATTCCATTTCAAAATCTAATATTTTATGGCATAAGAGACTAGGGCATATTAACCTGAGAACCATTGCTAGGCTATCTAAAGACAACCTTGTTAGAGGACTACCTTCTGGTCCCTACAAGAAGGAAGGACCTTGCAAGGCTTGTCAATTAGGCAAGCAAACTAAAAGTAGTTTTAAATCAATTAATAAGAGTGATTCACCTAGGATTTTGTACCTATTGCACATGGATCTTTTTGGACCCATATCTGTATAAAGCCTAGGAGGGAAATCCTATACTTTAGTGATTGTAGATGACTTCTCAAGATTCACTTGGGTATTCTTTCTGAGGAAGAAGTCTGATAACTTCAAGTGTTTGACAGATTTTCTCAAATGCATTCAGACTGAGTTCAACACTCACATTGCCCTGATCAGAAGTGATCATGGGACAGAGTTTGATTCTCTTCTCATGCAAGAGTTCTGTCAAAGTGAAGGGATCAGGCACACTTTCTCAGCTCCTAGAACTCCTCAACAAAATGGGGTAGCTGAAAGGAAAAATAGAACACTCATTGAATCTGCAACTACATTATTGGCAGATGCTCACCTACCTCTATCCTTTTGGGCTGAGGTAGTGAACACCTCCAACTATGTGTTGAACAGAAGCCTGATACACAAGCTGAAGGGCAAGACTCCCTATGAATTGCTCAAAGGGAAGAAACCTAAAATAGGCTATTTTAAAGTTTTTGGTTGCACTTGTTTTATTCATAATAATGACAAGAAATATCTAGCAAAATTCCAAGCTAAAGCTGATGAAGGAGTGTTTCTGGGATACTCCATGATCAGCAAGGCCTATAGGGTTTATAATAAATCTTCCTGTAAAATTGAAGAATCTGTTCATATTATTTTTGATGAAGCTAACATGTCTTTCAAGGAGAAGAATGCTTCTACCATAGAACCTTTGCAGGTACATTCTCTAGCTGAAGACTTGAACAAATTACAAGTTGCTGAAAAGAATGAGAGCAGTGATGATGAAGAAGAAGTTCAACATCTTGAAGAAAATCATCCTAAAGAGCCAGTTGCTGCTCCACTAGAGGAGACAACAACACAGGCTGGTGAACAATCAACACTCCCTGTTGATTTAGTAACAACAAGAGATCATCCAATCACCCAAGTAATTGGAGAGATCTCAGCTGGTGTGCAAACTAGAAATCAGGTCAACCAGAACCTGATGCACACTTGCTTCCTATCTCAAATTGAGCCTCAATCCATTCAAGATGCAGAGCAAGATCCACACTGGATCATTGCAATGCAAGAGGAGTTGCATCAATTTGAAAGGAATAAGGTGTGGGAACTAGTGCCTAAGCCAAAGGATCATCCAATTGTTGGAACAAAGTGGGTATTCAGGAACAAGCTGGATGATCAAGGAGTCATAGTCAGAAATAAGGCAAGGCTAGTTGCTCAAGGATACTCTCAACAAGAAGGAATAGACTATGATCAGACCTTTGCACCAGTTGCAAGGTTAGAAGCCATCAAAATATTCCTAGCCTATGCTGCTCACAAAGGTTTCAAAGTGTACCAAATGGATGTAAAGAGTGTATTTCTCAATGGGGACATCAAAGAGGAAGTCTATGTTAGAAAACCTCAAGGTTTTATCTCTCTAACTCACCCTGATTATGTTTACAAATTGCATAAAGCATTATATGGTCTCAAGCAAGCTCCTAGAGCATGGTATGATACCCTAGCATGCTTTCTTCTGGAAAATGATTTTGTTAGGGGGAGAGTAGACCAAACTCTTTTTATTAGAACCCATAAGTCCCATACCCTACTAGTGCAAATTTATGTAGATGACATTATTTTTGGTTCTACTGATTCAAAATTGTGCAAAAAGTTTTCCAAGCTTATGCATTCTAAATTTGAAATGAGTAGCATGGGTGAGCTGTCCTTCTTCTTAGGACTACAAGTCAAGCAACATGCTGAAGGCATATTTATTTCTCAAACCAAGTATGCAAAAGAATTGGTTAAGAAATTTGGTATGTCTGATGCATCATGTATGAAAACACCCATGCCCTCAAATGCTGTAATAGATGCTGATGAACATGGGAAACATGTTGATCAGACAACATATAGAGCAATAATTGGCTCTTTATTGTACCTTACAGCTAGTAGGCCTGATATAATGTTTGCTACATGTATTTGTGCTAGATTCCAAGTTAGCCCTAGAGAGTCACACTTAATCTTAGTTAAGAGGATTCTTAGGTATGTGAAAAGTTGTCCAAATCTAGGTCTCTGGTATCCAAAAGATTCAGCATTTGACTTAACTGGATTTTCAGATGCTGATTATGCTGGATGCAGAATAGACAGGAAAAGCACCAGTGGAACATGTCAGTTCCTTGGTGACAGACTTGTCTCCTGGTTTTGTAAGAAGCAAACATCTGTGTCAACCTCAACTGCTGAAGCTGAGTATATGGCTGCAGGCAGTTGCTGTTCACAAATATTGTGGATACAGAATCAGCTCTTAGACTATGGCTACAACTTAGAGAAGTCTAAAATTTTCTGTGATAATACTAGTGCTATCTCTATAGCACAAAATCCAGTCCTCCATAGTAGGACAAAACACATAGAAATTAGGCATCACTTTCTAAGAGATAATGTAGAGAAAAATAAAATTGAACTTCAATATATTCCTACTGATTTGCAAAGGGGAGATATTTTCACCAAACCCTTGGATGAAAAGAAACACACTTTCTTCCTAAATCAGTTAGGCATGTTAGATGGAGGAAGCCTAAATTAAATTACAAGATTTTGTAAAGCTAAAACAGACCAAGACTAGGCTAAAAATTTCTTTCTTTTTGTGTCTGTAGGATAGTTTCTGTCCCTGAACTGAGCTCGACGTTTTCCCAGAAAACCGTCGAACGGAGATCGACGATTTCCCACAAAATCGTCGACCGGAGATCGACGGTTCTTGAGACGTCGATCTGAGTTCAGCGCCGCCGTTGGATCTAGGCTTTCCTTCTGTCTGCTCCTTGGTCGTCGAGCAGAGCTCGATGCTCTCAATAACGTCGAACGGAGTTCGACACTATTGGCGTCTCTTCAAATTCCTTCTGCAGCCCAAATCGTCGAGTTGAGTTCGACGCTTCTTCGAACTGAGCTCCACGAATTTCCTTTTTCACGTCGAACCCTAATATAAAATCATTTCTTGGCCGCCGCTCGTCGTTTACGCCTTCATACTCTCTGCAAATTATTTTTCCCTCCAAACCTTCTACACTTGGTCGCATTTGTTCAATCTTTGCAGGTACAAATGGCTTCAACTGTTGCTGCCCTTTCGAAGATGAAATTTGATACCGGTTTTGATATCGATATAAGCTCGTTTGATGGAAGCGATCAACGCTTCAAGGACATTCTCAGTTTGTTCAGAGATTAGCAGCTGTTGGAAATAATGTCTACCAGAATGAAAATTGCTTCAGATGAAATAAAAGAATGGTGCTATTCTGCGACAGATGAGAATGAGAATTCTGTCATCGGCTTCATAAAAGGGACCCAGGTACAACTGTCCCCGGCTCTCTTAACTGAAGTGTTTCATCTCAGTACTGGAGAAGACTCTATCGAATTATCTGGAGAAGAATATGATTCCATGCTTGATCGGATGGGTCACAATGCTGTGAATCCTAATAAACTGCTGAAGAAGAATCTGTCCTTGGAATTTCAATTTTTGGCTGATGTAGTCGGGAAAGTGCTGCTGGCCAAGCACTCTGCCCATGATACAATATCAAGATATCAGTTTTGTCTGATGGGAGCTCTGCTGGATAAGAAACACCTGAACTGGGGATCAATTTTCTTCAATCTGATTAAGAAAAAGCTGAATAAGACTGTTGTCAGCTTTGGGAGAATTCTAGGGGTCTATCTGCATTTCAGATGCCCTGAGTTGCTGACCTCTTCTGGGATGTTCATTAATGCATCCAAGAGGCTCTCCTGTGCCCTTTTTGGCAAATGGGACAGGCAAATCATCAATCCCTCCAGAGCTGCTGCATCGACTACTGCTTCAGGCACAAGGACTGTCTTAGTCACTCCATCCCTGGTCTCTGCACCAGCAGAAGGGTTGCCTGCTCCTCCTTCTCTTTCAGCTGTCTCTACCCCAGCCATTTCATCCTCACCTCCAATCTCTACCATAGCCATATCTTCCCCAATTACCATCTCTTCACCAGTTTCATCCCCTCCAGCATCTACCTCTGAGGTATTCCTTCCTCTCTTCTCTTACCCATCCTTTACCACTCCATCATATTCTCTTTTAGATGAATCCTTCATGGATGATTCTCATCCTTCCTCTCCCCCTGAGCCTCCCTCTACCTCCTCATTCCAACAAATGATGGAAGACATTTTCTCTCAACCCATCTTCACTCCTTCTCTTACCCCTTCTATCTCCACCTCACTTCACTCAATCTCCTCCTTTCCTATATTAGAACCATCCATTCCCTTACCTCCTATCTCCTCTTTCCCCATGCCACCAGCTCCAGCCAACATCCCTTCAACAACCTTCTATCCTACCTCTGCTCAAGCCCCTCTTGAGCATGTAGATCTCTCAACCCTGGCTGACAGGTTATATGAGCTATTAGCTCCAAAGCTAACCTCATTACTAGAGGCCTCTCTGGCTCCACTCCTGACCCATGTCAAGGAGCTGTCTTCCAAGCTATCATCTTTCATCTCCTCTCAGGCAACTTCATCTTCTGGGTGCCTTTCGCTTATCTCTGAACCAAGGCAGGGGGATATGCCATATGAAGTAGTTTTTGCAATGAACCTCCAGAGCCTGCTCTCCAAGTTTAATGCTGGATACTTCAGATTTCTGCCAGTTCCTCACACTGAAGATCTGTCTAAGGCCATTGTGCCTATTTCTGTCTGTAATCCCAGCCATATTGAAGCATATATAAATTCTTGGAAGGCTGTGGATGTTGCTTTGTCCATATCTGATACTGTTACTAAGGCCATTGTGCCTCTTGTTGATGATGCTGCTACTGCTGTTGTAGATATTTCTGCTGATATTGCTGTTGACTCTGATATGCTTGTTGATGCTTATGCTACTGCTTCTGTTTGCTCTACTGCTGCTCCCTCTCCTCCTGCTCCTGCTGTTTCTGCAAAGCTTAAAGCTCAAGAAGAGTATATCAGAAGAATTGATGATCTGTATGATCAACCTCAGAGTTCTGAAAGTGATCAGTACATGACAGATTCTGATGATTCTGCTAGCACTATTGCCAAGAAAAGAAAAGCTAGAAGCAAAGCAATGATGTCTGTTTCCCCAGCTCAAGCAAAGGACTCCAATGATATTCCCTACTATATTTTGCATGACTGCCCCTTATCTGAGCCTTGGATGCAGTACTCCAAGAATCAATTAAAGTCTATGAAGAAGAAGAGGAAGCTAGACAAGTATGAAAAAGGATCTTCTCAATATCAGCCTCCTCCTCCTCCTCCTCCAGATTCTAGATCAGGCTCAGCCCCTCAAGCTCTAGTTTCCAGACACAGTTCTTCTCAGTCCTATCAGAAATCCTATCAAAGGGGACAGCATCAAAGGGGATATCAATCCAGAAGAGATCAATATAGAGGAAGCCAGAAAGGGCACAGACTTCATTCAAGGGAAGGACAAGGCCACTCTGACTCTTCTTCAGGTCCTTTCCCTTACAGGCTGAAAGACTCAATTGTTTCCAGGACCCCTCCTAATTCTGAAATCTTCAACAGATATAAACCTCCTGTTCCTTTTGAGGATCCTGAGAACAACCCTGTGTCCTGGACAGCTAGAATGAAAGAATTGGCTGCCCTTGATCAAATGAAAAAGGCCAGAGAACAAGGCAAGGATACTTCCAACATAACTACTTTATCAGAACAGAGAAAGAAAGAACTAGAGAGATATGCATCAAGGAAATTTTTTAATCCAGAAGACTATATGAAGCTGCACCCTAAGGCTGTTGTTCTAAGGCCCAAATCTCAAACTTCTCTAGGAGCAGAGGATGACAGAAGGTCAAAGAAAGAAAGTCAGAATCCTAACAGAGAAATTGTGTTTAAAAAGGGAACTGAAAAGAAATGATCTGTGTAAGCTGAACATCATTCTCCCTTGGATATTTGCTGTCTTTTTATCTATGATCTGCATTACTGCTATATATCTCCTCTGCAGTATTGATTTAGCTTTTGTGTTGATGTATGCTTATTTATTTCCTATTTCTGTCTGTAAATAGTAATCCTAACCCAAATAGGGGGAGATTGTTGGAACACCCTATTACTAATTTGGGCAAGGATCACTATGTCTCTTAGGAAGCCAGGTTGACCTAGTTGTATAGTGTAAAGGTCAACATTAGAATGAGTCTAGGGCTTAGAACTTAGGTTTGAAGCTGCCCCCAAGGACCATTCAAGCTCAGGATTTCAAGCTAAGTAAAGAGATAAAAATAGTCGAACGACGGTCAACTATCGTCGAGCTCAGGTCGACGATCGTCGAGCTCTGGTCGACTACTTATGTCCTCAGCCTTCTGCTTGTTGCTGGCTTCGGTCGACTATCGTCGAGCTTCAGTCCGACGATTGTCGAGCTTTGGTCGACGATCTCTAGCTGTGCTTGGGTCGACTATTTCTGGGAAAGTTTAGGTCGACGATCTCTGTTTGCTTCAGGTCGACGTTTTCTGTTGAAGTCTAGGTCGACGATTTCTGTCTTAATCAGATCGACTATTTCTGCCAGACCAAGAACTTAGATAGTCGATCTCAGATCGAAGTTTTCTGTCTACTGCTTATCTTCAATATCTCTGAGCTCAGGTCGACGATCTTCGAGCTCAGATTGACGTTTTCTGTCAGAATGATATATTCCTTCTCTGAGCTCTGGTCGACGATCGTGGAGCTCAGATCGACGTTTATTTTGAGAGATCGACGTTCTTAAGGATTCAAATGCTGCCAGTCTTTGGAATGTTTTTGAATTCTCTCAACATTTAATTTCAAGAAGATTTGCCAGCCGTTTTCATTTATTCTGGAACAAGTTTCAAAGGAATTATTCAGGAATGTTTCATTGGACTTTCCTCTAGAAGACAAATCATTTATGAAAGGCATTTAATGTCTGATAACGGCTATCTTGGAAGAATTATATTCAGAGAATAAGATCGTCTTCTCGATCACTACTTTCAGAGAGAATTAATCCAGAGTCAATATACAATAGAATCAAGAGACACACTGATATAGAAGAACAAGAAGAATTAAGTTGTACAAGATAACCATTCACTTGCTTACAGAAAAGTGATCAAAGCTTCATCTCAAAGAACTCCAGACACCTCATCTTTCAGCCTCTTTGCTGAATCAATTCTTTGCTGGAGATCTAAAGATCTGAAGACCTATCACCCTAGAGCAAAGCTTCCATTCCTGATTCATTCAACATCTCAGGGGGAGCTTTGACAACAAAAGATCCACTAGTCTTCTCTCATTTGATTTGAGAACAGAGAAGACAATCTCACCTCTTTACCTTTTTCGTTTTCCTGCTGTAAAGGGTTTTTGAACTCCCTTCAAAAGTTTTGTCTGGTTCTGAGAGCCTTGTCAAAACTTAGTGGTGGCAAGACACCTTATCAAAAAATCTAGTTTTGGTTTTTGAGCACCTTGTCAAAAGCTCATTGGTGTCAGGACACCTGATCAACTCATCCTGAGTGGATTCCTACCAAGGGTGGTAGAAGAGTGGATGTACCCAGGTTTTTGGGGAACCACTATATTTCCTTGTGTCTTCTGGTTTGTTTGTGTGATTTGTTTGCTGTGTGCTATGCTCTTTACTTCTTGGTTTTTAACTTCTTACTAGCACTCTACACTATATCATAAATTGAACTTTATATGTGCTGTTTATTTCAACTGTGAAAAACTATTTTAAAATACTCTATTCACCCCCCCTCTAGAGTTGAGATAGATCTTACCCTCACTTTCAATTGGTATCAGAGGGAGGTTGGTTGCTCATACAGGCTAACACCTGAACCAAAAGATCCTTGATAAGATCAATCTCCTAATCCACTGATAATGTGGCCCAAGAAATCCACCTCCTTCAGCCAGAACTTACACTTACTGAACTTTGCAAACAAACGGTGTTCTCGGAGCCTCTCTAGAGTAAGTGCCAAATGATGAGCATGCTCTTCCTCCGTCCTCGAGTAAATGAGGATGTCATCAATAAAAATAATGACGAATACATCGAGTTAGGCCTCGAACACCCGATTCATCAAACTCATAAACGCAGACGGTGCGTTCATGAGCCCGACGGTCATCACGATGAACTCATATAGTCCTTTTCTGCTATTGAAAGCGGACTTCCGAATGTCCCCCTCTTAATCCGCAGCTAGTAATAACCTGACCTTATATCCTGCTTTGAAAACCAATGAGCTCCCTCCAATTGGTCAAATAGCTTATCGATCCACGGTAAAGGATACGTGTTCCGGACCGTCAGCCAGTTCAGTGCTGTGTAATCAATGCACAATCTTAGTGTCTCGTCCTTCTTCTTCACAAATAATACTGGAGATCCCTAAGGCAAGGAGCTTATCCTGATAAACCCAGCTCTGGATATGATACGGAGCTCTGGATAACGACTTAGCCCCCGACATGAGCTATATCTGGAAGTCTTTCTCCCGATGCGGTGGTAGCCCTGACAACTTCTCCGGAAAAATATCTACAAAATCTTGTACCACTGGAATGCTAATCATAGGATCATTGGTGTCGGTAATCTCGAACATCACCTGATAGACCTCGTCCCACTACATGTGGGCCTTGATGGCCTGAAGAGAAGAAAGTAGATGTCGGGAGACTGGAATAGTACCTTCGAAGGTCGCAAAGGTGTTGTCGTTTCTAAGTATGACCTTACTTATAAGGCAGTCCATCTGAGTGTGGTTCTAGGCGAGCCATGAAATTCCCAGAATAAGATTGAAATCCGACAAGCTTAAGATCATCGCCATAGCTTCGAGGGTTAACCCATCAATGGTCACCCTTAGAAGGCATTTTGTCGTAGACCGGACCTCCATCCCATTGGGGAGATGCAACTTCCAACAGACTCCCTCATAATATCTGAGCCCACTAGATCCCTGATAAAGTCCTCCGAGATAAAGTTGTGTGATGCCCCGTATCGAATAAGGTATGGGCAGGATTGTCGCACACCATCACTTCCCCTGAGTTTATTGAATATCTTTATTGTCTAGTTATTATTTCTTTCCTATTTCTAGTGATTCTACATACAAATAGATTCTAGAAAAGAATATAAAATTACTATTGTACCTACTATCACCCTTTTCTGGTTCCGGTGCAGAGCAAAGTCTAGGGCATACACCTGCCCTCTGTCCTGTCTGTGGTTACCACCCTGAAATCCATGTCCTCAGCCACATCCTCGACCTCAAAGCTACTGAGCTGGTGGGCATCTTGTAATGCTAAAGGTGGAGCTTCACTCATGGGATAGTTCCTCAGAATATGACCTGCTTGGTTGCATTGATAGCTCGTCGGTGCCTCCTCTACTAGCCTCGGCATCTCCCGTATCTAAAAGGGTTGGGGAGAAAACACCACCGTGTTCCTCTATTCCTGCCAGTCCTCCTGGCGGGTTTGGTCCTCGTTTCTCCTTTCTCCAATAACCCTTCCTCTATGATGGTCTCTCCTTCCACCGATCACGACGTCATTCGCAGATATTTTCCTGTCCCGAATTGTGAGCTGGTCTGCCTCCAACTTCTTGGCCATTCCAAGATCCTGGCTAAGCTCACATCAGAAACAAAAAGGAGGGCCTGCCTCATATCATAGTGAAGTCCCTTGTAGAACCTCTTCGTGTAGCCCGTTCATCCAGCTGGTACTAGTCCGCAAAGCGGGGAAAATGTGTGAACTCACGATAATACTCCCAAACTATCCTGCTAACCTGCCTCAACTACAAGAATCTATCCTCCAACTCATTCCTTGCCGACTATGGTACAAAATGCTCCAGCAGTGCTGCCCTGAACTGCTCCCAAGAAATGTTAGCATACTCCATCCCAGCGAAGGTATTGTGCAATAGTGACTTCCACCATCTCTTTGCATATGACTCCAAGCAAGTGACTGCTAATGCCATTGCCTCCTCCATCGGGCATCGAATCCCATCCAGCATCTCATAAATGATATCCATCCACTCCTCCGTACAAACTGCTGACTCCGTCCCAAAGGAGGATGGCGGAGAAAGACCTCAAAAGATGCTCAACCAGTTTGACCCGGGGTTTGGCATAGGAGTCGGAGCCTGCTAATTTCTGAATTCCTCCAAGATGGATGTCAATGTCTGTCCCATCTCCGTTTGTTGAAATGGAGAAGGGGCATGCGGAGGTGTAGAAACATTCTGAGTCTGAGGTATACCCTGTCGTGGGGTAGGGTTCTTCCCAAGCTATAAAAGGAAAAGCCAATTGTCAAGTGGTTGGCCCATAAATTTGCTGAAAAGTGGACTACTGCATGTGATTGACCTTATGGACACACCATTGATTCCGCTGCTATTTTGTCCTCAAACTAAGCTCACGCGGAGTGTCCTAGGGTTTTTATGGACTTGTTTTCTTCTATTCGAGGTTTCCCTCTTATTCCAGTTTGTAAGACCCCCCTTTGTTTGCCTCTGGGGTCTTATGCCCAGAATCACCGTTTTGCGGTGACACCAACACTCAGGAAGGTTGCCACTACAAAACACTGATCCTGCCGGTAGAAATGATCACCAGAGAAATAAAAGTTTATAATTAGAATAAATAAGTCTAAGTATACAATCACATGTAATATAAGAAAGTTGAAACACAATATAGTCCACATAGAAATGAAACAAAAATGACAAAGATAAATGGGTTCATGCCCGATATATCATGGCCTCGTTACAACACTCTCGCAGAAGAAAAATATACTAACCACACACAGTTCCTAAAGCTTGTGCTCTGATACTAGACTGGCCCACCTCCATGTGCACCACACTCTACTGGTGCTGAATCTCCTGCACCTACTCTATGTCTCATATTGGAAGCCCTTAAAATGTTTGGTCTACCCACTGTTAGTCAAAAAGACTAAGCCTGGTTTCCCGCACCCCTCCCCTAGTGGCTCCTAGGCACCGTGTAGGAGGAATGATAGGAAAGCTATGATGGTGGAGAGTAAACCAGAGCAGGTGACAGCTGACCTTATCTAGTAGTTATATTGTAATATTCACAGTGCTACAAAAAGAAATGAAAGCTAGCAATACTATAGTAATAGAGAAGTAAAGAGTAGAAAGTAAAGTTCATTATAAAGAAAAGTAACAGATAACCCCCAGGAAAGTAACCAGAGCTTGTAAGCATGCCCACACAAGATTTTTAACTATTGGGGTCGTTTTGTAAGGCCTAACGTATAAAAAATCGCATACTAATTTATATATTAGGGGTAAGGGTTGAAGTATGATGATGACATGATATGCTATGTTATGTGGGTTTTATGATATGTTCATACAAGTGCAACACATACACATGACTCTATGCACACAGACCTTTAGTTCCCCAGTTTTGGAAGCTAGCTTCACTCCTTGGAGCCTCCACAGCGGCCAATGGAGACAGTGGGTTGGGCCTCCCCACTCCTAGGCGGGTATCCACACTACCAGGCCTAGCCCTTACGTATGCCTCTAAAGGACACACCAGAGTCACCACATACTAATAATGACAAACCCACCAGTCTTTTCCTTAGCTAAGTGTAAACCACACCCGCCGAGTCGTCGTATCGACGTCGGTGTGAACGACCGTCAAATACCGAAGACCCACCACCTTATGCACATATAACCATTAATTACCGAGCCATCGGCTCCCTAGACTAACCTATCCGTTACAACTACCTTCGATCCTTTGGCCCGCCGGGCTAACTTGCCCATTTCCATAACCACTGAGCCTACCGCTCGGATAACCCAACCAAGCTAACCTCCCGAGTCATCAGGGTGAGTGAAAGTGAATCCCTTATATTTACTAATTGCTCTTTGACATTTTAGTCTTACGGTTTAAGGATAACCTTGGAATGCCCAGGGCATTCACAGTGAAGGGCTCTAGAGGGCAATAGGAACTACGATGGTATGAAGCCCAAAGCTCTCTTTCACAAGGTACTTTTTATTGTTAGTATCTACCCATGTCCTAACTATCATGATCTTACACCTGAACTAAACCTATGTGTAATGAGACTTTCTCCAAGTAAGGATGATCATTCGTCAATCCCGAGCACGACCTTAACTTAGCCAACCAGGCTCTCAGAACCTGATACTTCTTGTACATCCAAACCAGACCATGTACACCATCTATCCCACCTTCTTATTCCAAGGCTTAGATGTTTTCTTATTTCAATAGCTTACTATGTGCAGACCTAATGAGCTATATGAGGTGCATGAATGATGACCCCCTCCGAATATTCATCCAAATGACCTAAGATTATTATTGGGGGTCTAACATGATACTTTAAAGATAAACCAAGAATATAATATATTTCCTAATTCATTTGGCATTTGTTTAATTTTCCGTAAAATCAGTCCAACTGAGCTTTTGAACAACAAGTACAATTTTCTGACATGATATGGCATTAACAAAATTATGACAACTATATAACCTCAAAATAACAGTAAATACTTAAATTTACAATTTTTTTCTAAAAAGGTTGACCACCAAACTAATTATTGATTAAATAACCTCATTAATAGAGCAAGACGGGAAACAATAAAAATAATGATTCCAATATTATAGAAAAATTATCAGATGTCAAGAGTAAATAGAAAAGTCTACTGGCCAAAAATCATAATTCTCTAAGAATGTTTTGTCACCCAAATAAATCATTTAAAAATATTTTACAAACAACACTTTGTGAAGCAACCTATATAAAAAGAATTCCAATAATTTTATAAAAATTCACCAAGCATGATGAAACCATAGAATGTCCTCAAACCAAATTTCATAATTTTTCAGTGAGTAAATAACTTTATAATAATTTTACTTACAAAGAGGGCAAGTACTATGTTTGTGAATGAAGTTTTATAAATGTAATCCAAAAGTTTATACCAAAATTTCTAGAGGTTAATAATAAATATAAAAGATCACTGCCTAAGTTTCATGAACATCCAAGATCATATAGATATACAATAAAATTATGAGTAAAAGTACCCTAATTGATCCTAAACTATTTTATAGGGGTTAAATGCTCCTAAAAATTATAATAACATTTCCTAAGGCTTATTTCCACCCTATGAACTCATCTATCAAGTTCCAAGAAATTCTAAGGATATATGGTCCCATGTCCTTCAATAGGCTCAATATACAACCCTAGGGTTCACACTGGGGTTTTAGGGCATTACAACCCTAAACCACTTAAAATATCTTGTGGAGGTGTTTTATATGGCATTAAGATAGTGGCCAAAGATCCATCTATTTTGGATGAGGTTTGCCCACTCAAACCACCATGTGCACTTTTTACCTATTCTTTCCCTTATGAAACCAAAATTTGGTCACACAAATTCCTAATTAAATCAACCCCAAAAGGGATGAAATTTTTAAAAAGGTTATACCATTACCCTAATGTTTAACCACCAAAATATTGGAGTTATTTGAGGTCAATAGACCCTCCAATAAAATCATACCCTATTTATACAATTTTTACAAAAACTATAAGAAAATATTTACCAAAAATTCCCATTTTATGATATAATTAGTGTTTCTGTTTATTTAGCCTATGGTCCAAATTTAAACTGATTTTCCTAACTAGTTTTGTGGAGGTACTCAAATTAGTCTCTAGTAAGGCCTATGTATAGACTACACCATTTTTATTGTTGTGGTCAGACCACTGATCCAAATGGGTTGAAATTAATTTTAAAATAAACTATACCTCAAGGGCTACAACTTTTATGTTTGTCATTTTCCTAGTAGAGGGCTCTATGTATTTTTAATAATTAATTTAAAACACTGCAATAACAATGACAAAAATAAAATAATATAATCCTTAATTAAAACGGCCAGCACGAATCCTGACGCGAAATTGATGGCATTCCATCATCTTCCCCAGCGCGCCAACGACTGAGATTGCCTCGTCCCGGGCAATCTTTTCCTGTGATTTCCCAGCAACCCACGCCCTTTCTCGGCTGGCCACCTCTAAGGTAAGGTAGTCTTATTTTACAGGATAGTCTAGGTACCCATGAACATATGGGACCTAGACAAGAGATGTTCCAGGCTTGCTCTAGAATAAGGAATATGGGAAAAGATATAATGCTAACTACAGTGTCCTTCATGTTGAGCCAAAGAAGTTCGACGAAGCGAACCAAGATGCCTCGTGGATATTGGCAATGCATGATGAACTGAATCAATTTGAACGATGCAACGTCTGGACGCTAGTTCCTAGACAGAAGAAACAGAATGTGATCAGCACTAAGTGGATCTTCAGAAACAAACTGGATGAACACGGTGTCATCATGAAGAACAAGGCCAGACTGGTGGCTCAAGGTTACAGACAGGAGGAGGGGATTGACTTCAACCAAACCTTTGCACCAGTTGCAAGACTCGAGGCGATCAGGTTGTTCTTGACATATGCCTCTCACAAAGGATTCACTGTCTATCAGATGGACATGAAGTCTGCTTTCCTAAATGGAAATTTAAAAGAGGAAGTATATGTCGCACAACCCCAAGGTTTTGTTAATCCAACACTCCCTGATCATGTTTACTTTCTTAATAAAGCATTATATGGCTTAAAACAAGCTCCTCAAGCTTGGTATGAGACTCTGTCTAGTTTTCTTATTGAGAACAAGTTCTCGAGAAGAAAAATAGATAAGACATTGTTTCTTAGGGAAGTCAAAGGCAAGATTTTGCTGGTGCAAATCTATGTCGATGACATAATATTTGGTTCAACGGACAACAACCTGTGCATGAAGTTTTCTAAACTTATGCAAGGGAAGTTTTAAATGAGCAGCATGGGAGAACTGAAGTATTTCTTGGGAGTTCAAGTGAAACAGTCTGAGGATGGAATTTTCATTTCTCAGATGAAGTTCATAAATCAACTCCTCAAGAAATTTGGAATGGAGAGTGCAACCTCTATGAGGACTCCAATGGGATCCACTGTGTCTCTTGACAAGGATGAGAAATGGAAACCTTTTGATGAAACCAAATTCAGAAGCATAATTGGATCCCAGCTTTACCTTACTTCTAGTAGACCGGATATTATGTTTTCCACATGCGTTTCTGTTAGATATCAGGTGAACACTAAGGAATCTCATTATGTCACTGCAAAGCGGATTCTTAGATACCTTAAAGGTACACCAAATCTTGGCTTGTAGTACCCAAGAAATAATGATGTCGAGCTGATAGGCTTTTCAGATGCTGACTTTGTAGGAAGCAGGGATGATTGGAAAAGCACTTTTGGGACATGCCAATTCCTAGGAAGAAGGCTTATATCGTAGAACAGTAAAAAACAGAACTTTGTAGCAACCTCTACGGCTTAATCTGAGTACATCTCAGCAGGCAGCTGTTGCGCACAACTTCTATGGATTAGAAATCAACTCGAAGATTATGACTTACAGTTCAGAGAAGTTCCTATGTATTGCGACTCCTCGAGCGTAATTGCAATTGCGAACAATCCAGTATCGCACAGAAGAATAAAGCATATTGAAGTGCGCTACCACTTCATTTGGGAGCATATTGAAAATAAAGATATAACTCTCTGCTATGTCCCCACGGATAAGCAGATTGCAGATATCTTCACGAAGCTACTAGACGAGGCCAAGTTTAATTTTTTCAAAACTGAACTCGGCATGCTGAACTTTGAAGATTGAAGACTGAAAGGCTCAAGGATCTTGAATCAAGGGGAAGCATCTGCTAGGCACTCAAGATTGGGCACAGATGCAAGAACTGAGGGGTAGAATTTTGCTCCAAATGAAGTCCCAGATTTGTAGAAGCCGAAATGGGGGAGATTACCCTCTAGTCCAAGACTAAGGTGGCTGCCAATGCTAAGTAGACCACAAAGGCTATATTGCTCTTAGGAAAATGGTAATGAATTCCACGCTCAACTGAATTTTCATTTTATGATTTTCATTCTCATCTGTTCTATTCACCTTAGCTTGTAGGGTTTAGGATTCTTCAAATAAGGGGAGATTGTTGGGTATTGCATCCAAAATAGACCTGATTCGAAGAAGCCCCTGAACAAGCTAAGTTGAATTGACAAGGTATTTGACAATTCTATCAAGTTGTGCTTACAGCTATTCCATGCTAAGTACACACCAATGTCAGGGTGCAGTGGGTCAATATACACGGGTCTGCGCAACGTAATCCCTCGTTGTGTAGATCAGTGTGTTGATTCACATGTGCTCTCTCTATTGGAGTGTACTTATTTTCAAGTACAAGGTCAAGGTTGATTAAGAGCAGAAGGAGGAGCAAGGATGGGTCAAAGAACAAGTTTTCAAAAGAAGGAAGAAGGAAAATTCTTCCAAGTCAAAATCGACGGGAATCGCTAGTGATTCCCGCCGACTTCGACGGGATTCGTTAGTGATGTAACACCCCAAAAAGCTCAAAATTAGATTTGAGGTGCAGGTTGCTTAACACGGCCTGGGACACGGGCATGTCCCAGGGCGTGTCGGGGTACACGGCCTGGGACACGGGCATGTCCCAGGGCGTGTTCAGGTTAGTCGATGATCGGAGGTCGACGATAGTCGAGCCTGGGACACGGCCTTCGACACGGGCGTGTCCCAGGGCATGTCACTCAATAAAATGCCGTATCGAGTCAGAAATGTACACGGCCCAGAACCAAGCCTTGCACACGGCCGTGTCCGATTTGACACGGGCGTGTCCATGGGCGTGTGCCTACCCGTGTACTGCTCTGGCTAGATTTAGCGCTCGTTGAGTACCGTGTAACAGGTGTGACACGGGCATGTCACATGACCGACAAGGGCGTGTCAGGTTCGACACGGGCATGTCGATACCCGTGTTCTGGTAATTTTTAGTCGGTGCGAGCGCCGCGTGTGCCGCTTAAGGGTACACGGCCTGTGACACGGGCGTGTCACAGGCCGTGTCGGCCAAAAAGTATAATATTTTGGGCAGATCTTGGCCGTTCATTTTCCTTAAAGGAGATCCTGTGGCTGGGGCTCATTCCTGGGCTGATAAGGCCGGGAAAGGAGGAGAAAAGGGCTCATTTCTAAGTTCTACTCTCTTTCTAACTTTTAAGAGAGAGGTGAGAGCAAGGTGAGGAAGAAGAAGTGGAGTCCGGCTGCCAGTGGTGCTACGGTGGTCCAAATCGCGAGCCGAGTTCGGATTTGCAAAGGCAACGCTGCTGCGAAGGCTTTCATCCGTCTCAAATTTCTCTCCATGGCTCCGAAGCGAGTTCCTAGGGTAACGATTTCCTACTTGGACATGTGAAGTCCTTAATTCCTGCATTGCATAGGGAAAACCCTTCCCCGCGAGTGTGCGGTGGGTTGTGGCGTCCCTTGGGGTAGATATGTGAAGTCCCCCTTGTTAGTGTCCGGAATTGGAGTACGGATCTAGGCCTGCTGTGTGAAGCCCATCTGGACATGGTCTGGATTGGTGATGCTTGTTTGCATATCGGAGAAAACTCCGTGATTCTTGCTTGTAGGCATAATGGATAAAGTACTGGAGGAAGTCCAGGAAAATATGAGAGTTAGACTCTCTTGTAGCCGTGAGTTGCTACTTTGTATGAGGTTGAGCCGTGGGGCTGCAACTAGGAAATGGTGGAACGGGCAAGGTGAAGCTATACCCGCGTCAGTCCAGGCGTGAGTCTGACGATTTGAGCAACGGGAAAGGTGGATCTATACCCGCATTATGGTTGTCTAACCTTGGGTGCTTAAGACCCTGTTAGGATCACATAGCGAGAGTCGACGGCCTATGAGCCGATCAGACTAGAATGCTCATATTGAACCGTTATGTCTGGGACCTCTGAACGGTGGTGTGGCCGTGGAAATACGGAACACCGATAATGTGCCCTGAGTGCACGGAGCGTCGGGCCGTCATGCCGGCGTTTGTGATATGTGACTGTGCGGGCGTGCACGTCTTGCTTAAATTGCTATATATATATCATATTGGAAGATTGCTATGCAGGGATGGAATTCCGCTGCCCTGTGCCAGGGGCAGGGTCATTATAATTGGTCAGCTGAATGCTGACCGGTGCCCTATTTGCCACCGCTTGGTGGATTGGTTATTACAGGTACTGGAGGTGCTGGTCCGAGCGGGACTTAGCGGGCTGAAGCCCAAAGCTGCGCTGCTGCCCTCGAAGGCATTGTTTTGTTTCTTTTGTTCATGTGTGGCCGGCCTGCGTGCCGATGTCTGTAATCCACACTCTTGTTAAGAGAAACTGTTGTAAGGCCTTAAGGCCAGACTCTTGTGATCTTTTTATATATTCCTAAGTTTTAGTGGACAATGTTCATTATCTTGAGTTCAATTATTCAACCGTGAAACTTCCGCTAGCATGCTCTGTGTTAGGATGCGTGGTTATGATATTATTTCGTAGCGGCTCCGCCTGTTTGTGGAATATGGTGTGGGGCCCCGGCCAGACCCTCTATTATATTCTTCTTGACGGGTAGAGGTGTTATAATTTGGTATCAGCTTGTTGGTCGATCTCTTCCGAATTCGCGGACGAATTCTTTTGAGAGGTGGCGAGCACGTGTTCGTGACGTCGTTATAACACTTAATTTGAACTCAAGATTGTCCACTTAGGATTGCAAATACACTTGTTTGTTGAACTTGTGTATTCTTTTTGTATGGTTGCCGGTTTTATTGGTCGTTAACCTGTGTATTTTACACATATAGGTGACCAGAAGTGTTGCGGGTCACTCCGAACCACAACGTTCTGTTGAGAGTGCGGCACCAGCCGAGGTGCCCACAACTCCTCCATCCGCTGAAACAGTCCGTCTCATCACGGAAATGGTACTTGCGGTGATGAATGCTCAGCAGGTTGGGCAGGCACGTCCTGCAGTGGTGCCAACGCAAGCTGGGGTACGGCAAGAACCGGTAGAAGCCGAAGTTGATCCGCGGGTAGCAGATCAACAATGGAAGCAATTCTTGAGCTTCAACCCTCCGCAGTTTCATGGGGCGGGTACACCGGCCCAAGCAGAAGATTGGCTTGCAAGAGTCAAGAGGATTATGAGAGCTATCAAGGTTGAGGAGGAACAGAAAGTTATGTTAGCCACTTTCCTACTGGAAGAAGAGGCGCAATTGTGGTGGGATGAGATTGAAATGCATCACTTGGCCGGCAGGCTACTGGCAGAGGTTACAATGGAAGAAATTTCTCGATTATTCTTAGCGCAACATCTGTCGATGCAGCAAAGGATATCGACGGAAATGGAATTTCAACGGTTAGCACAGGGAGATCGAAGTGTGGATGACTACCTGCATGAGTTCACCCGTTTGGGAAGATATGCGGGCACGATCTTCGCCGAAGAAGAGCGTAAGACTAGTCAGTTTTATGCGGGACTGCGAGATGAGCTGCGATATTTGCTCTCGAGTTCTGTGAGTCAGGGATTCCAAGCCTTAGTCTGTACGGCTCGTTCTTTCGAGACGGACATGAAACGGGGGCAATCAAAGGGAAACTTGGCGGTTGTGAAGACAGAGTTTAAGCCGCCGCGTCCGGACAAGTTTGGCTTCCGAAAGAGATGGAATAAGAAGTCTAAGTCTTCTGGACAAGCTCCTTCTGCGACTGTGACAGATACATCTGGGTATGGATCTCGTGCTTGTTTTACGTGCGGGAAGGTTGGACACTTCGCACGTGAATGCCGATTTGGTCCTCCAAAGGGTGATAAGAAGACGGGAGCGTCTTATGCGGAGAAGGGGAAGGCTGTGGTGGAGTCTTCTGCCTCGCACGCGCAGCCCAGGGTCTTCAACCTTGGACAACAGGAGGCCATTAAGCAGGCGGATGTCGTCACAGGTGCGCGTAGGTTTTAATGTTCTTGTTTTGATGTGCTGTGCTTGTTTTAATTGTAATGTTATAGGGTTTGTGCTTATACGAGAGTATCCGCCGCGAGCACTGTTCAACACAGGTGCTTCACATTCGTTTCTGTCTGAGGACTTTGTCTTTCGTGTTGGGGTACCGATCCGGACCACGACAGACAGTGTAAAGGTATTGTTGCCTAACGGATGTTTGATGTGCGCGGATCGATCTTGTGGTCTTGAGGTCAAGATAGGAAGTCGGGAGTTCAAGGTGGAAACATTAGTATTGCCGATCAAAGAGTTTGATATAATCTTTGGTATGGACTGGCTTTCAGAGCAGCGTGCCTGTATAGATTGCACTTCAAAAGAGGTCACACTTGGGCAAAATACCGAACAAGAGACCAAGTTCATTGGTATGCAAGGGATGAGTGGGATGTTGTTATCCGCTCTCCAAGTTGTTAAGGCAGTTCGGAAGGGTGCGGAGTTGTTCTTCACACTCATAGAGGCGGTGGCGCCGAAGGCCAGTGTGAGTGAAGTGCCGATTGTGTTGGAATATGCGGATGTGTTTCCAAGGACCTTCCGGGGTTACCTCCCCAAAGGGAAATCGACTTCGCTATCGAGCTGGTGCCGGGTGCGAAACCCGTGGCCCGTTCGCCGTATCGGGTAGCGCCAAAAGAAATGGCCGAACTGAAATTTCAGTTGCAAGAGTTGTTGGAGCAGGGATACATACGCCCAAGTATGTCACCTTGGAGCGCGCCTGTTCTTTTTGTGAAAAAGAAAGACGGTGGTTTGCGACTATGTATTGATTATCGCGAACTAAACAAGCTGACGGAGAAAAACAAGTATCCAATTCCACGGATCGATGACTTGTTCGATCAGCTAGCAGGCTCAACCGTCTATTTGAAGTTGGATTTGAAGTCCGGGTATTACCAGTTGCGAATTAGGGAAGGTGACATTCCCAAGACAGCGTTTGGCACACGCTATGGTCATTATGAGTTCACAGTGATGCCGTTCGGCTTATGTAATGCGCCTTCGGTATTCATGGATCTCATGCATCGAACGTTCCGCGAATACCTGGATCTGTTTGTGATTGTTTTATTGATGATATCCTTGTATATTCACAATCGGAGGAAGATAATGCAAACCACTTGCGATTAGTATTGCATACCTTGCGAAGGAATAAGCTGTATGCCAAGTTCTCTAAGTGTGAGTTCTGGCTCTCGTCGGTGGCTTTTCTAGGCCATGTGGTAAGTGGAGAGGGCATAGCGGTGGATCCGGCTAAGATAAGTGCCATTCGTGATTGGCCAGTGTTGTCTTCGGTGGCCGAGGTCAGGAGTTTCCTTGGACTGGCGGGCTACTATAGACGGTTCGTGGAGAACTTCTCCCGGATTGCTTTGCCTCTGACTACGTTGACGAGAAAGGATCAGAAGTTCGTTTGGACGCTGGAGTGCGCACGAGCGTTTGATGAGCTGAAGAATCGTTTGACCACGGCGCCCGTTTTGACGTCGCCATGTGGTACAGATGGATTTGAAATATACAGCGATGCGTCAGGAAGCGGCTTAGGCTGCGTTCTCTTGCAGTTTGGCAAAGTGATCGCTTATGGCTCACGTCAATTGAAAGTGCATGAGCGTAATTACCTCGTCCATGACTTGGAGTTGGCGGCGGTGATCTTTGCGCTAAAGTTGTGGCGGCATTATCTTTATGGCGTGAAAGTGGATATTTATACAGATCATAAAAGCTTAAAGTATCTGCTTGATCAAAAAGAATTGAATATGCGGCAAAGGAGGTGGATGGAATTCCTTGAGGATTATACCTTCGACATTCACTATGTTCCCGGAAAGGGAAATGTGGTCGCTGATGCCTTGAGTCGGTGGACTCCAGTATGGGCAAATTGGTTGCGGATACATGATGAGCGGTTAATCCAGGAGTTGGAAGCTTTGGAGATATCTTGTGTGGAAAGAGATTCTTCGACTGTTGCATGCGTGAACTAGTTGGAGGTTCAATATGACCTTGCTGACAGGGTTCGGCGGGCAACGGAGTTGGATGAAAGTCTCCAACGCTATGCAAAGGAGGGGTCTAGTGATCAATTCTCCTGGGATAACGGGTTATTACGGAAAGATGGCCGATTGTGCGTCCCTAGTGCGGGTAAATTGCGAGAAGGATTGCTATATGAAGCACACTTTACAAAGTACTTAATTCACCCTGGGAGCACAAAAATGTACAAGGACATGAAGAAACTGTTCTGGTGGCCTGGTTTAAAGAAGGACATAGCCGCGTATGTGGCTAAATGTCGTACTTGTGCTTTTGTAAAGGCAGAATGTCAACGGCCGAGTGGTTTCCTGAAGTCGTTGTCGGTTCCGCAATGGAAGTTTGAGGATATTTCTATGGATTTCGTGCACGAATTGCCGAGATCTCAGCGTGGTCATGACTCAATCTGGGTGATTGTAGACCGGTTGACAAAGGTGGCTTACTTTATACCGAACAAGCGGGACGATTCAGTGGAAACGTTGGCAAAGCTCTATGTGGAGCAGATTGTTCGATTGCACGGTGTTCCCCGGAGCATCGTAAGTGACCGAGATGGGCGCTTTACCTCGAAAGATTGGAGATTAGTTCATCAGATGTTGGGCACAAAGTTAGCATTCAGTACGGTCTTTCATCCGCAAACGGATGGCCAAACTGAACGAACCAACAGAATGATGGAGGATATGCTCCGTATGTGCGCCCTGGACTTCGGTAAGAATTGGGAAGAACATCTTGCTATGGTGGAGTTTGCCTATAATAATAGCCATCAAGCGAGTATAGGCATGACCCCTTTTGAAGCGCTATATGGTCGTAAGTGTCGTACACCGCTAGCGTGGGCAGAAGCTGGTGAGACTAAACTTTTAGTCAAAAAAGAAGTCGAGGATGCTACCTCAATAATACGCTCTATTCGAGAGAGGCTCCTAATAGCCCAGGATCGGCAAGCCAAATATTACAATGCTAAGCACCGGAACGTGGAGTTCGCGGTGGGTGACTGGGTCTATTTAAAAATTAAGCCCTTCAAAGGCATATCTCGGATTCGGCGGTTGAAAAAGCTAAGTCCGCGATACCTTGGTCCGTTTGAAGTGGTGGAGCGAGTTGGGGAAGCTGCCTATCGGCTAGCTCTTTCATCGGAATTGAGTGGATTGCATGATGTGTTTCACATCTCGGTGCTACGCAAAGCAGTCAAGGATCCAGCTCAAGTAATTGACAATGATCGAGTGCCGGTTGAGTATGGGCTAACGACAAAGGTGAAGCCTATACGGATCGAGGATCGAGCCGAGAAACAGTTGCGGAACAAAGTGATCGGGATGGTCAAAGTCCGATGGGACAATTGTGGCCGAGAAGAGCTAACATGGGAGTGAGAGCAGACCATGCAAGCCGAGTTTCCCGAGTTATTTTCGTAACTTGTTTGCTCGTTATATATGTAATAGAAACATATAATGTTTTGTTATTTTCTCCCTACTGTCTTCAAATTTCGGGACGAAATTTTATTAAGGAGGGGAGGATTGTAACACCCCAAAAAGCTCAAAATTGGATTTGAGGTGCAGGTTGCTTAACACGGCTTGGGACACAGGCGTGTCCCAGGGCGTGTCGGGGAACACGGCCTGGGACACTGGCGTGTCCCAGGGCGTGTTCAGGTTAGTCGACGATCGGAGGTCGACGATAGTCGAGCCTGGGACACGGCCTTCGACACGGGCGTGTCCCAGGGCGTATCACTCAATAAAATGCTGTATCGAGTCAGAAATGTACACGGCCCGGAACCAAGCCTTGCACACGGCCGTGTCCGATTTGACACGGTCGTGTCCATGGGCGTGTGCCTACCCGTGTACTACTCTGGCTGGATTTAGCGCTCGTTACCCGTGTCACATGACCGATACGGGCATGTCAGGTTCGACACGGGCGTGTCGATACCCGTGTTCTGGTAATTTTTAGTCGGTGCGAGCGCCGCGTGTGCCGCTTAAGGGTACACGGCCTGTGACACGGGCGTGTCACAGGCCGTGTCGGCCAAAAAGTATAATATTTTGGGCAGATCTTGGCCGTTCATTTTCCTTAAAGGAGATCCTGTGGCTGGGGCTCATTCCTGGGCTGATAAGGCCGGGAAAGGAGGAGAAAAGGGCTCATTTCTAAGTTCTACTCTCTTTCTAACTTTTAAGAGAGAGGTGAGAGCAAGGTGAGGAAGAAGAAGTGGAGTCCGGCTGCCGGTGGTGCTACGGTGGTCCAAATCGCGAGCCGAGTTCGGATTTGCGAAGGCAACGCTGCTGCGAAGGCTTTCATCCATCTCAAATTTCTCTCCATGGCTCCGAAGCGAGTTCCTAGGGTAACGATTTCCTACTTGGACATGTGAAGTCCTTAATTCCTGCATTGCATAGGGAAAACCCTTCCCCGCGAGTGTGCGGTGGGTTGTGGCATCCCTTGGGGTAGATATGTGAAGTCCCCCTTGTTAGAGTCCGGAATTGGAGTACGGATCTAGGCATGCTGTGTGAAGCCCATCTGGACATGGTCTGGATTGGTGATGCTTGTTTGCATATCGGAGAAAACTCCGTGATTCTTGCTTGTAGGCATGATGGATAAAGTACTGGAGGAAGTCCAGGAAAATATGAGAGTTGGACTCTCTTGTAGCCGTGAGTTGCTACTTTGTATGAGGTTGAGCCGTGGGGCTGCAACTAGGAAATGGTGGAACGGGAAAGGTGAAGCTGTACCCGCGTCAGTCCATGCGTGAGTCTGACGATTTGAGCAACGGGAAAGGTGGATCTGTACCCGCGTTATGGTTGTCTAACCTTGGGTGCTTAAGACCCTGTTAGGATCACATAGCGAGAGTCGACGGCCTATGAGCCGATCAGACTAGAATGCTCATATTGAACCGTTATGTCTGGGACCTCTGAACGGTGGTGTGGCCGTGGAAATACGGAACACCGATAATGTCCCCTGAGTGCACGGAGCGTCGGGCCGTCGTGCCGGCGTTTGTGATATGTGACTGTGCGGGCGTGCACGCCTTGCTTAAATTGCTATAAATATCATATTGGAAGATTGCTATGCAGGGATGGAATTCCGCTGCCCCGTGCCAGGGGCAGGGTCGTTATAATTGGTCAGCTGAATGCTGACTGTTGCCCTGTTTGCCACGGCTTGGTGGATTGGTTATTACAGGTACTGGAGGTGCTGGTCCGAGCAGGACTTAGCGGGCTGAAGCCCAAAGCTGCGCTGCTGCCCTCGAAGGCATTGTTTTGTTTCTTTTGTTCATGTGTGGCCGGCCTGCGTGCCGATGTCTGTAATCTACACTCTTGTTAAGAGAAACTGTTGTAAGGCCTTAAGGCCAGACTCTTGTGATGTTTTTATATATTCCTAAGTTTTAGTGGACAATGTTCATTATCTTGAGTTCAATTATTCAACCGTGAAACTTCCGCTAGCATGCTCTGTGTTAGGATGCGTGGTTATGATATTATTTCGTAGCGGCTCCGCCTATTTGTGGAATATGGTGTGGGGCCCCGACCGGACCCTCTATTATATTCTTCTTGACGGGTAGAGGTGTTACAAGTGATTCCCGCTGAATTCGACGGGAATCAATAACGACTCCCGCCGACTTCTTCCGGCTGGCAGATTTCAAACCAAAATTCTGCCAAGGTAGAATCGACGGGGGTCGAGAGTGATTCCCGCCGACATCGACGGGAATCACAAATGACTCCCGCCGATTTTGCCTTAGGCAAATTCTTACCGTTCGCTGGACCGAACCAAGCCGTCGTGCGCTATTTTGGCTGGGGCTAGGGCTTCTCCTCGTGGGCCCCACAATGGTAATTAGGGTTGGCTCCTGGTATAAATACATGGGTATTTTGAAACTCAAGACAACAACATACACAGAAATACACAAGCACGCCGACGCCGTGACCTAGCCGATCGCGAAAACCGCCGATCGCTCGTCGCCGCTCGCAAGGTCGTCGCTGCCGCTAATCTCAGTTCATCTCTGATCGTCCGACGATTGAACTGAGGCAAGCAGCCGGTCTCACGTATCTCTCTCGAGATCTCTTGTCTTCTTATTCGTTGAACGAGACTTGTTCTCCCTTCTGAATCGGTTGAGACGTTTGATCCGACTGAGATCGTTCGAAGACGTAGCTTGCTTCGTCAAGAAGTTTGGATCTACAAAGCATCGCCGCCGCACTTACTTGCCGCCGCCGATCTTGACAAGATCCATTCCTAGTGAGAAATCCGGTAGTGGACTCTTCTTAATTTTCGTGCAAGCTTCAACGAACGAAGAAGGACATCAGAATCTCCAAAGCATTGTTTATATTTTTATTTACATTCAATTTTATTGTAAAGGAATTTTCATTCCTAGTTGTAAGGATTTGGTGCAACCCATTGTGGTGGAGTTGTGACTCCGTTATTTGGAAGGGTTCCTTCCGTAGTTAGGGGAGCGTTGCTCCTAGTGTGAGGATTAGATTTCAATCCATTTGAAGAAGTGACCACGTCGTCCCTTGGTGGGAGATAGGTCGAAGGGGGAAAGTGGACGTACCCAAATTGGGGAACCACTATAATTCTTTGTGTGTTTTCTGTGTTCTGTTTGCTTACTTGTGCCGGTTAGTTTAATTCCGCAAAAGACTGCATGACACGTATTCCCACCCCCCATAGGTGGATTAGGTTGACACTAGATACTTTCATAATTTCGTTAAGTGTCTGACGGGTCTTGATTTCAAATGTGATTAACTCTTGATTGGTCCACGTAGATTGTAATTAATGAAATCAGACTATTATGTAAGACCTATAAAAGGTCATGTCAGAATCGACAAACCCTAAGAATTTTTTTACAAATTTCTAAATCGTTTTCAAGTTTCTTAATCTGGAAGCGCCACCGCCGACAAGACGTGTTCTTCATCGTCAAACTCCTCGATCCCAAAATTTTGACAAGAAGAAGTCAACCGACCATGCTTTTCAACATCTACAAATATTCTCCTTGATTGTTGTGATCCTACATTCTCAGATCGAAGTGTTCTTAGATTTCTTCCTCGACTTTTCTGATTTATCTTTACAAATTTTCAAGTAGGAAGAAGCAGAGATTCAATTAGATCTATGAAGACAAGTTTGTGTATTTCATTGTAAATCCATTTTTTTCTTGTAGGAGTTATTCTTCGAGATTGTAGGAGTTATTCTCCGAGTTTGTAGGAGTTGTTATCCGAGTTATTGTAGGAGTTGTTTTACTCCGAGTTGTAGGAACATTGTTCCGATTAATAGGATTGTTTTCCAATCCGAGATAATAGTGAAGTAGTCGAGTCTAGCGTGGTGCTAGATCGATGAGGCGGAGAGTGGATGTACCCAAGATTGGGGAACCACTATAAAATTTGGTGTCGTCAGTGGATTGCTTTTTTATTTTCTACGCATCTCTTGTATAATTTTTATTCCGCAAAAAGACGTAGAACTCACCTATTCACCTCCTCTAGGTTATTTTGGTAGACAACTAGACATTTTCATGGAGGGTAGCCCTACACTCAGAGAGTGAAACTCTTCTATAGCTTAGATCTAAACTAGATCCTACCTCATGCTAAAGGCCCTACCTCAGATTCACAACTGAATCCTACCTTAGGCACACAGGCCCTATAACTCAGAGAGTAAATCACCTACATCAAGCATACTTGTCCTACCTCAAATCATCAGAAGGACCCTACCACTAAGCCTTTATATATAAGGCTTACAACTCAGATCTCTTAAGATCCTACAGTGTGAAATGAGTTTGTTATTTATGATTGACTCTAGAGAAATGATCTCTGAGTCTACCTTCCTGGATTGAGTGAACTCAGCCCATCTTTGACTCCAGGGAAATAGTTCTCTAAGTCTTCTTCTTCCTGAACTAAGAGAGGTCAGTCTTATCTCCTTCACAAAAATATGTTTGTTGACCTTCAAGATTGTTCTGCTTGTGCTTAGAAGTAACTTACAGAGCACTGATTCTTCAATCTATAATGGTAGTATTCTTCAATCCATAATGCTACTTGTTCTAACTCAAAAAAAGATCTTTTTGAACTTGCTATTGAAGGCTTTCTTCAACCATCTAACTTTAGCTCTGCATCTCCTAGG
Organism: Platanthera zijinensis; assembly: GCA_039513925.1. Classification (NCBI taxonomy): domain Eukaryota; kingdom Viridiplantae; phylum Streptophyta; class Magnoliopsida; order Asparagales; family Orchidaceae; genus Platanthera; species Platanthera zijinensis. Next base: position 55,098,275 of record CM077094.1, on the reverse strand, counting down.
AACTCAGAAAGAAAACTCCCTGATCTTGTTATTGAAGATAGATTTAATCTTTAGTGAAATATTCCTTTAATAGCCAACACTCTCTATAAATCACATACTAACTACAGAGTAAGTTCTTGGAAAACTTCTCCTTCATTGAGAGGAAGAAGATGAACAGAAAGATCTATTCTACTTTTCTCTGTTTAAGAACTTTATCTTCTTTCCCCTGTAATCTCCTTTTATATCCTGCCATCCAACTACTCTTTGTGCAGTACGACTGCCCGGAAATGGGTACTGCTCCATCACTTTTACATTTATAGCTGTACTAAAGGCAAGTTGCCCCTTTTGTCTTCTTGGAAGCAAATCCCGCGATATTTGAATTTCTGCTAACGTCAGCATGACTCAGTGCTTCTGGACTTAGTAAATTCTAGATAGACTTCTCAAGCGTTGAGTGAGGCCTGGTCACTCAACGACAAAGTACTTAGCAGAATTTTGCATCTCCAAGCATTGAGTGCATTGAGTGATACTTCATCACTCAACACATTCTTTATTTTATAGTATTAACTGATTATTCATCGAGTGAGCCTTCATCACTCGATGCTTCTATACTTAGTTGTATTATCTGTTGAGCAGGCATTGAGTGAATTACCTTCACTCAACTCTTTTGGACTTAGATAGATTTTTTGTCTTCTCATTCTAAGTCTTTGACTGCTTTGAGCTTCTGTAAATACTTCTGCTCTTCTGGAATTGAGTGAAGTGAGTTCACTCAATACTTCTGGACTTAGCGGATTTTTTGTCTGTCTAATAAGCAGTCTTCTTGATTAAGGCATTGAGTGAACTGCCTTCACTCAATGCTTCTGTCCTTAGCCAAATATCTTATTGAGTTGGCGTTGAGTGAACTGTCTTCACTCAACGCTTCCGAAGTTTGCCAGATATCTTGTTGAGTTTGTGTTGAGTGAGCTGTCTTCACTCAACACTTCTATACTTAGCTAAATATCTTATTGAGTTTGCGTTGAGTTAACTGCCTTCACTCAATGCTTCTAGACTTAGCCAGATTTCTATTTAGCAACATTACAGCTTTGACTTTTTGTTGTTCTCACAATGCTTTTGTGCTTCTGCTGTCGAGTGAACTGCCTTCACTCGACGCTTCTGTACTTAGCCAGATTTTTTCTTTGCTAGCAACTTGTCTTGAGTCCAACAAGTATTGTGACCCTGACATCCTGTATAATCATGGTATAGTAGAAACCCTGCATACATTGAACTTGGACATACATAAAATACAATTATACACTTAGAATTGATGGTGATGCCTCTTCAAATTCAGGGAATATTGAAGGGCAATATTCCTAACACTCCTTTTTTCATCTAGCGCGCTATTCCCGTAACATTTGAATTAGTAATGACGTTAACATGACTCGGTGGTGGACTTGGTAAATTCCAGACAATCTGCATAGGAATTGAGTGAAGTTATGTCACTCAACAAAGAAATACATAGCAAAACTCTGCATCTTAAGGAATCAAGTGAACCTTCAAAACTCAATGCTTTTGACAATTACAGTTTAACTATTTAGGCATTGAGTGATCCTTCATTACTCAATGCTTCTTGACTTAGTTGAAATTTCTCTGCATGAAGGCGTTGAGTGCAACTTCAACACTCAATGCTTCTTGACTTGGACTGTCTTCTTGATGAGAGATTGAGTGGCCTATCTTCACTCAATGCTTCTATACTTGAACTGAGATCCAATTGAATAGGCATTGAGTGAACTTCCTTCAATCAATGCTTCTGTGCTTAGACAGATTTCTGGTCAGCAACTCGGAGGCTTTGACTGCTTTAGGTTCTATCAATGCTTTTAGCCTCCTTGCATTGAGTGAACTTCCTTCACTCAATATGTAACATCCCATTTCCAACTAGACCCCTAAAAGTGGTTTTGTCATGACAAAACCCTAGGAAGCCCAAGAAAGAGTCAAGTGGACCTGGTGGTGTGGATAGGGCCACTATGGTCTGCACTTAGCAGATTTCTAAACCTTGGTTAAAAGTGATCATGGGGCTGCACCAAGACTCCAAGACCCCACCCATACCCTTATAACCCTAGAAGGGGGTCAATGGGTCACTAAGGACCCATGGAGAGCAATCAAAGGACCTAAGTTGACCAATGTCAACTATTACCCTAGCTAGGTCAAATTAACCTACACTAGGGGTCCATTGCAGTCTATTAGCCAAATATACCCCACCCATACCTCCATAACCCTAGGTAGGGGTCAATTGGTCACTAAGGACCCATGGAGGGTTGTCAAGGGAGCTAAGTTGACCAAAGTCAACTCTAAACCTAAATAGGTCAAATTGACCTACACAAGGGTCAATTGCAGTCCCTTAGCCAAAAGGACCCCACCCCTACCCTCATAGGCCTAGTGAGAGGCCAATAGGTCACCAAGGACTCATTGGGACCAATCATAAAGACTAGGTTGACCAAAGTCAACTCTTGACCTAAAATGGTCAAAGTGCCCTAGTTAAGGGCCAAGTGACCTCCAAGGGCCAATCCAACCCCACCTTGACCCTAGGAGAGGCTAATGGGTCACCAAGGACCCATTAAAGAAATCTCAAGGACCAAATTGACCTAGGTGGGCCCTAGTCCAACTTTGGGTCAAGTTAGCCCAAATGGGCTAACTCAAGCTCAAGCCCATTTCAATTGGGCTAACCATGACTTAAGTGACAAAATGGACTTGTGGGATGCCATGGGACATGTAGGAGCCAAAAATTCAGGCTTGGTGACTAGGAGAGAGAAAGTCACCCATGGAGGAGAGAGAAAGAGACGAAAGAAGAAGGAAGGAGGACTTTGTGCTCCTCCTTCCCCCTCCCCAACCTCCCCATTCATTTCAGAAGGACAAGGGGGAGTGCATCAGCCATTGTGGACTGGTTAGAGCAAGCTCCACCCCCCTACCAACCTAGCCGCCAAGATTGACCATGGCCAAAAATGGCACATGGCAATTCAGCCACCTAACTCCCTCCTCTCCCTCTTTAAAAGATTCAGTGAGGTCCAAGGAGTATTTCCCACTCTTTTCTGAAGAAGCCGAGACCTTTCCTCCATTTTTGAACAATCCGACCACCATCGGCCACCACCATGCCAATCCGGCGATCAGCACGGCTACAGCTGCCACCACAGGTCCTCCTCCACTCCTTCTTCCATGGATAAATCATAGCAATCCTTAGGACCAAGGTTCGGGCTCATTTGAGCCCGATCCATTTCAAAAAAATCATGGTTTTTCCATGGATTTGAGCTTGTCGAGATCGCCGGAATAGGGCTTCCCGGCGGCCAAGCAGCCGCCTGGAGATAGCCACGACCACCACGAAGGTGTTGGTGGCAGTGGCCGGCCGGGGAGGTGGCCGGAGCGCCGGCGGCAGCCGCTGGAAGTTGGCCCAGGCAGGAGCAATCCTGGCCATTGGCGCGCGGGGACGATGACGGGATGCCTTCCAGGATTGCGCCAAGATGCGTGCAAAAATGATATTAAACTATAGGTTTAATATTTGAATCATTTTATTTCATTCTGTCATAGATTTTGTATTATATGATTTTAATTATTAAAAATACGTAGAGCCATTTTTAGAGAAAATGGTCAACACCAAAAATGTATCCCCTTGAGTCTATTTTTATACAAAATTGTTTTGAACCAATTTGGGTGACTGGTTTGACCAGGGCACTCATTTTGGTGGGGTCTATACAAATGACTAGGCAGTAATTAAATTAAGTGACCACACTTCATCCTTGGTCCAAATGGTCTGAAATTTTGGCAGGGAGGCACCCTACCCTATATCTAGACTTTGCCCAAAAATGGGAATTTTTGGGAATAATTTTCCTATAGTTTTGTAAATAATTTAATTATGCTATGGTAAATTAAATTATGGGTCAAATGAAATCCAAATTCATCCAAATTTTGGTGGGATGTATATGAGGTCAATATAGACCTCTGGTTAAAATTTCATTAAGTTTGGAGTTGATTTGAATGGGAATCAAGCAACCCTAGCCTTGCCTTAAGAAGGGCATTTTGGTCCAAAACGTAATTTTGGGTTTTGAGTGTCCAATTCACCTCAACAGAGGTTCAAATTTGGGACACTGACTTGACATGACTTTATACACCTTCCAATGAAAACTTGGGGGCATTGGAGTTGATTTGGCCTAAGATCCTAGGTCAAACCCTAAGGAAGGGCTTTTGTACCTTGTGAAGGACATATGTCCAAAACACCTTGTATGACTATGAAACTTTGTAGAGATGATTTTAGGGTAACTATAACCCTCTGGTAAAAATCTTAGGGTGTTTTGGAAGGTTTGGGACCCACAAAACCCTAACCCTAGTTTAGGGCACAAACTTTGTAGGATTGGATTAGGCTAGTTAAACTCTTCCAAATAGGGTGCAATTTTGGTAAAATGGTCATAAGGATATTAATAGTCTCTGATAATTTAATTGGGACTTTTGGGATAATATTTATAGTACTTCATTTGTAAACCAAGGATTGCCACAATTTAGTAAACTAATTATTATGGTCTCTCTGACCCTTGTGAGGTCATGAAAATTTGGCAAAGGATGATTTGAATCATTATAAGCTTATATAAATTTTATGAAAATTTTTGGATACTTATTTGAGGTACTTACTTCACAAGCTTGCTAAATGATGGAATTATTCAATAATTTAATTTAGTTCATACACTGATAAATAAATTATGAAATTTGGCCCAAACCATTTACATACCATTTGATTCATACTTGAATTTTCTCTGAATTTTTGGAAGCAATATAGTATTTTATATTTCTTTAAATGAATTTTCAAGGATTAAAATGAAATAATGATTTGGGGATAAAACCTTACTGAAAAATTTAGATATTTTGGAAGATGAGTTATATCCTTATTTTGAATAACATATAAAAAATTGTAGAATGATATCTTGACTGATAATGGTACTTCATGTTCATTATTGGAAATTTTAGTCAATAGAATAATTAAATAAATTATTAAATAAATAAGGAAAATTTTGGATCTCTGGATTTAGAGCTTAAAGGTCATAATGGACCTCCATTAATTATTATAATAGTATTGGATAATTATTTGATGTACCTCCTATTTTACATGAAGTTTGACATGGTGGTCTGCATTTAGCAATTTTGGAAAAACTGTATATTAATTTGTTTGAAGCTTATCACTCCTTAATCACTGATGATATTTGACCCAGAGCATTTATGGGCCCCTGTAATCATGTTAGAGTTATCCTTGAATTTTCAGAAATAATATTGCTCTGTTTATTATTTTTATGAATTATTGCAATATACCATTTAAATAAAAATCAGTGGCCTGAACCTTGCTGAAAAACTAAGAGATTTTGTATCTTAGGTTAAATGATTATACTAAGTATAACATAAATCTGGGGAGATTTTATCTTGTCAAAATTTGATACCTTCAGCTCAATCTTGGAGACTTTGGCCACCATAAATATTTAATAAATTCCTAGATAAATAGGAAAATTGTAAAACTCTGGATTTGGGCAATAAAGGTCATAATGGACCTCCATTAAATATTATAGGAGTATTGGATGATTACTAGATATACTTCCCATTTTACATAACATTAAACCTTGGTGGTCTGCATATAGTAAATCTACAAAAATAATCTGGAGTACAGGTTAGGCACATAAGTCAAAAATTAGTGGTTATAGGAATGAGTTCATCACTCAGGGTTAGATGAGCTAGGGATTGGTTTGACTAAAAGTTAGGTGGTATTTGGGATCGACGAAAGATCGTCTTCCCCGTGGAGTAGAAGGTCAAAATCACCTTAGGTATAGTTTACTGTAATATGAAAATAAAATGGGTAAAACCTAAGTTGTAGGCATAATGTAAATTGAGTAGTAGGTAGTAAACTTAGGATTTCACACTCTCACACCCCTGTGTCCCGAGAGATAGTTTGGGTTACTCGGGCAATAAGCCCAGTGGTTATGGTAATGGGCATGGTAGCCCGGCGAGCTTCAGCTCGGTTGTAGATTATGACGGACGGGATAGTCCGGTGAGCTTTGGATTGGTTGTTGGTTATGACGGACGGGTTAGTCCGGGAAGATTCGGCTCGGTTATTTGTTGGACTCATAACTATTGCATGTGCATAAAGGTATAAGGTGGTGGGTCTTCGATATTGGGGAGTTCGTTGCACCGAACACCAATATCGTTGACTCGGCAAGTGTGGTTCTACACTTCGCCAACAGAAGTCCGGTGCGCCAGCCGGCAAGAGTACGCAGGCGTCCGCTTAGTGCACCAAGCGTTGAGGCGTACGATAGGTCAGACCGGTAGTGCAAATACTGGTTTTGAGGTGGGTGAGTTGCACTTGCATGCTCACATCATAGCATATTTGCATTTCATAGCATAACCATTGCATATAACCTGACACCTAATGTATAAGCGGTATGGGACGCTCTATACATTAGGCCTTGCAAAATGACCCCTTGGCCTATAAGTTCATGCGAGCGTGCTTATAAGTCAAGGTTCTCTTTCAGTATTATTTATATGTTACGCCTGCTAGTAAAACCGACACCCTATCGTATAAATCGGTATGAGACTTTTTATACGATAGAGCCCTGCAAGAGATCCCTTAGCTTATGTGTTTTCACATAAGTTAAGGTTACTTATTTAGATTTTGTATAATTATTATCACACTTAACACTATTAGTTTAGTTCCGCTGCCATCTGCAATTTGACATTCTCCACCTTCATGTCCTTTCCATTCCTTCTCCCCGCTCGGTGCTTAGGAGCCATGGGGGAAGGGGTGGGGGACGATAGGACTTAGTCTTTTAGACTAATGGTTTTCGAACCATATCATTTAGGGGACCACGGAGCCCAGCATGGAGGGGTAGCCCCGGAGGTCGGCACGCTTGGAGATCGGACAGTCTAGCACCGGAGTCCAGACAGCAGGGACTGGTGAGTCCCGAACACCAGTAGTTGTATTAGTTTGCTTCCGCGATGAGTGATTTGTAGTGAGGACTTGATGTTCCGGGCATAAACCCGAGATTTTCATTATATGTTCTATCTGTGGACACTCCCTTCGTGGAGTTTATTTTCCTATATATGTGATTTCTGTGGACTTGCTTTTATACTTATGCTACAGTAGAGATCGATTTGGCCGGCAGAATCGGTGTCTTGTAGTGACGACCTTCCCGGGTGAGAAGGTATCACCGCAAGGCGGCGGTTCTGGGCCTAAGACCCCGATGTCGAAAAAGAAAAAAAATGGGGGTCTTACACAATACTTCTGGACTAAGTCAGTTTTCTAATTTGGCAGCAACCTGTCTTGAGTCCAACTATTATTTTGACTCTACCTACCTATCTAATCAGAGAGCAATAGATAACCTATATATAAAAAACATAGAGAAAGGATCAGATACAATCTTGTGTATATTATTGACCTATGGGACTTCTTCAAACCTAGGACAATGTGATCAATGGATTCAACAATCTCTCCCTATTTGAAGAAGTTAGAACCCTAGTTAATGATATACACTACCATATTAAGAAGAAACATTCACAACAAATATGAGCAATAGATGACACATAATCAAAGATGTAATTGTCATTCAAAAAGATAATTACAAATAGACATTGTGCTTAAGATAAAGTTCACAATCCTAAATCCCTTAAGAAATACAAAAAATATTTCATGTTTCAGGTTCCTTTATAACTATCCCCCTGCTGGGTTTCTTTATAGCATTTTCCTTGTCTTCAATCTCAGACTTCTTCTGCTTCTATCACTCAAAGTAAATGTAGGGCATTGGGAAGTACTTTCTGGGCTTAAGAGCATATGGTAGCACTGCACCTTATTTTTTGTCTCTTGTGAACTTTCTCCATGCCTCTTCATTTTTCTCTGTCTTTGCCCATTATAGTGAACTATATAGTTTTCCTCTATCAGTCTTGTGGTCCTTGATTTGTTCCGAAGAAGACAAGATAATAGTCCTTGAATGAGGATTCCATTTCTAAAAGTCTAGATTGATCTCCATCTCTTCTATATAACTCTTCTTGTTGAGCCTGATCTCTTTTTCTTCTTTAACAATAGTCTTTCCTCTGGCTCTAGCAATCTGATAACCAGTTGGACTGAATGTAGGAATTATACAAGCAGTAGAGGGTTCAGCCAGCTAAGCACCACCTTTATGGTCATATTTAACCATCCACTGATCACCATATTAATTATCATACAGTGCTTCTTGAACAATGGTAGGGACATCATGAATGTTTTTATATGTTTACTGTCCAAGCCCCAAGGAACCTCTGATTATATTGGTAACCCAAACGACATTCTCAGTGTTGTCCTTGATCATTGCCTTCACCCCCTTTATGACTTCTTCATCAATATTTACAGTCACTAAATTTTTATAAATAGAGAGTCTTTGATCTAGAGAGTTGACTCCCTTTGTGACATGGTTCTTGACTTCTAGCATGTGATCATCTAAGTACTGGGTACAAGCATCCATTCTCCTTTCCCGGATTTTCTTATTCTCTTCCATGATGATTTTCTACACTTCATGGACCAACTTTATTTTGCTGGTTGATATGTTTTGATTTTCTATTATATCCAACTCCTTTTTCAAGATTTACTCAAGCTTGTTTTTAGTATAGGTTACAGCAGGTGCATCTCTCAAGAAGAATGATACTGTGTTGGCTTTTAGTAGGTTGACTTCAAACCTGATTGTGTTGATTTAAGTGGACAGATCCTATCTCACGCCTTTGATCGAATCATCAATAAAGTGCTCCAACTGTCTTATTTGATAATCTAGTAAGCCCTTCAGTTGATTGTAGATGACATTAGTTCAGCTTTGTTAGATGTATCTTGTTCACAGACATATACATCCCTTTACCTAGTCACTTTTATTTCTTCTGAGTCAACCATCATATACTCATAGGAATAAGCATCAATATTGGCATCTGCAGCACCAGTACCCTTTTCAGGCTCAGAGGAGTCTATATTATACATTGTGTCTGGAGTCGTGAGTTTCCAGTGAATTTCCCCCTCAACCTCAGCATTATCCATAGGGACATTCTGATTTTAAATAGTATTATTTTGAATGGCTTCTTACACTGTTGTAGGAGCCCAGTCATACCTAACATGAATGTTGGAAATTTGCCACAAACGCACATCAGGAATCTTATCTTCCTATTCTAGAGATTCTCTAGGTAAGAGTCAAGCTTCTCCTACATTGATTGAACTTTCTCCCCCTCAATAGGTGCAACCATCTGGGAAGTCTCCCCCTAAAAGTTTGTACAGATTCTATCCACGATACCATCAGTAGACATTTCAACCACCTCTGCTGGAATGTTCTTGGAATATGAGCCACTAACTTGAATAATCTTTGTTGCAGGTTTAGAAGATATTGAATCCTGAACACTCATATCCCTCCTTAGTTCCTCAAAAGACTTAGTGAGATTAGGATCATGTGGCTCTTCTTCACTACTCTCAAAAGAGCTGCTTCCTGTACTCTCTTCCGTGATGAGTACAACCTTCCTTTTCTTCTTATCGCTTGTCTGTAAATGTAGCAGTAGTACTCTTCCCCATCTATCAAACATCTTTTAGTCCGTCCTCCTCATATGATGGATCTTAGTTCCTAGCCTCACATTGAGGATCCCTAAAATAGATATATAGAGATATAGGGACGGAATTCTCCCTAGATTAGGTTCATCCATACATTCCACAACTCTGTCAAAAATCAAGTTGCCCTAGTCAGTTGTTTTGGAACGAATTACCCATGTCATGAGCTCAAACATTTTCCTTGATATCTCATCATGTAACCCTGTCTTGTAGATCAGTGCTTTACCAATCACATCAGCCAGAAATGTTCATTTGAGATTCATTTCTTTTCTTAAAACTAATCCAGTGGTGTGCTTTGAATGCCCACACCACTTTAGGGAAGAATTCACACCATCCTAATATAAGTCATCTTCTTCATCTAACTTCTTGACCATGGGTAGTTGTAGTGCTTTGCTTAGTCATCTTGGAGTTATTTTTATCTTGTGCCCACCGATGGATTATTTGATTTTGTTTGAGGATGAGTCGATAGTGATAGTCAGGTTCAGTTCAAGTACTTTTTCCTTCCATATCAATCATGCCTCCGATAGGACAAAATCCAGGTCAGCGACCTGCATAAAGTGTAGAACTAGATGAACTTCCTTTGGAGCATCCTTGAATCCAATTATCACTAATTCTGATCCCTCAAACAGGAAATCCATTCCTTTCGGTGCCATGGAGCCAATGAAACTTTGGAGTTTTGACGAGCTTTCGGTGTAAGGAGGCAGAAATTCGAGAAGGGATAGGAATAGTTTTTTTTTATTTTAAACACACATAATTCTATTTATACTTACCTCCTCTTTGATAATGTGGAGAGGAATGTACCTATTGTGATAATCATGAGGAGATCAATGGCTGACATTAATCCCATAAGATACCCATAAATAGAAGACCCTGGAAGAACTCATCGAGTCATCTTGACGTACTCGACGCTCTCGACGCATTCAATTATCTCAATGCTCTCGATGACTTGAAACTTGGACTCAGTGCACTCGATGATTGATGTTTTCTTAGCACACTTGATTCCTGAACAATTAGACTCAGCACATTTGATGCTTGGATAAGTCATTATCTTTCTTTATATCCTACAAGAGTCAATTTTGCCTGCTACATATATGCATGAATACACTGAATCTATAATAAATTCAACATGCCCAATTCGATTTTAAAGGTGTTGAAGTTGGCTTCAACTAGTGGCTTATTGAAAATGTCAGCCACCTATTTGTTTGTGGGGAGAAACTCAAGACAATTGTCTTCTTTTTTACATAATGTCTAAAAAAATGATATCTAATCTCTATTTGCTTAGTCCTGCTATGAGACACAGGATTCCTAGTAATAGAGATTACGCTAGAAGAATCACAAAACATTGGTGTTCTAATTAGCTTGAGATTGAAGTCTTGGACCTGATGCTGGATCCATAGTAGCTGTGCACAATAACTTCCAGTTGAGATATACTCTGATTCAGCTATTGAGGTGGCAACACTTGTTTGTTTCTTGCTGCTCCAAGAGACCAATCTTCTTCCTAGAAATTTATAGGTTCTTGAGGTGCTTTTCCTGTCATCTCTTTAACCTGCAAAGTCTGCATCTGAATACCTAATTATTTCAAAGTCATTATTCCTAGGGTACCATAAACAAAGATCAGGTGTGCCATTGAGATATCTCAAAATTCTTTTTGTAGCAGAATAACTTGATTCCATAAGGCTAGCCCGGTATCTAGCACAAACACATGTAGTAAACATAATGTCTGGCCTACATGCAGTAAGGTAGAGGAGGGAGCCAATTATGCCTCTATACAAGGTTTCATCAAAAGGTTTCCCTATCTTATCCTTGTCTGTAGACACATTTGACCCCATAGGAGTTTTGATTATGGAGGCACTCTCCATTCCAAAAATTTTCATTAACTCCTTGGTGAATGTAGACTTAGTGATAGATAAATCATCCTCTGAGTGTCAAACTTGGAGGCCCAAGAAATATTTAGTTCACCTATACTGTTCATGTCAAACTGCCTTTGCATAAGTTTAGCAAAATTCTTGTAGAGGCCATCATTAAAAGACCTAAATATTATGTCATCTACATAAATTTGGACTAGAATGATCTTACCCTTAATATCCCTAAGGAATAATGTCTTTTCTATCATTCCCCTTGAGAATTTGTTCTCAATGAGAAAGCTAATAGGGTTTTATACCATGCACTGGGGCACGCATTAACCCATACAAAGCTTTTAAATGCTTAAATACATAATCGAGAGAGTTAGAGTTAACAAAACCTGAGGGTTGCTCAACATAGTCCTCTTAATTTAGGTCACCATTTAGTAAAGCTGACTTTACATCCATTTGGTAGACCTTGAATCCTTTATGTGTAGCATATTCATGGAACAGTCTTATATCTTACAATCTAGCTACTGGTGCAAAGATTTGATCAAAATCAATAACTTCTTCTTTTCTGTATCCCTTGAGAACCAGTCTAGCTTTATTCTTGATTATAACAACATTCTCATCAGGTTTATTCTTATAGATCCACTTGGTTCCAATGATTTTATGTCCTTGTGGTCTGGGAACCAGCTTCTAGACCATGCATATCTTGAACTAGTTTAGTTTTTCTTGCATAGCCACAATCCAAAATGGGTCTATGTTGGCATCTTCAAACCTTTTAGGTTCAACCTGAGATCGAAAGCTAGAGTACATAGCAATGTTGAGGCTTCTGCTCATTATTGTAACTCCTTGGCTAGCATATCTGATGATCTGATTTCTTGGATGATTCCTCAAATGCCTGTCAGCTACTGTATTCTATTCTCAGCATCTTAAACTTTAATGGTTGTATCCAGATGATCTTCATCCATGTCCTGTGTAATTTATCCTTCTTCAGGAATGCACACACCATCATCTCCTCTTGGGAAGGAGGAGTATCCTTGATGGTCAATTTATCCATCTCAAACTTCACACCTGTAGATCTAGAGGAACTAGGAAGCTCACTATTAATTAAAGATGATTCATCAAACACAACATTTATAGACTCTTCTACAACTTGATTTTTCAAGTTGTAGACTCTGTAGGCTTTGCTATGATTATTGTACCCAATAATGATTCCCTCATTGGATTTGGCGGCAAACTTATTCAAGTTGGACTTTCTATTGCTGAGCACAAACACTTGCTTCAAATGATCCGGAGATAGGTTTGATTTGATTTTCTGCCTTTCATAATCTCATAGGGAGTCTTCTTGTGAAACATGTTGATAGAAGCTCTATTCTGGACATGACAAGCAGTGTTCATTACCTCAGCCTAGAAGTATTCGAGGAGAGAGGTGTTATTGACTAGTGTCATGTCAGCTTCTATTAAAGTTTTATTTTTCCATTCAACAATCCATTTTGCTGGGGTGTTCTTGGAGAAGAAAAAAGTTGATGAATCTCTTGTTCTTCACAGAACATTGTCAAGCAATTAGACTAAAATTCAGTACTATGGTAACTTTTGAGTTTGACCATTGAACTGCAATTTTCATTCTAGACATGCCTAACAATGTTCAAAAAGATGCCAAGGGTTTCAGACTTTTTCTTTAGAAAGAAAACCCAAGTAAATTTGGAATTATCATCAACTATAACAAGTGTGTAGACTTTCCTACCTAGACTATGAACTAGCATAGGACCAAACAAGTCCATATGCAAGAGGTACAAGCACCTCTCATAATCTTCGGCTCTAGTGCTCTTAAATGATGCCTTGGTCTGCTTGCCCTTTTTTCATGCAGAGCAAATGCCCTATTTGGTGCATCTCATATTGGGTCCATTTCTTACTAGCCATTTACTGAAGAGCTTGCTATTTACCATGTAGTTGAAGTGAGGAATTCTCTTGTTCCATTGCACACAATAAAGACTTTCTCGTTTGCTACCAAACATACTGGTGAGTTTGTACTTAAACATAAGAAGTTTAAACAATAAATGTTTTCACTCCTACTGCATGTTAATATGATCTTTTAGTCACTTGATCTTTTGATCAGACACTCATCCTTGTAGAATACAATTACATAGCCAATATCATATAGTTGGATTATGTTAATCAGATTGTGTTGCAATCCTTCCACATAAGGTACTTCTGTGATGGAGACTATGCCATTGGTGATCATACTATAACCCTTGGTGACTCCTCTATCTGAACCTCCAAAGATCACCTTAGGTAAATTCTTTACATGAGAATAATACTTAAGATGGCTCCATATTCCAGTCATGTGTCTTGAACATCCATTGTCAAAGTACCATATTGGCATTGCATGGGCACTTAGACTACCCTGCAAATACAGTTTAGTTTACCATAGGACCCCAAAAGGGATTGGTTCCTTAGTTCTTGTTAGCTTGAAAACACATATGTCTACTAGTAGCACTTCTGACAGGAAGACTCACCCTTGCCCTTGGCACACTAGGGTTGTGCCAACAATCTATGGAAAGGTGTCCCACCTTGCCACAACACTAACATTCATGAATGTTGTATCTCCTCTTCTGTATAGCCTTTGAAGAGTGCAAGCTATCAATGGTTGTCTGTTCAGAGGGGAGAGCAGTAGACTTCTTATTCTTTCAGTAGGTATCTGACTGAAGGACAGTCTGCTAGTGGATACACATGGCTTATTCTGAGTAGAAATAACTGATGTCATCTTTGCAGTTGATATGGAGTTGATGGCTTTAAAAACTGTAAGGTGTAGCTTCCTAACTGACCTACCCTTAGTCAAGGTGTCTGCTGGAGGAACCTGAGAATATGCCACTACCTTAATATTATGTGTGGGGGATGGAGCACCAAACACAAATGGTCCATAATGGGCCATTTAAGTGTCCTCATGGGGAGCCTTCAATGCACTTACACCCATGTCCTTTCTCCCTACATTGTAAGATACCCCTGTATTCTTACAAGAAGAGTTCTCATTCTTCTAGTGACCATACATACTATCCTGGTCATATCTGTTGTAAGGGAGGATTACCTTTTGAAAGGTGGTTTGAGGCACTACAAGTGCTTTGCCTTTCCCTTTGTAATAGGTATCTCTAGAGTTCCACTTGAACCTCAAACCTCTCTTATACTTTTGAGAGGTGAAGGAGTCAATCTGTGGCAGCATAGTTTTGGGCTTTTAGAGTTCAGTGACAATCTTCCTCTCCTTGAGGAGCTTCTCTTCAAGATCCAAAATGATCGTGTTCTTCTATCTAATGGTCATAATTTGGATAATTGAGATTGTCTTCAGTTGTCTAACTTCTCTCCTCATCTGAGGTAGCAAGGGTGTTGACTCAAATTGCAGGGAAGTAGCTTGCTATAGGGAGGCAATCACCTCAGCTTTTCTCTTGAAAAGGCTTTTGCTCTTCTCCAGAGCATCCATAATTGCACCATACTTATCAATCAATTGATTAACATCATATTCAGAATCTAATCCATCATCCCTAATGGAGGAAGTGGATGCTTCAAAGTCTGATCCCGACTCATAGATAAAGACAGAGCTAGGGATATAATGTACCTCATCAAGAGTTCGATAGTCCTGATTGTCTTCTTATATAGCCATGAGACTGAACTCCTCATCCTCTTCACAGTCACTATAAACAAAGGAAAGTTGGGCCCTTATGCTAGAAGGGGTAGCAGGATGTTCAACCTCTTCTTCAATAGTCATAAGACCAATGTAGTCCTCCTCTTCATCTAATTCTAAAGACTCAAAATCATTGTCTGATAGGCTGACTTTCTTCTTAGCCAGGAAGCTATTTTCATCCTTCCTGTCTTTGTGATGCTTTTTGCCTTCAGGTTTCATGTGCTCCTTCCTCTTAATTGGACAGTTAGCAATGACATGTCCACTCCTATTATAATAGTAACACACAACATTAAACTTAACATATTTATTCTACTTGGAGTCATACCTTTCCCTAGAGGGGTCATTTCTGGATTTGTCCTTACTGGAGTATGGCTTTTTTGAGGTAGAGAATGAAGAGACTTTGTTCTTCTATTGTCTCCTTCTGCTCAGCATCTTATTGAACTATTTTGAGAACAAAGTTAGATCTCCATCAGATAGTTCATTCCCAAAGGAGCTGGGATCTTAGGTCTCTGACTCTGTAGCTCTCCTTTATAGAGAAGGAGTCTTTTATCTATTTCTTCTTATGGATTCAGCTCTTAAGGCCAGAGTTCTTCTTGTGTCTTCAGCTCTGAAGGCCACAGTCTTCTTTTGCTGAGAGATCTGGAAGCAACCTCTTCAGCCTTCCTGGAGTTTAGCTGTATCTCATGGGATAGCAGCTTCCCAAACATATTCTAGGGCAATGTGTTGGCCAAGTTGCCAACTTCTCTCATGGCACAGATCTTGATATCTCATTCCTTGTTTAGGGATCTTCAGAACTTATTATAAAACTCATAATTAGTGAACTATGTGCCATAGGTGATCAGACAGTTCACTATTTTGAAGAACTTCTCATAGTATTCAACTATGGAATCCTTCTTACCTTTCTTGAATGCTTCATATTATTGATTCGGGAGGGATTTTCTATCATCCCTCACCTCCTCTATCCCTTCTATATATACAATGACAGAGTCCCACATTTCTTTTGCTGTCTTGCAGTGGACAGGGTTTTGGAAGGTGGAGTCATCGATAGCATTGACAATGATGTTTTGTGCCCTCTTATCCATGGTTGCCAAGATGACTTCATCCTTAGTCATTTCAGTATACTTCTTTGGAGTCTAGACATTGGCATCCAAGACTGAGATCTTCATGGGAATGAAGGGTCCTTCTTGGACTATAATGAAGATCCTTGGGTCTGAGGCTTCCATGAATAGTGTAACCCTTTCTTTCCAAATTCCAAAATTTTCTTTTCTGTAGATAAGGAGCTTCATGGAGCTTAACTCCTTATGGTTCTCACTAGAACCCATAGAGTAAATCTTCAGCTACTCTTGGGGATCTATTCATACTGTTAAGTCCTTTTTGAATAACCTCGCTTTTATACTACTTGAAAGTCTTTATTTCAAGTGTAATTATATACCTAGAGGGGTGTGGGTGAATAGGTTTTTAAGTCTTTAAGACTACTTTTTGTCTTTGGTGAGTTATGTGATTGATTTTATGTTAGCTTTCAAGAATAATAATAGCACACCAGCATTTATAGTGGTTCCCCAAGGTATGGGTACATCCACTATCCCTCCAACCTTTCTTACAGTGTGTTGTTAAAGGCAATCTTCTCCAAACTCAGCTCAAAGAACATACAATACAGATCCCTCAGGATCTCCAAGATTTCCTTCAAGTCCTACCTCAGGCCATAGCCCTACAACTCAGAGTGAGCTACACTCCTACTTCTCGGTGATGCTATTTATCATCTAACTCGGATTTAATGAAAATCCCTACTACTCGGAGATATTATCTCCTACAGCTCAGATCTGAATAAGATCCTACCTGAGGCACACAAGCCCTACCCACTCAGATTCACACTGAATCTTACTTCTCAGCCTTAAAAATCTTGTCTTACAATTCATATCAAGTCTGATCCTTCAAAAAGAGTAAGTTGTTGTTTATGATTGACTCTAGAGAAAGTTTTCTCTAATCCTTCTTCCTAGACTAAGTAAACTCGGCCCTACCTTCTTCATAGCACAGCGAATGTAGATCTTCAGGAGTTAAGCTCGTGCTGAGAAGATAAATGCAGAGTACTAACCCATCAAGCCTTTGGTGTAGTTGAGTAGATTGCAGTCGACTTGAAGATGAAAATCAACATTAAGTTTGCCCTGCTTCTTCTTATTACTAAGAAAATGAGATTTTTGATCTTTCTATTAAAGATAGAATGATTCTTCAGTTCTTGATTTCTTTAGCAGCCAAAATCTATATGTGGGTCGCAGACTTGCTGTAAGAATTATTTCCTTGAAAACTTCTTCAACCTTTTTCTCTCTAGTAAGAAGATGGCCAAAAAGCTCTGTTTGCTAATTTCTCGAAACTCTCCTATTATCGATATCCATCCAACGACTCTTTGCGTAGTATGGAATGGCCAGAAATGGAAACTACAACCTATCTTTTGCATTTACAGCTGTACTAAAGGCATACAACACCTTTTGTCATCAAGCACGCAATTCCCGCAACATTTGAATTATTGATGATGTCAGCATGACTAAACGCTTGTGGACTTAGTAAATTCCAGATAATATACAAATGCATTGAGTGAAGCCATATCACTCAACGCAGAAACACTTAGAACAATTCTGCATCTTAAGGTGTCGAGTGAACCTTCAGCACTCAATGCTTTTGACATTTACAGTCTAACTGTTAAGGCTTTGATTAATCCTTCATCACTCAACGCTTTTGAACTTAGTTGAAATTTCTCTGCATAAAGGTGTTGAGTGCAGCTTCAACACAAAATGCTTCTAAACTTGGACTGTCTTCTTTATGAGGCGGTGAGTGGCATGTCTTCACTCAACGTTTATATACTTGAATTGAAATCAAGTTGAGTAGGCGTTGAGTGAACTGCCTTCACTCAACGCTTCTGTCCTTAGACAGATTTCTGGTCAATAACTATGATGCTTATCTCCTTGAGGTTCTGTCAATGCTTTTAGCCACTTGGCATAAAGTAAACTGCCTTTACTCAATGCTTCTGTTCTTTTCCAATTTTTGCTTTGTCACTAACCTGTCTTGAGTTCAACAATTATTACGACTCTGACTACCTGTCTAATCAAAGAGTAATAGACAACCTACATATAATGAACTTAGAGTATGCGTCATATACACTCATGTATGTGTTGGTTCTACAAAGGTGATCTGGAAATGATCAAGCATGTAGTCTCACTGCCAATGTTTTAATGAGCCTATCATGGTCGCTGTAATACCCCCATCCATCACATGGAATATAACAGAAGGTTCGGTCGGGGCCCAATGCCATATTCCGCTGACAGTCAGTGGAGTTACATATTAATACCAAATTACTGTAATAAAATTTTGAATCCTAACACAGAACATTCTTATAACGACCTATCTTTAGGCTCTTTAGACCGCCCCATGACATAGTTAGCAAGGCCTGCAGGACGTACACCCCAACACAAATCTCAGCGCCTATTTGTAAGTAGCGAAAGGTTGTTTCCATGGGGTCTTGAACCCACAACCTTGATAACACTCTCATTTACCAGAGCTCATCACCAACCGAGCTTAGTTTGTGATGAGCGCTGTTGATGGTGCCTTGTTAAGGAGGTGCTGGGTTCAAAACCTAGCATTCTCAAAACCCACCATGCTGAGAAACAGGCCGGACAGGGGTTTGGGTGGCACGAGCTGTAGCCCTTGAACTATTCCGTGGTGCGTTCTAAAGGGCCTAAAGCTGGGTCGTTACATGCATATCAGTTGGTGATGAGGGTTGTTGATGGTGCCTAATTAAGGTGGTGATGGTTTCAAAACCTAACATTCTCAAAAGCCCGTTGTGCTGAGAAATAGGTCGAAGAGGGATTTGGGAGGCACAGGCTACAACCCTTGAATGATGTCGTGGGGAGGCTATAGGCCTAAACCCGGGTCATTATAATTCTAGCGAAAGCTTTTAAATAAGTTGGAAGAACCCATCACAAAACAAGAATGTCCACTATAGCCCAAAAAAGGAATGAAAGTAAGAATAGACAAAGAGTCTCGTCCTTATGGCTTTACAACTGTTTACTTAAATAAAAAGTGTTTTACAAACTTTGAAATGCAGGCCAACCACACATGAAAGTAGTAAAGGAAAACACTTTGCTTTGGCCTTCATGGGCCATCACAGCAATAAGGCTTCAGCCAGATACTTGCCAATTGGCTCACCTGTTCCTGCATAAGAACAATCTATCGAACGGTGGCAAAATAAAGCAACGGTCAGCTAAAGATAACCAAATTATAATGACCCCACCCCTAATCCGGGGTGCCGATGCTCCTTCCCTGCATGGCATTAGCAAAACTTAACATCGCTATGAAAGTGCAATATAAGCATACTTCACCACAGATGCTAGTGCTACGACCACACTCCCCATGCACTCAGGGTACATTCTCGATGTACCGGAAAAAACAAGGGTCCTACCACCGTACTCAGTGATGACCAACATACATGAGCACTAGGTAGTCTTTCCAGCTCAAGTCCTAAGACTCGTAACTACATCTACGACAGGAAACACTACCCATAGGTCGATCGGCATAGCTACAAGGTACAGTTCGGTCATATCTCGTTGCTCAAATCACCGGGCGCAGCAAGCCACGACGCGAGTCGACTTCCCGTTTCCCATTCCAACACACATAACCGCGTTATGTTACCTGGCTGGCTCTCAGTCCACCAAACTGGGCTCTCCAAGCACTCAGCCCCACAATACTGGCCCTCAAGTCTTGACGACATATACCTCACAACAGATCTCTCACGGAGCTACCGCCGGTGGTAACACTACCGCCGCGCGGTACCTAGCAGAAATGCGATTATGCCTAGATTTCTAGGTGATCCTTGGAGTTAGTCCCTAAAGTTCCCTGTTGTAATCTATCGAATAGAAACCCGAAAATCATACAGAAGGAGTCTTCTCCATCAAAACAAGCATATGAAAAACATAACAAATCCATACCAACCTATCAAGATGGGATTCAAGCACCATGCTTAGGTTCGTACTTCGATTCCGAACTCTAAATGCAAAACTACGGGGATATACCATATCTACAAGAAGGAAAGCCTCACACTAACCGCACACTCGTGGGAGAGGGTTTCCTATGCAAAAGAAAGAGGACTTCACATGCCCAAGTATAGAATTGTTACCCTTTGCGCTCTCTTTGGTGCCATGCCAAAGATTGTAGATGGATGAATGCGACCGCAACAATCTTGCCTCCATAGATCCGGACTCATCCTGTAAATTGAGCTCTGAATGCCAAATGGCGGCGTAGTCTCTCTTCTGACTCTTCTGCTCCTCATCCATGAAAATCTAGTCTAAGTCTTCAACTCTAACAGAAATGATTGAGACAACGGCCCACAACATTTCGAGGATGGCAACAGCATGCTTGCGGACGACCATGCGGAGCGTCGGCATAATAGTCATCCAGAATGCAAACCTATATATTATTAATTAATAATAATAATTATTAATAAATTATTATTAATTAATAAGTCATTTCTATGTTTGGTATTTTTATGTCGCAATGTGAATGTGAGGGTAAGATCTACCTTTACTCTAGAGGGGGGGGGGGTGAATAGAGTATATTAAAATAATTTTGCAAATTATAAATTAATTGGCAGTGGAAGACTTAATTTATGTATATGTGTATAGTGCTTACAGTAAAATAAAGTAAAGCAAGAAACTAATTCACAGCACACACCAAATAAAACACACGCAACTAGAAGACACAAGGAGCTATAGTGGTTCCCCAATAAACTTGGGTAAACCCACTCTTCTACCACCCTAGGTAGGAATCCACTGTAGGAATAGTTGGTCAGGTGTCCTAGGCACCAATGAGCTTTTGATAAGGTGCTCAAAAACAAAAACACATTTTTTGATCAGGTGTCTTGCCACCACTTAGTTTTCACAAGGTCTCAAAAACCAAACACAAAACTTTTGAAGGGAGTTTTGAGTAACCCTTTTATAACAAAAGAAAAGAAAAGGAGGTGAAGTTGATCTTCTCTGTCAACAGTCAAAGAGAAGACTAGTGGATTGATGATGTCAAAGCTCCCCCTGAGATTTGCAGTTGTTCAGGAAGAGAAGCTTTGCACAGGGTGTTAGGCCTTCAGAAGATGAGATCTCCAGCAAATAATAATTTCGGCAATGACAAAAATGTGATGTGTCTGGAGTCTTGATTGATGAAGCCTTGAAAAACTTTAATCAGAGATGAGATACTGTAATCCTGTAGTTCTTGTGTGTGTCTCACAGAACTCAGATGTTGTTCTTAGTTTTTCTTATTCTATATTCTCTGTCTCTATTATTCTGAAGAGATATATTGAAATCCAATCATCTAGATAGCCGTTAGCCAGTCATAAATGACTTCCTTAATTGATAATTGTCTCTGGAGGAAAGTCCTAAGAAACATTCTCTTTTAGTCTCCTTGAAACTTGCTCCAGATTGATTGAAACGGCTACAAAATCCTTTGCATTAAATGCTGGATATGAAGAAATTTGAATTCCATAACTGACTGAATTTGAAATCCTGAAATCATCGATCTCTCAAGAAAATCATCGATCTGAGCTCGACTATCATCGACCTGAGCTCAGAGATTGGATTTTAAATTGAGACAGAAATGTCGATCTGAGCTCGACTATCGTCGACTTGAGCTCAGAGATCTGGATTTTAACTTGAGAAAGAAACATCGATCTGAGCTCGACTATCGTCGACCTGAGCTCAGAGATCTTGATTATAACTTGAGACAAAAACATCGATCTGATCTCGGAGATCGTCGAACCGAGTTCGACGACTCGTTAAACTGAGCTCGACGATAATTGCCTTAGTCTTCTGCACTTGTAATCTGAACTAGGAGGTCTTGGGGGTAGATTTCAAACCTAAGTTCTAAGCCTTAGACCTATTCTAGTTGACCTTTAAATCTATACAATGAGGTCAAGACACATTCTTAAGGACTTAGTGATCCTTACACAAATCAGTAATAGAGTGTTCCAACAATCTCCCCCTATTTGGGTTAGGATTACTATTTTCATGATTTAGGAATTAAAAAGCATACAACCAGAAATAAAAGCAAATACAACATTGCAGAATAATGAAATGCAGCGATGCAGAAGCAAATGAATGATTATAGCAGATTGTCAGAGAGAGAGATATACTGTTCAGGTTACATAATTAGTCCTTTTCCATGCCCTTTTTGAATAAAATTTCTCTGTTTGGATCTTGAGCTTCTTTCTTAGATCTTCTATCATCTGCAGCACCTAGGTGGATTTGAGATTTGGGTCTGGGGACAACTGCCTCTGGGTGCAACTTCATGTAACTTTCTGGGTCAAAGAATTTTCTAGAAGAATATCTCTCAAGCACTGTCTTTCTTTGTTCAGATAATGTAGTAATATTTGAAGTATCTTTTCCTTGTTCTCTTGCTTTCTTTATCTGGTCTAAAGAAGCTAATTACTTCATCCTTGCTGTCCAAGAGATAGGATTGTTCTCTGGATATTCATAGGGAACAGGAGGTTCATATCTATTGATAGTATCACCAGGAGGAGCTCTTGAGGGAATAATTTCTTTGAGATTATATGGGAATGGACCATAAGTTAAATCAATTGGGCCTTGTGCTTCCCTTTGATAAGGATGCTGTCTAGATTGTCCTCATGAATATACTCTGTATCCTCTTTGATTTCCTCTATATTGGCCTCTTCTGGACTGGTAGCGTCTTTGTTGATGTCCTCTGGATTGTGATCTATCTTGAACCAGAGAAGAACTTTGAGTTGTAGCATGAGAGGTTTATTGTGCTGAACTTCCACCAGATCCTGCATTTAGAGAGGGAGGAGGAGGAGGAGTATTATGATGAGATGTGCCTTTGTCATACTTCCTTCTCTTCCTCATTGCCTTCAACTGGTTCTTAGAAAATTGCATCCAGTGTTCAGTAATTGGACAGTCATGCAGAATGTAGTAGGGAATATCATTATCATTGTTGACTTTTTCTGGAGGGACTCTCTTCAATACTTTGCTTCTTGCTTTCCTCTTCCTTGCAATGGTTGCAGAGGAGTCATCAGAATCAGTTCTAAATTCATCACTGTCTGAGCTTTGAGGATTGTCATACATCTCATCAATCCTTTTAATATATTCTTGTTATTGCTTAGTTTGTTTAGATGAAGCAGCAGCAGCAGCAAGAACAGGAGCAGTAACAGAAGCTGGAGTAAGAGCAGAAGTAGCAACACTAGTAGGAGCAAAAACAGAAATAACAACAGGAGAAGAACTAACATCAGAAATAGAAACACTTACAACAGGAGCAACACAAACATTATTAACAACATTAACAGCAGCAGCAACAGCAATAGAAATATCACTATCCACAACAGCAGGCTTTATAATATCAACAGGCTCTGAAACACTGGCCTCTGTCATCATCATATCATCAGCAGTATCAAAACAAACTTTCTCAGAAGCAGTATCAACACACACATCATCAGTAGTAGTAATAATTTCCACAGCCTTGATAGAATTGATATAAGATAATATCAAGCTGGGATCACAGATAGAGACAGGCACAATGGCCTTAGTAAGATCTTCAGCTTCTTGAGCTGGAAGATATCTGTAATACAGTACATCAAAACCTGACAGCAAGGACCTGAGGTCAACTACATTGAATGCTGGAACTGGAGCTGGGGCTGGGGTAACTGGCAGATCTGACACTTCTTCTTCTGGAGCAGGAAGCATCACTTATTTATTTGGCATATCCCCCTGCCTGGATTCAGTATAAAGTGGATCAAGGCACCCCAAAGAAGGGATTGCCTGAGGAGGATGAAAAGAAGAAAGCCTGGCAGATAACTCATTGATTGATTTAAGAAATGGAGCCAGGGAGGTATCCAACAAGAGTGTTAGCCTAAGAGCTAACATCTCATATAGTTTATCTACAAGGGCAGGAATGTCTACTTGCTCAAGGGATGCTTGAGTAGAGGTAGAGGAGAAAGGTGTAGAGGATGATGGTGTTGGTGGAGCTGCAGTTATGTGGAGAGATGATGTGAATGGTAGTTGTATTGATGGTTGTGAAATTGGAATGGTGGTGATGGATGTCTCTGGAATGGATATGGATGGGGTGAAAGATGGTTGAGCCAGAATATCTTGTAGCAGTTGTTGGTAAGAAGTAGAAGATGATGGGGGTCTCTAGAGGTGATGAAAGATAATCATCCATAAAGGAGTCATCTATGAGGTTGAATGATTGAAAATGGATGGATGAGTCAAGATCAAGAGAGGGATAATAATGTAGAGGATGGAATTGCTCTTGATGAGTGGCTAGTGGTGGTGAAGAGATAGTTGGAGATGGAATTGAGATGGGAGAGGAAATTTTGATGGGGGATGAAATTGAAATGGTGAATGTAGGGATGGTTGAAGAAACAGGAGGTGGAGATGGTGGAGATGAGGAGGAAGCAGGCAATTCTTCTAGGGGGGCAGTTTCCTGAGGGTAAGTGACTGGAATAGTCCTTGTGCCTGAAGTGGTGGTAGCTGTAGGACCCCTGCTGGGTTTGGCAATTTGCCTATCCCACTTTCCAAAGAGAGAACAGGAGAGTCTCTTAGAAGCATTGATGTGCATACCATTGGACACAAGAAATTGGGGGCATCTGTTATGAAAGAACAAGCCTAATATCCTCCCAAAGTTAACAAAGTTCTTGTTAATCTTAATTAAATCAAAAAAGAGTTCTCCCTAATTAAGATGTTTCTTATCAACTATAGCAGCCATCAAACAAAACTGATACCTAGATATTGTATCATGAGCAGAATGTTTTGCTAACAGTACTTTTCCCACTACATCAGCCAAGAACCTATACTCTACTGAGAGGTTTTTCTTAAGAAATTTGTTAGGGTTTGCTGTTGAATGTCCCATTCTATCCAACATAGTAGAAAACTCTTCTCCAGACAATTCCACTATATCATGTCCAGTACTTAATTGGAAAACTTCTGTTAGAAGTGCATGAGTAAGGGATACCTAGGTTCCTGATATACTCCCGACCATAGTATTTAGATCCAGACTGTAGGATGTGTACACCCATTCTTTAATCTCATTTGCAGCCAACTTCATCCTTATAGTCATGATTGTCACCAACCGTTGCTCCTTGAAAAGCTCTAGAATATCCTTGAGTATCTGATCACTTCCTTCAAACGAATCCATGTCTATATCAAAACCGGTATCAAACTTCATTGTAGCTAAGAAGGCAACAGAGACGGCCATGTTTTCCTGCAAAAATGAACAAACAAGACCAAGTGCAGAGAGGTTTGGAGGGAATGAAAAGCTCTGCAGAAAGTATGAATGCGCAAAAGAGAATGACGACCGAAAAATGATTTTTATATAAGGGTTCGATGCAGAAAAGGAAAGATCGTTGAACTCAGTTCGACGATCTGGGCTACTAAAGGAATCTGAAAGGTCTTAAACATCGTCGATCTCCGTTCGACGATATTGGAGAGCGTCGATCTCAATTCGACGATCTCTGACCGGAAAGAGATAGCCTTGCACTATCTGGAAAACACTGAACTCTGGTCGACGATTTCTGAGAACGTCGATCTCTGTTCGACGATCTTTGGGAAAAACGTCGAGCACAGTTCAGAGATCAGAAATAACCTATAGACACTAGAAAAATCAAGTTTTTGCCTAGTCTTGGTCAATTTTAAGGTTTTAAAATCTTGGATCTTAATTTAAGCTCCCTCCATCTAACATTCCTAACTGATTCAGGAAGAATGTGTGTTTCTTTTCATCCAATGGTTTGATGAAAATATCTCCCCTTTGCAAATCAGTTGGGATATATTGAAGTTTAATTTTATTTTTCTCAACATTATCTCTTAAAAAGTGATGCCAAATCTCTATATGTTTTGTCCTACTATGGAGGACTGGATTTTGTGCTATAGAAATAGCACTAGTGTTATCACAAATTTTTTTTGACTTATCTATGTTGTAACTATAGTCTAGGAGCTGATTTTGAATCCACAATATCTGTGAGCAACAACTACCTGCTGTAATGTATTCAGCTTCAGCAGTTAATGTGGACACAGATGTTTATTTCTTACAAAACCAGGAGACAAGTCTATCACTAAGAAACTGACAAGTTCCACTGGTTCTTTTCCTGTCTACTCTACATCCAGCATAATCAGCATCTGAAAATCCAGTTAATTCAAATCCTGAATCTTTTGGATACCAGAGACCTAGATTTGGATAACTTTTCACATACCTAAGAATCCTTTTTACTAATGTTAGGGGTGACTCTCTAGGGCTTACTTGGAATATAATGCATATGCATGTAGCAAACATTATGTCAGGTCTACTAGCTGTAAGGTACGATAAAGAGCCAATCATTGCTCTATATGTTGTCTGATCAACAGGTTTCCCATGTTTATCAGCATCTAATACAACATTAGTAGGCATAGGTGTTTTCATAGAGGATGCTTCAGACATACCAAATTTCTTAACCAACTCTTTTGCAAACTTGGTTTGAGAAACGAATATGCCATCAACATGCTGTTTGACTTGCAATCCTAGAAAGAAGGAAAGCTCACCCATGCTACTCATTTCAAATTTTGAATGCATTAGGTTAGAGAACCTTTTGCACAAATTTGAATCAGTAGATCCAAAGATAATGTCAACTACATAAATTTGTACTAGTAGGGTATTGGACCTATGAGTTCTAATGAAAAGAGTTTGGTCTATTCTACCCCTTTTAAAATCATTTTTCAGAAGAAAGCATTCTAAGGTCTCATACCATGCTCTAGGAGCTTGCTTGAGACCATATAATGCTTTATGCAATTTAAAAACATAATCAGGATGAGTTGGAGAGATAAAACCTAGGGGTTGTCTAACATAGGCTTCTTCCTTGATATCTCCATTGAGAAATACACTCTTTACATCCATTTGATAGACCTTGAATCCCTTGTGTGCTGCCAAAGATAGGAATATTCTTATGGCCTCTAACCTTGCAACTGGTGAAAAGGTCTGGTCATAATCTATTCCTACTTCTTGTGAGTATCCTTGTGCAATTAGCCTTGCCTTGTTCCTTACAGTAATGCCTTGATCATCTAATTTGTTCTTGAATACCCATTTTGTTCCAACAATGGGATGATCCTTTGGCCTTGGCACTAGCTCCCAAACTTTATTCCTTTCAAATTGATGTAACTCCTCTTGCATTACAATGATCCAATGTGGATCTTATTCTGCATCTTGTATGGATTGAGGCTCAATTTGAGATAGAAAGCAGGTGTGCATCAGGTTTTGGTTGACCTGATTTCAGGTTTGCACACCAGATGAGATGTCTCCAATCACTTGGGAGATTGGACGATCTCTTGATGTTACTAAATCAATAGGGGGTGTTGATTTTTCACCAACCTGTGTTGTTGTTTCCTCTTGTAGAACAACAACTAGATCTTCAATATGGTTCTCACCAAGATGTTGAGTGTCCTCTTCATCTTCACTGCTTTCATCTTTTTGTTGAATAGGTGAAGGTGTTCTATCCTCTTCAATGATGTTTAACCTGTTCAAATTCTCTGAAAGAGAATGTACCTGCAAAGGTTTTATGGTAGAAGTTTTCTCCTCCTTATAAGACATGTTAGTTTCATCAAAAGATACATGTACAGATTGTTCAATTTTAAGAGAAGATTTGTTATACACCCTATAAACTTTACTGATCATGGAGTATCCCAGAAACACTCCTTCATCAGCTTTTCTTGAAATTTTGATATGTATTTCTTGTCATTATTGTGTATGTAACAAATGCAACAAAATTTTTTGAAATAATCTACCTTAGGTTTCATCCCTTTGAGTAATTCATAGGGAGTTTTGCCCTTCAGCTTATGTATCAAACTTCTATTCAACACATAGTTTGAGGTGTTCACTGCCTTTGCCTAAAAGGATAGGAGAAGGTGAGCATCTGTCAACAATATAGTAGCAGATTCAATAAGGGTTCTATGTTTCCTTTCAGCTACCCCATTTTGTTGAGGAGTTCTAGGAGCTGAGAAAGTGTGTCTGATCCCTTCACTCTGACAGAACTCTTGCATAAGAAGAGAATCAAACTCTTTCCCATGATCACTTCTGATCAGGACAATGTGAGTATTGAACTCAATCTGTATGCATTTGAGAAACTCTATCAAACACTTAAAGTTTTCAGACTTCTTCCTCAGAAAGAAGACCTATGTGAATCTAGAGAAGTCATCTACAACTACTAAAGTGTAAGATTTCCCTCCTAGGCTTTGTACTGTAATGGGTCCAAAAAGATCCATGTGTAACAGATACAAGATCCTAGGTGAATCACTCTTATTAAGTGACTTAAAACTATTTTTAGTTTTCTTTCCTAATTGACAAGCCCTGCAAAGTCCTTCCTTCTTGTAGGGGCCAGAAGGTAGTCCTCTAACAAGGTTGTCCTTGGATAGCCTAGCAATGGTTCTGAGGTTTATATATCCTAATCTATTATGCCATAGCTCATTTGGTTTACTAACAGAATTGAACAAACAGATATCTACCTTAGTTGATTGAAAATCTACAAGATAGATGTTACCTTTCCTTTTACATGCCAACACTGTTGTGTTGTCCTCTAATTTGATTTTGCATGAAGATTTGTTGAAGGTCACTTGGTAGCCTTCATCACACAATTGACTGATGCTGATTAAGTTGTGCTTCAGTCCTTCCACATAGGCAACCTTCTTGAATGTGACTGACCCTATCTGGACTGTACCACATCCCTTGGTCTGTCCAATGTTTGAGTCTCCAAATATGACCTTGGGTCCAAGCTTGGCTTTGAAGGATGTAAGATTATCCTTGCTCCCTATCATGTGATTTGAGCACCCACTATCCAGATACCATTGCTGGTTTATTGTTTGATAGGTCTTCACCTGCACATATAACCGTTTATTTGTTTTTGACCTAGTTTACCTTGGGCCTAGGTTGATAACCTTCAAAATCTGTAATAAAAGACATCCCTGGTTGACTCGTATAGCCTTCATGATGATATCTCCTAGGAGGTATTATCCATTCATCATAAGGGTTGAAGCCTTGGGATGTAGGACCACTAGGATTGAAGTTTGACCTACCCTTAAAAAAATGTTCAAAGCTCTGAGCTCTGTTCGACAATCTCTGAATTGAGTTAGACGATCTTGGGTCAGATCGTCGAGCTCCGTTCGAAGATCGTCTTTGACTGAGTTTAGAGTTCAGCGATCGTCGACCTGAGTTCGATGATTCAGCTTGAGATCGTTGAGCTCCGTTCAGAGATCGTCGATCTCTATTCGATGTTTTCCTTTGAACCTTATTTTTCTTAGGTATATAAAAATTCTTCCTAGCTACCTCTACAACTCCTTTTCCTTTATCTGAGATAAATTTGATTGGGGTTGTTAATACTATAGGTTGGTTGAATGAAGCACCCAAGCCCAGTGTACTGTTAAGTCTTGAATTCACTGTGCTTGTGATGTCCATCAGTCTGATGCTTCTCCCATTAAGGGATTCTTCAAACTTCTTTTCCTGAGATATTTCACTTTTCAGGGAAGCTATCTCCTCCCTACAGCATTCTAACTCCTCAGAGAGTTTGAGGTTATCTGATTTTAAAGTGCTATGTTCAGACAATTGATTTTTGAGAGAGATAATCTCTTTCTTAGACTTTAGCAGGTTTAAACAAAGTGCCTTAAATTCAAATCTAAAGTCCTCTGAATTGAAATCAAAAGAATCTATTACCTGATCTTCTTGAGCTTCATGTTCAGATTCAGATTCTTACTCTTGTTCTGCATCAGAATTATGTTGAGAGGCATTGATAGCCATCATGCAGAACTCCTTCTCTTGAGCATCATCTTCATCATCACTTGAGCTTGATGAAGCCTCTGATTCTTCTTCAGTTTCACTCCAGGTTTTTGCTACAAATCCCTTCCTGGTGTATTTGTTCTTACTGGAGGAGGATTTCTCATAGTTGTTTCTCCTAGAGTTTTGTCTCTTCTTCTTTTTTTCTTGTCTTTCTTGTCCTTGTTTTGGTTCTCTGGACAGTCAGGCACAATGTGGCCTGGTTTCCTGCATCCAAAACAAATAATCTCTTTATTACTAGATTTGTCATACCTTGGCTTTTCATGGCCTCTGGATGAACTTTTCCTGAAGTCTTTTCTAGCCATCTTGTAGAATCTTTTGGCTAGTAGGCTCATTAGCTCTTCATTGCCTATGACCTTGTATTCAGGCTGTTATTCTATAGCTTTAAAAGCAATTGTCTTCTCCTTTCTTGTTGTTGGAGAAGCTGTCTTTTGCTCTTCCTCTCTATTTTTGATGAGCAGCTCATAAGACTTGAGCTTGCCCAATTGAGCTTCAGTGGTGATCTCATTCAAGATTCTTGCATCCTTGATTGGCCAGATCCTTGAGTCCCAAGTGCTGGGGAAGCACATTAGGATCTTATCATTGAGTTTAGTTAGTGAGATCTCCTTATCCAAAGTCTTTAGTTCACTGTTAATTAGACTCAGTCTGTTATACATGTCAGCTACTGACTCAATTTCTCCCTTCTTGAAATTCTCATACTGGGTTATGAGATGGGATCTTCTATCCTTTCTCTCATAAACAGATCCTAACACAAGCTCAGATAGCTTGTCCCAAATTTCCTTTGCTGAGTTGCATTCAGCTACTTTCTGAAATATATCATCAGACATTGTCTGAGCCAATATATTCATTGCCTTTGCATCAGCAACTTTCCACTTCTTGATGTCTGCATCTGTTCCTAAAGGGGGCGTAACAACACTTGTACTTGTAGTTTCTAGAGGTCTTGGACATACTGTCAAAACAGAATTAAAGATATCCACATCAATAGAATTCAAGTATAGTCTAATCCTTGCCTTCCAAAGTGCAAACTTAGAAAGATTACACGCTGGAGGTTTGGTGCTTGCATAGTCTTTGTTCTGTGCCATGGATTTATATGAAAATAAATATAATAGAAATAGAAACCCTTTATTAAAGATTGATCTTATCAGAGATCTTTTGGTTTAGGTGTTAGCCTGTAAAAACAACCAACCTAGTGAAGATCTAGTTGTTGAATAACCAATCTGGCTCTTATACTAATTGAATGTGAGGGTAAGATCTACCTTTACTCTAGAGAGGGGGGGGGGGGGGGGGTGGGGTGAATAGAGTATATTAAAATAATTTTGCAAATTAAAAATTAATTGGCAGTGGAAGACTTAATTTATGTATATGTGTATAGTGCTTTCAGTAAAATAAAGTAAAGCAAGAAACTAATTCACAGCACACAACAAATAAAACACAGGCAACCAGAAGATACAAGGAGCTATAGTGGTTCCCCAATCAACCTGGGAACATCCACTCTTCTTCCACCCTAGGTAGGAATCCACTGTAGGAATAGTTGATCAGGTGTCCTAGGCACCAATGAGCTTTTGACAAGGTGCTCAAAAACCAAAATAGATGTTTTGATCAGGTGTCTTGCCACCACAGAGTTTTGACAAGGTCTCAGAAACCAAACACAAAACTTTTGAAGGGAGTTTTGAGTAACCCTTTTACAGCAAAAGAAAAAAAGGAGGTGAAGTTGTTCTTCTCTATCAACAGTCAAAGAGAAGACTAGTGGATTGATGATGTCAAAGCTCCCCCTGAGATTTGCAGTTGTTCAGGAAGAGAAGCTTTGCACAGGGTGATAAGCCTTCAGAAGATGAGATCTCCAACAAATAACAATTTCAGTAATGACTGAAATGTGATGTGTCTGGAGTCTTGATTGATGAAGCCTTGAAAAACTTGAATCAGAGATTAGATACTGTAATCCTTTAGTTCTTGTGTGTGTCTCACAGATCTCAGATGTTGTTATTAGTTTATTCATATTCTATATTCTCTTGATCTATTGTTCTGAAGAGATATATTGAAATCCAATCTTCTAGATAGCCATTAGCCAGTCATAAATGACTTCCTTAATTGATAACTGTCTCTGGAGGAAAGTCCTAAGAAACATTCTCTTTTAGTCTCCTTGAAACTTGCTCCAGATTGATTGAAACAACTATAAAATCCTTTGCATTAAATGCTGGATATGAAGAAATTTGAATTCCATAACTGACTGAATTTGAAATCCTGAAATCGTCGTTTTCTCAAAAAAATCATTGATCTAAGCTCGACTATCATCGACCTGAGCTCAGAGACTGGATTTTAACTTGAGACAGAAACATCGATCTGAGCTCGAGTATCGTCGATCTGGGCTCAGAGATTTGGATTTTAACTTGATACAGAAACGTCGATCTGAGCTCGACTATCGTCGACCTGAGCTAAGAGATCTGGATTATAACTTGAGACAGAAACATCAATCTGAGCTCGGAGATCGTCGAACCGAGTTTGACGACTCGTTGAACTGAGCTCGACGATAATTGCCTTAGTCTTCTGCACTTGTAATCTGAACTAGGAGGTCTTGGGGGCAGCTTTCAAAC
Source organism: Platanthera zijinensis (assembly GCA_039513925.1). NCBI lineage: Eukaryota > Viridiplantae > Streptophyta > Magnoliopsida > Asparagales > Orchidaceae > Platanthera > Platanthera zijinensis. Next base: position 55,065,758 of record CM077094.1, on the reverse strand, counting down.
CTAAGTTCTAAGACTTAGACCTATTCTAGTTGACCTTTAAATCTATACAATGAGGTCAAGACACATTCCTAAGGACATAGTGATCCTTACCCAAATTAGTAATAGGGTGTTCCAACACAATGTTATTTTTATTTCATGTATGATGGGTGCTTATAACCATCATTTGTTATTTTTATTTCATGTTTTTAATTCTTGTAATTATTATGTCATGATGGGTGCAAATAGCCATCCTGAGTGGTTTAATTTTCTAAGGTTGAGATTATGTGGTGTAGCCTATATATAGGCATGTATGTTTCATATTTTAACTATTGAATGAAAGAAAATTTGAAAACCTAACTTGAGAATCTCTCTCCTTCTTATCCTTGGCCGACCCCCCCCCCCCTATCTTCTCCTCCTTCTTGGCCGCTGGCCACCATCTTCCCCTCCTCCTCCTCCCTCCTTCATATCTCCCTCTTTCTCTTACTACCCGAGCCCTCCTCTTCCTCTACAAAGAAAACCGACCACTTCCATCCAACAAGCCACCGACCTCCTCCTCCTCTCACCAACCCGGCCACCCCTCTCCAAAACTGACCACCCCCCTTCATCACAACCTGAGCCCCTCCATCTTCACCCAAAATCCTAGCCGCCAACCACCCACACCGACAAGTCCGACCCCCCCTCCTCAACCCCTTCCTAATTCGACCACCACCTTCCATATTAAGCCCTAAAAACTACCTTATTTGCCCTCTCCTACCATATTTATATATATTTGTTGCCAAATCTTGAAGAACTCCTCGTGGTGGATTTCCAACTCCAGCATGACGCGACGAAGGCGGGCGAGTTTCTCTCCTATCGGCGTGACTTCGTTGGAGCAGTTGAAGAAAGATCCTCGCCGAGAAATCCGGAATCATCCATTCCGGTTGGGTAACGATAATTTCCACTCTCGTGCGTTTCTTTTCTTAGATAATCTTGTGGTGGATTTTTCTTGGCGTTAATTTTGATAACATTGAAAATATCGTGGAAAACTTTCATCGTTTTGTGTCTATTCTTGATTGATCTAATTTTCGTAAAGGGGTTTGGCGAGCCCTTGTTTTTCCTTTGTTGGGAGAGATCTACCTTTTCCAGATCGTGTTTTATTCGGTAGATCTCTTTTGGTACAACACCGCTTGATCGGATCATGTAGGTCCCTTTAGCCGGAAAGAACATTGGCCTATAGCCCTTATTCGATCCCTATCGGTTTGGCTACCCGTACGCTAGTATAAAATTGATAACATAATTACGTGGTGCCGCGTAGATCGATTGTGCGAGTGTAGAATTTGGTTTGTAGAGAGCTAGACGTGCGCGCCCGTAATTATATTTCGGTCCAAATGTGTATGCCTACATCAAGAAATGAAGTGAAAATGGCCGAACCAGCAATATAAACGTGCTACCGCCACGCGGTAACTAGCTACCACCGCGCGATACCTCCTCGTTTTGCGTGTAATTTCCTAGGCCATCCAACCATAGGCCGCCACATGGACACGCCGTTACTGTACTAGTATCTCCTCGTGATAGGATGTTAACACAGCGCGTTAGCCGTTATCAGTTACGACAAGACACCCGATGTTATCGTCGCGCGCTATCGACTATTGCCGCGCGGTAGGATCCAGAGAGCCTCGTCAATTAGATTGACCTAGCTATCACTAGAGGTATCACTATCGCCGGGCGATAGCTTCCCGAGAGCTCTACCAGATTAATTCCCCAGCTACCGCCACGCTAAAACTATCTGTCGTCGGGCGGTAACCTTCAGAGAACTATTTCCCGCCTTAAGGAATTTTGGGCGTTACAAATCTCCCCCACTTAAATAAATTTCATCCTTAAATTTGACGTTACAGGAAAATACAAAAAGAAAACAGTGCAACTTATTATCTCAGCGAAAAAGCTCAGGGAACTCCTCCCTCATAGTTTGCTCGCGCTCCCAAGACAGCTCTTCTCGGCCATAGTTGTCCCAAAGGTTCTTGACCATTTTAATAGATTTTTCCGCAACTGCTTGACCTCTACGTCCTCAATCTGAATGGGCTTGACCTTCGTCGTCAACCCACTGTTGATCGGCACTTGATTCGCAGCAATCACTTGAATAGGCTCTTGAATAGCCTTCCGCAGCACTGATATGTGAAATCCATCATGCAAACCGCTCAACTCCACCGAAAGAGCCAAACGATAGGCGGCGTCACCAACATGCTTCAAGATCTTAAAAGGCTCAACATACCTCGGACTAAGCATCTTTAAGCGTTGAATCCTTGACACGCCTTTAAACAGTTTCATCTTGAGGTATACCCAATCTCCCACCACAAACTCTATATTATGATGCTTGGCATTGTAGTACATTGCCTGCCTATCTTGAGCAATCAGCAGCCGTTCTTGAATCAACCGTAATGTTAAAGTAGCATCTTCAATGTACCTTGCTTGTACAGCTTCAATTCTCCCATTTCTACCCAAGATAATAGAGCACGACACCTCCTTCCGTATAAATCCTCAAAAGGTGCCATCTGAATGCTGGCTTGGTAGTTGTTATTGCAGGTGAACTCAATCATAAAATGTAGTTCTCTCACCATTTCCCAAAATTCAAAGCACACATACGAAGCATATCTTCCATTATCCTGTTCACCCTTTTAGTCTGACCATCTGTCTGTGGGTGAAAAGTCATGCTGAAGTTCAATTTGTTACCCAACAACTGATGAATGAGCGTCTGATCGTTGTATGTGAACCAACCATCATGGTCACTAATGATGCTCCATAGTACGTCGTGCAAACGGATTATGCTATCCACATAAAGCTTCACCAGCTTTTCAACTGAATCATCCTTCCTATTGTGTATGAAGTGTGACACCTTCGTTAAACGATCAATGACATCCCAAATGGTGTCATTCCACTTGTGCGATCTCGGTAAGCCGTGCACGAAATCCTTGGAAATGTCATCAAATTTCCACTATGGTATAGTTGAGGACTTAAGGAATCCGTCAGGCTTCTGGCACTCGGCCATTACCAAGGCACACATCTGACATTTTGCCACATATAATGCTATGTCTTTCTTAAACCTAGCACCAGAACAGTTTCTTTGTATCCTAGAACATCTTGGTGCTCCCAGGGTAAATAGAATACTTTGAGAAATGCGCCTCGTACAACAATTCTTCTCGCAACTTCCCCATATTGGGGACGCAAAATCGGCTGCCTTTCCACAAAAGGCCATCGTCAATAGAGAACTGGTCGTTAGACCAATCAACTGTTTCCGCCAAATAACGTTTCAAGCTCACGTCCAACTCCAAGGCTTGCTGAATCCTGTCCGCGAGGTCGTATTGAACCTCTGTCCAACTCAAACTTGCATTTCAACTAGATCCCTTGTCAACACAAATGATTTCCAAGGCCTCCAAATCTCGAATAAGCCGCTCTTCATACACCTGTAACCAATTGGCTCGTGTAGGAGTCCTACGGCTCAAAGCATCTGCCACGACGTTCCCCATTCCTAGGAATATAGTGAATCTTGTAGGTGTAGTCTCCGAGGAACTCCATCCACCATTGCTGACGCATGTTCAAGTCCTTTTCATTTATTAGATACTTCAGGCTCTTGAGATCTGAATTGATATCGACCTTTACCCCATATAGATAATGCCTCCAAAGCTTGAGAGAAAATTCCATGGCCGCCAACTCCAAATCATGGACCAGGAAATTCCTCTTATGTACCTTCAACTGGTGCGATCCATAGGGTATCACCTTCCGTTGCTGAAGCAGAACACAGCCGAATCCACTCCTAGAGGCATCACTGTAAATCTCATAGCCCTCCGATCCACATGGAGAACAAAATACAGGCGCTGGGGTCAAAGGAAACTTTAGTTCATCGAAAGCTTGTGCACACTCCGGCGACCAAACAAACTTCTGATCCTTCCTTGTCAGAGTAGTGAGGGGAAATTCTATCCATGAGAAGTTCTCCATGAAGCACCTAAAATAGTCAGCAAGCCCCAAAAAACTGTGAACTTCCGCCATAGAAGTCAGCACAGGACACTCTTGTATCGCAACTATCTTTACCGGATTTACTGCAATTCCCTCTACACTAAAAATGTGACCAAGGAATTCTACCGAGGAAATCCAAAACTCACATTTGGAAAACATGGCATACAGTTGGTTCCTCCTTAGAATCTCCAATACCATATGTAGATGCTTGAAATGATTATCCTCGCACTGTGAGTACACCAGTATATCATCGATGAAGACTATCATGAACTGGTCTAAGTACTCTCTGAACGTCCTGTTCATCAAATCCATAAACACCGATGGTGCATTTGTCAGCCCAAATGAAATGACGATGAACTCATAATGCCCATAATGTCTGCTGAAAGCCATCTTGGGAATGTCATTTTCCCTTATTCACAACTGATAGTACTTGAATTTCAAATCTTATTTTGAGTACACATTCGACCCGACCAGCTGATCGAATAGATCATCAATCCTCGGGATCGGATATCTATTCTTCTCTGTCATCTTATTCAACTCTCGGTAATCAATACACAGTCATAAACTTCAGTCCTTATTCTTAACAAAAAGGACTGGAATGCACCAAGGCGACAAACTTGGACGCACATACCCTTGATCTAATAGCTCTTGAAGTTGTACCTTCAATTCTGCTATCTCCTTTGGCGCTAAGCGGTACGGGGAGCTTGACACAGGGATGGCACCTAGCACTAGCTCGATGGTGAAGTCGATCTCTCGCTGAGGTGGAGCTCCAAAGAGATTTTCAAGAAAAACGTCAGGAAACTCTGATTCAATTGGGATACTATCCTGACTTGGCTTGGGCTTCGAAGCCTCAACTAAAGTGAAAAATAGCTCTGCACCACTACAAACTACCTTAACCACCTAGAGAGCAGTCATCAAAGTCTTGCTCAATCCCCTCATGCCAGAGAACGTCATCTCATGCTCTGTATCCTCTCCCAGTCTGACCACCTTATAGTTGTAATCAATGTACGCACGCTTCTCCGAGAGCCAGTCCATCCCATAGATCACTTCAAACTCCACTATCGGTAGTAGTGATGCTTGCAAGTAAAACTCTTCATCCCCAATCCGTAACTTTACACAACAAACTCTATCCGCGTGCATAGAACACCCGTTAGGCAGCAACATATCCAATTTATCCCATGCCATCGAAGAAGGCACTCCGATGTGCGATACAAATTCCTCAGACAAATGTGAGTGTGATACACCCGTATCGAACAGTGCTCTCGCCGGACAATTAAAGATAAAAATATAGACTAGTACAACAAGTCATAAGCTAACACGCAAAAGGAAACAAGTATATAGAGCTAAACGTGCTATTAATTAACTCATACCTGTCACCACATCAACCTGCTTTATGGCCTCCTATTATACAAAGTTGTAAATGCTAGGCTAGGTTGGAGCATAGTTGGATGCGATTGACGCCACTGCCTTTCCCTTCTCCGCTTAAGATGCTCCAAGCTTCTTTTCTAACTTCGGGAACCCATTCCAATAGTCTCGGGCGATGTGTCCCTGCTTTCCACAATTATAGAAATAATTGGGCCTCGCACTGTAGGAACTCTAGATGAACCTGAAGGTGGGGCTGGACCCGAAGTGCTCGCCTTCTTGTTCCACTTACGAATCCCAGACTTTGATGAGCTCGACACCTTGAACTCTGACTTCTTCATGCTTGAGTCCTTATTTTATTTAACTCTATTCACATCTTTCTCCAGTGATTGAACGGTATTGACCAGAGTTTGGAAACCCAACGTTATTAGCCCAGAGAGAAGTAGTCTTAGGTCATCATATAATCCCTCATAGAATCGATTGGTCTTACGCTCCTCGTAAGCAAATGTAACGCCAACATAATGTCCTAACCTTATGAACTCGTAGAGATACTCATCTAAGCTACTTTCTCCCCGCGTTAGTCTCTGGAGCTGATTCTCCAAGTCAATCCTCTGTGTCGAGTGGAGGTATCTTGCAAGGAATATCCTCGAGAACTCCTCCATTGAGAAATTGGTGAGTTGTCTTCCAACCAAGAGATGCAGCTCCTAATCTTCCCACCACAGTCTCGCCTCTCCATCCAACAGGAAGGTGGCTATGGTGGTTTTCTATCATTTCTCTGTCTCAGTTTTTGTCAAGACTCTCTTAGCATGACAGAGCCAATCCTCGGCATGGATTGGCGTCAAGTCCCCATAAACACTAGAGGATTGAAGCTCATCACATGTTTGAGTTTCTTTTCTTTCACTCTTCTTGGCACCAAATGTTCTACAGCCATTTTTGTTCCACCACTCTTGGCTATACCGCACGAAGCTGGACTTGCTCCACGATAGGGGCAGGATTTTGTGCTTGCCTCCCTAGTTGGACGTTTATCATCGCAAACACAGCCGTAGCCACAAGTCTTATCGTCTATGCCGATGGAGGGGTTGCAGGCACGTCATTAGGTGCAATACTTTCTGCAGAGTGCAGACGTTCCAACTATCCTGCACCGCTCCTAGACACCTATATTTGTAAAAACACTCGATTAGGAGACAAACAGATTGCCAAAACACAATCATTAGAAAACTAAGGTTCCTTAAACATGTGCATTATCATTCCTAAGTAGATATTCAAGGGTTCTCTTCATGTTATAATGATGATGCACATAAATTTGCTCACCACCCCTTAAAAGAATTCATCCACGAATTCTCATAAGAAAGACAATCTGATACTAAATTGTAACACCCCCAGCTGTAACATGAAATATAACAGAAGGTTCGGCTGGGGCCCCACGCCATATTTCGTGGACAGTCATTGGAGTTACAAATTATACCAAATTACTGTAATAAAATTTTGAATCCTAACACAGAGCATTCTAGCGGAAGCTTTTAAACAAGTTGGAAGAACCCATCACAAAACATGAATGTCCACTATAGCCCAAACCAAGAATGAATGTAAGAATGGACAAAGAGTCTCAGCCTTTTTTGGCCTTACAACTATTTACTTAAACAAAAAGAGTTTTACAGACTTCGGTACGCAGGATGACCACACATGAAAGTAGTAAAGGAAAACACTTCGCTTTGGCCTTCAAGGGCCAGCGCAGAACCAAGGCTTCAGCCCACTACTTGCCACTTGGCTCACCTGTTCCTGCATAAGAACAATCCACCGAACGGTGGCAATATAAAGACACGGTCAGCTAAGGATGACCAAATTAAAATGAACCCACACCTAACTCGGGGCGACAGTGCTCTTTCCCTGCATGGCATTAGCAAAATCGAATATGGATACAAAAGCAAAATAAAAGCACACTACACCACAAACACTGGTGCTACGACTACACTCCCCATGCACTCAGGGCACATTCTCGGTGTACCGGACAAAAACCAGGGTCCCACAACCATACTTAGTGACGGCCAACATATATGAGCATTAAGTAGTCTTTTAAGCTTAAGGCCTAAGACTCATAACTGCGGCTATGTCAGGTAACACTACCCACAGGTCGATCGACATAGCAACTGGGTATATTTCGGTCATATCCCGCTTCTCAAATCATCGGGAGTAGCAAGCAACGACGTGGGTCGACCTCCTCTTTCCCATTCCAACACACATAACCTTGTTATGTTTTCTAGCTGGCTCTCAGGCCATCAAGCTGGTATCTCCAAGCACTCAGCCCCACAATATTGGCCCTCAAGTCTCGATGAGACAGGCCTTACCACAGTTTTCTCATAGAGCTACCGCCGGCGGTAACACTACCACCATGCGGTACCTTGTAGAAATGCTATTCTGCCCAGATTTCTGGGTGCTTCTTGGAGTTAGTCACCAAAGTTCCCTACTGCAATCTACCGCGTAGAAAGCCGAAAATCATACAACACGGAGTCTTCTCCAGCAAATCAAGCATATAAAAAACATCACCAATCAAGACAAACCTGTCCGGATGGGCTTCACACACCATGCATATGTTCGTACTTCGATTCTGAACTCTAAATGTAAAACTACGAGGATATACCGTATCTACTAGAAGGAAAGATTCACACTCACTGCACACTCGCGGGAGAGGGTTTCCTATGCAAAAGGAAGAGGACTTCACATGTCCAAGTAGAGAATCGTTACCCTTTGCACTCTCTTCGGTGTCATGCCAAAGATTCACAACGGATGAACGTGACCGCAATAGTCTTGCCTCCACGAATCTAGTCTCGTCCTACAAATCAAGCTCCAAATCCCAAATGGCGGCATAGTCTCTCTTCCGATGCTACTGCTCCTCCTCCAAGAAAATCCAGGCCAAGTCCTCAACACAAAAAGAAATGAAGTGAAAATGGCAGAACCAGCCATATAAACCGAGCTACCGCCGTGTGGTACCTCCTCGTTTCGCTTGTAATTGCCCAGGCCAGCCAACTACAGGCCGCAATGTGGACACGCCATTATAGTTCCACTATTTACGCTCAATTAAACGTTAATGTAACGTAGTAGCCATTGTCAGTTACGACAAGACACCCATTGCTATCGCCGCACGCTATCAACTACTGCCGCACGGTAGGATCCCGAGAGCCTCATAAATAAAATTGACCTCGCTATCGCCGGCAGTATCACTATCTCCGGGCGATAGCTTTTAAAGATCTCTACCAGAGTAATTCCCAAGCTACCGCCGGGCAGTAACTATCTATTGCCGGGCGATAACCTTCAGAGAACTATTTCCTCCCTTAAGGAATTTGGGGCATTACAGTCGCATAATAGAACGTTTGGAAATTTGGAAGATTGAATTATGTTGGTCTTGCTCATGTAATGAGTGAAGGAACAAACACTGGCTTAAGATGAGTAAAGGACTGAACTTAGCCATGCGTTTAGTACGTCGAGACCCCTCAAAGCTTTTGTCCAGTCAAGTTTTTATTCGTCGAGTTAGCATTGAGAGCGTTGAGACCACTCGACGATTCATTGAGTAAATCGTTGATTCGTCGAATGATGGTCTTGAGTGTATCAAGTCTATTCTTCTCTGTCATCTTATTCAACTCTCGGTAATCAATACACAGTCATAAACTTCAGTCCTTATTCTTAACAAAAAGGACTGGAATGCACCAAGGCGACAAACTTGGACGCACATACCCTTGATCTAATAGCTCTTGAAGTTGTACCTTCAATTCTGCTATCTCCTTTGGCGCTAAGTGGTACGGGGAGCTTGACACAGGGATGGCACCTGGCACTAGCTCGATGGTGAAGTCGATCTCTCGCTGAGGTGGAGCTCCAAAGAGATTTTCAAGAAAAACGTCAGGAAACTCTGATTCAATTGGGATGCTATCCTGACTTGGCTTGGGCTTCGAAGCCTCAACTAAAGTGAAAAATAGCTCTGCACCACTACGAACTACCTTAACCACCTAGAGAGCAGACATCAAAGTCTTGCTCAATCCCCTCATGCAAGAGAACGTCATCTCATGCTCTGTATCCTCTCCCAGTCTGACCACCTTATAGTTGCAATCAATGTACGCATGCTTCTCTGAGAGCCAGTCCATGCCATAGATCACTTCAAACTCCACTATCGGTAGTAGTGATGCTTGCAAGTAAAACTCTTCATCCCCAATCCGTAACTTTACACAACAAACTCTATCTGCGTGCATAGAACACCCGTTAGGCAGCAACATATCCAATTTATCCCATGGCATCGAAGAAGGCACTCCGATGTGCGATACAAATTCCTCAGACAAATGTGAGTGTGACACTCCCGTATCGAATAGTGCTCTCGCCGGACAATTAAAGATAAAAATATAGACTAGTACAACAAGTCATAAGCTAACACGCAAAAGGAAACAAGTATATAGAGCTAAACGTGCTATTAATTAACTCATACCTGCCACCACATCAACCTGCTTTATGGCCTCCTATTATCCAAAGTTGTAAATGCTAGGCTAGGTTGGAGCATAGTTAGATGCGATTGACGCCACTGCCTTTCCCTTCTCTGCTTAAGATGCTCCAAGCTTCTTTTCTAACTTCGGGAACCCATTCCAATAGTCTCGGGCGATGTGTCCCTGCTTTCCACAATTATAGAAATAACTGGGCCTCGCACTGTAGGAACTCTAGATGAACCTGAAGGTGGGGCTGGACCCGAAGTGCTCGACTTCTTGTTCCACTTACGAATCCCAGACTTTGACGAGCTCGACACCTTGAACTCCGACTTCTTCAAGCTTGAGTCCTTATTCTATTTAACTATATTCACATCTTTCTCCAGTGATTGAATGGTATTGACCAGAGTTAGGAAACCCAACGTTATTGGCCCAGAGAGAAGTAGCCTTAGGTCATCATATAATCCCTATAGAACCGATTGGTCTTACGCTCCTCGTAAGCAAATGTAACGCCAACATAATGTCCTAACCTTGTGAACTCGTAGAGATACTCATCTAAGCTACTTTCTCCCCGCGTTAGTCTCTGGAGCTGATTCTCCAAGTCGATCCTCTGTGTCGAGTGGAGGTATCTTGCAAGGAATAACCTCGAGAACTCCTCCATTGAGAAATTGGTGAGTTGTCTTCCAACCAAGAGATGCAGCTCCTAATCTTCCCACCACAGTCTCGCCTCTCCATCCAACAGGAAGGTGGCTATGGTGGTTTTCTATCATTTCTCTGTCTCAGTTTTTGTCAAGACTCTCTTAGCATGACAGAGCCAATCCTCGGCATGGGTTAGCGTCAAGTCCCCATAAACACTAGAGGATTGAAGCTCATCACATGTTTGAGTTTCTTTTCTTTCACTCTTCTTGGCACCAAATGTTCTACAGCCATTTTTGTTCCACCACTCTTGGCTATACCGCACGAAGCTGGACTTGCTCCACGATAGGGGCAGGAGTTTGTGCTTGCCTCCCTAGTTGGACGTTTATCATCGCAAACACAGCCGTAGCCACAAGTCTTATCGTCTGTGCCGATGGAGGGGTTGCAGGCACGTCATTAGGTGCAATACTTTCTGCAGAGTGCAGACGTTCCAACTATCCTGCACCGCTCCTAGACACCTATATTTGTAAAAACACTCGATTAGGCGACAAACAGATTGCCAAAACACAATCATTAGAAAACTAAGGTTCCGTAAACATGTGCATTATCATTCCTAAGTAGATATTCAAGGGTTCTCTTCATGTTATAATGATGATGCACATAAATTTGCTCACCACCCCTTAAAAGAATTCGTCCACGAATTCTCATAAGAAAGACAATCTGATACTAAATTGTAACACCCCCAGCTGTAACATGAAATATAACAGAAGGTTCGGCTGGGGCCCCACGCCATATTTCGTGGACAGTCATTGGAGTTACATATTATACCAAATTACTGTAATAAAATTTTGAATCCTAACATAGAGCATTCTAGCGGAAGCTTTTAAACAAGTTGGAAGAACCCATCACAAAACATGAATGTCCACTATAGCCCAAACCAAGAATGAAAGTAAGAATGGACAAAGAGTCTCAGCCTTTTTTGGCCTTACAACTATTTACTTAAACAAAAAGAGTTTTACAGACTTCGGTACGCAGGATGACCACACATGAAAGTAGTAAAGGAAAACACTTCGCTTTGGCCTTCAAGGGCCAACACAGAACCAAGGCTTCAGCCCACTAATTGCCACTTGGCTCACCTGTTCCTGCATAAGAACAATCCACCGAACGGTGGCAATATAAAGATACGGTCAGCTAAGGATGACCAAATTAAAATGACCCCACACCTAACTCGGTGCAGCAGTGCTCTTTCCCTGCATGGCATTAGTAAAATCGAATATGGATACAAAAGCAAAATAAAAGCACACTACACCACAAACACCAGTGCTACGACTACACTCCCCAAGCACTCAGGGCACATTCTCGGTGTACCGGACAAAAACCAGGGTCCCACAACCATACTTAGTGACGGCCAACATATATGAGCATTAAGTAGTCTTTTAAGCTTAAGGCCTAAGACTCATAACTGCGGCTATGTCAGGTAACACTACCCACAGGTCGATCGGCATAGCAACTGGGTATATTTCGGTCATATCCCGCTGCTCAAATCTTCGGGAGTAGCAAGCAACGACGCGGGTCGACCTCCTCTTTCCCATTCCAACACACATAACCTTGTTATGTTTTCTAGCTGGCTCTCAGGCCATCAAGCTGGTATCTCCAAGCACTCAGCCCCACAATATTGGCCCTCAAGTCTCGATGAGACAGGCCTTACCACAGTTCTCTCATAGAGCTACCGCTGGCGGTAACACTACCACCATGCGGTACCTTGTAGAAATGCTATTCTGCCCAGATTTCTGGGTGCTTCTTGGAGTTAGTCACCAAAGTTCCCTACTGCAATCTACCGCATAGAAAGCCGAAAATCATACAACACGGAGTCTTCTCCAGCAAATCAAGCATATAAAAAACATCACCAATCAAGACAAACCTGTCCGGATGGGCTTCACACACCATGCATATGTTCGTACTTCGATTCTGAACTCTAAATGTAAAACTACGAGGATATACCGTATCTACTAGAAGGAAAGCTTCACACTCACTGCACACTCGCGAGAGAGGGTTTCCTATGCAAAAGGAAGAGGACTTCACATGTCCAAGTAGAGAATCATTACCCTTTGCACTCTCTTCGGTGTCATGCCAAAGATTCACAACGGATGAACGTGACCGCAATGAACTTGCCTCCACGAATCCAGTCTCGTCCTACAAATCAAGCTCCAAATCCCAAACGGCGGCATAGTCTCTCTTCCGATGCTACTGCTCCTCCTCCAAGAAAATCCAGGCCAAGTCCTCAACACAAAAAGAAATGAAGTAAAAAAGGCAGAACCAGCCATCTAAACCGAGCTACCGCCGTGTGGTACCTCCTCGTTTCGCTTGTAACTGCCCAGGCCAGCCAACTACATGCCGCAACGTGGACACGCCGTTATAGTTCCACTATTTACGCTCAATTAAACGTTAATGTAACGCAGTAGCCATTATCAGTTACGACAAGACACCCATTGCTATCGCCGCACGCTATCAACTACTGCCGCACGGCAGGATCCCGAGAGCCTCATAAATAAAATTGACCTCGCTATCGCCGACAGTATCACTATCTCCGGGCGATAGCTTCCAAAGATCTCTACTAGAGTAATTCCCAAGCTACCGCCGGGCAGTAACTATCTACCGCCGGGCGATAACCTTCAGATAACTATTTCCTCCCTTAAGGAATTTGGGGCATTACAGTCGCATAATAGAACGTTTGGAAATTTGGAAGATTGAATTATGTTGGTCTTGCTCATGTAATGAGTGAAGGAACAAACACTGGCTTAAGATGAGTAAAGGACTGAACTTAGCCATGCGTTTAGTACGTCGAGACCCCTCAAAGCTTTTGTCCAGTCAAGTTTTTATTCGTCGAGTTAGCATTGAGAGCGTTGAGACCACTCGACGATTCATTGAGTAAATCGTTGATTCGTCGAATGATGGTCTTGAGTGTATCAAGTCTACTCACCCAGGCGTTGAGTGCATCGAGACAACTCAACGCTTTCATCAAGTCAAATGTTGAATTGTCGATTAGGCGTTGAGAGCGTTGAGATTACTCGATGCCTTCACAGAGTCAAATGTTGACTTGTCAAATTAGGCGCTGAGAGCGTCGAGATCATTCAACGCCTTCGTCGAGTTAAATGTTGAAATCGTTGAATGATGGCGTTGAGTGCATTGAGTTCATTCAACGATTCGTCTAGTCTAGTGTTGATTCGGCAAGTCAAACGTAGAGTCATTGAGTGCACTCAACAATTTGTCGAATATCGATGTGTATACTCAATGATTCATCGAGTAAAGTGTTTATTCGTCAAATATCAACATGTATACTCATTGATTCAACGAGTCAAATGTTGATTCATTGAATATCGGCGTGATACTCGATGAATTCTATTTCATCCGGATTATTTTCACTAAGTCCGGTTTGGCGCGGTCTGCTTGTATGGGTTGGCTCGGTATTTAGTATTTAAACGTTATATACATTAAATGGAGTAAGCGAGTTACAGAAAAGACCTAATCTCGAGTCAGCTCTTCTCCCCTCCCGACAGAACTGTTCCGCCAAGGCCGACTAAGTCGATCTCATCGCCGACTGTCTTTCGTCCTTGTACTTCACCGGAAAGTGTTTTCAGGGCATTAGTATTCATCTCCGCCGCCTCTTCTCCAGTAGACCTAGTAGTTTGTGAAGACGCAAAATATTATATTCCGTCCTAGATCTTGTGCGACAAGAGTCTATGGGTTCTCCCGTTCATGTGGATCACCTGTAGAGGCATGGACATTATTCTATGCTCAGAACTCAAGCCATTGCCATTCATTGGAATCAATCAGATCACCTTTGTTGAGTATTGACTCAATCCCTAAAAGGTAAAAATTTTATTTACCACACTTTACTTCTTGATTAATGTTCATCGCTAGATCCGAACTATTTTGGGTTTTATTGTTCCATTTCTGCTACGCACAAGTATTGTGACTTATAGCGAAACCTAATACTAGTATCAGAGGGAGGTTCAAGTGAAGATCATTGTTTCAGAAGTTTTTAAATTCATTGCTTGTAGATCTGGAAATTTTAGAAGTGTTCTAAATACCTAAATCTATTCTTGGAACCCCGCTAAGAACACATGTGATTTTGTTATTGATATCTTTGTTACTCCTTTACAATAACCATCCCTCTTATTAGTTTATGAAACTAAGTATGTTAGATTTTGTATCAAACATAGAGAGACGGTGTTGGAACACCCTATTACTATTTGGACCAGGATGACTATATTTCTATAGGGATTGTATGCTGTGACCTCCATGTTGTTATAAAGGTCACATAGGCTAGTTAGAGTAGTCTTCAGCTCAACGCAGAGTCGATCTCAGCTCGACGCAGAGTCGACCTCAGCTCGACGTGGAGTCGACCTCAGCTCGACGTTCCGTCGATCCCAGTTCTGCTTACAGAAAACACTCTCTGGCCGACGTGTGTCGTGCTCAGATCGACGTTTTTCTGTGAAGCTCGACGCCTTCCAGTCTTCCGTCGATTTTGGATAGGAATTCAAATTCCTTCTGACAGACAATTAATGCTGAAGAATTATTGGCCGTTACAGCATATCTGGTGCATGGCTCAAGGAATTTTCTAAGGAATGTCTGCCTGTCATTTCCTTTGAGGCATGGACAGTTAAGGAAAGCAATTAATGCTGACTTCCAACGGCTATCAGAGTAAAAGGAAGAAGAAGACTCATATATATAATTCTTTTTCTTTCATTCCAAAGCAGAAGAAGATACAGAGAATATACAGAACAAGAAGAGAACAACAATACAAGACTTCTCATCTTTTTCTCTGTGTGGAAAAATTGTTTTTGAAAGACTCTCTCACAGAAAATCTGATTGCTTCAGACACCTCCATCCAACTCTCTTGGATCATCCTTTGCTGGAGCAAATCAGATCTTTGAAGACCTGTCACCCTTGTGCAGAGCTCTCCTTCCTGAACCTCATCTTGATCTCAGGGGGAGCTTTGACAACAACTTTAGATCCACTTCTGCTTCTCTTTGCTTGTTGAATAGAGAAGACAACAACATTTCTTTTTCTTTTTCTTTCTGTACAGGGTTTTAACTCCCTTCAAAAGTTACTTTTGGTTTTGCTGAAACCTGGTCAAAATCAGCTTCTGTTGGTTTGTGAGAACCTGATCAAAAACTCTCTGGTGCTCAAGACACCTGATCAACTCATTTTGAAGTGGATTCCTATCAAGGGTGATAGAAGAGTGGATGTACCCAGATTTGGGGAACCACTATAGCTCCTTGTGTCATATGGATTGCTTGTCTCTTTTTGTGTTTTGCTTTGTGCTGTGAATTTATTTTTACTCTGACTATTTGCTATAGCACCTTACACTAAGTTAAGTAAAATTTTCTCTGCAAGTTTTTATTTGGAAAATTATTTTAAATAACTCTATTCACCCCCCCTCTAGAGTTAGGAGTGATCTTATCCTGCACTTTCAATTGGTATCAGAGGCAGGTTGATCATTCATACAGGCTAACACCTGGATCAAAAGATCTCTGATAAGATCATTTCTCTCAAAGGGTTATTTTTCTTAGTTTTACTTATCTTTTAAAACTCATTGCACAAAACAAGGACTTTGCTAGCACCAGACCTCCTATGTGCAATCTATCTAAGTTTGCACTATGGAAGGCAAGGATTAGACTTTATATGAACTCTTTTGATGAAGACATCTTTAATTCTGTATTGACAGATTGTCCAAGACCTCCCACAGGAACAAGTACATCAGCTGTTCCTCCTCCTTCAGGGACTGATGCTGACATAAAGAAGTGGAAGGCAGCAGATGCTAAAGCCATGAACATCTTGGCTCAAAACATGTCAGATGACATTTTCCAGAAGGTAGCAGATTGCAATACTGCCAAGGAGATCTGGGAAAAACTCTCAGAAATTGTATCAGGTTCTGCAGATGAAAGAAAGGATAGGAGATCCTACCTCATCACACAGTATGAGAACTTCAAAAAGGCAGAGTCTGAGTCAGTTGCTGACATGTACAACAGACTGAGCCTAATCATAAGTGAACTTAGATCACTAGAGAAGGACATATCTCTTACTGAGATAAATGACAAGATACTGACTTGTTTCCCTAGCTCTTGGGACTCAAGAATATGGTCAATTAAAGATGGAAGAAATGTCTGTGAGTTATCCACAGAAGCTCTTCTAGGAAAGCTCAAGAGCTATGAGCAATTTATTAAGAAGAGAGAAGAAGAGCAGAAGACATCCACACCAACAGAGAAGGCTGAGAAAACCATTGCCTTCAAAGCACAGGAAGAAGAACCTAAAGAAAAGGTGTTGGGAAATGAAGAGCTTATGAGCCTACTGGTCAAAAGGTTCAATAAGCTAAATAAAAGGAACTTCAGAAGATGGTCATCCAAAGACAAAGACAAGCCAAGGTATGACAGATCCAATAATAAAGATATTATCTGCTTTGGCTGCAGGAAACCAGGACACATCTTCCCAAACTGTCCAGAAAATCAAGACAAGGACAGAAGGGACAAGAAGGAAAGAAAGGATAAAAGGAAGGATAAGGAGTCAAGGAAATACCATGACAAGCCTTCCTCCAGCAACAGCAAGTACACCAGAAAAGGATTGGTGGCTGAATCCTGGAGTGACTCTGATGAGTCTGATTCATCATCCAGTTCTAGTGATGATGAGGATGATGCAGAAGAAAAGGGATTCTGTATGATGGCCATCAGTGCATCTCAAAAGAACACTGATTCAGAGCCTGATGCTGACTACCCATCTGATCAGGAACTCACTGAGGATCAGGTAATAGATTCATTTGACTTTACTTCTGATGATTTCAAATCTGAGTTTAAATCTATGTGCATTGACTTAGTTGAGTCTCAAAAGCTGATTAAAACTCTAAATGAACAATTAATTGAATGCAAATCCATTAACTCAGATAATCTTAGACTCTTAGAAGAGTTGAAGCAGTGTGGGGAGGAGATAGCTTCACTGAAAAGTGAGCTATCTAAGGCCAAACAATTTGAAGAAACCCTTAATGGGAGAAGTATCAAATTGATGGACATCACAAGTACAGTGAACTCAAGATTGAATGGTTCACTGGGCTTGGGTGCTTCATCCAGCCAACCCACAGTGCTGACAACTCCAATCAAATTTACCAGTGAGAAAGGTAAAGGAGTCTTGATAGTGGCCAGGAAGAATGCTGACTTAACCCAGGAAACTGGACAAAAAACGTCGAACGAAGCTCGACGGACGTCGACCAGAGCTCGACGTAATCGCAAGAAAACGTCGAACTCAGGTCAACGCCCTCTACCCTCTGAACAAAGCAAGACCTTGCCGTCGAACGGAGCTCGACGCACTCACTTGAGTCCGTCGACCGAAGCTCGACGTGCGTCGAGCCGAGTTCAGAGCAAAACCCAGTTCTCAAGGGTTAATTCAAATTTCAATTCTAGCTCCACATCTCATTACTTTAACCCTTATGCTGAATGGATCATACCTCCTAGGAGATATCATCCTGTAGGCTATAAGAGTCAACCTGAGATGTCCTTCATTTCAGAATTTAAGGGATATCAACCTAGGCCCAAGGTTAACTGGGTCAAAAACAAATAAGCTGTTTTTGTGCAGGTAAAGACCTATCCAAGTGAGAACCATCAATGGTATCTGGATAGTGGGTGCTCAAAGCACATGACAGGAGACAAGGACAACCTCACTTCCTTCAAAACCAAGCTTGGACCCAAAGTAATTTTTGGAGACTCAAGCTTTGGAACTACAAAAGGATATGGGACAGTCCAAATTGGCTTAGTCACTTTCAAAAAGGTGGCATATGTTGAAGGACTCAAACACAACCTGATAAGTATCAGTCAATTGTGTGATGAAGGATACCAAGTAACCTTTAACAAAGCCATATGCAAAGTCCAGTCAGTGGACAACACAACTGTGTTGACAGGTAACAGAAGAGGTAACATTTACTTAGTGGATTTTCATTCACCTGTAGTAGATATTTGCCTGTTTAACTCCATTTCAAAACCAAACATCTTGTGGCATAAAAGATTAGGACATGTGAACCTTAGAACCATTGCTAAGTTATCCCAAGACAACCTTGTTAGAGGACTACCTTCTGGTCCCTACAAGAAGGAAGGACTTTGCAAGGCCTGTCAATTAGGCAAGCAAACTAAAAACAGTTTCAAGTCACTTAATAAGAGTGACTCACCTAGAATCTTGTACTTATTGCACATGGACCTTTTTGGACCAATTAATGTACAAAGCCTAGGAGGGAAATCTTATGCTTTAGTAATTGTAGATGACTTCTCAAGATTCACTTGGGTGTTCTTTCTGAGGAAGAAGTCTGATAACTTCAAGATTTTGACAGATTTTCTCAAAGACATACAGATTGAGTTCAATACTCACATTGCCCTGATCAGAAGTGATCATGGGACAGAGTTTGATTCTCTTCTTATGCTAGAGTTCTGCCAGAATGAAGGTATCAGGCATACTTTCTCAGCTCCTAGAACTCCTCAACAAAATGGGGTAGTTGAAAGGAAAAACAGAACGCTTATTGAATCTGCCACAACATTGTTGACAGATGCTCACCTTCCTCTAACCTTTTGGGCAGAGGCTGTGAACACCTCCAACTATGTTCTGAATAGAAGCCTGATACATAAGCTAAAGGGTAAGACTCCCTATGAGTTACTCAAAGGGAAGAAACCTAAAGTGAATTATTTCAAAATTTTTGGTTGCATTTGTTTCATTCACAATAATGACAAGAAATACCTAGCTAAATTTGAAGCCAAAGCTGATGAAGGAGTGTTTCTGGGATACTCCATGACTAGCAAGGCTTATAGGGTTTTTAACAAGTGCGCAAATAAAATTGAAGAATCCATGCATGTTACATTTGATGAAACTAACATGTTTTATAAGGAGAAGGAGACTTCTACCATAAGCAATTTGCAGGAACATTCAATTTCAGAAAATCTGAAGCAGCTTACCATCACAGACAAAGGGTCATCACCTTCACCAATTCAACAAGTCACTGAACTTAGTGACAATGAAGAGGAATTTCAAGTTCTGGAAAGTTCAAAGGGCCAACAGAGTGAAGAACCAGTTGTTGTTCCACAAGAGGAAACAACAACACAGGTTGGTGCTTCATCAACAACCCTTGTTGATCTAGCCACAACAAGAGATCACCCAATCTCACAAGTAATTGGAGATATCTCAGTGGGTGTGCAAACAAGGAATCAAGTTAATCAAAATATTATGCACACCTGCTTCCTTTCTCAAATTGAGCCTCAAACCATACAAGATGCAGAGCAAGATCCAAACTGGATCATTGCAATGCAAGAAGAGTTGAATCAATTTGAGAGAAATAAAGTTTGGGAATTAGTACCAAGACCAAGGAACCAGCAAATTGTTGGAACCAAATGGGTATTCAGGAACAAATTGGATGATCAAGGAATAATTGTGAGAAACAAGGCAAGACTTGTTGCACAAGGATATTGCCAAGAAGAAGGAATTGATTATGACCAAACCTTTGCACCAGTTGCAAGGTTGGAGGCCATAAGAATCTTCCTTGCATATGCAGCTCACAAGAGATTCAAGGTATATCAGATGGATGTCAAGAGTGCATTCCTCAATGGAGACATCAAGGAAGAAGTCTATGTAAAGCAACCTCCAGGTTTTATCTCTCCAACTTTTCCTGATCATGTATTTAAACTGCATAAAGCTTTATATGGTATCAAGCAAGCTCCTAGAGCATGGTATGAGACCTTAGCTTGTTTTTTGTTGGAAAATGATTTTAAAAGGGGTAGTGTAGACCAAACTCTTTTTGTTAGAACCCATAGGTCCCATACCCTACTAGTACAAGTTTATGTAGACGACATCATATTTGGATCTACTGATTCAAACTTATGCAAAAAGTTCTCACAACTTATGCACTCAAAGTTTGAAATGAGTAGCATGGGTGAGCTTGCTTTCTTTCTTGGATTGCAAGTTAAACAACATGTGGATGGCATTTTCATTTCTCAAACCAAGTATGCAAGAGAACTGGTTAAGAAATTTGGAATGTCTGAAGCATCCTCCATGAAAACACCTATGCCTACAAATGCTGTTTTAGATGCTGATGAATCTGGAAAACCAGTTGATCAGACAAACTATAGAGCAATCATTGGCTCATTACTTTATCTAACAGCTACTAGACTAGATATAATGTTTGCCACATGCATTTGTGCTAGATTTCAAGTAAGCCCTAGAGAGTCCCACCTCACATTAGTTAAGAGGATTCTTAGGTATGTAAAAAGTTGTCCTAATCTAGGTCTCTGGTATCCACATGACTCAGGATTTGATCTAACTGGATTTTCAGATTCTGATTATGCTGGATGTAGAGTAGACAGGAAAAGCACCAGTGGAACTTGTCAATTTCTTGGTGATAGACTTGTCTCCTGGTTTTGTAAGAAACAAACCTCTGTGTCCACATCAACTGCTGAAGCTGAATACATGGCTGCAGGTAGTTGTTGCTCACAGATTTTGTGGATTCAAAACCAGCTCCTAGACTATGGGTACAACTTAGAGATGTCTAAAATCTTTTGTGATAATACCAGTGCAATATCTATTGCTCAAAATCCAGTTCTCTATAGTAGGACTAAGCACATAGAAATCAGACATCACTTCTTAAGGGATAATGTAGAAAAGAAGAAAATTGCACTAGAATACATTTCCACTGAACTACAGAGAGGAGATATCTTCACCAAACCCTTGGATGAAAAGAAGCACCTCTTTTTCCTCAATCAGTTGGGAATGCTAGATGGAGACAGCATAAATTAAAACTCCAAGATTTTGAAACCCATACTTAACAGGAATAGGAAAAATTTCATTTTAAAATTCCTCTGTCTGAGTGGTTTCTCTGAGCTCTGAACTAAGCTCGACGCTGCGTCGAACGGAGATCGACGGTCCGTCGCCCTCAAAAGCGTCGAACGTCGAACTCAGCTTCTAGCGTCGAACTGAGTTCACAGCTCCCTGGCTTCTTGAGTTTCTCTCTCCCCGGTCGACGTCTTCGTTCAACGTCGACCTGAGCTCGACGTATAGCTTCAGCCAAAGCGTCGAACGTCGACCTAAGCTGGACGCTGTTGAGTCGTTTCAGTTCCTCTAGAGCCCAAGAGCGTCGAACTGAGCTCGACGTTCTTTCCTTTTCTACGTCGAACCCTAAGTATAAAATCATTTTTTCTCCGTCGTTCGCAGTTGCGCTTTCATATTTCTCTGCTCAAGCTTTCTCCCTCCAAATACTATACTTTTGATCTTGGAAGGTATTCTTTCTTTTGCAGGACAATGCCAATTACAGCAGGAGCTCTGGCGGCTATGAAGTTCGACTCTGGTTTCGACATTGATTTCGATTCTTTTGATGGATCTCCACAACATCTTCTGGATATACTGATTCTTTTCAAGGAGCAGCAACTAGTCCACTTTATGTCTACCAGGATACCCCTTCCAGAATCAGAAATTAAAGAATGGTGTCTTACAGCAATCGTTTCAGATAACAACATCTTGACTGGGAAGATTTCAGGAAATGAGGTCGCCATCTCACCTCAGGTTATTACAGAAGCCTTCAACTTTGCTGCTGGAGATGATGACATAGAACTATCAGTGGAAGAATATACCTTGATGCTGGATAGGATGGGGCATGCTACTGGTAACCCCTCCAAACTCCTTAAAATTAACCTAGCAATTGAGTACAGGTTATTAGCAGATATAACTGGAAAGGTGATCTGTGCAAAGAGAACTGCACATGATGCAATAACAAGGCATCAGTTTTGCCTCATGGCTGCCCTAATGGATAAGAAACATCCCAACTGGGGATTAATTGTGTTTGATATGCTTAAGAAAAAATTGGATAAAAACTCTGTCCATTTTGGAAGAGTTCTTGGGTTGATTCTCAACCACTGCTGCCCCCAACTGCTGGTGTCCTCAAAGAAGCACATAAATGCTTCCAAGAGGCTCACATGTGCTTTAATTGGCAAATGGGACAGGAGAATTGTGAATCCCAGGGCAGCAGCAGCCATGAAATCCTCTGCAGACACCAGGACTATAGAGGTCACTTCCCCTCAGTCCACTGGTCCAGAAGAAGGAATTATGCCATCTCTCTCCCTCACCCTTCCATCCACCTTCATCCCCTCAACCACAATTATCTCATCCTCTCTAACTCTCCCTCCTCCATATCTACCATTGCCTCCTCCCTTCCTCCTCAAACTACTTTCCTTCCAATAAACTTGGATTCCACCCCTCATGAGGATCTCTTTTCTTTTGACATGCATGAAGACTCATTCATGGATGCTTCTACCTCCTCTCCTCATGACTTCCTCCATCCATCTACTTTTTCAGACTTACTCTTCTCCTCCATTCAGGAACAAGTTACACCTCCTCTGACTGCTCCTCTCTCAACATCTTCTACATTCTCAGCTTCTGCTACTCCCTCTACCTCTACTCAAGTTCCCCTTGAGCAAGTAGCCCTCCTGCCCTTAGCCAATCAACTTTTTGATCTTCTGTCTCCTAGGCTCTCCTCCCTTTTGGATGCCAAGCTGGCTCCTCTCCTTCTTTCATTGAGAGCTCTTTCTGCCTCTGTCTCCTCCCTTTCCTCTCAGTTGGCATGCCCTTCTTCTGGGGGCCTAGAGTCAGCTGCCACTGATTCTAGGCAGGGGGAGATGTCAGCAGAAGAAGAGCTGCCTCCTTCTTCAGTTCAGATTGCTCAGACTCCTTCAGAGACAGTATCAGTTGCTTGTTCAGAAACAGTGTTTGCTGCAGAAGATCAAATGGTATCTGAGGCCTCTCCTCCAGTTTCAGAGCAGCAAATCAGCAGTGCCTTAGACATTCAGTCTTTGGCAGCTTCTCTTCAGAGCTTCTCTCCTCCAGCTTCAATACAAGAAGACCTACCCATGGCTCCTGAGGCTCCTCCTCAAACAGAAGAACAGCTTCAAGAAGATATGTCCAGGGCTATTGTCCCCTTTCAGAAGGTCTTGACTTCTGATATAGCAGTGGTAGCAGTGGCTCCTGCTAGTGTTGGATTTGATTTGGTAGTTTCTGTTGAGACTTCAGGTGAAGTGACTGAGACACCTGATGCTGCAGAGGCCCATATCTCCCAAGCCCTTCAGGAACCAGCCTCTTCAGCCTCTATGGCTCCTGAGGCTGTGCCCTCTCCTGCAGTGGTTGCTTCCTCCTCCCCACTGACAGCAGAGCTTCCTTTAGTCTCCTCCTCAGCAGCTCCAGCCTCCATCAGCTTTCCCCTCTCCAAAAGAAAATATATAGATCCATATGAAGAATCACAAAGTTCTGAAGATGAGTTTGCCACAGATTCTGATGACTCCTCTGCAACTATTGCAAGGAAGAGGAAAGCCAGATCAAAAGCCATGAAAAGAGTACCTCCTGCCAGAGCTACAGATCATGACATTCCCTATTACATCAAATATAATTGTGAAATCACAGAGCCTTGGATGCAGTACTCTCAGAATCAGAGAAAAGCAATGAAGAGGAAGAGAAAATTCAATGAAGGTCCATCTAAACCAGTTCATCAGCCTCCACCTCCACCTCCTCCTGATGCAGGTGCAGGTGCTAGTCTTTCTTCAAAACCAGCCCCTTCAGCTCTTCATGGAAAAACCTATCAAGCCAGAAGACATCAAGGAGGTAGCCAGCAAAGGGGAGGTCAACAAAGAGGAAATTATAGAGGCAGGCAGTCCAGGGGAAGAACCTTTGATCCAACCTCTGGCCCCTATCCCTATAGGCCTAGAGTTGACCTCACCCCAAGAACTTCTCAAGAATCATCATCTAACAAATTTGAACCAGCTGTTCCCTTTGAAGATCCTACCAAGACTCCTGCTTACTGGAAAGCAAGGATGACAGAAATGGCTGCCTTAAATGAGATCAACATAGCCAGAGAAAGAGGACTGGACACATCTCATATCAGTACTATGTCAGAACAAAGAAGAGAGGAATTGGAAAAGTATGGCTCAAAGAAATTTTTTGATTCAGACAGATACATGGAACTCCACCCTGTAGCTGTACCACCCAGTGCTAGAGATCAAAAATCTTTAGGTGCAGCTGATGACTTCAGATCTAAAAAGGAAGCTTCCAATCCAAACAGAGAAATCATCTTCAAAAAGAGTGATCAAGACAAAGCATCAAAGGACAAGTAAAGTAAGGTATTCTGACACTTTCTATATTCTGGACTCAGGACATTTAAACAATTCTGCTGCTATATAGTGTTTTATAAATGCTGCATATTATTCTGTCATGTCTGGTTGTATTATTTTGTGTTGTATCTGCTTTATTTCTTTTCTTTGATTCCCTAAAATTCATGTAAATAGTAATCCTAATCCAAATAGGGGGAGATTGTTGGAACACCCTATTACTATTTGGACCAGGATGACTATATTTCTATAGGGATTGTATGTGTGACCTCCATGTTGTTATAAAGGTCACATAGGCTAGTTAGAGTAGTCTTCAGCTCGACGCAGAGTCGATCTCAGCTCGACGCAGAGTCGACCTCAGCTCGACGTGGAGTCGACCTCAGCTCGACGTTCCGTCGATCCCAGTTCTGCTTACAGAAAACACTCTCTGGCCGACGTGTGTCGTGCTCAGATCGACGTTTTTCTGTGAGCTCGACGCCTTCCAGTCTTCCGTCGATTTTGGATAGGAATTCAAATTCCTTCTGACAGACAATTAATGCTGAAGAATTATTGGCCGTTACAGCATATCTGGTGCATGGCTCAAGGAATTTTCTAAGGAATGTCTGCCTGTCATTTCCTTTGAGGCATGGACAGTTAAGGAAAGCAATTAATGCTGACTTCCAACGGCTATCAGAGTAAAAGGAAGAAGAAGACTCATATATATAATTCTTTTTCTTTCATTCCAAAGCAAAAGAAGATACAGAGAATATACAGAACAAGAAGAGAACAACAATACAAGACTTCTCATCTTTTTCTCTGTGTGGAAAAATTGTTTTTGAAAAATTTCCCCAAGACTCTCTCACAGAAAATCTGATTGCTTCAGACACCTCCATCCAACTCTCTTGGATCATCCTTTGCTGGAGCAAATCAGATCTTTGAAGACCTGTCAAAATCCCTTGTGCAGAGCTCTCCTTCCTGAACCTCATCTTGATGATTCTCAGGGGGAGCTTTGACAACAACTTCAGATCCACTTCTGCTTCTCTTTGCTTGTTGAATAGAGAAGACAACAACATTTCTTTTTCTTTTTCTTTCTGTACAGGGTTTTAACTCCCTTCAAAAGTTACTTTTGGTTTTGCTAAAACCTGGTCAAAATCAGCTTCTGTTGGTTTGTGAGAACCTGATCAAAAACTCTTGGTGCTCAAGACACCTGATCAACTCATCTTGAAGTGGATTCCTATCAAGGGTGATAGAAGAGTGGATGTACCCAGATTTGGGGAACCACTATAGCTCCTTGTGTCATCTGGATTGCTTGTCTCTTTTTGTGTATTGCTTTGTGCTGTGAATTTATTTTTACTCTGATTATTTGCTATAGCACCTTACACTAAGTTAAGTAAAATTTTCTCTGCAAGTTTTTATTTGGAAAATTATTTTAAATAACTCTATTCACCCCCCTCTAGAGTTAGGAGGAGTGATCTTATCCTGCACTTTCAGACGGGGATGTCTACAGTGTAAGTGGAGTTGGTGTTGCTTATATCCAGTGCATGCAAATCAAAAGAGTTACAAAGGTTCTAGATGTTCAGATTTAGCCCAGTTCATCAAGTGTTGATGATTTCTCTTGTGCACATCTGGGCTGGATACATTTGGATTATGATTGCTGCAAGTTTTATTTTTTGACGTGAAAATTGGTTAATTATTGACCATGATTAAATGTTATCAAGTATCTAAAATACCATAAGCAATATTAAGTATTGAGATGCCTTCCGATGGATGACATACTAAAAGTGAGGGATAGATTGGTTCTTACCCTAGAGGGGGGGTGAATAGAGTATTTAAAAATTATTTAAAAATTTAATTGTGGAATAGAAATACTAATAAAAGAGACTAGAGAGAAGAAATAAGGACTACCACAGCAACACAACACACAAAGAAATCACAAGGCAACACAGACGACACAAGAAAATTTATAGTGGTTCACCAAAACTGGTTACATCCACTCTTCTACCCCCCAGGTAGGAATCCACTTAGGTTTTTGATCAGGTGCCCTATCACCACAAGATCTGCTGCAGGTAGATCTAGAGACCCTTTGAGCTTTTGATCAGGAGCTCAAAATCCAATAGGTTTTTGATCAGGTGCCCTATCACCAAAGAGTTCACTTTTGAAGGGAGAGATAACCCTGTATAGATGGAGGTAAAAGAAAAAGTATATGAGAATCTTCTCTTTCTCAGACAAGTGAGAAGATTATGTGGATTAAAAAAATGTCCAAGCTCCCCCTGGGATATTGTATGAATCCAGGAAGATGAAGCTTGGCCCTGGGTGTAGGACTTCAAAGGGAAAATGTTGTAAAGCCCTTTTTGAATATGATAACAGTGGTTTATGTTGAGATTCTCTGTGAATCTTTGAAGACTGAAGAGAGAAGAAGACTAGAGAAAACTTGTTCAGAGAGAGTTCTTCTTCTTCTTCTTAGCAAAGCATGCAATAACCACTGAGAGCAAAAGATTCTTTTCTTTCTGTTTGATTACTGACTTGTATGTTGTCTTGTTCTCTCTTTGTGTTATCTTGAGATGTATATTCTGTCAGTAAGAAAAGAAACAGCCTGAATTTTAATTACCAAGGCAAGGCATAATTTACTAAGAAATAAGGAGCCCCAACGGCTAGAATGGCTGGCAGTCATAAATACAATCCATAACTGTCTCTACACAATATTCTTTGAATGGCATAATAAATGCTTCAAGAAATACGGCTATCATCCTTAGGAGTATCATCATTTATTATCAGAATATATCTTGCCTTAAATAATTGGAACATTTGCCATACCAAATAAATGCTTCTGACTGATCTGAAAAACTGATAGAAGAAGACAACATAAAATCGTAAGGCGTGGTTCCGAGATCGTCGACCAGAGATAAGAGATCGTCGAAAGAGAATGGTATCGTCGAGCTTCGATTATAGGAGAGAAATAAGAGATCGTCGACCTGAGCTCGTGGATCATCGAGCTCTGTTTCAGAGTAGGGAGACTCTGAGATCGTCCATGGGAGATCGATGATCGTCGAGCTGAGTTGGACCATAGTCGAACTGTATAGATAATCACAACATATTCTGAATAGAATCTGAGTCCAATGCAAAGCTGGTCTCCCAATCCTGATCTAAAGGTTCTACAAAGACTAAATACAGAGACTTACATAAAGCGGGTCTAAACAACTTAAGAGTGAACCTATCACACGCATCGGTTCAACAAACCCCAAAAATATTTGA